>CM037914.1:9853000-11267000 GCA_021346845.1 Apeltes quadracus
TAGAAATATGTAATCAATAAAGTAATGAGGTAACTTTGAAACTGTAATTAATAGAATAATATCAATGTACAGCTATGATTGTATTTGATGTAATGTAAACTGGTCCATCCACTTCAGATGTTCGAAGTGGTTTCTCTGGTCCGTCTCACTAAAGGGTAAAGTGAGACACAATACAGTTTAAAAAAAAAACATTTTCACTGCTTTGTCCTGAAGACATTTTTAGAACACTTCAAAATTTTGAAACTCTCTCCTACTGTCTTGTAGAAAGAAACAATTTGTTTTAGAAAACCACGGGGCTCTCAGGTGTCTCGCATTGAGCATGCGGTCACTCATTTAGGTCTTTAGTCTCGCACTCATGCTACACATCGCAGTTCTCACGCTGAAGTAAAACTAAAAGTAATGTGCTTCCTCTTCAACCTCCCACCACCACCGCTGTTGCAACAAAGAAGGCAAACAACGTGCATGTTTAAAAATTCCACACCTCATGCCTCACAGCCTTAGTGGTCCATCTTAGCACGTATTCACCACTCTGCACCGTGCTCTTCCTGCAGTCAGCTGTTGATCTGCTGCTTTCACTTTCCTCTTCAGAGTTTCCTCCAAGTTTAAGGGAAAGACTGCAAAACAAGCTGGGGGTCATTTTGGGCCTCAAGATTTTGTTGTTTGTTGTAATTGGTTTAGTAAGAAAACACTGATATTTAATAGACACTGACTTTCACACCTGTAGCGGCCCTGTATAAGTATCTGTAGATTCCATTGTTCTCGAGTTCGCTGGTGGAAACGACAGACAACAGGCACCAGGGATGGTCAAAGGGCCGGCCTGCGGCCTGTTAGTTTGCGGAGACCAGCGGCTCGTTCTTTATTAAATACTCTTGATTCTAACTACATTCACAGATGTCTCCCGTTCGTCCGCTCAGTGCCGGCCCGAGCCTCTTGGGGGCACTAAGCAGAATTTGATTTGGGAGCCGCCCTCCCACCACGCAGAGTCACCTGTGCTAGAAGATTATTGGCACAAATATCACGATATAATGTTATAGCGAAAATTATAAACGAATACAGTGAGGTTATAATACAAAACTAGGGCTGCTTGCAGCACTGAACGGGCCTTCGCCTCCCCTCGCATGTCGGGGGCGCAGCGGTCAGCCATGGTCAAAAAGTGAAAAGAGAAGGAAAAAAAATCTGGTCCTAGGCAGGAATCAAACCCAAATCTCTGGCTCCCTTAGCAGACACCTTATATCTGAGTTATCATTCACACTTGTTAATACATGCACGTGAGCCATGTGCTTGCGCCGGCTCTCGGTTCGCCGGCAACTTGCCGGCAGCTTGGGCCGGCTCGCGGCTCGCTGGCTGCTTGGGCCGGCTCGCGGCTCGCTGGCTGCTTCGGGCCCCCTGGTGGCCAGGGGGGGCCCTAAGCAGCCGCTTAGTTCACTTATGCCTCGGGCCGGCTCTGCGTCCGCTGTTACTTAATTATTGTTGGAATGCATTAAGCATTCCAAGTATTGTTCTTCGTATCTTTATTGCAAGATCTTCTTTTCTATTTCTTCCGTGGCATGCTACTTCTCCTTCACACTTTGAGCTATGAAAACCGTTCCTGCTTTGACTTTTCTGCTTTTTAGCTCTTATAATTGAATTTATATAAATTAAAAACATCAACTTTTTTAACATGGATTTCCAATGGAGTTAATCTTCAAATCCTCTCAAACTCCTTTAACTTTCACCTTTTTTCTTTAGCTTTGCCAATCTTTCAGCTACAGACACCATTCCAACTTTAAAACGTTGACACAAGTCTAAACTACTACAGCTTTTTGATATCCATTTTTACTTTTTTCATAATCACCGATTGTATTTCACTAGTTTTGCAGTCCTCTTCTGAGTTTTACATGGGTGTGTATGTGGAGAGCTACAGTGAAGGGATTGGAATGTAGAGTGAAGCGCAATATGAACAATATGAACTTTCAAAGCTTCATTTTTTGGATTGAAATGATGCCGTGCTCGTAGGGCTGTAAAGATTCAGCTGTTACATCGATTTATATTCCTCCGATCCAACTACATAGATCTGTGCTCGGCGAGTTGGCCTTATGGACGACATATCGATCTAACATTGTTTTAAAATGTAATAAATTGATTGTATCGATACTAGGAAATAATCCATTGGATTTAAGCACGTCAGACTTTTTTCTTAGCACTTTTAATGATAAAGGCTGTCACGGACTGAACCGTAACCCACCGCCGTCCCGAGCCCCGATTCAACTCCGGGTTTCACGGCTAAGCCGACGGGATGTTCCAAAAGGGTTGAAATAGAGGGGTTTTGCAGGGGTTGGTTGGGGAAAAGCATCATTGCAGGGGTGTTTTTTGTGTATATCACTAATACAGGTTTTTTTCTGCTACACTGCTACAGCAGTGTTTGCACTTTATTCAAATAAAATATGAATGCATTTGCCATTCATTGTTGTTTACTTGTTAATTTATATTCATAATTAGTTGATACCTGATTCTATTACAAGAAACAACAGGAATCTAGGAAATTTATTTCCGTCACACTGGTTGAATTTTGGGCTAAAAAGTTAATCGATTTCAAGTCACTGAATCGTTTCGGATCGTATCATTCTAAATGAACCAATATCGTCCTTGAATCGTATCGACAACCATGAATCGTGATACAAATCGAATTGTTGTTAAAACGAATCGTTACACCCCTACGTGCTTGTGCTCGTTGGACTTATGTGGGTATGGAATCCCAGAGGTATTTACTTTTTGCCTGAGGAGCCCGAGAGTGAGACAAAGTCTGACATTGAGCATGCGGTCACTCATTTAGGTCTTTAGTCACGCACTCCTGCTACACGTCGCAGTTCTCACGCTGAAATAAAACTAAAAGTAATGTGGATCCTCTTCAACCTCCCACCTCCATTGCAACTAAAGAATGCAAACAACGTGAATGTTTGAAACTTCCTCACCTCTTGCCTCACAGCCTTAGTGGTCCATCTTAGCACGTATTCACCACTCTGCACCGTGCTGTTCCTGCAGTCAGCTGTTGATCTGCTGCTTTCACTTTCCTCTTCAGAGTTTCCTCCCAAGTTTAAGAAAAACGATTAGACTGTACCACTACAGACAATACGCTGGTTGAGAACTCGACTACAATGTAAATGACGTTTTTCAGAGCCATGTACTTTTAAGCAATGCTTTCTTCATTTGGGAACTCATTTGAAAGTAAGGAAACTGTCAGCTGACCTTTTGAGCACTGTCAATTCAAGTGTTTTTAATTTGTCAAGATTCCCAAATGGGTCATTTCACATTTAAATTCCTTTGAAGAGCCAAACCGACCAATTATTGACTTCTTTCTCTACCTAATATACTCCGCTCCGTACATGCACCATTTACCTTTTCTTTATTTTATCCCTCTTAATACTTTGTCACACCTGCAGAGAACAGTTCAAGCACATCGGAACTTCATGCCCAATGTTGAGCATGTGTTTATTTTGAGGCAACAGCAGTCCATATACTTTAGTAAGAAGGGAAGCTTTTAATAAAGTTATTGAACTAAAAAAATGTGGAATTTCCCCATGCAGCCCACCTGAAATATCACTGCGACCCTATAGAAATTCATACCCCAGTTTGAGAAACACAGGCTTATGGTCAGAAGCAGTAAACAGCTCATATAAACATATTTCAATAACTACGTTCATACTCACTGAAGTTTGTCATTTCTTATGCTCGAGTTGACTTTTATAAAAGATTTTAGTGATAAAAACTGAGGCCATGACAACAGGGATAAGCTGTAGTTGCGCATATTTACCTTCTCTTGTTCTCATTATTCCTCTGTTGTCTACTGAAGTGTTAATAAGTCAAGGTCTGTTACATTAAAGAGGAATTGCACACTAAAAGAGGATTTTGAGCAGGTAACTAAATAATATAACTGTTCTGTTTAACTTTAAACTAAATCATGATCATCGTTAATGGGGGGGGTACGGTTAAGATACAGCGCAAGTAACACCTGAAGGCGTGTCATGTGTCACAGCGGAGGTTCTGACAGGATAAAAGCAGTCGGACAACATCGCAGATCATCACTCTGGAAGCTCCAGCTGAACGACCAGGAGACTCTCACAAGACTCGACTGATCATCTCAACTCCCCCAGGTGAGGACAGAAAGACAGGTGGACATTTACTGCTTAACTGATCTGCAGTCTGTGCAAAGATATCTGTCTTTTTGTTAAGTGAAGGTGTAGAGTTGACTCTGTGGTAAAAACTCACAACTCTGTATTATGTAAAGCTTTTCTCATCAGGTTGGTGAAATGGCCTCACATCAAATGGAAGTTGCTTCTCTGGGTCGACCTTTCACCCTCGGAATGCTCTATGATGCTCAAAGAGACGCACTCACAGGTAAAATGATTCATCTGTCCTTTACAGCTTTGCTTAAAAAGGGACTGAAATCCTTCTACCATTTAATCCTCTTTAACATTATTTTTCACTATTTAAGGAATTTTCAAATACTTTGTTAGTTGTTAGAGAAGCATGCGGTTTTTATTAGCAGATTATCGTATAATTGGACAAATTAACTTTTAAGTTAATGGTGTGTTTCTTACATCCCAATTTGGAATCAAACAGCTTTGTATTATGGGCCATTCAATGGACTATTACTTCAAATTATCTAAAAGAATGTTAAACATGACAAGTTAAGGCACGTTATCCGGATTTCACTCTACTGTTCTGCCGTAGTGTGGTGGCACAAATACTGACAATAACGAACACCATAAATAACGCCACCCTAGGAATTTCACCCAGAGAATGATATCACTCACAAGGAATGATTTTCTTCCAATTGCAAAGAATTATACATTTAGAAGGTCACACAGGTCAGTATACAAAAAGGTGCCAGAGACAAGGTTCAACTTAAAGATATCATTTTATTTCAATAAAATTAAAAACTAGTTAAACACGTTCACGTCCCAAGAAAAACGGAAAAATAAATTGTGCTGAGGCTTACCAGTGGCAGAGAAAGGGGTACGAGGGCAGTAAAGGGGATCCCAGCGAAAGTCACCCTTGAACAAGAACACAACAGTGAACACAGCAAATTAAAAACGGCAGACACAGCACACAAGGAAGGGGATACCACGACCACCAGCAACTGAAAGTGAGGGGAGAAACGGGAAACACACACGCAATTAAACAGGGTTCACTCCACAAAAATAAAAATAAACAGATTATAAAAGAAACAAAATTGAACACAATATAAATGCCAGCACCACCAGTGCAGGCTCCATACAGAGCAAAAAACTAAAAGAAACAAAGCACTAATTTTAAATAACGCAATAACATAACCAAAAAGGAAAAAACTTTAAATAAAAAACTCACAAAAAAATAAATAAAACTTAACTAAATTGAAAACAAAATAAAAAAGAAACCAACTAAACCAAATTAATCTAGGGGGGACAAACCCTTCAGCTATTCATTCATAAAATAGGCAGCTACACATTGGCCCAGTACCAATGAAGGCAACACCAGCATAGAACAATGATTGAGATACTCAGGATTTCTTTTTAGGAGACAGCAGCAGTCTCTGCACAACAGCAGCCAGTAGTCAAGAGTGCCAAGCAGCCACGACAGTCTGGACCACCCGCTGCGATCCCGCAGCGCTTCACGTCACCGTGGAGGAGACCGCGGCAGTCATATCTATGGCTCCAGCGACAAGCCACGCGATGTTCGCCTTGTTTGGAGCGCGATTGAAATGGCGCGGTAGGAGATTAGTCAGCCAGCTGGCGATCTAGGAGGAGGTTCAATAAGACAACACCCGCCGATAACGATGAAATTAATGCGTGCGGAGGCAGCGAGGTCTCCACCCTGCCTGTAACACAGCAGCGCAGCGTGAGTGACGGGGAAGGGTGGCGCACTTCCGTCACCCAGGCAAGAGAGGGCGGGAGGAGGAAACTAGTAAACTAACTAGTTTTTTTAACAGCGGGCCCTGCAGCCGTGATTGGTCCAGAGGCGCCCGGTAAATAGGAGTTCAACTCCTACTGCTACAATCAGAACTTCTTCCCCCTGTTTCTAAAATTGATTAAATTAATTTATTTTCACAAAATGTTCCTACTACTTTGTGTTTTCTCATTTTTACAGGTTTGCCGTTGTGGGATGAGAAAACTCTACAAGAGAAGACCCGTAAAAGTCCAAAACCCGGCTGTGAATTTGACATCACTGATTCTGACTCCATTGAATCAAAGTTCTCTCTGCTGGAGGTTGATGCTTCTCTGAAGGCCAGCGTCCTCTCTGGACTGGTTGAAGTGGAAGGATCTGCCAAATACCTGAAAGATCACAAAGAATTCCAGAATCCGAGCAGAGTGACTTTTCAGTACAAATCTACAACCCACTGGGAAAAGTTGTTAATCACTGAGCTAATGACCTTAGAAGACCATCAAAAGGATGTTATCAAGACGAGCTCTGCAACACACGTAGTCACAGGCATCCTTTATGGGGCAAATGCTTCCTTTGTGTTTGACAGTGAAAAGTTAGACAGCAGCAGCACTCAGGAAATCGTGGGCAGCATGAAAGCTTTAATAAAAAAGATCCCCTCATTCAGTGTTGGGGGCAACGTTGACATCAAGCTGAATGATGAAGAAAAAGCCCTGAGTGCTAAAGTTTCATGCCAATACCATGGAGACATCATCCCTCAAAGCCTCCCTTTAACATTTGAAGATGCAGTGAAGACCTTTAGACAACTTCCACAGTTACTGGGGGAAAATGGAGAGAAAGCTGTGCCAGTGACTGTCTGCCTCATGCCACTGACTACTTTATATCCAGAAGCTGCTGAGCTGCAGTGTAAGATCGGCGTTGGACTGGTGGGGAAGATACAGCGTACTCTTGAGGTTTTGATGGAAATCCAAAGGAGAAGCTACGAATCTCTTAAAGACCCAGTGGTACAGAACGTTCCACATATTAAAGAAGAGGTAGAAACTTTCCAGGAGTTGTGTCGTCTCTATAGATCAAACCTCCAAGGGACCATGAAGGAGACACTCCTCTCCATCCGTGAAGGTAAAGAAGATGAGAGCTCACTGGAAAAAACCTTTGGAAACAGAGACGAGTCCCTATTCAGTCAAGAAAAACTAATCAAGTGGCTGGATAATAAGGAGAGAGAAATCAACGTCATCAGATCCTGTGTAGAGACCATGAAGGGAACAAAGATCATCAAAAATCAGGCCGAGCTCGACAAAGAGGTTCTTGCTGGTGATTTAGACAATGCTTTTTGCTTTGTTTTCACCTCCACCAAACGGGGCGACACTTACCTTGATGAGATGGCCATACATTTGGACACTCCTGCAATTGGGTGTACCACTGAAGACGAGTGGTTCTACTCAGATGAAGTCTGGGCCGATATGAGACGAAAAGCCAAAGCTTTCCAAGACTTCACAAAAAGACAGAAGAAGAACAACCGGATCCGTTTCCTTATCACAGTCATACCAAATGACAAATACAAAGGAGCAACCGTCTACCATTACAAGAAGGGCATTCTGGTCAGTGAAGATTTCTTAGGACCTGACCTTTATCCAGAAAAGATCACAGACAGAGGAGATCTGATCTTGTGTAAGTTTATTTATGCTTTAAAATGAAATACACTGTTCCAATCAATGTTCTGCAAGACAAAAAACATAAATTTGTTTGGTTCTCTTAATCAGATGCCTGTGATCTCACCATGGACCCAAACACTGTCCACCATCACCTCGATCTTTCTGATGGAAACAAGAAGGCAACATATGGATCCACACTTCATCAATGTCCTGATTGTCCAGAGAGGTTTGATTTTTGGATGCAGGTGTTGTGCCGAGAGGGTTTATCTGGGCGCCATTACTGGGAGGTTGAGTGGAGTAATGCTTCAGATCATAAATGTGTCTATGTAGCCGTTTCATACAAGACCATTGGAAGAAAGGGGAAAAGTCAAGATATATTATTTGGACATAGTACCCTATCATGGGCATTTGGCCAGGGGGGGTTAGAAGGAGAAAACGTACTTCGTGCATGGCACAATGATGGAAAGGTGTGGGAATCTCCTTTTCCCTCTGATGGCATCTCAACACTCGGTGTGTATCTCGACTGGCCTGCAGGTCGTCTGTCCTTCTACAAAGTCTCTTCTGACACACTGACACACCTCTACACCTTTCGCACCACGTTCACTGAGCCCGTGTACCCAGGCTTCTGGGTTTGGCGTCCGGGAAACTACGCCTACCTGCGTCCTCTTGAATAGGACCAATGCTGGTGACTTGTTGGATTCTTGGTCTGTTAATAGAGGGACAAGGTTACAAGTAAAGTTTCAATGGTAAAATGGCATCATGTGTTAGCTTGAACTTGTTGAGTGTTAAATATATTAAGTTACAAAATATTTCATTTCACTTTAGTCAATTTAGAGCCTGAAACTGTATTCGTGAATGATTTTTTTTTTTATTCTTATTCCTTTTAGAGCTTTGGAAACCCTAATATTGAAAAGCTAATGTCTTGTGTAACTGCTTAATTTTGTTAAATACGTAATTGTATAAATCAAGTTTAATAAAGTACTCTCCCGCAATGTTTCAATATGTGTACTTATTGTAGAAGAAAATGTTCTTTAAATTAACTGCATTCCTTTTATGTTATCGTTGTATGGCCGTGTCTAACAGTTACTTTATTGTTATTTTCCTCTTCTCAATACTTGTTAATTCATGGATGATTAATTTCTGCAGTAAAAGACCAAAAACAGCCATTAAATTTGTGCACGCCTACGTAAATAAAAACTAGTAATGACCATGATATTTAAATCACTTTGTAGAATTAAGGATTAGACAAAGGATTAGACGGCAAATGTTTTGTTAAACAATTCTAAACGTATGAGTGATAATATAACGCTTAAACAGAAATGTTATCATTTTTTCGACTGTTTTCGATGAATCTGCCGATGCGTCACGCAGCGCTTGTGCCGCCTGCAGCAAAAGAGCGGAGCAGAAGGTGTGTTTACTCGCGTCCCAGATATTTCATCCTTCTCTTCTCGCATTACTGCGCTCCATGCTTCGTAGCGCAGCATCAGCACCGCTGAGGAGGACCCGCACTGACATCCCTGTTTAATTTCCATAATTTCACAATATGTGACAATATATTTCTGTCCTTAAGACTGTTAGTAGTTGTAATTGGTTTAATAAGATAGCAACAAATGTGGAAATATAATATGGGCTTTGTACCATTTCTGTTCCTTAACTCTGACCAAGTTTAATATAAGTAAACAATAATAAATACTCTCCTGCAATGTTTCAATGCATTGTTTCTTAAATGAACTGCATTCCTTTTATATTATTTTTGTATGTACGTCAACAGTAACTCATGTGCAGACAGAAAACCTTTTACATCAACAAACATATTGCGTGAATAGAGCCCAGACTTGTAAGAGGTCCCAATTGAAAGTCCATCAGCTTAAGAAAAGTAGAAAGCAGCAGAGAAGGCTGGTAAATGGAGCCGGAGTTCAGAATACTAATAACGTGTACACTTAACTTGTCAGCAGCCCACTCTTATGTGAATTAGTGCACTAATGATTCTCTTCTATAAATAAAGACCAAGAAAGATAATAACACCTTCTAAAACAAACAGCTAAAAATTTAGCTTATGACATTGATGGTCCCTCAGACTATTAATATTTCACTAATAATTAGATCTAGTAGTAAAATCTGTACATACGTCAGGCTGCAGAGTGAAGCTCAAACATCCAGATTAAAAAGCACTGCAGCCATTAGCGCCTTCTGCTGGTAGTATCAGACACAGCAAGGACACAATGCATACTCCAACTAGTAGCACACTGGTTGCTCTTGGCTCTGATATATATTTTCCACTAGCGGGTGGCAGAATACGTGAATTTAAACCACATACTAAATTATTATTTAACTAAAAGTTATTCATTGGTTATTATTACAGATGTATTTGATTATGTTTATTTCATAGGGTTCATTTTTAACCTTGTTATATTCATTTGATATAAAAACCAAACCTACCTCTAATGAAGAGACTTTAGGTTTCTTTATATTAAATATTAAGAATAATTGACCTACATAATTATTCGTCAGAGTGGTACCAACAAGAGGTAAGCTCAAAAACACCACTGTCACACTTGACACTTGACACTTGTCGCACCGACAAAGTGCTCAGGACCAGGAAGCTGCAGAGATGCAATGTGTAAAATCGGCACATACGTCGGGCTAAACAGAGAAGCTCAGACATCCAGATTTTGTGACAATAAGCGGTTTTGATCCAGATTTCAGGAGCACTGCATCGCGCTACCGAGGAGGAACAAGTAATAAAGCAAAAAGATTTATGAATATTTTTTTTGCAGCTGTGTTTTTTGTCGGATTTAAGTATACTTTTTTGGATGAATACAAGAGTTTAAGTTTTAGAATCGTTGTTTGTCTTTATTTTTTTGCACCCACGCCTCACATCATGGTCCTGACCTCTCGAGACATCACAATATGAAATGCTTACATGCATGCAAGTAAAACATTTGTATGTATCTGAAACACTTATGTATGCACATATGAATATATATGTATTACGTGCATATGATTATAAAACTATACGTTTAGATACTTATGAAAGTGTTTCACATGTATTCATATGAGTAATCTCACTAGTGCATCAAAGAACAATTCACTACGGAAGCATCTCAGCAAAGAGGGCAGATTTTAAACAGCGTAAAGCGCCAATCTTACGTATTTGCCCATTCTTGTGTAGGTCAAGTAGGTTTATAAATACTACTATATTTAAGTCATTGAATGTAATTTTAGGGATTTTTCCAAGTAAACAACAAGTTAGTTGTTTAAGCAGTATTTCTGCGTTCATTTTTTCAACATCAGCCTTCATAACACTATTCTCTGAGGATGTGGGCGATACATTGCATCGCATCAGATCTTTTAAGAAACCTTTCACTTGCCTGTTCATTGGTTTAACAACGGATTTATCACAAAATACTATGGGAACATTCATTTACACCACCCACACACAAGATACCCATAGCTTCACTACCGTAAATTCCAGACTATGAGCCACTACTTTTTCCCCATGCTTTGAACCGTGCGGGTTATACAACGATGCAGCTAATGTATCATTTTTATGGGCTGAAACGCAAGAGCGAGATGATTTAGCATTTCAACCAATCTGGCTGTCGGAGACAGAAACAGAGACGTTGTAGACGATGTGAAGAACTTACTGGATGTAAAAAGACGACAAAAGCGTTCAGTGGAAATGAAAGCAGATGGCCCAACTAGAAAACGTTCTTGAAGACTGGGTGAACACAAGGGTGAAAGCATGCATTCTTTGTGGGGGTCGAGTCCTTCCCAATATTGAGAAAATACCAATCTCCCCCACCCAATATACAGCAGAAAATATGTAAAATGTGTATATGATCTCCTTCTATGAACCCGGTATCACGTGCCCACTGGTTTTCAACCTACTGGTTCGCCGACTGTTTACTTAGTCTAGTTTTCCAGACCTGTTCCTGAGTGTTGACAGCACGTTGTGCTATATAGTGAATTATTTGTTTGATTTAAGTTAATTGGAGGGTCTTTTCATGGAGAGCACTGATGGTGTTCTATGGTGCTTTCTGCCCGTTAGCTGCGCACGCATGTCTTTGTGACGTTGAATAGAAATCCATGGGTTATTAAACGTTTTGCCATGTTCTTGTCTATGAAAAAAATAAAATAACATCCCCCCTCTGTGTTTTTGTCAAATAGGCACCCTGGTTATAGGTATCTTTTTCTCTAATTGTGAAAGTTCAACTTCAGTTTACATAATGACTATCATAAACTGTATGGACAAAATACAGACATTTCTTTTAATGAAAGCAGTGGCATTAATTAAAAAACAGAATAATATTTAAGCCAGTGAAAGTATAAAATATTAAAATCTTAAACTTTATAGCTGTTTTTGGAGGCAGACATTCTTGTCCTTAGATGAGCAGAAGTGAGGCTTAAGTGTTAGGTAATACTTTACCTTTAACCATATTGTCATTTCTTTCCCCTCAATCACGTTTTTAGGTTTTGACAGAGCAGCCGTGTCTCATGTCCTGAAGAGAATCAACAGGTTTGAGGTTTGAGGATTTACACCACATTTGAAATAATTCATACACAGGTGAAGGACCCAGGTGGAGGTATTGACATGCCAGATGTAGCAGGTGTCCATAGCAGTTTAATACTGGGAACAGCTGGAGAGAACTTCAAGGTAAGTAATTAAACGACAATTAAAGTCGTTTTTGTTTGCAAGTCTGCATCTGCGTCCTACCTCTCCCTGCTCGCCACATCGCCTGTTTTGACCTGTCTATGGTTGTGACACAATCTTTCCACAGAAGAAGTTCAACTATAAAAGGGCTGATCATGATCAGAGAGATTCTGTGGAACTCATGTGGGATTTATGTGTTGAGACAAACAATCTTTTAAATATAAAGATGACATTCCCAGGTAGAAAAATTATCACGTTTTTGCAATCAATCCTCGAAAAGAGCTTTCAAAAAGTTGACAATAAAAGCATTGCTTTATTTTAAATATATATATGCAAGCAAGCGTGGTCATTGCTGTCAAAAAGGGTGGAGCAGTGCATGAGAGATAACCCAATTTGGAGGAAAAAAAGATGCTCATGCCCCACAACAAAAACTTAAAAACTGAATTTCTTTAAAAAAAAACATTTTGTGATATCCCAATCTATGCTTTTCCAAATATTGGAATAAAAAATTGCAATCACGTTCAAGTAAACCAGATAGGTCCGAGAAGCAAACACAAGTAAAATGTTTAACCATCTTGTTAGAACAATGCAAAATGTAAAGGTGAAATGTAATCAGGGGGTTTGGATGAATTATTACAATCATTTTGCATTCAGACATACATCACTAAATCCAGAGGGTTCACTGCTGATGACCTTCAGCTGCACTGGTTCCTTTTTCAATAGAAAAGCAGAATCTTTCCACAGAAGAGGAGACACCTTAACAATGGTTAACCCAAATAACTATAAAGGGCTTATCATGAATAGAGAGATTCTGTGGAACTGATACTGGATTTTTTATGCACAAGTTGATATCTCATGGCCTTAAAAACTGAGGCCATGAGGACAAGGACACAAAGTGTCGTGATGAGCTGGAGAAGCGCATATTTACCTTTTCCTGCACTCATTGTCTCATGTCTTCTGTCCGGTGTTTCTTATCAACGTGAATCCACCCACTATAGTTACTTTCTCGGTTTGGCTATATTGGTCTGTTAAATAATGGTATCAATATTATACAGAATCAAAAAAACGAAGGACAGCATCACTTGTCTACGGCTCTGTGGAACAACTATGATTTGTGGTGTTAACCTGCTCACATTAGTTGGGATGAATTATGCAGGATCCATGAATATCTGCACAGAATTAGCTGGCAATTAAGCTGACATTTGTTTAGACATTTAAAATATTTAAATCTGCAGAACTAAATGAAAACAAGGAGATTAATCATCAACATTGCAGGAAAGACAAAAAGTCTTCATGCCACAAGGTTGTGTAAGATCTGTAGTCATTGAAAGACACTCAAGATGAAACCTGTTGCAGCAAAGGGGGCAAAAAACGCCCACAGACATTTATGTGAATTATTTGTGACACTGTCGTGCACAGACCGTGAGTCTATGTTCGATGCTGCCAAAATCTCTTTGGGGAGCGTCTTTTTTTTTGGCATGTTTAGACTTGATTTAAACGATTAAAATTCCTCACCTGTTACCTCACATCCTCCCTCTGGGTTTTCTTCAAGGTTGAGGGAAAGAGTGAAATGCAAGTCGGCGAGGGGGGGGGGGGGGGGGGGGGGGACCCTGATTCTATTCAGTCTGATGGGTTAGAAACAAGCTCAGACAAAACGTATTGCATTCTGCCGTATAAAAGTCATCAAATATCAACCATTCAATCAATATGATAATAACCATGGACCCACAGATGACCAAAACATACAGATCACGGCAAAGCGTTCACCCGGAGAACAACAAATGGACAAATGGTACAAATACATTGTAAAAGGAAGATTCATCTGTTTAGTTTAACTTTAACAAAGACATATTAGTTTTCATATCTTGAACAAGTGTCCTTCCAGATATTATGTGACAGGTGAACAATAAACAGGTGAAGATTAAAATGAGGAAATACACTTACAACTAGTGGGGTACTTTTCACATTTCTTTATACCCAAATGCGAGACCCCAAAATTATCAAATGTTTTAACAGTCTTTATATTCATGCCAAATTTAACAACCTTTTGAACATAATAAAGCCCCCCAAAGGCCTTCAGTTTGTGAGAAGCACAAAAGGTTCCTCTTCGACGAAGTCGTAGCGAGGACCCTAATAATTACAGGTCTACAAAGTTTCCTGAATGGGTACAACTTCATTGCAGTAACACACAACAAATTAAGTAATTGAACTCAATTTAATAATGTGGTTCCTGGCTGCTCTGTATGTGGACTGTAATGATCTATCACAGTGCTCCGTGTTGATATGAATGCATGTATTTTAGCCCTGTACCTGAATTTTATGTTTGGAAACCACTGAATCATCATTATTTTCACTCCTAAAGAATATTTTACACAATGAAAGCATGAACAAATTATAAAATAAATTTGAGGCAGGGGAGGCTTATCAAGAATTTAATCAGAATTGTGGCTGAAAAGAACTTCCTCATCAAGGTAAGTAATGATATTATATTTGCTGACAAAAATGTACATTATATTAACTTTATATTAGATCATGATGATCAATAATGCCCTGTGACCAGAGGTAACAATGATCTCAATAATGGTGTTTCACAATGCTGTGGTGGGTTGAGTAAGGCTCTGACCGTGGGGGGATATTACACAACGTTAAGATTTGGCAGAAGTAACACCTGAAGGCGTGTCATGTGTCACAGCGGAGGTTCTCTGACAGGATAAAAGCAGTCGGACAACATCGCAGATCATCACTCTGGAAGCTCCAGCTGAACGACCAGGAGACTCTCACAAGACTCGACTGATCATCACAACTCCCCCAGGTGAGGACAGAAAGAGACAGGTGAACATTTACTGCTTAACTGATCTGCAGTCTGTGCAAAGATATCTGTCTTTTTGTTAAGTGAAGGTGTAGAGTTGACTCTGTGGTAAAAACTCACAACTCTGTATTATGTAAAGCTTTTCTCATCAGGTTGGTGAAATGGCCTCACATCAAATGGAAGTTGCTTCTCTGGGTCGACCTTTCACCCTCGGAATGCTCTATGATGCTCAAAGAGACGCACTGGTCACAGGTAAGTCTTGAATTACACTGTTATTAAAATCATTTTACTATTTAATCCTCTCTTTTTAACATTATTTTTCACTATTTAAGGAATTATCAAATGCTTTTATTTAGTTAGTTGTTAGAGAAGCATGCTGTTTTTATCAGCTGATTATCGTATAATTAATTAGACAAATTAACTTTTAATTCCTGGTCAAAAGTGTCTGTTTCTTACTTGCTCTTTTGGAATCAAACAGCGTGATAGGTGGCTTTGTATTATGGGCCATTCAATGAACTATTACTTCACAAATTATCTAAAAAAATGTTAAATATGATGACAAGTAAACACACTTTATCCGGTTTTCGCTCTTCCGTACTGCAATATGAATTTCTTCTGTTTAAAGTAATGATTGATTACATTTATTTATTTTCACAAAATGATCGTACCATGTTGTGTTTTCTCATTTTTACAGGTTTGACGTTGTGGGATGAGAAAACTCTACAAGAGAAGATGATTAAAAGTCCAAAACCCAGCAGTGAATTTGTCATCACTGATTCTGACGCCATTGAATCAAAGTCCTCTCTGCTGGAGGTTGATGCTTCTCTGAAGGTCAGCTTCCTCTCTGGACTGATTGAAGTGGGAGGATCTGCTCATTACCTGAACGATCAGAAAGAATTCAAGAATCAGAGCAGAGTCACTGGTCAGTACAAATCTACAACCCGCTTGGAACAGTTGTCATTGACTGACCTGATGACCTTAAAAGACCATCAAAAGGACGTTATCAAGAAGAGCTCTGCAACACACGTAGTCACAGGCATCCTTTATGGGGCGAATGCTTTCTTTGTGTTTGACAGTGAAAAGTTAGACAGCAGCAAGGTTGACGAAACCGGGGGAAGCATGAAAGCTATAATAAAAATGATTCCCAAACTGTTGAGTGATGAGACTGAGGTGAGCACCAAACTGATTAAGAAAGAAGAAGCCCTGCGTAAATCAGTTTCCTGCAAATTCTTTGGAGATTTCACCCTTGAAAGCATCCCTTTCACATATGAAGATGCAGTGAAGACCTTTAGACAACTTCCACAGTTACTGGGGAAAAATGAAGAGAAAGCTGTGCCAGTAAAGGTCTGGCTGACGCCACTGACTACTTTATATCCAGAAGCTCCCGAGCTGAAGAGTGAAATCCGCGTTGGACTGGTGGGGAAGATGCAGCACACTCTTGAAGATTTAAGGGAAATCCAAATGAGAAGCAACGAATCTCTTAAAGACCCAGTGGTACAGAACGTTCCACATATTAAAGATGAGGTAGAAACTTTCCAGAAGTTGTGTCGCCTCTATACATCAACCCTCCAGGGGACCATGAAGGAGAAACTCCCCTCCATCCGTGAAGGTAAAGAAGATGAGAGCTCATTGGAAAAAACCTTTGAAAAGAGAGAAAAGTCCCCATTTACTCAAGAAAATCTAATCAAGTGGCTGGATGATAAGGAGAGAGAAATCAACGTCATCAGATCCGGTATAGAGACCATGAAGGGAACAAAGATTGTCAAAAATCAGTCTGAGCTCGCCAGAGAGGTTCTTGCTGGACATGTAGACGATGCTTTTTGCTTTGTTTTCACCTCCACCAAACGGGGCGACACTTACCTTGATGAGATGGCCACATATTTGGACTCTACTACAATGGGCAGTACCACTGAAGACCAGTGGTTCTACTCAGATGAAGTCTGGACCGATATGAGACGAAAAGCCGAAGATTTCCAAGACTTCACTGAAGCACAGAAGAACAACAACCGAATCTGTTTCCTTATCACAGTCATTCCAAATGACAAATACAAAGGAGCAACCGTCTACCATTACAAGAAGGGCATTCTGGTCAGCGAAGATTTCTCAAGACTTGATATTGATCCTGAAAAGATCACGGACAGAAGTGAAATGATTTGGTGTAAGTTTATTCATGCTTTAAGTCACTTACATTGTTTTAGTCAATGTTCTGCAGAAACTATGAAGCTGAATTTGTTTAGTTTTCTCCATCAGATGCCTGTGATCTCAACCTGGACCCGAACACTGTCCAGAATTACCTCGATCTGTCTGATGGAAACAAGAAGGCAACATTTAGATTGAAATCTAATCAATATCCTGATAACCGAGAGAGGTTTGAGGTACACCCTCAGGTGTTGTGCCGAGAGGGTTTAAATGGGCGCCATTACTGGGAGGTAGATTGGGAGACTGCTTCTGGTAACAAATCAATTTATGCAATTGTTGCATACAAGAGCATGCACAGAATGGGAAATGGTAAAGATAGTGAATTTGGACAAAATCCCCTATCGTGGGCTTTTGGCCATCACACATCAAACGAAAATGAACTTCGTGCATATCACGATCAAAAGAGGGATAAGTATAATTTTCCCTCTGATGGCATCTCAACACTCGGTGTGTATCTGGACTGGCCTGCAGGTCGTCTGTCCTTCTACAAAGTCTCTTCTGGCACACTGACTCACCTCTACACCTTTTACACCACGTTCACTGAGCCTGTGTACCCAGGCTTCCGGGTTGGCAAGGAGGGCAACTACGCCTACCTGCGTCCTCTTTATTAGGACCAATGCTGGTGACTTGTTGGATCCTTGGTCTGTTAATAGAGGGATGGGGTTATAAGTAAAGTTCCAATGGTAAAATGACATCACATGTTAGCGTGAACTTGTTTTAACACAATTTCTGAATTTTGGTACTGAAAATTTAATTCTACTTTTAGTTTTTTAACACTGTCTTTGTAATCTTTTTATTGACTGTTTTTATTTTTATTTTTCCAGCAAGGTTCTTAAATGTCTCAAAATCTCGTTACTTCATGTTTGGATGTTTATCATGGTTTTATGTGAAGCAGTCTGAACTGCCTTGTTGTTGAAATGTTCTATGCAAAAGAAATTGCCTTGCATTCACTGCATCATTTACAAAAATGTAAAAAACATTAAGTTACAAGTTTTTTAGGTTCTTACTTTTTCAGTTGATGCAAAACCTCAAAATTGTTCCTGCTTCAAGTTTTAATTTCTATTCTTATTCCTTTTTAGAGCTTCGGAGACACTAATGATGAAAAGCTAATGTCAAAAGTTGTGTAACTACTTTGTAATTTTGCAAATGGTTAACTGGGCTTCATACCAATTCTGTACTTTAATTCTGACCAACTTTAATAAAGTACTCTTAATAAAGTTCTTTTATTTATTTGACCTTTATTTAACCAGGTAAAATCCATTGAGAACCAATTCTCATTTACAAGGATCACCTGGCCAAGAGGCAGGAGCACAAGTGACACAAACAGCACAGACACAATACAGTATGACAAACACATGGCTAAAAAAACATAGTTAAATTAATAACCACTATGTACAAATTACTGGACGCACTTTATAAAAACAGAAGAGAGAGAAGTGAGGGCTGGTCAGCAAGTACAGCAGTGAACTACGGCTCGTTGCAGCTTACGTTTGAACATGTTGAGAGAGGTGAGGGCTGTTAGTTTGAGTTCCAAACATTTGTAGCGGAAAACTGAAAGGAGTTGTGACCAAACACAGTACGGACTTTGGGAATGATGAGCCGAGTGAAGTCACTGGATCTTAAATGGCGATTGCTGTCGGAAATGTGCAGAAGATAGCGGGGGGTCATTCCCAAAATGGATTTGTAATGAACTGCATCCTTTTATATTATCTATGTATGTCTGTGTCTAACAGTCACTCCTGTGCAAACAGAAACTATTTTACATCAACTAACACACCTTTTGGGGCCGTGTGAGGAGAGCCCAGACCTGTGAGAGGTCCCAAATGAAGGTCAAAACATTGCAGGCATTTTCTGGCTCTATGGTTTTCCTAAACCATAGATATGTCACCCAAGAACTCTGGCTTCAAAATCACATACCACCTCGTCCCAATGGAGTTGTACATCAGGACTCTTGCTCCATATCACATTGTTGTTGATCATCGTGCGTTTGTCTCTCGCTTGAAATTATGTTAAGGGTGTTTCAAAATGCTGTAGTTTTTAAGTGTCAAATACTCTGTTCTAATCAATGTTCTGCAGAAGCTTGAAACCCGAATTGGTTCTCTCTATCAGATGACTGTGATCTCACCATGGACCCAAACACTGTCCACAATAACCTTGTTCTGTCTGATGGAAACAAGAAGGCAATAAGTGTAACAACATGGCAAGAGAGGTTTAAAGTACACACTCAGGTGTTGTGCCGAGAGGGTTTATCTGGGCGCCATTACTGGGAGGTAGATTGGGAGAATGCTTTTGTTTTAAATTGTGTTTATGTAGCCGTTGCAAGTATCTTACCCCTACTTTTTGCATGGCACATTGGAAAGGTGTGGAAATCTCGTCTTCCCCTCTGATGGCTGCTCAACGCTCGGTGTGGATCTGGACTGGCCTGCAGGTCGTCTGCCCTTCTACAAAGTCTCTTCCGACACACTGACAAACCTCTACACCTTTCACACCAGATTCACTGAGCCCGTGTACCCAGGCTTCTGGGTTTACCATACGGACAGCCACGTCTACCTGCGTCCTCTTTAATAGGATCAATCAACTTGTTGGATCCTTGGTCTCTTAATAGAGGGATGTAAGTAAAGTTTCAGAGGTAAAAGGGCATCACATGTTAGAATTGTTTTAATAAATTACAAAAGGGTAAAATACATTAGGTTACAAGTATAATTTTGTAAATGGTTAATTGGCCTTTTTGTGTCAATTCTCCACCTTAAGTCTGACCAAGTTTAATAAACTCCCCCGCAATGTTTTCAACGAGTATTCTAGAACAAATTGTTTTATCTTTAAATTAATTGCAACCCTTTTATATTATCTTTGTATGTCTGTGTCCAACAGTAACTCCTCTGCAGACAGAAACTAACACCTTGGTGCCGTGTGAGCCCAGACCCGTAAGAGGTCTCAGTTCAATAAATCCATCACCTTGTGCTTTTTAAAACCCACTTTATTGAGCGTATATAAATCACCTACTACAGATGCGAGTTGGGTTCTAAAACACATCTCACAACATGATCTGAAACACACATCCTGAGTGATAATGGTTTCAGGGTCAAGTTCAGCACAAACCACACAATTATGTATTTAATAGAAAAACCCTTTAATCCAAAAAGTAAATAAACATTTGATTCTCAAATGTAATATCAAAAAAGGTTAACCGTTTCCCGAGCGAGGTAAATAAAACCTGGAAAATGCTGTTGCTGATTTATTATTGAACTTATAATCAGTTCATAGTATAGCTTGGCTACCACAGCATTCTACTGCCATGACATCACATCTGGATGGTGATTAGTGGGACCAGCATTTGTATTCCAACAGAACAATGATCGCAAACGCACCTCCAGGCTCTGTAAAGGCCAAGAAGGCAAGAGTGTGCAAAGCTGTCATCAAAGCAAAAGAAGGCTACTTTAAGGATCTAAAATATAGAACCTATTCTGATCTCTTGAGATTTGTTTTGTTTACCAAATAATTGTAAACGTGTTCCTTCATAATTTGGATATCTTTAAAAAATAAACAGAGAACAAAATGTACCAACTGTTGCTTAATTCTTCCTTTATATCTTTCTATTCTTACTACATATCTAAATGTCTGTGTGATAAACAAACAAACAGAAATGTAATCATTTTTCATACTATTTCTGATGAATCTGCTGATGCGTCGTCCAGCCGTTGTGCCGCCTGTAGCGAAAGAGCTCGACCGCAGCAGGAGCTGTGTTTACTCACGTCCCAGAGATTTCATCATTCTCTTCTCGCATTACTGCGGTCCATGCTTCGTAGCGCAGCATCGGCACTGCTGAGGAGGACCAGCACTGACATCCCCGCCCTCCGCCCGGTAACGACGGTCCGGATTGCTCGGCAGTCGCTCCGCTACGACCCCCCGAAACGGCCGTTTTCCACGTCGGTCCGCTTGAGTAAGAAGAAGAAGCAAAGCCTGTGGCTGCAGCCGGCGGAAGGACAAACCATGGACGGCAACATTGAAGCGGTTCTCGCCCCTTTGAGGCTCGCAGTCAAAGAACAGGTAACGCTTGTTATTCTCATAAATCTCATAACCCGAATGAACCATGCGGGTTTGTTGGGTGTAATATGTGCTTTAGTCCCCCCTGGCTGGTTCACCGCTCGTTAGCTTGCCAGGCTAACCGGCTAACCTGACCGGTTTCTCGCGAAGCTGTCAATGAAAAAAGAGCTATTGCCCGCTAGCTAGCTAGCTAGCGGCTAACTAGCACTGTGTGCTATGTCTGCACCCTGTGCCACGTTTCATTGTTAATCGGTTGTTGCAGACATTTGTGAGCTGGGTGGGATCGAGAGAAAAGGGCTAAATAAATGCTGCCGCCTTAAACAAAAAGCCCCCAAATGGCCGATGGTCTCTGTAAACCTTGTCGGACACAAGTTGACATCCAGGCTCGGTTTTACTTCATGCCAAATCTCAAGCCACCTTCTCTGCTTCAGGGGGACCTGGTGCGCCAGTTGAAACAGGATGGAGCTCCAGATGTGGATGTTAGTAAAGCTGTGGCTGAACTGAAAGCAAGGAAGAGAACCCTGGAGGCCAAGGTGAGTGGGTTTTAATAAAATTCCTTCAATCTGATTTAGTTGAAGTAAACTTTTTGATTTGCTTTTATCTCACGGTCTTCATGGATCAGGTGGTACTATCACACCCTGTGCGACACCACCTAATATTAAGTTACAACCATCGCTGGAAACGTACGAAACACAGCCGCAAATCAAGTGTTTAGATTTCTACATTTCCACAAGTTATTTACACGTTTGTAACACGTTGGTTTCTTATTCTATTTTGGAAGACATCAAAACAAATTTGTGGATTTTATGGTGAAATATGTCCATAATGGTGAAAATATAATTTGCATTGCAGGAGCTGTCATTACAACCCAAAGATGACATTGTAGACAGATCAAAGATGGAGGATACCCTCAAGAGACGGTTCTTTTACGACCAGGCTTTTGCCATCTATGGAGGTGAGCCTTTGAAAGCTAAAGGTTTTGGGATGATGCTCGCATCATCGTACACGTAACCTTTGAGCAACCTGTTACCATGCAGTAATGCTCCTCAGGTGTGAGCGGCCTGTACGACTTCGGCCCCGTGGGCTGTGCCCTGAAGAACAACATCCTGCAGGCCTGGAGGCATCACTTCATCCAGGAGGAGCAGATTCTGGAAATAGACTGCACCATGCTTACCCCGGAGGCCGTCCTCAAGTAGGTGTCCCTAAAGCGGGTTTGCAAAAATGTATATTTGTTTTTATCGTTTCTGTTTATTTATTAATGATGGTGTTAAAAACTGCAGAGAGTAGCGTGTTTCGCAGATTCAGCTGCAGGCTGCTAAACATTCAAAAAATCTATATATATGTTTTAGAGTCATTTGCTCACTTTATTTAGGACATCCGGACATGTGGACAAATTTGCTGACTACATGGTGAAAGACGTCAAGAACGGCGAATGCTTCAGGGCGGACCACCTCCTCAAGGGTAAGCCTTTTGTACTTCTGTCGTGTGAATTTAGACTTCCCTTTCACTACAGTGTAAAAAAACTATGACGAGTCATCATGAAAACCAAACAAGGCCCTTGTACCCTGTTCACGTGTATTATTCATGATACTCTGCAGACAGTGCGACGGATGCCGTCCGTGCTTGTGCTGTCAGTAGCTTCTGCTGGCTGACCGAGCTGCCGAGTGTCACTGTTGAGGGAGAAGGGGAGCAGCCGAAGCAGCAGGAATCACACGGGGCTTTCATAGCAGTGCAAGCTGCACACATCGCAGGCTGCAGCTGTGCCAAAAAGCAGGCGGAGAAAAATGATTATAAGCGACAACGTGGCTGTGTTTCGGAGGCTTGTCTCTTATAAAGAAGTGAAACTGTTATGTCATGAAAATGTTATATGTGTTTAGTGGAAGCTTTGTTTTAACGTGTCCGTGTCCCACAGCCCACCTCCAGAAGCTGATGTCTGATAAGAAGTGCTCAGCAGAGAAGAAAGCCGAGATGGAGCAAGTCACAACTCAGGTCAGTGTTCGCTGAGACTCGTCGGGCTCCTTTGGGGGGGACTATTTCGGTAAAGCTTTTTTCCGACCAATGTTTTAAACGTTTCACGGTGTCTATTATTGTTTTCAGATGGACAACTACTCACAGCAGGAGCTGACCGATCTCTTTGTGAAATACAACGTCAAGTCACCCATCACAGGAAACGACCTCACCCCCCCCATCTCCTTCAACCTGATGTTTCAGACATCCATCGGACCAGGGGGGAACATGCCGGGGTAAAAAGAAACAAAAAACAGCGGCAATTATTCTCTTGATGTTGTTTGGTAAGTAATTTGATTTTTTTTCAATGTAACGTCGCAGCTACCTGAGGCCTGAAACCGCTCAGGGAATCTTCCTCAACTTCAAACGTCTGTTGGAGTTCAACCAGGGAAAACTGCCCTTCGCTGCTGCTCAGATAGGAAACTCCTTCAGGAACGAGATCTCTCCTCGCTCCGGCCTCATTCGTGTCAGGTGAGCGAGATCTACCGCGTCGCGCTGTCGTTCCCTCGTGTGTTTAGTCCTCGTATTGAGATTGCATCACTTCTTCCTCTCAGAGAGTTCACCATGGCGGAGATTGAGCACTTTGTGGACCCAAACGAGAAGGTCCACCCTAAATTCCCGAATGTAGCCGACCTGGACATCACGTTATACTCCTCCAAGGCACAGACAAGTGGCCAGTCTGCACACATCATGAGGCTGGGTGATGCTGTGGAGCAGGTTAGAACAATACTGTCATACACCTTATTTTAGAGATTTGTTATTATTCATTCATAAGTAACATGCATATGTAACCAAGCGTGTACAATTATAAATGAATCTTCAAATACAAATTGCCCAGCCGAGGTATTCTAACATACACTGTAATAAATGTGATCTACAAAAGTGGTTTCAAGGCAATACAATTTTTGACCACAAACAATCTAAACTCAAAGTCCACTATTTATCTAACTCATTCATTTCTTCTTCCCTCATTTTAAGGGAGTGATCAATAACTCCGTCCTGGGATATTTCATCGGGAGGATCTACCTCTACCTCACCAGAGTTGGTATCGCCAAAGACAAGCTGCGTTTCCGTCAGCACATGGACAACGAGATGGCCCACTACGCCTGCGACTGCTGGGACGCCGAAGCCAAAACCTCCTACGTAGGTTTCCACCGCACCGATTCTTGGCGCTTCACCGGGGGGACTCCGCCCACTTCTTGCTCTGAGGAAATGTTTGTGCCTTGCAGGGCTGGATCGAAATCGTGGGGTGTGCCGACCGCTCCTGCTTCGATCTGCTGTGCCACGCGCGGGCCACGAAGGTCCCTCTGGTCGCAGAGAAGCCTCTGAAAGAACCCATATCCTAAAGCCGAGGCAGCACTGAACGCTGCAAAAAGGAACGCTACGTTCCCATCAAACAACAAAAGAACATTTTAAGCTGCCAAATGCCTTTTTTTAAAAATCTTTAACTTCTCCGCACAAAGTTGTAAATGTCGTCCAGTTCGAGCCAAACAAAGGAGCCCTGGGAAAGGCGTATAAGAAGGATGCTAAGATCGCCATGGAGTATCTGGCTCAGTGTGACGAGAGCTTCGTTGCCGATCAGGAGCGGCTGCTCAATGAGACCGGGTGAGTCCCACGGTGTGCAGCGCTGCCCGACAAGGGCTCTGTGCTTTTTGCCGTTCGCAGCCCAGTCAGTGTGTTGCCTTCCTCTGCACAGAGAGTTCACCATCGAGTCGGAAGGCAAGTCCTTCAAACTCACCAAGGACATGGTTGGTGTGAAGCGATTCCAGAAGACCCTGCATGGTGAGGTTTATTATGTTGTTGCTTTTTTTTATAACTCATAACTGAGCTACGGCTCCAGTAACACACACTCGTCTCCGTCGCCCACAGTGGAGGAACTGGTTCCCAATGTGATCGAGCCCTCGTTCGGCATCGGTAGGATCATGTACACCATCTTTGAGCACACGTTCCATGTCAGAGAAGGTGACGAACAAAGAACGGTGAGTCCAAAGTCCGGATCATAAACACTGACACAACACATACTCCGCTGTCAGACGCAGAGTGCTGCGCTGCACCCGACTTGTGATGTGAAAGTATGAATCCCCAGAAGATCCACAACTCTTCTTTGACACAAATCATTTAATGTTCTGTAACTGTGTTGCAGAAGTGATGTTTTTATGATCTGCGTTTAGTAGCTTCTTTCCTTCATTTAACTCCCTGTTTCCCTTCTTTTCAGTACTTCAGCTTCCCAGCCACCGTATCTCCGTACAAATGTTCCGTCCTGCCTCTGAGTCAAAACCAGGAATTCATGCCCTTTGTGAGGGAGTTGTGTGAGTGCCCACATAATGACTACGTGCACGTTCCGTTTCTGCCTGCAACGGTAGAAAACGGCGTGAGCTGCGGCTCTCTCAGCGTAGCACACGTCTCCTCTCTAGTTTCTCCTCTTTTTCTTTTCCTCAGCTGAGGCGATGACCAAAAACGGCGTGTCGCACAAGGTGGACGACTCCGCGGGATCCATCGGCAGACGCTACGCCAGGACGGATGAGATCGGCGTGGCGTTCGGCATCACCATCGACTTCGACACCGTGAACAAGGAGCCGCACACCGCCACGCTGAGGGACCGCGACTCCATGAGACAGATCAGGGCCGAGGTACAGCACGCACTCGAGTGATGGTTTGCCGTTACTGAAATCGCAAGCAGGATCCCACTTGCCACAACACCGGGAGAGCTACATGGTGCGCCCAGTTCGTGTCAATGCCGAAGTTTGACCCAATGTAGTCGGCTTTGTTGTCCTTTAATGCCTCTCTCAGGCGTTGACCTTATTTGACCGTATGAATGAATAGCTATTTTGTTGGAAGGAGGTGTAAGTACAAAGCTAGCTGTAAGTACACACCATTTAACATCATTTAAAAAAGAGCATCTCTCTCCCCCCTCAGGTCAGTGAGTTGCCTGTGATCGTTCGGGATTTGGCCAACGCCACGTTGACCTGGGCCGAAGTGGAGAGCAAGTACCCCATCTTTGAAGGACAGGAAACCGGCAAGAAGGACACCGTGGAAGAGTAAAGCTCGCTCGTCTTCCAGTCACGCGATGAAAATCCACAGGCTCGTTGCATCCGGATAACCAGTACAAACATCGCAACTGCATTGTGATGAGCTGAAGTGGTGCTGCGAGGCCTCCTTGTGTTCTACGCCACTGCCGTCACTAAAATATCATGTACCCATCATATCTAACCGTCGTGGAAAGCTCATCCATGTGCGACCAAGTCAAAATGTTAAAAAAAGGGAGTAATTGTAATCAGGTTGTTGTCGTTGGTGGAAGGAGACGTAGCTCATGGGAATGAGCTATTAAACAATTTGAATTAAAATGACCAGCACTTACTGGACATGGGTATTCAAATGTAATGTTTTCTATCAAGGGTCAGACTCCCCTGCATGCAGAAACTACGGAAAAAAACAAGAGCTCAGCAGGCAAATGGAACAAAGGAGAGCGTATCAGAAGCTTTTAGTGTTAAATGCAAAGTGAAGATCACAGGTACTATTGACTTTGAATATAACTCCAGGAACACTTTATTAAGAACTTTATTTCCCGCGTACGGTCAAGAATTCTTTTTTTTTTTTAATGAAGTTTTCCTGGATTTTTCAA
Source organism: Apeltes quadracus (assembly GCA_021346845.1). NCBI lineage: Eukaryota > Metazoa > Chordata > Actinopteri > Perciformes > Gasterosteidae > Apeltes > Apeltes quadracus. The sequence goes on from CM037914.1 coordinate 9,879,886, forward strand.
AACGGCATCAATTCAGAATTAGCAGACTTTTTCAATTTGGTCCTCACGTCTCTCGAGTAGCTTCTCCATCTCTGGTCAGCGATTGGCGGATGAGGTGCTTCGGTACAATAGCAGAGCAGGAAAGCCGATATAACACGAACCTCACGCAGACCATCAGATGGGGTTGAAACACCACAAATAATCTATGGTGTGATATCTGCTCTGCCTGACTCCTTTACCAGAATTGCCTCTTTGTAGAGACGAGGACACCTGCCAGATAAATACCGGACACTTTGCATATCCCCACGGCTCCAATCTCTTCATCTCAGTCTTGTTCAAACTCGTCCTGATTTTACAGAAGAATGAAAGGACATGTGACATGTTCCCCATTGATAGATTTTAAACGGGACCCTGAAACTGAAGCAGCTAAATGGACCTCAGCCATCATTTAATGATCAGCATCTGGTTGCGCACATAATCTGATCTACTGTAGTGAAGACGATTGGATTCAGAAATACAATTAAATCACAAAAGATTTTTGATTATGAATGTATGTTTTGAGAATTAACAACTGATTATGTATCGTACGCCCAGTGTATTTAATCTTTGGAAATAGGGTTGTTTGAGAAGCTTTTTTCAAACAACCCTAATCTATTCCACCAGGTGGCGACTACAGGCCAATTTAGAACTTTTTCTTGTGATGCAAATCCTACAGCGGCAAATGTCCAATTTTATTTTGTTACTGCAGATCACACCATTCAGGTGTTCGTTGATTCTGATTTTTCTTTTATAGTCTGTTATTGTGTCTTGTCTTTCCAAACCTTTTGAAACCGAGAATGCACCGACCAAATTGTAATAACGTTACCCTTTATTTATTTGAACATCGTCTGTAATATCAAGGACACATGGCATCACGTCGTCATGGATGGATTCATGGATGGAGACGAAAAGGGACACCACCTCTTCTTCATAGCAGCGAGACACAAACTGTAGTCAGTTTAATGTCTCTTTGTGGTCATTTTGAAGCCACCTGGATGACTTTTGGCTGTTTTATGACTTGACTCTCCTGCAGCTTGGTCATTCTGGAGTCGCTGTTGTCGCCTGGTACTTCATTGGTTTCATTAAACTAAATGCTTTTTATTATATAACCACTCTTGATATTACGTTACTAATAAATAAAACGACAACTGAGGGAGTGGGGTATGTACTTTAATACATGTCAAACAGAAAAGTGTGTGCTTTATGGATGCCCTGTCAACATGGGTTGCCAGGTTGTTTGCATCCTCTGCAGCAGGTGCTTATCCCTTTGCAGGACCGCCATTGGTTTTTCTGCCACAAGGGGGCAGTGAAATTAGACTGTGAACACAGAAGTGACACATCGCTTTTATGTTGATAATGCAAACTTGTTTGCCCACTGTTGCCTAGATATACATCAACAGCATTTTATTTTGACTCTTGTTTCTGGCCACCTGATGCAATATGCAGTACTCTTTAGCTCCGTTTTTGGTCTCCACCGATTTCAGAGGGAAATATAGCTATAAATCTGTCTTAAGTTGATAAATGCTCCGCTGAGTTCACCGGATGGCCGCTAACTTTGTGTTCTTGGAAGGGAAGTGTACCAAGGGAAGTGGCTTTTTGCTAAGGCCAGAAACAAAGCAGTGAGAATTACAGTGAAATTATGAGGCAGAAATCAAAGACTGTGACGCTAAAATAAAGAAGTCTCGCTTGCGCTTAGTTCACCTGCAGAGTTGATCATTTCCTGTGAGGTTGTCACATAAAAAAGGTGATTATTTCTGCTTAAACTCATCAAGGAATGAACCACCAACCTTTCCCTTGTAATAAACTGTCTGTCAGTGAAAAGTTTGCTGTGAAACTTGATTTTCTCGCCATCTTCCTCCTTACGTTCCTTTGAGGAATCCTTCGAATTAGTCTATTTCAAGTGACCCCTCTGTGTGTCATCACATCTTCTGTGGCAGACACAGTAACCCCACACCGATCGCCGAGTGCTGAGAAGTGACTGTGGTTGTGCAAAGTGGCGCAGAGACCTGTTTACAGCAACGCACACGTTACTGCGTTGCTGTAAACATCAGGGCAGAGCCACTGACCCACGAGGAGGGACAGCCTGCACTTACTGCACTTTTCCTCCTGTTCATGTGTCGTCATGCATGTACAGCTGTCTCTGGAGAATGGTGGGGTGGTGGGGGGGGGGGCGGTGAGGAGGGTCGTTCAGGGCCTTCTGGGCCTCGGCTGCATTAACGTGACAGCAAAGGTGAAGAGGGACAGACGCGTCACTGCTGGCAACGCACCAGAAAACCACTTCATCTTCCGACGGCCCAAACGGCTTGAATAATGGTTGTTTGACGGAGCGGTTGGAGGGTCTCGTTCTGCAGCGCACGGGTGGATATCAGTTTGAGGGAAGCGGAACGACGTAAACAACAGATTGTTCAGGGATCGTATGAGCTGTTTCAAGTCTGAGAAAATAGCAATGATAATGTCATAGTGATGTCATCAGGGTTACCGCAGGATGGGCTTTGCAAGTACTTTAATTTCATACAAATCCTGTAAAAAGCTTTCACCAAATAAAATCATGAAAGATTGGAACGATAAGTAAATACGATAGATGACAAGGCTTTACTTCTGTGGTCTCCGTCGACTTAGTTATTCACGTTAAATGATAAGTTATTCGTTATACGGGCCATTAGTTACAACATGGGTGTCTTATTGTAAATAGATACCAATAAGAATCTTCTGACCCCCGACATGGACTAGCTCAGTTAAGTCAACACCTTGATATAGTAAAACAAGACAGTGTTTAGATAGATATGTTTCATACGTATGAACCCGTCTTGTGTTGCAGAAGGCCGCAGCCACTACAGAGGACACCAAGGTAATGTCCTCTGAATTGTTCTGAATCTGAAGGTGGATTTATTAAACTAATCCTTGCATTTTTGTGGAGGCTTTAAAACAACATCAAGTCAATAATTCAGGGGGATTCAATTCTCCACTGGAGAATTACATGTAAATAAACGTCACTGGTGAACTCTTAACCTCACTTTTACTAAAGTCCTAGTTGTCGTAAAATGGATTTCCAGAGGCATCTTTAAAAACCTTCGTGAAAGGAGCCCCCGTCATCCCGCCCGGAGCCCCTGAAGGCGGGCGGACCGTCACCGAGCGGGAGGAGACGCGGCGGCGGAGGCGCGTTGCTGTAGTGCGCGCGCGCGGCACCGGGGCGGGAGGACGCGACGTCGCCATCTCTGCGTAAACACCAACCGTATCACGCTGTTTGACTTCGTGCTGTGTGTGTGTGTGTGTGGGGGTGGGGAGGGGGGGGGGGGGGGGTCGAAGCCGGAGCGGGCGGGGTGCTGTGCTGCCTGCACGCCGGCGGACCCGCACACACCTCTTCGATGCGGGACTGACGCTTTATTTGTCTCCTGCACGTCGGACTGTCCCCATCGGATGTTTACGGACGCGTCTTTTCTCACTGACATCTCGTCTGGCTCGTGGGCTCCCCGGGTGGGGGTGTGGGGGGGTTCCGGGGGGTGTCGGATGGAAATGGGACTGAATGCTGCGAATGAAATGGGATTTTACTGCTGCGAACAGCGGACGCTTCGGGGACTGTCGCGCGCTCGGTGATGTTTGCCAGGGAATAAAAAGGTGCGAAGGTGCGTAACATCTCGTTTCCATGGACAACACGTCCATAATAACACAGGTTGCAAATCCGAAAGAGGAGGAGAGCATTTGTTCAAGTGCAGATAAAGGTAAGACGCACAGCAATTGCCTGACACACACACACACACACACCTACACACACACACACATGCGCACACGATTTTAATGGGGATTTCCAGCTGCAGAATATTTACGTTGCTCGGTAGCCAAATGTGACATTGTGGGACTTTAGTACTTGATGCTATGCGTGTTTGGGATGAGCTGCCTTTTTCTACAGCGGACTCTGCTCCTGTGCTGTGTGAAAAGCCCCCGATAACACCAGAAATCATCAAAGGTCAACAGTTTAAGAGAATATTAGATGCACATGCACAGCTGTACTCTAAAAGAAAACAGGAGAGCCATTGGAGGCACAGATATATTTAGCGTTCACTATTACAGTGTACAGTGCTTCATGAGCATCAAACGAGGAATGGTCACGTGACCGTCAGAGGACTTACGTTAACCAACGTCAGAAATGTCCACTTCCAGATGTGTAAAAAAAAAAAAGGAAAAAGTGCCTGAAAACAACAGCTGCTCTGCAGATTACAGCGGCTAAAAGAAAACACATTTTCTCTCTGTTGTTTTTGCACAAGAGTCACCATTTCACCATGATGACATCAATGACAAATCCGCCCCATCAATCTGGAACTTTACAGTTTCATTAACTTTGGGAGGGAAGGGAGGGGGGGGGGGATTGAGGACAGTCACACATTTGAATCCAGCGCACAACAAAATCTGGCATTGCTGTACTGTGCAACCACATGTGGGGTAGACAGGTGTCCGCTGTAGCAGGAGGGCATGGCTGATTGGAGCTCAGGGTGCTGACCTTCTCCCACCAGGACCACCCAGCCCCACTCAGCCACGGGAGCCGGGGCCAGGTGAGGGGGGGGGGGGGGGGCTTGGAGGCCGGAGGGGCCACAGCTTCCTGCTACACCCATGTGCTCGGTTAAAGAAAAGGTCACCTTCCCGCATCGCCTTCGCAGAGCGACACCGCCATTCAGGAGCAACTGTGGCTCTCTGACCTCTTCACTAAACGAGGATCTGCATGCGAATGTTGTGATGAATCGGGATGAATAATTAAAACCTTTCGTGAACAAATCAATGAAAACAATCACTAACGACAAACACACACTGATGTGTGAAGCATCCTCCAGGAAATTTGTTAGAGCTCAAATCAAACCACTTCCATTAGCACACTTCTTTAATCGCCCCGCACGCAGTTCCCACACTTTCTGGTCTGCAACATCCTGCTTGTCCCGAACAGTAAATCCCAGATGACATGTGGAATCTGACAATTAATCTGCCGGGATGAAATCCGGGGAGGGCGAACAGTGTGTGTGTGTGTGTGTGTGTGTGTGTGTGAGACAGCCTCAAACACACACACACACACACCCACTGAGTCCCGCCCCCTCATCACTGGCTCTGTCAAAGCAGACAACAAACAGAGCTTGTTGTCCAGGACACTTACTCTGTGGCCTGCTTGGGCTACACGGAAGCCACAAAGGATCACACACACACACACACACACACACACATGCTGAATATTTCAGAGCACGAGCAGGCTATTTTTGGGTGTCCTATCAGTTTCATTTGAGGCAAAGACATAGTAATTTATTAGAGCCGGCGTTTTTTTCTTTCGTCATTTGTTCCGGTGGAGGATTTCTCTCTTCATGCATTAAGGATCACGTCCAATGAGGGTTGGAGTCGTAATGTGGGCGGTTTCCTTCTTCAGCACCTGAATTGGCGCGAAGTCCACGGCGTCACACTGTTGGTGGATAACATGGCTATTGTTTCATCAGCTTCATCAGCTTGATAATAGTGGATCTATTCGGAGCGCTTCTTTGATGAAACGTGGGACTGAAAGGCCAGATATTATTACAGGCACGAGCTCAGAGGAGCCTGAGAAAACCCAAATGAGGCTGCTCATTTCTGAGGCCTTTCACTTCTCCGACGTGATGCAACGCGATGCAACGACTGGACTCGCACAGGGCGGCCAGCCTCTCTCTCTCTCTCTCTCTCTCTCTCTCTCTCTCTCTCTCTCTCCCAGGCTTTGGTCTGGTAACTTCACGGTTTGACAGGTATCAATGGACAGAATGGACAGAAATAAGCTATATGTGAAGTCTTGGTTCACTCACAACTTGTTAGTTCATTATTGTTCGTGGTCGCTTGTTTGTCATAAGAAAGTGTAGCATCATACCTCATTCTTAAGTTTGTTATTTTAATAGGTTTGTCATTTTTTTTTCACATGGTTTAATGGTTCACCTGAAACTTTTAATCATTGCATGCGTGTTTTTTCCCGCCGAAGCTGAGTAATATGCGTTTTTCCCGAAGAGACCTAATTGGCAATTCCCCGACGTCGTTACTCCAACGGCATCTCAACGCTGCTGCTAGACAACGTCACAGAGCCCTCTGTCTGGTTGAGATGTACAATTTCGGGTGAAGCACAGACGAGTAGGAGCTGCAGCCACCATGATTTACATGTGGCATGTTCAAATAATTCCCCAAAAGGCTTTTTGGTTAGAAAATCTGCAGAAAATTTGAGAAAAAAAACCCCAACTGAAGCTGTAATTATTTATGTGGAGAAAAAGCCTGTGATTTCATGTTGGTTTGAGGTGGTTTCTGGAACACGCTGCTGTACATTAATAAAGTGTTTATGGTGCGTGTGTGTGTGGACCACACCTGCAGGTGTGTGTGTGTGTGTGTGTGTGTGTGTGTGAGCGTAGTTCAGCCAATGCTTGCCAACCCCTTGACTGGTAAGCTGGGTGACAGTGTGGCACCGGCCTCTGTGTGTGGATGCACATGTCTAAACTGGAAGTTGTGGGATTGTGTTAATTGTCTTTTTGTGGGATTGTGTTAAAAAGTCTTTTGCATCCATTCAGGTGATGAAATGGTTATAAATAAATAAAGTAAATCTCTTGTCTTAAGTTGCTGATGTCTTTTAATGGGTCAGTACTTTTCACTAAAGGTTTTTTTTTAAAAGAACCACAATATTGAGTAATTGATTGAAGTAATTCATTATCATTTTACTTTTCTTTTCTCTACAATTATAACAGTATATCAATCTTTGATGTAACTCATTACTGCCAGAAAGCTATTCAAGTAGCATCCCTTCAAGCTGTATGTTTGTAACGCCTCTCCATTGCGAAGAACGTAAATTAGTTTGGTGTTAAAATGTCCATCAGAGTATAGTTTTTTCAGCCAATGAGTGACAGAGAATGCATCGGGAAGGTTCGTGCCAGATTTTAAGACGAAGAAATCTGGTTGCAAAAGAAAACCCCCTTGAACTTGCCCTTTAATCGTGCGGCTGACTGTAGAGGTTCATGGATCGTGAGACGCAGCGAAGAGGAGATGCGATTGCGCTGCAATCCGTCCCTGCCGAGGCCACCGGGGGGGAAAACAGTGTGGGTGGACGCTTTCTTCACTCCTACACTGGCCGACTGTGAATACTTAAACCACCACTATGGCTGCACTTCTGACTGGAAGAAAAAAGGAGAAACGAGCTCTGAAGTCTCTGCACTGGCTCCCAGTTTAAAATAGAACGTTAATGTAATTTAGCTGGTTAGTGTGCTGCCAGTATGCGTGTTTAAGCAGCGGATCCAGATGTTCCAGCCCGGTCATGATTATACATAAATATATGAATATATGTGTTGGAAATGTATACTTGCGTCGGCTCCCAGTGAATCGCTCTGTTATCCCGTTAGTTGCTTTTCTCACACACACAACGGGGTTTGGGGTTTTTCTGGGCCTCCCTTCATGTCTGATGTTTGACTGCATTGTGGGAAAGTTTTATGTCTGAATGTGCGCTGTGGTTGTTTGTCTTGGAGCAGCCTCTGCTTCCAAAATATCCAGCCTGGGCTGTAAAGAGACTATTAGTAGGAAGAAGTTCAAGATTCTTCATAAAATGACATTCTCCCCAGTAGATCTCCATCCTGAGTGATAATAATGGCATTTCTATTGATTTACATGCTACATATAAATTGTAGGGCAGGATAAGAGAATTCTTGGTGCGTCTTAATTGCTTTCTTCAGCTGTCAGCGTCTTTCAGCTACTTTGCCTCGATGACTCCAGCGGACGAACGACTCGCCTGCTGCGCGCTCGCCGTGTCTCCATTTTTTTCTCCATTTTATTTCAAACGCACAGCATTGTTGTGGGATTACGTCACTTCTGCCTTTCCCGTACGCCTCGACTCTTTGGCATTCAGAGGCCCGAGACTTCAGCGAAGACCATTATTAACGCTCCGAAAAAACAGCCACAATTCCCCGACGGAGCCGAAAGAAGCGGCCGCAGGCGACCCGGGACGCTGCCGCCCTGAAGTCGGCCTTCTGATTCCATTCCAGGCCAAACGGACGCTGTCAAAACAGAGCAATGCATTCGGAGAAAGGCAGGGGTCAAGAAGGAAAGAGAGAGGGTGTGTGGGAGGGAAGAGGGAGAGGGAGCAGGAGAAAGTGCTCATGTAGCATCCGTGTGTGTCTCGTTCATCACCTCTAATTGGCTTTCTAGGGGGAGATCGCGTTCTGTCGTCTTTCCTCAACTTTTACTCTCTTTAATCCACAAGCGTGAGTATGGAGGCTGCAAAAGACACAACAAGGGATTATTGGTGTGCGTCTCCGTGGGTAAAGGTGTGTGGGGGAATGTAGTGATGAACACCTCTCAGAGAGCACAGGCCGGGGGAACTGTAGCAGCAGCACATGCTTCCCAACACACACACACACACATGCAGGCACAAAAATACATGACCTACTTGTTGGCTTTCTCTCCACCATTTCTATGCATCCGATTTGATGCAATTGGTTGTGATGATGCGGGCTGAGTTCAAGGATGTGTCCATATTTAACGACAACTCTTAAAGAGCCGATTTCCCCTTAAAATTTCCATACATCAACAGCTCAGCGGATCAATTTTTACAGCCCAAGCATCACCGAGCGCACAAGCATATAAGCCTTTTAACACAATCTGACATTACATCTCATGGGTTTTTTTTAACAGAGCAGGAGGATTTTCCCATCAGGCATTGAGCAGTTGAGCAGTAGATGAGAATATTAAAAGATCTATATTTAAATAATAAACCGCCGCCGCCTCAGACAACGTGGGCTGCGTTGCTGCCGGTTGCGTAACTGCAGCAGAACAGTCAGATCGCCCTCGTTATTCCTCCCTGAGCTCTCAGCGGGTTAATTCGCCCGCGCTTGTCATCTTCCTTTATTACGCCGGGGCGCTCAAGAAGCACCCCTCCTCCGACCTCCCTCCTCCTCCTCCTCCTCCTCCCCACCTTCAGGCAGGCCGGCGCCCCGTGCAGCATCCTGCAGGGCGACGTACGCGTTAAATCTCTCTGTCCGTACTTCAAATGGAACTGGGTCATGGAATAAATGTCAGTTACATAAGACCAAGTAGGATAAACACATACATACATATATATGTGTGTGTGTGTGTGTGTGTGTGTGTTTGCATAAATCCTCTCCGATAAGTAGGGAAATAAGGCCAGAGGGGTGACGAGAGGCATCTGCTGGAACCGCGTGTGCAGCTAAACATTTCTCCGGCGTCCATGTGGGGAAGAGAGGCGGCTCAGCGGGAGTTTATTTTATCGCTCTGTGCTTTGACAGCAGCCCTCGGACCTCAGCGGAGTGACCACACACAGGCTGCAGTAGCAGGACCGGATGCTACCTAACTCCACTCAGCTTTTTGCATACGATGTGTGTGTGTGTGTTGTGTGCGTGTGCGTGTGCGTGCAGCCACATGTTCATGCGTGTTATGAAGCAGAGGATCTTTGGTGAAGCATGGTTTTGAAAGGCCGATCTGTTGCAATTATTATCGCCGGTCTTGCTCTGTTGCTGCGACTCCTTCCGCCAAGTTATTTTGCTGAAACACAACAAGGACTCTCCCCCTCTCTCCCCCACCTCCCCACCTCCCTGCTTGTCGGTTGCTGTTACTGGAAGCCTCCTCAGGTGCTCTCTCTGCCTCTGAATGTTGTCAACTCAAGACATTAGATGCCGAGCTCCAGGCTACCAGCGAGTACTCTTCTACATTTTGGCTGCAGCTGAATAAATATTTTACGTCACGTATTGTTATGCAAGGCGTAGACAACTGGTACCACTCTCAATGAAAGCGGCCCACGCTCCAAATCTCAGCGAAGGGAGGTAGGACATACTCCCGATGGAAGCATGGCCACTGTTTGAGGCGGTGGAAGGGCTCATTTTTGTCCCTCGGTGTCTCCCTGCCACCACGTCAGGAAGGCTTGTTTCATCCGATTGTACAGCAGCCTCGTTTAACACAGCAGTGAAATCTCCATGGGAGCTGTTTTCACTCCGGTGTGTGTGTGTGTGTGTGTATGTGAAGTATGTGCCATTTAAAACCGACCCGTTTTCCACGTTAATTATTTAAACTGCACATTCAAATGGATCGTTCTCACATTTACCTCCCCCCCCCAGGAACTGTACACTTTACCTGCCTGGCTGGTCGACTAACTGCTGCTGAAGTGCAGTTCAAGGTCCGTCACACAGGAGCTAACAATACCAGTGTAAGGAAGGAAGTTACGTTACACACAGGGATTTACTGTGTTGGACTAAACGGGAGGAAAAGTGCAGCTCGAAATGCATCAACTTTTGATAATTAATCAACTTTCCTTTGCCAAATCGTATGATTAACCCCCTCCCCCGCCCTCCCACGCCTGGTAGCAAAAAACCACATCCACCGTTAAAACAGTTCAGTGTTTATTGGAGGAGCTGACTTTGTTTGCTGAAGCAATGTTCTGAGCACCATGTTGACCGTTTTTAAATCGGTCGGCCGGAAGCACGATGAATGTCCCGTCATAAACCTTTTTAGACGCCATCTATCAGCTAAACTTGAAACTGCCGCCGTGTTTTAAATGCAGCACGTTGTGTTTGGACCGGCTGCATAACTTTACGGTCTTTTTAAAGCTGCAGTTAAAAAAAAAAAAAAAAAAAAACGAGGCCACCTCAAAAGTCTCGCGCTAAGCCGGGGGATCATATTCCCTCTCGCAGCTCGGCATTAGTCCAGGCCGTGGGTCACGGGGGTGATTATCTCTTCCTGTCAGGAATGCAGAGAATTTCCTGCGTTTTCTCCCTCTTCCCGGCCTCGTTAGTGGCGGGTTGGTGCCTGAACACGTGAGCGAGCGCCGGGGCCCCGGCTGCCTCTGCTGGACCGGAGAGCCTTTCATCGTCGTTACCTAACGTTTAGCAGGAGCGCAGGCCACGAAGGGATTCTTTTTTTTATTTCTTCGCCTCTGACGTCACAGGAATATGCTGATCGAATGAGGTGCATTCAGCGGTTAAAATTATTCTGCACCTGCTCTGATGACGCTTCGGCCCTGTCTCTCTCTCTCTCTCTCTCTCTCTCTCTCCAGGGAGGTTTTGTTAGATACAGTGAAACCACTCGCCCACAACGCCTCTTTATTCTAGTGATGAGGAACCATTTCTTATTTCTGCCGATCCCTGGGTGCTTTAGTGTCCTCGACGGATTGTAACTTCCTGCGGGTCGACACACTTTAACCTTTTGCTGTTATTCTCAGAGCACATACTCGGCCGGGCGAGTCCCCTCCAGTCGCATTCCTGCGCAAGGACATCGAGAGGGAAAAGTTTGTGTCAATGTGTGCATGTGTGTGCATATGTGAACATATGCCGCGTGTGTATGTGTGTGTGTGTGTGTGTGTGTGTGTGTGTTTGCCCGGCGCGTCCGGTAGCAGTCCACTCTCAGCTATGTTGTTTGTGTCAGAGGGAGAAAGGAAAGCTCTGTTTGTGCAGGGTGGTGCTGCAGGAGGGGGGTGGAGAAAGAATAAGACTCAAGTATTGGCTGTCTCGCCTCAGTGACCCTCCCCACCCGTTCTAGGCCCATTTTTTTTTTCTTTTTTTCTTCTCCCATTCCAAGACCCCTCTTGCGTCCCCCCCCCCCCCCCCCCCCCTCTCCCACCTGCTTTCCTCTGGGCGGGAAAATGTAGACGTTCTCAAAATGGAGGAGAGGATAATGACATCATGGGGTGTGAGGCCAACTTTAAAAACAACATAACACTTTAATAACACTTTTATCAAATGCAGTCATCTATAGATTATGCTTTTCATTAACCATTAAAAAGCCATCGGATACAGCTTGCCAACATTAGTATTTATTTGGGTAATTTTCTGTAAAGGTCATGCCACGGTATAAAGTTTGGAATATGTGTTTAATTACACCACATTAGCGAGACTTCTACAACCCGGCGGCCTGTCGGAGCCCATCCGAGGGCTCTGGGGACGCCGCCCGGGTCACGCGGCCTCGTGGGAAGATGGCGGGGACGCTGTGCGGTGGCCGCTGGCGAGGCACGAAAAATGATGGTTCCGGCTGAAGTCAGCCACTTCAAAGCCCTGAACAGGTTCCAGGATTTCCCCGCCGAGAAATTACCTTTTTTGAAGCGATTAAACCAGCAGAAATTCCACCTCGGGATCACCTCAGGACAATTGCGCGCTCAGATTTAAGCCTTTGTACTGGAGCTGCCCAAATTTCTATTTTCATCCACGCGCCCTCACAGACAGAAAATATTTATGATACAATAGTGCGAAAGTAGGCCACGAGCTTCAGAGACAGTGAAGGAGGAATGATGCAACCAGGGAAGAGCATAAGTGTGTGATGTTTTCCCCCCCGGAGCTTTGCACCCCCTCTGCCAGCTCTTCTGTTTGAGCAAGTGAATCTAGTTTTCAGTTAAATCACTTTCAGACACAGTCAAACCAATAGAAATGCTTATATATATATATATATATATATATATATATATATATATATATATATATATATATATATATATATAAGATATTATAAGATATGGAATATCTTGTTCTAGCCAAACAAGGGCTCTGTTAGATGGACGGCTCAATATTTTCTTTCTTGCATCGTCACATATTCAGCTTTTTTTCTTTTTGCTCGTGATTCTAATCCATCTGTCTTCCCCTCTCTGTCTTCCTTGATGTTAATTAACTGGACTTCCTTCCCAGAGGGCGCTCCGATGTAGCCTATTTCTGTCCCTGTGGTCCCTCGTTGTGCTGTACAAGATACATCTCAGCTCCTTCTGTCACCACAATGTGATGATGCATGTTAAATGCCGTCCGACGGCAACTCTGGCCGTCACTTCTGTCTTGTCCCAAGACATTGCTCTGCATTAACGTGAATGCTTCAAAATGCTACACCTGCTCTCAACAAGTGTTACCGTTGCAGCAGTGTTGGAGTACCAAACAAAGCTACTACAGCTGTTTATCTATTATCTATTAGGTGTTGAACTATATAGTACAACATGCAAAGGGGGATTTATGTCGCCACCGAGCACTTTTCGCTTTATTGCTTTGAGATATAAAGAACATGGGAATGACAATGTCAAACAGCATGCAGGAGTTTCCCGTGTAACAGAGGTTTTATTTGACAGTGTGCTGTTGCTGTCATGCCCCCCCCCCCCCCCCCCCCCCCCTCCCCAATCCCCCTCACTGGCTGACACACGCAAATAACCTGTCGCTTTCTTTCCTTGTCTCTTCCAGTCTCCCAGTCCAACGGCAGCCTAAAGAAGCATCGCAGCCGCAGCATCTTCAGCCCGTTCTTCTGCTGCTTCCGCAAATACAACGACTACAATGTGGAGCCACCGCCCGCCAACAACAAGACACTTTCTCTGCCCCCGCTGCCCGAGGAGAACGGCGGCCCTCCCAAGGTGAGGCCCTTTCTTTTAGCTCTCGCCGAGTGGCATCTCGTTCTGCACCCACCTGACCCGAAAAGAAAAGCTTTTGATGTCGGGAAAGAGGGATCCTTTGTTTGGTTCCGTCACAGTGGGCTTGTTAAGGGTTTGCCTGTTCCTGCAGAGAGCCGAGGCGCTGCGTTGCCTGGCCGAGCTCCCCTCCGCAATGTTTTCCAGCTGCTTCAAACCCGCTGAACTCGGAGGTTGTTTACCGTCCGCTGCTCGAAAAAAACACGGGCTCGCTTCCCAGCTCGCATTCTTCCATATATCTGCCTGCGCACACACAACAGCTCGCACAAAATAACACGCGCAGCGCGGAGCGTGCTGGGAAGCTTAAAAAAAAGGCCCCACACACGCGCACACACACACACACAGCCTCACCATCTCACCACGTATCCATGACAACACATGTATGCACACACACACACACACACGGCTTTAATCCCCATAAAGTGGGCCTTGTGTGTGTCCCGTGTGATGGATGGCCGCGGCGGCCCAGGCTTCCCCCCTCCCCTCGCACACACTGACCAGTGTAGTGAGGGTGTGTGAAGTGAAGGTTATGGCCCACGGGAACAAGCGTCAGCCCCCCTCCCCCCCCGCCCCCGTCTCCCCCGCAGCCCCTCCACAAACACGTTTTTCAGCTGCCAAGGCAGGTACACCGTTTTTCTCGTCTTTTACCACCCTGCGCCTCTCACTCTCTCTCTGTTTATCTTCTACAGTGTGACCAGGTCCAGGTCATCCCCATCCCCAGTGTATGTATTATTATCTTCTCATTTTTCTCCATCACAGTTACCTCTGCCCTCCGCCGTGCCTCATCATTCCAGCTTCACATTTTACTGTAACTCAACTCGTTTAATTTAACATAGGAACCAGAAAAAAAAATCAAGACTCATTTGTATTTTCTTTGTCTTACTAACCAAGTAGTTCTATAAGAATAAATGAAAACACACAAGCACAACAAAAAACAGCCGACACTGTAATTCAAGGCCTGACCACCAACCCATTATTTACTCAATAAATGGTTTAGAACTGGTCCCAATGTAAGTGCAATGAGATAATCGGCCATATACAGCTTCTTGCATCGCCGTGCAGCTCCGTAGTGAAAATGTCAAGGTCAATCACTCTCTCTTTGCTCAACCTGCATGTGATCGCGTTCCGCTGGGCCTGGCGGGACGTCATTCGGCGTCCTTTGCTCACATGCAATTCCTCCCATGACACAGCAGCGTGCCGCCGCCGCGATAAGACGGCGTAGCTAGACACAGCGCGAAAGCACACAGACGCATGCAGAGGGCGGGACCGAGCAGCAGCACGAGAGTGTGCACGTGTAAGAGGAAGGAGTCCTTGCTCCTCACCTCTATGTAGTGTGTGTGTGCCCCCTATGGCCCCACCCTCTGCCCCGTGCCTGTCTGTGACCCCAGGGCCTGCTTGGCAAAGGACATAAGCATTTTAATACTGATTTAAGGCTCTGCCATAGATGATCTAGTAACTCATTTGAGCTTTTATTAAGGTTGCAACTAACTTTGCTGTCTCTGCAAATTCTTCTAATCGAGAACATGGACATTTTTAGCACTTCTGATGTCGGAACATGTTGTAGATTTATTTTCTGAAGGTCGACGATTTGATGGAACTGTTATCTGTAAATACTAGAAAGGAGTAATATCAATCTTTTTTGGAATATTACACCAACAAACACCCCTCATTAGTATAAAGCGATCACCTCCCTGGGGATCATTTATGCTGTTTAGTGTTTCTTCAGTGTTGACGATCTGCCTCTCTCCTATCGCACTCTCAATGTGGCTGTAATAATGTTCCCTCTCATGCACCTCTCTACATGCACACAATAATGAAAATGCCATGCATTGTACCCTGCAGCCTCCAGACAAGTTCCTTCTGCCAGAGGTCGGTACAGATGACTTTGGCAAGAACTGCGTGGTGATCGACCTGGACGAAACGCTCGTGCACAGCTCCTTCAAGGTAATTTACCGCACTGAAACCCTCAAGCACGCGTTCGAGTTTGCACACTAGCGTGCTCCTACCGCTCAGCCCGCGAGGGACAACGGGATTAAACCGCATAGTAAATCCACAAGCTGTGAAAAAAATGAGCAATTAGCACAAGGTGCCACTGAGCCGGTGCACATTATTAGGCCTGTTGTTATGGCTTTTATGCACCTAGCTGTCACTGTAACGAGGTGTTGGCATGGCAACCAATTCCTCCTCTGCATCGTGCAGTTAATCATTGTGAAGCGTTTGTTTGGCCGAGAGTGTATAATCTCTGTCCTGGGAGAAAACATGGACTTGTATCCACAGAATGTCAGCTTTCTGCGAGCTGCCTCAGACCTCAACGCCGCCAACCCGACCCCTGGGAGTCGACCGCCTGCGTGTCAGCACAATAACACGCTCACAATGACGAAACGCGGCGGGCTCACACGCTGTAATCGTCAAGGCTAACTTAGTTATATACTATTATCTAATAGTTGAAAGAATATTGCGGGACAAGAGAGCAAAAATTGACAGATGAGACCATAGAGACTCATAAGTCCTGCCTCCAGTGACACACCCAGAGACCCACTTCGGCACAGCGCTGCCTCGGCAGAGCAAAGGCGGAAAAGTTGTGCGGGAAAATAGCTCAAGGTGAAGCTGAAGAATCTTTTGCGTTTGCTCTGATTTCATCCAGCTGGGGAAAGACAAGCGTTCATTGAAGTAACTGCGTCGAAAAACGCTTTCAGTACATTTTCATTTGACTGGAAATGAATTTGCCGTGGAAAGTCAAACGAAGGGAAATATGTCTGCAGACTCGCTGCGCCGCACACGCCCATTGCAGTCACAGGGCAACATAAGGGGGCCACACAAACACACGCACACGCACACACACACATGGGTGTGTCAAGTACAGAGTCTTTCCTTGAATGACCGCAGGATGAATTTCCTAGAAATCCTGGATCTGATGGTCTGAAATGTTTCACTTTTCCTCTCCTGACTGAACGAAACGCCCTTTTTTTCCCCTCCTCTGCAGAGAACTTGCGGCAAGCAAGCATGCGGCATGAAATAAGTATGAAATAAGATTCAGGCAACGCAAAATAGGAAAATCAGAGAGAGTCTAACAAAAAAACGACAGAAACTTTGGGGTTTTCAGTTCCGTTCAGAAGCCTGCGGGCCTTCCTGAAGATGAATCATTTGCAGACGAGACATTAGGATGTCATTGTGCATCACACTGTAATTTTGCAATTCTAAGCCGTAAAAGTCCCCACAGGAGCTCGACAAGTAGTGCGGAAAAACAACCACCATGGACGGCTCACAGATGGACATTATATAAGACGTCGCACATGTATCCTTCAGCCTGTATTTTATGGATGAGAAGATCATTCCTGTGCCGGATTAAATCCAGTGTGTGTTGGATGTGTAAAGATGGCTGATCGGATATATGATAATAGTAGTAGAGCTTTTTTATGTAACGATCCACCGGCTGTCCTTAAGATGTTGCGGCTTGGCTGCTGGGATTTGAGAGCAAAAGGGAGGTCGGGTGCTGGCGACGAGGCGCTGCGCCTCGTCTTAAGGTGTTCAACGTAGTCGAGGAACCAAAAGGCAGAATCATGAGAGACGAGGCGGACAAGACCGAGTTAGGATTCTTACCTCAATAATAATTATATAATTATTATAATAATAATAATAATTAGCATAATTATATTTGTATTTACATTAAATTATATATAATACTTGTTCTCATATGGTCAAATACATATTCATTAAACAAAATAAGGAATGCATTAACCATAAATCCTTAAATTATTAAAGGACCACACAATTAAAAAAAACTAGTTTTAGGAAGATGGTGATGTTTTCTTTAAGTGAGCGGTGTACAGTGTTAGTCAGGCGGTACCTATTCATGTAAAGGAAACGGGATGACGTTCCCTCCATCCGATCTGTTGAGGTCAACGGCGTTATTGTGCATTGTATCACTCCTGCATCACCAAACACCTCCACAGTAGGTTTGTTGTTTCACTGTCGCCACCAATGTTCATATTAGACAGAAGAAGCTTGTGACATGTGGAGGATCAAAATGCTTTTTTATCATTCCTACAGCAAACAACCCCCCCCTGCTGGGTGGCAGGTAACTGCACCTGCTGAGTGTCACATTGAAGCGTCACATTTAGTACAATCATCAGTACATTGTACATTAGTGTGATTTGGCATCTGTAAGCAGTATAGAGACATTTAAGTGGTTTCTGACCCATAAATGTAAGCGTTGATTAATATCGAGGGCAGATCTGAAATGCTGAATTATACATTTAAAAATATTCTAACTCGTCTGTGTAGGATTTTTCTTCTTCTTACTTTACAAAAGAAAAAGTATTTTGCAGATTTACCTTCAATTTTAAATATGATTAGATGAACTACAGCCAATTTGGTTCATAAAAGATACTTCTAAATAAGCAGCAACGTTTCCTCCTCCACCACCATGTCACCTTTCCCGACATCACACCGCCGTGCCTCCCACCATCTCCCTTCATCCTCATCTCCTCCCCCTCCGCTCGTCTTCCACCCACACTCCCTCCCTCCCGTTCCTCTGCTCGCTCCCCTTACTCGCTTTTAAAGATGACACGAGTCGGCGCTCCCGTCCCGCCGGCTCGTCTCTGCTCTCGTTCAGCTCCCATGTTTCTCCCGGGAATCTGACTGCTGGTTTATGTTTGACACTGAGGGTTCTGTAACTGCTTAAAGACTCACCAGTTACAACCTTATGGGAGTATTTTTGATCAAAATTGCTGTTTTTCCTCTTAATTCTCTGATTGTTTCTCTGTCCGTTGTGTTCCTGCAGCCCATCAGCAATGCAGACTTCATCGTTCCGGTGGAGATTGATGGGACCGTTCATCAGGTACTGTTGCAATGATGTGGGGCACTGTGTGCTGTGTGAATAAAACATGAATAATGTGTATTAATTTATGAGATCTCCCGCGAAAGCTGTGGCTCCATTCTCTTCCCCTTGGTATTCATTATTCTCTACTATCTCGGGCCTGCGTGGGACAACTTATACTCTCCTCTGTGAATTTATTCAGTTTTATTCTCAATGTTTTTGCTCGTTCTAAAAAATGCGCTGTGCCGTGACTGTCTCACCCCGTAAACAAATGTCACAAAGCGTGTCGGATGAGCAGCTAAAGAGATTATGTCCCTGATTTAGAGACGTACGTTTCAGAGAGAAACCCCCAGCAGAAATGAAGAAACGCTCTCATAGTTCCCTGAACTTTTATGCTCCCGTACAAATGTGAATTATCTGCGTTCTCTTCGAAGCGGAAGCAGCCAGACCGTAGCTGTGACCGGGTTCAAGTAATCCAGGATAGGCTTTCTGCTTCTGTGTTGGCCTGTGCCTGATTACTTGCACTCGGGGTCAGCAACTAACTTCTGGAGACATACGGAAAGGGGGACGAAGACGAGCAGAAACGGCAGAAAAGCCACACAAAGTCTGCCGTTGACGGGCCGGCTGATTGTTTGAGAATGTCTGATCCTCACAGGCATTCTTCAAAGTCTCCGACGGGCTTTAAATAGCGATCTGTGCGTGCAGGGTGTCACATTTTATAATTAGAAATAATGAACTATTAAGAAACTCGTTTGACACCAGGCCTCGTTACTCGACAGTTGTGTTGGTGGTTTGCTTATTTTTGGCCTTTTAGTTTGTTTGTTGTTGTTTCGTTTCAGGTGTATGTGCTGAAGAGGCCTCACGTCGATGAGTTCCTCCAGAGGATGGGGGAGCTGTTTGAATGCGTCCTCTTCACGGCGAGCCTCGCTAAGGTTGAACCCGTTTAACGCTCGAGTTTAACGCCGCCGCCGCGGCTTTCGGGGCGGTTTTAACTCTAAAGCTGGTTGTCTTTTTTTTTTTTTTTTGGGTTCGTTCAGTACGCCGACCCTGTGGCCGACCTGCTGGACCAGTGGGGGGTGTTTCGTGCCCGCCTCTTCAGGGAGTCCTGCGTCTTCCACAGAGGGAACTACGTCAAAGACCTCAGCCGGCTGGGCCGCGAGCTCAGTAAAGTCATCATCATAGACAACTCGCCTGCCTCCTACATCTTCCACCCCGAGAACGCCTGTGAGTTGCTCCACTTGCTCTTGATCGGTGAAGAGACAAACGACAGGATTGTTATTGACAGACGAAGATTTTGCATCACAATTCCTGGTGATTAAATCATGTGTCAAAAATATGCCTGGAAATCACAATATGGGAGCCATTATTCCACTAAGTTATGGGCAGACTGAAGGGGCATTAAGACGTTTTAGCTTCCTGACTAAACCGGGGTCAAAATACACTGCTGCGACCAAAGCAAGTCAGTGATGGTAAATGATCTGCCGGACATAGTCAGCTTCAATCTGCATTTGTTGTTTTAGAAACAGCGTTGTACCGGAACCTGTCTCTTCAGCGTCCTCTCTGTCCGTCCGTCTGTCCGTCAGGTGCCGGTGCAGTCGTGGTTCGACGACATGACGGACACGGAGCTGCTTGACCTCATTCCTCTGTTTGAGGGACTCGGTAAGGAGGAGGACGTCTACAGTCTGTTACAGAGTCTGAGGAACAGGTAGCAGACCAGCAGACAGCAGCTTTCTCGCCGACGCTTTACGGAGGCCCGGGACACCGCCGGCCCCCTCCCCTCCGCCCCACCCACGAGGGCCGCCGGGACTCCCAGCTTGGCTCTGAATCGGAGCGCATTGGGGCAATTGTTGCGATTGCAGTGACATCCAGAGGCAACAACTGTCGTGATTCTCACCCTCTGCAGACTCTTTGTACAGGACTCCCACTAATGAAATGTTGTGTCCCCGTATGTACATTCTGTATGTTTCTAAGCAAGACTTATATACAGTAATTTTTCTATGAGACAGTGGAGGTTTTACTATTCTAACAAGTAATATTTTTAGTTACCAAAACGACAAAATAGACAAAATAGATATTCTTTTGTTGAGAATGAGGGACATTTTGTTTCTTTGTGTAGAGCTGTGCTATGCAGGTTGTTGTATCTCGTCTGACCTTTCATTCAAACAACTGTGATTTATCTTCTCTTACAGAATGAAGTGCCTTCATTACTGCGCTAATTTTAGTTGTGTCGGATTATGAGGTGCATATTTTTATGCTGCATATTGTCTAAAATCTCCAAATACATATGAACTAAATCCTTTGAAGGTGAGAATCTGTTTGACCTGGATAGTATTTTGCTTGTGAATTTAATAATATTGTATTGTTAAATTTACCAAAGATTTTTAAAGTTCCAAGTGATGCGCGTTTGAATGACCTCATTTGATCTTCGACACTGACTGTAAATTACAAAAAAAAGATTTAAACCCCACTTTGTAGATGAAAAAAAAATTGTTATGACATCATTGCCGTCCACCAAAAAAACGTTGAACCTTTGAGGAAGATATGGTAGTTAGCTTAGATAACTTGGCATTCGATTTATTGGGAATGCTGGGCGGGACTCCGGGGGGTTTGTGGGAGGGGGGGGGGGGGGGGGTGGTGCATTGTAAAGACTGCTGTTTGAAATCGTACTGTACAACATCATTAAAGTTCCAAGTTTGCACTCTCGGTTTGTGCCGGCGTGTCATCACTTATGATCTGCTATCATCTGCCGTGACGTGGCTCCATGTCCTCTCGATGTGTCAAGGAGCGACTGCAGGCCGACTATCAGCTTAAGAGGGGCAAATGCTGTGTTGTTTCTGCTGCCGCCTATTGGCTAAAAAAATCAGATGTTTATTTTTTAGTTTGTATTTTAAGTCAAAACAGGTGTTTGGTTTTAAACTGTCACAAGTTTTGGGGTTTAAAATGATTTCTTAACCGTAACCTTTTCCCGATGAAGTTCGATTAGTAGCTGGTCACGTGATCTTCGTGAGCAGATGGAGTTTGCCCGGTTTTCATTTAATTTTGTTTGTTCAAACCACCATGGATGAGAAGTCCTCAAAGGTCTTAAAATGTTTGTTTTATTATGCATGTTGCATTCAAGGTCATTTTAAGCATTAAGTGGGCACAATAAGACACTACTGCCTACTCTGCTCCATTCTCTGATCTGCAGGTGCATTACTAACATGTATAGAAAACTGGTTAATGTGCAACCAAGAGGTGCTCATGTGATATCTTGATGCGAACCTTTAGCTTTCGCTTACGTAGCGGCCACTTTAACTGCAGCAGTGGATTAGGCATTACAGAGCCTGTTGTTTAAGCCTGAATAACTCCTGAGCAGCTTTTGTTTTTTCCCTCTTATTTTTTCCATTCGTCCCTCGGATATGTGGGGACTGAACTTGTCGATGGACATTATCGTTTCTTCATAATGGAGTACAGGGTTGAGTCTAAGAATGGAAAGCCGTGGTCTAAGGTAAGACGTTCAGCATGCGTGTGGACTTGAAGGCTGTTGGTTAACAAGGAGACCAGAGCAGTCACACAAGAAATCTGTTTTCCGAACCCCGGGCAGGAGTTGCGTGAACTGAGTAAGACAAGGACAAGCGTAGGAGATGTATCCCCGAGCAGAAAACATCTGCAGGGTTTCCCATCCAGGCATCATGCGCTCACTGCAACATGCGACAAGACGTTTGGAGATTGTTCAAACAGTTTGAAATACGTTTGTGGGGAAGGTAGAGGCAGGGTTTGATGCTTTATGGGGGTTATCCGTAGGTGTAAAAGTAACTCACCCACAACGTGTTTATGCTGTTTCTTTACAGCGCAGTGTTCTATTATGGATTAACACCCGTACACTGCAAAGACTGCAAGTGCAAATGACTTTGGTTACAGCAGGAAAATACTTTACACGCACAGAGCCAATAATGTCGAGCCTCCCGCCTCGAGTGCCTGTGCTAGTGGAGCACCTTGAGTCCACTGCCCCCATCTGCCAGTTGTGACGGCTGTCGGGTGAATAATTGGTGTCAAGTGGCCCCTGTAAGGCGCGCCGCGCTGCCGAGGTCTCAGGCCGACGTGAACACCACCCTCGATGGAAGCAATCAGGACACCCGAGTGGCGCTTGAGTCCCATCTGGACTCACGTGTTGAGGATGATTTTTGTCGTGCGAGTCGGGCTCCCTTCATTCATCCTGACAGCAGGAAGCAGCTTTGTTTCAGAAGGGGCTGGTGACAATGTAAAGGGAGGCGTTATTGAGGTCGTTGCAGAGTAAACATTGAGGCAGGAAATTGCAGGTGTGTTTGAACCTGGGTGTGGAGACAAATAGACGCGGCGCTCTCTGCCACACACTCCAGCTTGTGCATAGGAGGGAAGCAACACTTTATCACACATCCACATCATTTTACTAATCTAACTGCTCTCCAACTGAACTCAACCCACAGGACCCAGCGAGGCCTTCACTCCGCCAGAGAGCCAAGGTGAGTTCCATTGTGTAGTTTTGGAGAGAGCTTTCTCTTGACTGTTTGAATGTCTCTCTCCTCTCCTGTCAATTTCCTGGATGTCAATCACTGCCGTTTGGGGAGGAGGAAATCTGCATTGTCGTATTTGTTGAAAATATATCTTTAAAAACAGACCTCATGCTTTGTTTTCGAAACCTACATCATGTTTCAGAAATTGAAGGTGAATTGTTTGTATTTATTCAGAGAAGTGACCAAGCCCTTTTGTGAAGCCGAGTCAATGGACACCGCATGTAGATTGAGGTGGAACCAGTCTTTCCTGTCCCATTAATGGAAGCAATGCCGGGTCTTTTCAGGAATTATTTGTTTTCTATGTGTTATAATCGGCATCAGATCGCAGAGCACAACGAAGCTGTATGTACAACTAACAATCGATTTTATTAGTTGACTAAATTACATTGCGATTTTTCAAAGTAATGTGGGGATTTTTTTTATAGTGAAAGTGCTGAAATGAATATTCATCAATAATACACGCATAAGGGACATTATTTTTGGTAAGAGTTTGATATGTAGAGTAGGCCTGGGTGTGGCCACTCCTTTACCCAGATGAGGAACATGATGATGAACAATTCTGGTACATTGAATCAGTTTAAACGTAAAACACTCTTTTGTAAGTTAATATCTGTTACCCACGATTCAATGAATATTTATTGCCCTTCGAAGAGCAATCACTGTATTGTGTGTTGTGTTGAGTTGTGCAAACATCCAGCCCCCCTATCGTGCAACAACAGCACCTGCGTGTGCAACACTTAGCCCACACAGGTAGGCTGAAGCTTCACGACACACTCCAGATGTTCAGCGCGCCAGATGGGAAACCGTCTGCTGTCAACAGGCAAGCGGCTCGGCTCGCACTCGAGCGTCAAGTCGTGTAGCATGAATCAGGCGTTAGACTGAATAAACCCTCCTTGCCAAATCAAGTCTCAAAGACGCCATGTCCCTCCTCAGGCTCCCCCGGAAAATGAGGCAGGATTTAGGAACTGTTACTAACATGGAAACCCTTCTGTTTGCTCAGTGTGTCACCTCGTTTAGTCTGATTATCAGAAAACCTCAGCCCTGATAGTACGTTAAATAGAGGGTGTGGTTGACGTCCTGCCATTGTACCGCTGACGTAATCGGCCTCACCTCGCACCACCCAATCCGTCAGCCACAGCCCAGCCGTGCATTTCATTTCTTCACCCGGGAAAAAAGATTAGAGTCCGAGTGAGACATTAAATTGTAGCCGATCTGTTTGCTTGGAGGATAACTGCAGCCTGAGCTCCCACAGCTGTATTTGCGTTCGTGTTGTGCGGCCGGCAGCGGCCCACCGAGCCTGTTTAGTGTCAATGTGTTTGACTTGTACGTTGCTACGTTGCCAGGATGAAACTCATTAAAGAGTCGTTTTTGCTATCAGATTATTACTTGTCACTTTAGAAGACATGTGTTTCCAGGGTAAAGATAGGCACCCAAGCAATGCGGGGAAGGCGGCTTCAGAAATGCTGTCCTTTCTTTGGGCTGAAGTACCAAGGAGGAGTTGCAATTTAACATTTGTTTCATAACATTGTGTTAAAGGTGATAGCACATACGCAAGGGAGTTGGATCAGGGTTAGCTGATCCAAGCAGTGGTATAACAGACGGGTTAACATGATCTTATAGTTATACAAGTGGCATAAAACCTGTTTTTCTCCTATATTTTTTTTGCACAGCACAGGATACACTTTACACGTGTCTTTGTTTCAGTTCAGCACAATGATGGATGATGACAATCAAGAAACATTTAAAAATGTCAGCCAGAAGCCCGGCCTGCAGATATGGACCATCAATGTAAGTCTGCCCCTCCAAACAATATCATATTGTTGTGTGTGCGCCTGCGCGCGTGTGTGTGTGCGTGTGCCCGTCACTGGTTTTACTTTTTGTAATGTTTGTTTATCCAGAACATGCAGATGGTCCCTGTTCCAGCTCAAGGCTTCGGTAACTTCTTCGAGGGAGACTGTTACATTGTTCTATATGTAAGTACATAACCGCTTTAACTCTCAAGAGTCTCAACACCAATGGAGTCATGTGACCCAAACATGCCTTGGCAGTAACTGCACCAGTGTTGTTCTTCTGCGCATTTCACCAGATAAGCCAGAACAAGGGCTCGGCCCAGTCGGCCGACGTCCACTACTGGATCGGGAACTGCTCCTCTCAGGACGAGCAAGGGGCCGCGGCCATCTACGTCACCCAGCTGGACGAGCACCTGGGCGGGAGTCCGGTCCAGCACAGGGAGACGCAGGGCAACGAGTCCGCTCTGTTCAGGAGCTACTTCAAGAACGGCCTCATGTGAGTCAAAGGGGAGAAGGACGTGTGGTCGTGCTGTAATCCTCGTGAGGCGCTTTGCCAATAGTCCCTCCCGCGTGTGTTTTTATGACACCTGAACTTTGGTAACGTGCGCTAATCTCTGCACAGCTACAAGAAGGGCGGAGTGGCCTCTGGTTTTCACCACGTTGACACAAACGTCTACAACGTCCTGCGACTGCTGCAAGTCAAAGGGAGGAAGCACGTCACAGCGACGGAGGTAAGAGACAGCGACAGGTTCACTGCTCGCTGCCCTTGGCCTTGGACTGCAGATATCGCAGGCCTCACGCCCTCTCTAACGAACCACGCCTTTCGTGTTAGCTGTCAAAGTCGGTGTTAATTGTGCGATAAGTGCGATGACCGTGTGGTTTCGATTAATCCTTTACTAACATTTGTTTTCTTTTTATTGGTTTTATGACAACATGTTCTTTTCATTTCAATAAAGGTTAAGAACTCTGCATCACAATCAAGTTTGTGCACGTGTGTGTGCGCGCGTGTGTGTGTGTGCAGGTGGAGGTGTCGTGGAACAGCTTTAACAATGGAGACATATTCATACTCGACATGGGCAAAGCTATCGTGCAGTGGAACGGTCCCGAGAGCAACAGGAGGGAGAAGCTCAAGGTAATCCTCCACTCTGATTGGTCAATAGTGCACATGAGGAAATACACTTTCAAAAATGACTTTTTCCCATGACTTGCATTAATATATGTAAAACATAATATCAACATTATAATGTATTTGTTTTTCTATTTTAGAATTTGAAATATTATATTTTGTTTCCACATCAGTCATTGAAAGGACAGCTAATACTAATTCACTTCAGGTGCAATTGTTCCTTTTCAATGTCTGACTGACTAAACATGGGCCGGCCCAAGGCATAAGCGAACTAAGGGGCTGCTTGGGGCCCCCTGGCCAGGGCTTGCATGCAAGCAGCCATAGTTTTGTATTATAACCTCACTGTATTTGTTTATAATTTTCGCTATAACAGTATAGCGTGACATTTGTGCCAATAATCTTCTAGCACAGGTGACTGTGCGTGGTGGGAGGGGGGCCCCCAAATAAAATTCTGCTTAGGGCCCCCAAGAGGCTCGGGCCGGCACTGGACTAAACATTGCTGCTTTTTGTTTCATACACAATCCGTCTCTGTTCCAAGGCCGTCTTGTTGGCTCAGGACATCCGCGACAGAGAGAGAGGAGGCCGGGCTCAGATCGGCGTGGTGGAGGGGGGAGCGGAGCGGGACTCCCCGGACCTCATGAAGGCCCTGACGGCGGTGCTGGGCCAGAGGAGCGGGCAGCTGAAGGCGGCCGTGCCTGACGACGAACCGGACCGGGCGCAGAACGTCAACGTCCGACTCTATCAGTAAGGCCCCCCCCCTCCTCCCTTTGACCCGTCGTATGGTTGCCGCCCCGTAGCTGGGGAGTGTTGAACGCGATCTCCCTTTGCCCCTCAGAGTTTTTGAAAACGGCGGGAATCTGGTGGTGCAAGAAGTGGCCACGAAGCCCCTGACCCAAGATCTGCTGCACTCCTCTGTAATTCTCTTTCATCCTTTGAGCACGTTGCTTAGAGGCCGTCAGGTGGGACGTGCTCATTTATCTCCTCCCCCCCCTCTCACTGTCAGGACTGTTACATCGCTGACCAGGGAGGCTCGAGTGTGATGGTGTGGAAGGGAAAACGCGCTTCCCAGGTGGAGCGGCAAGAAGCTCTCAACAGGGCGCTGGTGAGCTCACTTCAAAGATTTCTCTACGTCAAGCTCTTTGATTATTTAACACAACAGTTTTTTTTTTGTTGCCTGGATCACAGAGTTGAACAGTAATAATTCATCAATTTTTTCAACCAGGGCTTCATCAAAGCCAAGAAATACCCTCCGGGGACCAGTGTGAGCGTGATGTCCGAGGGAGGAGAGTCAGCAATGTTCAAGCACCTGTTCAAATCCTGGAGGGATAAGGAGCAAACTCAGGGCCTGGGCGCCACCTACAATGTGGGAAAGATAGGTACAACAACGCAAAGCCGCCTTCTTTTGCTTCCTGTCAACAGTTTCATTATGAGATAATACATTTAGCGTTTGTGTCATTTGTGTTATTTATTTCCTGACGTCTCATTTCGTTGATTCATTGTAAATATTTTTCGGCCCACGCAGCAAAGGTCGACCAGGTGAAGTTTGACGTGATGGAGCTCCACGCGCGTCCTGAACTGGCAGCGCAGCAGCGCATGGTGGACGACGCCTCCGGAGACGTCAAGGTGGGGAAACGATGCCCGGTGCAGAAACGCAAAAGCTTTATTACGACTGCATTCCTATCGTTTATTCTTTGCTATTCTTTGGCGTTCGGTTCAGGTGTGGCGCATTAAGAACTTGGAGCTGGCTGAAGTGAATCCAAGCACTTACGGACAGTTTTACGGCGGAGACTGCTACTTGGTGCTGTACACATATCAAGTATCAAACCAGCAGCAGTACTTGCTCTACATGTGGCAGGTCAGTAACGTCTCTCTGATGAATAAAATACAACAGCTACTTTTATTAACCTGGACTTTTTTTTTTTTTTTTTTACACCAGGGCCGTCACGCCACTAAAGACGAGATCACAGCGTGCGCCTTCCAGGCCGTCAATGTCGATAACAAGTACAATGGCGCCCCGGTGCAGGTCAAGGTGATCATGGGAAAGGAGCCTCGCCATTTCCTCGCCATTTTCAAAGGGAGACTCATCATCTTTGAGGTGCTTTTTTGCTCAGAATGATAAATAAATACATGAATCCTGGTCTACATTGCTTCATGCATATCAAGTGTGTGTGTGTCTTAAGGGTGGGACGGGCCGAGCCGGTGCGGTGAACCCCGCACGAGGACCCAGGCTCTTCCAGGTCAGAGGGACCAACGAGCTGAACACCAAAGCCACCGAAGTGCCGGCGAGGGCCTCGTCCCTCAACACCAACGACGTCTTCATGCTCCAGACCGACAGCATGTGCAACCTGTGGTACGGAAAGGTACGGACTTCCGTCACCGGAACGTGAATATGTTGTGCATTGGCGCTGGCGCACAGATGCCTCTTTTGTTTGATGCGCGCTTCTGTTTACCTCCAGGGCTGCAGCGGGGATGAGAGGGTGATGGGGAGAACTGTGTCTGAAGTGCTGTCCAAGCAGGACAAGCAGGTGGTGATGGAGGGCCAGGAGCCAGCAGAATTCTGGGTAGCTCTGGGAGGAAAGGCTCCCTATGCGTGTGACAAGAGGTAAAGCACACACAGCAGCAGCATCGCACCTTTTAATCAAGCTTTTTGTCAACAACAGTTCGGCAGCCACATATTAACGTCCATCATTAATCAACCCGGCCGCGTTGTCCTCTTTATTTTCTCTTTACTTTGTAGTATGTCCAATCGGCTTTTTAATCATATTTTAAGACATTAATACGATTACACAGGGATTATTTTTACATCAAGGTCACTGGAACACGCCTGAAATACAGTCTACACATGCACACACACACACACACTCACCTATCGAACTACACAGATGTGTGACGGTGGGAGCGTCGTGTTGTTTCAGGCTGCAGCGGGAGGAGCCTCCTCACAGTCCGAGGCTGTTTGAGTGCTCCAATCAAACCGGTTGCTTCAGGATGACCGAGGTGGTCGACTACGCTCAGAGTGACCTGGACGAAGATGACGTCATGCTGCTGGACACCTGGGAGGAGGTGAGAGGTTGAGGACTGTAGATGTATCCAATAGAACAATTTGTATTCCTTTCTTTGATGTTGTTCCAGGTAATAAGGCAGACTGATGTTAAAGTGAAGCTGAGCAATGATCTCCAAATTGGCAATTTGGGTACCATTTGTACCCAAATGTTACATCTTTAAATTTAATTTCCTTACATTTATCCCCATGAGATGGATTACATCAACAGAAACCTATTACCTATTTGTCCATGAAACCACCTTAATCCTTGAACGTGTGTGCAGTAATCGTGTCCATCCACTAGGTGGAGAAACAGACAGTGTTTTAACTGAAGACAACTTTTAAACGTTCATCCATGCCACGTAACCAAAGACAAGCGGTCAATCGGTCAAACATACACCTACGTCTAACAATGTAATTATTAAATAAATGAATAACTAATCCAGTTTTAGATTCTTTGAAAAGAGTTGAAATCATGAACCATATGTTAAGAACTTATTTTCGGCTAACATTATTTTACATCAACTTATAATGTGTAATAGTTAATTGTGCCACAGTCTGATGGTGGAGGGTTAACCTGTGACCATTACGGTTTATTTTTTATTTCCACGTTTAAACTGCATAAAGAGTGTTTTTGTCAAAAGTCGCTGCATTTATTTATTTATAATCTGAAGTTGAGCCTCTTCTCGAGCCCTGCTGGAAAAGCATGATTCATTTCCTCCGCTGTGCTTAAATATAACTCTGATTTCTGTCCTTTCTCAAAAATCCCCTCAGATCTTCTTTTGGGTCGGAAACTCAGCCAACCAGGCAGAGAGCAAGGAGGCGTGGAACAGCGCGCAGGACTATCTGAGGTCTCACCCGGCGGGCCGCGACCCAGAGACGCCCGTCGTCTGCGTCAAACAGGGATTCGAGCCACCCACCTTCACCGGCTGGTTCGGCGCGTGGGACCCTCACAAGTGGAGCGTGAGTTTTGATGGCGACTCTCGGTACAGCGAAGCGACGATTGACCCATTCCTCGCGGTGTTGTGAATTTCGCATCGCATTTCGATGATTTAAAAAGAGAAGCAAGCATGTGGAAAAAAAATATACAAAGGACATGAAGTCGCATGCGGATGATTACGTGGATTGTTTGAAGATTGAGGGCGAACCTGCATGTTTGAGATCTTTCAAGCCTGCTCGTTGATCTTCCCCACAGGGAGGAAACTCCTATGAGGAGATGACAAAACAGCTGAGTGATCCAGCATCGCTCTCACAGATCAATGTTGTAAGTGATTGATTGACACTAATTCTTTAATGAATTATTAACAATGAAGTATTATAATAACTAATAAACTAATACCGTTGCTAATTGTAAATTTTCATAATTTACGCTTCTCTTTAAGACATACCTGACAAACCGTCTGATTTCCCTCACTTGTCCTGTGTCTGCAGGATCTGAGCAACTCTTTTTTCAATAAGACTCCTGCTAGCGGAGATGGTTACAGGGCTCCAGGGGGCCCCGCAGGTTCTGGCCCCAGCAGCCCGTCCACCCAGCAGGCCCAGGCCCTGTCGCCCTCCTCTAACGCGATGTTCCTAGACCCAGAGGTCCTCGTCAACAAGTCTCCCAGTGAGCTGCCCCAGGGAGTGGACCCCGGTTGTAGAGAGGTGGGGAATTATGCATGATGATGCTGCAAAGTTTTTTTTTTTTTATGAATGTGCCTTCTTGCTGGAAAGTTCTCAGTTAAAATCAAAGAATGTCCTGACTGCGTTTTTCTCTACGGATCCCGTTTTGTACTTTAATACTACTTGTTACATGCAAACAATACATGCGTTATTTGCAGTTCATTCAGTATTTTGGCTGCATGGCATAAACATTTCAAGGAAGTTCAATTAAATACAAAAGGAAACACAAAAGGAACTCCAAAGAGACAAAATGAACACAAAGCGTCACTAAATGAATACTAGGAGACATGAAATGACACAAAGTAGACGCAGGGCAACTACAAAAACACACAAAATAAACATGAAAAAGTCACCATTTAAGAAGTGGTCGTGCTTGTAATTCATTAGTGGTGATGATTCAGTTCTATTGGGTGTGAGTTTCCCGGTGCATTGGCACAGAGAGTGCAGTAGAGCTCAGCCTAATCTGTGTCCCGTCCTCTGTCCTCTGATTCAAGGATCACCTCTCTGACGTTGCTTTTGAAAACCTGCTCGGCACGACTCGCCCTGATTTCAAGCGCCTGCCGAAGTGGAGGCAGAGTGACTTGAAGAAAAAAGCCGGACTTTTCTGAGAGACATTCACCGCTGGAGTTACAGGGAAACGTTGTGGAACCGGTTTCACTGACGACTTCAGACGACTTCTTGGTGGAAAACAGAAGCAGCATTGTTTCTGTCAAGACATTCCGCCAGGTCCTTGATCATTTCTCCTGAATAATGTTATTATTTCTGATTGCTATCCACCATTAACCAAGTTAAAGTGATTACAAGTGGTAGAATTAGCATATTAATATGATTCGGAATATACACAAAATCAAAGACTCAATTCACACTTAAATTACAATTATTTGTAATTGTTGTGCTTTGTATTTATCAATGTTTTGATCATTTTTAAATGATCTGATTTTCATAATCACTTTATTATGAATAAACATACATATGCTTGAATCAAAAACTGGTTTTATTTGACAAGTAGTGCAAATTCAGAAGAAAGGTTAGACAGGTATGATTTCAAAATGTATTTTTGGCATGAAATAATTGATAAGATGTGTCAGAAGGATCGATGTGCGTGCGGAAAGAGGCAGGACGCAGACGCAGAGGTCAACAAAAAGGCAGGAAGTGAGGTTACCCCAGGGACACGAGAGACATGAAACTACACAACAAAACAGGACATAGAGCCAAACCGTGACAAGATGAATGAATGCTCAATATGTTAATATCAGATGTATAGTTCATTTCTTGATATGCATATAAGGTTACAGTCAAAAATAAGTTTCCAGTCATTGAAAGAAATTTACATTATTAAAATACTTTCCCACACCATATACATCTCCATTCACTCTTTCTCTGTTAAAATACAAAAACTCCCATACAATCCCAATACGTTTAAAAAAAAAACAGAAGCCAAAAAAAATCTCAGTCACCACCTGCGGCTCGGCACACGGCAGTTCAATTATAATTAGCTTCAGAAATAGACATATTCCCTTTTAAAGAGTGTTTTTCTTGTCAAACGCTGACATAAAGGATTATCCTAATCGTCAGTGAGCATGAGGTGCACGAACAGTCCGGCCGAGGGGATGGCGGCGCCTCCCTTGGTGAGCAGCGGGACCTGGCGGTACCCTTGGGCAAAAAGAATCCGAGTAAAACACACTTTTTGCATTACATAAAACCTCGAAAACCTCGAAAACCTCGAAAAACCTCTCTCACCGTTCTTCGCGCTGCTGAGCGGGAGGCAGTATTGCCCGATGAAGTCGTTGTAGGACCCCGCGTCGTAGTCCTCCACCACGAACCGCAGCATGGCCAGCTCGGGGACGTGGATTTGGAACCGCAGCCCTTCGTTCCACATGGGGTTGAACCCTGCAGGGAGGCATTTCCCGGGTCACATTCGCTCCGGGGGGAAAAACTGATCGGCGGGCGCCTGTGTGCGTTAAGACTCACCGTTGTTATTGATGTGGTGCGTCTCCTTGGTGGCGTTGTCCGCCGGGACGCCGTAGATCTGCACTCTCACAAGAGGGTCAACGACGGAGCTTTGTTTGTCCTTGTTGAGTTTGGGTAACTGCTGAGCCGAGATGACCTTTTCGTATCGATGGAACACACACACAGCTCTCATCACTAAACAAACATTTTAACTACAAATTGTTCATCTGGAATTAAGCTAAAAAAAAAAAACTAAGTAAACATTCTCTCCTCTCACGCAGGCACAGAACACACATGCTGGATATTTGTTGGCTGTGATCGTCCCAGGACAGAACAGGTGTCCTTCGTTGGGCCTCGTTGGTCAGCTAGTTGAGACCGATCTCTAAGGTTTAACTGCGTAACGCTGCTCACCATCACGTTCAAGGTCTTCTTCTGTAGCCAGGGCCCTTCGGAAAGTTTGCTGGGGTCAAACTGAGAGGACGGGCTCCTCTGGAATTCCGGTTTCAGGATGTAGCCCGAAGCGCCGTTGGGCAGGAACCGACCCTGGTTGAGGTGCATCTCCTTGGAAGGTGTCTGGAAGTTCAACGCCACTAAAGAACAAATGAGAGAGAGAGAGAGAGAGAGAGAGAGAGAGAGAGAGAAGGGAGTAAAAACCCACAGTCTCAACTCTGCCACTGAATATACCAGTAAGAAATTGCGAGTGTACCTATCTGGCAGCCGGCGTTCCACAGGGGCACCGGGTTATAGTTGGAGGAGTCGGTTCTGGAGCCCGCAGGGTAGATCCTACTGAGTTTGTCCATGTTGTGATGGATGAAGGCGTTCGCTAGGTGGACACGTGGAAGCGGCTTTTCACACCATGCTCATACTGGAAAACGTCAGTACGGTTGTCGAGTCGTGATGTTTACCTGAAGTGTCCGCCAGGGTCAAGGCTTTGCTCTCTTTGAAGGACGACATCTCGTTGAAGGCCAGCATTTCCTCGGCATGTTCAAAGCTGTTGAAATGGACACTCTTGCAGTAGACGACGATGTCCGAGAGCTCCTTGGCGAGTTTGATCTTTGATTTCTAAACGGAGACAGGACGGCGGCTCAGTTTCGTTGAATGTGTATTTTCTTAAACGTTCTTACCGACCCTCGGCACACCTTTGGTTTGGCTTTCTGTCCGTCCTCGCACTCTGCCGCCTCGTCCTCCTCAGACACGGTGCCTTCCTCCACAACGCCGTTATTGTTGGCCGAAGCCTTCAGATTCTTCAAACGCTTCCCTTTGACGAGGATCTTTCCCTTCAGCTCCTGCACAGAAAGCAACGGAATGTAATTGGGAGTGTGTTAATGTGTTATGTGTTTTTCTTTCACCGCTGGATCCCGTGATGACCCTTCAGTTACGAAACAGCTTATTTCTAAGCACCCACACAGTAGATATCACAGTAACAAAATGCAAAACTCTTGTGTACGCACATTATTCAAATATGGAGGAGGAGCAGAGGCCTGAGATTGATGCTGTTTTGATTGGGGTTTTTTTCACATAATGGGGATTGGCTTTTACTTTAGTTTCATCGCCATCGTCACCCGTACAAATCTAAAATTCAAGTGAAAGTAAACAGGAAAGTGAAGCGGTTCATTAACCCGAGAGGCTGGATTTTCAGGTCTTTGTTTGGTGTTTATTTGGGAGCAACCTACACACCTCGGGTGAGGGGAAGCCGGTGGGCATGATGTTGCCCAGAGGCTGTGTGACCAAGGCATCGCCCAGGATGGAGATCATGTAATGGGCCATGAGCTTCTGTTGCCCCACGGTGCAGTGGTTCTCCAGGGACAAGATCACCGGGTAGTCGGATGTCTGGAAAAGCGAAGGAAAAAACAACCATTCAGTGAAGGCGAAGCCGTCCGTGACTGCA
Source organism: Apeltes quadracus (assembly GCA_021346845.1). Lineage (NCBI taxonomy): Eukaryota > Metazoa > Chordata > Actinopteri > Perciformes > Gasterosteidae > Apeltes > Apeltes quadracus. The sequence goes on from CM037914.1 coordinate 9,914,110, forward strand.
CAGGGAGGGCTATCCAACGCTATCGCCATTACTTTGAAGGCAAATTCTTTGATGGCTTTAATGACGTCTCTAAACAGCACTTTGGACGTGAGTGTGTATCCGTGGTAAATGACGGGTTCGCCGTTGGCACCGTCCCAACAGTCCAGCTCCACACAGCGACAGCCCTTCATCAGCGCTCTGCGAGGGGAAAGAAGAAAAAGACGTCATCAACATTCATGTTTAGCAGGTCGACATATTTACTAGAAGTATGAAAACGCTCCAGTGGTTTCGATACATCGGAAAGCCAAACAAGACACTGGCGTCCAACAAAATCCCTTCAATACAAATTTTAATTCAACTGTAACGCCATGAAGTGCCTCGAGTACCAGTCTCTCCTGAGCTATCGCCACATACGATATGTCGGTGAAAGGGGTTACTTTATGTAGGCTTCTGTGCTGCTGGGTCCTTTGAGTTGGTCTGCCATCAGGTAGGTGTTGTGTGAGGAGGAGATGTAGTAGTGGTTGAGCGGCTGGTGCATGTCCTGATACACCGGCCTGTGGGCAAGGTTGAAGATGCAGCCGTCCTCGTGCTGCGTGTATATCAGGAAGCCGTCTTTGGACAAGCGCTTCCTCTGCTTCGCTGGAGGACCAGAGGACGGACAGACACGGTGAATACGGCGCCCCCGCGTGGAACGCGACCACGTGGCTCCGAATGAAACTCCCAAAAGACTAAAAGCCCCCACCTGTCGGATCCACTTCGTATTTTTCGATGAGCTTGAGGGCGTCCTCCGTGGTCACCGGCTCCCTCTGCTCTTTCAACAGGAAGTCGAGCAGATCTCCGGCGCTCATCTGACCCTCTGTATTAGCGTACTGCCCATAAATCACCTCAATCTCTTCCCGGTGTGTCAGCAGGTCGTAGAAGAGTTTGATCTCTGAGCCCTCCAGCGTGCCTGAATTGGACTCGTCACATTTCTGTGTGAGACGATGAAACACATGGTAGACTTTGAAGCATGGCGGACTATGCATTGTCGTTGACGTGCGCGTCGATCGACGGCTCACTCCGACCCACCTTGAAAATGTCCGCTGCGTAAGTGTCGCCCACTTCGATGTTGACCTGTTTCAGGAAGTGCTTCACCTCCTTCAGGGTCATCTTGTTGTCTTTGTTCTTGTCCGCTTTCCGCATGCAGCTGATGATCCAACTGACGTTTTGATTTAAGGATTACATATAACCATTTTTTTGTTATTTCCAAAAGCTCTCGAAGGTCTATTTTAATCTCAGGTAGCGTAGTAGTTTCAGCCACATACTTGGCTGCAGTCATATGGAGACCTTTGACAAGTCTGCTTTCTTACCCATGAAAGAGCTTTAGACTTGGCTCGATCAGGAAATTCATTCTGGAAAAACTGCTTCCTTCTCAGAATTAATTACCATTAATAAACACGTTCCTCTGCATGAATGTTACAAAAACACATAACAAAACATTTCTTAAGTTGGAACACGTTTGCTAACTGGTTGGTGTTTTAAGTGTCATTCATGCGTATTTTTGATAATTTTTAAAAAAAATTCAGATTTGACTTATTTGTGTTTTCTATACTAATGCACAAAACACCCGTCTCTATCTACCTGTGTTCCAGTGCAATACGCCTCCCACCCGTCATCCCACTCTGCCCTGCTGTCTGCGGCGTAAGTCTTTGGGAAAGTCTAAAAAGGTCAACCCACGAATGTAGAGCATCTATGAAGGGCCGCCGGTGCCGGCCAAAGACGTGGGTTTCCATACCGACAGCTGGGGAGCAAACCTTCAAAGAACTTCCTCTGGAAGCCTTATACGCTACAGCGGGTTGTGGTTGGAAAAAGACACAGAGGAAATGACACAAAAGAGAATGTGAAGATGAGAAAAAAAGAGTGTAGCGAGAGATGAGACAAAGTGACAACGAAGAGACGGACACCACACTACCGTCAGATGATCTCTGAATTTGGGATAAGAAGCAGGTATATACAGGTACCCCTTTATTTTACTAACTACTTAAGAACAAAACCACAAATTTTAGTGGGGGAAGAAAAAAAATGTGTGTTTTGTAACCATTTGAGAACACGTTCTTCTGAAGGATACTGCTCACTGTTCTGCTGCCGGTTGAGGTTCTGCATGGTGCTAATGAGCTTCTCCAGGCCGTTGACCCACTTCTTTGCCTCCTCCCCGCTGGGCGCCATCAGGTCCAGGATCTTCGTGTGGTCCTTGAAGATGATGGAGAAGCACTGGTCCTCCACGTTGTCATGGGTGTAGTTATTTAACCCCTCAGACTGACGGCCTTTGCGCACTGAATCAATGTCGTCAATGGCGACTGTTTGGAGGGAGGGAGGGCTTTGTTAAGATTGGTCATGGTGGTATAAGTAATAACATGTTTCACAAGCTCATACACACCATTGTGGAAACTATTAATGACTAAATTAAACTAAATCCTTTGTCTTTATTGAAAAATCCCCTGCATTGTTTTGTTATTTGGAAAAGGCTAAAACATCCAGATGTTACAGGAATAGCAATTCAGTCCAGTGGTGACCATGTGACCGGTGGGTACCATGTTGGATAGCTTCTTTGAATCACGTTTGTAGCGGTTTACAGTGCGTTTGCAGTGTAGGAATAATTGGGAACAACCGTGGCGTCGCTGGAGGTCACACTCTGCCCTTTGAAGCACCTCTTGATGATCCGCCCTTAGACGAGTCAGAATCTCGTGGCAGCAGACTTTTTACCCGGGTGGAAAAAACAACACGGAGCGCCTCGATGCCTCCACATGTTATCTATAGGAAGGATTTTGTGTCTTTGTTGCAGCTCCGTGCTGCGTGCTTTACTGACAAGCCGCCACGGTTAAATATGCACACATCCAGCAAACTCACAGCAACATAAGCTGTCCTTTGTGTTGTTTTTAGCCTCCGGGGACCAATAATGATTCTTCTAGACGTGTTCTTCTGAGGGAAATATCTCTCCAGTTTCCTACGTTCACTTTATCAGCGACATGTTGACTGTCTGATGTAAAGCTGGAGGCCATGAAACCAAAACAAAAACCAAACCAAAATCGGAAAGTCACAAAGACCCATGACCTTACTTGAGTACTTTGTATTGTTTGGAACGACTGAGAAGATTCATTCAAATTGCGTTGTTTTCCCCGACAAAACAAATTCTTCTCACTACAGCTGTCCAACCCTCTGGTAGATTTTGTTGTTGCATTCGGACATTTGGATTCTTTGGCAATCCGAACACATTCCACAGAGATTTGATAACTGCATTTAATGTTTGATGCAATCCGGCCTCGCTTGATCTCTCCTCTCCTCCCACAATGGCGCAAATGGGCAACACATAAGACACTACGACTGACATTTATAGCATTAAACGCCCCCCACAATGAGAACATTTAAGGTCTCTGCACACCAAGCCTGTACATTGTGAGGTGGGGAGGGGGGGGGGGGCCCGCTGCGTTGTTGAGCAGCTTAATGTACGGAAGAGCATGCATGGCAGCGCATGACGTAATCACACTAAGCGCCAACAAGCGCCCTCGTAAAAAAAACCCACCAGATTAGCTAAGAGGCCACATGTTGACGCTGGGGTTACAATCACAGTGACCGCCTCACCCCACCCAACAGCCCGAGGCTCGGGAGCCTAGTGAAGAGCGACCATTGTTTCTGGGAGAGTCGGAGACTAACAAAGGGTCAGGAGGAATCCAAAGGTCAGATGACTTGGGAGAGAAAAATGACAAAAAGGCGGGGTGGAGATTTGTTTTTTAACAACCTACAGTAGCTTCATATCTGCTACAAATAGCAGATATGAGACGTGCATCATGAGAAACGGTGTTATATGTATGTGACCCCAAAAGTGTGTATGTGCCTTTGTGTGCTTGCCATCGATTAAAATGACAGCCACAGAAAGTGGGAACAAAAAAAAAAAAAAGAGGAACTTTTTTTATTGGGCCTTCTAATGATTGATTGCAGCCCCTAAATAGAAATGTCCTCATTGGAACAAACGCCCGTCACCACAGTGACGCGTCAGAAGAACAATAAGAGCTTGCTGGCGATTGCACAGCCAAAACAATAAAACATGCTTCTTCTTTCCGGAAACGTTCTGTCGATCATCCGCTTCGACACACGACCGCATCAAAAGACGCCACCGCCCGCGTGTGTATCCAGTGTGTCTGTTCGCGGAAGATTAGACGCACTGCTGGTTATCCGGTGCGGCGCCCCTCCCCCCCATCATAGAGACACATGACGCGTGCATGCGCACACTCAGACCCGGGACACAATTCCTCACACACACACACACAAAGTAGTGTGCAGTATCTGAGTGTGTGCGATATCACCACTGCTCACATAGCGTGATTTCAGGTGTGTGTGTGTGTGTGTGTGTGTGTGTGTGTGTGTGCGTGTGTGTGTGTGTGTGTGTGTGCGTGTGTGGATGTGTGTGTGTGTGTGTGTGTGTGTGTGTGTGTGTGTGTGTGCGTGTCTCCAATTGCCCAAATGGAGAGAAGAAAATCCAGTATGTGCTTCGTAGAACGTCTTACAATTTTAGGCACAATGGAGAATTAGGAAAGTGTGTAGAGTGTGCACCGCGTAGAAACAACACTCACAAGTCTGTTGCCGCCCGAATCTTTTGTGGGACTGATACCACAACGTCTTGCAGTCCTCCTGCAGTTTGAAGAAACGGTTCTTCTTCCAGGATTTGGAGCGAACCTTGACCAGCTCCCCGCCGCCCAGCAGGAACTGTAGATCCGGATCTCCCTCCAAACCTGCAGCGATCACGCACGGTTATAATCAACTTCAATGATGAAAGAGGCAGCAGCGAGGGGCCTTTTCTACGGAGTAAAATTCTGACTTAAGAAGAAAATGTGATGGTAGTGAAGTTTCGAACACACTGAATGTTGGTTTGATTTTTTTCTCCAGAATTGTTATTGCACCATTAAGTTCAACGACTAACAAGAGACAGATTTATAAAAAAAAAAGCAACAGTAAATGTCGTAGCATCTTTTAAGCTCCCCAAAACGATCTATTTTCCCCATAATTTAACCAATAGCCTGTTTTTGTTCCACCCGTCTCCACTTTGTAACGCATGTGTAATGGCGTTTCTATCAAAGCTAAAATCACAACACACCGCTAGAATCGTTTGTGTCGTTTCATCGAAGAAAGGGAAATGTTGAAGGTGGTTAGTTATTTGATTTTCTTTTATACGTTTTGTAGTATCCGGGAGAAATCGGACCCCAATGAAATCATTGTGGTTATTTCCTCATACTTTAGCAAGCCACAGAAGGGATTACGCTCTTATACCGTTTTTAACCAAGAATCATTTTTTGTTTTTCTAGGGTGGCGGCCATTTCTTGCAGTATGATTTTGAGGATTATTACCTGTGTACACTTCTAAACTGAGCGCACAGTCCACTTTTGTAATGTGGCTTATGAGTCAAGTGGGGTAATCTGCTGATTAAGGCTTGTTGGGGGAAAAAAAAGAGTGTGACATGCGTAGGAAATTAACAAGAGGCGCAGAGGACAACGTCAATGTGAGGGACTTAGTCAGTGGACGCGGGCGGGCCTGAGCTGTCGACATCACGCCATCTTGAAATGCTCTTCGAACTGAGCAGCAGTGTAACATGTCTCCCGATGTCCTCTCAGTAAGAAAAAGGGGCGTTTGAGGAGAGATGCATTGACAACAACTCAGCAGGCCCATAGCCGTGGGCAGGAACTAAACATTGCAGACATTTTTTAGTCCCCGGATCGCTGCCCCGCTGACTCACTGAGGCTGTTTACGAGCCTCTGGACTCACGAGGAGGACCAGGAAAGCCGCTCAGCCGGCCTCCATAGTTTGTTGTCTCCTTGCTCACGTTATCTACTTTTACCGTGTTATCTTGATAGTGACCCGCCAGGTGCATTGTTGTTATGATACGACTGCAGCGAGGTTTATGAACGTCCGATTTCTTTTTTTTTTTTCCCCTTCTTTTGCTGTATAATCAGCTCCAGTTGTGAGGTTGCCTAAACCGCGAGAGGCAAGCTTGGGCAAGAAGATTCCAAAAAAAATGAGATTGAAGGCCTCTGAGGTAATGATGAGGTTTCTCACAGGAGCTGCAAGAAACAACTGTGGAACAGATGCTCCGAGAGACCCATTGCTATAAACAACATGAATGGTATTATTTCCTAATAAGAGCTTTCTAACAGTTTGCATTTTATTTCTCTGTGTTCCTCTTTTTGAAAATGACTAATAAATGACGAACACATCCGGCTACATTTTTCGTTTTGGTTCAAATGAAGCAGAATTTGAGGTTCAGAATGACAAAGAGGAAACACTCTGTTTCCACTGGGCCCTGTAGAAGGTTAAAAGTCCTTCCTGCGTTCTTCCCCTTTTCAAAGACGCAAAAATTGCATGCCATGTAATTTTAAACTACCCCCCCCCCCCCCCCCCCCCCCACACACACACACACACACACACATAGGGATCCCTTCCCTGAGTTGCCAAGTTGACAAGAGAGAATGAAGCCCTCCTACAACATGACACCGTTCGTTAACATGTGCAATAACACACCTGTGACACACCAACAAAAAACAGCTGACCAGCGCGTCTGTTCACGTGACCTCTCTTGGCGGACTCACCCAGAAGTTTCACGTTCTCCTGCGCGACTCTCCTCATCTGCTCCCGGAACGCTTGCTCTTCCGATTTCGTCCTTTTCGGACGTTTAGGTAAACAAGACATTGTTCTTTTGCGTTTTTTTTTTTAGATTTACATTAAAAACAGGAGATATTCAGGACGTTTGGGAATGTGCGTTCGTCGTGCAGTCTCCACGTCGCCGTCCCCCCCTTCTCTCTCTCCCTCCATGGGGCGGGTCTAAACTCGTCTGCGCCGTTGTAGCGCATGCAGCGGGACATCCAGCTGTGCACACACTCAGGTGGTCTCTCTATATACAGTCTTACATACCTTGTTAGTGTTAAAACATCGCGATATCACCCGGTTTCGGACGCTTCTGATCGGTTCTGGTGACGCACTCGGGAATTTTAGGAGAAGAATGTCCCTCTTTCCTTAAGGAGGAGTCTCACTTCCCATTGCATTAAGAATGGAGGATACAATGTGGCACTTTGCAACTTTAAAAATGCACGTTACGTCTGCGCGGTTTAAGGACTTGTATTTGTGTTGTGGGCTTTGGCTGCATACGTACGTTTCTAAAGAATCAGGAGGAAAAAGTTAAGTCAGTTGACTCCTCTTTGAGTAATGATGTGGGGAAATAGCGCCACCTCGTGGTGGTTATTCATCCACTGTAGTCTGCGCAAACGCCCCAAAAGGTCTAATTAATTTATGAGCCCTCTGGTTGTTGACAGGCATGAGACCAGAACGTGTAATATATCCTGCTTATGTGTGAAACGTGGTATTGTCCCAGCAACAAAAACTAAACCCCTGACACAATGTTTGAATGTCAAATGTTAGAGACAGAAAAACAGGTGATGTGTCAACATCCGTAAGCCGACCTAAACAACAAATATACAAAAAAATGAAGTAGCTGGATGTAATTTCTTTCTTTTCTCTTAATAAATTCCTAGCCACTGTTTGATAAAGACACAGAAAAATCCCATCCACAGAAGTATACAATTGTATTGTAACTCTCTCCTGGCAGGTCGCCCCGCTGCCGCCGAAACACTCCTACAGGTGAGCTCTTGGATACAGTAACAGCAGAAAGCAACAGGCTGTTCAAGTCCAACTCACCGTGTTTCGCAGCCATTCCATTTGACTCCATTCTGATTCCAGTCAGGCTAAATCCTCACGGGCCCGTTCCTCTCTCTCTCCTCTTCCCAGAGCAGTGGCACTCGTTTTTCACGAGAATAATCACAACCGCTCACTCGCCCGTTCGTCCCGCGTAGGGATTAGATCCAAGGTGTGCGTGTCCCTCTGAGCCGACCCGCATAGTGCACAGTCAATACCAGCCTGTCAGGCTCTGACGCAACAACAGTCCACACCCACTGCCACACCGGTCTGACAAGTCCAAGTGACAAGCTGTGTTTCTGTCCTTGTAACTTCCCTCCAGCTCCATGACTGCGTGGAACCTGTGCACCTATGGATGGAATTCAACACTGGCACTTGGTGCCCTTTGAAACGTTGACAAGACGAGACGTCAAAGGGAGGCTTTAGAAAAACCCCGCTTGTGTTGGACGTTGCCTCGCGTGTGATACAGACCTGTCATCCATAGTTGGCTCTTCTTCCCTCCTGCTCCTTGTTCTGCCCAGTGTGAGCGTTCGAAGATGTGATCCATCTACATGACACCACGTGTGGAATCATCATCACTGTCCTGAGATGAGCATTCCACTGTAGCGTTGATTCAAACAGTAAAATGTGCAGAAGCAACAGTTCAAAGCTTCAGCACGGTGTTGGTTATCATGCGTGCTTAGTCCACCTTTTGTGAGCAAACAGGTCAGTTGCATGTTAAACAGGTCAGTTGCATGTTAAACAGGTCAGTTGCATGTTGCTGTTGCTGCTGTCGTTGTTGTTGGTGCGACTAACATGTCAGGGTGGAATTGTGTCTTTGAGCATTTGACACAGAAGCTCTTGCTTCTCGCCAAACCTACCAAGCGTGTTCTGTGACAGAACACGCTTTGTGAGTGCCTCTCTATTAGCGCTGTGTGCCAGCCTGTGCTATGAACTCTCACGCCGGGGCGAGTCTAGAAAGGAAGCTATGTCTGGCGAACCACGAGAAGGTCCAAAGTGAGCTCGACAATCGGCCTCTTTGAGGATCCCACTCCAGCAGACGCCTGATCGGCACAGTCAAAGGGGTTGTTTCTGGAGTCTCTGGAATGTTTGCCTTGTCAACAAAACACATTGAATTTAGAACGTCTTCATTGCTTCTACAGAAACTGGCCGTGCTTTGCTTACCTTGCAGTGTACAATTGGCAAAAAGCACCTACAGTACCACAATTCTGCATTTTAAAATAACAGAGATCTGCTCTTTCCAAGTGGCTTCTGCGGAAATGAGTCACACGGATCAGTGACAATGCCACACTTTCAGAACGCGGGTTTAATTGTTTGATAAACATTATGCTCTCACGAGTTAGTCCGCCTCATACTGGTTGTGTCAGGTGAGAGTAACAAAAGGCTGAAATAATACTATTGTAGGCTATAATATGTTTGCATCTTCAACATACAATTATTTGAATACAGAAGGGAACCTTTTGTTCTTCAGTTATGTATTGTTGTATTGGTGTATTATAGTTTTATAAATTCCTGTAGCAGAAGTAAGCTGGCTGTATGTTTTTTTTACAGTTTGTAATCCCAGTAACACGTAATAACCACATTCATAACATTGTTAACGATGGTCCCAGTGAACCAGTGACTTTTTTCAATCTCACAACGGATGTGCCTTTAGCGGTTGCTATGGAAACCATTATACAAACATGGCGGAAAGCATCGGGAACCGAAAGGCTTGCACTACCTCCGCTCACTTTGCCGCTATATGTTTGTAGGTTATCTAAAGAAGAATCCACGTGAACTCGTCTCGCTGACGCTACGCGTCGCTGCTGACGTCGCATTTACGCGCCAACAAACCCGTGCGCGTCAATTGACGCTAATTCACTAATTGAACGGCGACCGCAGAACAAACGTTGACGCAGCAAGTCGGCACATTTAATCTTTCACTGCACGAGTGACGCGGACAACATGCAGGACGAACCAGAGACGAGAGAGACACCGCGTGCCGACCCGTCCTGCGACGCTCACAGGCCCGCGTCCGGACAGTCACAGGTACGCACACCTGTTGCTATGGTTACTGAACCTCATTCCCTGCAGTGATGAAGAGGAAAAAACGACTTATCACGTTTTAAAACAATTTCCGTCTCCTTTACCAGGACATTTCTCATGTGTTCGCCAGCACTTTTAAGGACCTGTACACAAGAGACGTCATTGGAAGAGACACTTTGTCCAGCCTGGTGAAGACAAACAAAGGGCGGAGCAGCCGCCATGACACATATGTTCTAGAGCTCCAGCAGGTAACCCGACAACAGCGTTGCTGAGACTGAAAAAAATTCATTACACTGTTTTTACGAGTGATGTCATTTATTTCGATCCCACACAGGCTCATTGTGAATATGACCGGCGTATAAAAGAGGCTGACATGCTGCAGAGTCACATCATGGAGGCCGGAGCTCGGGCCGCGGCCATAGAAAGCACGGCCTATGAGAGGATGAGAGAGGAGATGGGAGGTGTTCAGCATCCCCGGGCCCTTGTCACAGGTGTGAGGGAAACGTTGCCAGGAATGATCTCATACTGTGTTAAAAATGACCTGCAATTGAGCCGTGTAATTGTCTTTTTTCAGTCAATTCCGCCTTTTCATGGTGTGTGGACAATGATCTTCTCAAAATGAACGGCCTGATTTCCCCCCAGGACTACTTACCTACACAAAAACCCCGATATAGACCTCCAGCACCAAGTAAATTACCCTATTTTGGGTTCATCCTAAAATATCATAGCCAATGTGTTTTGGCTCCATATTTTCTTTATTCTTCTCTCATCAGTAAAATCGAATCCCGCCAAACCTACCGTCGCCTACGCCATGCACGTGTCCAAGGGACCTCAGGATGATGGGTATACTCTAATGCAGAGCCCAGAAAGTGTCGTCCAAGGAATCAATGAGTCAAAACGCAGCCCGACTCTTGATTCCAGCTCAGATATGGCAAAGAGTAAGAAATCTACCCGAGAGGTGAGGAGTCACAACGTCTCAGCAATTCTGAGCAACTCCGGGAACAAGCAGCGGAGGCTCGATAACATCATTGTTCTGTCACCATGTCAGTCCAAAGCCAGGCCGAAGTGGAGGGACGAGCCGAGCGCAAACGATCGGGCGGAGGCGTGTAAAAAACTTCAGAGGCTGAAAGATCGGCAGAACTTCCTACGCAATCCCCGCTTCCTTTCGCCGAACGCGCAGCAGGGCGGCATCGGCACACCCCTCGTCCGTCCCGGTGCAACAGTGGGGAGGATGGAGCGTGCAAGGAAGGGGATGGAGGCGCAAAGGTAGCTGGAGTGTGCCGAGTAGAAGAACACTTTTCCCACATCTTTCCTATTTCAGTGCAGCCCCAGCTTTGATCCACAATCTTTTCTTTATCGCGTATTGAAGGTGGAATCAGAAATGTTTGTGGGTTTGGACATAGAGGCTGTCTGAATAATCAGATGTTGTTGTTGTTGTTGTGCACGTTCTCTCTAAAAGCTTGGCTGAAAATCCTCCCCCGGCCTTTCTGGCAAAGCCTTCAGAGGTGCTTTTCACTGACTACAGCGTGGGACATGTTTACGAGGTGCGTTTAATATTTTACACAAAACTAAAGGCATCTTTTCAATGAGTAGATGCACTGTACCACGGCATGGCCCTGTCCTACTCTAGACTACTCTGGAGCTGAAAAACCTGACTTCGTCGAGCCGCACTCTTCGAGTCATCGCTCCTACCACTCCTTACTTTTCTCTCGGCCTGGGTGAGCCCTTTTTTCTTTGTAATGGATCGTACTGCTTCCTCATTCCTGTTCTCGTTGATAGTGAGGTCATAATTGACTGTAGCTGCAAGATTCCCTCGAGTGCAGATTTCCTGTTCACTGGGAGTGAACGCTCACACCAAATATTGTAACAAAAAAGTCACTTTTTTCTTTTCAGAACATCAATAGCACACAAGGGAATTTAATAGGGATCAATATTAAGGTATGTCTCTGCAGGGAGATTCCCTGGTGAGGGCGGTGTTGTTGCCCCGGGGATGAGTTGCAAGTACACGGTGCGCTTCGCTCCGGAGTCCTTGGGGGACTACGAGGACCAAATAGCGGTGGAGACCCACGCTGGACGACGGTTCTGGGTTCCCATCGCAGCCAGAAGACCCCGCCCAATACTCACACGTGAGTCCCACATGACGGTGCACCAACCCTCCGTTGTTGTGTGCTGCTCACGAGTGCTCCAATCGGTCCCCTGGTTACTGTGCAGTGCCAAGAGTTCTGGACTGCGGCTGTTGCCTGATCGGAGGGGTGCGATTCGTTGAGTTCTTGTGCCGAAATGTGAGCTGCAGCGCCGGGACCTTTTGCATCATCCCAAAGAACCAGTGGCCGGTCTCGAACCTCAGGGTAACAATCCGCCTGACAAATGAGACGCTCTGAACGTTTAAGCTCCAATAACCCACACGTCCTTTTCCCCTTCCTTTTCTTTATGCAGTCCGTGGCGAGAACTTTTTTCTGTGAGCAGCCGCCGTTTGCAATCGGCCCGACTCTTTTTGTGCTGCAGCCGGGAGAGGCCACCGTGGTGGAGGCGAGTGTGTCGTGGAGGCAAAAGAAGAGACGTTCACTCCCAAATAAATCCTCTATATGCTTCAAATAACACTGAGCGTGTATGTGTGCGCGTGTGTTTGTGTTTGCAGGTGGCGTTCTTCCCCATCGCTGCCGAGAGGAGCCGTCAGGTGTTCACTATCGTGTGCGACAACTGCCAAGTGAAAGACATTTCCGTTGAAGGCGAGTCAGGAAACTGGTTCTTTGATAAAGACGTGGCCCGTGATGTGTTCACTGTTTGTTTATCGGCTGTATTCTGAGTCTCCCAGGTGAGGGCCAACTGATTGCACTCGAGCTTCTATCTGTCTCTGGGAGGAAGGAGCCTCGCGTGGTGGCTGAGGTGCACGACCTCACCGCGGAGCACTTTGTCCGCTTCGGCCCGCGCAACCCTCACTGTGTGCAGCAGAAGAAACTCGTCATCAGAAACAATGTGTAAGCGTCGCCCCCCCCCCCCCCCCCCCCCCCCGTGTGGGTCACCGCTACGAAACGTGCATCCTGGTTTTTTAGAAATGTTCAAATGCCCCGCCCACTTCTCGAGTGCAGTCATCATCACGCGGGCTCTTTTTGGGCCCCAGGGATAACGTAGTGAGAAGGGAGATCTCTGGGACTCAAGTGTTGGCAGGATTAAGTAATTGTGTCCTCGAGTGAGACACAGGCTGCTGCTCTGCCGCTGAACCTGCACAGCGGCACAAGGGGAATAAGAGTCTCCCCTCTGGGATCACTGGATAACTCATTGAATCTCTCTCTCTCTCTCTCTCTCTCTCTCTCTCTCTCTGGGGCTGAAGACACTTGGAGCTGCCTTTCCACTGGCGGATCGTGGAGCCAAAGCTGCGCTCGTTCCTTCCCGGGGAAACCCCTGAGTCTTTCCACGTCCCGGTCCACCTGGCCGCAGACAAGATTTTCCACGTCAGCCCCCCAGCAGGAGTCCTGCCGCCCTGCCAGGATCAAGAGTTTTTATTCACCTTCCGCCCCGAACAAGTACAGAGTACTCCAGAGACGTAGCAGAAAACATTGCAAGTCTCCCGTTGCAATCCAAGAGCTGATTTAGTGTCTGTTTTGTGTTTTCTTAAGTTGAAGGATTATCACAGTGTCTGTCACTTAGTCCTGAGGGATGTTCCCCATCCGCCGCCAGATTCCACTGACAATAGGTGAAGGTCATGTGACTTTGCATGCACAGTGGCAGAAGGTCATCAACTACAAAGAAGTCACGCGGCAGGCTGAGCACACTTTATCTGACTAAGAATTTGGTTGTGTGTGTGTGTGTGTGTGTGTGTGTGTGTGTGTGTGTGCGTGCGCGTGTAAATCCAGTGTCCTTCAGCCCGTGCGCATCGGGGCTACCGTGGGTGATGTCATCGCCATGGAGATAGAGGTGAAGGGATCAACAGAGCCGTACCAGGTCCTACTGGAGCCCTACGCTGTTATTATCCCCGGAGAGACTTTTATTTCCTCGACCACCCGCAGGAAATTCAAGGTTTGTCTGAGTCACGTTTTCTTTTACTATGAATGGCAGAAGTTCAAATACGTCGTCCCATAATTACAGATATTCATGCTTGTTTCTGTGTGTGTTAGATGTGGAACCACAGCAAAACCTGCATTTTTTTCCAATGGGAGAGATTGAGCAGCAGCAGCCACATAATGGAAGTGGAGCCCCCTGCTGGCAGCATAGGTGTGTCACACAGTTCAGTGCAGGAAAACATCCTACATTAATGGGCTTCACTTCAATTCGTACTTTGTGAATTGTAAATGCAATTTCATGTAGTTGCTTTATCAGTTTGTTGTTGATTGATCTGTCCTCAAGAGGAAAACGAGTGTTTCGATTTCGACCTGATTTTAAGTGGAGGGAAACCAGAGAAGGTTGTGACCAGTGTGGTCTGCCACATAGAGCACCACCACGAGCCCGTCACTCTGCCCGTGGAAGTCTGTTTTAAGGTCGGAATGAATCTCAAACACCATCACAAAAAAGAAAAACTTCACAAAATACTTTATAACTCTAAAAATGCTAATTTTTTGTGTTGCTGTGATAATAATAGATTGCAGTTTGTCTGTGAGCTGAGACCTCTTTATGTCCATCCTTTGACTTGGGACAGGGTCCCTCTGTGACCGTCCGTGAGCCCAGCGTGGACTTTGGGCTCATGAAGCTCGGCGAGCAGACGCACACCACTCTGCTCCTCACTAACGTCACCCAGCTGGAGGCCTCCTGGACTCTGCAGGAGAGCCGTGACAGTCAGCAGGCACCGGCAGGACACACAGGTTCTAAGTCGATCCGCACGTGGCGAAACGTTTGCAACTAAATAAAAAAATGACATGCACACAAATCTCCGTGGCTTAGATCTCAGTGGAACCGGGCGCAGGTGTGCTGCTCCCCTTGGCCTCTCGCAGCGTGGACGTGCGACTCCGTCCCGCTTTCTGCCAACGATACGAAACGGAGCTGCGGCTGGCGGTGGAGAACGGAACCGGATGGTAACGTCCCACCGGCCCCCCTCTCTTTGTTGACGAAACCATGGTTGCCTGATGAAGGAAAGGCCCCGTGCAGAGGGCCGCAACGTCAAACGCCGCCCGCTGTGTGTCCGTCCGCAGTCTCCTGAAGGTGCGAGCGGACGTGCAGTCTCCCCAGGTGTGTCTGCTGAGCTGCCGGCTGCCCTTCTCGGAGCTCTACGTGGGAGTTCCCGCCGAGGCGGCCGTCACTCTCTTCAACCAGACGCTGCTGCCTTCGCGCTTCAGCTGGACGGTAACTCGACATTCTACGCTGCCACTGTGAGAGGAATGAGTGATGCTTTCATGGGAGAAACTGGTACGTTGTTTTTTCATGAAAATAACCAGTTGGTGATCTGAGTTTTACACCCCCCCCTCCCCCACCAACCCCCCCCAGGCTCAGCTCCAGGGTAAACAGGCTGAGATGTGTGCAGCCAGCTTTGAGCCCTCTTCTGGCACCCTGGGACCTAATGTTAGTTTGCAGATCCGAGTACATTTCATCTCTCACACAGATGTAAGTATCGAGGTTATTAAAGTCCCAGGTAGAAAGTAGAGCGTATTTAACATACAGCATACATGAGCAGGATGAAGTTATCTGTATTTGATTGGACGTAAATACACGTCATATTTTGTTGTAAATAGGTAAATAATTATTTCATTTAATTTTCATCACCTGAGTACGCAAAGGAGGCACTCCTTGTTCTATACTGTGATGCGAGCAGCTAGATGATGCGCCGATTCTTTTAATAACACATCTGTGTCTCCGTCCAGCTGGATCTGACCGAGGTGGCCGCTCTCTGTGAAGTCCAGGGGATGAGTTCCCCTCTTGTTCTTGCAATCACGGCTTCCAAAACCCAAACCCTCAGTGTGTCCTACTCACTGGCCACAGTCTGGTAGTAACCTGGGCTTAAAGTCTGTTATCTAACCACCTCCGCTAACTCCCACAGCATGAGCGTCGTCTTTCTTTCCCTGCAGCTCTCCTCCAGATGGCGACAGCCCCTCCAAACTGTTGCTTGACTTCGGCGACGACGTCACTTTAGACCGACCCGTAACCAAGCAGTTATTGATCACCAATCAAACTGCCATCGCCGCCCCTTTCCACATAGAGGCGGATTATTTCATCGGCCGTGCTTCAAAGCCAGACATCCAGTCCGAGAAAAGGTAAAAGGAGCCTAAACAATCCTAATTATCTGTTAATGAACTAAAAGTTTTGTTTTTTTTGCTGTTTACAGATTGACATACGTCAAGAAGCCCCTGCACTCTGTTCAAGCCCAGAAAGAAGCAGAAAAAGCACTCAGGGGTGAGCTCGGCGTTTCGTCGGCGTACACGGCGCGACTGCGTATCAAACACTCAAACTCCCCGTGTCCATCGGCAGAGTTCGCGAGCGGCCTGCTGGCTCACGGGAAAGGCGCGGCCTTCTTCGTCCTGCCGGACGCCGGCACGCTGGGACCTTTCCAGACGCAGACTGTGGATGTCACCGCCTTCACGGACATGTGGGGCGAATACAGAGATCACCTGACCTGCAAAGTACGACGCCATACGATGGGATGTCACCGCTATTTCTTCCTTAGAAAGGACTTTCAGTGAATCCTCTTCAGTTTCTTTTGCAGAATGTTGAAATGTCCTCCCCCCCCCCTGTAGGTCGGGGACCTGCCGCCCGCGTTCATCCCCGTGCAGATGACGGTGACGTGCTGCCCGCTCTACTTCCAGGCGACAGGCCCGCGTTCAGACAAACCGAAGCAGGCACCAGTCACTCAGTCGGTTCCCCCCCCCTCCTCCTCTCACATGTAAACACGTGTCATGACGGCGCAACGTCTGCATCCGTAGGACATTCCTGCTGTTTGCGTCCTCAGGTTTGGCACCCATCCATCCGGGGGCGAAGCGGTGTCTCGCTGTCTTCGCATCAACAATCCGACCCCGTTCGGTAAGTGGAAGAGTGCCGGGCGGCTGGTTGCGACTACCCACAATGCTCCGGGTGCAACGCGCCCGAAGAGATCTGCGTGTTTCCTGAGACACACGCAGTCGATACGTAGCCTTCTGGGGCCTGTCAGACTCTCACTGTCTTATTTTCCCCGTGTGGGGGGGGTCATGTAATCCAAACGTTTGCACTCCACCAGACATCCGCTTGGACTGGGAGACCTACAACATAGATCACAACGACGATAAACTGGTGGACCTTGTGGTGGCGTATGGAGACGCCTTTCCGGTTAAAGACGCCGACGGCAACGAGCCGTTATGTGGAGCGTTAAGTGATCAAACTGCCCGACAGAGAAATACGACCCCGGGGGGGTCTGAGGGGACGAGCTCCTCCGCCTGCGGCGCGGCCGTGAGTACAGTTTTTAAAATCGCAGCACGGATGCATGAACATAAACTTTAATGGCTTTTTACGACGACGCCGCTGGGAAATCCTTCGTCGGCTCGAGCCGGCTTAATTCTCTTGATTTCAGAGCGAGGACGGGGGGGAGTGTGTGTCTGACGATGAGTCTGGGGAAGAGGAAGCCTCGCTCCATCCCGCTCCTGCAAAGAAACTGATCTCGGTTCGCATCAGACCTCATGTGGGGAACCTCTCGGATTACCCATACTGCATCACGCCCAAGCAAATAGTACGTCGACGAGACTTTGGCTGCATGCGCCCGCTTTGCCACTCTGCTTTTAGCCACCCTTTATTATTATATGTTTCTACCCTCAAGGTGATTCCAGCAAAGAGCAGCAGCACCACCCGTGTGTCTTTCTCTCCTTTGACTGTTTCCGGGTCGGCTTGTGAGTCCAGATGTGTGGGCCTGGCTCTGGGCTTCATGAGTCTAGACTCCGAGGTGACAGCATCATCATGCAAAAAACACTTGTCTTTTCAAATCTTCACTTCTGTAAAAGACCAGAAGGGGACCCCTAAATTCCCTCATTGTTGTGTTGTGTTCGTAGGTGGCCGCCTGCGTCCCGGGCAAAGTTGGAAGAGCGCAGGGTTTGGATTTGGAGCCCGTCAGAATGAATCTACTAGCGGCCGTTAAGCCTGCAGCGTGAGCGATCACATTGATGCCGAGTCCACAACGTCCCCGAGGATTTCCTCAAATTAAAAAGAGCTGAGGTTAGGCATGAGGTGGTCTGATTACGTTTTATGTCTCCCCCCCCACCCCCCCTGGCTTAATGCTGCTGCAGGCTGCTGGTGCAGATGGAGGAGGACGACGGGGTGCTGGGGTTTCACGCCTCGGCCGGTGATTTAGTGAGAGCAGAATCAGACGAGGTCGGTCTGACAAATCTACAGCACCAATCACACGCCCACCCCCGAGACACTGACGTGTGAGACTACGATATCGATCGCTTTTAAGATGTTTTCCTTTTCCCAGCTGGTGGTTCGTGAATTCGACACCACGCGGGGCTTTCAGTTGAGAAACAACTCCGAAATGCCTCTACAGTTCCGACTGGAGACCGAGCCCCCGTTCAGAGTACTCAGGCAGCAGCTTCACCAGCGCACCGGCGCCTCCAGCAGCCCACCGACCGGCGACGGGCGGCTTCTGGCGCTGCACCCTCAGCGGAGCATGCAGGTGAGATGAGGAGGCAACACGACCTGTGCATGCATTGGCAGAGAGAGATCTTCCCCTGAAGGACTCTCTTTTTTTGTTCCCCCTGTGAACACTAGGTGACGGTGGCCTTCCACTGCTCCCTGGCCCTTCTGGATCACGCAGACCGGCCAGGCGAGGAGGAGGCCCCTCCTCCTGGGGCGACGCTGATCCGAGATGCAAGAGAGGGAAGGAAGCTGAGGTTCCAGCAGGACCTCCTGATCCACCACAGCAGCGACGGCCTGCAGGTCAGCCGCTGTCGGGGTGGGGGGGGGGAGGGGTTTCCCAGCGGTGCAAACGCATAAAAGGGGGGAGCAACACATTGAACACTCGGTTCCTTCCCTGCTCCGTGCAGACGGTGCCTCTCTGTGCCCATTTGTCGCTCGCCACAATGCGACTGTCGCGCGAAGGCGTCGACTTTGGCTTCTGCTACGTGGGGCAGACGCAGATAACAGAAGTCAACCTCTACAATCACGGAGCCCACACCTACTGGACATCCGTTACAGGTATCTGCCAGTTATGCACTTGGGATGCAATCGACATGCTCGAGGTGACTGTTTATAAGCAAATAGGGTGACTTGTTAGCAGTTATCAACAACAACAACGAAAAACTGAGATAATAGTGGCATAATCTGTTTTTGCATCTGGAGTTTCGACCATGTCGTCTTGAGGCCACATAACTGAACGCCTGTTTTTTTCGGGGTGGTTGAAATGCTCGCTTGCGCTCCGGCTCGTACGTTTTTTTTCGTCTCTGGCCGCAGGCGTTTTACCCCGCGAGTGCTCTATTGGCTCCTCGGCTGCAGCATCGGCTACAGAAAAATATGCGTTTTTATATGTTTTGGGGAAAGTGAGTTTTGCTAGATTTTTATTTTTCTTGCAAGCATTACGGTCGAGCCCCCCGGGTGTCCGACTCGAGCTTCTCATTAAAACCAGTTAGTCAATACAATATAGAGAGACCGTTTAAAATACAGTAATGTCTCTTTTGTTTGCTGTAATAATGAAATAGTCAATTATGAGTCCTCTTCTTTCCTTCCTTCCTTTTCCATCGTCAACATAATTGCCTTTTCTCTTCCACTGTGTGTGTGTGTGTGTGTGTGTGTGTGTGTGTGTGTTTGTAGAGTCCGAGCAGGGAGACTCCGGTGTGTTCAGTGTGACACCAGACTTTGGGCTTCTCAGGTCAAAGGAGCTCCACGCCACCAGCTGCAGTCAGTGTCTCCAGATCGGCTTCACTCCCAGGTCACAAACCCGCAGACGAGGCGTTAAGCAACGAGAGGTCAATTACATAACCCCCCCGATGTACAAAACCTGCTTGAGTTTGAGACGTTCGCATCTGATGTGTCGTAGTGAGGACAGAGAGTTCCAGGCCGTTGTGGTAATCCGGTCCCGTCTGGTGAAGACCCCCCTCAGTCTGCAGCTGCGGGGAGCGGGATCCTACGACGAAGCGCACGGGTCCACCTAGATCGCGTCACCGCCTGCTCTCCTCAAAGCAACTGGCACCTTTATTCTCATGCAAGAATGTAAATAAATACGAAGAACAACTCGCCGGGTCTCTATCGCTTCATTACGTGTAAATGTGCTTTTATTAGTAAGTAAATGATGATCTTGCGAGACGTTTGCTACCAAGATAAGACATTTAATGTGATGAGACTTAAGTAACAGTAAACAGTCAGTCATTCCTTAAGGATTTATGCGATTAAACAGGAGTTCAATACGTGCAATACACTCAATCAGCTGATTCTAAACATGTATGTTAGATAGAGGTATAACACTCAAGGTACAATGCCACTAGCTATGTGCCACACAAGTATAAATGTTATCAAAGCACCACTCAATTGCCTCATTAGGAGACGTTCCAAATCCGTCTTTGTAACCACGGTAACGCGTCTTGATTTCAAGACTTTCCCTGGAGTCCAATAAATCGAAGGCAGCAGCAGGAAGCTCCCACTGCAGTGGCAGCGCACATGGACACTCTTCACAACGGGGAAATACAGGAACGCATTATCAGCAAAGCCAACTTAATACTCATCACGACAAATAACTATTTGCTATATCTTCAGCCCAAAGGTCCATCCAATAATATATGAGGTACAAACTTTTTGAAACCAACAATAATCAATTGGGATTGTCCTCTTGGAACATCATCAGATGGCCCATCGTTAAGTTTGACCGTTTAAACTAAGATGAAAAAAAAGCAGTGACACGGCTCATTAGTCGACGTGTTGGCTTACTGAACACAGATCGTGCCAGAAAAATAAAGGACACGGGGTCACCAGTGTGTCCAAATCCCACAGATCGTTCAATAACAATAACTAGTGCACCATTTATCTTTATGCAGTTTTGACATAAGCTGTGAGCGCTGCTGCCATCCCTGTGCACAGCAGCCGATCAACTGGGGTGTCCTAGAGAATGACATTCTGTCAGCAAAAAAACGTTTATCTGCAGCTTCAGGAACAGTAATATAACATATTAACATATTTAGCTTAAAGAACACTATATCAAGCAGTCCAAAAAGTCAAAGCGTTTTCACAATGGGTTAACCTAAATGACGTTTACTTTTCTTTTTTCTAAAGTAGTTGTGGTTTGTCATTATTTGTAGTATTATTATATTTATTAAAACAATGGAATGGAATATATATTGTATGCCATTTTTTGTTTAGTAAAAACGAATATAATATATACATATATTCTTCGTGATTGATGCTATACGGTTTTCTGGTAGTGTCACTACAAAATAAATCCATTTAGAACCGGCCTGTTGGAGCGTGTTGTACTTGCTGCAGGTGTCCACGGGGAGGCGCTGTTTCCGCACTTTGACGCCGCCGCCGCCTCGGAAAAACGCACCCGCGGACAGCGTCACCGCTTCCTGGAGCTCACGTTGTTGATGACGTCGCGGGCGCTGATGATCCAAGGAGAGAAACTCGAGCTCCTCTCCGTAGTGTGCGTGCGGAGACCAGCAAAGAGCAGGCTGACCAAAAAAAAAATAAAAAAAATAACAACAAACTTTCCCCCCTGGATCGCATCAGCCGTCGCAGCGTTTTCCTCTCAGTAAACATGAGCCGAAGCGGAGCTCTTTCTGCCTGAGCACAGCTTTTTTTATTCCTCAGTACTGAGCGCAGTTTCCGGAAATATCGTTCCACTGTTTTTGGTTGAAGATTTTTTGCTCTGCATCTGATGGGATTTTTTTGTGTTTTTTTTCCGCTGTTCGTGACGTGTTTGTTCGTGATATTTTTTACTCTCGGCCGTTAATTCATCCCCACTCGTCCTGCAGCCACAACTGCAACATGGAGACACACTGATCACAAGGTAACAGCTCGGTCTCGATTTATTGCGTGAGATGACTGCATTTAGACTGTTATTTCCTGTTTACAGAAAACTTGCTTTTAAGTAGCGTTTCAGGTTATAAAGTTGGTCATTTGTAGTTTAAACAACCGTTTTAATAAAACACAACCATGCAGCAAACCTACTAAATAGTAAGTGGGAACTGTTACCTTAACAACCACAGATGTAGTTCATTCCATGTATTTATTCAATATGATCATTTGGATCAGTAGAGGCACACAACCAGCGCCATATTTTGTGGAATATACTTTTTGATAAATTCATCATTGTTTATTTTGTTGCTCGAAAAAGTGTTTGCATTTTTTTTTAAATAAGTGGGCATTTCCTGTCTGAATCCCTCTTATTACATGGTTCTGACAGTGTCGTGTGCTCCACTTGTCATCAGTTCCAATGTCTGGAGGTCCGAGTAACTTCTGGGAAGTCACTGTCATCTCGTGCCTCTCATTCATGTCCTGTGTCCGTTTTGTTCTCTGCTGTCACTCTTCCAGCCCCGTGTGACTCACAGTGGTCCATTACGCCGGCACATGTTGCTATTTCTTCCTCCCCCCCCCTTTAATCAGGCCGTCGTGTTCTGTCAAACCAAACCGGTGGGGGCCTCCAGCAGCCCTCTGACGGAGGAGCTTAAGCCCCCCACCACGCCGGCCTGCCCCCACGCACGGCGCTTCGCGGGGTTAACCACAGCTCTACACGCCACAGATCCTCATTCTGCCTCGTTAGGTGCCGTGCACGGCAGGGCTGACTCACGCGGCCCTGCTTTCTAACGGGGAAGTTGTACTCATCTGTAAACTCTCCTCAGCGTCCTGCTGTCCGCTGTGGGGACAAGTTCCCTCTGAGAGTCTTCATCAGAGGGACGCCCCCCTCCGCCCCCCCTTGCTTCCATGGAGGAGTGGGAAGTGGTGCCAGACACCCACTGAACAGGAGGGCTGGAGGTGAAAGGTTACGGTTGACTCATAGAAACTGGCCTATTATCTACACCCTAAAGGCCTGTGTTTGGCGTTGCCAGGTTACACCAGTCAACAAAACTCGTTTGTCATGAAGTGTCGTTGCGTGTTAACGGGCTCGAGGCCGGATTATTGGTAAATAACCGCGCGTAGCGTCTTCCGGCAGAATTGTTGGACTCACTTTTTTACAGACTTGAAGCTTTAAAAAAAAAAAGGCAAAAACAAATGGAAAAAGCTGTTGTATTGCATCATGGGAAATGTAGGAGCCGGCCTCGTAGGGGCTTGACCGAGGACAAAACGGAGGAAATCTCGCTCCGCTGCCTTTCGCGACGGAGAGACGCTGGAGTAAAACCAGAGGAACCCTCCGCAGGACCTCGCCGCATGGCTCAGAGGATCCCGAGCACGAGAGGAAAAAAAGACCCAATTGCAGAGTGCTGTATCTGGCATGACCGAAATCACAGGCCACAGGCTGTAGAAACGTGTCGGTGGGGAATAAACGAGCAGAAAACATCCCTGATGAAGAAGAAGAGGGCAGTGATTTACTGAGAAAAAGGCTGCACTTCAAGGTCGATTGGCACCGCTGGAATACAGGTGTGCAGAGCTGGTCGCGGCACACCTGAGGTGACGCAAGGCCGTACCTGCTGACTGCGTTGGCTTCTGCATGGGGAACGCAGCAGCGGACGTATTCCTGAAGGGTAAACACAAAGCATAGGGTTAGGGTTAGGGTTACACTCTTGAGTTGGATCCCGCAGAAGCAGAAAGTGAAGGTGTCCGACCGGTGTTTAGAATGGAGTCTCTGCCTCCCCTCCCCGTCTACACAAACCAAGAGGAAGTGGTCCTGATTGAGCTTTGTCTGCGCGGCCCGTCTGACCGAGAGGACAAAGCCATCGGCGGCAGAGGCCGCGAGGACAGCCGGATAGACACAACACGACCAGACCGGACACGGAGGAAGGCTTTGTGCTGCAGGTCGCCGCGCGTGTTTGATTGGATTCGACGCGGTCGTTACGTCTATGAAGAAGCAGGGCGGGATTTTTTTATTTTTTTTTCTGGGGTTTCTCACTGTTGCTGTCTCGCTCGGGGCCCCTCGAAGGGTCAGAAGTCCCGGAACCCGAGGCAATTCTTCATGGATGAAGCTTCGGTGACGATTTTAGGGCGATTTTAGGGGGGTTTATGTCCGTGAAATCGCTCCTTCATTTGGCTATTTTTAAGGGAGGGATGTTGCATCTCTTATAATAACTCCCGTGGGACGAGGCGAGAGGATGAATGAGCTCAGAGGCCCCACGTGGAGTGAGGTTTTTCTTTGCCGCCCACGCTCTCCTCCTCCCACCATCGCCCGTAAGTCTTCAAGTGGCCGTCTGTGTAGAAAACTGTGCGTGTGCGCAGGGCGACTTCCTGCGGTATCTGATTTCCCGGCGTGAGCCTGGCTTTACGGTTCTGACTCACGTGGCCACGGCTGAGCGGCCTCTGGCCGCCACCCACCTCTGACCTTTTATAAAGAGAGCAGGTCACCCACAGATCCACCGAGCGCCCGTCACTCCCGGCCCGCGCTGCAACTCAGACAATCCACCCGGGTGTTGTGAGCGGCTCAACGTCTCCTCGTGATATCAGGCACCGGGAGGCGTCACGTGTGACGTGTGTGGATTGTTTTGTGTTTTGGATACGGCATCGTCAGCAACACGTGACTTGTAATTGTCGAAGGAGCACAACGTTGGGTGGTTTTTGTTTTTGCTGTTCGTGACGTGGCGTTGCATTCACTGCTGGTCCTTTTGTTCTGGAGCCAGATGACGAGATTGACACTGTCCCGTCTCGCCTGCGCGGCGGACGCGGAGCTGGAAGCTGGCCGGTGGGCTGGAAAGAAGCCAGCCCGGCTCTCCGTGACTCTCTCCATGTCTTCTTGAAGGGCTTTGAACAGTTCACGTCGTCGTCGAAAAACAAACTCTCACAGATGTTTTGCCCTCCCTCCCCACCCCCCCTCCACACTGATCTCCGGGATTCTCCTCCGTTTTTGCCGTGTGATGGCTGTGAAAAGGTGGAGAATGGAAACCCTGCGGGCCCCGCAGGCACGTTTGCAGAGTTGATAGTTGATTTCTCCGGGACTCCACCAGAGCGTTGTCAAGACGTTGTGTCATAGTGCTGCTCGCACCGCGGCAGCTGGAGACCAGGCCTTACACTGCTCTCGTCCTATGGGGGAGGAGGGGGGGGGGTTTCCCCTCGGAGGCCGACGGCCAACAGCGCGCTGTTTTCCTGGTGAGGCAATGATGTAACAGAGCTGAAAGATGCTAGCTTGTGTGTGTGTGTGTGTGTGTGTGTGTGTGTGTGTGTGTGCAGAGGATGGAGTCTGTGGCTCTGCTTTGTCTGCATTAGACCTCTTCTTGTTTAATTACCTTTCTCTGTGGTGCCAGTGGAAACGCCGGGCCGGGCTCGTGATAATAAACCACATTCGACCCGCAGAGGCGTTCAGAGCACATCTGGGACGCGCCGAGCACATCGAGGCCCGTTTGTGTCACGAATCCAGCCGAGAGAGAGACGGGGACGCGCCGCCTCGGAGGCACGGGAGCGTGTGGCGATTTTAGCATCTGATCCTACAACGAACCTCCCCGCCAGCCAAGTACCGAGGGGGGGAGGGGGAGGTGGGTTGGGCCGGCGATCTGTGGGCACCGCTCGCCTCGCGTCACGCCGGGCAGAGCGGCGAAACAGATGGGCCATCTGGTGACTCGCTGGCACGGGACAGGGCCTTTCTGCTCCTGTGTGTGTGTGTGTGTGTGTGTGTGTGTGTGTGTGTGTGTGTGTGTGTGTGTGTGTGTGTGTGTGTGTGTGTGTGTGGACCACGTGGGGTTAGGAGACCACCTGTCTCGTGGCAGCACCATACTAAAAACAGCCTGACACAGACCTTTTTTTGGGAGGAGTGCGGGGATGTTACAGGCCCTCGGCTGTAACATCCATCCGTGTCACAAACAGTTTCACAGGCAGTAAAGTGTGGACGACACTTTACTGCCTGTGTCTCCTTGGTCTTGTGTTGCAGGTAGCTTACGGGTGGCTAACATTGAACTTCTGTGCAACTGACAAGTGTGTTGACGTTTTCTATTCTTGCGTGAGTGGCCACATGTTCGCCTCTCACAAGAATCTGATGGTGAGTCATCGGAAAAGGCTGGATTTTAAATAAGCCTTTAATTGAGCGAAGCGAGGCCTTTTTGGCTCCTGCATTGGCCCGTTGGTCACAACACACCAGCAGAGACGTTTTAACTTTTTAGCTCGTTCCTCTAGTTCCTCTTCCCCTTTTTTCTCTAAGCTTGTAGTGTAAGAAAACGTTTCCCACAGTTTTTGTGTGTGAGACATTTCTGGCCCTTTTTCCAGATGCGACATTTTTAAATGGTGTGAAAGGGGAAGCAAGTCGTTGAGCTCCAAAAGGCATTTTCTCCATGAAGGGAACGCAGCGCTTTTTTCGCTCACCGTCTTAATGCATGGAGAAGGCTTTTTAAGTGCCCGCGGCCTTTACCTGAGGCAGTCGGCTGCTCAAACGCCTGCACGGGGCTCCTCCGGTGCCAAAAGGCCACGGATTCCTCCGTGGCAGCTGGCTTTTCAGAGCCCACGGCAGTAAAGAGACATCAGGGCATTCAGTTTTGTGACATGTTGGCGTTCTCAAACGCAGATCTTTTTGCCAGGAGTTAAAAAAAAAACAAAAACAAAAAATACACACCAGAAGCTTTGTGTTGAAACTACCACCTGCGTCCTGTTTTGTCATTGTTTTTCGTGCAATCGTAGGAATATTATGGCCGGCGCGCTGAAGGAAAGTGACACAGTTCTTGGATGTTGAAACAGGCCTGTTTTTGTGTGTGTGTTTTTTTTTTGTTGCTCTCAGGATGAAATCTTCGCTTGCAGAGAGAAGTTGAGCTCTGGGCTCGAGTTCAACGCGGCCACTTCCTGATGATGACAGTAAATATGGGTGAGTGCCATTGAAAAGCAGGCTGCGGCGTAGCACGGTACATACAGAAAACACACAAACACACACACACACACACACACACCTCACATCCGTTGGCAGAAACAGAACGGAAGAAAATGAACGCAAAACGCCTGTTTTGACCTTGCTTGTTTTTGCGAGCGAGGTCTTTTTAAACAATGTTGTATTCCTGTTTTTGTACTTCATTAATTGGCAAAACTCAAGATACCCACAATGCTCCCTCCAACGCAACGCCGCTGGTGCACATCATATTTATATTCACACCTACCAAGCCTGAACACACATATTCACTGCTACATTAAAGCAAAACCATTCCCCAACCCTCAAGGGAACGCACACACACACACACACACACGCACAAACACACGCACACACACACGCAGACACCACTCAACACTGGCTCTTTATTTTTTACTCCAATGAGATCCAAACCTGCGTTGTTGCCTTTGTTCCCCACAGATGACGGTCTCCAAAATGGACCGGGACCGCACAGGAACTCACAAGGTAAACCTTTATTGTCTCGGATGAGGAGTCAACGTGACAGAAGTCTCTTGACCTTTTTTTTTGGGGGGGCGGGGGGGGGGGGGGGGAACACGGTGATCCCTCTTTCCCGTCATTGAGCTCGCTCGGCTGGCAAGCGTCACTTGATTCGCAAACATTTGAGGAGGCGCAAGTAGCTCCAAAGTTATGCTCGCAAATTGGCGTCTACTTGAAAAACATCTCCCTAAACGCACCGAAAGTCTTCCTCAGGCGCTCATTACTGAGACTCGCGACAGTCAAAAATGTGCAGGAATGACATTCCCCAGCGGAGGACTTTCGGTAGAGTCCTTGTGCAAACATTGATTGTGCAACTTGTGTCGCACACCCGGCAGAGCCTACCTCACATCATAGTAATTATGCTGCGTGGAAGATTAAACGTTACACCCATCGGTCCGTAAATCATCTGCGTCGCAGTTTTGATAAGCGACAAGGTGCGTAGGAGAAAATGATCCTCGTTCAATGTGGCTGGTGTGTGTGTGTGTGTGTGTGTGTGTGTGTGTGTGTGTGTGTGTGTTGTGCGTCCGACCTCGGCCCGTGGTGCAGATTGAGGACACGTTTGGCTCCAGCTGCTGGTGCTGCCGGATGCCTTCGCAATGATGTGTCTCTCGGCACCAGGAAATCCCCTCAATGTCTTAATTCAGGCTGCGGGGCTCATATCCACACACACACACACACACACACACACACAGTCGCTGCGTCGCTGGCCATTACACAAACCGAGTTAGCTCGCATGTTGCAGAACTCGCCCCTGGAAGCCAGCGGTCTTCTTTAAACCAGCTAGCTGATGCTACACTTGCTAGCTGTTAGCAGCTACAAGACGATAACACCTTTGCTCAAGGTTTTTTTTTTTTTTTTTTTTGCAGAATCTCACATTATATACAAACAGAACACGGTGTCGTTTTCACAGCAGAGCCCATGACTCCTTTTCACCCGCTGCCTTACAAAGTTCTCAGGGTTAGCCTGAGAAATAAAAAGGAGAGATGACGCAATGCCCAGCAATCGGCCTCCGTTGTGTAATGTCGCTCGGTCCGCTCAGCTTCCTGGAATTCCCCCCCTTCCTCTTATGCCCGTCACGTTTCACCCCCGAGACACGAGAAGAAGCCCAGGAGAGGAGCCGGAGGTATTTTCGTGCCCGTCCAAACACCCGACGGCGCATTCTCAGCCGTCCTTTTGGCAACGTTGCCTCGAGGTTCTTCGCGTTCCTGCAGTCGTTTTTTTGTTTTTTGTTTTTACGAGGCTGCCGCTGGCAGGCTGGTTGCTTTCCACTGCGATGGCGGTTAGCCTTGGCTCGCCTCGGCCTGGCAGCAGCAGCAGCGGCAGCAGCAGCCGCCGCCGACCAGGCCTCGGTGATGTGATGAAATTAATTAGCACGCCGCCGTCACCACTGCCCGGGCTCCGTACGCCACCACGCAATTCTCACACTCTCACCAACCCCCTCGGGCCCCTCCCCCTTCTCGTCCCTCTGCTTTTATCCTCATGGGTCACACGCACAGGCCGAGAGCACACGGGCGGCACATGCACGCAGGCACGCAGGCCTCTGCTGTTTGTTTTGTATCCTTGACGGAGCTCCGGGTATTCTGGAGCTCTGAGCCTGCAGGCCCGGATGGAGCAACACGTGGAGAGAGAGAGAACCGTTATCGTGCATATACAGTACGTGTCTCTCTGTGACCGACTCTGAATGGGAAACCATCCATCTCCCGCTGTGGAACAACGCGGTTAGCCGCGCGCTGCGTATTCAGAGCACAGCCGGTGACTCAGCTCCTTCCCGTCCGGGGGGATCGGGAGGGGGGGGACGGGGGACGGTCGAGTCGGTTAGTCACCCGCTGCTCCTGGCGGCTCGTGTTTTGACAGACCCCCTCGGAACCTGGCCGAGAGTTTCACTGCGAAAACACACCGAGAGGTCCCGTTTTCTGCTAAAGCTAAAGGTGCTTTGACATAACGAGTCGTCAAAGTCAGGATTTTCCAGATTCTGCCTCTCTCTCTCTCTCTCTGTTTTGTTGGTGTTTGCTTTGAGGGCTGAGCTTCTGTCGGCGTGACTCTTACTTATCGCCCTGCCTTATTTATCCTCTCTCTAACTGGAGAGAGTGCGCCGCCGTTCCTCACGTCATTCCTGAAGCTACATCGGGATGGTCAAACAAAGACTATTGATAAAGGTTGATTCGGACAACCATCCGATTGGAGATGGGTTTAAATCGAGAGATTATGCAACTTTTAATGGAATAAATTACACATAGCACATTAAACGTTAAAAACATGACAAGTAGTTAGCTAAGTTTATCCTTTCATTAAATTCTAATTATCATTAGCTGCAGCCGCATAGATTACTGTGTTTCTTAACACAAAAGTTGGATTGAAACATTCCTAATCTAGGATCTGCGTTTGTGTCTGTGTGCGGGAGCGGACCGGCCAAATCAAATGCCGTCTCGGACCACATCGGCACATTCGCTGCGGTCACACAAACACACACAAACACACACACACACATGGACCCTTTTATTTTCCTGCAGGTGCCGTGCGCACACATGATGGAGGCACCCGGGGCTCATCTGAGAGGCAGGCAGGAGCCGAGGTCAACGACCTCTTCTTTACATTGTAATCACTGCACTCACGTAATTGGTTCTATCAAAGTCTCTTGATATGGTAATGTCTGACATGCTCATCTGCATGATTGCCCCCTTCAGATACGAGTGTGTGTGTCTGTGAGTGTGTGTGTGTGTGTGTGTGCGGCAGAAAGAGTGAAGCGGGAGACGAGGAGTGACAAACGGAACACGGGCTAGTCGACTGTGGCTAAATGGTATTTTAAGGGTTTAATGAACGCTGCCGACCTTTGGAGAGAGAGAGAGAGAGAGGTATGAATCTGATAAAACGCACTTGACTCGACTCGGCTTTTGACAAAAGAAAAGAATCCTTTGGTCTGATTTTACGGGAGGTGTGATTTTATAAAACAAAATAGTTTTAGTTCCTGACGTCTCTCCGTTGGTCGAGAACGAAACAACGCTCGCCCCCCACCCCCCCTGCAACAGCAGCTCATGCACACTCACACACACACACACACACACGTGCTGCATTATTAAACACCCTTTCTCTTCAACGGCTTTTGTATGCAGAGTGCAGCGTTTGAGAATCGCCAGCGTCGTTGAGTTTATTGAAACCTAAGCAGCAATGCAGCACCAGAGAAGACCCCGTTATCCAAACAAAGGTTCCTCCTCGCCTTCCTCTCTTCTCATAGGGAATACGTTGTTTTTGATTAA
This sequence comes from Apeltes quadracus, assembly GCA_021346845.1. Classification (NCBI taxonomy): domain Eukaryota; kingdom Metazoa; phylum Chordata; class Actinopteri; order Perciformes; family Gasterosteidae; genus Apeltes; species Apeltes quadracus. The sequence continues at coordinate 9,944,431 of CM037914.1, forward strand.
ATGAGGGAGAAACCGCTGGATTCTTTCGAGGAGTGGAAACTACTGCAGATCAGGAAGTGACAGACCAGGTGTTGCCTCATCGCCCGGTTCCGAGCTCCAACACAAGCGCCAACGCGTGATTTAAAAAAAAATGGTCAAACCCGACTGGCTCCGCCTCCGCAGGCGTCGTCGCTCATCCAATGTCCGAACAGACAGCTAATGTCCCCGCGGAAGGCGGGTTTTATACAGCCGCAGGTACTTAACTTAACAGCACTTAACTAATGTGTTGATCCTGTGTTTTTTTTTTTTTAGATGACGAGGAGGCGCTGAACTCCATTATGAAGGACCTGGCCGCCCTGGGCCGCTGCTACACACAGCAACACAGCCACAAGCCCAAGAACAGGACCGTGCTCTACAAACAGGTACGCGGCCTTCGTTCAAAGAATGCCTCCGCAACCTCCGACCTCCTCGCGTCCACGTCCGCTCGCAGCTGCTGCTCGTCACGCAAACTAGTAAAACTTTTTACAGGCTTTGTTCATATCCACGGAGGGGGGGGTTTGCAGTGCGTCGTATGTGGCTGCGTGCAGCAGGTGCACACAAACACGCGAGGGACTTTTTTTTGAGATTACATTTATGGACTTTATTTCCCTCAATCCCCCCTAGCGCTCCTTACTGGGGTTGTTTCCTTTTTGCGTTGGTTCCCCGCTGTGGAATGATAATTGGCGACTGCTCTTGAAGTGCCGATTGTTTATGATGAGCCATAAACAAACGGCGTGGAGAAAAAAAAAAGAAAAAAAAAACGCTACTTTTTGAAGCAGTCGCCCGCGTTGTTGTGATGTCACTGCAGGCTTATCACACCATGACCTCATGCAGACTTGCAGGCTCCTCCGGATTCCTGTTGCCCCGGGTAATGACTCAGAAAATAGGAACCGTGTATTGTGTCATGCCATATTTGGAGTCAAGTTAATTGGAATGTATTTTTTTTTTTGTATTGCAGGACAAAATTCACCCATAACCCTGTGAAATATGTTCTAATTATCTTAAATGCCCTGTCCGGCTCACAGCTTTCATCCATTCAAACCCCAACGATTTGACTTTCCACTTCCCTAACTGCCCTGTGTTGTTATTTTTCCTCTCAACAGGATTTAAGAGTCAAGCTGGAGCATGAGAGAGAAAAACGGTATGTTGGAACCTCCGTATTGTTTTTTTGTTTTTTTCTACTCCTCTGTCCAAACCTTAACTCTTCATTTGGGATCTTTTTGTTATGCTTTGCCCGGCCTGGGATTTTTAGTGCCTCGTGGAAACCACAGTTACATGCCAGAGCAGCAGAACGGGAGGGAAAAATTCCTGCGCCGACATTTAGCCGGGGCCCTTGTGTTTTCAGGCCCGGACGGGCAGCTTGAGGGGGGAAACATGAGAGAGGGACTGAGCACAAAAAAAAAAAAAAAAAAGACAGCGTCCAGTCTTCCAGGGACGGCACGCCCCGAATTAATATTGAATCTCATGTGTTTGCTTGTGCCTTCTTTTCCGTCCTCCACATCCTTCACCCAGCGGGCCAGCCGTCGTCCTTCACACCACCAAGCCTCAACATGGCCGCATCAAGGCCCTGCGAGCGGTTTTCCCACCGCGGCGCCTTTACAGTGTGTTTACCACACTGGCGCACTTTGAAAGCTCTGGCGCCCAGTGAAAAAAAAAAAACCCAGATCGTTTGAACCCGGAGGGCTTCCATGTATGGAGGCAGTGCGAGTCTCTTCCCGGTCAGACCCTTGTCCCCGTGAAAGCCTCGTTCCCCCGCGTGGGTCGTTGCGTTGGTTCCAAATGAACAGGCCGTGGTTCGGTTGGGCTGTGATTAGAGGACCAACAGGCTGTCGGCAGCGAGGAAGGGAAGGGAAGGGAAGGGCAGCGGCACGCGCCTCCAGCAGACGACGGCTTCACATTGGCCCTCTCGCCTTTTTCACAGCCCTAATTGGCTGCTGCTGAGCCTGAGACGTGTTTTTCATGTGCTCTCTCTCTCTCTGTCGTGTTTCTGCCTCCCTCGGTTTCTCCGTCTTGCCGTCTTCTGTTCTTCCTCAAGAGCTTGCTTAAAAAAAAAGAAACACATTTTTTTTGTGCATTTCTTTTCCACCCTCTTTGAATTCACACTCTCTCTTTCTTTTTCGTCTCATGTTATGAGTCATCGTTTTTTTCATAGCCCCGAATTTCTGGATCGTGGACTCATTTACGCAGGCAGACACATGAGTCCAGAGAAATGCTGTTGTGTGTTTGTTTGTTTGTTGCAGGTTAGCTGTAACCATATCAGCTGATCAGGCTGACATGGTTTCATAAAGAAAACATTTAATGCAGAATGTATGTTCATATTTTTAGGGAAAAGCCAAAAGCGTCGAGCAAAGCTAAACGTTTATAGTCTGAGTTAGTAGGCATCTTCTGTCTGTTGCTGGCTATTTGTGCAAATGCTCCCCAGCGCGGTAAGAAAACACACATAAAAATACAAAACACAAGCAGTACAACACAAGAGTTCATTCTGGCCTTGTGATGAAGTTCAGTTTGATCACTAAACATCACCCAAACTTTCTTTCGTTCTTGTAAAACAAAGACATGAGATTTTTTTTTTTTTTTATTAGACCACAATCACAATCCAAGTTGCGGCCCCCGGTGTGAATTCCCCTTTGCATCTGAGCAGAGCGCTCGAGGCATCAGGAGCCCCTGAGTCAGGGCAACCGCGTCCGTCCGTCCGTCCGCAGTGAAACGGAGTTGGACGCTCTCTCTTTTGGTTGGCAAGCGGCGAAGGCTAGGGGCAGGAAATGGGAGCCGTGTCTCTCTCGTCCCCCTTGGCTCGGCCCCAGGGTCTCCTGCCAGAGACAGAAGGAACAGCGCCAGGCCCTATTTTCTTTGGTGTGTATGTGATTGTGTCCATGAGAGAGAGAGAGAGAGAGAGAGAGAGAGAGAGGAGGCGAGAGTGTGCCGGGATGTGTGAAAGCCTCCTTTTTTCACTTTGCAAAAATCTTTTGCGTCCACATGCTCGCAGAGAGGAAGGAAAGCCGTGTCTTTTGGAGCTGCATCCTCGGCGTAACCCCCCCCCCCCTCCCCCCTCCCTTCACATCCCATCCAGCTCTTTTATCAGACACATCATCGGCGAGTATAAACAGAGACGGGGAGCGTTTAGCTGTGCTGCCGCTCGCCTCTGATCTGCAGGCCTCCCTCTTCCTAGAATCCGCTCTTCAAATGAGGGAAATAATAAGCGGCCATTAAGATAGCCGCAGCTCTGGCCTCTGATGAGGAAACGCCGAGATGAAAACAGCTCCTTTTTTTTATCAGGATACTATAAAGAGATAGCGGGCCGTGGAGTCTTCAAAAGCAGAGGGAAGGTGGGGGAGGACGGGGGGGAGCGGGGGGTGGAAGAGAGAGGAAAAGAAGTGCCGGCGAGGGTCTCTTTCTTTCCTTTTATTTTGTCAGGCTCCCTCCCTTTATTTTCTCTCTCGCGGTGTGTACATTTCTCCGCGTCTCTGTATCTGTCAGTCTTTTAAAATAGGAGGGAAAGACACACATCCTGCTGCTTTTGCATTTTTTTCCCCCCTTTCCTCTCAGGAAGTTTCCCATCTGCCTCTGCGCGGGCTCAGTGGAGGGGCCCTCGCGGTGTTGAAACAGTGGCCGATGAACACACTGATTGCGATGCGCGCTCATGCATGCCGAGTTTCACAAACACGCACACATCCAAAACAGACTCGCACCAAACAAGGGCCGCTAAGCCCGGACAGAGAGAGAGAGAGAGAGACAGAGAGAGTCAGACACGTAGGCGTGCGCTGGATAACGCGTTCATATATGTTAAGGTTCTGCCTTTGCTGCAGAAAAGGCCCTTTGGCATCAGCTCCTCTCCTTGAACCACACGACCTACGCAGGGTTTTTTTTTCCTCTCGCTATCTGCGAAAAACTGTCATAACATGGATAAGAAAGATGTTTCCTACCTGGTGATCCAATGCAACAACAAAAAAACGGAAAGAATAAGATAACTCGATCCATCATGGCTGAAGCTCTTTGTGTGTCATAATGGCATCCCATAAATGAAAAATAACAAAGTGGGGAACTGAGAGCAAAAAGCTGCGAGTCAGCTGCCAACTGAGCCGCGTTCTCACCTCAGACGGGGTTCCAGGGTCTGAGCGTGTGGCCTTTTCGTGGCCAGACACAACACCCGCTCCTTTTCCCGACCTCTGACCGGGCCGCCTGTGCTCTTCTCTGCTTCCCAGGATCATCCCGTTTCAGAGGCCGCTGAGGATCAAGGAGCTGCTGCAGAAAGTGACCGAGGCCTTCGGCCAGCAGATGGACATGTTCTTCATGGAGAAAGAGGTACGAGAACAGTGTTAGAAGGCTATAAACGGCCTTCCAGTATTCATGTTAGTATTTCTGATACAACATGTATCATATTTCTTGAGGCTTTAAGGGAATTTTAATAAGATGACCTCTTGAAAATCAATGAATAATCCAAATTCAGTACGGACACACTACTCTACATCTGCAGTGCGTCGTGCATGCTCCGATGCTTTGACGTGCCACTGTTCTGGAACAATGGGGGGAATTAAAGGTCACGGCCCTGTATGTTTTCTTGTCCTTTTCAGTTGCCGCTGCCGCTGAAGACTCAGGAGGACCTGGACCAGGCGGTGCTGACGCTGGGCTGCAGCTCGGGGACCAACGGGCTGCTCAGGATACTGCTGAAGACGTCAAAGAACAACCACGTGAGTTATCGAACCGAGTGTTTGGCGACGTGAAACCGCTCCTCGCAGACACTGCGGGACACGATGACACGGAGAAGAAACGTGTCAGTAGTTCTCCTGTGTTGGAAAGAGCGTCATCGTCTTTTTAAGATGCCGTAACCTTTTTAAATGAAGTCGACCGCACACAACGGAAACAAACTCCGATATGGGGATGTAACTCAGCAATGACGCCCTCGCTTCCCTCTCCTGGCTATTTCCCCTTTCTGGCTGCAGTACCTGCAGGTGAACAGCAGGGACAAACAGAGCGAGATGAGGTCATCGCGGTCGCTCGGAGATCTGAAGGGCTCCCTGCTGAAGGGCTCGGAAAGGGTGCGCAAACACTCGACAGGTGAGTCAACGAGACGTCTTTATCACCTGCTGAGCCCTGCGGGGGGGGAGGGTTTGTCGACGTCACTTTTACAACGCAGACGGACGGCAAAGTCATAGGAATGTTAATGGAAAAGGATGAGGGACACGCGACAACTTTAACGGCCTGAGAGACGGCCGGGTCGAAGCAAGGACGAGCGTCTGCTCAGACAGCGCTCTGTCGCTTCGTCCCGCCGCTCCCAACGCAGCACGCCTTCCATTCTTTCACTGTGGCGGCAACTTTGTTTCACCTGGTGAATGGGTGATTTAAGTCGCGTTACTTGGCATTTAAATGTAAAAACCACTCTTTTGCACTTCCTCGTCCTCGTTTCTCACTCAGCAGAACGATAACGTGGCACGCTGCGGTTTTGTTCGCGTCGGTTTAATTTGCACTGTGAAGCACTAAACCCCTTAATCCCTTAATGTCGGGTCCAGAGCGATTAAAGTAGCGGTCGCGTTTTTCAAGCTCAGACAAATTCAGGAAACCACCCGAAAGCGCGTCATGACGGCTGTCGGCGCCGATCTCTCGTGTTTGCCTAAATTCGCTCGCCGCTGTACCTCTTGGCGTGGATGGCCCGGCCAGCGACAGGCAGACCTTCAGCAGGTCTCCTCGCACTGTCAAGGACGGACGGGTGCTGCAGCTCCGCCGCCGCGGGGAGCGTTTGTCACAGTAATTGAGGTTAGAGGTGGCAGCAGTGTGGTTCAGTAAATCACTTCTTGAAGTCCCGGCACTGTTGAACTCGTCCCTGTGAGTAACAATGGGACGCCGCTTTCCCCCCCCCACCACCACCTCGCTTTCGTCTCGTCGTTCTGCTCGCCCTTCACCACTCGATGTCTGCCGTTTTTTTTTTTTTTGTGCTCTGATTTCTTGTTTCTCTTGTTTGTCCCAGGTTCCCTGCACACGGGCCGGACGTCCCCGCCTCCCGGCAGCGTCCCCGAGGAGCAGCAGCAGATTGCCCGCCAGGGCTCCTACACCAGCATCCACAGCGAGGGGGAGTTCATCCCCGAGAATGTAAGAGCATGTTCCAGAACTGCAACCGGGACAGTGAGAGAGGCCCGCTTGTCAAGGGCACGTTGCACAAAGCAACCACGGGAACTAGACAACAGTTTTTTTCATTATCTCTCATTATTCACAATATTATGCCCAGTGTTTGGGAATACTGCTCCTCTTTATGTGTAGTTTTCTTTGTACTTTTTAGGAGGGACACCCTTAAAAAGCCACTTATTAAAGGGAACAAAACCAGAATCAGGATCCCTCTGATTTGTCCCAAAAGAGCAATTTGATTGGTTTTCAAAACGTCTGTTAACTTGTTTTATCCTGTCATTTATTATTGTGTGCAGCACAGCAATTGCATCCTTAGTAAACATGGTATATACTATTACTGCGACACGGGAAGATCCCTGGATAGTAGCTCACGGCTTACTGTGCATCACACACACACACACAGGGGAAGCTGATGGAGATGAAACGCAGTTCATTATTGTTGATAGATACCAACAGAAACCCGCTCTTTCTGCGCCGCCTTGTATTCCCTCCCACATGACTGCCTGCTCCGTGACCCTCCTGTGTTATTACGCCCCGTCAGATGCTGGATCCCTTCGGGAGCGCGGACAACTCGCTGTCGAGCAGCTGTCAATCAATAGACCAAGCGCTGGACAGGTGAGTCATCGCGCGACGTGTGATGCTGCTCGCGTTCATATCGCAGAGGTGCGAGAGACTCCGTGGACCTGTGAACGCGCTCACATCTGCTCTTGCGTGTCGTAAAAACACGCTTAGCGCAGAAAAGCAGCCACGGGGCCCTCGTGAGGTTTTGCGGGCCCGCAGAGCTCGAGGACCGAATGAGAGGGAGGAATCACGGCCACTCCGCCGTCGCAGGAAGAGAAAAGGGAGACGGGAAAGATTGAGCAAGAACATGCTGGATGAGCCAGGAAATTAAAAAAAGAGTGAGAGTGAAGGGAGGAGAGGGGGGATGGGGGGGGGGGGGGGGGTGAATGTTAATGAAAGGGAAAAAGAAAAGTGAGTAAGAGCGAGAGAGAGAGAGAGAGAGAGCGTAGGACGGAAACGTCTCTACCTGCACGAGGCTTATCTGGCCTCCAGGCCGCAGAACAATGGCAGGAAACCAGTGCATGGAACTTTTCCCTGCGAGGGGGCATGCGTGCCCCTTATCCAGGGTCCTCGTGGCCCCGCGCCGCCCTGCGGTCAACGGTGACGTCACTCTGTCGGGACAGCTTGGTGGGGGGTGGGGGGGTTGGAGGGGGTGCTGGTATAAATTGACCTTTTTAATGATAGAAAGCGCCACAAACTCCGCATCATTAACGGTAACGAGGCTCTCGGCTTGTCTTCTGTTTGATCACATCAACTGCGGCCGAAAGCTCAGCAGTTTGAAATTTGCGAAAAAGCCATTCGGGGGCCTTTTGTGCTGCTCGTAACCAGACTCTGCTTGAAGATAAGGGGGGGAAAATGGACAATCGTTTTTCAACTTTTCTCCCCCCTGTTCTCTTGTCGTTTCAGTCCTCCCTTCTCGCAGAATAACCGTGACAATAATTACCTGAACCTCAACTATGAATACAAAGGTAAGCGAGGAGAAGAGCGTCCCTGCTGTCGAACTGAAACGCTGCGCAAAGATAAAGAGAGCTGCACTAGGCGTGTTCATTATCACAAAGTTTTGTCAGTTCCCAGTTCTCTGGTAATTAAAACCACACAATCAGTTCCACAGAAACGGAACCAAAGCTCCGTTCGTGCGGCTCCTGATTGTCTGAAAGGTTTCCTCGCAGCGAAGAACCTCTTGAGATTACTAATGGGGAGGGAGATGATATTGTTGATGGTTTTTTTTCTGGGAGTAAATACTTAAAATGAGGGATGGGTTATTGTGGAGATATTTCAATACCTCGGTTGTATTTCTCGTGTCTCATTCGGGGACGAAGGGCGTGTGATAGCGTCATAACTCACAGTCTTCCTCACCGTCTCCTCTGTGTGCCCTTTGTCAATCCCATCTGTCCCTTCTAATCCCACCTTTTACACTTTTTTTTTCCTACTTCAAACTCCTGATTCCTAAATGACATCGCTGGTTTCTAGTCTTCACATGATCACTTCACTTCCACCTCCCCCCAGTAGAGCTCTAGTAGAGCACTTAAAGACACACACACACACACACACACACACACACACACACGCATGTGAAGCTGTGTGGCCCTTCCTGCTGAAGGGATTCAGTATTTGTTTACCATTCCCTGTGAGTCGATTTTTCCTCTCCATCCCGCGCTGCCAGACACAGAAAACAACCCCCGTCGCCATGGGATACGGCCACAAAAACAGTGCGAGGGGAGGCAGTCATCTGACAGAACAGCTGCTTTCAATTGCAAGCAGCTCCACTACTCTCCATCCAGTGTGTGCGTGTGCGTGTGTGTGTGTGTTGGTGGTGGGGGTAGGGGTGGGGGTGTCAGGGCCTGCCTGCGTCAGCAGTGCTCCCCACCTGCCTTCGGTTACTGCTCCGCTGGGTTCGGCGCTACGGCTGTAAGCTGGCACGCGTGAGCTGCAGCGGGGCGATCCGGCGGCTCCGTTTGGTGCGTGGGAGGCCGTCCTCCATCGCGCCGCTTTTTGGAACTCAACTTTTGAGTTTGCCGGTGCGGAGATGAGTCTGAGCGCCCGTGGCGCCTCGTCAGACGCGTGGGCCGTCGTTTACGAGGCTTTACCAGGCCTCGTTTTTGCGTGTTCGCGTCTCCGACTCGCTCCGAGCCGTCCGATCGGCCCCGTTGCACTTGAAGCCGTAACATTGGCGAGGACTGTCTGCCTTTAAAACAAGATTCCCTTTGTTGTTGAGGATTCATTTTGCCTCTTTTGCTCCCTCTTCAGGTCGCCATGGGAAAGGAGGGACTTTCCCTCGCCAGTTCCAGTTGCCCAATCGCAGCAAGGATTACGGAGACCGTAAGGAACCGGCTTTGCTAGAGACAACACAACGCGTCTTTTGTTGCACAGATTGAACAGATATGCCGCTCTGTCTATAGGACGACCCAGACAGATTCCCACACAACACAGATTTTTTATTTTTTAGATTTAAAATCCTTTTACAGTGCCTCCCCCTCACTTTTATTTTACACATTCTTTTGCTGTCTGAGTAGAGTTGGTACATAAAGTGCTGGCTCGCTGTTCCAGGCAGCTGCTTGTAATTGCTTACTCAGAGGCTAACCTTGGCTAGCAGTGATTTACGTTTCCCCCGCGGTGAACTCGAACTCGCATGAAAAACACAGCGCCCTGCTTCCTGTCTGAGGGGAAGTAGGACGGAGCTCCGAGAAGCGCTGCGCTCTGGCTTGGGCCTAAATCTGGGCCAGGAGCTCCTTTTATGCACAACACCTGTAAAGTAACGGTTCAAAACCTGCGTCAATCATTGGCAGTTGGCCTGTGTGTAAGGTCATTAAAATGTCTTTTAATATATATGTGTGTTTGTGTGTTTGTTTTTCAGGTCGCAGGACGCTCCCGCGCAGCTTCATGCCGCAGGAGAACCTGTTTCAGCTGGTTCCTTCCAGTCGCACGCGCAGTTATAACGGAGACAGCACGCTGCAGTACAGCGACCTGCGCTCGCTGGGCCGCAGCGCCGACAAGAGCTGCCACCGCGGCGCGGCCAAGTGTGAGTAGAGCCGACAACAGGCCGCGTTCTGGTGTCCGTGCGGTTCCCCGCAGGATGTTGACGATTGAAGAACGTTAAGAAACGGCGAGAGGCCCGGTTGCACACCTCGGAACGTTCCACACAAGTCTTATAATACCGATCATATATATGCGTGTATACAACCACATGTGGGCAGCATTTATTCAGTCAAAAACAACAACATGTGCAGCCTTTTAATAAAGACGTTCTCTCTTTTGGAACAAATCCAAATCCAATTTTTATTCCTAATCATAATTCCTAATCCTGTTTACTTACTCTATATGTATATGTTATGTAATAGTGAGGTAATAGTTTCTTCTCCAGTAATGGCTGTTGAAGCTGTTTTAAATTCTTAGTGGTGAGCGGGAGTAGAACTAATGCACAGTGAATCTGTCACGTCACAAAAGGCAGAACGCTCACTGATCCCATTCGTCCTCATTCCGTCCCCACAACGCACCGTCCTTGTCGTGAAACCAGTTCTGCTCGGCAGTCTGCGGTCGACGTTTTTTTCTCCGGTGCGTCTTTCTCGCCCGCGAGAGACCAAGCTGTCTGACCGCGGCCTCCAAGACGCCTGTTGTCACCGAGTCTGCGAGCCCGCGCCCGAGGAGACGAGAGCCGTCGAGGCTCTCTAGAAAGCGTGGTTTTGACTCAGCGGTCGTGGGTTTTGCGCATCTGAGAGGGAATCACTTTACAACCCTGCGGTGGATTTCCTGGCGTCTGGTCTCGCTGAGGTTTTTTTTTTTTTTTTTTTTGGTGCATGCTTCGGGGTTTTTTTCTCAAACCAGTACATCACAGCGGATCCGTCTGCCTCTGGGGGGGGCGGGGCTTAGCAAACAAACCGATTACTCAAGGTTCTTTTTGGTTTGGTTTTCATCACGTGGCGTCTTCCCCTTCCTGCAGCGCCGCGGGCGCCGGTCAACTGGCGGCAAGGGAAGCTCTTGGGGCGCGGGGCGTTCGGGGAAGTCTACCTCTGCTACGACGTGGACACGGGCCGCGAGCTGGCCGCCAAGCAGGTGCCCTTCGACGCAGACTGCCAAGAAACCAGCAAGGTGAGCGAGGTCGCCTCAAACCTGTTTTGAAACAAGTCCCGCCCCTGATTTCATGACGCCAAAGTTAAAGGTACTATATAATTGTATACAATCACAAAACGGTGAGCCCGTTTTTCTCGCCGCAGGAAGTGAACGCTTTGGAGTGTGAGATTCAGCTGCTGAAGAATCTGCGCCACGAGCGGATTGTTCAGTACTACGGTTGCCTTCGGGACCCCGAACAGAAGAAGCTCACCATTTTTGTGGAGTTCATGCCCGGGGTGCGTGTTTTTATTCTTCGTTTTTAATTCAGTCAGGAGGATGGATTTAGATGCAATGAGGCTCAAATTCTGGGAATTGTCTCACCCATGCTGGACCCATCTGCTAAAAATCAATTTTGAACACCAGTTGTCAACAAACATGTCTTTAGTGGTTGATTTCAGCAGAACGGCTGACTTTATGACCCTTTTCTCAGCAAACGAGCGCCTTAATGAGCCACCGTCACCGCCGCTCAGCCCGGTTTTAATATTTCCCGGCCTTTTTATTTTTGACCATAGAGTGTCTTAGTCACACATTCTCTGAGAAATGAAAACAGGGAAGCGGCGAAGTGAAAAAGCCAAGTACGTGTGTGCGACTGCTCTGCACCTCTGCGGCTGACCGATAACACTCTAGTCGCCCCCGGAGAGGAGGACGAGGACGGAAACGAGGACATGTGTCACTCTGAGAGCCGTTGAGGTGTCTTTGAGTGAGAAGTTCTGTTAGTGCTGTGTAGGACTCACTACGTGATGGTGTCAGACCTTTTCTCCAAATGAAGAACTGAAAGCAGGAAATGAAAAGAAATGTTTTCTAACACTCGGTTCTTACGCATAGAAATTGGGTCGGGATCCGCATTCGCAGTGAAACTAAATGACCTGGAAACATCGGCGTCTCTCAACCTTTCACTCGGCTTCTCCTGCTGTCTCTCCAGGGCTCAATAAAGGACCAGCTGAAAGCCTACGGGGCCCTGACGGAGAAGGTAACAAGGAGATACACCAGGCAGATCCTCCAAGGAGTCTCCTACCTGCACAGCAACATGATTGTACACAGAGACGTGAAAGGTAACGGAAACAGCCAATCATGCGAAGGTCACGATGGCGCTTTAATAGGATTAGCAAGGAGTGAACACGCGCACACACACACACACACACACAAACGCAGACCGAGTGTAAACAGTCTCCTCTGAAAACTCCAGGGTTCATTCATTTTATTCTGGTTGACATTTCCTCACTTGGTTACCCACCGTCTGCAGATGGAGCCTGGAAAGAATATTCTTTGAGATATTTTAGGCGTCATCGGGCTGCCGGGGAAATCGGCTGGTCTAAAAACGTCCCACACCGGATGGAAAGACTTTAGCTCGGCGGCCCGTATACCGGCCCGGCCAAGAAGGGTGAAATTTACCGTCTGGTGAGGGAAAAAAAAAAAGATAGTAGGTCTCACAGGAACGCAGGCAGGCCGTGTGAAAGCATATAAGTGGGTGGGATTTTCCACTTAAAAATGCCCTGTGTGTATAATCTCTACCGTGTGCTCATCTCGCCACACAAGTGCTCTTCTGTAAGCAGGAAAAGAGCCGTCAGCGCACGGCGGTAGAGTTTGGCATCCGGGCCGTGACATTAGACCATAAAGTGTCCGTGGACTCGATGTTCCAGCGAGCCGAATATACATCGTGAACGGGATTTATTGGAGTCTCGAGTTCTCAAAAGAAAACGCACGGGCAGTGGAAACACCCGTTAAGTCTCTCAACCCTCTTTTCTGTTGCCCGCCGTCCTAAAGCAGGTGTGGCGAGGGAGTGACGTGTCCGTTACGTCCCTAATCAAACAAGTGGAGCGCCTAAAGAAAAAAAGGGGAACAGCCGCCGCTTTGACATTTTGAAAATAAGTCTGCCGGCGCTGCGTCACCAGAGACTTGCCAATCCGTAGGAAAAGTCTCCCTTTCCCCTGAGGCGGTGTACTTTGAACACACTCACTGAACCTCCACATTGTTAAAAGTGGGTTTTTTTGTTGTTTTTTTTGTTCCACCAGGTGCAAACATCCTGAGAGACTCCTCGGGGAACGTGAAGCTGGGAGACTTCGGAGCCAGCAAACGAATCCAGACCATCTGCATGTCTGGTACAGGAATCAAGTCCGTGACCGGCACCCCCTACTGGATGAGCCCGGAAGTGATCAACGGCGAGGGCTACGGCCGCAAGGCCGATGTGTGGTAAGGAATCGCAGCAGTTGGAGCTGTAATGACGCCCAGGGGGGATGTTAGACTGCTGCAGCATAACGTTATTTATGGCAAGAAGAAAAATACACGGTCGCAGTAAAAGCAATATAAGGGAAAAACGATACAGGCAGTAATGGAGTAATACAATTTAGCAGTCACCAAGACATGAGTACTACCTTAGATGTGAATTACAAAATGTAATAATAATTTTTGTTGGAGGGTAAATCCACATGAAATCCTGTAAAATATATTAAAATGCAGGTGATATCACATTTGTAAAGACTATGGTGAGATGACCATGTTCTGCACCCGGGACACTGTCACTAAGATTATGAACGTTCAAAGAATGGGACCACGTTGTATTTTTAATGATGCATTTAATTCTTGTCTTAATTCTTGCGGATTCAATGCATGTTCGTAGTACTTTTCGGTTTAATGTATGTATATATATATATACGGTAGTTCCGTGAAATAAACATGTCAATTACCTGTCGTTCCAATGTTCTGACAGTCAACCACCTCTGCTGTATGTCCTCAGGAGCGTCGCCTGCACCGTCGTGGAAATGTTGACGCAGAAGCCTCCGTGGGCCGAGTACGAGGCCATGGCGGCCATTTTTAAGATTGCCACGCAGCCCACGAAGCCCATACTTCCAGAGGGCGTGACCGACGCCGGCAGGGACTTCCTGCGGCAGGTGTTCGTGGAGGAGAAGTGGCGGCCCACCGCAGACGCGCTGCTCAGCCACCCGTTCGTCCAGGGCGGCTTCTGAGGCCCGCCGACCCCCGGTTCCTCTCCCCCCCGCCAGGGCGGCCGCTCGGCGGCTCGCCTCCCCTTTCCTAGGACACTCCCCCCTCGCCCCCTCCGCCCCCCCACTCCTCCTTCTAGCCTCTTCTCCTCAGCATCACTCCAACCTCCTGTCCTGCCACCTATCGCCAGCGTCCGCCTTATCAGGACACCGGCATCTCTCACCAGCTGGATCAACCCGAGGTCACTCGCCGAGAGGCCGGGCAGGCAGCCGTCGGACCTCCTGAGTCCTCAGAGGCGTGGCGGCGTTTCGCCCCCCCCCACCCCCTCGGGGAGGGGACTGAGGAGGAAGCACTTAGCGGTCTAACAGGCTACGGACAGCTGTCCTTTTTACACAAGAGCGGGGGGGGGGGAAGTGAGAAAGCGGTGACTCCTCAAGCTTTCCCCGGTGCTTACACGCCTTCAGTGACGCAGCCTCTGACTGGTTGACCATGAAGTCGGTCATCAGCCTCACTCTCATCCGATTGTCGAACTAAGATGGTAAATGTGGTTCTACGACGTATAACATCTTTAATCAAAGTCATCTCAGCTGATGACTTTTCTATTATCACGTAAAGAAATGTAAACATATTGTTGTCAACGCCTTACAATAAGAGTTTGTAAGTAAGAATGTCTTTTCTTTTGTTTTTTTACATCTTGGAGGGTTCCATCACCCTATTTTTATGGCGCTCAGAACAGCCTTTAGAAGGATTGGCAATGTTGCACTTTTGATATCACGCATTGAAACATTTCCAACATGCAGGATAATCAACCGAGATATTTTTCTATATGAAACATTTTTTTATATCATTTCATAAAGGAGAAGTGTGTATTACAGAAGAAAAAAAAAACCTTCGCGTCAGTGTGCAATGTCGATGCAGCAATACCAACACTAACTGTTGGAGTCGGTGACATCCATTCCAGCTTCCCAGGCTGAGAGCCTCCAGTCCATCGGAAAAAAAGTGGCCAAAGAAAAGTTGCAGAAACTTCTGGCTGAAATGAATGTGCAGTATTAAGTCACGTTGGTTTTGTGGCCTCAGAGCCCTGTAGCCTTTTCTATGTTACGGCAGCTTTCGTGCAAAGGTAGACTTTGCGCAGACCAAACCAGATGCATTGACGCCACGTCGCGTCGCGTCAGTGTGAAAAGTTGCCGAGTCTAGATGGAAGTAAGCATCTCGTTTACATTTTTAGTTGTAACCTCAGAATGAATCCAGTCACCACACGCCTTCACTTTGCTTTCCACACTATACGAAATGGGTCACGCAATGACTATACGTGACAGCACAACACTCTCTGTGCGCGATGTCGTGTGAGAGGATATTACAAGTCGCCAAAAAAAAAAGGGTCAAGGAAGAAATACGGAGCCAAACGCTGTATTTGTCGAGATGGAGAAGAGATGAAAGTTAAAGTAGGGGGGCTTTTAGATGTCGGAGTTGTCCTTCGCAGTGGCGCTCAAAGAACGATCAAATGTTGTTTGACCCTCGTCAGTGCCTTATCTGAGTCTGCCTGTTAACACAAACGCTCCTTAATGAGGTAATAAGGTGAGGTGGAAGCTGTTCAGTAGAGAAGCTATTTTGTATGGAGAAAAAAAAAAGATTATACTGTAAATACATATTGTTCTGCACTTTTGTATGACATTTCTTTGCATTATAAACAAATCTATTTGATGAAATAGCCACGTTATACAGTAGGTTGTACTGTGAGTTAAACAGGAGTAGGTATAATCGTCTCTCTGAGAGCTGGCTGGCAGTGTAACCGGGCCGGGAGGCTTTGCATCGGGACGGAGTTTGTTTTGTCTTAACGACAGAGCCTTGAAACATAAAATGTATCAAGTCGTTGATCTTTTGTACATTTAACTTAATAAATCCAAGGTCTAAGACTATTTCCCTGTCTACTTTTATTGTTTTTATGAGCTTTTAGGTTTAGGTTTTGTCCAAATATGTTTGATAATACCTATTTGTAGCACTACATTATCTGATGTTTACATTATATAATACAAAAGCAATTACAATCAATTTTTTCTCAGTTATAAATTTTGATTATCCTTAAAAGGATTCCTGATCCATTTATAGCTCCAATTTATTAATGATACAAACAATGCTTTCCACCTTTGCAATTTCTTTTTCTCTTTAGTTATAAATGTTTATAATAAAATGTATTGTATGTGATATATACTTCATTAGGTACTTGGGGGAAATCTACCAATAAACAGCCGGCTGATGCACAGGGGTTTATTATAGTTCAGTATTATAAAATGCATGTAATAACGTAACAATTAGCCTTCAGAATCGGCATCATCACGACGTGTCGTCGCGAGCTGTTTGTGCTCTTCACACCGCTCGAGGCGGCTGTTGAACCGCAGCCTTACAAAACCCCACGTTTGGTAACAACGTGTCCGACGACGTGACGGCTCCACTCCGCCCGAGCAGCAGGCACGAAGGACGGAGGACGGAGGACACCGAGCACTTCATTGCGTCTGTAGTTCCCTCTGCTACGTTGTAAAACCTTGAGGATGTCCACGTCGCGCACGATCATTTGTTTACTGAGAAACGACCTGCGTCTCCACGACAATGAGGTAAAGTCGCGAATGTCTCCGGACGGTGAAGAAACGTGTCGTTATTTACGGTCAGAGCAGCTATTGAGCCGACGGCTACTAGTTTCGGATGAACGTTGTGTGTCCGCGTGTAGTATTCGTGTTGTCAATGTTGAGTATAAAATGTAAATGTTAGCTAACGTTAGTATGTTACAGTTAGCATGAAGCTAGTTTTTCCCCCCGCCAGCAACAGTACTACTTCCGGTTGTTTTTAGTTAAGAATTTAAAGCCTGTTCTTCACAGTTCTGTGACAAAATATATTTAATAAAGAATCTCCCAATTTTGCTTTTGTATGAAAATTCACTTCCGGCCTTACAGTATGACAGGAGAATATTGGCAGCAACGTTTGACGTTACGTCACGTAACGTACGACTTCTGGTAGGACTTTTCAAAATAAAAGCCGACTTTTCAAGACTGACCAAGTTTCAATTGTTTACGTATAGTTTCTCAAAATATCATCATTCGATATCCGTTTATTTGTTTTAACTTTATCTGACATTAAAGTTAAATCAAGTATTAAGTTAAATCAAAGATGATTGTATTTCCCATTTTTCTTTACTCTTAACATGCAGCTTTTCCACTGGGCCCAAAGAAATGCAGAGTACATTGTCCCACTATACTGCTTTGACCCCAGACATTATGTGGGAACGTACAACTACAACCTACCAAAGACTGGGCCTTTCCGTCTGCACTTCTTACTGGAGGCTGTCAGGGACCTCAGAAACACGATGCTCAGCAAGGGCAGGTAACTAAACGGCTGTTCCTTTTTGTATCCTCAATGCATGCCTCTTCTATTGCTTTATTTGTGTTACTGTGATTCTTTTAATGTGTGTGTGTGTGTGTGACAGCAACCTCGTGGTGAGACGGGGAAAGCCGGAGGAGGTAGTTGCAGACCTCATCAAGCAATTGGGCTCTGTCAGCACTGTGGCGTTCCACGAAGAGGTAGTTCCAACCAGTCTCCTGCCTCCCCTCAAAATAATCACGTGTCTATTACGCCTGCTCGTGATTTTTAGAGTTGTAACTTCATGTTCCAGGTGACCTCGGAAGAACTGAATGTCGAGAAACGAGTGAAGGATGTCTGCGCGCGGCTGAAGGTTAAAGTTCACACCTGCTGGGGCTCGACGCTGTACCACAGAGATGATGTTCCGTTTCAGCACATATCCAGGTGAGGGAGAGGATATGTCTGTCCTGGGACAAAGCATCCGTGTTCCCCATAACGTCCTGTTTTTGATGCTGGGAGGTGTAGATTAAGGGCTTTTCTTCCTGGTTCGTCAGGCTGCCTGATGTGTACACTCAGTTCAGGAAGGCAGTGGAGACCCAGAGCAGGGTGAGGCCTCTGTTCCCCACCCCCGAGCAGCTGAAGCCTCTCCCTCAAGGGCTGGAGGAAGGAGCCATTCCCACAGCAGAGGACCTGGAACAGACAGGTGAATAATGTTTAATCTGCGCTGCCAAAATGGGATTAATTCATACATCTTGCACTTTTCCTTCAGTGTCTTTTGTCTTCTGTGAATATCCTGAAATGTCTATCAGTAGGACTACATTGAATTCCTGTGTATTTATTTATGTGCTTATTAAATTGACGTTAGTGTAAATGTCTATACATGCTGCTGGCAATAAGGAAGCACAAATTTCTCATTTTCTCATTTTGAGTAAATTGACACTGCTGCTATTTTCAGTACTCAAGGCACTGCTGAGCAATTGATTTCCTCGTTAAGTGCCAGCGAGCCAGCACACCGGCTCGATTTCCATGTGCAAGATTTTATGGTTTAGTGTTTCCTAATGCACACCAGAGACAATTTAACATGTATGAAACACTGAAATTCTTCTCTTGTTTTACACTCGTAGGGCCCGTGACTGATCCTCGCTCAGCCTTCCCCTGCAGCGGTGGTGAAAGTCGAGCTCTGGCTAGACTCAAACACTATTTCTGGGACACTGTGAGCACAGCACCAGTTTGCTGCTTATGAAATAGGCAAAAACAAAAAAAAAACCTCTTATGGCGACGTATTAAAGATGTAATAAATGCTGTTTTCTGTTTTATAGGATGCAGTTGCAGCTTACAAGGAGACTCGTAATGGCTTGATTGGTGTGGATTATTCTACTAAATTTGCACCGTGGTAAGCGTTATTGTAGAATTTCATCTAATGCTGAAAGGTTCCATACCTAATAGATGTATCACTAACGGTGCTCCCCTGGACGTCTGCAGGCTGGCGATGGGTTGCATTTCACCCAGGTATATTTATCATCAGATCCAGAAGTATGAGAAGGAGCGCACAGCCAATCAGAGCACATACTGGTGAGTCCGGAGATGATGGCGGATACAAAAACAATAGAAATAAAACCAGCCTCATAAGCCACAGGTTAGTTGCAACTTGATACAAATGTGTCTTTATTGGCGTCTTCCAGGGTCATTTTTGAACTTTTGTGGAGGGATTACTTCAAGTTTGTAGCCGTTAAGTACGGAAACCGACTGTTTCAGATCGACGGTAAAGTTTAGTAAATATTTTCAGCGGTGAATAAAAAACGACATTATAAATGAATGTGAGGCTCATGGTGATTTCGTCTCAGGACTTCAAGAGAAATCTGTTCCATGGAAGAAGGACATGACGCTGTTCAACGCTTGGAAAGGTTCGCTCCATCCTCGTGGTTCACAGAGCGTTCGGCACGGAAGGTTCATGCAGTGTCGTAGAAAGCGTGCGCACGGTGCGGCTGAACGTCTCTCGTGTGCTGTTGCAGAAGGACGAACCGGAGTGCCCTTCGTGGACGCCAACATGAGAGAGTTGGCGATGACGGGCTTCATGTCCAACAGGGGGCGGCAGAACGTTGCCAGCTTCCTCACGAAGGACTTGGGCCTGGACTGGAGGATGGGGGCCGAGTTGTTTGAAAACCTCCTGGTAAGCAGGTTTCTAAGATATTTTTACAACATGTAATCGATTTCTTTATTGACATATTGTGGATTAGCCGTTGTTTACGTGTAGATTCCTGCCCTCTTACGTTTTAAATGTTCCCCCCCCAAAGATTGACCATGACGTCTGCAGCAACTACGGCAACTGGCTCTACAGCGCTGGCATCGGAAATGATCCCAGAGAAAACCGGAAGTTCAACATGATCAAGCAAGGCCTCGACTATGACGGCAACGTATGATTGACGAGACGCATGTTTGTTTTAATTTGCGCCGCTGCTTTCGCCGTTGTCCCCCCCCCCGCCCCTCCCCTAACGGTGATGGATCTGGCAAAATGTCACACTGGCGTTGACCGCGTGTCCGCTTCAGGGCGACTATGTGCGGCGGTGGGTTCCTGAGCTGCAGGGGATCCGGGGAGCCGACGTGCACGCGCCCTGGAGCCTGAGCGCCGCCTCGCTGTCGCGCGCTCGCGTGTCCCTGGGCGAGACTTACCCCTCCCCCGTCGTCATGGCGCCTGAATGGAGCAGACACGTTAACAAGAAACCAGTGAGTGTGTGAGAAAGGGGAAGTGGATAGTGTGATTAGTGGTTTCTGCCGTGAGAGCAGTTATTCAACTTTTTATTTGTATGACACAGTCTCGTGTATATAAAAAGGAGATTTTCCCTATGAACTTCCACACAAACAAATGGTTTACTTTAAAATCAATAATACAATCCACTAATCAATCGCATGAGCCAATTTATCCACAATGAGTACTTTCACTTGTAATTATCTATTTACATGTAACGTAAAGGACCTGATTACGTATGGAAATAAATGTTGCATCACAGTAAAGGGACATTTATGTGTCCCTGTGTTTTGTCAGAGTGGCGCAGGGCCGTCGGCGAGAGGCAAGAAGGGCCCGTCGCACACTCCCAAACAACACGGGGACCGAGGCATTGATTTCTACTTCTCCAGAAGTAAAAACCTGTGAGCTGTCTGAAAGGAAACGCTGAACAGGCGGACGGCTGCTCGCAGGACGGAAGCGCCGGTGTCGCAAGATGTGCGCCGTTGCTGCAGGACCCGAGTGGATCGAGGGAAGTTGTCCTATGAGGATTTGAGGAAATGGATTTGCTACTCAAATACCAGAATATTTCCAACAACAAGTATGCCGTGTATGTTTATTGGTAAAAGTAACCCCATGAAGTGCCTTTAATGGACTTGTTTCCTGTGACACTGCAGCCACTTGATAAAATCACAATGTGGTTTTGAGTTTGATGCAGTGGAACATCTATCTGATGGTTCTTTTATGCAGGTTTTTCTGGCTCTCAACACAGTTTTATTTCAATTTTTATTCTTCAGAAGTTTCCCATCTGTGACGGTTATACAATAAAATTGAGATTTTGTTCTGCAGGGAAGTAAAACCCAATTTTTCTGCCTTTTAATGACACGTGATAATTAAAGGAGGCGGAGCCAATCTGTGTGAACTTTATGAATCATGCAAAAGAAAAAGGGAACTGAAACCCTGCAACACAGATCAACTATATTTCCACTAACATGTTACAGTATTCCTTTAAGTTCCTGGTCACTAAAGCGAAAGCAACCAAACACCAACCGGGGGAAGCGCACTATTGTAACCCCCGGTGTCCGTGTAAACAGCGACTCTCCGCCCCCTCGTGACGCAGGACTCCGCGGTTTTCATCACTTCCTCTTGTGGACAGACTTGTGTACGCCGGACGTGGTCTTCTCGTTACAATGTTTCGCCGTTTGCTTTTCTGAGTAAATCCCGTCGCGTCCGGAGAGCCGTGGAACTATGGCCTGCGTGGATTCCGAGGTGGACTCGTGGAGCGTTCCTCTCGTTGCGCTCAACATGGGCGTGCGTAAAAAGCTGGGACTGTACCTGAACCCTCGGAACGCGGTGGCCGCGGACTGGATGGCCGTGGCGGAGGAAATGGGCTTCACCTATCTGGAGATAAAGAACTACGAGGGGACTAAAAGTCCCACCGAGTCGGTCCTGGAGGACTGGCAGGCCCGCTGCACCGACGCGACGGTGGGGAAGCTGCTGTCCATCCTGGAGGAGGTGGAGAGGAGAGACATCGTAGAGGACCTGCGTCCGCTGATGGGTGCGTTGGTGTCATTTGGGTTTATTTGGGTTTTAAACCAACACAAGCACTTCTAATGTAACGTGTACTCGTGCTTTTAGCGCGCGCTGGCCTCCTTCGCCACTCCAGGAAGTGATTCACACGCTTCAATTCTCGCGTGGCAAAATCGATTTGGGCATAAATACAACTTTCTCCATGAATTATTGTATGCAGTCGCGTGCGGATGCGCGTGCACTGTCACTTACATGCGCATCTTTTTGTTTTCGTGCCAGATGAGGATGTCAGGAAGTACTGTGAGAACCAGAAGAAGAACGCTATGCCCCCCCTGCAGGTGCCAGAGGTGGACAGCTGTGTGCCTCGCACCGCGGAGAGGATCGGTATCACACTGCAGGACGACCCCGAGGGTCAGTGCTTGGTTAAGCTGCTTTTTTAGTTTTTACATCTAAAAAACATGCGGGGCAAATCTTGCATTCATTCAATGAATCATTGATTCTCTAAGTTATATGACACTGTTGCACAGGTGAGATAAGGATCATTTGTTATTTTGGATTGGCGATACAACAATATACATTCACCAAATGTTACAAGCACTTCACCTGAATACGCACTGTTTTCTTCTTGATTTTTGACAAACAAGAAGAAAAAGTTTTTTAAGACAATAGATTATGAGTATGCGAGATAAAATGGAAGGAAATAAAAGAAAAACCTTCAATTCAAACAATTCGTATTACTCCAGCCTTCATAACAGCCTGAATGTCCCAGCAAAGATAATACAAATGTGTAACTCTTCCGTGGTGAGGCAATAAAAGCTTTAACACACTTTCTAATTCACATTGTCACTAATCACTCATGGCTGCACAGCTGCGTCGGCCCCTGCAAATGGTCATGTGGTCATTTTTTTAACTGCGTTGAATCCAGGTGCTCCCGAGCTGTTCGACGCCTTCATCTGCTACTGCCAGAAGGACTTTGAGTTTGTGCGCGAGATGATCCGCCAGCTGGAACAGACCGAGTACAAGCTGAAGCTGTGCGTGTTTGACCGCGACGTCCTGCCGGGCTCCTGCGTCTGGACCATCACCAGTGAACTCATTGAGAAGAGGTGGGACAGGGACGCGTGCGAAGCGTCCGCCCTTATGGTGAGATGCGACGCGGACCTCCGCGCGCCGGGAGTCTGTGCGAAGTGAACGCGGCCTGCTGCTCATCAACCGCTAACACAATAAATTCTACCTTTTATGGCTCCACGTTAATAATCTGCGCGGGCGGAGGGGCATTTTGGATTGAAATTTCCTGGAAACTAAAGACGTGATGGTTTCAATTATGGCAGACGGGTAAACTCTCATGACCAAGTCCCATCAAAGCGTCCAGAGAGCAAGAAGAGTTCTCTTTCTTATGTCCATAATGTCCATAATATTATGTGACCATCTGCGCAGGTGCAAGAGGATGGTGGTAGTGATCTCGGATGAATACCTCGACAGTGACGCCTGTGACTTTCAGACCAAGTTTGCTCTGAGTCTGTGTCCCGGTAAGTTGCATCCACGTTACGTTAGACAGCTACCTTCATCCGACATACGTCTGTGCGTGCATGCTGTTTATTTAGTCATTCTTTCTTGTGTTTTTTAGGAGCTCAAAGTAAACGGCTCATTCCTGTGATCTACAAGCCAATGACAAAGCCGTTCCCCAGCATCTTGCGCTTCCTCACCATATGCGACTACACTCGGCCCTGCACGCAGGCCTGGTTCTGGGTACGCCTGGCGAAAGCTCTCTCACAGCCTCACTAAGACCAGCCCGTTGTTTGAAGGTGTTACGTGAGGTTTGGATAATAATCAAACATACATTTGTTCGTGATCGGCGTCCTGGTGGCTCCTGAGCACATTCTGAGGTTGTACGATATCAAGTATTATGATTTGAAGGTATTTGGGTTTCCTACGAGCCTCTACAAAGATGGCATTGAGATTTCTGGATATTGTCACTATTGGCACATGGATGCCAAACATCAGTTCTCAATGCACAAACCCGTTATTACATTTCAAGAATAACAAAAGATGTGCCTGCCGCTGTTTTGTATTTATGTGGGATGTGTGGGAACACAGGATGTGTTCTTTGATTGCTAGTTTCTTTGCACTTCCTCTTATGAGTCAAATTCTCTGAGATTAAAGATTAATAAGAAGCGCTATTGTGCTTGATCCTGATTCGTCCACTTGTTTTATGTTCCTGCCTTCTGATAACTGCCTTTCTATCTGAATTTGTACTTTTGATATGGTCTTTCAAGTAGTTTATTGAACTGAATGTAATGTATGTTGAATAAATGGTCTAAACATTATTTCCTCAAATATTTCTTACACATATCTCAAATGTATGATGCTTTTTATGTAAATAAAAATAAAAATCCTCTGTACTACCACATGTTGTGATTTTGTCCACCATGTGTCGTGATTGTGCAAATCCTGACCGTTATAAAGTTAACCAACAGGGGGGTCGCTAATTGAATGCTGTAAAAAATTACATTTTACAGTAATGGATGAGCATCCAATCACAGAGCAGTATGCGTGTGTACTGTCCAATCAGAGGACAGGATATTCCTTAAAGCAACACGCCTTTTTACACTGTTAAACTAGGATATGAGGCCCTCAGGTAGAATTTCGTTACCTATTTAATAACTAAACGTGCTTAAATGACGAATTAAATTGTTCTAGGTTAGGAAGGACTGAGAGAGGGTTAATTTTGGCGAAACACAGCCACGTTGGGCATCACATTCCGCCGTAAGCCCAACCGCCGGTTCCCTCCTGCGCTCCGGAGCGCTCTGCGGTCCCACACTCAACATGTCCGCCGGGGAGGTCTACGTCTGCTCGGCAGGAATGCGGTAGGCGGGGCCGGTCACGCTGGTGGTGTCAAACTTTGGGGGAATGACAGGAGTGCGGCAGGATTCGATAAGAAGGAGAAGCGTCGCCCTCGTTTGGATTACTTTGAATTCTTGTTTTTAAAATTATTTTTTTTTACACGCAGTCTTTATATTAACCGCCTCTCTAAAAGATAAGAGGACGTCCCTCTCGGCGCACTCCTCAGCCATGTCGGAGGACCTGAGCTCTCAAACCTGGTCCATCAACAAGGATGATTACGAGCTGCACGAGGTTATTGGTAGGTGATCCACAGCTTGTTAGCCTTAAACGCGGGTGTGTTGTTTTTCCGCCGTTAGCTGCCGGCTAACGCAGGCACCGACGTCTCCCGAGTGGGAGATGCACGTTTTAAGTTCATCCCGCCGGGCAACTTTGCGATCGCCAGCCGGGCGGTGTTGTGACCCGGGACAACGTTTCCAACGTTAGCCCCGTCCACCGGGGCTATGCCGAGGTGGTAAACGACCGTCATAACGTTAGTTACTGCCCGTGAGGAGCTGACTATTTACCGGGGGGAGGAGGGGACGCTTTTATTCACCGGTCGAGTGTGCGACCCACCGACGTTAGCGTAGCATTTGTATCTAGGCGTCGTATGGAATTGCAAGAATTTTAGACCTCGTTTAAATGTCAGTCTTGGTGGTTTATTTAAGACTGACCCCATCCTGGTTTATATCCCCACAGGCCCAACTTGATATGTCTTTAATGAATATATGTAACACGTGTATCTTTTGATTTGATCTGCCATCACTGACAGACACCGCTGTACATGCTATGCCGGCACGCGTGCACGCGTGCGTGCGTGTGTTCACGCCCATTCCCAGTTATAATACCATTGACTATTCAAACATACCGCCTCCCCCCCCTCCCCATACTTCCCTTCCACGAGCACGGTATGTTTAATCCAAATCCATGTTCCAGTTAATCTAGAAGTTTTTTTTTCTTCCTCATTTAACACAATGATTTCTTTTGCATTGCCACGTTTCCTCCAGTGTGACAGGAGGCTTTCTCCCCCCCCTCCCCCTCCCTTCCCCCCTTCCCCCTCCCTTCCCCCCCTCCCCCTCCCTTCCCCGGTACCCTGCTGCGCCCTGGGGTGTCTTTTGGGCCGGCCGGCCTGAGGAACAGTGCCGGCCCGAGCCTCTTGGGGGCCCTAAGCAGAATTTTATTTGGGGGCCTCCCTCCCACCACGCACAGTCACCTGTGCTAGAAGATTATTGCCACAAATGTCACGCTATACTGTTATAGCGAAAATTATAAACGAATACAGTGAGGTTATAATACAAAACTAGGGCTGCTTGCAGCATAAGCGAACTAAGCGGCTGCTTGGGGCCCCCTGGCAGCCGCTTAGTTCGCTTATGCCTTGGGACGGCCCTGCTAAGGAATGACGGCTGTTGCTTTTTGCATAGTTCCCCCTCCATAAATACCTGCCGCTGTCCCACCTACCTCCTCCTGACTTTGTTCAGTAGACCGAGCAAAGCAGTTTACTTTACCTAAAGGGGGCGAGTGTTTACAGAGGGCCCATTCCACAGGCCCCACATGAAACCTTTCTGTTCGTATGTATATATGTACATTTATTTTTAAAGACTTTGGGTTTTTTTTTACCTGTAACTCATTTGGACGTTCCCTTCCTTCTTGGGAAAACGTTGGCTCCGTGGCACCGCACAAGATAAACGGCCTGTTCAGTCCCAGCTGTGTGCGCAGATAAAGCCCCCCTTGTTGTAGAAACCAGTTCTGTGGCATTTCCTCACGCGGTGTGCGACACAAATGTGTCAGCGCCGGTTTGAAAAGTGGTTCGGCCTATTTCAAGGTCGGGCTATACTCTCTCGCTTCCTGCAAATCGCTGAGTCCCAGAGAGCCGTTTTGCCAGTTTCACTCTTAAATCGGAAGGAGCTGCTGGTCCACGTTGCATGTCATCGAGCCGAGCCGCGTGTGTGAGGATGTTAGAAGAAGTTGATCTTTGGGTACGAGTTTGTGTTGTTTCCCATTTCCGGCCTCTTTACTAGTTTTGGGGATTATTTAAAAAAAACATTTTTTCTCCGGCTCCTATTATTTAGTTCAGATGCTCACAGGAAATCCGAATTGGAGCCATCCAACCTTCTTGCTTTGCGAAGTGTAGGAAATGCAAAAAACCTAGCAAGTTTCATTAGACCGTCTAAGGAAATGATGAAAAAAACATTTAAAATAAAGGGTATTTAAATGTTAATAAATTCAAAGTACCACTGAGGTCGTGCGTGTGGAAGTCAAACCATTTAACGGGCTCTCTGATTCTTAAATGCAAAACCTTCCGACATTATCCGATAGTGTCCTTTGTAACACAGCCCAGACGTGTCCCACAGGAGCACGGGTGTTTTTTTTAATTAGAAAGTCTAAACTCGTACATCACGTGGTTCGTTATGAACCCGATGTAGTATTTACTTTTAAATCTAATTTGAAAATGGAGGAATGGCTCTGAACAGTTAAACCTTTAACGGGCAGAAGCTCGAAGAGTCAAAGAGTGAAGGACTTTAAAAAGAGAGCTGAAGTGTTGCTAAAGTTTTTGTGAATTTCGTGTTCATTTTTTTTAACGTATCATAAGTAAGCCTTGATTTTCTGTTTACTCACAATACATTACATTGACTGAAACATTTTTGTTGTATATGAATAAAAATGCAAGGGATGAATGTCAGGTGATGCTACCTGGTCAAATATGAATTGAATGCGTGTGAAGAACTATTCTATTGAATGTATTCATTTGTATTGTTTCTGTTTTTAAATGTTAAAACAAAATAAATACCTGGTCAAGAGAACGTAATTATTAAATATATAAACTACAATGTGTTATATGTGTTACAAGACACCCACCCAACCTATATGAAGGTTCTATCTACACAAAACAAATCAGAGCTGCAACCCTTAAAGACCATTTCTGTTAATGTGTCAACTTTAAGTTTAGGATGGATTCATTTTGAGCCATTCACAGAATAAATGGGAAAATGTTTAGTGTTCCTATTTTTCACAGTGCCTTTTTTAAATTAATATGTTAATGTAAGCCGCCAAAGTGGGAGGTGCTGCCGTCCTGTTGGTGACCTGCGTAGAGACGCCAATCCAAGGCCGCGCCGATCAGGGACGGATCTGTGTTAATGCGAGAAATGAACCGGAAAACACAGAATGTTCTGCCGCCGAACCTCACCGGGGGCAGAACATGTTGCTTTTTGAACGGACTCCACAGAGCTGCGTTCCAGACGCCGACGTCAACTTCCCGTCAAGAGGGAACCCGTCAGCTCGCGGGTCAAAGGGCAGCTGCACACTTTTGCGTGTTTTATTTTAAGTTTATAAACTGGACGACTTGACTGTACTCGGGTTGATTGGCAAGAAGAAAATCTTCATGACCCACGTGGCTAATTGGCAGGTTACAGTGTCGTGCACATGAAACGTGTTTTTAGAACACATGCTTACAGAAAACATCGGGTGTTCTTTTTCAAAAGATCATGATTGTTGTGTCGATGTTTTTTTTTAGTGATTTAACCGGGAAGTGGAGGGCTTGGTATTTATGAAAGCTTACCACCATACGGGATCAGTAGTAGCTCTTTGGTAATTGCAGGAAATTGTTCTAAATGTCAAGTGCATGTTATTTGGCTTAAATAGCTTAAATAGTAAATAAGAAGAACAGGGTTCTTTCTGTAAAATAAAAAAAAGTGGAATAACAACTCTTCAGTACCTCAACACACCATATGTTCAGCTTCTCTTCCTCGTCCTTTAATTGCATGTGGTAACTTAATATGTATTTATAAATTTGATTTAGCCATCCACATCCAAAACAAGTACAATCTTGTGTCTGCGCCTCTGGAAGAACAGTTTTTTTGTGCCTGTATCCGTAAAGCGCTGCCTCCCAGTCCCGTTTGTCATGTGATCATTTCTTCAGCCGTTTACAAAAAACGAAGAAAAAAAAAACACGGCGACTGGTTGTCCCGCGGACATTATGGTCCGGATGCACGTGTTACCTCGTCACCTCGACTCTCCACCCGGATAGTGTTCAGTCTACTTGGCTTGCAGAGCCTTTGAGGGCTCCCCGGACCTCAACCGTACCCCCCCCATCAGCTTGTCCCCCCCCCACCCCAGACGACTGGCCGTTTGTTCGCTTTCCCGAAAGATTTACACTCAACGTGTACAGGGCAACTGGATCCAAGGCAGATTCCCACCCCCCTCCCACATCCACCCACCCTCACGCACCGACCCACCCACCCACCCACCCATCACCGGCCAGCCTCCGGAGGTTAGTCTGGAATTGCTGTCGGGTCAAAGTGCCGGGAGAGCGATATTTACGCCCCCCCCTCCCCCCTTCGGCCCCACAGCGTTGTGCGATGGCGGAGTGGGCCGCGATGTCTCGGCTGCTGCGGAGTGGAGCTTTCCAGTCAATAGATGGCACCCACCACAGCCGGAGGCGGAGCTGTCACATGTGGTCTTAATTAAATAAGAGGACTGTTTTCTATCTTTTTAAAATACCTTTTTTTCTCCCCCTTCTTTTTCTAAACCTCCGTACCCAATTGGCTCGCGGGAGTCTCCAGACAATGAGCACTTTGTTGCACATGAAGACGGCACAGGAGGTTTGGAAAAGCTCCACAATCACTCCTTCACTCCCGAAGGACAATGTGCTCCCAACTTCGCTCATCTGCACATACACTCCAGAGATGTTGTGGCAACAGCCCCGTGTGTGTGTGTGTGTGTGTGTGACGTTCAATATGAGCCCCGAGGATGCGGTGAAGCCACCTTACACAAAGTACAACACACACACACACACACACACACACGTACCTCTCTGGGGTGGATATTAAACGCTTCTCCTCTGGACTATTAGACATCATTCAAACTAACAGCCCGTTGTTGGAGGAATTAATCAGATAATTATAAACCTTGAGGTCCTTTTCCCCCCCGCGGAGGATTTGAAAGCAATGCTAAAAAGTTAGATTTATTATCCTTTCTCTTTGGCTGCAGAAAGGGGCCAGGACGATTCTGAACCGTAATCAACGTGCCGTGTTGTCTGTTTTCAGGGAGCGGGGCCACGGCGGTGGTTCAAGCTGCCTACTGTTTACCGCGCAAGGAGAAGGTGGCCATCAAACGTATCAACCTCGAGAAGTGCCAGACAAGTATGGACGAACTCCTGGTAAGAGGCAGGCCCAACAGGAGGCCAAAATAAACGTATTCATCCATATTAAGCGCAGGAGACCCATTTTCTTTCTTTCTTTTCGTAAAAAATGAGTTGACATCATTTGTGACAAAGAAAGAGATGACTAAATAAGACCTTAGCCGACCGCGTGGGACGTCTTCGTGACCTCGGGAGCTACTCCCTTTGTCTCCACGGTGGACGGCGCTGGTGCCACCTCCTGCTTTTCGTAACTCCTGTTCCTTCCCCTCGGCCCTCCACATCCCTTTCAAACGCCACCCGGGTGGTTCCACTGCCAGGAAACTATCAGACCACTGCGGCACGTCTCTCCCCCCCCCCCACCCCTCCCCCGAGGCTGCGCCGGGTCTTTGCACCCTCAAAGCGATCCTGTGGCCTGTGGAGATGTCAGCTGCCCACAGAGGTTATGGACATGTCTCCGTCCCAGAGCTCCTCGCAAGACGGGTTGGAGCAGCGGTGTGGTTGGTGTGACCTGTGAGCTTGTACGGCTCCGTGGAGGATTATAGCGAGATATTTTTCTCACTACCAGTAAACCGGGGAAGAAGAACCCTCCCCCTCCCCCTCCCACCTCCCCCACCAAGATCTCTGGAGGATGAATCAGGGGAATGCTGCTTTCTGAGCAGGAGGCGGTCACATCGAATACAGAGAGGTCGGATTTCCTGCCTTCGCTTCTCCGAAAGAACCAGCTTCTAAGAGGATGCTGTGAGTTTTAAAAGAAGCCGGCAAATCCTCTTCGCGGTCACCAGAGCAACGATCCGTCGCGCCTCGCGTGTCCCCCCCCCCCCCCCCCCCACCTCCCTCCCTGCGCTGGCACGTCACGGTCGCTCCCGGCACAGGCGTTTGATGGACAGGCGCCTCCGCAGTGACTCGAGTCAGATGGGATGAGGAGGAGATTATCTTAAAACTATTCATTGAAACTTATGAGACGCGTCATGAGTGGCGCCGCGTGCCAACGGCTGGCGCACAACACAGTGTCTGTGTTTGCCGTTCTCAGCGTTGAGATCACATTTTCATCAACGTCCCTATCCATTGCAGTTTTGGCATGTGTCGTTTTATGTGTGTGTGTGTGTGTGTGTGTGTGTGTGTTTGTGTGCTGCATTGTGATTGGGTCGGACTGTGTGTTAGGCTCTGAGTAACAAATAGTGACGTGACATTGCTCATAGTGGTTTCTCTGTTTCTGCCATCAGTGTGATTCTTCGGCACCAGTTGGTGGCCCAGCATTGTATTCAGGGACAATAGCTCATTTATTTGTTTTGCTCGGCCTTAATGTCCCCCGACACGGCAAATGCTGCAAGAATAGGCCCGGATACAGGAAAACATATGTGTAGATATTTTCTTATTCAGAGGCTTACTTGTTGATTGTAGTAGTGAGGGACGCGAGACTCATCCTCCGAAGACTTGAAACCAGCATTCATCATCATATCATTTTCCACGTTATGGACACCACTAGTGCCGAAAGATAAAGGAGTGATGATGATGCCGACGCATACGTGCTTTGAATTCCTTAGACGAAGTTATGAGGCGTTCTAAGCCGACCGGATGTGATGCACAGGACAATTAAACTACAATCACTGCAACTGTCACCAGGATGACCCTAAGGCGCCTCCAGCTGAGCCCACTAGAGGGTTCCATCAGACGGACGTGCCCCTTTAACGCGGCGGCGCCTGAAACGCCGCTGCTTTCATTCACCACACGCTTTGCTGCGGCGCCTTTTACAGCGATCTCGGAGGCTCTCGCGTTGTCTGCTGGGAAAAAAAATATGTGAAAAGCTGCCAACTGGCGGAGGCACGATATCTCCTCCCCGTTATCCCACTGTCTTTGTGTGCTGGGCGAGGAGGGGGACGCGGGGGGATAGGAGGGGGGTTACCCTGGCTCACAGCGCTGGGATAACCTTCCCGTTCCACCGTGCCGAGAACAGGGAGGGGAACAACGGGAGGGGTGGCGGCTCCACTCACAGTTATTAGCCAACAGGCCGGATCGTCGATGTCTTCGTGTATTGTTTTGCGTCTCCGGCATCCGGAGACGGACCGGCAGGCGGCGCTTCGCCGGTCCAAACTGCTGCTTTCAGTTTGCGAGGGAGAGAGCTGAGAAGGTCGTTGACGCTCACGCCGGATGGAAAACTATTCCCCTCCATGTCGTACCCGTCGCGGTCCAACGGCGTCCCCCCCTGCCCTCACTGAGACTCGGGTTCCTGACCCCTCGTCGTGGCTTTTTTCGCTGGAGGCCACGGGCTCGATATGACGCCCCCCCCACCCCACCAGGCGCTGACCCACAGGCGTCCTATTGATGCGCACGCCACGCTCAATAGCCGTTTGAAATAACACTCTGAGATTTGCCAAATGGTCTCGTCGGTGGTTGAACCCATAATTACCCGTATTGATTCCCCCTCAGTGCTTTAAATGGAGAGATCCTGCAGGGATGGATTATGAGATTACAAAATATAAACCCCCACCGAGAGCTGCAGCTTCTCAAAAATAAGTCGCAGACAAAAAGTCCCAAACCCCAAATTTAAATTTACTGGTGTAATAATTGTCTTCAGTTTAGTTTTGAGTTCAGTTTAATTGGTTGTAGTATATTTCTTTTTTTGACTGTTTTACAAGCTTGAAAAGATTAGTTTGACACATCATTAATAGTTTTAAGTACTATTTATTGTATTATGCACACGGTGTTATTCTTTTTACATCCCTGAGAAGTTGACGACTGGTTTTTACCACCTTTTTAGTGTTTCTAATTTCCGCATTTAGCCGGAACGTGTCCCCTCATCCGTCTGCGAAGTGCAGAAAGAGAAGCCAAACCTGGGCTCCCGAAGCCACTCAGCGCCGGCCAAACTCTTCCATAGTCCGTCCCCCAAATGACTCCGGGGCTGTTGCTGGACTGACGGATTAGACTTCCACGCCATCATTACCTCACCTCCCTTCGGCCTCTCACACACACACACACACACACACACACACACACACGCGCGCACGGAGAGCTTGCAGCTGTGTAACGGGCTGCGTGCGTCGCATTGACCCGCCCTTCAGGCTACTGACGTCATTGATAGCCCGAGCGTGGCACTCATTTTCAAGAACAGCGGTGGCATTAAAGAGCTTTTATTGAGACTGTGTTCACTTTATTTCCTCTGGGCTTTTCTAATACCCTTTTTTTTTCTTTTTTTCTCTTCTACAACATGAGAATACTTGCCATCTGTCTCGGGTGAAAGCATAAGGGCGAGTAAACTGTTTTATGTGTTTCGTGGGTCGTTTCACAACCACAGCAGCCTGTTAGAATTAAAACTGATCGTCAACGCTGTTAACAAATAGCGGCTGTGATGTAAAAGACCAAGTCGGCGTTACGCAACTTATTTTGGGGGTCGGTGGCAAATGGATCGTCATCAGATTCCCGCGTTTTCTGAACCGTGGATTTTTGTCTGAATTGAACTTTCTACTCCTCACAGAAAGAGATTCAAGCCATGAGCCAGTGCCACCACCCCAACATCGTGTCTTACTACACCTCGTTCGTGGTGAAGGACGAGCTGTGGCTGGTCATGAAGCTGCTCAGTGGTGGTAAGTGCCAGAACATCTACCAGATCACCATCATCCGCCCCGGTCTTTTTACCAGTCCACCTTCCACGTGTTCTCTGCCTCTCTGCACTGTGTCGTATCAGCTGTGTGAAGAGCACCAAATAGGATTGAGTTTTGCCTGCACTCCTGGTCCTGCAGTCATATCAAAGGGTGCATAACAGAGCGGGGGGGGGGGGGGGGGGGGGGGGAACTTACCGCCGGTGATGTTAATGGTGATTGCAGGGAACGTGACTCGGCAACAGTGCAGGAGCTAATGACAGGGCAGGGCTAATAACAGCGGTAATAACAGCCGGCATTACGTCGCTCCGGTGGCAGCGCTGCTATTAAGCAGTCAGAGGAGCCCAAAGAGGAGGGCCACCGTGTAGAACAAGACCCCAACGATGCGGCGGTCGCATCTGCTCCTGGTTTGCTTTGTTCAGTGGAATATCTGTGGTTCCAGACACAGGCGGTCCGTTCCGCCCATAAAGAGTTTTCATTTACACTCCGTTTCCCTGTAAATTCTGCTTTAAGTCTCACACAATGAACCGTTTCCACCCTCCCTCGCTCCGCCATGTAAACAGCGTCCTACTCTAACGGACA
This sequence comes from Apeltes quadracus, assembly GCA_021346845.1. Classification (NCBI taxonomy): domain Eukaryota; kingdom Metazoa; phylum Chordata; class Actinopteri; order Perciformes; family Gasterosteidae; genus Apeltes; species Apeltes quadracus. The sequence continues at coordinate 9,977,969 of CM037914.1, forward strand.
GAGGCCAGGTGGCCTCCCTGGGATACACACTCGAGTCATGCTCCGCCTCTCGGCTGGGTCGGGGGGGGGGGGGGCGAGAGGGGGCACTGTGCCAGCCAAGCGACGCTGGAGCAGGCTGCCAGCCTCACAGCAGGAGCCGCCGCCACTCGAGACTCATCCTAGCAGAACAGAGGCCCTTGATGTTAACTAGATGACGGCGACGTCTGGAGAGGAGGACGTTACGGACACCACACAGTGCTGGAACACAAGCGCGAAGCCGCTAAGCGACCCATTTGCCACTTGTTTCTGAGAGATCGGCACGTACGAACGTCTCTGCTCCCGATTTGACGGGTCAAAAGTGTTTCTTGGGTTTCTGTCTGACTGTGTGAGCGTTGTCGGCTCAGGGCGTCCATGTCCACGTGTGTGACGTTAGACTTTATGTTGTCACACGTCGTCCATCCAAATGAGCAGAGCTCTAAATGAGCGCAGTCATTGTTCCTGTTCGGTTTGATGCCAAACCTTGGTGACAGCCGTGGTGGTATGCAGTACGCGCTCTCGGGCTCTTCTGGAAATTCCTGTTCTCGATGTGATGCGAGCAACTGTTACACTGGAGCCCCCAATCCCCCCCGCCTACCTAAAAGATTCTATGGAGGCATCTTCCAGTCCTACGTCCCCCCCATCCCGCCTCACTTGGCATTCCCAGTCTGCCTTTAGCACACTTGGCACCGGCTCTCATCTCCTCGGTCAACCCCCCTCCTCCCCTCTGACCAGGACAACGGAAAAAGAAAACCCCAATTTCACACTAGTGATCTGTCTGAACTGAACCCCCGCCCCCTCCCATAGGAGCCCCCCCCACTTTTCCGCGCAAGATGAACCGTTGTTATTGTCCCACCTGTCAGTCAGTGGCAGCTCGTTGAAATGATCCAATGACGCATGAAGAGTTCAATCAGAGGAATTCGTAGGAGGCTGACAAGGCTGGCATTAAGTGATTCCCCCCTCCCCCCCCCCCCCCCCCCGCAGGAGTGGCATCATGTGGTGTGTTAGCACTCCGTGAGGGGAATAAACTATTCGCTATTTCCCCGGCTTTAACCTCTTCCTTTTATCTGTACCAACATCCTGCTCTCAAAGGATAAGTTTGACAATCTGGGCGATATTGGCTTTCGGGTGAGGAGATCGATACCCCCCCCCCCCCCCCCCACCGACGGCGTTACCGATCTTCTCATTTAACTCTGGGCGGGAAGACAAATCCCTGTGTGGAGCGATTTGTTTAGGAGCGAGGAGTAAAGGTTGTAATGATGAGCTGATGAACATTCGCTTCCCCGTCACTTTCCCGCGTGATCAGGCCTCTCCTCCTCTCACCTCCCCCCCTGCCTTCCCCCCCGGGATCTTTCCCATCTCCGCCTGTCACTTCCTCTCCTCCCCGCCGCCGTTTCAGACGAGAGAGGAGGGGCCGCCGAGTTTGGAGAACAGAGGAGGAAGAAAAGGGAGGGTGGGGGGGGGGTTGGGGGAGGTATAAAAAGGGTTCTGTGAAACAGGCCGCCTATTCTCAGCGAGCCTCACATGAGAGACGCCGGGCTGCACTCCCTCTCCTCGCACTGCCCTCTCGCTTCTTCTTTCCAGTTCACGCGCACGAGTACGCAATCACGCGCGCCCGCACAAACGCGCACATCTGAGTTGCTTTTCCCGCCCGTTCCTCCTCCCGTCCCCTCTTTGAACCGCTGTCCTCCTCGCCTGCTGAAACACATTTTCTGACGTGCAGAGTCACTGCGCGAAGAAGAACCCGTTGAACCCACCGTCTCGCCCTCCCTCCTCCTTCCTTCCCTCCCTCCCTCCCTCCTTCCCTCCCTCCCGCTCTACTCCCTCGCAACGCTGCCTGTCGCCAAAAGCCGAAAAGGTTCAACTGAAGGCTGCCGAGGGGCATTAAGAGGCACACAAGCTCCCCGAAAGAGATACTCCTTTCCAGCCGCACCGCGATGATGATGATGATGATGTCGTCGTCGGCGAGAGTTAAAAAATGGCTTATTTTTAGCGCGGCACCTTTTCTGATTACCAGCTGTGTGCGGCCAGCATCCAAAATGAAACGCGCCGGGATGGAAATCCTCCAACAGACGATCTAATTTAAAGTCACCGGACCGAGGCGAAAAAATGTCCCCCGATGAGGGACGCAGTGAACTCAAGCCGTGTTGCTGTTGAGTCACTGCGACGGTTATTTAGGTATTTGTAGATACGGTAATGCTGGACAGCGCTGCACTAGTTCTTTTTAACTGTGATAGCAAAGTGTCTGCCAATCCACTGGGAGGGACGTGCTTTTGTAGTTAAGTTGTATGTGTGTTTTTAATCCAGGCTCCGTGCTGGACGTGATCAAGCACATCATCTCACGGGGGGAACACAAGCAGGGCGTCCTGGATGAGGCCAGCATCGCCACGGTGCTGAAAGACGTGCTCGAGGGCCTGGAGTACCTGCACAAGAACGGGCAGATCCACAGGTGAGCCTGGATATTGAATATCCAGTTCATTCCACCGCTTTGCTGCAGTCACAGCTGCACACTATGTTATATAGATAATACATTATAATAAAGTGCATGTATGTGCATGTTTCTGTTGAGATGCACTTAGTTGTCGCATTTTAATTGGACATATTTTTTTTAAGACTACCGTGATTTCATGTCTTTAAGGTTTCAGGGGCCGTGATAATATTTCATCTCAACTACAGGGAGACGTCTTCACTTCTAAAGATAGATCTGCTGACTCTCATCGGGTTCATTAATGTTCTTCTCGACTTAACTGAACACTGTGCCCTTCATCATGGCATCATGAGCTGCTATCCAAGATGGCCACGTGCACGTCGCTGTGTGTGTGTGTGTGGCTTATGAATGAAAAAAGTCAAACTTACTTTCCAGCTCTTGTGTTCACATTAAAGCTACAGTAATAACACAAACCTTCAGTGTGTTAATGGAACAGCAACTACTTAAAGTAGACCAGCAGGCCGACATATAATCTTTAGGGGGTGACGTATGAACGTGGAACGTGCGGCGGGCAGATTTATGCGCCACAGGAAATGAAACCTCTGCAGAAAGCCAGTTCAATACTTGGCTAATATCCCACAACTCAAGCTGTTACCCTGAACCACTGCACCACCGGCTTTATTTAATATTCATGACTTGTTCATAGTCTCCCCCCCGGGCCCCCCCACCTCTTTCCCATTGGCGCGCATATGGCCGGGAGACAGGCCTCCCCAACAAGGGAGGCAGAGAGACGCCCGAATCCAGACTCCAGACCATCAGGAGAGGCTGTGTGCTACACGGTCGAGGGGTGGAGACGGGCGTGCCTCTGCTGCAGTATTTAAGCGTTCCACCTCCAGCGTAATGATGCGACGGGGGTCGTCGGTCATCGTCAGAGAGGCGCCTTTTTTTCCCGGGTGAAAGCTTCCCTCCGCTCTGCAGCCTCTCAGGAGACCCAATGAACAGATCAGTGCTTCATCGCTCCGGTGCCCCTCTGAGCTGCGACCTGTGAGGAAATAAATCCTTCGACACGCCGAGTGTGTCGATCGGATCGGAGCGTTCGGGGGAGGCGGGCGAAAGGGGAAAAGTGTCACATGACAGTCCGAGACGGCACAAAAGCAATTAGAGTCTCGCGGGCCGGGGGGGGCCGTAGCCTCCAGCAGACATTTGCCACAAGACGGAGAACTGCTCCACCTCCACATTCACCCCGAAGGCTCTAACTCGCAACGTGATGCCACAGGAATTTCAGTCCCCCCGTTGGGGACTGAAATTCAGCAGTATGGAAAAAGCAATAAAAGGAGCTGTAGGAGGGCCTCGGGATGTGACGTCACAGGCGGCGGCGACCCGCCGGAGCCGCCAGATGAGGGCGATCCGTCTTCCTGACACTGTCACGCCGTATAGCCGTTCCCACCTGGCCGCCGCACGGCCGGCAGCTCAGCAGGACATAAATATCACCACACGTTCATTTTCAGAACATTCTGCGAGGGTGTAACACCCTTTTGGTGTTCGGATTCATTTTTGTTGAGCTTTTATGTAATTGAACAAGCAGGAATAAGCGTGTCAGTTCTTCGTCTGGCTTAATGCCCCAGACTGCTGCAAGAATCGCTGGCGGGGAGTTGGGACTTTAACCGCAGGGTGTATTTTCTTCCTTCTCCGCGACAGCATTTCTTTGAACTTGCATGGTGCATTGTGTCACCTCCTCCTCCTCCTCCTCCTCCTCCTCCTCCATCCGGTGAATGTTAATGACTGTCTGCTCTCTGCAGCCTTTGTCGCTCCGAGCATTACGGTCTGCTGCAGTGAACCAAAGCTCCGTGGTTCTTAACAGATGCAGGTGGGCCTCGATCACTTTTTGCCCCTTTTTGAGCGAACAGCTGATTTACACAACAGAACATTTAATCTTGGCAGGTATTAGACTTTTACTGCCAAATCAGTTTCAACGTGGAGCGTTAGGTGATGATGAGTCAGCAGGTTTTGCGTCACGGGCGAGTGGTCGGTCGTCCCGGACCGACTCATTAAAACGGAGCGCGTTGTTTGCTCGGACTAAACCTCAAAAGACTGGTCCCACTCCTGTTAACCAGGAAAAGGATTTGGGGATTGTCCCAAATTTGTCTTCCAGCCTCAGGTGGTCGACTCAGAAGGCGCCGCCTTCTCACGCCAACGACCAGGTCATTCTGGTAAGTGGTGAGTGTGAGAAACCGGAGGAGGCTGTGACCTGATCCCACCCATCCGTTACGTTCTTTCTCTTTAACGCTCACACAACAGAGCATCTCTCTCTCGGCTCCAGCTGAAGACACGCGAGGCTTTTCGGAAACGGAACGACTCCAGAGTCCGTCCGCGGTCTGCCTTCTGGTTGAGTTTCATCGTCCCAGCAGTAACGTTGCCCGGTGTCGCTTTTTCGTTTTCCAGTGACCTAGGGTGCTAATGTGTCACTCACTGCGTTGTTCCACTCGCAGCCCCTGAGGAGGCCTTTAGTCGACACTCGAGCACTGAACAGAGCCCTGACCTGCGTACATTGTGTGTCTTTAGCGTGTTGCTTGTAAAGAATCTGGCAGGAGGGCTTAAGCCAAACTGCGCTCTCCACGTTCTCCACATTTTTTTGCTGCAGAACCACACGGTGAGGAAGTCCAGGAGGTCATGTGACGTGTTCTTTACAGTGATCCAGGGAAATTGCGTCAGAGCGTTTTAAGTTTATTGTTTTCATTTTGGGGAGCTGCGTTTCATGTTTCATATCTCCACACCAAGTGCTCCACTGACTGGACTTATTCTCCCATTGAGACCAATTTGCTGCAGTTACAGCTGAGCTGAAGCTGAAGGTGTTTTACCTCAGTGCCCCCATGTGGCGGTAATGTGAACTGCACCTCCATATGCCGCTTCTCCGCCTGTCGGTGCAGGTGTAGGATCTGTCTCGGGGGAATCAATGCATATGAAATCAGTTGATGTAATAGACGACTAAGGTCTTTCTCCTGTTATTCTCTTTTTAATACGTTCATTTCCCCCTCTGAGCGTGTGGACGCCAGTGAAGAGCCGAGAGTCCCCTGTGACACCGTTAACATCCGTTATCCGTTTTAATTCCTCCCCTTCCACTTGACCCTTTGACTTAATCTTCGAAAGTCTGTTGCTATGACAACTGTCTGGCCGGCGAGGAGGCAGGATTCATCCGGTGTGATTGTGAGCAAACAGGCCGACACACAACTGCTGGATCCTCTCATCACCACAAGGGGGGTGAACAAATAAACTATGCACACTGTGTGTGTGTGTGCGTTGCCAATAAATTAACCCAAATAAAAACCCAGATTGGTGAAGCTTTTGCATTTTATGCGTTAGACATTTACGGCCCGGCTTTTTTAAAAGCCATCAGTTAGCAGTGAAGTAAAGGAGGTACCCTGAGCTGGCATAAAACATGAATCACTTTGTGTCATCGCTCTGACTTTAAAGGCCTTTCGTCGCCTACGTTCACTGCTTGATCCACTAAGCTGCTTCCCTTTTTGTGCGACAGCTCCTAAAGGAGCGTTTTAAAATTCTCCTCCTGTCTTCCGCAGAGATCTCAAAGCTGGAAACATTCTGCTCGGGGACGACGGTTCTGTGCAAATTGCAGGTATTCAGCCACAAGGGCACCTGTCGCTATAGTGACCCGGATCGGCTGTGGGGAACCAGCGTATCGACTACTCATTTAATGTCCTCTCATCCCTCCCTTCAGACTTCGGCGTCAGCGCCTTTCTTGCCACAGGTGGTGACATGACTCGGAATAAAGTGCGCAAAACCTTTGTGGGGACGCCGTGCTGGATGGCCCCAGAGGTCATGGAGCAGGTTCGTGATCGAGCAACCGAACAATAAGACAGTATTTGGAGGTTTGCTCATGAATATAAAAAGACGGAGTGAAACAATTTCTCTCCATGAGCACGGTGCACGTTTTGGATATTAGAGGTTGTTTCTGCTTCCACAGGTGAGGGGTTATGACTTCAAAGCAGATATCTGGAGTTTCGGGATCACGGCCATCGAGTTCGCCACGGGGGCGGCGCCTTATCACAAATACCCACCGATGAAGGTGAGAGTACCGCGGGGGAATGTCAGCTCACCGAGTCAATGACACGGAACAAATGCAAAGTCAGTCCCCACTGATCCTCTGACGAGACGCCGACCGTTGACCGTTTTCTGCAGGTCTTGATGCTGACGCTGCAGAACGACCCCCCGGGCCTGGAGACCGGCATCACGGACAAGGAGATCGTGAAGAAATACGGCAAATCCTTCAGGAAGATGGTGTCGCTGTGTCTGCAGAAGGACCCGGAGAAAAGGTGTGGGCTCCGATGCTTTTACGCTGAACTCCATTTAGCACGTGACGCTTCGCAGTGGCTTCCAGTAGCTTTAAGCAAAGGCAACTACGGCGGATATGTGCTACTTCTAAACGTGAACATACGTTTGAACAGAAATTCATTGTCCCTTTGCTGCTTTTCAGGCCGACATCCTCAGAGTTGTTGAAGCATAAATTTTTTCAGAAAGCAAAGGTAGGTGCCCGAGACTCACACAGCGCGGCAGCCAGCGGCGTCCTCGTTTCAGGCACCGACCGTGCAGAAGTGATCTGATTGGCCTCCAGGGTTTTTACAAAAAGAATTAGTCATGCATCAAGAGATTAAAAAAAAATGTCTTCTTGATAGGCGTTTCTATCAAAGCAGGCATAAGCGGTCTGCGTCCAAGCCTCTGGCCAACTAGTGCTAATGATGAATAACCGAACCCCAGATGAGCAGCAGGGGTTAAAGGTCGGGCACTTGGAGTAAATGTCCCTGTGAGCTGTACGGGGGGATTTGGGGGGGCGGGGTCAGCCGCTCGCTGCTGCACAATGTGACGGAGCCCAGTCGGGAAACGCTTCAACGCGCACCGAAGCGGTTACGTTTCAGTGTGATGCAAGTCCCGACAACGGCCCCTTTTCTTCCTCTCCCTCGTCGACAGACCCACGAGTATTTACACGAGAGGCTGCTCCAGAGGGCGCCCACGATAACGGAGAGGTCGAAACGGGTGAGACGCCGGCGGAGGTTTTGACTCCCCGTTGACCTGAGAACAAGATGAGCTCATGTCCCTTTTTTTTTTTTTTTTTTTCCTTCAGGTGCGCCGAGTGCCGGGCTCCAGCGGTCGGCTCCACAAAACGGAGGACGGCGAATGGGAGTGGAGCGACGACGAGCTGGACGAGGAGAGCGAAGAGGGCAAACTAGCCGTCGCCGCCATGCGGGTGAGACGGAGCTGCCGGGCGTTTTTTTGGGTCCCTTTGCGCCTCATTAACGCATTCGCCGCACTGTAGATGTCTCCATACCCCTGTGCGATGTTTAAATTGTCCTTCTCGTGTCGGTGCAGCAGCATGTCTGTCCTTTTTGTCTCCCCACTGAGTCTCTGTTTGTGTGTGTGTGTGTGTTCCTTCTGACGGGCCAAGGAGCAGCAGGCGAAGCCTGTTAACGCCACCAGGCGACAAGTGCGCTTCTCCTACCCACTCGAGCTGCCTGCGTCCAGGGTTGTTCACTTGCCACCACGATACAGATGGCGTTCCCCTAACAAGGAAGGACTCTCACTGCGCCGTCGTTAGAGTCAGGGCAGCGCGAGGACACCCGGATACTTCCTGTTCGTCATTATTCATGAGCGGACGATACGAGTCGATGTCACGCAGCTGATTTGTTGAAAGGGAAAGCTGACGAGGTTCCTGCAGTCGGCGATAAATGTGCGCGCAGGCTGCAGATCACACGCGAGGCGACGGATTAGCCGGTACTGTTAAGGCCTCTTTCTAACAGCCAGATGTCCTGTGTCTTATATGAAGCAGCACATAATTCAATATGTGGAACTTAGTTAATACTGTTAAAGGGTTCTCGAGTTAGTTCAGCGGGAGCAAGATTCAACCAAAGTAGTGAGAGTTACCTTTCCTGGAAGCCATCTGTATTTCTATTTTCTATGTCTAAATTTATTTATTTATACTGACCAAATCACATTTAATCAATACCAAGCAAATTAAATGATTTTTTTAACTACAGCACTAATGACCATCGTGGCGTTCTCCAAATTGCGCTTGATTCTTCTTCGTTGGCTACTTGTTGGCAAACTGAACCATCAATTCTTACACTTAAACAAGGTGCCGCATCATTTTTTTTCTCCTCCCGACACGAGACGCTTGCGGTTCTGCCCAGAGAAAGATGCATGTTGTTGTTGGAGACTGGATACGGACCGCGGGACCCCTGAGCTCATGTGATCTCTGACATCACATCCTCCCAGTCGACTCAGTTTGCCTTCATTTGGGCCTGCGGGGCCTCCGTCCGACTCTCTGAGTCGGTTATAATGTTTTTCTGGGGGGGTTTTGTGCAGATAAACAGTGTGACCTTATAACAGTGTGACTTTTTTCCCCTTATTTTATGTTCACTTCAGCCGCTTCTCTGCTTTTTAAATCTAATAATTACACGTAGGCCGGCTGTATGTAAATGAGAAAAGACAGGGGGTGAGCCGCTATAACCCGTGTGCCCCTCTTGCTTTCTGTGTGTTCTCTGCATCAACGCGGGCTGTTTTTTTTCTTTTTCTGCTTTGCCTGAAGCCGTCGCCGCCGCGTCCTTTCTCTTAGAGTCTCATCTCCTCTGTCTGCCTTTAACAGTCACCAAGAGTGAAGGAGGGATCGCAGAACTCCGAGGTGAGTTGCAAAGTTGCAGCCCCAAATTGGTAGTGTTTGTTGTCTCTCGCTGACGCCTGACGTTGCTGCCGCAGGTCTACCAGCCCCCCGAGCCTTTCGGTAGTCCGGTCCAGCCGACGGCGGCGGGGGAGTTTGGACGTGGGCTGCAGGTCCCTTTGCAGCCCACGCCGGTCAGCACTCAGCCCGCCGCCCAGGCTGCCTCTCCCACACCGGGCGTCCCGACTGCGGCCCTCTCACAGGTGGGTCCGGGATGCATTTACCGGTATTAAAAAACGCGTCTATTTAAGCGTTTATTCTACTCAAATGTGCATCTTTGCAGGTGCAAGCTGCCTCCAGCGACGCCAGTGCCCCCATTAGTTTGGTATTACGGTTAAGGTACGTTTCCCCCATTGCCACACGAACATCTTTGTTTTCTTCTGCTGTATCAAGTCGAGTAACACATTATAAAGACAACTCTCCTCCGTCTCCTCAGAAATTCAAAGAAGGAGCTGAATGACATCCGCTTTGAATTCATGCCAGGGAGAGGTGAGTTAAGTTTCTGCGTTGTTCAAAGCCTTTCGTTGCTGGTTGGTTAGAAAACAAAAAGGTCCTGAGGTCACGACTCCTTGGCCACATCTTCGGTAATCAGTCAGTGAAACTGTGTTTTGTCGAGCTTATTTTGCTGCATCGGCTTTTCCAACACAGCTGACTCACCAAAACCAGCTCGTTTCCGAGCTGACAGCGAGGGGCCTTTTTTTGGTTCAGGGGGGTTCAGTCCTGTGTATTTTATTACCAAAACCACTGAATAGAAACCAGCTATTTGTGGAAATGTTGGAGCCTCAGTTATGACCTGTTATGTGTTTTTATTTAAACGTGGCTCTCAGTCCGTCCGTCTTCTTTCATGACTTCCCAGACACAGCAGACGGTGTGTCCCAGGAGCTGGTGTCAGCCGGCCTGGTGGACGGGAGGGACTTAGTAATAGGTCAGTAATTAAAAAAGACGAAAAAGGCACGTTCCCCTGACCTTCCGATGACTGTTTTGTGTGTAGGGGTGTTGCGCCGTGTCGTGTGCTTCAGGCTGCACATCCTCGAACGTTTCCCCTCAAACGTTGTTTCCTGTTTTTCAGTTGCTGCAAACTTGCAGAAAATAGTTGATGAACCTCAAGCCAATAAAAATGTCACTTTCAAACTGGTGAGTGCATAACCTCCGTCTGCAGGGTCATTGACGTGGCTTTAAAATGAGCTACTGCACCTTTATTAGTCGGTTAGTCATCACTTCTGTGTCTCTTTTGCAACCTGTTGATTGGATTTTCTTTCACATAAAATACTTTTTTTCATCATTTTCATCTTCTGCTCCGCTGCCTTTTGTTTCTCACTACTCTTCTTCTTCTTCTTCTTCTTCTTATCTCCTCATGTCACAGGCCTCTGGAACCGAGGGGTCTGAAATGCCAGATGACGTCAAACTGATGGGCTTTGCTCAGCTCAGCATCAGCTAAACCGTTGAACTACCTGGAAGCGCGACTTGCCTAAAAAAAAAAATGTGAAAATACAAACAAAATATCGTTTGACTTATTTCTGTTCCTATGGCGTTAAAGAAACCCCGACTGCCAAAGAAAACAGTACCTTTTTGTCACCCGTAGGGTCGCGCGACGCTACGTTCAATACAGCAGAAGCGCCAGACAGTAAAAGAATCCCTCAAAACAACGTTTACAGCTTCTGTGATGTGTAGGAAGGATGCTGGAGGATCTCTGAGGAGCCGCTATCGCTCTCCTCCATCCCTCATTTCTCTCTCTCTGTTTAGTATGTGATGCATTTGCACAATCTCAACTAACGCCCTTGAATCTCGATGAGTGTAACGATGCCTTATATCCATCGGAACTACTGAATGCACGTTTTCCGCTCACCGTACGAAGCGTTATTTTGTCTGAAATGTTCAAAATGTGGTTTCTCTCGTTGGCGTCGAACTTTTTGACTTGGTTTTGAGGGAAGGTACGATGCTGCTCGCTGAAGTGCACACTTCTGTGCTCAACCGGTCGCCAGGAGGATCCTCTAAAGGGTGGCCGCTATTTTCCCCGCACAAAAAGACCAAAACCAACAGTGTGTTGTTGCTTCATAGGTCAGATATTTGAATCTGGCCACTATGAACAGCAGCAACAGACAGAACCAGAAGTCTTATACTCAAAGAGTGTTAAACCAGCGTCCCGATGAAAGAGGCCAAATGAATACATACAGATGAAACCTTTAAAGCAGGAAAAAAGGAGTCCCAAGATAAATGCTTAAAAGTTTTACCTCCCGCTGGCGTCGTAGTTAAGTAACAAAAAGTTTAACGCCAGCTGAAACCACAGGTCTCGTGTGAGCAGATGTGTCCGCCCGTCGCTTTTGGAATCCGTTTGTCAAAAAAAAAAAGAAGACTTAAAGTGCATTTGTGTTCGTGTGGACGAAACGTAAGAACTTGACTCAACCTCCTCGTGTAAATAACGTCGTTTTCGCTTTGACTTGTCTTTTATACTCTGCGTTTCACTCTCGGCCTTCTTTTTTCCGATCGGCGGCTTCGCCATCAAACCGCACGACGCTCGTTTTGAGTTTCAGCTTTTCTGCCTTGTGAGGAGTTTGAACAGATCGTCCCCCAGACGCCGCCACCTTTTTAAAAATGTCCCCAGGTTCTAAGCCGAGTCGCAGCGAATCAGCGGCCGGCTCCTAATGACGCCGAGTGGAGGCTGTTTACAGCGAACGGGCCTCTCCAGGTGCCATATAGAAGAAAAACACACGTCCCGCTCGGAGATAAAAATGTTGTTTCACATTAGCCTCGAGTTGTCTTTTTGCAGCGTAGGTTTGGTTGAGATATCGAAATATCGGCCCTGTGGTCCATTTAAAGGGGAATCGATGTTACACTACATTTTAAAGCAGCATTAGTATTTCGTGCCATCCTCCTGGTTCAGTCCGCAGCGGACGCGTGTGTGTGTGTGTGTGTGTGTGTGTGTGTGTGTGCGTGTTGTGTAGAGTGCGCCCTGCTTCTAGAGGAGTTCATGGCTTTGTTCTCATCCTTTCTTCTACAGTCTCCTCTCTCACTTTAGTCTCGTAACGTGGCAGCAACTGAACAGATGACCGACAAAAAAAAACGTTTGTCCAGGCAATAACTCATCCGAGGCTGTAATATATTTGAATTTTCCGATTGTTTTTAGTTATTTCGTTTCATTTTGTCCTTTTTGGAGTTTAAAGCATGTTTCTCTTGTTTTTTATTCAATAAAGAATGAGCATATCAGCCTTATCTTGAAACTTTTTAAAAATCTTTAGTAAGTATATACATGTTTAGAAAAATGGAGAAAAAAAGCGCCCTGAACAGTCAACAAAGTAAAATAAGTTGACATATTGGTCTTTACGCTCGTGAATTCCCTCTTCTTCTTATTACATTTCACTAATAGTTATTCTTATTGTTTGAACGAGAGCATTCAGGTTTCCTGGTGTCTGTATCTTTACGGCCAAAATGATGTTTTTACACCCCTTTCACCCAGAGCAAGTTCTTCCATGCCTTGTTAATACAAAAGGGTTCTGGTAACGCCAGTAGATGGTGAAAGATAAACGGCCTCATCATCATTTCTAGACTCTAATCTCATCTTAGATATACTAAAGACATTGTATAACCATTTTTACAGGATCTTATCAGTAAGTGGGATATGAATTGCGCAACATGACCTCAGCAGCATTAAATCAAAGCTCTTCATGGAGTAGAACCCGTGTGTTTGGTATCTGGTCAGCAGGGTTTTCACGTGACCGTGAGCTTTTTACCAACTCTTTAAATCCATAGGTTGGTCTGAAGTGCACATTTTTTTTTTTACACATTCCCTTTAACGTCGGCCTAACTTACACTGTTACGGGGTTCTCCTGTTGTGTACAAAATCAGAAAGGAAAGGTGGAGGTCGGGAGATAGAGGAAGAGCGTCCACACGACAGATAAGACTCTTTGAAGCCCATTTTTATACGTTCCTCATTGGCTGTTAGAGCAGGTACGATGTGTCGAGGAACACCTCGAATCAATACCCGATGGAGATGAGCTGCATAACAGCTGCACTTCGGCCTTGGGGACCCTGACGTCACTTTCTAATACTTTGGTAGTCTTGTTTGTTAGCGACAACAGGGAGGTCATAAAAAGCACCGCGATTGCCAGTTTAAACATTAACCTGCAGGGGATCAGAGTCAAGCTGACGGTCGGTTGGCTGCGGAGGGGCTTGAAGCCAGACCTCTATCTCTCTCTCTCTGTCCCACGCTGCACTCCTGGAACACCCGCCGCGCCGCTATGAGCAACTTCGGGCAGATCCTGAAGGAGATCGGGGAGTTCGGCTTATTTCAGAAGCGCCTGGTGGCGGCGCTGTGCATCCCCAGCCTGTTCACGGCCTTCGACGTGATCGGCCAGGTGTTCACGGGACTGAGCTTCCCGCATCACTGCAACACCGACTGGATCCTGGAGCGCGGGCCCAACCTGACGGACGAGGGCCGGAGGAACCTCACCCTCCCGGCGAACGAGGCCGGCGGGTACGAAAGCTGCGCGATGTTCTCGCCCGTGGATTTGGACCTGGAGACGATCAAAGCGTACGGGATCAACGCCACAACCGGGTGCACGAATGGATCCGATTTTTTGGCCCCCGAAGGGGCCTCCAGCATCGTGACAGAGGTGAGGGACGGTCGACAGAAAGCAACGCGGCTCGTGACACTTTGAGAGGAATCACAGCAACCTGTTGGAAAAAAAATAACTGCCATTTTCAGTAATTAAAGGCCTCTCATCTTCCTCTCACCAGTTCAACCTGGTATGTGACAGAAGCGGTTTGGTCGAGGCCTCACAGTCCATCTACATGGCCGGTCTTCTGATCGGGGCGCTGCTTTTGGGGCAGATGGCTGACAGGTGCGCATCCACCCTCGCCTTCACCGCACATGTACTCTGAACAGGTTGCTTTTTTTACTTCTGAGTAAGCGGCGGGAAGTCGGCGATTTGAAAGCTGAAAGCGTTGTTTTCTTCCCTCCGCAGGTTCGGGCGACGCTTTGTGGTCCTGCTTTCACTCCTCCTCTTACTGGTGTTTGGTGTCGGTGCTGGTTTCTCACCCAACATCTATGTTTATATTGCTCTCAAATTTCTAGGTGGCTTCTCCAGTTCAGGCATTGTTATGAATGCATTTGTCATAGGTATGTAAAATGTTTGCCTTCAGAGGGAATTTTCTTCATTTCTAGACTAGAGGATGACAAACAGCAGCATTCAAATTGACTGTCTTTACATGATGACGTGCATGAGACACTCCTTCATTATAAATACAAATGAAATAACACAAAATAGAAGAAACTACAAGTCTGTTATTAATCAAATACAAACGCAAAGGGAGTCGTTTTGCAGAAGCAATGGCACTGTTCATTTTACCTGATGTTGTCAAACATTACAGTACAACTTTTTTTTAATGACACAATGTTTTTTTTTTTTTTTGGAAGGTGGAGAGTGGAGTGCTTCCTCCAAGTTTGCCTTGTGCACCATCATCTGCCACTCCACCTTTCCTCTGGGACTCATGCTGCTGTCTGGCCTCGCCTATCTGATCCCGAACTGGAGGATCCTGCAGCTGGTGCTCTTCAGCCCTCTCGTCGTTGTCCTGGCAATTTTTTACTGGTCAGCGGGCCTCTCGGACCCTCACGGATGTAGTGTTTCTTTTAGATCTGGACTGGAATAAGGTGTAAGTAAAACCTGTGTGTCCATTAGGATTCTTCCAGAGTCGGCTCGCTGGCTCATCACCCAGGGCAGGAAGGAGGAAGCCGTGAAGGAGGTCCGGCGGGCCGCTAAGGTGAACGGACGGAAGGTCCCGGAAGACCTGCTGGAGCGGGTGAGTCGAATAAAACATACACAAAAAAAAAACTAACTTAAGATCTAAAATGGAAACCTGCTTTGTTTAGCTGGACAATGAAGGCCCATCAAAGAGAGGAAGCATGTTGGACATCTTCCGGATATCATATCTGAGAAAACGTGCACTCATAATGAGCTACGTGTGGTGAGTGTTCACTCAAACCACCACCCGCTGCCACGTCTTCAGCTTCGCCCTTTTAAACTAAGGAATCACTTGCAGAATCAAATCTGAACCCTGAACATATCTCTCCTTCTTTTAAAAAGGTTTGCAACCAGTCTCATGTACTATGGACTGAGTCTGAACGTGGGAAACTTCGGTCTGGACATCTACCTGACGCAGTTCGTCTTTGGCTTGGTAGAATTACCTGCCCGCCTGGGCAGCTTGCCTCTCATGCAGCACTTCGGGAGGAAGAAATGTCTGTCTGGGGTCCTGTGGTTCGGAGGAGCAGCCTGTCTCGGCATACTTGTCATTCCAGAAGGTGATTTGTCGAACGACGAGCATCCGTCTCTCGAACGTACCGTTGCAACCCCGATGCAACTCTGTCCGTTTTCGTCATTTGTCCCTCAGACCTCCTCGTCGTGGTCACCGTCATCGCCGTACTCGGAAAGTTTGCCGCCACGGCCAGTTTCTCCATAGTCTACGTTTACACCGCGGAGCTGTACCCCACCACGCTGAGGTAAGCCACGGCGTCCCCGCAGGCCGAGCGCGAAAACCCTACGCAAACGCTTACGAGGCGCTAACGGGTGCGTCGTCGTCGCCCCCCCCCCCGGCAGGCAGAACGGCGTGGGCCTGAACTCCACGTGCGCTCGCGTGGCGGGAATCCTCGCCCCGCTGATCAGGCTGCTGGGCGTCTACCACTTCGCCGTCCCCATGCTGGTGTACGGCCTCGTGCCCGTTGCCGCCGGAGGCCTCTGCTTGCTGCTGCCCGAAACGCTCAACGTGGAACTGCAGGACCACGCCGAGACGCGGTGAGTCGGCGGCGACTCTCTGAGTCACAGCCGAGCGGAACGGAACGAGCAGCAGCGAGTGTGGTCATCTCTTTTTTTGTTATTTGTTTTCAGAAAACCTGAGAATGGGCCTGAGATGCGACCCGTCGGTAAAGAGGAAGAATCCGGAAAGAGCACGAAAATGTAATCAATACGGATTTGTTTTGTATCAGAAATAAATCGCTTGCTCTACGACGAGGATGCAGTTACCTAAACGCAAAGCACCATGCGGACCTTATTAGACATGATTTTATTTTTTATTGTTACAATCCATTAACAAATGTTTCACTACTGAAAAAGTTAGAGACTGTTTGATATCTGGGATTTGTATTTATATATTAAATAATGCATGTGTAGTTGCTAAATGTTGCATTATGATTTTACTACCCACTGATTACTCACCTTTTAACTGTGTGTAGTGTTGTATATTTTCTTAGATGTTAAAGAAATGAGTGCGTTGTCGCCCCCTGCTGCTACGCTAAAGGCACGTCGGACACTGTAGTTATTGTGAAACCACCAGTACAAACAAGTACTTCTCTCCACCACTGCTCAAGACTGTGTGAAGTGTGTACGGTTGCTGGTTTAACGTAACACCTGGACACACCTGCACTAAGTGCGCTCTACTAGCTTTTATTGTTTATTGCTTTTCCGTGTAGTAAAACATGTCCAAAGGTAGGCGCCACATCGCACTATTGGGTTGGCGTGTTCGGGTAAAGATGATTTAGCAAGGGCCTTTTTCATGAGCCCGCTGGGAATTCTATTTTAATTTGAATTAAATGTCCCAATGTTACTAACAATGTGCACTCGGATTTAGGGGATTGTGGCCTTATCCTTTGTTGCAATATTTATTAAAATACGTATATTTGTTAACATGCAGGAGGTGAAATATACCGTACAAAGAAAGACATTTTTAATTTTTTTATTGATGTGTTATTTTAGTGTCATTCGTAAAATGTGTTTTTTATGCATCATATTTTATAACTGGAAGGTCATGAAATGAATAGATTTACACTTACAATGATTCCATTTCTTTGTACATTCATGCAGAATTTAGTGACTGTATTGGATTCGATCAAACGTGGCATCAGGTACACAGGTTCAGTGTGAAATGTACAGACCACAGTATCATGCCGGGTAGAAAGGTTCCTACTAGCATTGAGCTAAACAATGCTAATTACTATCAAAGTGGAGCGCTCGTCAGTGCTACTCAACAGGAATCAAGTGAACAAGCGTCTTCATTATCCTCTGCAACAACGTACTACACTGTCACAAACAATATCTGTGATTATTTTCCCAGTAAACATTTATAATTTACATAATTTACAAACCACCACTAAGAATTACACAAAATATGTTTACTACAACTGAACTAGAAAAAAACAACAAAGCCGAGTTGGATTAAACACAACAGCCTGTGAGATTAAGCCGTTGTTGCTTTGTCGCTCATTGCCGGTACATGAACACGGGAGGTTTGGTGAGCAGTTGGGCCCTTGTGCGGTTCGCCATCGAGTCGGCTGAGGACACAAAACAGAACACGGCTTTTAACAGACGGCCCTCGGGGGTTCACGAAGCGTTGCCTGCCGGTACTCACGCTGTGCGTCGTATACATATTCACGCCTCGGACTCGATCGGATTGGACGCCGCGTCGGAGAGGAGCCATCGGTTCTTGTGTTGAGCGTGTCCAAAGCCCTCGTCGTAATTCCCTTTTCTTCTGAACAGTTGTTGGTAGTGAAATATGCAGTAGAACTCTCCATACAACGGTGCGTAATTGTGCAGGCTACAAATGAGCACAATGGCAGGTACACAGTTTAATTATGCATTTTGTAAATCATCCTTGTAAAGGTTGTATAGCTCTGAGCCTCTTCATCAGTGGACATTTTCTGTTGGGACTAATAACTTTTCAGCTTTTCAGCATTTACAGTTCCTGCAGCAATGCAGCGGTTTGCCAACGTATACGAGGTCAAAAGGTCGTCCGTGAAAAGGTATATTTAACTTTATATTTATATTTATATATTTATATTTATATTTGGACTTCTAGTTATCTGCCACCTTCATCGGAGAACGAGTGCTCCGAATGTAACTTTTCATCCGTGAAAAACATGTTGTGCTGCTAAATAAAATCTAAATAATTGCGAAAAAGATACGCAAAAGTCAGTAAACAAAGTCAAAGGTGAGTTTGATAAATAGCAGTTTTTTTTTCAAATCTTCTGTAGATATTGCCATATTACATAGTAAATTATTTTGATATTTTGACTTAACTCAATATTTAAACAAATCAATCAATGAATCATTCGTAGATTTTGAATATATTTGGCAACCATTGAGTTTATTGTGGTTATTGGATATAAAATCAAATTTGGCAAAGAGATAATTTAAACATTAATTTGAAATTGATTGAAAATTGATTATTTTTGCTGGTGATTTTTCTGTAAACCGTTTCAATGGTTTTACCTTAATTTGTTCTTGCACTGTTTACAACAAAAGCAACTTTGGTGAAAAATGTATTTGTCCGCAGTGATTTTTTCCATCGGATAAACCGTCTTCAAACAGCCTGAACACGTCTCAGGACAGGCTGGTTGAAACTGAACAGAGAAATGAGACCACGCTTTGTTAAAATAATAAAAACAACAAACAGTGACGCAGAATGCAAACCAAAAACACAAAACCGTTTTAAAGAACCTAAACAACAAATAAACCCTCAAATGTAAGAAGAAATAAACAAACAGGCGACAAACTTTACATCTTTGCAAGCAAATTATGTACATAACAATGTTGTCAAACTGAATAAAACCCCTTTCTCAAAGGATCATCTCTCTCGTAGTTCTCCGTGACGGTTTTGGTGCCCGAAATACTGTTTCCCTCACGGTCGGTCTGCACCTCCAGTACGCTGAGCTCTCTTTTGGGGGCGGAAGGGGATTTACTTTTACCCCCTTTTCTGTCCTGAGCAGGACTGTTGCACGTCAGGGTTTTAGTTGTCCGAAATGTCTCCTCTGCTTTTGGGCGGACCGGCTTCTCCTGTGGGAACGGCCCCGAGGTGTCGTTCTTCCTGGCGGCGGACTGGATGGAGATGAAGGCGGGCGAGGACGGCTTTGCCCCCAGGGCAACGGGCGGCGCCGTACCCCTCTTCGTCTGCGGCGGCGCCGGTTTCGTTCCGCTCGACCCGATGCTGATCTTGCCAACGCCGCCGGTGAGCGGGCCTCCTCGCCGGTCGCCCAGAGACTCCTTGAACAGGCACGACAAGCCGGCGATATCCGAGTCCGACTTCAAGGTGGAGACCGAATAGAGGGCCTTCTTTATCGCTTCCTCGATGTCCACGAGTCGGGCTAAAGTCTGTTCCTTCAGAGTCATGATGTCCTCGCTGGCTCGCTCGAGATCGCCAAAAACATGCGCCATTGAAGAGCCGCTGTCGGGGCTGCGCTTCTCCGAAGGTAACCGCCCCGCTTGCCTCTCCGCGCTTGCCTCCGTTGCCCAGTCAGGAACGTTCTCAAAGACCCCCCTCAGAGACCCGACGTCCACCTCGCTGGTGTCCCGCTCGATTTCCTCGACCCGACTGAGAAGGCTGTGCAGCTCCTCCCGCCTTCGCAGGTTGTCGACAATTTCCATGGCGGCGCCGGCGTTGCCGCGCACGATTTCATCCATGTGGACCGACAGCCGCTGGCGGCGTTCGTCCTCCGTCTCCTCCGCTCTCACTTTCTTTGCCCTCATTTCGACCTGGCCTACCTCCGCCATTTTCTGTCTTTCCTTGCGGTCAGAGGTTTGTCTAAAGGTTTCGGGGTCGTTGCCGGACGGACCAGTTAGAGTGTGTTGAGGCTCCTCTGCCACATATGCAGGAGATGAGGGGTTCTCCCCGGACGTATTTTGGGGGGGGTTGTTGCCAGGCTGAGCAATCTTACCTCTTTTGGGCTTTACAGGAGCAATCTTTGCCGACAATTCATTTTTGCCTCCAAATTTCCGACACGCCTCTTTAAAATCGACAGGGCTCTCATCCGTTTCAATCGCGTTTTCTTTTGGCGGCGGGCTTTCCTCTTCTGCTTTGACATTTATCTCCCGCTGCAGCTCAATGTTCTGATTATCATTATCACTTACGAAGATAACAACTGAACCAGGGGCTTCAATTTCCTCGTGTTTATGCGCAGCTTTATCAAAAGGCCTGTCCCTTTGATGATCCGCCACCTCGGGCCCCGAGTCTGCACCAGCGTTCATTTTGAACGAGCTCCGCTTATCTTCGTCCCGATGCGACAGTAGTTGAGGATCCTCGGTTCTCGCGGGATTAGCTCTGGTTTCCTCTGGATTCTTTGTGTTGGCCGGTCGAGCGTCTCTTGGTTTCGCTTTCAAGTGCTCGGGCTTCGGTGGGACGGCTGGCTTTGGACCGACGGGCCGTCTGCTTTCCTCGGCGACGGCACTCGTAGCCGGTTTGTTCGGGGTTCCGCTTTGACTCGGGGGCTCCGCATCGGCCGCTGACACTTGTTCCCCCGAGAGCTGCCGTCTCAGTGCTGCTTGGCTTGATTTGGGTTCAGTCGCATGGCGAAACTCCTCCTCGGTAGGCTTTTCAACGCGCGCTGCGCCCGCATTTTCTGATCTTTCTTTCCGAGGTTTGGACGCGTTTCTGTAAATCATCGCTGCCCTGAAATCGCCTCTGCTGACGTTGATGTTGGATTTCTCCAGGGAATCCAAAGCTGCTTGAAGTTTACCCTCAAAAACAACCTCTTCATCCTCTTGCTGTGCAGCAGGCGTCTCTGGACTGCGTACAGACGCCGTAGCAGCTTGAAAGGGTAGTTTCTGGACCACTTCTGTGCCTCTTTGACCCACTTCGCTGCGTGTGTCAGTAGCTCCTACTTCTTCAGAATTAGTGGCCCTCTCCGTGTTCTCATGCCGGTTGTCGGATTCATGTTCTGACGTTGATGGGAGTTTGTTCCACACTGGCTTATTGTTTTGGGAAAACTCCGCTTTTGTTTGTTTTACGTCTGCTTCGGCCTCTCTTGCGGCCTGCTGGAGGCCACGTGTTGCAGTTTGGAGGTTAGAAATTCCGTCCTTCACTTCCACGTGAATGCGTCTTGTGGACGACTCGCTCTTTCCAAGTGGGAACGCGCAAGAAGTGGCGGCAGATTGGGCCGGGCTTTCCCACGCGTTTTGCTTCGGCCGCGTTGGTCTCTGATCTCCGGAGAACATGTCTCTCAGCCTCTTGATGTCCACTGGGACCCACTGCGAATCCTCCTCTGCTTGATCGCCTGCCCGTTCACGATGGAGATCTGTTACTTCACCAGAAACAGTTGGGTTCGGTGGGAGTTCCTGTTCTTGTTCGATTGGCTCGGCCTGAAGAGCTTTCAAACACTCCAAATCTCCTTTGTCAATACAACCCTTAAAGAGTTTTACATTCCCCTTCACTGTGATTTCCGGTCGTATGGATTCATGATACGTTTGCTCTTTGGGAGTTTCTAGAAGGCAGCTTACGAGCCCCTTTCTAAGTTCTGTATTTTCTGCGTTTCTCACTTCCTCCCTTTCTTGCTCTGGTTCATCGTACTCTGCACCTTGTGGCGGACGATACGTTTTCACATCTTCCTTATCAAAATAATTGTGGAGGGCGTAAACAACGACTTCGGGACATCCGTCCACATCCTCCTGCACGACGACGCCTTTCTGCAGAGAGTTATCCTGATTGAGAATGTCCTCAACGAGCTGAACCACGTTGGCGGTTTTAAAGTCGGTGTCTTGGCCGGTGGTGGAGTGACGCTGTCGGACGGGCGCGCTCACCGCTGTGGCCACCATGCTCCCCTCGCCAGCTTCCTTTACGTACGTGACGTGGGACTTTAGGTTTGCGCGCGGAAGCAGCTGGAGTATGAGGTTTTGTGCACCACCTTCAGCCACCTGGTCATAGTTTATCTCCGGCCCACCCGATGATAGCGTGAATTTGGCCTTCTTAGCTATCATTGTCTCGTACACCTCGATGATTGAGCCGTCTGAATGTATGCAATTGCCACGGTGCAGGGTGTTAAGTGTTTCCTTGATGTTCTCCACCATCGTCTCAATGTCGTCCCTGCTCTGGTGTCCAATTTTGTCAAATGGCATTGATTCGAACAAGTGGGTTCTGTCCTTAACGTTGGTTATTGGATGGTCCTGAGCGGCCCCACTGTCTCCCGCTGGGCTTTGTGATTCGGATCTGTGCGTACAGGAATGCTCTCTTTCTATGTTTGTTGGGATAAACGGGTTGTTTTGGAGAAGAGCTGCACTTGTTTTTATTTTTTCCTCGAGGTGTTCTGGATCCAAAGGGCTTGTAGGCTCATTCTTAAAGACTGTTTCACCAGTGGAAACTTCAGGGTCAACCATCCGACCAACGATAGGGACACATGGGCCCTGTTTATTGGGGGGATTTGTCATATCCAGACTTTTGTTTTTGTTGTGTACGTTATATTTCTTACACAATTGAAACTCCTGTGTTTGTTTTTGGACTCCTCCCGTCTCATCCCCAGAAATAGAAGCTTTCCCCTGAAACTTATTATCTGCAATTAAGGGGGGCATGTCCACAGATTGACTCTCAAATACCTTTCTGGTGGCCTGAACATCTATTCTTATCATATCCTCATCACCATCTCTTTTAGGATCTGGACTAGACCCGAGCCTCGCGTCACCCTCCGAGATCCCTTCACCATCACATGGCCTCTCTTCATGCTCCACGAAAACAGCTGATGTTTTAGTGACACGGGGTCTTTCCGCTCTTCCCGTCACCCCGTGCATCGTGGGGGCGCAAGGATGCACTTTGTTACTCAGGGCGCAGTTCTCAAATATCAAGCATCTTGAAAGGACCTCTCCCTCGTATCCCGTTTCACCAGCTGGCGCGCCGGTCTCCGAGCTCAAGACCTCGGCGAGCTCCTCGTCCACAGCTGCATCCAACACCTTCAGCTCCGGGCGGGTGTGCTTCAGCAGCCTTCTCAGCTCACATTTCTGCCGCTGCTGGTGCAGCTTTTCTCTGGAAAGCTGGGACGGCGCGGGCGGGCGTGAATGCGCTTCCGGGGCGCCCGCTGGTCCCGGCTCGTGACCGGCCGAGGGAGCCGCAGGGAGGTCGCCTCCCCTCGCTCGGGATTCTTCGGCCATCTTAGAAGAGCAGATTTTCATAATTGAGTCTTTTAACAACAGGAATGAGCCATCCGGTGGAAATCATGCACAGGTGTGTGCGTGCGGACACGCTTGCAGCAACCAGGGTGATACCTTCCAGATCATGCCACTCCAATTTGCTCGTCACATGCCGGGCGTCAGTGGGTTAGCCGAGCTCCAGAGCAACCAGCAGATGCCACCACAATGATATACGAAATAAATTGCTGAGCGGACGACGTCTGGTGTTTTCTTTCAACTCAGAAAAAGCAAGCATTTGGTTCTTGAGTGAAATAACAGGGTGGAAGTTGTTATTGTGAGAGTGCAAATTAAAACGCACACTGTTGGGTGAAGTACTTACCTTTGTTGGCTTGATTCTTTTCCCAGATTCAGCTGACTGCACTTGTGCCTGCACAGAAACAATCACGATTTCAGGTTGGGTTTACCTGACATGATATTTTTTTTATCAACATATGATACTGTTTAGTATTACGTATTATATGACAGTGTAAAACATAATTATCGTCAGCTATAAACCTACTTTATCTCAAGGCTTTTGTTGAATACACTTCTGATTGGTCATGATGATCTAAAACATTTAGCCCATAAAGACGATACCTGACACCCGTGCAGTACCTGGGTTCGGGATATTGGCAGATAAAGACTAACAATCCCACGCAAGGGTTTAATTATTAAGCTGCAACTTTTATATCTAAAAAAAAACGTAGGGGCGTAACTCTTGCCTTCTCAACTTTAAAGGACAAAATCTGATAAATAAATGCATGGATGTGAACGTACTCGATTGTTATTTATCTAAATAATCGTATCGTTGCTACGTGTGAATGGTCATCGCTGTATCTCTTGAAAGACGAGCAGGAAGATGTTTACCGGTCTCGAGTCCTGAGGGGCGACCTTTGACAGGTAGAGAGCGGACATGGCTTTGACCGAGACACACAGTTTCTCCTTGGTTGGGTTGAAGGATTTGTCTCTGAAATCTGCAATTGACCTCCTCTTTTCATCTGCAGACACACCACACAGAGCAGAGTCAATATGTAAAACGTATTAATGTATCTCAAATACAGTTTGTTTTTTTTAAGCACAGATTCGGAGCAAGTGGCTCTTTTTTTTTTTTATTAATGACTTCCATGTTCGCATCCATGTCACCAAAGTGTGTGTAAACAGATGGCAATTTTAAGGGTCACCCGTAATAACACTCTCACAGCCGATACCTGACAGCTGCCACGCGGTCGAGTTATAAATGTACCACTCGCGGCGCAGCGGCACAGATACCTGACGCCACCGACACAAATACAGACGGTTAGACGGAACTGACGCCGCAGATGACTGCGCACAGGAGAGCAAAGTAAACACACACGTCTTGCAATTGTTTGGGGTACGGGAGGTAAATGCCGTCAGCTGTCAATCACGAGCAGACATGTGACATGTAAAGTGAGAACTGTGTTGGATTTGGAGGATTTTGACTGCTCCATTTAGGTCAACAGCAAGTCTCAACAGCCTCAGGATTTACATAACCGCACGATCCATCATGGGTAACGTATTATTCTCTCTCTCTATATATATAAATGTATGTGAGTACACAAGTATTAAGCAGCATGCAGAAGCCATTTAACATGCGGGTTGCATTCCCTCTTCTCAGCAGACACAGATTATCCGATGAAAACACAAATCTCCACTCACAGAAAATGAGCAGCTCCCAGCTTCCTTCTGACCTGCGTGTCTGCTTTTATTTCCTCTGAAGCTCTGTGAATGCGTCGGGTCTGATCTCCTGTAGGTTGGAGTCTGGTAGTGGATCCTCTGCCTCTCTCTCTCTGCCTCGGTCCTGCCCCACTGACAGCCGACCCTTTCACCCTCCTGCACTTATTCAGGCCTATTTCCGTCTTGTGCTCTACTATGCCCACACCGGGTCGAGTCAATCACCGCTTCTTGCACAGTCACCGCTTCCCTTTTCATTCATACCGTCCACAGCTCTGAGTCACAGGACTCATAAGACACCGGCAACCGGGATTCTACCGCTCCCTGAAAACCTCAATCAAGGTCTTTTTCGGTTTGATCAAATGCTCTTTGTGCTGGGAAAGGTGCCTTTATCCCGTTGGTGCCAAATCATTTGCTTCTCACGAGTGCTTCGTGGGCTGGAATACGCAGCGGTCGGGATCGGCGGTTCCGCACAGAGCACTTTTTTGTGAATGTTGGCCGGTACTCACCAGCTTGAGCGGCAGCGATTGTTTCAAAATCAATGCCCCCTATTGTTTTTCTCCTCTCCACTCGTCTCGGTTTCACCGCCTGGGGAGAGAAATAATAAACCGTCAGTGCCACTAGGCGGCCATGTCTCTTTGTATGTGACATTAGTGCGTCTTAATTCTATTTTTGGAAGCAGCACGCTGGAAGTTACACAATAGAAGTGATTGTATTCACCCTTTGAGTCACGTGATCCTTTGCATGTGCTTTGGCAGCATCAACCGGGGGGCCAGCAGGATTTTGGATCTTTGGTTCCTCAGCAGAGCTCTTCCGCTCTTTAGCCTGTCCCTTCTCTGCCGGCATGATATTTGCATCCCTGAAACTGCTGCGCGGCTTGTTTCGTGTGGCCGTCTTCGCCTCAAACAGAGCCGCCAGGGCCCCGATGGAAACGGCGCCGCTTTGAAGGCTCGACATCGACTTGCTGCGGGACAGGACGCCGCTGCCCCGTTCCCTTCGTGTGATTCCTCTTCATCAGAGACTCCAGAGGAGTCTCTTTGATCTCCGGAGGAGGCGGAGCAGGCTGACGGTGATGCACAAGACGAACATGCGTTTGTGTTCAATATTTCCCCCCCCAAAAACTGAGGATACCTTGGTGTTTGAGTCAGAGCTCACCTCTTTTAAGACCTGCTTGGGCTTTGAGTCGCCATCTCTGCCTTTCTGTGTAGGTTGATACCTTTCAAACAAAAACAAAAGCATATTCACCACCTACTAACCCAAAGACAGACACTATTCGGGGGGGAGGGGGGTTCTGTCACCTGGCAACCAGCTGGGACACAGACATGATCTTGTCTTGTCGGGCGAGCCGGTCAAAGAACGAGGGGCCGGCGCTGAGCGACCGGGTGCGTCTCAGCTTACTCTTCCAGTCCATGAGCGACGCCGGTTTCGCCTGCCACACACGACACAGAGCCGATTACATCACCAGTGTGAGGAGCCAGCAGGCGCTGATACACGTCATACGTTT
Organism: Apeltes quadracus; assembly: GCA_021346845.1. Taxonomy (NCBI): domain Eukaryota; kingdom Metazoa; phylum Chordata; class Actinopteri; order Perciformes; family Gasterosteidae; genus Apeltes; species Apeltes quadracus. The sequence continues at coordinate 10,004,242 of CM037914.1, forward strand.
CATTCTTTAAGCCCAGCAATGCATTCAGTTCAACAATGTGACAATAATAACCGTCGTAAGGCTAAACATTTCCACGCCGAGTTGTCGAAAGAGGCAGGTTTCAACATGCAGAGCCCGTCGCGAATGAACAAGTTACTGTGATTCTGAGGATGTCGTGGGGAAAAAAAACCCCAGCGTTGCTTCAGAGTGTAACTACAACTTCACTTAACTTAAACTAACGTTTGATGAAATCAAGGTTGGGAGTGGAGCGGTTACCTGAAGCAGCTCGCCGAGCGTCCGTCTCCTGCGACAGTCAGAAAACACTTGGGCAGCATCACGAGACCGGCGCGCGGTGTGGAACGCTGGGGAGCAAAGTCCTTCTTCCTCCCCATTGCCTCACACGGTGTAAAAGGATTTATGAATATGCGAAGAGGAGCAATCAACAGGATGATATATATATAAAATATAAAATCTGTACTGCTCGCTGCATTAAGGCAAAATGTATCCGACGTTCCAGCTTCTTTTCTCTGCACCAAGCTTCCTTTGTCATTATTGGGGGTTTCGGCTCCCACGTGAGATTTCAGGAGAATCCTTGCTGGTGAAAACTTCTGAAGCCCGGATGGAATTAACCCGTGTGAAAACCTTTATCGATCTTGAGGGGAAGTTGCGTCACCACAACGGAATGAGGGCGCCGGGGAGGAGGGGGGGGGGGCACTGACAGAACAACACGTAGAAAATATGGGGAACGTAGAAATGTTGATAGTATGCAACTGTTTTCCCTTGATGGCATTATGTGGGTTCCTTGTTTGACAGTTGGAAATCAATGATTAACGCAGATGATTCTCAAGTTACAGATTTACAAATTGACGGTGCAATACGGGAGCATGTGACGGGGGTCACATGCACAATAAAACCGATCATGTGAGTTGATTTACAATTTAAAACGGTCAACTTATTTAATCTGATTAGATTTCTAAACAAAAGCATCCAAATGTTTCTCATTATTTTGTAAAAAGGACCCATATTGAAAATAACAATAATCCAAAATTTCCTCACAGTACGTAAGAGATGGAGGGGGGGTGAAAGAAAAAGGTATTATGCTTCCTTTCTGCAACAGTAGAATAAGTTTACATGATTATTGTTATACAGCACCTGTATAGGTCCTATTTATTGAGTCACTTCAGCAGGGTGGGTGCAACAACATCCTCAGTTACACTGTTGTGTTCCTGATGGATAAACCCTTTGTTAGATTTTGATCTTACAAATTCAAGGTACGATTACTTCTATGACTGGAACTGTATTAAACCCCAATTAATGTCAAAATCAGGAGGACTAATGCCACCACAATCTACAACATTGTAAAGTGGCCTGTGTGCATAGGACTAATCTTACTTTTGTGATCTACATGCATTGTATTTAGCTATGCAGGGCTTCTACTCCAAAAATTGTGTTTTTACACTGAGGGGAAAAATGAAAATGCTGCAATCTTGAGGCACCTTTTTGAGTATCTATTTCACATGCGGTAAAGGTTGGACACAATGGCAGCTTTATACAGGACACACATCTCATAATCACTGTCTTTAGTCCTGCTTTCAGTTAATCAGTCTTCAGACAAAGACACGAGCAGCATGCAGCGCACAGCACAACAGCACCCCCCCCTCGGGGGCAAAAAACGAGAGCTTCAGCCTTCCTCCAACTACAACCCCCCCCCCTTCAAACCCCACTCCTGCCTCTGTCTCAAAGGCACTGTGCAGATGAAAGGGAATGAGCAATGCTGCCTTTGACTGGGAGCTGTGCAGTGTTATTAGGGCAGGTTTACTGCCCTCGTCTGCGTTTTGAACAAACTTGCTTACAGCCAGATGTTTTATTTTTTGTGGGGGGAGGGAGGGTCCGCGGCTGCTCGCATGGAGACTTAACCACAACTAAAGGAAAGGCGTCAATACGCCCATGGACACACATGCATGTCTAGCTGTGTTTTTAATGAGTAAAAAAAAAATAAAAATAAACTAAACTGTGTGCCGTTGTTCCCTCTGCGTGGACTCCTCCGGTAGTCCAGCAGAGGGCGCTAAAGACCACCGGGACGCAGAGCGCTGCCCGGAGGAACCACATTGGGGTTACGAGGGAACATCACAGTGGGGGGCTATTCGAGGCCAACCCGGGACGCACCTCGGTGAGAACAGAGAAGGCGGGGCAGATGAGGTCAACGCTGCTCGGCAATGTTACGGCCGGTGACGTCAGCACAAGTGTATTTACCATCAGAGACGGTGGAGTCCTCGTTTTACCGGGGAAATGGTCCTCGCGTGACCCCCGCTGCACTCACGTCTTTCTTGTTCCTCCCGTCTGCATCGCTGAGATTCCAATGTGACGTCCGCGCGGTGTCTCTGCGTGACCCCATGTGACCCGCCGTCGGACACGCCCACACGCGCCTCACACGTCCCGGCAGTCATGAGTGAAGTCGGAAGACGTGTGACGTGCATGCATTGTGACACGTAGTGCACGGTGTGTGTGTGTGTGTGATTCCTGCTGGTTATTAGTGACACCACCCAAGATGCCAGGGCACTTTCAATACTTTTTAAATTAATAATACTGTGATAGTGTGACTTTAATTCTCTTTGACAGAAAACAAGTGTCCATCCAAACGTGTTTCCTGTTCTCATCCCACCAAGAGGTACCCACGTATGCCCAACTGAACGCCTGCACATCATACACACGCACAACATAAAATAATCTAGATTAGACGATCAGATAATAATCATAATCCTTCATGTCACTTATTAGTCAGATGCTCCAACTCCAAACATCATTCCACTGTTCTTCTCCACATGTTTGATGGATGAGAACTGACCAGACAGTAGTCTTCTTTTTTTCTTGTTGCTTGTGACACTTTTTTTTCCCCTTGAATGTTGAAAGAGGAAAACTTTGCACCAGCAGAGAAGACGAGACTGGCAAGTCTTACCGAGCAGAGAAAAGCGAGGAGGGGGGAGGAAGAGGAGCAAGACGAAGCTGTATATATTCATCCTTTAGCTGAGTCACAAATCGAAAGAAACAACTGGAGATGAACCAAAGCTTACTTTTAATACTTTAAAAAGCTAAAATTGTTAAACCACTGAAATCAGCAGGTCGATAAAAACCGTGATGATAATCTCGTGTCCACATGAGAGAAAATAAGTTGTGAGAGAAAGGACGCTGTTGTTGAAGCCCACGATTGATCCTAATTGGGCGGAGCGGTCGACCGAGGCTGCATCACGTTCTGGAAACCAGCGAAGGAGAAACCGAGAACAAAAGTTCTACCAACGTTTCTCACGTCACGTGACCCCAGCGGCGGGCGGGTGGCTCTACGAGGGAATCTATGTGTCACGAGCGAAGCGTGTTTGTTCCATCACTGAAAACAAAAACAGAAAAATAAGTTCAGGAACAACGCGTCAGCTTCTCCGCGTGGACACGTGGATGTGATTTGTAGAAACTCTCCCTCTTTCCCACACGGAGAACATGAGTCGTGGTGTGCGGCAGCTCACACTGTGTGTGCGTGTGTGTACACTGTGTTATGCTGCAGGTGAAACGGCTTAAGGTACATCTAAGTGGGAGGAGCTTGCAGCAAACACCCGCAGGCCTCCCCCCCCCCCCCTTTTTGCGTGTGCCACGGGGAGTGCACGGTTCACGCGTGTGGCCCCCGTGGAGGGCGGCCGAGGCTCTGAGGCTGCTGTGCGGGGCTTCGGTGAGGCTGCTCAACAAAAAAAGGGGGGGGGAGGGTTGTGTATGTGTTTGCTGCATGCCTGGAGGGGGTGACGGCATAGCTGAGCACTGGAGCATGGTGGCCCGGGGGTTTCACGTAACAATGGCGGGTCAGGGGGCGGCGGCCCCACGGAGGCGCCGCGCCGCGCCGACCTGTTCACTGCCACAAGCACGGCTCTGTTCCAACGTCAGCGAGCGGGACGCAGTGTCAATCCGTTAAAAAAGCAGTTCACTTTGTTTGATCGGGCGAGAAAGAGATGCTTTTAGGTGATGGCGAATATCTTTCTGTGTGTGTTTAACTGATGAAGCGATTTGCATGTGTTTAAGATCCTTTGTTTCACTTCGTGCTGGTGAGAGCGTTAAACTCTGCAAGCGACACGGTTTCTCGACTGGGTTCAGTTCGAGGATGACTAATGGAGGTGCGGGTGTTTCGGAAAAAAAATGACTTGGAAAAGGTGCAAACGCGTTCGATGTACCCTCCTGCGGAGAGTTTGTCCTGCAGGACTTGATGTTCGCCGATGTCGCACACACACACACACACACACACACACACACACACACACACACACACACTCACACACTCTCCCTCCCTCTGGATTCAGTCCGTGTCGAGAGCTGGAATATCAGGTTTCCTGTCTTTGTGCAGAGTTTGTACTCACAGCGTCACCTTTGTTCCCCCTCTGTCAGCACACAGCGCCGCTGCACCGCGGCCGCTCTCATGCTCTCTGAGGATACGCCAGCCGGACGCCTGGCAAACGCTCACAAGTGAATCTGAAGTGGCCAGGAGAGAACTATTACGGGGGAGTTAAGACCTTCCTCTGTGTGCATTCTGGGTAATTAGCTGCACAGGAGCAACAGTGAATCTGTGTTTAAAGTTACATTTCCCTTCTTTTTCTTCTGTCGCTGAGCAGTTATTCTGTGCTTTGCATGCGGTTCATTCATGGTTTCACTGTGTGAAAACGTGCGGGTTGTTGTTTCAACACGCTCCCCCTCCTGCCGTGGAACCCCAGATGACCCCGCTGTGGCGCCAGTAGAGGCTGGGCACTGGGAAGGAGGAAGAGAAGAGGAGGAGGAGGAGGGGGGGCCTAAGGGGAACGTGTTAGTCAATTTATGTAGCTGGAGACAAAGATGAAAAGCACAAAAACGCTGCAGCGGAGTCACATGCAACCTGTGTGTGTCTTTACCGCTCGAACACACTTCCTGTGCGTCTGCTCGCCTTTATCTCATGAGCCCGTCCTGAAGTTGTGGTAATCCTTGCAAGTAATCAGCTGGACCAGAAAGTTTTTTTTTTTTTTGCCTGTGGGCCACTGGAGCCTTGCCCTTTTTTTTCCTTCTTTTTTTTTTTTTTGAAATGCGATCCCACGTGCGAGACGTCACGCAGCTCCTGGAATGTCCTGCGTAGAGACAGAACAAACTCGGAGGCCAACCGTAATCTCTTATCTCCGCGCTGTGACACACTTTGTTCTGCAATACCGTCAAACTGGGCGCGTTTTCGGCACCGCTTATCGGCGAGAAAGCCACAATATTGGCCCCTCGATAACGACCAAGGCGTGTTACAATGTAATGTGTTTTGGAGAAGGAAAAAAGAAAAAGGTTGCCGTGCGATTCGGTGGAGAAACCGTACGTGTATTCCTTCTGATTAACGAGCCCTTTGTTGATTCTCACGGGTGAGATCGGTTTACTGATCACAGGGGGAACTGCTCGGCCTGCGTAAACAGCTGTGTGTCTTCTGTGGCAAAGGGAACACTTTGAAATCCGCCCCTATGAAGTGAGCAGGGTTACCTCGGTTTGGGCTTTTTAACAGAACTCATAAGGGCATAAGGGCATTTAGGAGACCGGAAGGCCCCTCATGAAAAGATGTCATTGGTGTAGCTTGCAAAGTGTGGGGTGAAGGTTATTGGAGCTTTACTTTATTTGGGAGTTAAAGTCAGGATGTCTGGGTTTTTGTCATCCCAAGCAAACATGAGTTACTGCATAAAAACAGCGTTTCGTTTAGTTTAAAACCATTTAAACTCATATCAAAGCTACGCATCAACAGCAGTCAAAGGGCACTATAAAGTGCAGCTTTACTATAATCATTGGTAGTTTTAAAAAAGTTTCAAAAATAAAAAATAACGTTTAGTTGTGTGCGAAATGGACTCATGAGGACTGGTTTTGATTATCCCGCCCCTCTCCACTGGGGGCAGCGTTCTGCAGGCTCACCGCACACTGTATCTTGCAGGGCAGCATGCTACTGTAGACAATGATGCAATCGTGTTACATTTCATCACACTATTGCCGCATTGGCTCTCCTTTGATTGTGTATTCGTTGTGCACGTTTCACTTGATCTACGGGTATGAACACGTGAGACTGCGTGAGGAGACTAATTGTCTCTGACACAAAGAAAAAACGTGGAGGAAAAAAACAACAACACGTACATTTATGAAATTGACATAATTTCTCAGCCCCAAATCATTGAACTACACCTTCGGTTGGGATAAAATTAGTATCTGACTCTTAATTGTTCGATCGCACATTTGGTAACTCCCCCCCTCCTGCCCCCCCTCCCTCTCTTTTTACACAAAGCAAGCACATCCATGTGTGAGTTGTGGAAGCTATGATGGCTAAGCACACCAGCTCAGCAAAGATGAATTACTGCAGCTTTACAAGTCACCTCCATAGACATTTCTGTGTGTGTGTGTGTGTGTGTGTGTGTCCTCTTCACATATGGATTAACTGATTTCATCGCGATTATTGCTTTTTACGTGTCGTCTCTGCTTTAACCTCAGTGGTCCTCCCGGTTTCATCTTTTAACCCCCCCCCTCTATGGGGTTTGTATCTGGAGATCTGCACTTTAGCGATGGCTGATTAGCGGCGCCCAGCCGGGTTGTATCACCCCCCCGTAATGTAATTCATGTACCGCAGCATCCAGCTACAATCGCGTGACCTGTTGTTGACTCGCGGGATCAACCACCCCGCCACCCCCCCCCTCCCCCCGACGGGGGAAGGCCTCACTCACTCATCACATCGGATTGCGCACAGCAGCACTTGGTGAAAAGTGTGGCGTGGCATAAAGAGGTCCTTTGTTGGAGCGTCGGCCTGCGGAGGGAGGTTGTCGGGGGGAAATATGACGGCCTGTGCGTATAGTGCTGCTGAGGTCGGCCTCTCTCTCCCTCTCTTTCTCTCTCTCTCTCTCTTCACCTCAGCTTCTACAGGCACGACTCTGGTCACCGTGGATATTAATACGCTGCTCTGCCACTGATGAGTGAGAATATCTGACAGGCGCTATTTATAGACCCTCTGGGGCGGACAGGCAGAATCCACGGCAACGCCAGCCAGCCTACTCTGGAGTCGTGTTCCCCGGAAGGAAAAGGAGCCGCTGGGCCCCGGGTGGTGGTGGTGGTGGTGGAGCAATGGCAAACATGAGTGGGGGATACTGTTGTGAAGTGTACAGATGAGAGAGACACACATGTTATGTAATATTCATGCAGGTGTGCACTCTTGCGGGGGGCCTTCTGGGTCCCAGTCGTGCACCTTTTTTTTAGAACGCACTACACCAGTGAGGCCCTCTTTATAGCCCTTCAGGATTGGTGCTTAAAAAACCCAGCTGGGGCATCTCAAAGGAAGGAGCGGTTATGTCGTTGTTAAATGTGCGTATGATCAGGTGCGCATTTAAAAGGGGAAGCAGACATGAATAATCGATGAATCACACGCCGGCGGAGTTGCTGTTAGTTTGAGGTGGGTCAGCTGGGTGGATTGACCTTCCTTTTTTGGCTCGCAGGACATCCAGAGTCATCGCGAGTTTTTTTTTTTGTCTCTTTGAGGATCCCTGAACTTTTCATTCACCGCCACATTTCGGGTTCAGTTTCAGAAAAAAGCAAACTGCGTTTTTTGCGTTAGACTTTTTCTCACACTGAACCCCTCCTGCTGCTGCTGCTGCTGCTGCTTCACCACCTTCTTCTCCTTTTGCTGTTGTAGCAGAACCTGAACCTGATGTTCAGCCGCCATGACACATCTCAGTGGCCCCGGGGGCAGCGTGCTCCTCTCCTCCTAGACTCCACACTACAATGTCTGTATCACAGCGAGAGACGGACACGTAGTGTCGAACAGACGGACCGGCAGACTTTCCAACTCAGCGAACGTTGCCTTTTTGTGACTACATTGTGTACTTGCGAGTGCGAGTACAGCGGGGTGATCACCTCCTGTTATCTGAGAGTGTGCGCTGAAAAAGGGAGTCACATGTTCCTCGCCGTGATTTCCGAGCCCGTCTGCTCACCTGGTGGTTGCCATGGGAACAGCCAGACAGCGGCAGACTTTGCACCAGCCTCCGACCCCCCCCCCCCCCCCCCCCCCCCCCCCCCCCCCCGGGGGGATTGGGAGAACAGAGAGACAGTTTAAGGGCGAGGAATCTCTCCAGGTGTTAAAAAAAAATTAAAAAAATCTCAAGTTGCTTTTTAGGGCTGTTAATTCTAAGAGAGTTGTGAATTTTTAGAGGTATCAGCAACTTTTCTTTTTTTTTGATTTTATAAAGACTCGTGTCAAGCCCCAATATTTTGAAACGGCTCTTAACAATAAACTTTATATGACTTTCCCACTGTGTTATGAAGGGTGGGGGGGTTCAGACAAAGGGAGCAATGTTTGCACACACCGATGCATCATGGCCGCACATCTGAGGTTTAAAACACACATGCTTTGTAATCTGTTCGCATGTCAGTGTCTGATCGTTTGCATTCCCATGAGGGGAGAACAGAAAAGCTCTGTTGTCCTTTTCTTTCTTGCGTCCTGAGGAAAAAACCCACAGCTGGGCCGAGGCGCCGAGCGCAGCACCGCTCGGCTCTTGTTCTTGTGGTTTTTAGGGGATTTTTCTCCCTTAATTGTGCCTCCGGTTTTTTATTACGCTGACGTTTTGTATGGCGAGATGTTCCCCGCTTTATCGCACCAGTTGCACACTTCTCTCCTTTGTGTTTTGCCAGCTACCCTGAGAGAGAGAGGAGGAGGAGGAGGAGGAAGAGGAGGAGGGGAACGGGGGGAGGCTGCTGGGCCGAATATATTTGGCACTACATTTAAAGTGTAGTATGTGAGTTGATGATTTTTTTGTGTGTTTGTTTGTTTTTACGGCATGCTTGGTGTCTGCAGCGATACCCAACGCAACCGTGAGCGTTGTCTTTAGCAGCACAGATGTGGAGGTTTTACTCGCTCTACTATGTCTGGAAAGAAACAGAATCTGGCACCTGTGATCTATCCTCCTCCTCCTCCTCCTCCTCTACCCGCTACTCCCCCGACTCTCCTCCTGCTCCTCCCCCGGCCCAGCTGCAGGGCTCTTTTGCAGCCAGGGATGAAGCAGGGTGCAGCTGCAGGGGGAGTGAAGAGACGACGCCGGGAGGGGCAGAAAAAGCGGAAAAGGCGGTTCGAGTCCGGGCGGCTTTTTTTTTCAGGGTCCGGTTCCAGTTCCGTGCTGGAGGACCACGACACAAACACGTGCGGTTGGTTCCCCGGCGGTCCCACGGGGGCCCGCAGGGAGACACTTACATAAAGCGGCTCCCGTCCTTCCTTTGGTGCATGTGAGACGGGCTCTCTTTCTCTCTGTTCCCAACCCGCGTGTCTCTCGCTCGAGACCGAAAAACCGGGCCTCCGTCACGCCGCCCCCGCTGCTCTGTGATCAGTCAGTCCGCACAGGGAATAGGGGGGGGGGGGACGACTCACCTTGTGGCCTTCCCCCCGTAAAACTCCTGGCTCTTATTTCCCCTCCTTTGTCCTTTTTTTTGTGTCTGCCTCCCCTGACCTGTCTGCAGGGCTACAGGTCCAAACCCTGTCTCCCCCCCCCCCCCCCCCCCCCCCCTCCCCCTGGGCCTCAAGGAGGATTGCCAGAGGTCAGTGTGTTATGTGCAGCTGCAGGGCGAAGAGGAGGAGGCGGAGGAGGAGGAGGGGGAGGAATCAGAAAGTGCTGACTGCATAGGAACGCCCCCACCCCCCACTCCCCCTTCCTCTCCTCCTCCCCCTCCCAACATGACGTCACGGTCACAGATTCAGCGCACAGCGTTCAGACTCCCGTGCCGCTGTGGTGCAAGCAGCACCACAGCGGCAATAAACATTCAAAACCCGGAAGTCGGCCCCGTTTGGGACATGACACAAAGCTTCACGTGGAGTTTCAATATTCAATATAATGCTCTTTATATGCTATTATTTAAACCAGGGCCGGCCCAAGACATAAGCGAACTAAGCGGCTGCTTGGGGCCCCCTGGCCAAGGGGCCCCAAGCAGTCGCTTAGTTCGCTTATGCTGCAAGCAGCCCTAGTTTTGTATTATAACCTCACTGTATTTGTTTATAATTTTCGCTATAACAGTATAGCGTGACATTGACATTGACGTGACTGTGCGTGGTGGGAGGGGGGCCCCCAAATAAAATTCTGCTTAGGGCCCCCAAGAGGCTCGGGCCAGCACTGATTTAAGAAGACAACAACGGAAGCAGCACCGTCCAGACCGTGCGACCCCCGTTTCCGTCGCCTCCTCTCACCTGTGGAGACTCGTTTTCTCGCCCGCTCAGCCGCTTTTCTGTGTGAACACACCCCCGTCCCTTTTTTTTTACGCCTCCACGTCCCTGCTGCTCCGCTGACTGAGGCTTCCCAGGGGAGGGGGGGGGTGGGGGGGGGGGCGAAAAAAAACAGGCCCGGCACGCGGTGAACCAGGCGGATTATCTTAGTCGAGGAAGGAGATCAGGACGGATCATCGCGTAGCCGTCCTCCGCACACACCAGTGTTCCGCTGCCTCTGGGGGGGAACCCGACAAAAAAGTATCTGACTTGGACAGATTTTTATCGGCTGCATGCGACGCTTAGCTCGTTTGGGTGCTCTGGGGGCGAAGGAGCTTCAACTAAAGGGTTTATTCCAGGCTGTCCCTGTTTGGATGTTGTATCGGCAAAGATCCGCCACTGATTCGTCCCTTCCAGACATCTCATGGCGCTAATCTAATTTCTGAGTTGTCAGACATGAATTGCCGGAACGGGGCGAAACTATGAATAGTTAATGAGGAAGTGTAAACGAAAGTCCTGTTTTGTTGCAGATCTCCGACAATGTCGGCGGCCATTGTTTCTCGCCGATCGTTGTCGCAGTTATCTTGAACCAAAGACACACTTCCATTGTGGCGGTGATTAGTTCTCCAGAAGAGGAGAAGCTTCTGCCTGCAGGTGGCTTTGGTTGAGAGGTCGGGGGCCCCTTTAGGCTCCGTGTGAGCGGAGAGAGTGGTGACTGGGGGTCAAGCTTGTCTCAGGGCCGCGATTGCGTTAAATACCATCAAAGAAAGAAAACGTGGGACTCCGGGGTGCCGTTGTGTGCTGTGTGGATGAATTGATGTCTTTTAGGGTTGAATCCAAAAACGCGATGTGAAACACTGGTATCCATCGGCTTTGTGGCTGACTCACCAGAGGCAGCGATGGGTTGAGATTAACACAATTCTGGCGGTTTTGGCAGTTGCCGTCTACTGTCGATTGATGTCACGGGTATTAATCATCTGGATTATTTTGGGGTTGCTGTCATTGACAGCTCATTTACTGCGAGAGCTGCACTGTGGCAAGCCCCATTTTAAAGACATTACAGGCTTGCATCAGTTCTGTCACTGCCAACTGGAGCCATATTCAATCTCCTTTATCAACGGAGGAGTCTCAAGTTGACGTTTATTGGGAACACGTTGATGTATGACATATGAATCTATTTACAATGCATTCGAATCTGGTCTTTATAGCACTCATTAACATTCAAAATTACAATAGTTCTAACAAATTATAAAGCATTAATGTTCACTCACTGACATGAATTTGCACAGGTAATTTTGTTTAATCATTTCCATTGTTGTCCCTCTTCCTAATGAAATTAATTATCTTATTAAAAACTCATTGTTAGTATGTTTATAATGCATGCTGTGGACAATTGTTTTAACAATGTTATATAATAATTAGGAAGTAGAGAGTTAAGAAGCAGTAGAGTGACACTGCAGTGTCCCCGCTGCTGGTCTCGAGTGAAACATGGGTTTATAGATTGTAAGGAGTGGTCGAGGTTGCCCCCGGTAACCAATTCAGCTATAGTGGTGCATAAAAAAACTCTAATGGCCGGGAAGCGGTTGCTTGGCGACCTGGACTCTGGGACGTCACGGACCAAATGGACAAAGTCAGTGGAGGAGCGAAGGATTATTCACCCCCCCACCCCTCCTTTTGGATTTACATGTGCCTCAATCATTTTGTCATACGCGAGAGGACTCTTCATGTGGCCCCTGATCTGTGCGTCACATCCTTTACCCACCGGACTGCTCTTAAAGGCTAACGTTAAAGCTTTGACAATATTATCTTGGGAACACATGTACTTTCCCTTTTTTTTGCTATTTTTGGAGTAAAATAAAAACAATTTGACCCGTAATATATTTCTTAGACGCATCCAGAGTGTCTGGATAGCTGTAATCCTTATTTCACTCTTACCTTTAACCCCCACACATATTAAATACTCCAGCTGGAGCTGGAGAACGGTACCACACTTTGTCTGTTTTTTTATGAATTTAAAGTAAAGATAAGTGAACAAATCTCTCAATTTACCGTAACTTGATCAACTAAAATTAGGTTTAGTTAATCAATTAACAGTTAAGTCGACTATTACAGTCCATGACATGAACGACACAGCTAAAAAAATACAAACGCACACGATTTGGTGATAATACTGGTGAGTCACTTGATGTGGGCTTTGAACTTCACACCAGGGACGAGAACCTTTTCACTCTGATGACTAACACAGGCTAAAGAGCTGTGAGACTACAAAAAGTTTCCTTTCTCCGTTCCAAAATGGTATGATTTAAGATTTAAAGATAAAATATATCCTGACCATTATCATACATCCTTGCCTCCAGAATTGAACCACTTGATGGATGGATTATCATATACTAACTGTTAACTCAAGTTCTAATGTACCAGAATTGCCTTGGGAAATAATATGCATTGACTGAGATGCGTTTACATAACCATCAGTTGAGCTGATGCTTCAACGCCAAACAGCATTGACGGGGTTTGGCTATTTTTATTTGGCTAATTTTCATTATGACTCTGTGGCTTGTTTAGGATCATAACTTGTAGTTAGTGCCACGCTAGAGCCTCAAGCAGGGACTTGTTGGTCTCGACTTCGAGCTCCAGTGACGCGACTTGAGGCTTCCTTCAAAACGAACACACCTGTGACGAGGAGGCGGAGGGATTCTCCACCTGCGGAGGAGCTGGAGACTGTGACTCAGGCTGAGATCAGCCCTCACAATGGATCAATAGATGACGGGCTCCCCTCTCTCTCTCTCTCTCTCTCTCTCTCTCTCTCTCTCTCTCTCCTCGCACTCCCGTCACGCACATGAGTCACACTTGGAACAGGAAATTTGAGCCTTTTATGAATGAAGCCCCGTCAGAAACGTGTCTGTTATCAGCATAAATAGAAACGGGAGCGGCGCACACATTCACAAAGTGCGCGGCAATGAGGAGGCAAACAAATGGAATAAAACAAAGTGGTACAAACAGATGCTTCAATCAGATCTTTATCGAACGACGTCACACGGCGACACAAGTTCCTCACTGTGCCGACGTTGCTGTATTGTGGCTATTTGTGTTGGGATGGAAATAGCACATGACAACCCACGCGTGTCATCCGCATGTGGTAGTGGGCCAACAGAGAGAGTTAAACATAGAAACAAGCCGCACCGACGTGGTACATCGAGGTACTTATGTCATCTGGTTGGGCCTCCGGTGAGACTCCTCATTAGTGAGTGTTGCCTTTCGCGTCGCTCCCGGCAACAGTGGGCTTTTATCCTCCGCAGACAACTGCTTGTTGATGCGGCTGGGACTTAATGACTCATGCGCCTGTGCCGTGGATGACCGTGGTAACACGACCCCAAAATAGATGTTTAGCTACTGGATATCTGCTGTGATTGTTGTAGTACAAACTCGGGATTCCATTTCATCTTGATTTTGTGGAGAAGCGAGAAACGAAGGAATCATATTTCTCAAAACTTGTATTAAAAACATTTATTTCTCAGGAGGCCTCTAAGAAAAAGTAGGAAGCCTCCAGTCCCACAGAGGTTTAGCAGGACCCAGCCTGCTTGTTTTTGCTGTGAAACGCAATCGCCCCTCGGGGACACCCCACTCAGTCCTCACCAGGGACCCCTCGGGGAACAGAGGGCTGCATCTGCAGAGCAAACAGCACGTCGCCCCGGCTCACCACCATCCTGCCAACTGGCCTCTCTGCTGGTTGCCATGGAGACCCACTCCTGGAACCAAAACATTGCTTCAACCCGAGAGAGAGAAAAGACCCGCTCGATAGCTCGTCAATCTAAAGAAATACACGTTTTTTTTTCTTGTTCTTTTTACGTACTTCCTGAACAAGTAGAGTTTTACAGAAAAAAGTCACCAAAGCCTCCTTGTTGTTCCCAAGGGCACCAGAAGGGACCATATGGCGGAGGACTCTAACCCATAATAACACACAAAAGGCTGAGCTACGCCTTCCCTCACCTACAGCAGCCTCCCCCGTTCACCCTATCAGCGGAGAGTTGCACAACGGCGGGCTTTGAGTGTCTATCACCATGGCGATAGAATATAAGCTGACAAATATTGTTGGGGGGGGGATTGTGCTCACTGCTTGGGCCTCCGTTTGGGAACAGATTGACCAGGGAGCCTCGCCTCCTGCAAAAATAGCACACGGTTCAAGGAGGAACTTTGTGTTCGTTCAGCTCAAAAAGTCTCTTTACGGGATCTCAATGAATTTTGGATCTCAAATAGGAGGTGGGATTGTGTCCACGTGTGTCCAGGTATGTCCACGTGTGTCCACGCGTGTGCACGTGTTTCACCGCAGACAGCGTGCGTGTGTGTCAAGTTCAGGCCGACTTCAGATCCGCTGACAAACTCGACTGTCGCCACGAATGACCGCGTGGAGCCGACGTGCGCCCGACCCCCGAGACCGCTCGTCCTCTGTCTTTTGTCTCCGCAGCTCTCCCTCCCTTCCTCCCTCCCTCCCTCTCTTCCTCCCTCTCTCTGTCATGACTCATATGCGCTCCTGTACGCCCAAACACGGACGAAATTCATGACTTGGTGCTTTCTGGCTGTGCGCCGTGAGTCAGCGGCAGCACACGCCTCCCGCGTGGCGGTGTGGGCTCAGCGACTGGGCGCCGCCGCCGCCGCCGCCTCCCCGCTTTCGTCATCAGTTCTGCGAGCGTGTTCTGCAGAGTCTCCTGAAACCAAACAGATTCTTCTGTGTGTTGTGAATTCCACATTGCCATCTGCCATGTGTACGGCTGCTCATCGAGGATGGGCCTTGTGAAGGGGGGGCGGGGCTTATAAAGCGCCAGCCTCATGTCTAAGATGTGGCATGCTGCTTGTTCAACAGATGCTGAAAAAGATTCCCATTAAACACATGAATTCATCTTTGTGTTCTCCATTGTTCTATTCAGTAGAAACCCTGGAAATTTGAGAAACATTTTGTGACCTGTTCAACCAATCAGCTTTCAGTTTTTCCTCTGGTGGGTGTTTCCTCGGTGAGTCACACGTTCCTCAAACCGACTTCAAAAGTTCACATCGGAGCTGGTCAAAATAAGCACACAGTTGTGCATGTGTGTGTGTGTGTGTGTGTGTGTGTGTGCGACGCTGATGGAGACCAGGTCAGGCAGATTGTTACATGGTTGGAGACCAGAGGTCAGAGTTTCGTGTGCCGGTGGTATCAAGCTGCAGCCGGGTGTGACGTATAAAGCACACAGAGGCACACAGCCGACACACACAGACACACTCTTTCACCTGCAGCCGCACTTACACGCCGCGCTACACTGTGTACACTAAGATCATAGTCGTCGGGTTAATGAGTGCCGAAACTCAGCCCTGTGACTGCCTGCTCGTTGTTTTACTCTCAGGGGATTTGGACCTGTGTGTGTGGGTGTGTGTGTGTCAGTTTTTGGGGTCTTTAAATACACTTTGGAGGATTTTAAAAAACACATTTTTTATTGCATTGTTTGAAAACGGACGAAAACCCGACTGGGAAAATCCACGAGTTAAACATTGAAGTTAAACTTTTAGGTTAACTAGCGTCACTTCTGGTTAAAGAAGAAAATTCATCACTTAAAATGTCACAAAAAATGTTTCCAACATTGTAATCGCACGCCATTCAACAATGTAACCGCAAACAAAATTGACACAATTCTTCAATTTCATCAACGGCCTTGAAAACACGACGCTTCTGCATAAAGAAAGAACTGATAAGGAATCAGTCATAGATTTACAGAAATGAGAACAACACGGAAATGGTCTCAGGGACCTTTGAGTGATTCTCTTCCACTCTCTGTATTTAAAAAGTTCTCTCTGTATGAAGCGCCACAGCTTATTTCACAACCGCAGCAAATCAGGCCTCCCCGAGCTGATGTGAAATATTAGCGCGCCGTTACCCACATGGTGTCACTCCATGTTTATGGCGAGCCGGCACCGCGGAATCGCAAATAAAACAGGTTTATGGTCGCCTGTGGATGGGCTCCATCAAACAGGTCCACGTTGTACTATTCATACGATAACTGGTGTGAAGAGTATTGCAGTCCGGCGGTTCATAAATCTGCACCGACTGTCTGCATGCCGATGACTGCCCCCGCTTAAGCCTCCGTCGGCTGCGTGTTTCATTGACTCATCACGTGCAGTCGGGGGCGCCACACCTGGCCGGGGTCTTCTAATGTCTGCTCCTCCAGGTTATGTGGAGGTAATATTCAATTATTTTCAAATGCAGTTCCTTATCGAGCCGCTCGGCTCCTCTCGGGGAGCTTCTAGTCTTCTCGCTGGCTCGCAATTAGCTGATCACAGAGAAGCAGGTCAGGGGTCACGCGGGTCAGGAAAGGTCGCCCCGCTCCTGCGTGGGCCATTCCTCCTTTTCAATAACCCCCCAGCGTGCGGTGAAGGAGGCTGGATTTCTAAGCTCATTATCCGGGTCAGGGACTGGCTTTTCCTAAATTTGGTTCGTTTTGATCAATCAGTTCATCGTTTGCTTCATTAGAATGCTGCAAAAGTTAAAAAAAAATGGCAGCCATGCAAAACTCGTTTGACGACTGTTAAAGTGCCAGAGGCGTGTTGGGAAGCACCGACGGTGCAGGCGAGCTCATTGTGTCAGTCGCTCCGTCTCCAAGGAGCATGTCTGGTATGTAAACGCTGAGGTGCCACACAATTGGAGAAATATGCTTATCGCGGCGTCTCCTTAAGCCTCTGGAATGTGTGATTCACACAAACACAGACACAAACACATATTTTTAAAACATCACTCAGTTAAATGCCTCTAATTCAACAGAAAATGTAAAAGAACTAAAGAACACAGATTTCAAAGCAGTTTGAACATTTATAACAAATATCATTAAAAGGCCCAACTCGTGAGGATGTGAGGATTCTGCAGGAAATATTCCCCCGTCAACACATGCACGAACACAGTCATGCATAGTCGTAATGAAAGGTGCACGGTGCACGTGCACTAATGTGATCAGACGTTTGGAACAGCCGACGAATGAAAACACACTGAAAAAACAGATTAAGACAGCTGGCGCTAATCAGCTAATGTCAATCTGACTAAAGATTGCTCGGACTTAATTAGGGTTATCGAGGTTTAAACTAAAGCAGTGCCCGTAGATTCATTGCCTGATGAGTAATATGTGATCTTATCACGTTGTGTTGGTTACGCGTCTGCCTGCTGCTGGACCTTAACACTCCGACTGAAGTCACTTGTTGTTCTCTAAACATTCGGTGACGCAAATTTAAAGTGTTTAAAGTCGCCAGTAGATCTAATTTATTTTTCTCCCCTCTGTTTTATAAAATCTGAACAGAAGCACGACGCACCTGAGAATTCGAACTCTGCACCCGCAGGACCACCGACCGCAAGGCGCTAACCGCTAATGCCGAACAGATGTTTCCCCCCGGCTGCCGAAATGAGATGAACTCTTCCTGCACGCCGACTGGTTTCATGGCGGCTTTAGCTGCATTAAGGCGCCGCCGCAGTTTACTCGCCACCGCCGCGATGTAAAATCACATTATATACCAGTTAAGCGGCCATGACCTCAATCCAATGCCTGGTTTTCCGCGAGCGGGAGAAACAGATTCGTAACATAGGAAGGCGTGTTCTTAAACGGGTTAGGCGTGTGTGAGCGTTATTAGCAGCATGGCTACCGCGATTTGACCGAGATCCGGTAACCGTATCTCCTCTTCTCGTCGTCTGGCAGAGTGAAAGTGCTTTTTTTTTTTTGTGACCCACGGAGCGATTCGAGGGAGAGGCGCGGCGGAGCTCCTGTGACCAACCCGGCTGCACAGATGGGTCGCGTGGGCGGGGGAGGCGGACGGGGGGGCGGGGGGGGTGGACGAGGGCGGCAAAGTGGAACCAGAGGGAGAGATAAGGTTTACTCGGAATTGGTAGCCAGGGTCGTACCTGCTGCAACAAGCCTTTATCTGGCCGGACAGCAGTTTGTGACCGGCATTGCCGCACCATTAGCATTCTCACCAGGGGATATGATTTATCAAACCGCACGGCAATCAGCGGTGAGGGGGGGGCAGGAAGCTTTAATCAGCCCGGGGACACGAGGACATACGGCTGCCTGATTAGACTGGGATCCACGCTCTGAATTAAGATGCCCGCGTCCCGGCAGGAGAGGGACGGCGTCTCTTTAGCGAGATCACAGTCCTGCTCGGGTTGCTCAGGCTCTCCCGGCGCGTGAGGGAGACAGCGAGGCCGAAGGACAGTTGTTGTGGTTGTTGTGGTGCTGCGTTTCCCATCATTGAATCGGGGGGGGGGGAGCCCTGAATCCAGAGGCGACGGACAGAAGGCTCTGAAAGGTTTCACCGATACGCCACCTCCTCGTCTGGTGCGACTCATCTCTCGTGGGTCTAATGTAAGCTAAGCCGCTGTACCGGTCAAAGCAGCAAAACGTGCCATTGTATTGAGCAAAGATGGCGTTTTATTTCATGAATTTAACTTTCACCTCCTTTAGGTGTTGCATCTCACTGTGACCTGTAACCAGTGCCGGCCCGAGCCTCTTGAGGGCCCTAAGCAGAATTTTATTTGGGGGCCCCCCTTCCACCACGCACAGTCACCTGTGCTAGAAGATTATTGGCACAAATGTCACGCTATCCTGTTATAGCGAAAATTATAAACGAATACAGTGAGGTTGTAATACAAAACAAGGGCTGCTTGCAGCATAAGCGAACTAGGGGGCCCCAAGCAGCCGCTTAGTTCGCTTATGCCTTGGGCCGGCCCTGCCTGTAACGAGTGTCGTATCCCACACACTCTGACCAGTCCTCTACAAAGGCCTCCTCACATTCCGAGTAACATTCCCTTAAGAGGACATGCCATCACTACTTATTACACCCACGAGGAAAGGAAGGGGGTGGGGGGGAAGTAGGCCATGATAGCGTTATCCTTTTTTCCTCATGCCGACGAGGGCTGCGTGTCCCGTGGGGGACGTCAGAGGGGGGCAAATAGAACAGCGGGGTGTCATGTATGCTGAACTGGAGAATGACGCCGTGCGTCCAGCACGGGGGATTAATTTTGAATTGGCGCAGCGGGGGGAAAGCCTTCGGCATGCTGATGTGCAGGTGTGTGCAGGAGCTAGTCTAGGATTACAATCTGTCAACGGACGTCCCGCCGACCGCCAGAGGGACAAACACGTGCACAGATTCGTCCCGCTACGTGGACGGAGTGTTCTTCGTCGAACGTGTGGGGGAAAAATTACCTCCTACAGCACAACAAAAGGGAAATAGATGCGTACGTTTCTTCTGTCATTGAAATAAATCATACATTATTCCAAATATCGGGGCGGATTTGCAACCGGAGGGGACAGTCTTTTGTCTCCTTAATCCCGATAATCTTTGTGAAATCCCTCAGTATCGACTTGGATTAAGTATTCAGCGAGGATCCACCCTGTCGTTATTAAACGTTAAGGGGTGGAAGGCTAATTAGGCGAAGAAGCCCACTCTTGGGACAGTCCTGGGTGAGACCCTCGGCCACCAAGCAGGTTCTTCCGCAACACTGCTCCCCTCGACCTCGTCCAGGGCTCAATTATTCTGGGTCCAGAGGAGCGTGTGACTGAGTGTTACTCGCTCTCTATGCCGGGTAGCATAAACTTTTCTTAGTGTCACTGCGTCCGGCTGGTGAAATGAGCGATTGGAGTCTGTGTCCGTGGGTCCGCCAAAGCGTCCCGTCGGACTCAGGTCGTTTGCAAGGAGTGAGAAAAATGGCTGCACCCCTCAGTGCTGTCTCAGACGAATGACCCGAAGTCCACTCACACCTCCCGAATCCGAGTAAACCTCCAGGCAAGGGCAAGAGGGATACAAAAATGAAAAGTAAAGCAAAATAACTCATTTTTCCGTTCTAACCGATACAATAGTGCATTCATAACGCTAATTTCTCTGCATGCATGCTCCATTTCACACTGTGTCTGCCTTTAGAAACCCCCCTCCATCTTTCCTTACTTCCCCCTGGTCAGCAAAATGCGGATATGTTCTTATTTTTCCTCATCCATTACCAGATTAATTAAGCGTGGATCTTGCCAATGCCCATACGGATTCCTCAACGCTCAATACTTCAAATGAGCTTAATCACCACGCACTCCCCTAATCTCATGCTAAATTAAAAGAATTGCCTTGGACACACTGAAGACTGGACTCTCCCAATTTGCTACAAGAAGGGCTTTATCACCAAAATGCCCCGCTCTGACTCGCTCCGCTGTGACTCCTCTGTATTTCACGTCGTCGATTTTTTTTTTCATTCGTTATTTGTATTGTTTGGATACGGTGCTTAATGATTTCCCTGTGTTCTGTGACATGTAATGCTCCCTGTGCATGGGGATTGGCTTATGTTCTGGGGAGATAGTGCACTGCCTTCTAAGGCGTGTGTGTGTGTGTGTGTGTGTGTGAGCACTAAAGGCAGGCATTCTTAGCTCTTTGTTGTCCACATGTCATGATGGATTTGGTCATTGCCAGCAGTGAGCGAGGCTGACACGAGAGCATGCAGTACGCCTGCAGGAAAACACAAGCTCAGCACCGCTGTGCCTGTTTCACAGCACTCATTCCTCCACTGCAACATCCCACTGTCCAATATGCGGCGGGCTGACCGTGGAATAATGCAGATTCCATCAAAACCTGAGCGCTCAAATCATTTCACTCCTCAAGTGATATGCCATTTCCACCCTCCTTCATTCCTTTTGATTAATTGGTGTTTTATACCCTCATTATTTGTTTAACATTGTGTGTTATTTTAGTATTCCCATGGCTGGGTAATCTAAATGGGTGCTTATTCAAATGCATATAACGCCAAAGGGCTAATTAATCAGCAGATTCCAGACGGGGACACGTGCGCCGCACGGATGTGTAAGATAAGAGAATGAATAAATGATTAATGGGGACATGAATTTCAATTGGTTAAGTCAACATGAATGTAGGCGTCGCATGTGGAACGGTTTACGTCCAGTTGTTGGACTTCTCACAGCCCCCCCCCCTCCCTACCTGGAGAACGGCAGCTGATGCCCGCGGTGCCCGGGGGAAGGGGTGGGGGGGGGCTCTCCACTCTCTCAGCACCCTGACCCACAATCCTCTTCTGCCGCGGTACGCCGAGTCCTCAGAGAGAGCCGTTAATCCCCCCCTGCACACTCCCAAATCAGCCGGCTCACATTTGCATAAAGATATCAAAGAGACTGAAGGGGAGCCGCGCGGTAGGGGGGGGGAGCAAGGAGGGGGGGGGCTTAGGGTATATCCACTGCAATATGCTCCCTGTCTCTGCCTGCTTAACAGTTCCCCTCTTCTCACCTGTTTCCCCCTTCGTCCCTATAAGCAGACGACGGCCCGCCCCCCCCCCCCCTCTCCTCAGTCGTTCCTCGGGATGCTCGTGCAGCATCGGGACAACAGATTTGCTTAAAGGGGCAAATTGCCTGATCCATCAGCAGGGACAAAACCCCTATTGATGCCATCCGTCTCTGACAATTGAAACCCCCCCCCCCCCAAATAAATCATTCATTCTGCTGTCAGTTAATGTAACGTGCAAACAACATGCATGCACAAGACCCTTAATGGATCCTCGATGGGGATGGCGAGGGTGGGGGGGGGGGGTGAATAGCTGTGAATCGACCCATCCTTGTAGCCCTTGTGTGTGTGTGTGTGTGTGTGTGGAGGGAGCTGTGTGTGCTTGTGTGCACGTGAGTGTGAGAGTGTTTGCGCAGGAGAATGGCATTGGCCTTGCCTTTGGTTTATGCGTGGCTGACCGCGTTCAGCCCCGAGGGGCGGTGCAAGAGACGGGGGGGGGGGGGTGGAGAGTGGGGTCACATTCTGCTGCTGGGTGAAAGCCCGCTGTATTGCCCCCGTCATGCTGCAAACACCCCACAGGCTCATGCGGGGGGGGGGGGGGGCAGGAGTATGTGTGCACGCTCTCCCCCTCCTGAGCACCATCTGCTACCCCACTAGTGAGCCTCACAGGATGAGGCCTGAGGAAGGGAAGCTGGGGGGGGGGGGGGTAAGGAGGGGTGCTGCATGGGAGGAAGCACTCTAAGTAGCCTGCATGTGCACTGGCTCGCTCCTCCAAAATGCATCCTGCAGGATTCTGCCGTGACGGGACGTGCTCGGCGAGTCCCGGCACCCAAACCCACAGAGCGTGCGGCTGCAGCGTCGGACATTAGAGCCTGATTAACACGATGTGGAAAATGTAACGGGCCTCCGCAGACTCCTGCTGCGATCAGGGTAGAGTTACCGAGGGGAAGGGGGTCGGGAGACAACGTGATCCCGCTTTCACAATGCGGCCGTGTGCCCGGTCCCTTCGCAACAGCCACCGGGGGAGCCACGCGTGATGGTTTCGTCAGCGGACTTCGGTTGGGTGGCGAAGGAGGAAGCCGGCGTCCTTCTGTTTGTAAACAAAGGGGTTTTGAGCTCATGGCGCGCAGGCAGAGTTGGTTCTTTTTTTCTTTTTTTTTTCACAGTTGCACACAGTCGAGTGTGTCTATGAGCAAAGCCGAAAGTCATTAATGTTAAAATGTGTGTGTGTGTGTGCATCCCCTCACTATTCCCGGCGCGACTCTATATATAGGACTGTAATGATAGCCAGCTCGGGGAGATGAGAGTAGTGAATTAATAAGCCTCGGTAGAAGATCTCTGCACCGT
Organism: Apeltes quadracus; assembly: GCA_021346845.1. Lineage (NCBI taxonomy): Eukaryota > Metazoa > Chordata > Actinopteri > Perciformes > Gasterosteidae > Apeltes > Apeltes quadracus. Next base: position 10,027,082 of record CM037914.1, read on the forward strand.
CTCTAGACAATGCTCAGGCTCTCCGTGGAAAAGCAGGAGAGATGAGATGTTAAGATTTTTTTTTATTATTTTTTTCTACTTTTTCACTGAAAGCTGAAAATGAATTGAAATCTGGTGGAGGCACAAATGGTTCCATTTCAGTTGAAAATGCATTTCTGTCTCAGATGCGTCTTGAAAACTCTGAATCCAAAGTCTGATTTATTGATGAGCCTCGGGGAGCAGTGGAGCGTGTTTCACATTACGACGAAAAGGGGTCACGGGGTTAAATTAAGGATTATATCAAGTCAGAGCCGAACAGCAGCAATGCCGAGTACAGAACCCGAGGAGGCCGAAAAACGAAATAATTGGTATATTTTTCGAAGGACGCAGCGGCTGTTTAGCAGCTCCGAGCTGCGCTCACGGTAGAGACCATGTTCTTCTCTCTGTCCCCGAGTTCCCTTTAGGCGGCGCGAGGATTCGAGGACAGGACCCCCCTCCCAATTTTTCCGCTCCTGTGATGCTGAGCCAGATGAGCCAACGACGTCCAGACAGGGTGAGCCGAGGATAAAGATGCCCTGGTTGCCATGAGTGATTGACTGCCTCTGTCACCAAAGCGGGTGCGGGGGGAAGGGCTATGGGGGGTACGCGTGTGAAGTGGGGACCACGAACGGCTCTACGGTTCCCAAAAGCTTTATGACGTGCTGCGTATTGTCCCTGGAGGGGCGGCGGCGGCGACAGTCGGGCTCACAGTGATCTGGCGACTGGGTGGCAAATGTGTAGCCTTCCTGTTATCAGCATTACACCCCCCCCCCCCCATCACCTCCCCTCATTCAGATACGTGTATGTGGGGTGGCTGCCCAAGCATTCCCATGCATTCATGGGAATGCTTGGTGACGACATCGCCCCAAGACGTTGTTATTTAAAAAAAAACAGGGGTTGCCGCATCGTGGAAGTAAATGCAACGGCGAAAGGTCATTTGTGGAAAGTGTGCGTGGAACTTTTATTCAGCTGTGAGCAACGTTCAAAGGGGGGATGCCGTCCTGGGACTGACCTTTTTCTACACAGAACTGCATGATTCTCACCAAATGATCAAAGCCTCTGGAACGCAGATGAAATGCTGTAAAGATTAATAATGTAAAAAGTGCTTTTTTTCATCACAAACTTTGATTATTTCTTTTTTCTGAATTCTGCATGCGGTGGTCTGGTCAATGTAAGGCTGTGTGCAGTCAGAGTAAAACTTCACTCATAAGCCAAACCAGACCAAAGCAATTGAAGGTAGCACAAAAGGCTTTATAGAGGCCAGATATAAAAGAAAGATAAAGCGACTTGCAAATAGTGATAATATATAATAAAAGCTGAGTTAAAAGGGCCGTTGCTTTCTCTTACCCCTTAGTTTAATTTAATAAAACGAAAGTAGAAAGTTTGAAGGCGTGAGTCGGCAGTTGGCCTTGTTTTTTGAACGCCTACCTATCTAAGTACGAGCCGACTGCTCGCCTAGTTGTCGCCGCGGTCTATCTGCGTTGATAAAAAGGACGTCCTGTCATGCTTTTTTTTTTCCCCCGAGGCTTACAAAGAAATCGGTTGTGCGGTTGCAATTCTCAAGTACAAACCGGATTGGCCTCTACAGAGGTCGCCACCCCCTCCGCCGCCAGCCCCCCCCCCCCTCCCACCCCCACCTTCTCTCCTGTTCACTTAAGTCAGTGATTTTTGTGACACAAGCCCTTAATCCGGACAGGACGGAGAGCAGTTTTTTCCTTCCACCGCAGGCATCTGTTCCCCGGCATTAACACGCAGCCCGAGCAAAGTCACATTCAGCCCGCTAATCAATTGATCAATATTTGCTCCTCCGTTGCATTTACTGCAAAGTGAGTCCCAACAATTTACAACGCAGCCGGCCGCTGTGTTTGCTGCACAGCTTCTCCTCGAAACGGCGACTCAGATTGCAACGTCTCTCTGTCCCCCTTTTTGCTCGATGGCCCTTTAAGCGTCACAGCTCAGCGCTCAGATGCACAACAGGTTGGGTTTTTTGTTTTTTTTTGGTTCCAGTGGGAGATTGTTTGAGCGCTGCGCGTCCCCGAGGACAGAAGAGACAGTCCTCACCTGTTTGCTTTGTGTCGACCATCTGTCAGGAGGACGAGCTTTGCAATCACTGGCGTGCGATGGCGGGATTAGACCACGGCGAACCTGTTGTCAGGAAGGAAGGGGAAGGGGGGGGGGGAGTAAAATCAAAAGCCAGTATGCTGTTGATATCAGTTGGTCACTCAGTTTTCATTATTCCCATTGCACAATTGGGTACAGCAGGAAGTGAGTGAGCAGAAGCTGCCCATGGAGAGCGGCGGCCTCCGCGAGGTATTTGAGCCTCGCTCTTTTCCTTCATTGCCAGCCTCCCACGGACCGTTTCAAAGAGGCCGTAATCATTCTAATATGAAAGCTGCTAAGTACCCCCAATAATCGCTTTGGTGAAACGGAGAACATTTTAAACAAACCCCTCCCTCCCTCGCCGGCACCTCATTTCAGCTTTTCGCCCTGCCTTTCATCATTCTTTTCATCCCCGGCTCTGCGTTGACCAAAAGCTGGATCCCGATGCGTAATTCACAAGCTTTCAGCTGTTTTTTTTCACCATCTTGATTCATCTCTGGCTTCGGCTTTGTCTGCATTTTTCCAAATCAAAGTGAACCTTCAGGTCGATTTCAGCTCGATGGTTTGTGATATTTAAGGAGCTGACCCCCCTGTTAATGGTCAATTCAGACAAAACGTTAAGGGACTATTGGATCTGTGTTCATTCTGTGGCAAAAACACCAAAACAAACTTCAGTGAGCTGCTCGTGTTGAGTATTCAAAATAATTGAAATACACTGTTAAACGTTCACCGCTAGCTGTCATCCAACGGGCCGTCCCGTGAAAAAGACTCAACGAAGTGCACAATCACAGTCAGCTTGAGTTCCTGCAGAATCTAGGACAAAGTTTGTCTTTATCTGCAGAGCGTAGCTGGAGCAAAAGTGCCAGCGTTAGAATATAGGCTGAGATACTGTTGCAAAATACCACTTTTCATAGAGGTCGGCGCCGTTGCTGTGATTTCCCCACATTCTTAACAAGATTCAATAGTCACTGTAAAATGAAATATTATAATATTCAATTTGCCACGTAACGGACATTTTAAATTTCAAAATACCGCTGTGTTTTTGTTTTCGCAGTAATAATTTGCGAGCAGGTCGGTTACTTTCCAACGTCCTTTTGTAAACCCCAACTTTTTTTAATTCACTGACATGAAGAATGTGTCGTATCGAGGAAACTAGAACTTGTGGATCGGAGGGTAGTAACGTAGGAAATAAGCTAAAGTGCAAAAAAACCCGACTCTAAACATCAATTCATGTTTATCGAGACGGTTGCTCCAATTCAATCCGACTTAACGTCAGAACGACATAGAAACTAAGCAGTGCAAATGAGTCCTTGTTGACTTATTTATCACCTCTTGTTTGTTACCTTGGTATCTCTCTCTCTCTCTCTCTCTCTCTCTCTCTCTCTCTCTCTCTCTCTCTCTCTCTGCCTTTTGGCAGTTGCACTGCCTTGTGGTTTATTTATACCACATCTCATGACTTATTAAAAACTCAGTCAGTGGGGCGGGCGGAGGAGCGTCGGGGAGCGAAGTCGTCAGGCTGCTCGGGGGGGGGGGGGGGGGGAGCGTCCTTCCTCCCTCGTTGCCAAGTGGGGCTGCTCCCGCCCGCAGGGGCAGAGAGGCGGAAGGGAGCAGGGGTCAGGAGGATCTGGTTTTCACAACTGTGAAGGGTTTTTTACACAACTGTTGTGTTTTATCTTTTTATATTTAGACAAATCATTGCTTCTACTCTGGAGAGACAGCGTAGAAATAGACACTTATTGTGTGAAGAAGTTCCCGCCTTTTGAGATTTACTGTTCAAAATGTTTCTATTTCACTTCTCAATGTGGCTGCTGCAGTGTTTTTGGATGACTATTTTGTAAAAAAAAAAAAAAAAAAAAGTATTAAGATGTAATTGGTTCATATTTATAAATTCCTAAACAATACATCTTTTAATAATCACTACACCAAATCATCCCCTTCTATGTACTTCTAATGCATCTAATGATCTAACTATTTAGATGTTTAGGTTTTGATAGAAGCCCAAGTGCCATTTCTGCAGCCCCCCATAGTGCAGTTAATGGACTTCCACTTGTGTTGCTCAACAATGCACCAGTAATTTGTGTTTTAAAGAAAAAATCAAAGTAACCATTATTCACATACCAAAGGAAAAACACTCCTGGTTTCCATTTGCCTCCATTGTATCAGGATGGTGTCAGTAGTAAATAAATGAAACCCGACACTCTTTAGGTCCATGCTGCCAAACAGGGAAATATGTTGTCTTTAAAATGCAGTGAACTGACCCTTTAATGATCTGTGCATTCCTTCCCAAGCCTTCCTTTTGTGCTTCCTAAAGACCAACAGAGCGCAATACAAATTCTGAAAAATCTCCCCAAACATCAATGAGAAAAGACAGACCCTGCGGTAACCCCTGTGAGGAATGTCCCACGGGTGTTAGACACTGTGTGCGTGGAGAGATGGCGGGACAACGCCCCCCCCGCCCTCCCACACGACTACACCCCCAGACACAGGGCCACTATCTAACTCAAACGCGTTTCAGTCTTTTAGTCCTTACACCTGGTGGGTCGTTGAGCCGGGCGTAGAGTTGTTCGCTGCAGCGGCACCGCAGCTGCATCAACACAGCCGGACCGGCCTCCTCTCCTCACACGTCGCCGTCTGGGGCCCTTTTCCTCTCATTTCTGCCGGCAGCACGAAGGGAAAGCCTCCGGACTTGATGCCAACTGCTGTCATTTTTTTTAATGGACGACCATGGGATTCACTAATGGATATAATATAATATATAAGTGTTAGTCAGAGAGGCACCATATGATTAAATACGTATTATAATTGAAGTGTATATTGTTAATGTAATTGTTCACTGATGAGCGAGATTAATGGTCTGAAAACTGCAGCACTACTAACCCTTTTTTAGCGGCTGTCTTTGACCTCCAAGCACAAAGTTAATCCATCAGGATCACTTAAAATGATGCTACAATTGCATCAAATCGGCTGCACGTTAGCGGCGCTTGTCGGAGAGTCAAACCTGAACGCGCGTGGAGAGCCTGAACTCAACCCAACTTTGATTATGTAATTTGAGCCCTGCGCTCCTGCGACCTTTGGTCGACGGCGCCCTGCAAGCTGCCGACTCACCATTTAAGGGCCTGCGGTGTTCTACACGCTGCCGTTGCTCTGCAGGAGCAGTCAGCTGCGACGACTGATGGAGAGATAAGAGGCCCGACACAGATAGCACGCAGAAGAGACCGAATGATCACTGCGTATAGATTTTCTCTCTGTTTGAGTGTGCGGCGACCAACACACAAGTCATTGCAGGGCCGGCCCAAGGCATAAGCGAACTAAGCGGCTGCTTGGGGCCCACTGGCCAGGGGGCCCCAAGCAGCCGCTTAGTTCGCTTATCCTGCAAGCAGCCCTAGTTTTGTATCATAACCTCACTGTATTCGTTTATAATTTTCGCTATAACAGTATAGCGTGACAATTGTGCCAATAATCTTCTAGCACAGGTGACTGTGCGTGGTGGGAGGGGGGGCCTCAGAGGAAGCGGAGCGTGCTCTCCCCTCTGTTTGTGTCTCGGGCCCGGCGATGAATGGCGAGTGACTTTCGTCGTAAAGGAAGTTGTGTAACGTACAGTAGTCGTGCCGCGTGAATTGCTGCGCTGACATTTGAATAATCGTAAAAGGGGGAGTCGTTAAGGCTTATCTCAAATGTCACACCACTTCCCTGCCGCACGCCGGCGAGGTGCTAAAACCCGGCGATAGAGCTCCGGCCCCCCCGTGCACGAGATGAATGGGAGGGTTGCAGCCAAGACGTTTCCCTCTCCGTGTGTAATGGAGAGAGCTCTCTGCGATATTTACATTTATAATGATAGGTGGTTTACCTTCCCCCTCGACCTGGGGGGGGGATCTCATCTAACGGGCGCGCAGAATACACATGCTTCATACTTCAAAGTGTTACCGTACGTTAGTCTGGCAGATGTCGACCCTCTGAGCCCACAGGGAGTGAAGAGGAGGAGGAGGAGGAGGAGGAAGAGGAGGAGGGGCAGGGGGGGCACAGATGCACAGTTGGGCCCCCTCCACTGCAGAGACGGATTCAGCTCCCAGCAACAATTCCGCTGGCTTAGCAGTGCTTTTCTGTGTTGTGTTCTGAGATGGGGAGCCAGTGAGGGACCACGTCCTTGTAGGCACATTTTAATCTATTAACCATATTGTTGAAGTACCTCATTTGTGGTTAAAGTAAGCGTTAAATGTTACATAACTAGATTTGTAGCTTTCGCTTGGTTAAAGTTCAAATCAATTAAATAGTTTAACATGAAAACACATTGTTGATTTATTGTAATGATACAAGGAATTCTCGTTGAAGTGATGACAGGATGTTTGTAAAGCAACACTTTATTCATGGAGAACCATTGATGAAAAATAGAAAGACTAAAAAGACCAAAAATAGGTTATTTATTCAGTTCTTTCAACACATTTTTTCTGTCCATTCGAACAATTTTTTTTAGTGTGATTAGAAAAATTGAAATAAAAAGGCGTCTGCATGCCTCTTCGGGAGGCTTAAAACCACCCAAACAGTTGAAAAATACATCATTTTTATTAAACATTTGAATTTTGTGTGCAAAAAACTAGTAATTTTGGCATCACGATCACCGCATGCACCTCCTGCGCCGAACAGGGATTGATGCCCACGCACCCACCAGCACATGTTGTTCTCATCTCCGTCCTGCGTCCTTTAGAGACGCGTGACTAACACCATTTCTCCGGCGGCCCCGGTGACACCGCGTGGACATTTGATCCGTAGAACCTGATTGCTGCTGGTGCTGCTGACTGACCGAGTGTCAGAAGATAAAGATCGGGACATCAGTCGCCGCTGATGAGGTGCCGCCTCCTGCGCTGGAGACTTCTGGTTTCCTCTCCCCCGGCCATCTGCCAGGTTACCTCAGAGCAGGCGGCGGGGAAACAAGAAAACAGATCCCTCCTTGTTTTCGGGCCACTTTGAAGTTTCCACGGCATCAGCAGAGTTGGGGGGCAGGGGGGGGCGAGGGGAGAGGGGAGGAGAGGGGGGGTTGGTGTGCCTCGGGAAACCCCAACCCCCCCACCCCCCCTCCCCCCCACCTCCCCCTCCCCCCCCCGCGCCCCCTCGCTTTGTTGTTGTCTTCTCGCTAATTTCAAGGGCTCGGCCTCGTATTTTCCAGACTTTGGTTTTGCACACTGACATCATGCATTCCATTCGGGAAAATCACCTCCTCCCGCCAGCCTGTGTTTGTGTGTGTGTGTGTGTGTGTGTGTGTGTGCGTGTGTGCGTGCGTGTGTGCTGTTGTGTAAACCGTGTCATCATCTGCTATCCATAAGTGCAGTGCTTGGCCGCCTGTGACACACACAGAACCGTCACTCGTTGGATCCGTGTGACGTAACTCAGCGGCCTGGAGACCTTTTCTCGTCTGCCTCTGGTGAAGGAGTCGATTACGTATCTGTAACATTTCATCTGCTGTTCCTGCGTGCGTTTTCATAGGACACTGTGTTCTGATGGGTCCACTGTGTTCCTTTGATATCACAGCTGAAATAGCCAGACTAATGCCAGCAATAACTTGGGGAAGATTTAAGGGATAACGTTGGGAGAGCCATCCTGTGTGTCTTTTTTTCCCGCCAGAGGGACGGCGCCTCAGAGTAACAGGCTTAAGATTAAGGAGGAAATATTTTCTGCTTTCGCTCACTGTTAGTACAGCTCACCAAAACGTTTCAGCGGGAATGAAGTCAGAACATTGCATGTGGCTGATGGTGATGAGTAACAGGCAAGAGGTTTAGAGGAAAGCTGTGTGACGGTACGCCATTTGCAAATTGTAAGATGATATTTTTTTCCCCCCGAGGGAAGAAACGGGGAAAGTGAACGTAGAAATGGAATATCTCGTGATTTTTAACATGTCATAGCAAGAAGGCATGCTAACATTTCCTTCTTACCAGTGAACATAAAGTCAGTTTGCGGGCATCATGAACAAATGCAAGTTGGACAATTGAAAAATACGTCAATCTTCTGAGCTCTGTGAATGTCTGCACAAACTACCACGGCATCCCTTCAGCAGTGGAGATGTGTGGACCAAGGTGGTGGACGGGGCAAACAGACTGGCGACGCCATCCCTACAGCGACGCTGCACATGTGGTCTATAAAACGCTCACTGTGACTGGACTAGCCCAGTTTCATGTTTTAAAACTGTGGCCTCAGCAGCAGCGGAGAGAGTAAAAAAAAGCCTCTGTGCGGTGTTCTCAAATCACTGGGACTTTCCTCAACCTGTTTTTTTGGGACATTCGAATGAAGCACACAAACTTTACATTCAGTCTGCTTACTCTCCCAGGGCCTCCCCTCGGAGAGGTGAAACGAGGCTGGCAACTTTTGCCCGTCGTAAAAAAGCGCCTGGCGAGGTTCAGGCTGCAGCACTAATTCGCAGATTTTTTTCTCTTTTTGAATGTTTTTTTTTTTTTAGTAAATGGGGACAATATGCAGATATGAGGGACGAATTCTTCAAGGCAACAAAGACCGAGAAACACACTCACCGGACGACGTCCGCGTGCCCCCCCTGTCTGAATGGTGATGTCACCCGAAAGAAAAAAAAAAGGGAGTCGGAGCCAACGCGAGACTGTCTAGGAGGCCGAGCATTAGCATAGAGGCCAGACAGGTCCACTCTCCAGCCCAATCACCCGAGCTGTCGTCTTCCCGCCGCCGCTGCTCGCTGCTCGCTGCTCTGAGCCCCTGCCATTCTCAAAATAACTCCCAAATAATATTCAACAGAAATGGCTGTTTTCCATTAAGATATATATTTACGCCCCCCCAACTCCCCCCCCCCCCACATCCCGCACGGCTCGTCTCTCTCTCCGCCTCGCTGTAATTGGGGTGTGACCTAAATATCTGACGGCGCTTGCACTTGTGCGAGTCTGCAGCCTCATTGACCTACATATGGGGAGAACATTGGTACAGCGTTGCCGAAAAAAAAAAATCAATACTCCACGCACCGGGGCTCGTCCTTTGGAACGGCGCAGAGCTGCTGTTGTCGTGGGAAGCCAAACATTTGGAATCATCAGAAGCTACGGTTGGTTACCCACCTGTTTGCCGGCCTTTTTAATGTCTCAATTTTTATGCAATATTTAGTTTTGTTTGCGTCTTTTCTCCCTGGACAGAGTTTGGTTTCTACGTCCTCTTCCGGTGGCGTCCTCGGCTGCCGCTCAACTAAAGAGTGTACAGGTTTACTTCTGACCTGAAGTGTGGCCCATGGTTTTTTGCATCTTTTAAGAAAATGGAGGTGATAATGAACATGCTTAAAAAGCAAGCGTTCAAAACATAATGCACTTATAATTAGGTTTATTTATCTGCAAGATTACCATTAGAATTATTATATTAACCAATATAAATACAAGATAAGTGCTAATCTCTCTGGATTTATGAAAAAAACATGTTTTGTTGTTTGAAAAACCCACAAAATGTCCTACACATGCTACGTGTTTGCCGAAAAGAAGGAATGTGTCTGCAATGAGGGGTTGAGAGTTCATCAGCACAGAAAAAGTCCCATTTTACAGCGAGGCGAGACAAAGCCTTCCATCAAAATTCATTGGCGCTATTCCCCGCGGTCTTGTAATTGATCGTGACGGATCCCCCCCTCCTGCTGACGCCCGCCTCTTTCCTGCCGTGAAGCCCCTCGGTGAGGAGGGTCCTGATTCAGGACTTCCTTCTTTCTCTCTCTCTCTCTCTCTCTCTCCCCCCTCAGCCTCGCCGACAACAATAAAACCGGCTCCGGCCTGACGTCCCTGTGTTCCTGCCTCTCCAGGGGTAAACCAGGGCTTGGTTTGGTTCACACATGCCCTGTAATTAGGAACACCCCTCTGGCTCTCGTAATGTCCATGAAGTAGGGGGATTGTTTGTGAGGAGATGGCCCGAGCCGGTGCATGAAGTCAGAGACACCGCAGGAATGAATGCGTCTTTTACAGAAAATGGGACGCAGTGTAAATTAGAGGGCCGCCCTCATCATGGGGGAGAGCTAAAGGCCAGGCTTATTAGAGGTTTGACACCTCGTAGCCGTCTTTACGTACTGTTTGCTATTTTCCCACTTCATTGGTACATTATTGATACAGGTCTTGATTCATCTATCTCTATAGACTCAAAATGTTTGCATTGAAGGCAGCGAACGGGTGACAGAAAAATTGGTTTGTCTTCTCTTTTTTTTCAGATTCATCAAATTAAAATGTAACCGACAGGCCATTATGTCTTTTGAAGGAGCGGCCTCTGCTGCGAATAATTTGCAATCTGAGATCTGAGATCTGACAGTCAAATGCTCCGTGCACCTTCAGGGATTTCCTTTTATTGATCCGACATGCAGGGGAAATCAATAACCGTGGCTGCACACAGAAAGGACATTGCTTTATTGTGTGCTATTCGTCTGGCTGCACTGAAAATAGAGATGTAAAAAGCAGATGAGATTTTAGTCCCAGTAACATTTTGATTTGACTAATTAGTAAAATAGGTATTCTTACAATTTCATCGGTGTCACTGATGTTTCACTCGCTCGTCTCGCGTCACAGAAATCTCTTTTTCTTCAGGCTCCTTTGCGTGACATCCCTCCTCTAAGCGGTGAATGATGGCCGCCGCTCTTTTCACTGTTGGGAAGTTGCTTTTTTCTCCGACCAGCAGCCCGAATTACAGGCAGGAAATTGAGAGCAGAATCTGTGCCAGAGGGTGTGTGTGTGTGTGTGTGTGTGTGTGTGTGTGCGTGTGTGCGTGTGTGTTTGTAGCGAAGGGTGTTTTGTGGAGACAGCAAGTTGGCTTGTGGATCCTGTCCCCTGCTCGGCGCCATGAGGCCCACGCACAGGAAGCTTCCCCTGCTAAATACGGCTGACCCCCCCTCCCCTCCCTCCCTCCCTCCCCCTCCCGCATCTACAGGTCTGCTGCACACTGAGAGCTTGGACAGAAAACAGAATAAAAGTAGCCTGTTTTTTTTTTTTTTTCTTCCCCTCCCTTGTGCTGATTCTCCGTCCCTCCACAGCTGTTAACGGCTTCTCAATGAGGCTTTTTGTCGCGGCTCTTTCTTCCTTGATCGCGTATTTGTCTGTAAACGCCCCGTGACCGGGATCTGACCTCACTGCCCCAACAATCACAAAGACACGGCGCTGCGCTCAGACCCCTTCTGTGACCTTCTGTGTGGCGGAGAGACCCGGTAGAAAGCGAGCGCCTTTACGACCTTCCCTCTTCTTTCACGGGCAGCCGTCGCTGTGACACCCCCCTTTTTCTTTGGCCCGGCTAGATGCCGAGCGCGGCTCGCAAATCAGCGATCAGCAATAAGCTCTGAAATGACACAGCCACACCTTTTGTCAATAGTGTCCTCGCTGTCCACAGCTGGTTTGTTTAATCTTAAGCACCAGGGCGGACTGGAAGAGCGATCTCAGCACCAGCGAGTCTGGCCACGTTTCAATCTCGTCGCCTTCGAATCGATGACAACGCTGTGCATCAGCACTCTGCAACCGCCGGGTAATTTGATAGCATGAAATTTGGGATTGGGCTTTGGACAAATGGGACGTTTTTTGGGGGGGCAGATTCAAGGCAGCTGGGAGACCTTTTAGCAATATACAGTACTCACGTCATTCAAGTCCTTTACGCCAGAACACAAACTGTAAAAGGGATCTTTTCACAGTTACAGATCGGACGAAAGGCCGTGAAAACAAATGATAAGCTTTAAGTTGACGTGTCGATCTGTGAGTGGTTGACATTGTTTGAATTCACACATCCACTGACGCGTACGAGGGAAGCAATCCTCCCCCAGCAGCTACGCTAACTTTGTTTGCCGCATGCCGCCTCAGGCCCCATCATTTCCCATAGAACGAAACTGCACCCAATGACATGTAATTCTCAGGGAATTGGTTGCCATTTTCAAACAATTTGACACGTGCGGTTGGCAAAAAGAGGGAGTCAAACCATCTGCTTGATTTATTTAAGCTTAAATCTTTGCAGAGATTTAAAACAAAAGTATATAATTCACGTTCTAAGAGAGTGCAGATCTCTCGTGTAGCATTGCTACGCGGAAGGCTAACAACAACAAAAAAAGACCGAAACGATCCTAATTCCCATTCCTGCTGACATTTGAACAGTCCGCTGATGCAGACGGCGCGTGTCTAGTGTAGCAGTTTGTCTCCTCTTAACTTCCTCCGCTGCACCGCTAAGCCGCCGCCGTCTCCGTGGGGCGTGTGTGCAGTCGGCAGATTGCGGTGGGGGGGCGGGGGGGGGGAGATCAATGCGCTCCGCGGGAGGTGGAAAATGAAGACGATAAGAGGAAGAGACTAGTAGAGGATGAGGCGGGAAAGACGGTGGTGAAGCTCTGGAGACAGTCACGATAGGGAAAAGGGGGAGGACAGTTCCCATTCCACGAATTACCGGCGAATCAGTGCGTGCGAAAGTGCCGATGAAGTACGAACGGAACATTCCGGCGTGAAGACTCGTAGGTGATGCACGGGGATCGAACTGAAGGGACCACTGGTGCTCTCTTATCTGGAGGGTCTGCAGTTATATCTCAGTAGCTTCCCTTAATGTGATTAGGGCCCTCTGAGCTCTCACAGGGCCGGGAGGACCCCCTCACTTATTAAGTGACCTTCTCCATGTATGTTGGGGGGCGGGGCTGCTCTCATTCTAGCCACTGGGGACTGTTCAAGCTGGCAGTTTTTGTTAGATAATCAGGGATCGTGGGAGCGTTTATGGTCATTAATCACTTAGCACGTGTGTGTGTGTGTGTGTGTGTGTGTGTGTGTGTCACACAGGAAGTAATTAAACTTTGAAAAGTCAAATTAATAATAGGGATGCAGTGGCATTGACGTGCATGAATGGGTGACTAATCGCGAGACATGATGACACGCAACACTGTAAAGCATTTTGTCGCGCGTTAAATAAACCAATTCTGTCAAATGACAGTTTCCTCCCTTCCATGTATCAAGAGCTGTGATGCCATCACAACCAGGGTTACAGGTACAGGATTTATTCATTTTTAACGCTTCAAGTGAGCTGAAATGCGACGACGATCAAAAGATGTCCCCTGATGATTGGGGCCTTCTGTGAGTTTCCCCACAGGGAATCGCTGGTCGCGAGCGTAAATCGACCAGTGGCGCAGCAGCCGAGCACTGATAACCAAACATGGGCCCGAGTGGGGCTCAGCTGTTTAAGGTGCTCATCTGCCGCTGTGTATTAACGGGGCTTTGGAGCGCGCCTGAGCTCTGCGGACTCCTTATCCACCATCGCTGTTGTGCAAAGAGAGGGAGCCTAATCCTATCTGGCCTGCAAATCCTCCTCTGGGGCCCAGACTGTGTGGAAATAGGCGAACTCAGTGCACAGGCGCCTGACTGGCCCCGTCTCTGTCTTTTGTACACTTAGTCGCACGTGCACAATCACACACACACACACACACACAAACATGCGCCCCTGGACGGCTGCCAGCGCCACTGCAGTCACAGGTGAGCGCCGTCGTTTACTGCAAACAGAGAAAGGGATTGTCGGGACACTTTTCCTCGTCAAATACAGTACACTTGTGTCTGCACAAGGGATCATTTGTGCATCGGCAAGGTTGGGAACAGAAATGGACGCCGCGAACGCGCTGAGAAAAATGTGGATCTCTCATTTCAAACTACCTGTTTTTTTTTTCCGCGGCAGTGGGCGTCGGAGGTGGAGCGAGAGAGAGAGAGAGAGAGAGAGAGAGAGAGTACGTGTCCTGCTCTCAACTCTCTCTCTCTCTCTCTCGCTTACAGTGAGGCAGCGTGCCAGTTGATTATTACACTGTGGCCGACCGAAGGAAAACAGCGACCGGGCCTCCTGTTCGCCAGCCGGGGAGAAACGGTCCTCTAATTGTTGCCCTGCCGCCGGGCTCTCCTTTTCTTCCAGCCAGCTACATTATCCGTAAAATGACAAACACACTGTGTTATTTTGGGTGATCCACAAAACTACAGGAGTCAGTAGGTCTGCATTAAGACACACACACACACCAAGGACAGTCTGCCAGGTTTGGCGAATCATCCACTAGAAACAAAGAAGCGTGCGTCCAACGTTGCCTCTGTGTTTAAGAAATAAAAAAAAAAAAAAAAAAACATTGTTTTGATTTCAAATGGTAGGTTATCATGTGGCGCAGGGATTGTTCCGTTTATTTGAGTTTGTACACACTATTCCGGACTGGATCTTAGCATCATTCCGTGATACTCTAATCAAGCGATCCAGTGGAGCCCGTAAGCCTAAAAGCAACTTAAAATATGCCCTTGCAAATGCAAAACAGAGGTGTGTGAGGGCTGCTGTGTTGCTGCAACTGAATCGTCTGAGGATAACAGAAGGAAAATTGGGACTTTTTCCCTTTGTGTCTGCTCCTAATGCTGAGCTAAGCAACATTTAAGCGTTATCAATCTTCTCATCCAACTCTGCAAGAAAGCAAATAACCGCTTTTCCCAAATTGTTAAATCCTTTAATGCTTTTGCTTTCTTTTTTCGTTTGAACACACCAAATAGTGCTGTGATAGGGAATCGTGAAATAACTTGTGTCATGTATACATCAGCTTCACACGCCAACAACACATTATATACCATTCCATCGCCTCAGTGCATTAAAGTTTGTGTTAATGCCAAATCACTGCCACGAATTTGGAATTATTCCTCACCGATTAGGACTCCCCGCGTCCTTTTAATCCGCCAATGACGCGTTGTGTAAGCGGCCGTATTTATGGATTTCTTCCGACAAAAGCCCTTCAATCTGATTCATTCTCCCGTAAAATATCTTTGTTTTAATAATGGCGGAATTATGCTATGAAACCGGAAATGTGAGACTCCGGCGAGGACGTAGTTAGCAGACCAATGGCAGCCTTGTGTTGGCTTGCGTTTGCTTGCGTAGCTCTCGACGCAAGGCTATAAAAATTGGTCGACGGTACGCACAGGGCCGGCCCAAGACATAAGTGAACTTAGCGGCTGCTTGGGGCCCCCTGGCCCGGGGGCCGCTTAGTTCGCTTATGCTGCAAGCAGCCCTAGTTTTGTATTATAACCTCACTGTATTTGTTTATAATCTTCGCTATAACTGTATAGCATGACATATGCGCCAATAATCTTCTAGCACAGGTGACTGTGCGTGGTGGGAGGGGGGCCCCCAAATCAAATTCTGCTTAGGGCCCCCAAGAGGCTCGGGCCGGCACTGGGTACGCAAGCAGTACGCAAGGAGTGCTTGCGTTTCTCCAAAAACGCAGAAGGATAAACTAGGCTTTACGCTCCCATAGTTGATCTCTCACAGTCAAAGAGGGTGGACAAACACTCTGTGCCGTCGGTGTTGGGAATCCGGCGGTTTAATCCTTTGTCATCATCCAGCAGGCTCTGCCCGCAGACATCTGCTTGTAAAATGCAGTTCCAGGGGACGCCGAGAGCAAACCGGCGTTACCTGGTTCAGTGAGGAAGAGACACACCCTGATCCCGTCATGCCGCTTTTCACCCACTTTCACATTAAGGTCTCGGTGTTCTTTTCAACGATGGGGAACGGAAGGCGCCGGTTCGCTGGTCGCTCGGTCTCCGGGTTACTAATCAGCCGCAAGAAATCGGCACAGGAGCTGGACGTGGTTCTGCAAGACTCTGTAAGTTGGGTTAATAAAAGGTGGAAGGGATGAGTCGTGCTTGGAAAAACAAGAGCACAGAGAGTTCCAGGGCGGCGGGGTCGAACGCGATCGTGGGACGTTTCAGTCTGCCATGAGTTGCAGCAGTCAATTTGTGTGAGTGGAAAAATAATCTAGTCTACAAGACGCGTTTGATGAAAACAACATAAAAACAATTGCATAGTAAAAAAAACAGAAAAAAAACAGGGGCAGCTGATCCAGTTTGTTTCTTAAAAAGGACCATTGGAGAGGCAGCGTGGCCATCAGAGGAAAGCAGAGTTGATGGAAAGGATACTAATCTAGACCTAATCCCCTCGGCATCTGTCACTGATGCATTAATCAGACAGAAGGGGAAACATGTTATTCTGTAATGCCTCCTCTTATCTAAAAAGCCAATGTTGTTGAATTTAGCCGATTGGATGTGGGTCACAAGTTTCTAGAAACAAACAGCAAAACCAGTTGCCACCGTTTAGCCGTTCTAATGGACTGTGCAAACTGGGATTATTCAGATGCCTGCACTCTGAATTAAAAGTGAACATGTAAACGGTTTGTAAAGGATTTCCCAAATTGTTTGTAATTAGATTATAAAAGATTTACAGGCTACATATTTCGTGTTTGTGTCCCCTTAAAGAGCTTTATTACATCTGCCACGCTGCTCCTTCTGCACCCGGCATGTTTGCTTCTGTTGGGAAAATCATGCAGGTTTAAATGGAGACTTATTTGCTCGAGAGGGTGTTAAATCGTCAGATTACCTGCTGTGTTTGGAACCACAGACCTGATCTATTGAATAACAGGAAGCTATGAATAAAGAGTGTTTTATCAATTGGAGAGTATCAGGTCATTAGCACATTGCGCAACAACACACCTATCCTCACCACAGAGAGCCTTCTGTCATCCGCGGTATCGCAGTCATCACTGCAACAACTGTTGAGGGATTCACGGCCCCCGGCGTGCGGCCCCGGCGTGCGGATCCGCCGTGCGCGAGCGATGCATGAGGAGCATTGTTGAGATGATTAACAACACCTGGAGGTGTGATGCCCGGTCAATGACGGGGCTCCTCGCTCAGCGTTTAATCATCACGTGCCGTCGCTCCACGTTCCTAAGGGCCCATCAGCTAGAAAGGGGCTTATCTTTTGGGGGCCAATCCCAGCGATGGGGGTGAGACTGAGGAGTACGCGCCGGCGTGATGTCACGTTGGGGCCGAGATGATTAAAGTAGCCACGATGTGCGTCGTATCTCAGAAAGAAAAAAAAAAACACCACGACGATCGCGCCGCTTTAATCTCTCCACAAAGGCTCAGCTTTTCCATGAAAAAAAGAAACACACTCCTTCTGAAAAACATGTTTACACAGGCTGAGGTCGGCCGCTCGGCCCTGATTGGATTCACTTTGCCGTTTGTTTTTGATCCCGTGACATTGAGAGGCAGAAGCACGGACGGGATCGGTGATCGTTCCGTTGTGTCTGCCTTTGCTTGTTTAGAAACCCTGCATGCATGTGCTGCCACGTGCATGCAGGGTTTCTAAACTCTGCTACCACAATAAACACATTGATTATGCCATAACACATGAATGGGATAATGATTCCCTCGGTCGCCCATGACACTAAACGCCTGCGTTCAGAAAGGAAACGAACGAGCCCCTTTGGCGTGCGGCTTTTGTTTTCATTTTCATCTCTGCTTATCTAGATTAGTCTCATTAAGATCAGAAATCTCTTTTGTAAGCAACACGGCGGCAGCACATTTTGGGCTTCAGACGGAAAAGCAATAAAAGCATTACACGATGAAAACATTTGCATCTGTCATCTTTTCAGTTCCCGTTTTTTTTTCCTGTCGCGCATGCGCCGTGCGGCGTCTGCGCGTGACGTGACGCTCCCTCTCCGTTTCACCCCGACGACCTTCCTCCCGGTACACAAATATTGCTCGTTACACGGGGGGGGGGGTTATGCGCTCGATATAGCCGGTGACCCTCAGTCTCCCCCCCTCCCCCTCTCCTCCCCCTCCGGCTCCTGCATCTCTGCCTCGCTTCCTCGTCGCCTCCCTGTCGAAGGCTAGTTACCGGCGGGGCAGTAAATTATGGTGGCTGGGCTGGGATTAGGTGCGAGAGGGGGGACGTCTGGGAGGAGGAGGACAGCAACAACTCGCACACACGCGTACCCACACGGATGATTGTCTCTTCGTACGCCAGACAATTTTACTGCCCCTCTGCTCCTCCACCTGCAGATTGTGCTATCAATCAATCCAAATTTCCCTTTTTTTTGGTTTGTTTTTCTGCTTGTTTGCATATTTGGTGGTTTGAATCCACACGCGGCTGGTTCACCACACATTCTGGGGCTGAAAAGGACTGTTTCTGCACGGTGGATGTATAAGAGAGGAATGTAAGGATTGGTTGAATCATGCCATGATGGTTCAAACTTTGGAAGGGGCAATAAATTACAATATATTTTTTGCTTAAACCAAAAGAAAATGCTGTAATATTCACTTATATTGCCAGCGAATTCATGTTTTCATAGATTTGATGGCATGTTATTTATATAATGTATTTATTAATGAATTATTTATGCATATAGTTATACATAATGTAGTCTTTTTCCAGTATAATCCCTTCCCCTAATGATGCAATGATCTTTTTTTTCTATTTCACAACTGCACGTGCAGATTCAATGAATTGTTACGGTCGATTTTTGAACGCAGTGCATCTTGGGGGGTAAGAGGAGCCTGTAGTCCTGATATAGGGGATGACCTCAGCGGTGTCCTTTCTTCGCCTCCTACTATGGACGGACTGTGTACACATGGACTCGCGCTCAAGGCAAACGATGGAAATAGAATTCCTGCAGGGATTTCTCCACCAAAATGTCCCGGAAAACATGATGTGCTTAAACTGCGGGATAACGTGTATCTCCTGCACTGAGATGTAATTTCTCCGGACGCGAGACTCATCTTTGGCGATTAGCTTTCTTCCCTAATTAGATCAGATACTGTCTCTCTTTCTTACACCAGAGAAGATAGTAAGCTTTTTTTTGCCGTCCGTGATGTGTTGAAGAAACAAATCCACTGACAAATTCTGTCAGTGTCTGGCATCAAGGAATGCCCAACAGTTTGGAGTCACGCACCAAAGACAGCCGTCTTTTTAAAATGTTCACGTGTGCCTCTGCTTAGGACTCTCTTACCGCTCCCTTTGCACGTATGCAAGTATTCGGGATGTTTGTTTGTTTGCAGGGGAGTCGGCGTGTGGGGTCTTTGTGTCCAGGCGTGAGAGACCCGCGCCAGTGATTAATGGGGTTCCTGCGCGAGGCGCCGCACACAATCCCCCGGGCTGCACCGCAGCCCCGCCAGGCTCGTCCTTCACATGAGGAGAAGAGAAAGGCGGGAAGGTGGGAGGGCCGGAGGAGGAGGAGGAAGAAATATCCCCTCGCTGTCCTGGCTCGCTCCGTCCTCCCCTCTGCCCACCCGTCCTGCTTTTCCCTCCTAAATCTACTTTTTACAACGACTCCCACCCTTTTTTCTGCGTCCTCTCCCTTTTCCGGCGGCCCCGTGTCCTCCGTTCAACTCGAACCTTTGGGAACGTGCGCTTTTACGTCTCAAAACGCGCACACAACAACCACAAAGTGCAAGACTGAAACACATTTAGGAGGGAAAAAAAAGGTCAAGGGAGAGAAAAAAAAGATAAAGCGAACTGCGCTTTGAAGAAGAAGCTGGAGGTGCAGGCCGAGGAGCCCGCTGCGAATCCCTCTCCCTCCCCCCACCTCCCCTTCCCTGCGGTTCGGGTATGCGGCCCCTCTTCTCAGTGTTGAACAAGCCTTTTAAATAGACTTTAACCTGGGCCCATTCCTCAATGGGGCCATTGTGGGAACGGATGTGTGGACAGTAGGGCTCGGTAAACACGCGCTACTTGTCCCTTTTCCCCTTTTCTCACATTCTGAGGACATTCTGCCCCAGTTTGTGTGTGTGTGTGTGTGTGTGTGTAGGAGGAAGTGTGTGTAAGATTAAGGGAGATACAGATGGAGGAAAAAAAGCTGCAATGGACTGAGAGAGAATAGGGAGGAAATAGCAGTGTGTAAGAGATGGGGAAGCTGTGGTCAACTAAGCAAGTGAAAGACATACAAGTGATGAAATGCCATTGAAAAGTTCTCAGCCTGCCAGTCAGTCAGTCTGTCTGTCTGTCAGTCCATAAAACTGTCTGTCCAGAGGTCTGTCACCACTTCTCCTGTCCTGACATCCGCCCGGTCCACTTTTTGTCACCACTAAACGACTGTGGACTTGTTTAGTTAACCCACGTCAGTCCTGGGCTGGATTTCATTATCTCGCCTCTCCCAGGGTCTCTAATTGGGCCTCGCTGTTGTCGGCCTGGCACCCCGATTTGGCCCGCTTGTCCCCGTAGCCGTGGTAACAGCGGCATGCTGTGATGCAGATTCTCCGAGCCTCAGCGATTCCTCCTCAACCCGCCACCCCCACCCGCTCCTCCCCTGCCGCTCCCCCCCATTACCAGCGCCGTAATGTTCTCCATCCCCCTAAAGTGAAAAAATGCCACTCATTAGGCGACACGGGGGGGATTTTGTTTGCTGACAACGAACCGCTGAAGAGCTAAAAGCTGAGATTTAGTCAACTAGTACGAAGCACAAGGTGCAAAGGGAGCAAACGCCCATTCAACCACGAACAGAAACAGACCAAAATTTGTGCGAGTTGTTAGTGAGTCCAACAACCGTGGACGATGCTTTCGCTGGAAGTTCCAGTAAACCCGGCTGACTTTCTTCCCATCAGTGCCTTTTTTCTTGATGGTGTGATGTACTGCACGCTTTGAAATTGTTACACAGACAATGAGAGCTGACAAAAAAAAAAAAATGGAAAAAGAGGAAGTGCTCAGTTTGTCACAGGAAGCCCAGCGGTGTGTGGTTTCCTTCCCCGTGTGTCAGTGTCAGTGTGACGCGCTGAGGGACTTCCATCCTCACGTTCAATCCCTTAATCGCTGCCGAGAAACGGACCTGCCTGTTTTCGGTGGAAGCCGATGGGGTTTTTCTGTAAATCATCTCAGACTTATTACTGGTCGGATGTGCTGATACGGCGTTTACATGGCAGTGGCCCTGATTCCAGAGAAAACACCTTAGTTGAGGGGCTCAGTTTACAATTCACTGTGATTTTGCATGAGCCCACACGGTGCACAGGTGAGCAGGTGCACGACCCCGACTGTCGCCGTCTCTTCATCGGCCTCCGCAGGGGTCGACTCTCAGCAGACCGTCCTGGGTCTCTTCTCTGAAAGCACGTGTGCTGCATGTAAACACTTCGACGAGGAAGTGCTGCAGAGAAAAAAAAGGAAAACGAGCAGACGAGGGGTTTCGCTTTTGCTGTCTGGCGCTCATCTTAACCAAAAAAAAAAGAAAAACGAAATAACTGTTGTCACGTATTGATCTGTGGGGGGATACGGCCAAAGCTGTACATTCAGGGACGGGACACGTGACCCAACAACAATGCGGAGGCTCTGCTCCGTCACGTGAATAAAGGGCAGTGGGGTTGTTATGGTCCATCATGTTCACTTAATGTTGCAATATAGTTTTTTTTTCTTCAAAAGAGTAGTGTTTGTTATGTTCATTTATTCGTCTTGATTCATTTCTAGAGATAAAACAATTGATTAACTAATCAATCAGTGTGTCAGTGTAACATCAATCGCTCTTCCCCTTTTTTTCATTAGTTTTGAGGATTTGCTGTGTCCCTTTAAGGCTACAATTAAACAATTTGAAAAACCCCCCATTTAATTTCGAGTTGACATACTCATTGATCTTGTTTTGTCAACCAAAAACCAAAAAATATTTTTTAGTTCTGAAAAGGAGCAAATATTGCCTTTAAAAAAAATGAGGTACAAGTGTGTTTTTTTCAGATCGCAGCTGATTCCTTTTCTGCCAATCAACTAATCAATTATCCAATTATTCTCACAGCAGGATCACTCTTTGTTATGCGCTTAGATAATGACACTCTTTGGCTTTTGGACCGTTTGTTAACGCTTCGGAGAAATGTCTCACTCTTTTCTTTCACAGAGCAAACCATTTATTAGTTAATAGACAAAGGAATTCAGAAGAGTAATCGATATTTTAATTGATATTTGCAGGCCTACCTTTGGAAATGTAATTATCCATAACAAAAAAAAATGAAGGTACTCTAAAGTCTTGATGCCTTGAGTGAGGCTATTCTTTGTATAGTCTATTAGGCAATCAATAACATTATGTCAGTGGGAAGTCTATAGCACATCACGGCGATGAATAAAACATAGAACAGACGTCCTGGGAGAAACGATCCAGAATGCATCAGTCAGACGGCCCTCACGCTGCCAAGTAAACAAAACACGGAGTGGCATCTTTCTCCCTCCTATGGCACAAGAAGCAATAAGATCACACACACACACACACATACTGTATCGGGGGAGGGGGGGGGGGGGCATACCAAACATAAAGCTTGCTTGTCAGTGAATGAATGGAGGCATTGAAAAGTGAACATTTCTTGTCTCAGTGTGTTTGCGGGCGACAGACAGACAGAAAGAAAATTCACGATTTGTCTCTCAACACCCGAACAACTCATGAACACCACCTCGCAAAGCAGCTCGGACGATCGCAGAACGCACAATGGGAAGATTTTGTGTTATCTGTGAAAGCGGGAAAATGGCCGTGGACGGTGAGAAAAATGTCTCATGTTCCTCCGGACGTTCTTAGAAAGCATCACACGTCCTGCCTCGTCCTTATAGGTGGAGGAAAAGGCAAGAGAGGAAGAAGTGACCTCTCCTTTAATGGGCGGCTGATGATGTCATATCACTACACACAGATCCTCCGGTCTCCAAGTAAACCAGCTCGTCTGCGTGCTGATTGGCCGGGGCTGGCTGCGAGAGGGGGAGGGGGATCTCCTTTTTCTTTTCTTTCCCCTCTTGCTTCTAGATTAATCCCTGTGCATGGGTGAGCTCATCTCTTCTTTTCCTTTCTCCCACTCGTGTAACTTGTGTCAAACAAACGGTTCTACGAAACCATCCAATTAAATACGCCGATTTGAAGAAGATGAGCTTTGAGTCTTATTAACCAAGTGTTGAATTACTGCTCAAAGACCAGTAAATTAGCTTCCGCGCATGCTTTCCTCGGCTGCATCTATTTCCCGAAGTGCCCTTTTATCCCCTAAATTGCTCTGCCGTCCGTTTCCTCGGCGGTCGTGAGCAGTTCTCTGAGCTCTGCGTTGCACCGGTTGCCCTCTGCAGTGAAACACAATGCCGCGCTCCTCTATCACGGTCCTGTCTGGGGCTACAGGTGACCAGCTGTCTGCCCGTGTTCCTCTCCCCTGGGACAGCTGGAGCTATCAATCAGACCCCCCCCCCCCCCGCATCCCCCGAGCCCTGTTATGTCCGTCTGCCGCGGTCTGACCACTATGGCAACAACATCGGACACTCCTCAACTTCTAACCACATTGTTGTTGTTGTTGTTGTTTTTTTCCCCGGAGCAGCTTTCTAATTGTCAGCTGACGTTTTCATGTTTTTTGGCATTCCGCTCTCCACCTTACGCGCCCTTTCGCGGTCGTTTGCGATGGCCATGATCTGGTGTGTTGTTGAGCCCGCTCTGCGCACAGCACGTGCAGTCGCAGGCCTTTCTCCTTCCGCAGATGGAAAGCATTGAAGCCCATTATTGTGCTTTTGGAGGGAGGCGTCTCCCACCGTGAACTCTCTGGCACACTTTTAAAGAGAGTGGCCCTTAATGTATTCAGGCCTGATTCAGTGGCTACCATCCCCCCCCCCCCCATCCAGCGCACACACATACAACTCTTAAACATATGTGCGTCTCACTGTTCCCTGGAACTTTTCTTTATTTATCAAAATGGGAAACGACAGGCCCTGACGGAGGACTTCAAAGGGCGACATTAAAACGCACGAGTTCCTCCGCCGAGACATTTCCTGTTTGTCTCAAGTGACTCCGCAGAAGGACACTTCGCCGAAGACCCGACAAAAAAAAAAAAACCTCAGCAACAACAGGTCTTTGTGCTACCCACAATCTTACATAACGCGCATCCATCAAAACAACGTTGGGCGAAACCTGTCAGCGACCGGCCGCTCTCGCTAACGCTCAACCGAACCGAACCACAGGAGAGTCAGAGCGAGGCCGGGTGTCTGAACTCGTCCTGCGGAGGGGTCAATTGTTAAAAGTCTGTGACTATCGGTTGTTTCATCGGGGGAGGAGGGGGTTCCTCATGCGAAGAGAGCCAAAATTCCTCAATAAAAGAGGCCCAGAGTGCTGCTCATGCGACCCAGGCGGTTTCCTCCTGCGGGGCCGTGGATGCTTCATTGTTGTGACTTGGGAGAGTCGCAGGGCGACAGGGAAGCTAATCGGGTGGAGTCTGTCTGGATGCTCAGACTCGCCGGCTCACACACCGGAGCATTAACGCGTCACATGGCCTCGCCTCCTCCTCCTCCTCCTCCTCCTCCACTACACACACCAGACAGAACAAAAAAACAGAAGCTCAACGGAGATATCAGCGTTTGATCGGTTGTCAGATAATGCAGATAACCGTGTTTATTTACTTCATTACTCGTTAGCATACCACGAGCATGTTATTGTTTTGCCTTTTCCCGCCTCGAGGCAAATTAATTTGAAAGATGCTTTAGAAGGAGTGACGAGTATTTTACAAGAATCACTCTTTCCTTTCTTCCAATTTCCCCTTTAATCGCATTTGGTTCCATTAACAGCAATCCAAAGGCTGCTACGACGTTTTAAACGGCTAGTAGTGTCATTTGGCTCCGACAGTATGTGAGGACTAACAGTATTAAAGATTAAAGTGATTTATTTTAACCAACATATTGTTCGCTTATCAGTCAGAATCTTGCTTCAATGCCAACACGCGCGTGTTTAATGTCCAAAGCTCCCCTCGTTGCAGTTGTTGTCATGTGTGACATTTACTTGCATTCCTGGGCACGTCACACACACGTTCCCTCGTCTGTTTGTTATCACCAGCAGGTTTTTCTCACATTTTGCATTTGGATTGTAAAAGGTCGCACGGCCACGTCCGTTATCTAACTCATCACAGAGTCATTCACTCTCTTCACATGCTAATTCTACAATGCAAATGTCATTATGTATCGCGCTTAAACTTGGAGAAAAAAAAAAGATGGTTTCGCTTGATGTGCTGGTTGGGACGTCCTGAATGGGCCCCCGGGCTCGACGGGGTGGTGAGAATGGGGCCCTCTATTAGCAGGAGACCATTAGCATACCTCTGCGTACGCAGCTCTTGGAGCTCTCTCCCCAAATATCTGAGCCACGGTCAAATTAAAACCCCTCTCCACGATTTCAAGGATTATTTATTTACTTATGTGTCATTGGTGGTCAGAACTGAGTCAAATTCAAAGCTAACGGGTGACTCAAACGCTTGCTTTGAAATGGTCCTCAACCTCAAAGTTGACATTTAAACATGTTTTTTTCTGTCAGGGTCAAACAAACAAAAAGGTTGTCATGAGTATCAATCAGGGCGCTTTAGAGGAGGCCCTTTTAGTTCAGGCTGGCTGCTCCGTCTCCCCTTATTCCCATTCTTTGTGCTAAGCTAAACTAAATGACTGAACTTCACGTCTTACAGAAACAAAGAAAAACGTGAAAGAATCATCGAAATAACTTCAGTTCAAGTACACTGTTTAGTCAATAACGCTAATTACGGTTCAAAAAATACCCGGTTCATATGAGCCATCGGGACAAAATCAGTGTTACGATGAAAGCAGTGGTTTCCTTGGAAAATCTATTTAACTCATGTGTTTCTGTGAAGAAGAAAGTGAGTCATTTCATTTGGTCGTTTCCAGCTTAGTCGGCGTTTCCCTTTCACTGGAAATAAGGCTCAGCATCGCGGCACCTCCCTCATCACCGCTCGAGAAGATGTTGTCCATCTTCTTCAGAAACCACAAATCAGCTTATGTGAAAAAACAGCATCAGGGCTTCTCTTGACATGCTTTAAAAAGGTTTCCAACGCTTTGAAACTACTCAGAAAGAAACTCAAATCTCACTTTGGTGTCAGTTTGGAACAACATTGAACGCATCACTTTTGTTTCCTGTTAAAAACCACTTATCAATAACACATCAGCGTAACTATCCATCAATCTACCGATCTCTCTGTTCACGAACTCACCACCAGAGGCCATTCGATGGCTTGCGTGTGACTATTTTAATTATTATTATAAAAAAAAAATGAAAGAAAAAAATAAACACCTCACTATTAATATCCCCACCGAGCACAACAGGCGGCCGTATGCGTGTGCACGCGCATGCAGGTACGCGGTCACAGCGCGGAGGACGGGCAGGAAGCGGCGTGGGCAGCCTCCCCGTGTCACCGCCTGCGTCACGCCAGACGCCAGTCAGGAGGGAGTTTTCCACTGACGAACAAGGCTGCTGCTTCTCGGCACAGTCTGCCACAGACAAGGGAAGCGCGTCAGCTGCTGCGGAGCCCCGTGCGGCGGAGAGAGAGAGAGAGAGAGAGAGAGAGAGAGACCCGGACAATAGCACCGAGAGCAGCCCTGTTACGCGGAGGGATAAAGCGCTGGGTTTATTCCTTGTGTCCATTTTTTTTTTGTTTTGTTGGATTACTTTCACGTGCTATCCTCTCCCCCCCTCTCCCCTCTCCTCCTCCTTTTAAATCGGCTGTCTACTCAACGCTGTTTCGTCCCCGATGGTGATCGGATACCCGAATTGGTGGTGAGTAAGACCGCGAGAGCACAAGCTGCATGTGTGGCTGATTGGACCGAATGTATTTGGATGTGTGTGTGTGTGTGTGTGTGTGTGTGTGTGTGTGTGTGTGTGTGTGTGTGTGTGTGTGTGTGTTTTTAAATGAATGGTCGGGAGTGCTTTAAATGAAGCGATGTGGTGTCACGGATCAATCTGGACGGTGTCTCGGCTGGATTCTGTTGAAACGCACTTTGGTCGTTTAACTTGCCACCGAGCTTTATTGTGAATTTATATCGCGACGCGGTCGCTTGCTTTTTGCCGAAGTGAGTGAACTAAATTGGGCTTTTCTCGCGGCCGGTTGACGCACAGGTGATCACTATCTGCTCCGCGGAGGAATAAAGCCATGTATTGATCTGCGCGAGATTCCAACGAACCGCTTCATCCGCGTATCGATTAATCGATCAACCCCCTGATTGATCGGGTATTTTAGAAACTTGCCAGCTCGCAGCGGGAGGGTCGTGGGTTCGGGCTGTGGATTAATTTCATGTGTGAACTGTTGAGGGAGGTCGGCTTTGTGTATTCAGCCCGTGCAGAGTTGTTCTTCTTCACCTCGGCGGTGCTGGTGCGCCTTTTTGTAAGTAGAGCGACTCCTGAAGGCGCTTTATCTGAAGCGCGTGCACGCACACACGCACACACACGCACGCACAGACACACAGCTGACAGGGCCGCTGTCATTAGAATTAGCATTAATCATGAGGAATGATCGGGTCACGTGCCGCACGGCCTGGCGATCCGCACGTTCGGCTACATTTAATGCTTTATTTAGGTTTAATGTATTTCATTTTCCACCTCGTGCACGTTTGCGCCGCGAGCCAGGTGTGGATACGGAATGTTGAGCGTCTTCATTGTTTGAATAATTTCCCTCAGCAGCAAACGGATTCGTGTTCGCAAGCAGTCAAACGTGAACACGCTCCAATGGCGAAGCAGCGAATGCGCTTTGTTTATTTACCAGATGACGCTCATTTCCCCTTAGACGCTGTAATTAACGTATCATTTATAAATTGCGCCATTATCTGCGTCTCTTTTTTTCTTCCTCCACAGAGCCAGACTCCGTCTGTATTTTTGATAGAGCGGCTGAATCAATGACATCGTCTCTAGCGCGACCTCACCCGGATCTTTTTAGAAATCATGTTTTCTGGAAATCGGCTACAGAGAGCTGAATGATCCTTTGTTTACAGAGGGGAGGATATACAGCACTTGCTGCTGTGCATTTGCATTGCAAGCGGAATGCTTGTCCCAGGAGTGTGCAGGGGTGTTGATTAACTCCTCACCTCCGCCTGTGTGGTATCATTTAAAAATGTCTTTATTCTAAAAAAAAAAAAAAGGGTATCTCCTTAATCATCAATGGCACGAAGCCACAGACGGTCTTGGTGATATTTGGAGGAATTTCAGCTACGATAATATCTCCCGACTCTCCTTCATATGATTCTGTGCTCGCCAACCTCGCAGGGGCCTGCAGCCGTCAGTGTGGATGATCTGGACGGCCACTTCCTGTGCACTGCAGTGTGCGTTTCGCAGCCTCCAGGAAAGCTCACGCACACACTTTCAGTGTCCGTCTCAGGCTGCAGCGGCAGTGCTGCCGGGTTCAGACAAGGTGGCATGGGCCCGCCTCATTTTAGTCACGCAGGATGGCCCCCACGCCTTTGTGCCTGGGGGGGGGGTGAGGGCTCCCTCACAGCACTCGAGAGCTCCCATCTGCTTTTGTCCTCTCCCAGCATTCCATACTGTGTCCCAGACTGGAGCACAACCCCTGAACCCGAAAGCAGCCCCTCTCTTCCTCCAAGAACACACACACACACACTAGCTGCATGTTTAGCGTCATGAAAAGGAGTTTTCTTCCAATTTTCTCAACACTGCTTTTAGTTACTCCCCACAGGGGGAAACTATCCCAGCTGCATATTTTGTTAACTTTCTGCATATACACTCTCCACGAGTTATACTCTATGGCCTCTTTCTGGATTACAGTTTCAGTAAAACAACCGTAGCAGTACACAGCCTTACTCCTGCATGCCTGCATAACAGATTAATGACAGCTGAGGGCATGCGAGGTCCATGTGCAAGCTAATACCCCGGCAGGTGTGGCCCGGCAGAGGTAGCTCGCACCGCGGCCTTGTGGGAGTCGGACTTTCCAGTGGTTTAGCAGTGGAAAGCACATCTGGGTTGGATAGAGCCTGTGTGTTCTTCTCTCCGCATTACAGCGAGAGCGGCGCTGCCAGAATGGAATTCCTGCGGCTTGTAGACGTGGACATTTTATTTATTTGTTTTGTACGATCCTTTCTCCTTCCACCCGGCTACCTCCCCCAGTTCGGGAATCGCGGCGTGCAGCGGGTCGAGGCGGCGGGAACAGAATGTTTTGTGTGGCACGGTCACAACAAGCTCTGGGCTTCAGTGGGAACAACAGGCTCCTCACAGAGCAGAGAACGGGAGGCGCTCCCTGCTCTGTTTCCAGCAGGTGGAGCGCTGCTTCTGAGCAACAGCCTGAGAAAGGAGCCAGTGTTTCCCCCCCCTCCCTCCCACCCCCCCCCCTCCCTCCCACCCCCCCCTCCGGCTGGGCATGGGCTCGAGTCCAGCCCGCCGCCACCTTGATTGCACTGATCAATTAGCCCCGTCTTCTCCGTGACAGCAGCTGTAAGTGAGAGGTGTGCATGGCAAACGAAGAGGAGGCTTCCTGCCCAGACACGCTGCTATGCACACACACACACACACACACACACATGCAGGAAGACTCCCAGGTTCATCATTATCACATTTTATGAGCACTCAAACTCAGCCAGTCAGTAATTCAGGCACCGCACACACCGGGTTGCCAGAGCGCCATGTAAATGCTCCGGGCCGGCTGAGCTCAGTGGGACTCGTCACTCCCACCTACTTGGTGGCAAAGGGGGGGGGGGGGGGGGGGGGCGGGACGAGGCAGTGCAAGGGGGCAAAGTCAACCGTGAGTTGTCCTGCTCTGCATTAGGAGTCAGCGGTTTTCCTGGACATGCATATTCCCTCTGGCTTTGTAGTTTTGTAGCAATTTGTTGTCTTGTGGGGAAATGGTAGGGATTATTCCACCCTATACTAAAGTGCTAGCAATGTTATTAACGAGTGGTGGGATTCAACCTAAACTTGGTCTCCACAGTTGGGATAATTTTAAGATCCCTCCAATAAGAACTTGAGGAGCTGTCTGCAGGAAGGAAAAAAAAATGAAATTCTCAATTCACATTAACAGGCTGTAGCGGCATATATCAAGATAATCTCATTCGACTGACATAGTTGTGCGTCTGACTTGAGCTGTGTAGTGCTTCTGGTGACAAATCTCCTCGCCAGAGATTTATCTTGCCAACTCTGTGACAACTGGCGGGTGAGCACCTCGCTGGATGCGTCCCTTTTTATCTGCCTGCACGTGTGCGGTTGACGGAATGACAGTGATGCGTAATTTAGCTCGCCGTTGAAAACACGCTGTGCTGCCTCTCTGGCTCGGCTGTCCGATCACATCCGTTCGTAGGCACCGCTTTCTAGAGGAGCCCCCCCCTCCCCGCCCCCCAAATTCCTCTTTCATCGATTTAAAAAAAAAAAAAAAATGTTTTGCCCCCTTTCCCTCCACGCTCTTGAAAGCGAGTAATGCACAATTGTTGTCCCTGCTCTTTTCGGGCTCGTCCTGTGAGAAGCTCCAGATTGACTACAAGCGCCCCCCCCCCCCCCCCCCCCCCCCCCCCCCCTCGCCGGGATTAACCTCTCGCCATTGTTTCTGCCCGTTGAACAGGATTAACAAATCAATGTGTCAGGTAGACTGCAGTCAAGAGACAATGACCCAGTTCTGACACCACTGCCCCCCCCCCTCCCCCCCTCCCTCTCCTCCCCTTCTGCCTCACTGCAGCTTTTAATTAAAAAGACTTTGCTTAGCTGGCGCTATGCACTCCCCTGAGGATGCCTTGCGGCATTTGTTTTTTTTTTTGTTTTATTTTTCTCAGGGAATTGGGGTTGGAAGTGAAAGATGCAAGGTGAACCCATCTGCGCCCCTCTTTCCTCGCCCCCCCCCCCCCCCACACTTGTTGTCCGATCGGTGATCAGCAACAGATGCTGCGCCCAGGTGTTTCTGCGTTGTTTCGGGGCAGATCCCCACGACGCGATGACATCAGGAGCCGCGAAAGTTAATTGATGTGTATCGAGTGAGAGGCTTTCTCATTGGGGACGTCGAGAAACGCTGATGTGGTCTCAAAAGGAAAAGGACGGTATGACCTATTGCAAGGTGATCCATTCATCATACGTTCACTGGGGACAATAATATCTGACTGCAGCAGTAACAGCTGCCCCCCTTTGCCTATTCAAAGGTGTCTGCCTCTTGCCCATGACTCTGACTCCCTGTTTTAATCCTCGTCAAAAATCTGAGACCGGGGGGGCTTCTTACTAAGTCAAGCTTGATTACATCAAACCAAAAACATCTTTTTTTTTCCCTTAAGTGTGAGCACAAAAATAACCCCTAAAATCAATTACACGCTCACGCTGCAGTAGCTGGAAGGAGTTTACGCAAATATTCCAAAGGACAGTTCGCAGCCTGATGGGGAAATGATCTCTTTTTCAAAGCGCGAGCCGCCTTTTTCCTTTTCCATTCTCCGTGCTATTACAGGGGAGTGACTGTGCTGGAAGTGAGCCCAGTCTTGTCTTGTCTCTGCCTTGCCCTCTCACTTCCTCCTCCTCCTCTGCCCCTCCTTGTTTAAGCTAGCGGGGGCCCGGCAGCCCCCCCCCCACCCCCCCCCCCCCCCCCCCCCCCCCCCCCCCCCCCACCCCCCCCCTCCACCCCCCTCACCCCCCCACTCCCCCATCCCCCCCGGGCTGCCTCGCCTGGCAGTCGGCGGCGGCGTTTTTCCCAGAAGACCTGCAGAAGGTTGTCTGTTGTTTGTCAAAGCGGCGTGACGTGTTAATATCCCATAACAGTAAAATACACCAGCAGTAAACCTCCCGTCTCATTCGACCTGTTTTTTCTCGTCTGTGGTTCCTGTCTTTTTTTTTTTTTTTTTTTTTTTGTGTAAAATGCTGATGCGAGCAACGAGGGCATTATTCATTGACTGAAACCTTTTAACTAAAGATATTTACGGAGCTTGCGCGTAGTGGAGGTTTTACAGGTGTAAAGTGCTGTAATGTTTTTGAAGATCAGAAGGGTAAATAAATGGCGTTTTGTCTCCTCGCGATGGTCTCGCTCTCCTTGTCTCGGTGCTGCCTGCCCGCCCGTCTTTGCTTCTCAAAGGATTGATTGTTTTTATCGCTGAACCAGCAGGCCCTCTCGAGGGAGCTCGGCATAATAAAACACCTTGGATATGCATAGCTGTACATATTTACCATGACTGCCATCCAGACGCATCAAACGGGACAAACGCCCCCCCCCCCCCCCCCCCCCCCCCCCCCCCCCCCCCCTTTGGCCCTCGTATTTGACAGTGCTGCATGAAGGGAATCATGTGAAATGTCTAGGGCTGAATGATTTGGTCACCTCTGTGCTTGGTTCTTCTCCCCAATCAATGCATTTGCTGAGCTGATGGGATTTTGAGGAGGGGGGGGGGGGGGGGGGTCCAGTGATTGTTGCCTTATGCGAATAGGCCTGATCGGTCGCTTCCTGTGCCACTCTCAGCTGAGCACAGTGTGGCCCGTGTGTGTACAACAGCTTCCATGAAACAACACAGATTTTTTTTTAAGTGTGAACAATCTGCTAACGACCCCTCCCTCCGCTCTTTTCCTGCAGATTGTTCCTCGCTAACGCCATGAGTGGGCTGCTCAAGAGGAAGTTTGAGGAGGTGGATGAGGACCCGTGGTACTCCTCACCCCCCTCCTCCTTCTCCTCCGCCGCCGGCTCGGGATGGGACTCGGCGGGGGAGAGCTGCTACTCGGACACCCTGGATTCCACTCCCAGCGACCCCGGCTCCCCGGCAACACACTTCAACAGTGAGTGTTCTCGCCTCGCGACGGCGAATCGCAGATAGCGCTGATGGAAACTCACCTTTCCTTGAAAGGTGTCGGTCGGGCGGGCGGCTTGAGGGTGGTTTCCGTCTGGACCCGGGCACGTCTGCCTCCGGCCGGGGTCGGAACTGGGATTTTTTTTGGGGGGGGGGGGGGGAGGGGCAAACCGTTGAGAGGGGGTAGGGTGGCAGGTTGCCAAGGCTGGGAACACACAGAGCCTTGTCTGAAGCCCGGGCATGCGCCCAGCACAGGTGCTGAAAGGGGCTGGCTGAGGGGATAGGGATAAAAAAAAATAAAAAAAAGGGTAGGACAATCAAGAAAGGAAGGCACGCAGACCCGTTTAGAGACGCAGATTGTGCGAGCCCATATAATCCGGTGTTTGTGTTGGACAGAAAGTTTGCCTGCCATTGGTGAGGTGAAAGGGGGGGGGGGGGGGGACGGCAAGCAAAGCCCTTCCATTTAGAGGCGGCTGAGAGGGTATCATTTGTCTCCTGCTGGTGTCATAAGCCTGACTGGTTTTGATGGATGGGAAATGGAACTGGCAGTTGGTTTCATCTGTATTGCCCCCAGCGGCAGCTTCAGATGAAATAGGTAGGCCATTGTCTGTATCTGCAGTGGGAGAAAGGCTTGGTTTTTCTTTCCTCTGAATTATTGCAACAAGCAAGCATATTTTTCTATTTGAGGTCAATAGTTCAGGGTGTGTCCCTAGGAGAGAGAGAGAGGGACAAAACAGGAATGTGCAAGGAATTTGCCGCCACCAAGTGTAATGCTCAACACATGTCAGTATTAGCATCCTTTTCTGCTTCATAGAAGAAGAAGAAAAAAAAAATAAAGTAAATAGTTGTTTGTCTTTATAAACTCAAAAGCCGTGTTTAATATTCCTTAGCCAGAGGAAGTGTATTTTACAATCACGCTGGAATAACCGTTCCCACGTATGGTTCCACTTTGATTCCCATATGGTTGTGTTTGTCTGAGGATGGAAAGATACCTTGTAGCTCGTAGTGCTGAGTGTCTTTAACAGAGCAATGACCTTTTCACTGCTGTTTCTGGAGGGATTGTGAGCCCGAATTGAGACCAGGGTGGGCAGTTGTTTTTTTTTCCTCTTGTCCAAGCGCCACTGGCCCTTCCGGAAGCCCCGAGCATTTCTCCACCCATCTGTGATACTCGCAGCCCTGTTTCCTCCTCGGTGTCGGCC
This sequence comes from Apeltes quadracus, assembly GCA_021346845.1. Classification (NCBI taxonomy): domain Eukaryota; kingdom Metazoa; phylum Chordata; class Actinopteri; order Perciformes; family Gasterosteidae; genus Apeltes; species Apeltes quadracus. The sequence goes on from CM037914.1 coordinate 10,060,636, forward strand.
ACCACTGGGAAATTCCAGGGCTGGGTGGTGTCTGTCTCACACTGGGACGAGGAGAAATTGGGTCGAGTGGTTCCTTATTAGTTCAGGTTTCACCTTTTACAGGATGCGAGTCCGCTGAACTCCTGTTGGCAGTGTCTTTTTAATTGAGTACACGATAAGGCTTGGTTCAGGTTAGGGCAATGAATCCGTGGGGTGTCCTTTTACAGTCCGCTCCGTAGGGTTTTCCTCAAGTCTTTTGAGACCTCACAAGCCTGTTCAAAAGAAGAAACTTATTCTAAACCTTCTCTTTCTGCGTCCGCAGCAACGTCCATCCTTAAGAAGTCCAAGAGGGCGCGGCGTGGGAACGTGACCTTCGACCAGGTGACGGTGTTCTTCTTCCCGCGGTGCCAGGGCTTCACCAGTGTTCCCAGTCGCGGGGGATGCACCCTGGGCATGATGCAGCGGCACAGCGCGCTCCGCACGTACACGCTGGCCGAGTTCGCTGTGGAGCAGCGGCTCCTGCGCCGGGAAAAGTTCCTCAACAGACTGCGATACGAGAAGCTGGAGGCTCTCAAACTGAAGGTGAGCAAAGTTGTGAGCTGAAGTGTGTGTTTGCAGGGCCGGCCCAAGGCATAAGCGAACTAAGCGGCTGCTTGGGGCCCCCTGTCAAGGGGCCCCCAAGCAGCCGCTTAGTTCGCTTATGCTGCAAGCAGCCCTAGTTTTGCCAGTTTAGCCTCAACAGGTTCGACGTAACGACGACTCTTTTTATCTCCCTCCAGCTGACTAAGAATGGAACCCAAGAGAACGAGGAGGCGGAGCGCCTGACGGTGGACGACATCCCCGAGCAGGATGTCGACGTCGGCGGGGCCAATTTGGACGAGGGGTACTTCCTCCAGCCTTACCCGCCCAAGCGCCGCTACGCGCTGCTCAAGGCGGCCGGCGTGAAGAAGATCGACAAGGAGGAGAAGAGGCAACTGCACGAGCTGAGGATCTCCAGGGAGAACTGCGGCTGCGACTGCCAGGGCTTTTGCGAGCCCGAGACGTGTAGCTGCAGCCTCGCCGGCATCAAATGTCAGGTGAGCTTAAAAAACAAAAACAAACGGGAAGCAAACCGCGTGTGTAACTACGGGGGCTCCGAATCCTCCATACGTCACAATTAATTTCACCCTTCTGCCCCCCCCCCCCCCCCCTTCCCTCCCGACAGATGGATCATTCCTCGTTCCCATGCGGCTGCACCAAAGACGGCTGCGGGAACACAGGAGGCCGCATTGAGTTCAACTCCACCAGGGTGCAGACGCATTACATCCACACCATCATGAAGCTGGAGCTGGAGAAGAGGCTGGAGGAGCAGTCGAGCGCGGAGGAGGAGGAGGAGAAGCAGCCGGCCGCCTTGTCGGCGGCGGCGCCGTCCTTCCCCTTCAGCTCCGAGCTGGCGGCGCCCGGAGAGAACAGCTGCAGCAGCGACATGACGGACTTATCGGACTCGTCCGGTCAGAGCGACGACTCCGAGGGGGGCGAGGCCCGTTGCGAGCATCGCGCCCGGCTGGAGGCGGACGAGAAGGGCCTGAGCCGCATTTTGAGTTTCGGCGAGCCGGGGAGCGGCCCGAGGAGTAGCAGCAGGGACGGGAGGGACCGCAAAGGCCTCTGCTGCCCGGATCAATGGCAAGAACAGCAGCAGCAGCAGCAGCCGTGCACGCAGGCTTTTAGCAGCTTCAGCATGGCGGACTTTGCCGACGAGAATGACAATATAGAAGCCGCCCTGTTGGGCGACCACACGGACAATCGAGCCACGACAATCTCCGACCTCTTGGACGAAAACGCCAACCAGGGAATCGGCCTGTTCCACGGCGGCGGCGTGCCGCGCACGCCCTCGCCGACCGTCGACCGCTCGGCGAGCTACAACATGGACCTGAGCCTCTCGTCAGAGTCGGACCTGGAGTTCTTTGACGGCTTCCCCTGCTTGGGGCCCAGCTCGCTCTACAACTCCCTCAAGGAGTACGAACACATGGAGAACTTTTTCCAGTCTCAGTTTCCCAGTTACCCCAGCCTCCCCGCGGCGAGCGACCCCGGGACCTGCCTCCTGGAGTCGCTGATTGGCCTTTCCGAATCCGTTCCAGAACCCCCTGCCACATTTACGGACAATCAGCTGTTGGAGGAAGCCATGAAATTGTCTGTGATGGAGTCTGTGAAAGTTTGACAAAAAAAAAAAAAATGTGTGGACCGTGTAAGGGGAAAAAAAGACGTGAGTTTTGGATGGGACCGAATATGCACATAAAAAGTCTATGTCAACGTGGTATTTGGAGGAAGCTGTGATTTCCATCTCGCCTAATAAATGTTCAAATTCCAGACTCTCCTTCAAACGTTTAGCAAAGCGGTTTGGAGAGTACTGCTGTGTGAGATGGCAGCCAGTGTTAAAAGGGAAAAAAGAGGCGAAACGGAGACCAATTTGAACAGGCGTATAAAAACCAATGACGGCTCCCGGTTCCTAAGAAAGCTCTTTTAACCAAACCCAAGATCAGCAACCACATGCTAAACGGGAATCAAACCTTTAGTGGGACCCGGTCGGGAATCTCAACACAGCTGAATGTGCACCTCAGGGATTTTTTTTTTTTTTTTTCCTAGCTTTTGGAGGCAATGTATGGTGACCGTTGCTGTGATGGCCTTCGTAGGGAACCTGAGTCCAATCACAACAAAGTCCTGTTGGTGTTTTTTTTGGGGGGCTTCCGCCCACATAACTCGACTATAGGGTCCTCCCTGTGCTGAATCCTGAAGCTAGTGGACTCCTGCTCCACAAGATCTCTCCCAAGGGTCTTACATGGTACAAAAAAAAATATCCCTCTAAAAGCTCCTCGATCAGCACTTTACCTGTGAAAATGGTGATGAACAGGCATCGTCGTGGTTGTATGGGATCGATTCAACAGTTAAACGCTAAATTATGGAGTTTCATACTCTGAGCCGGGTAACTAGAAACAACGCTCATACCATTCAAAGCTGTAGCTTGTATTGTCTTTTTCTTTTGTTTTTAAGTTATTTCCTTCATGATTTTATTCTATTTATTTCAGATAAAAGCCTACTTTCATGCAAGAAGCACTGTGGTTTGATGTTGTCACCGAAGTGCAATCTTCTTTTCTTTTTTTTTTTTTTCCTCCTCACCCATTTCATATTAAGTCAGTGATATGAAAAATTGGGACCACCAGTCCAACAGAAAGTATTTAATATCTATCTTTTGCATTTAGATTTTTTACATTTTTTTTAATAACTTATTACACCATAATTTCATTTGCTATTTAATTTAAGACATTTTAGCAATAAAATGGTGTTGTGAAGTTTACTGGATGTGCCTGCTTATCAGGGGAGCCATGCCTGCCAATGGCGTGTGCACAGTGCTTCCATTTAAGCTTTGGGACTGACAACTGTGGAAACTCCCTAATCACTGAAGCTAAATAATGGGTCTATTGCATCGCTGCCTATAATGTAACCATAGAAAAATACACTAATATTTTGTAACTAATTTATGTAGGTTGAAGAGAAAAAAAGAATTCTAATCGCTTACAAATTGAATATTTTATTAAGAAATCAAAATTAGTCATTTTCAATCCGAGACAACCTTTGTAATATATGAACTATAGAGAAATGTGTACTTATGAAGGTTTCGCTCTAGCATTCTGAAGTGTTTTTAATGGGCAGTCTTATGGTAAGATATCTTTAGAAATGCCACTAAAACTAAATAAATTGCAAAGATCAATTTGATTGTATTCTGAATTGCTTGGAAGTCTGTGACTTGGGTTACATTATGTACTAAATAACACACGCAAAGGGTTCTTGGGCATAAAAACTGAATATATTATACACTTTTTATGGCACATAAGAACCCTAACAAAATGAAGCGTTGCCTCATTCCTAAAAGAACAAGTCCTTTCGAAGGTGAATCTGTGGGCAGTTTGAACAGTTGAGGACGCTAGAGAGTTGATGTACATATCTCACCCTTTCTACAGCTGTTTCAACAGCCTTTCTGGACCCTTTAGAAATTATGCATGCAGGTCCTGTTTGTTAATAACCTGATTAATTGTATACTTTGAAAAAGTGCACAGTGCACGTTGGAAATGTATTATTCGCTTTTTGCTTTTTTAAATTCCTTTTTTAAATCCATCCGGTATATGTTCTAACGCCAAGAGGGCACTGATTTTTGCAAGCGAATGTTTGTTTCTCTTGTATAAAACATCAACTTTCATGAAGAAATGGCAACAGTGAGTGTTTATCAATGTATGTATTACAGTACAGCTTTTTTTATTTTCAGAGAACGTGTCTTACTGTTCGCCTTTTGTGTTGTACATAATTCTGCTTGAATGGTCCTGCAGAGCAAACAAAGCTGCTTTATTTTTTACATATTCACACTTTAACCTGCTGTTAAAAAAAACAAAACAAAAAAAACTGTCTCTTTCATCTAAGCCATTTTGACAGCCTCTCCCTCCAAATAATAATAAAAAAAAACATTTTCTAAATGCTTTTGTTTGTCACATGCTGATTTGTTACAGTGAAACTATGGTTCAGTTTAGAGGATAAGTGAATGATTCTTTTATTTATCTTATGCATATTTAAGGAGACTTCCCATGACAAACAATGTTCAGTGGTTTCCTGTTCTTTCCTACTAAAATCTGTATATTTTCTATAGCATTACAGGCAGTAGATTCTTTTTTTTTTTTTTTTTACAAACCACTGGAATTCTTCTGTGGCTTTTGGTCTCCATGGTTAGGAGAAAAACACTGATGTCATGTGGTAGCCTCCTGCATGACTATCTCCACAAACATATGGCCAGAAATCCCAGACAAGAGGGGAAATGCCACACCAGTGCCTGCATATAGCTCAAAAGGGCCAACAGTAAGAACATGTGGTTCTTGTTACGTTTTTAAGTAGATGTTAAAGGAATTTTTAGGTTTTCTTTGATGTGCGTACATTAATAAAAGGCTTTATAGCCATGCCGCTTTGCCACTTGAGCCCAAACCTAATGTTGGTCCAGTTCCTTTTGGCGGTTCTTCTCAATCAAAACATTGTTAGGAATGTTTCATCTTACTTTTGTGGTCCCAGTGACCCTGGAACCGTGGCCTTTTAAACGTGGCCCCACCTGCAGACTAGTTGCAAGCAAAAGGAGGTTACTACTAGATATAGTAAGCATGGTATTTAGTCATGGCATTTAGTCCAAACACTAACAACTGTCGCCACCATGTGGCTAAATGAAGAACTACAAGAGAACATTTATGACATGTAAACGTATGACTGAGATGCAAATTGATTCAAGCAGCTCAGAGGTCCTCCTGTTTAATACAGATTTTAATTGGACAAGCATTGATATCCGAATGGTCAATGAGTTTTCACTGGTGAAGGATCACTGACCATTTGAGTCACTCTAAGTGTTCCTTTAAATTAGAAAAAAGTCATTTAAAAAAAGGAGAAATCATAGTTTTGTATCTGCTTGTGCAAAGTTCTGCAGCTCTACGATCAAAGTTGAGGGGAAGTGGTGAATATGAATCTATCCCCTTGGGTCACGGCTGTCAAAAAAAGCGTGCTATCGAGTTTTCACTTGACCCTTTGCCAAGGTCTCCGGTCCTGCCAAGACGGACAGTGATCATTTCCACACGGGGCAACTGCTCACTGCCGTCATGCGTATACAGGTCATACTCACCCACGCACCACACGGTACAGACTAGCATCCGTGCTGACGGGACAATAACTAGTTACTAATGCTCAGTGAGTAATAAATTAACCATGATATTGTCACAAAAAAAGTTCATAATTGTATATGTACAGTAAATTGTTTTTGTTTTTAACTTTAAAACACTTAAAAAACACATTTTGAGTAGATTTTCCATTAAATATCCAAATGTATTACGGACCTTTTAAATGGTCCTGATTAAAACGTAAACGTATCGCCTACTCTGTTGCCAGGCAACCGCAAGGCAAACTCAAGAAAGGGCGGCTAGTCGAACTCCGACTGCTTGATATCATTGTTGGCAGTTCAATCACGGTACGGGCTCGATTTTTCTAACATCCTCATTGATTCGCTTTGCCTGGCTCTGAGGCGGCTGCTGCTGTCAACCTGTCCCCTGTCGGCGTTAGCTAGCTTCAACCCGCAGCGATATACTCCAGTCATGACTTCTAACAGTGCTTTACCCCAGTGACATTGCGTCACTTACCGTATTTACGCTATTAGCAACAGCTGTCGAGGACGATGGGGCTTACGCAGAGCTCGTTTTTGTCGGACGGGGGAACTCACAGTGGATATCATGTCCACGGGGTATGTATTGCAGTGCAAGGTTAGCCACAAGCTGCCATGGGTGTGTCCATAACCTTACAGCTAATTTGGTTTAGTCTCATTTACCCATGTTTAGCCATTTTACTTTGCGTATTACTCCTGGACAAAGCTCGCCGCATTTATCATTAAAGAAACACAGCGTTTTCGCCTTATTCTGTAAGTGTCGCGACTCGTTATAACCTTTAACGGTGACCCATGATGAGGTGGCATTTGGCCCCCACCCAGACCAGACCATTGTTCAGCTTCGCTGGACACTATTTGTTCAGGAGCGTCTCACTCTAGAACCGGATCTTAGTGGCCGAAACGTCAGCTAGGGTTACATATGTTGGCGCTATCACCGTGACACGGACTGCAGGCGACACGTAGATTTAAATGAGTGTTTAGGACAAGAATACGGTGGTCACATTTACTGAGGTCAGTGAAGGTATCTCGTTGAGCCCGTTGGGTCATGGGTCACGTGGGTCATGCTGGTCACGCTCCGGTGTGTCGAGGCGGACTCCGCTCAGCAGCATGAGGTTGAATGAACGCATCGTTTTTAAGGGAAAAAGGTCGCTGCTGTGAATTCAAAGACAAGCTAACTCAACGGCTTCTTGACTGTGGTCGAGCGTATGCAAAAACCAAACATTGAAATGGGATGAACATGCAAACGGAATGCGTTTCAGACAATGTAGGACAGTGAGGACATTGTTGTGTCAGGTCAAGTCCAAATGTAGGACCGATGTATACATATAAAGGTTTATTTGTATCTCCATAGAAATGAATACAGTTATTGTATTGCATTTTGCACACATGGGGAGCGTCGTGTTAGTTTGGATTATTTGTGTATGTTTTCATTGACGTTAGGGGGAACTGTGCACTAGGTGTTCAGGTAGCAGATGTCTGCACCAGAAAGGAACATGGTTTCTAACACAGGAAATTCAGGAAATGTATGTTTAAGATCGTTAACACGGTACCCCTTAATTGAATGAGCTGTACGTACGTAGCTGAATTTCATGTGTTTTCTATCATACTTCAGCTCCAAGACGAGTCGCCAGCTCGGAGGGCGGGTCTGGAGCCCTTCTTTGACTTCATTCTCTCCATTGGAAACACACGACTTGTAAGTAAACTCCTGTGATGCTAAACTATATTGAGGTCTGGCATGTGCACTTCCCGTCGATGGGCCTATATGCATCCTACGACAGGCCTGGCGCGTACCAGATGGACCCCACATTCACAGGCTTTTTTCCCCCCCAACAATAACATTTCCACACCAGCCCCTCTTTACAACCTGGGCCGTACAGTCTGCTTTAATCTCCTGTTGTGTTCTTTTACATGAAAACTGGTTCCACAATTCTCTTGTTTGTCCAGAATAAAGAAAGTGACCTGCTGAAAGATCTTCTAAAAGCCAATGTGGAGAAAGCGGTCAAACTTGAAGTATTCAACTCCAAAAGCCAGCGGGTGAGGGAGCTGGAGGTGATTCCCAGTAACATGTGGGGGGGTCAGGGTCTGCTGGGCGCCAGCGTCCGCTTCTGCAGCTTCGAAGGAGCCAACGAGAACGTTTGGCACGTCTTGGTAAGTCAGTTCCAGACTCAATACCGGTTATTCTTTAACTTTTTTTTTTCGTTCAACGCTTTCTCACCTGGTGTAAAACAAGTTATTGTTCCAGCTAGCACGTTAGCTAGTACCTGTCTTTTATTAATTCCACTATGAGAAAAGACCAGGTGCCAGTAATCCTAAATGATCTCACACTCTGTGTACTACACCAGGATTGGTACCTTCTAATTTGGTACTGTAAAATGGAATAATACTGATGTCTTATTGTCCTATATGAATTCCTGTATAGTGATTTTTAAATATAAATGCCTTTTTATAATCATTCCTTTACAGGATGTGGAAGCTAATTCCCCTGCTGCATTGGCTGGCCTTATTGATCACGATGACTTCATTGTTGGAGCTGATCAGGTGTTGCAAGATGTAAGCGGTTTTTCAATTTTTGTATCATTCATACAAATTGATAAAATGTGACCCTAGCAGTCATGAACAAGTACAATGCCAAATCTTAATTTCCAGGTTTTTTTTCTCCTCTCTGTTGCAGTCAGAGGATTTCTTTTCTTTGATTGAAGCCAACGAGGGAAAACCTCTGAAGCTGCTGGTGTACAACACTCAGACTGACCACTGCAGAGAGGTAGTGGTGACACCAAACGGAGCGTGGGGAGGAGAGGGAAGGTAGGCACTACGTCTTTGATTAGCCCAGATCTCTTCTTAACCTGTCAGCTTTACTAAAGACACAATCATCATTCACAATAACCCCCTTTTTTATTTTGTTTGTCTTGAACTATTAGCTTAGGCTGTGGCATCGGCTACGGCTACTTGCACAGAATCCCGACGCGTCCGGCTCCGCCTCAGTCCACTGCGACCGACAACAGTGAAGAGCTGCTTGCAAGCGACCACGCTGAGGTTACACGTCTTCTGAGATGTTCCTTGGAAAGTTACATAGTTCTTTCTTTTGTCTAAAATACAAGTTCTATCTTAGCAGGTGTCCTCCGTCGACGCAGGTCGCCCTTCTAGCGTCCGTGAAATAGATTTGAATCCACTCAAAGGAGCCGTGCAGGACACGTGCGTACCCTCGTCTACTCAGCCGGCCGTAGACTTGGGTAATAATGTTTCAAGAATAATTCATTTGTTTTAATTGCCAGATTTTTTTTTTTCGACGTGTTATCACACAGAATAAAACGTATGACTTGCAGATATTTCCAGTCTATCTAAAGCGATGACGTCGGACACTGCTTCCACCAATGACATGGGCCAGAGCTCCATGTTTGCAGAGTATGGGGAGGACTCTGGCGATCCGTGTAGCTTAGGTAGGTACTGTGGGTACTTCTACAACTGATTGGAGTTGGCGAACTGTTTTCTATTTCTGTCACATTAAAACAGTCTTCCCAAATGATAGATTTATGAACGAGATCTATATCCTACGGTCTAACTTTTTAACCGCTTGTTTGTTTTATGTATTTTTACAGATATTTCCTCCATTGACCAAAGACCTTTATCTCCAGAGAGGGAAGAAGAATCTGACCCCCAGGAGGCTGAGCAGCAGGAGGAGGAGGAGGTCACCCACCAGCTCGCTAACACCTCGTCGAGCAGGGAGACTGGGGACGACCTCGCAGACCTCGAAGTCGCAGCAGAGAACTCGAGTGACACGAGTGTCCCAGAGGTGCAACATGCTAGTCCTCAGCCCTCGGGCTCAGTGATTGTCATTGACAGGGAGACAGCTGAGACCCCTGCGTCACACAGTTAGGATGACGTGAGCATGAGAAACCTCCTCATCTCATAACTGCTGATGGTTGCATTGATGGGGGTTTAGGATACAGGATGCTTACCTTGTGATTGTAAGCAGCATCACTGGAACTATTGTTTTATTTATTTTTTTAGAGTTTATTTATATGCAGGTACTATCGCTGCATGCTGGGTTGCACATTTCTGATAAGAGAGATGGTTAGTACACTATGATTGTACTCCTTAATTTAGTTATCGTCTCAACGTCATGCGGAATGAAGCCGTAGTTGCTGTTTAAAGGCATCCTCCTAGTTTGCACTAAAAAGCCCAGAGCTATTCTTATTTTGTTATAAATGTTTTGTCTGGTCCCCATTATCACCTGCTGAATAGTCTGAAACACTGTTGTAAGACGTTTGAGCCGCCGTTCAGATTCATCATGTTTCCGGTGGGATGTTTTTATTTTTTCTTTAGTCTAAGATGAGTACATGTGAAAAGATTTCTTTTAAATCTCAGGCATTTACCATTTAAGCCACTTTGCCTTGCATCTCATTTTAAATACCTGCCTTTCTTAAGTGTATTTTTGATGGACATAAACTCTTTATATAGATTTTTATTTAATTATGCTTTGTTTTTAATGATGGATGAAAGCTTTCTTTTTCATTTTCTTTATTTGAAAGAAGATGCTCAAGAAATACCTGCTGTAGTCAAATGTTTTACTCTATTGGATGTATGCATATTTTGAATGATTAGGTCTCAGCTTTTAGTGTAGTTTAACCACTGAGAAAAGTTATTGCGACAGCTCAGATATTCTGAAGTAGGACATTCACAACATAAGAAATATGTTGACGTTACTTCATGCTTCGAGTCAGCAGGTGTCAGCAAAGCCCCTCGTGATAGATCCCGACCAGGGAAAGATTAACATTTCCCCCAGAGATGATCCATTAATCACATCCGAGGTGATGAATGGAGGCATGAAGCTGAACGTCTTCATCAACTCTTCAGGGATTTATTTGTTCGATCTGGCAGATCGAAAGCGGCTCGCGTCACTTGACGGGACCGATGCCTCACAGACGCAGTGACGTGGTGCATCAAGCGTACAATTCACATCTCCCGTTGCTGCATAGATTCAGCCCCGGCAATATGAATGTCACCCGCTGGGTTTTTGGCAAATGGGCCACACGCAGAATCGCCCATTAATCACAACACGCATTGCAACGTAATCTCAATGCCTTATTTGTATCCTTTTGTAATTCTATATCAGAACCACCAAATACTGGTGAGCCCCAGAAAATGCAAAAAAAGTAAAAGAGGAGAAAGCTTAACAGGGATGCTACAAAATTAGAGGGGGAGTACGCGTAAATAATTTACCGGGGGCCTCCGCTGTCGAAAGGGGGGGATGGGCATTGAGGCAGAGCGAAGACCGTGTGCAGGGAAGAAAGACGAGAAGGAGAAGCGCTTGGTTTTAATCCAGCGAGAGAGCGAGCGGCCCTCCCGCACACCTGCATGTGTGTCAAATGCAGGATTATGTTTTTGAAGAGGAACACGTAGCAGCTTCCACTCTGCTCAGCCACTGAAATGTAACTTTGCAGTGAAATAAACGCCTCAAGCTTCTCAAATCACACAGCGGTGTTTGTTTTGTCTTTTTTTTTGGTGTCTTTTTTTTTTATTTATTTCTAGTCTCGGTGTGAATATGCACCTCAGGAGGAACATGCTTTGCCTTCCTCCCTCCCGCCCCCCTCCCTTCCGGAGGCTGTTTGGGAGGGAGGACACTGTGATGCAGATGAACTCACTTGTCAGCTCAGCTTCATCTCAGCTCGGCTCACAGGCACCAGCAGAGTGCCTCGTCGCCTCAGCCTGTCGCTGCAGCATGACAAATCGTGGAGAAGAATCACTAAGAAGGAAAGGAGTGGGGTGTTTTGGTGGTGGGGGGCGGGAGGGGGCATGGATATATGAGAGAGAGGATAATTGTTTCACCCAATGTGGACACGCATCTCCACTTATAAGTGCATCTTGCCTGAGTGATGCAGGGTCGACACAGTCACAATTAAACGGTTCAATTGGCAGCGTGGCGCCTCCAGGGAGAGGACATTCATTACAGCAATTCACAGACCCTGTAAACGGACATTTGTTGGTTCATGTATGCGGGCAGCCGACTTCCCAACCTTTCCCACCGTAATCCCACATTGTTGATGCAAATGTGGCCTGTTTTTGTAACCTGGGAATGCTCAGAGTGTTGCACCATGTGATGTGTACGGGGCGTCTTAAATGCATGCATGAGGTTTATAGTTCTGCGGAGGTTGATTTCATCTCCTGCGCTCATCATCAGCTGGCTGCAAGTTGGACTCTCTTCAAACAGAACGCTTCCTCCCAGTTTACATCGCGTTTCTCATTAGTTCAAATGAACAAGTAGTTGTTAGTAGCTCATGTTGACTTTTGTGGCAGAGCACCAGCATGGCTTTAACGGCAGGTGAGGATTCCATTGGTTCTGCAAGTGTGACCAACTATAACCTGTTAAGGGGTTACTGCTCTCAATCCATAGGGAGACATGAGTATAGGTGACGTTCAAGGCCATCCATCCAACATTTCACTCACCTCCGAAACCTGAACCATGAACATCTGTAAAGAATATTGTTTTAACCCATTGGGTGGATGTTGAAATTTTCCACTGGATAATAAGAACAACTTTTGATCCGTTGCTGCAGCTACATGAACGTCGATAGATACCCCTCCTCTGGGCAAATCTGTAAAAAGTTTCTTGGCGATCCATCTGACAGTCACGCTGGCCCCGTAAATAAATAGACTTACAAAAACACAGGACTATTTGATCTAAGAGGCCTCGTCTTCCCTTCCTTCAGCAGCAACATTGCTAAAACCAAATTTTGAATCCAGCAGCGTCTTGTGCAGGTTTCCTGTTGACAACAGAGCGAGAGATAAAGCGAGATGAATGCAGCCGCCGCGTTACGAGCGCGTCCGGATTTGTTTCTAACACTAATTGCCCTTCGGTGGTTGCGAGGGGCTGGCGCACATTGTTCTCGTGTCAGCAGGACCCTGCCGATGTCAGAGTCTGCAGCCATCTGCTGCAGTGTGTCTCAACCCGACAAAAATACCTCACTTTTATGGACGGCAACTGCTTTTTAAAATATCGTGGACTGGAGCAAACGACCCGACGTCTTTCAGGTGGGTTTCTTAAATCTGCGGTATGGGGGTTTATTTAGGTCATAATTGGACAATAACTCCTATCTTTATTTTCCTGCATAGCAGTGACCTGCATGAGCACTAACATCCCGTCAGTGCTCATCTCGGCTGACAGCGTTTGGGGGGGAAAAAAGGTTTGTCTCGGTCCCTCCCGGTGAATATGAGCGGGATGAGGAACTCGACTCGGTACGTTTCCTTCTGTTGCCCTGGGCCTGTGACACGACCCATGTGACATCGCACCACCCCCCCCCCCCCCCCCCGGCCTCCTGGCGTTAACCATCGTGATTGAAAATGTAGTCTGGGATCAGCCTGAACGTCCGGAACGTTTTGTGACAAATGATTTGGGCTGATTGTTGGGCGAGGCGGGGGGGAGCGGCACACAAGTGTAGGCCGGGTGCAGTGGACCAACATTGCACTGCCACAAACACGTAATCACACTCTCTTATTCCCATGAAGCCGCAGTTCCACAGCACGTCCAACCAAATAAATGACGGATAATGGAAACATTGTGTTCACGATGAATTGTGGCCCCAGATTGCACCAATTTTCCCTTGAACAGAATCCTGTCACGTGATTCCTCGTCCGCTCTCACGCCACTTCTGTCCAGTGGCAGCTCCCTGCCTCGCTTTGGCGCCGCGTGTGCGCGCGCTCGTGAACGGGTGATGACGTCGGAGCTGGTGTGTCGCTCGCGTCACAGAAAGCTCTCACCCACACGGTGTCTCTCTCCGGAGAGGTGCGTTTCTGCAGGGTGTCAATGCCTGTATGCCGGAGGGAGGGTGGGGGGGGGGGGTGAACTGCGTCAGCTCTTCAGACAGAAACAAAGCCACCTTTCTATGGAGTCTATGGGAGAAAGGGATTTCTTTTACATATAAACATACATATTATTTAAAAATCACAGGGCTACAATGACTGGATATCTGTAAGCGAGCTGTTATGTTAACATCTAACATCTGGCTCTGTGCACACATTGACAAAACCTAACCCTCAGACATGGAGGACAATAACAAGCATGCAGTCTTTTTCGGGAATGAAAGTTGGGTTATGTTTGTGGGTGAAATACGCGATGCACGAGCATTAGAGTGACCGTGTTATCGGGTTAGCCGGGAGCCACAGTCGCCGACAGCAGCCGAGCTGCACAAACAGCAATTCCTTTTTCTGTAATTACTTTGCAGAGCAGGAGAAGATGGCCGCTGAGCTTCTCCTCCTGCTGTGTGGGAGCCTTACGCTCCTCATCCAGCTCCTGCCTTCATTCGTGTGCCGAAATCTAGGCCCATTTGTTACGCGATCCATTAAATCTCTATCAGAGTTGATGCTTTGGAGACGTGTCATAACCGTAATGAATGTTTGAATGGGCGTAATCCCGCAATTGTGTGTCCATGGGGACGAGAGGAAGCGGAGACGTCAGGGTTTTTTTTTGTGCAAACAGAGCAGCAGGTGGGTCCAGGCCGCCGGCGGCACCTGTGGCTGCCAGCGCCGTGATAAATGGAGATCTGAACACAGACTCAGGCTGCTCACTTAACTGCTGGTGAGTCATCGGCGGCTCCTCCTGTAAACAGCGACCCGGCGGACGCAGGAGGTGGAGGGGGCTTTGAGTGTGTGTGTGTGTGTGTGGGGGTGGCTTTCAAAGCGCTGATGGCAACTTTCCACTGTGGCCATCCAGCGTCCTCTGACCATGTGACCGGATCTCCTGGGTTTTCAGACCCACGTGTCACACAAACACGCAGGCGAAGACACAAGGCACGAGCAGGAGCGGCTGACGATGTAGGAGGTCATTTCTCCCGAGAACATTGTGTCCTCCGCCCCCCACACATGGAGATACAGCTGTCAGGACCCGCAAAAAGGTTAATTAATGTCTTTGCATTAACCAAATCACTCTCTGGCTTCTTAATCGGTCTTTCTGTCTGTTCTACCTCGGTGCAGAAAAGTTGCAAAAGGACTTATTCATTATGTACAACTAAAAGAGAACAAATTATTAGTTTTAATTAGGTCACTAGGATAATTAAGTTATTACTTAAAATATGTTTGTCATGGAAACAATGTGTTCTCCCTGGAATCTTTTAAATAATGATAATTAAAAATAACTTTTTCACCAACACACGTGTGGTTTAATTGATTGCATTGTCTCCGTTCCTATGGCAACTGGAAATTACACGAAGAACATAATTACAGGGTGCTGCAAGATGAACATTCATGAGATTGACTCTTTTTTTCCCCCATCCTTGTGCCTCCTCCACCCATTTTTATTTCTGTTGCGCTTATGTCAATTTTGCAATTGCTTTTGAGATGCGTAGCTGCAAAAAAAGTGCACACGGTTTTAAATCATAAAAGCAGCTGCTGCTTCTTCTTCTCGTTTCTTCCCGTTGTCATTTCCAGGTCCTCGAGTCCTGTGATGACCTTCCAGGTAGCACGCAACTCCAGTCAGCGATATGGGAAGTAAAACTTGTGTCACTTGTGTTTACAGCTCCCAATATATACGCTTGTGCAGCATTCACAGCTACGTGATGATGTGCTCAGACACCATCTGTTTGATCTGAGAATAAATTCAGTAAAGCTGTGAAACAAATGTCAACAAGAAAAAAAAAATGACGTCTTGAAGCTGTGCAACAGATCACAAGATCCATTTCTTCCTTCCTCATTTCCTTCCTTCCCCCAGTAAGAGATCACAGTTAATGCAAAATAATGTCAAAAATACACATTAACACAAGTAATGGCTTAACCAAAAAATACAATACCCGCTACACAGTGTCAAACATCATCTAATCCCATCCATGAGCACATTTGGCATCGCTCTGCGGCGACCTCTCCTTCCCCTCTCCGCTGATCCCTCGATGACCTCCAAGAGCGGCACGCACGCCAGTCAGAACCGATCCATTGATCGAGAAGGCTAAGTCGGATCTGTTTGCAGCGAGTAAAGGCCCGTGGCGGCTCGCTGCGGTCTTACATCTGAATCTTCCTCACCCGTCGAATGGTTTTGGTTCACAAGGCGAATAAAAAAAGGCCTTTATCATCTTAACAGCCAGCCACTAAAAAGTGATATTAGGTATCGTATGTCTGGAAGTCGTGGCTTATGAAATAGGTCCCCCATGTAAATTGGCCCCGCGTGATTGGATTTGTGCGCTCAGATAATGTTGCTCTCAGACGGCTGTCAGGGGCTTTCATCTCCACCCACCATTCAGTGTGCGTCAAGGAGGACTTTCATCTGGTCTGTTGATTTAATAATAAAAATGACTGCGATGTCCGCTCGCTGCCACGCAGACGGAGATAGAAGATAAGCCATATCTGTGGCCCACAAAACAATGAAGATATTTACCAAAAAACAATAGCGTCATGGCTAAAGCAAAAACAGAGAAAATGTTTGGATTGTTTTATTGGCATTGTGCAGTACCAGTCAAAGGTTTGGACTTTAGACTGGTACTGTTAATTCTAGCTCACATCCTCTTATAGATTTCTCCAGTGAAGTGGGAACTAAACTAAAACAAGCTTAGTGGCAATGAGTCGCTCAATAAGTACACTTTCAAACCACTACTTTTTGAAATTGGCCATGTCCTGTCATTTTACATTTCGATTTATGTCCATAACTGGGTCACATCCAAACAAAAGCGTTGATGTGTACGCATCTTTGGATCTGAAGATTCTGATTTTGCAGCAAAATGTGCTCTGCAGAGGAATAAGCCGTCATGAGCCGCCTGGTGCTTAGTCTGTAATTCAGTACAATAAACAAAGTGCACGAGTCAGCTGTATTTTTCCATGTTGACTCGTTCACTCACTTTCTCTCCCCAATCCCTGCAGATGTGTGTGACGAGAACAAATAAACATGTATTCAATTCAAAACGAGCGACGGGAGGAAATACGCCTTATTTATTGCAACGGCGTTGCGTAGTGCAAAACCAAAACAATGAGTGGAAAAGAAATGCCCCACAGTTATTATTTGTGGGGCCCCCCTCCCACCACGCACAGTCACCTGTGCTAGAAAATTATTGGCACAAATGTCACGCTACACTGTTACAGCGAAAATTATAAACGAATAAAGTGAGGTTATAATACAAAACTAGGGCTGCTTGCAGCATGAGGGCGGTTTCCCAGGGGGCCCCAAGCAGCCGCTTAGTTCGCTCATGCCTTGGGCCGGCCCTGCGTCTGTGAGAGATTTGTTCACATACTTTTGGCAGCTCCTGCAAAAGGTCATTCCTCCCACTTCATCGTAAAAACAAGAACAACGTGAACAATTTCCTCCCGCAGAAAGTAATTCCACGAGTGGGCTCCACAGCTGGAGGGACCTTGCAGTCACTTCTGCTTCGGGGGGGGGGACAAAAAATGCCACATCAAACCACCAATGAAATAAAATGGACTATGAAACCGGCATAACGCAGAGTTACTGCACTCATCGATCCCGGGTCCTCGCCACCCGGCCCCATTCATTCATCCACGCACGTCACCATTCCACATGACTCATCATATAATATTTTTGTATGCAGAAAGCACAAAGCTTCGGGGTGAAAGGCCCGTAATTGCAGAAGTAAATGTGTGTTGAGATGAAAAGGCTGAAAGGTGGCTTTTCATTGAAAGCGCGGTAACGAACGCAGCGTGACCTGTTTCCGTCACACCGCTGTGCGTTCGCCCTGTTCAATATCTGGCATGAACCGATCTCTGCTGAGTTTCACTTCTCCGTTCCATGCGGTCCCCCGAAATAGCATATCACATTTTCAGTCTCCCGTGCATGTCTGCCAGGCTGCTGTGTTGACAGCTGCCTGGTCGCTCAAATAGAACCCCCCCCCCCCCCCCCCCTCCTCCTCCTCCTCCTCCTCCCCCTCCTCCCCCTCCTCCCCAAGGGAAAAACAAGTGAGAGAATAAGATCCTGAGAAACGGGAGGATAACAATTGGTAGGGCGCGGATCCGTCTCCGTTGAGCGTGTGCTCAGATTGATTCATGACACCAGGAGGAGTGCCAGAAATGAGGGCAGGAAGTGCTTGAAAAAACCTCTTTAGCAACACTCCTTTGTGTTGGTAGTCGGCGCCACGAAGAATCCTCTCTAATGAGGCCATTTGGGGAAGAACTGGGAGGATGAATCGGCTAATCCTCTTCAGACGAGCTGAACAATCACTCGTTCCCTCCCACGGCAGGAGAGGGACTGTTTACGGGATCCAAATATTCCAGTCCTTACCTTTGAAATTCCTAACAAGCTGTTTTAATTGCTACTGAAAATGAATGCTGATCTTCTATTCCCTTATTTGCCTTTTCTTCACCGGAAAATGCTGCACTTGCATTACAGCCGCAAGCGTAAATATACTTGCGTGAGCCACGTTAAAATTGGACATTTGCGATGTGAAAAGCATCTTTCTTTATAATGTAGCTCGAAACATGCCTCTCCAAGTCCCCCAATTATTTTTTGTAATGGCCCTCGAGTCTCTGGCCGTTTGGATATTTAACAACCTTGCGTTAAACACGAATGCGTCAAAAGGAACAACTTACTGGTGTCACGCAAACTGTCAGCGAGCCTCGCTCTGTAGTGAGGGCGACCTCGCTCCGCGTGACATCGCCCGTCTCCTCGTGGTCCGTCTGCCCTCTCCAGTGCCGGCCCAAGCCTCTTGGGGGCCCTAAGCAGAATTTGCGGTTCGTGTACCAATAAGTCGCTTATTGCTCCGCCTGGTAACAAGGCCGTAAAAGAAAATAGCCCTTCGACACGTGCCGGCTCTGAGGGCAGACACCTTCAGCGGCTCGTAGTAATCGGCCTACAAGGTCAAAAACTTTATTTTCTCAACCAAATAATTTGCATCGTGCGTTAAAATTCTGCTATTGCCTTTTGCTTTAGTCAGTACGATTTATGTTCCATCATTCCCAAATTAAAACGCACCGCAGCACCGGGCTTTTATAATCTGTACCTGAGTGGAATAGTCATGACACTATTGTTGTATTCCATTAAAGTATTTTCAGCCTCCTTGGCAACGCTGACGTTACACACGTTCATGCCGTGCCATATTGAAACACAGCTGTTTACCCAGCGGCCCCTGTTATCTCCCCCGTCCTTTACCCTCCCTCTCCTCGTTCTCATTATCTGACCCTCTTCAGCACAAACGCGAGATTACCGTGGCGACGGGGTTTTCGTGTCATGGCAACCGTGTTTGCGGAGATAAATGCAATGCATTGACTTCACCGCTCAAATCAATATTCTGTGGTATCTGGCAACAGGGAGTGCTGGTGTGTGATGGGTATTTCGAGCAGCAACGCAAAGGGTATAACGGAAAATTCAGGCAGCCTTGCTAAATTCAGAAGCCTAAATAAGATTAGTGAAAAAAGGCTTACTGCATTTCCCTCCGTCTTTTATAAAAAATGTTATGTCAGAAAACCACAGTAGAGGAACAAAAGGAATTTGAGCTCAGAGCGTCACGGTTCTAGTTCTTGGTTCTTTGTTCTTGAAAGGCTTGTTCTTTAGCTCCAGCAGTTGCCGTCAATCAAGATGATGCAGTAACAACCCGCTGCATCGGCGATCCCACAAAACGGCTTGTCTTATTTGCATTCCCATTTTATGGAGCGTCGATATCAGTGGCGGGACAGGCGCTGGGGAATATGGGGAGTTTGATTTAAGTCCGTGTCTCACACAGTGAATCCATAAGACCGCCAATACATCTGCTCGCTCTGTGAGCTTTCTCCCTCCCGGTGCTCCATCTTAAAACATCCGTGTCGTGATGCAGATGATGATTGATTCTCTGTTGAATATTCGGTTGTGCCCCCTTTGACAATTCGGCCCCCGGATTCTGCTGTAATTGCTGGTGTGTATCATCGCGATGGCCCTGTGTGGGACGCAGTCATCACATGTTATTACATCCTGCATCTTATCCCTCAGATGTCTTATTAGAAACCCCTGGGCATGAATGTATGTAAAGTCGTAGCACATAGCAGGACCATTTTTATGCGACGAACAATTCACCTCTTCACCCGGTAAATTGAAACATAACAAGCCGCCGGTGAATCTGTGTCATGTTCCTGCATTTCTCTTCTCTCTACAGTTAAAATAACATCCCTCCGCTGTGTGTGACCTTTGTGTCATCCTGCAGCGATGTGCTAAATGTCAGGCGTCTGAAATGATTTATGGTATTAAGAGATTGAAAGGATATATGGTAAAAGGATATTTTATCAGGGGGTCGTCAGATCGTCGCTCCCCGTTCGATGCCTTCAGACGGATCTGTTTCTGCTTCTGGCTGGCAGAACTGGCTTCTGCCTGGTGTGTGAGATGTACTCGTCAAATGCACTTGCATATTATTCACATGGATTTCACAGGTTTTTTGTTGTTAAGAAATCAAGCGGATGTGAGACAGAACAAAATGAACTGAGAGTTAATCATATCATAAAGGTGTGGTGATCATTTTGGTTGTAAATCAGGCTGTAACTTGTGATCTTTTTCATGAATTAATTAATAGATTAATCTGCCCACAAATGCTTTGTCTGTAAAATGGCAAAGTATAATGAAACATTCCTGAGGGTTTGCCTTTGGTAATCAAGGTTTTCTTGATTCTCAAGTGTCACCAAGTATCACCGCTGCGACCTCCAATACACCAAATGAAAGGTGATTCATGTTTGGCCTCATTTGCATGCAGAGAGCGACTCGAAGACGGGAGGCCAACGTTCTGCAAATTCCTCCTAATCAGAACGCTCGTATGGCAGAAGCTGCAGCCAGGTGACCTGCGGGTGGGAGTTGCTGACGCCATCACACTGCAGCCTTTTGTCAGCGCAGGAAGCACTTTGATCCGTGCGGTTCTTGGCTCTTACACAGCGACGGTGTGATTCTCGCAGCCCTTCGGTTCGTTTCGCACCTCGTAATGTGACTGACATTCTCAGCGCTCTCATAACAGCACGATGGGATTCTTTTTTTTTTTTTTTTGTCATTGCCGCTGCTCTGTGAAGGAAATAAAAGGCAACACAGCAGCTTCCTCTTGGGCTTTCTGTCTTTATCTCTCTCAATCGGGCTTTAAACCAAGACATAGAACACACAAGACTTTCAATAAAACAGCATCCGGGGCAGCGCAATGATCCGTTGGGCCTCTAATAAATTGTCCGGAACATTTGTTTGCGATTCGGATCAGAGGCGATGTAAGACTTGTAACGGTGCGCACAGAAAAGGCCATTCTCACGAGTGGAGGCGTCTAGCAGCGTAGAGCAGAACAAACACTCTGACACACACAGAGGCGGCCTCTCTCCGGCCTCGCAGGAGTTGAGGTGAGGAGGAGGTTAATCAAAACCAGAAATGGCCGCATCCAGATCTGATGAAAGGCTGTGTTCCAGACGGTCTCCCTTCCGACAGGACACATTCATCCCCACGTGTGGTAGCGGATGGGAAAGTTGCGCGTTTAACGTGTTCGTTGGGCTAAACGTGCTTTGTTTCAGGGGGCCCCAAGCAGCCGCTTAGTTCGCTTATGCTGCAAGCAGCCCTAGTTTTGTATTATAGCCTCACTGTATTCGTTTATAATTTTCGCTCTAACAGTATAGCGTGACATTTGTGCCGATAATCTTCTAGCACAGGTGACTGTGCGTGGTGGAAGGGGGGCCCCCAAATAAAATTCTGCTTAGGGCCCCCGAGAGGCTCGGGCCGGCACTGGCTGTCAGTCACGCTCCATCTCATTGACTGCGGTACACCTGTCGCCTCCCGCCATGAAGGTGAACAAAACAGCATCCGTGTCTGTTCTCCCGCCGCTCGCACACAAATTGCCTATTCAAGCCAGCGTGTTCCGTTTGTCCCATTTGGTTTGTTCCGTCTCCGCCCCGCTCTCACCCTTCCCCGCTCTGCAAATCCTTAAATTGCTGTATAAGCCTGTCAGTCAGTGTACCAATAGAAGGGGGTGGTGGTTTGTCGTTGTCCGCTCCCCGGCTGATAGAACTGAGACATAACTGCTTAATCAATGTCGCATGGCCAAAGCCGGCATAAGGAAGATAAACGAGCCAGACGCTCATCGTGAAAGCCTTTTAGAGGAGGGGGTTGGGGAACTGAGATCGAGGAGATCGATAGAAAACGCAGCACGGCTCTTATGTTTTCTACAATATGCTCACCAAAGAAAACATAATACGGTTCCATTTTCAGCAAAAATGAACCCAGGTGACAGTTGCATGGATCCCTGTGGAATTGTAGCTTTAACTATTTCCTATTAAAATTAAAACCGCAACCGTAACAACAGTTCACAGTAGGGTTACTAAAGAGTAACTCTTGGTCTCGCTATTTGCTCGTCTGTGCGCAACCTCCTTGGTGAAAACGTTTTTGCACATGACTGGACATTTAGCATTAGCAGCACATGTGGCCCAAGTCATGTGTTGTTCCTGTGCAGACTGCATCATTATCCGTTGTGTATGCCGGCTATTTACTGTCTTGAAATCTGACTTGATGCAGTAAAGTTGGACGAAGACCTGCTGCACTACGCAGTCCATAATAGTCAGTAGCCTTCATTACGTGCTCTGTTTTAAATTCAGTCCTTGTCTGCATGGTTAGTAGATGTGTTTGGGTAATATCAGCTATAGAAGCTAGTTATGTGATATAAAATACAATGACGACAAAATACAACGACGTATAATGAGATTTAGAGATGCTCACTAGAGCAGATTTCTTCTCCTGTTGAGTACGATGATGAAACACTCTCCAGCTTTATGCTTCATTGAACTCCTCAAAAGACTTGATTTCTCTTCAAGTCATTTATGAGAACCTTCCATGAGTTATTCTGCTGTGATTATGGGCCTGGATGGTAAAATGAACGTTGATGAGCGGAGGCGGTTTTTGTGCTGTTTTAAGCGTCATTTAAAAAGCACATTTTGGGAAATATTTGAGGATGATAAACACGGAAATGTGTGTTGCTTTGAATTATTCACAGATGTTTTTAGATGTTCTCCAAATTACATTAATTTAACATCTGCCAATTATTCTAAAATATCCATCATCCATCCATTTGAATATTGACTTGCTTTACTTCATTGACCGCTAGCGTGCAATTATCTTTCCATCGGCTGGAACGCTGCCTCATATTTGATCATAACATAATGAAACAGTCGTAACAATCATGCACCAATAGCAGGGCAGCTTTAAGTTCATGTCCGCTGCTCTATGATGGATTTGCTGTAAAAAAGCTCAACATAGATGTTGTTGACACTGCGTTAATTGCCACAACATCACACATCACTTTCCTCTGTACTCTGTGCCAATTAAATGCAAACAGTGATCTGAAGTACCAGCAGAGGTGAACTCAACGATCTAATTTTAGTGCTTTGAACTTTTCCCATCTTAAAGCGACCACACACGTTTATACCTTTCGACAAGGGAGAACCATCATGTCTCATGGGAATGAGAGGGGAATCACATTCACCTCAAGCTGCAAATAAAAGACGTATTCAAGATCAACCATCTCTTCGCAGAAGTGTGGTGAAAACAATAATTATGCAAAAAAAAAAGACTCCTTTAAACATAAAAATGACATTAAGTGCAGTTAAGCTAAATCAAATCTTTTCCCTGAAGAGGATGGGATTTAATCGTATGACCATGATGATGATGATGATGATGAGGGGCCGACGCACATCCCTTTTCCCTCCTGAGAGATGACGAATGAGCGGGTCCAGGTGGGATCCAGGCTCGGGGGGGAGGAGGAGGAGGAGGAGGAGGAGGAGGAGGAGGAGGAGGAGGAGGAGGAGGAGGAGGAGGATGACGTGGAGAACCCACAGTCTGTGACAGCGACAGTTGTTTCTCTGCCCGGCTCCAGCTCCAAACCAGCTTCAGCTTCATCGTCATCATCCTCCTCACCATCATCACCATCATCATCGTCGTCGCCCTCAGCAACTGCCGCTTCCAGCAGCAGCAGCAGCAGCGTCCATCGCCAAGTAGCCCAAGCATCGCGCATCTTCAAGGGGCGCGCGACTCGACGGGGGAGATGGGGAAATGGCAGCTGGCCAAATGTGAGGATCAAAAGATCAAACGAGGTCTCCATTTATGATACAAGCCGTGCATCGATTTATGCATCAATAGGAAATATTCAAACTAACGAGAGGTAAGACGATATTGTGTTTTTTCTCACTGCTCACAGTTTGCTATACGAGTCAAAAGACGGTTCCTATAATTGTGCATTGATGACGATTTTTCAGATTCTTTAACGCCAGTTTTTTTGCATTTTGTTTTATGAAACTCAACTGTAACCTAACAAGGTAATTCGATTTTGGTTCGTGGTTTTTTTCTGTCTCGAATTTCTGGAAATAGTATTTTATCAAGCGCTGCTTAATTGGCTCAAATGCTCCCAGCACGATGTTACTTTCACACTCACAAAGACGAAATGTTTATTTTGGTATATTTATCCGTTATTATACTACACTCTTTCAGTATTAGATTAAGTAGCCCTGTGTTCACGTATGTTTCCAAAAGGAGAAGCAATTGCATTTAAGAGGAGAGAACGCAAATACGAGTCTCCATCTGCCCCCTTGTGGTTCATTTTATGCTGCGTCTTCGTGAGTGGACCAAATGAATGAATGTGGTATAATCTACACGTATATTTATGTATATATGTGTGTATGTACATACATTTATTTGTGTGTGTGTGTTTGTACATAGACAAGTACATGTGTATGTATGTAAATATATATATTAAAACATTACTGCGCCACTTAACCCATGCTTACAATTCTTGTCCCAGGCTTTGATATATTTGTTCATCTCATAAGTGGCCCACATTCATGTACAGTCCCCCTGTGTGGTTTCTCGTTATGTAATTTCATCCCCATCCGACTGCATCAGCCTCACAGTGTTTGCTGTTTGCCTCATTTGAGCTCACATGGGATATTTATAGAAGCAAAGGCTAGCGTAAAAGGTAAGTGAGATAGGGGTGAGACAGTGAGTACATGCTTTATCTGTGTGAATGCATGCGTGTGTAGATGTGTGTGTGTGTGTGTGTATATTTTGTGTAGGTGTGAGGGGTGGATACCGAAAAAAAAACCAAGTTGTGAATTGCATTTCTCCCCGGGAAATTAAATCAGGCCACACGGAAAAAGAATATGATTATTATATATAACACATTCGCATCCCACCAAGTCACATGCTAACATTTCAATGATTATTTGGTCATTTTTCAGATAACCCCGTCTGAAGCATAAGGCAACATGGATGGAGCTTCATCCTCCCTGCAGTACGGATCCAAAAAGCGGGTGAAGATTCATCCAAACGCGGTGACAGTAAAATACGCCAGCCACTTCCCTCAGCCTGGTGACGAAGGGTACGACGACGCGCCGTCTTTTGAAGAGTTTGGCGCCTTCGCCGAGGCCAATGTGGCGAAGAGACTTGTGTCGGACAGCAAAGGTAGCAGGACTTTGTTTGGAACCCTGGAGACCCAGCCTAAGCAGCCGAGCGTGCCAAAAGACAAGGGAGTCGGGGGCCAGCTGGCCAGCTTTGGGGAGGCCAACGTGCTGGCCTCCAGGGTGACCTGGATGGCCTTGTTCGGGGCAGCGGTGGCTCATGGTTGCGTGGCGCTCATCACTCGCTTGGCAGCCGACCGCTCTAAAGTGCCCTCCCTCGAGCTCCTCTTCATCCGCTCCGTCATCCAGGTGCTGTCCATCCTGGTGGTGTTCTACTACCACGAGGCCCCTTTTGGCCCCAAGGGCTACCGGCTGCGCCTCTTCTTCTACGGTGTGTGCAATGTGATCTCCATCACCTGCGCCTACACCTCTTTTGCCATCGTACCACCCAGCAACGGCACCCTCATGTGGCGAGCCTCCACCACAGTCTTCAGTGCAATCCTGGCCTTCCTGTTGCTGGACGAGAGGCTGGGCTACACAGACGTGGTCACCGTGGTGGGAAGCGTGTTCGGTCTGTGCCTGGTCATGGTGCCGAACGTGGCAGACGAGGAGAAGACCAGGCTGGGCTTTTGGAAGGAGGCTTTCGGCTACACAATGACAGTGATGGCCGGCTTGACCGCCGCCCTCTCCATGATCGTCTACCGCGCCATCAAGGAGCGGGTCAGCATGTGGACGGCGCTCTTCACCTTCGGCTGGACGGGCACGGTGTGGGGGGCCTCCACCATGTTCGTCATGCAGGAGCCCATCATTCCTCTGGATGGGGAGACCTGGGGCTATTTGATCTGCATCTGCATCTGCTCCACCGTGGCGTTCCTCGGAGTCTACTATGCTCTAAACAAGTTTCACCCAGCCTTAGTCAGCACAGTGCAGCACCTGGAGATCGTGGTCGCCATGTTCCTCCAGCTCATTGTCCTGAGGATGATCCCGTCCGTCTACGACGTCATCGGCGGCCTGGTCATCATGGTCAGCGTGTTCACCCTGACGGGGGTCAAGCTGTACAGGGTGAGCAGGGCGATTCGGCAGGATTATCAAGAGATCCTAGACTCACCCGTCAAATGAGCATGGATACGTCAGTCTATTTGTTTACAATGTTGCTTGGTTGTGCAATTTAAAGAATGTCTGGATCTTCATCTGATGATTTTGTATTGCTGTGTTGTTGGAAGGGTGTCAGTTGTGTATCTAATGTCTTAATATTTGTGCGTGAAATAAAAGACCAATATAACATGGTGACTACGTGACAGTGCTGCTTCAATGTCGAATTGTGTCGAAGACCAAATTATGAGGGGAAAAAAGGTCAGTTTAAGTTTTGTGATTTATTTTGCTCCAACGTATTGAATCTGGTTTTTGTGAGTGGCGATATAAGACAATCATTTTGGTGAAATGCACCTTTGAGAGTAATAACATCCACAGGGTGTGGTGTATTCTTCTATTGTCACACTGCCACAGTTGTCAGACAAATGTCAGACCAGAAATCATTAATACATACAAGGAATTAAAGAATAAAAACAAATACCATCCATGTTTCATAAAATAACTGTTATTGCTTTTATTAGCCTTAATCTGTTGCTTGCAAAAATGTGTAATTTCTTCAATTAAAATGCTATTAAAGAGAAAACAGCATATGAGCATATGGGGTTTATGGAAGATCAATAATTTTTTTTGTGCACAAGCTTTACCTTTCAGTGTTTTCTTTTTGCCTCTCACGTAAGTTTTGGGCACCAGCAGTCGCTTGATATTGGCCATTAGTCATTACATCCCTGGGCGCAGCTCCTGTTTACTTTCAGACGTATATCAAGCTAATATCCAGAGGCAGGTGCACTGTACTCAATTAGTTCCCTTTAACAACATTAGGCCATCTGATTTGTTTCTAATGGACAACTCAGTGGCTCACCTTGGTGTTTCCTTTCTCTGTGAAGCGAACCAAGCCAAGGCTGTGGTTTCCCCCACAGGGCAAAGCAACCCTGATGGAATGAGATAAAGACGTAAGATGATGCGGAGCGGACGAAAGAGGCCGTGTTGCGGTTCAAAGCTGACACGACATGGATGTTTCACAAAGAGCCCAGCAGGTGGCATTCACAAGCCGCTCCATCTTTAATCTGAGTTAGCTGAGGTGTATAGAGAGGACCGTGATGGTGGTCATTCAGGGGGTTTATTATCATTACTGCATCCAAACAACCCAAACACACGCTCACCCAAAGCCTGTTTTATTTGAAAACTTTATGAGCTGCTAATGGGTTGTAACTGTGTGACAATCAGCGGATGACGTGTACAACCACAGTCTGTGACAGCCACAGCTGTTTTTTTTCTGCATGTTTCACATATTTCTATTGTAACCGGAAATATTCCTCATTGTGGTTATACCCACACAGACGTTTTGCTCATCATCATCATTACATGGTGATGATCAAAGCTCATTTAATTTACAAGCAAACGTTTAACAACCATCAGCAAGACATAACAATTTGAAACTGTCTTTTATTTTGAAGACACAGTATTGCCTGTCGTGTTACATTTTCTTTGAAAACAGTATGTTCAATACCTAAAGTTTATCTTGCAAACTAAACATGTGATTAAATTGGGTTTGGTCTCCATTATGTGTGTTGTGTCCTCATCTTGTTTTGAGATGGGATGGAATTGTCTGATGAATACATGAAGAGGAGGCCCATCTGTTTGAGCAGGAAACAGATTGCATCCTGCAGCGAGCTGCACAACCTTCCAAATGACTCTGCAAGCCTCTTCACCGCAGAAATGTTTATTAGTATCATTTCCCAGGACATGCCTTCATGGAATTTTGTGATGAGTTACTGAAAATATGTGTTTGAGTGTCTTTATATATGCTGCACGCTCATCGGTTGATGATTTTTTAATTAATGGTTCAAAAAGACGAGGCTAACATGGCTTTCCAACCATCAAATATACATATATCCAACATATACAGCTTTCTCGAGTACAGACAACAAAAATTGTAATGAATTACTTTAACTAAACTATACAGGATGCAACAACACACAATAAAAGACTGAAGTGGGCTAGATAAATTCTTTCTGACAGCTGAGTCTGGGCCAAATCAAGTAGTAAGTAATAGTAATAGTTAGTGGTAATCTTAAAACGATGAGTATGGTATTTTCTAATTTGTTTACATACAAAGATGGATATTTCTGCGGAAAAAAAGCGTATGCTTATGATCATATTCACTTTGAAATCAACCAGGGTTGAAATATTAAGGCTTTCCACTTTGTGTATATAATGATACGTGTTTTAAATGAATCATATTTTTATATTGCAAGAGGTGATTAGGTTGATTTAACCGAAAATAACGATGGATGTTAAAATCCAAAAGCGTCAGCAGCTGCAGTGCGATAGACCGACAGCGCCACAGTCCTATCGTTGCAGAGCCGACTTCCGTCGCGGCCAATCGGATAGAAGTAGGAGGAACCCGCAATGTGAACAGCTCGCGAGGCTGCTGCTAGCTAGCCCAGCCGTGCTACCCAGCAATGACATGCTTCGATATAGAAATGCTATTCCAACGGGGCACATCGTCTCATCGGCTAGGCTAGCTGGTTGGGGAAAATAACCGGCCGCTAGCAAAGATTCCCCTTTATCGTTTGCGTTCTGCTCCCAGACATTGAACATTTCCCAAAGGACAATACGAAAGAGGTGGCCGTCCAGAATCAGGTAAGATGTAGTCTAATTCTGACTTGCCACTGACGGCGAAATCTACCCGTCACAGGCTGCCGCACCGACGTTCCTCACGAGAGCTAACGGTTACGGGCTAGCTGCGGCTACCCTCGAATGCACCGAGTAACGTTACAAGTCACGTCGGGCAACCGTTAAGCCACACGAAGAACCATTCTGCCCCCTTGCCAACATGGCCAACACACGGTTACCCAGCCGGCTAGCGGCTAGTGTGGCTGTAAGGAGGCATTTTTTTTTAGCCATTAGAGGCGTTTTTTTGTGTTGTTGCTTAATTTTTAACGTTACTTTTGTCAGGGGGCACGTTAGCCAAAGGCGTGAAAATAGCGCGAGAGGCACTTCCAAGCCTTTTGAGTTGGCGAGAGGAAAGCCCAGATAAAAAAAAATGCGTTGCAGCCTCCGAATCCAGCAACTCAACGTCATTTTCGTTGAGTTGCTGGCACCACGTTGACGCTCAATTGATTCCGAAGAGACGCCTCGACGGCGGCCACGGTGAACCCTGCGCCTTCTGCTCCACCGCAGCCGCCTCCCGGGTCTTCCTGTGGATATTTTCACATAAACGTTTTAGTAATTCCCGAGTTGAACTGGTTTCGCAGTGATTTGAGTCCTGCGTGGCCGTTGTCGCGATGGAGGCATTCGCTGCCCTGACCTCATGACTGCCAGTAACCGTACTCTGGTTAGCTGTGGCTTTAAACGACCACAAATGGTTATTGTAGTCAGCCTCCTCCTTGCATATTAATAGGGCCTTTTAGTATACATGCATTGGATATAGGGGTTGTTTGCATTATTCATTTATTTATATATACATGACAATGAATTAATTTAATGATTTAACCGTTTATGTATTAAAGTTCATCCCAGGTGATGCCTTCAGGTGTCTTCTTTTGACTGAGCAACTGTGCCAAACTCAATTGTGTTATGTTTACAACGGTACAAACCGTAAGGGATGAAAAGCAAATCTCCGCAAAGCAGAAGCTGGCTCTGGGCAACGTTTTTTGTTGATCTATAAATTCACATTTTTCCAAATGAAGGCATCAATTTAGCTCCCAAGTAAAATGCAGAAATTGTCAATCGATACCAGAAGGAAAATGTCAAGTTTCATCTACCTGCGGAGACCATTAATAGGAACAGACAGTGCATGTGGAACCATTTCTTCCTGGGGCAAAATCGTTTGTTCCTCTTCTTCTCCTTGCATTGTTTCTACCTTACGCAACCAGAGCTCGACTAAATGTCACGCTTCAGCGGCACGGTGGGCGATAAGGCTGCATAATTGCTGGCAAGCCCCTGTGTTTTGTGTGGCCTGTTGCATTACTTGTTCAACAGCATGCTGAAACAATCCAGAAAAGGACATGGCTCAAGGGGCTGGCGTGCGTTTCTTTCCAAACGCCAAAGGGTTTTCTGTGCAGCTGCTGAATCGTACAGTTTCTGTAATTATTGTCACACTGACAGACTTCTTCACAGTCTGTCATTAAGGTTTTGGGGAGGGTTGGTGGGAGAGAGACTTTAGGTCCACTGTGCTCAGTGGGAGTCAGGGGAAGGATAGGTACCGATCGCAGGGAGAACGGAGGCTACAAATGCAATTTTCACCACGGTTAGTATATTCTCTTGGGCGTTGAGCCCAATTTGCGAGATATGTGGACATTACTATAATGAGACCCGAGGAACTTTCGCTTCCATCCACTCCGGGATGAAGGATCTCCCCCCACCCCCCGTTACCTCCCTCTGAAGGAAAGCTTTTAGTATTCAGCCATGCAGTGATGTGGCCCTATTTCTTTAATCTAATTCACATTTATAGCTCTTGTTGACTCATACCCTTTACTGCCCTCTCTTGATGTTTTGACTGTATCATCTTATTGATATGCAATGAGGAGTTCCCGATGCTCCCAATGCCACTTTCAGAGTGCATTATATGTACCACCAGTGGCCCCAAGCAGCCAAATCTGTCTTCACACCCTTGGGGGGGGGGGGAATACCAACTGTGCATTTTTGTAATGGCAAAAAATCTATTGTGGCTGAAAATTCCCATGTAAGATAACGGGCCCGGGTTTCTGATGTTGCAAGGGGCTTTTGGTTTCTCTTCCCTGTTGTTTTTTTTCTTATGTTATTACATATGCTCTACTCCATTTCCTCATTTTCTTTTACAATTTTACCCTTTTCTGTCTTGTATGTTTGACTCTGACTGCTCATGCATGTAGGTGTGTTTTGAACAGTGAATAAGAAAGGTACTTTTTATGAGCGGGAAGCTGTCTTCTGTCAGGTGCAATAAGGTAAAAAAAAATGATTCTTTTTAAAAAAAATTATCAAGCGAATCCGAGAACATAAAGAAATGTGGTCAGCTGTTACGACACACTTAAAGCAAAGTTATCACAATGTGCAACGTGGATTGCGTTTGGTGTGTTGACATCCCTGCTCACTTCTGCAAAACGTTACGGTCGTGGCAGTGTGCGGTTAAATATCTGCTCTCATTTCTCAAATGGTGTGAGTGATTTGACTTTCTTGTGTGTATTTTCAGTGGGGGTTTTCTCCATTTAGTTCATAAAGGTTCAGGGTTTTCCTTCATTGGGTTTGGCATTGTGAAAAAGAGTGCATGTTTACTTGCAGCTGTGGCTCTTCCTGTGATGACAGAATTGGTTGCTACTCCATGATAGAAATGCAATTATGTCAACTTTCTTTGTCAGAAGCGCAATTCCTTCTATTGATGAGTATGAATTTGAGACACAGATGCGTTTTTACTGCGATACACTTCGTGTCCACCTCCTAGATATTTTATGTGAATTATTTGACCAGCAACAATAGGTGAAGTCAAACTGGAAGGGCTTGACATTAATTTGCACCGTAAAACTTTAAACATTCTCCAAAATTGTCCACGTGTGTTCCGTTTGACAGTTGAGTCTTTTGCTTTTCAGTGTTTACACATGTGACAGTTTGTTCTGATTCGGAAAATATGTGATGAAGTATGTATAGCTATTTTAACCATTTCAAACCATATTTTGGTGAATTTGTTTATGAATGCCGTTTCTCGAAAGGCCTCCAACAAAACATCTTGTTATTTATGTTTTGCTGACCTCATTTTTTCATTTTTTCATGCCATCATCTTGGATGCCTTCCGCACTTAAGCTGCTCTCACAAGTTCCCACACGTGGCCCTCCCAGAATTCTATCCCAAGTGGCTTGTTTAGTCCTATTGTGACAGCACCCCAGGGCTCATAACTGACTAAGAGGAAACCAGTGTATCCATTTCACCCCTCTGACACAGGCTGCCGGGTGTTATTAGCCTGCAGTTTACAAATAATTTGTAAACACCCCCCCCCCCCCCCTCCCAAAGAATGCTGCAGGTGTATGGCGTCGGTACATTGCATGGCTACAATTGTCTTTTTAGTGACTCCTTTTAATGCTTTGTGTAGTTCAAGTTGCCTGACGAACACAGCAACAGATTTATCAGGTTCTAGCAGTTGATGTTAGGAATCCTCCTGCTTTGTAAACTTGGAATAGTCATTGGGAAAATCCCTTAGAGCTCTGAGTTGGTGAGGTAATCTGAAGGTTTACTGTTGCCCAGATCTGAGATTTATTTTTTTTTATTTTTGGGTTGTGGGCATTAATGGACCTAGTCTCTATAAGCAAACAACAAATGGCAACTCCAGCGAGGTGTCGATGTAGATGCGTAGGCTTTTCTGATGTCGGTGGGGTCTGAGGAAATGGTTCCTTTCTTACTTGGAGGTGTTATGTTATGCTGTATTCACTGAGCGGATGCCAGTGTTTCGCTTTGATAGCTTGTTGCTAAGTTGCTAACTGTTGTAGACTACATTGAACAAATTGAGCGTAAATGCTGGCGTGTATCATCCAGGCTCATCCCTTCTGAGCAAAAAAAGTGGAGAATAAGCTGAAGAGCCGGGTCTCTCTTCAGATTCAAGTCAAACTCTCCAATATCTCTGTCAAGATTGGCTGCCACATCTGTTTGAATAAGTGTTTTGAGAAAAGATTAGTACAATAGATTTGAGTAGTCCGTGCTTGGGATGAACGCAGTATTACTGTATGTCGATGGGTGAGTTTATCTGAGCTTACTCTTGGTATCAAAGTGGCCGGGTTAGATTTTGTCACCGAATTGCTAAACAACATATTTCAAATGGTGGCATCTGTGTACGCTTCTCACGGATTCGCTTTGAGCGTAGACCGGCCCTTTTTGATGTGAAATGGGCCTAAAGGAAAGCATGAAACTTTTAGTGTTGCTTGTTGCTATGAGAGCAATTCTCAAAGGACATGAACCACTCTATTTTTGGTCCTCCCCAACTACTGAGAGTGATCTTGTCAGAGGGTGCGGGGGGGGGGGTAACCAAATGCTTTCACACAGTCTTGAGCCTATAGTCTTAGCCCAAAACGCTAGAGGCCCGGCTGTCCTTGATTCCGTTTTAATATGATACTGGAAAAGTACAGTTACATCTTTATTTGGGGAACGTCACGCTTTCTTCCGGCAACGCCACTGGTCGAGTTTTAAAAGGTTAACTATCTTAGTTGATGTACATTAAGGGCATCAATGCAACGCAAAGATGGGTTATCTGAGGTCAGGCCTGCACTCTGTCAGATTACATCACTTTCCCATCATCCGGTCACCCTTGTGTCCACACTTCCTGTCTCACAGCTGTCTCCCATGACCCTTTGCTGCTTTGTTTTGAGAGAATCTAGGGCCGCTGGGATGAGCTGCAGTCTCATGGGTTCTTTAGTAGCTGCGGTTTGATGTGGAAAAAAAAAGAACGCAACGCATGTTTATACATCAGTCCGCCGCCGCACACCGTCGGGTTGTGAAGCGAGACCTGTCGTGGGGGCGAAATGTGAGTTTTGGTTCAAGTTGGCGGAAGTGCAGCAGTGCCAGAGGGGCTGAGTGAGCATACAGAGCACATTCCAGAAGGTAGCAGAGGCTGTGATTTTAGCAGGCTGTCACAGGGATTAGGTTACTCTGTCTGTCTCTGGGAGCCCATGCTGTTGCTGCCCCAGTGCCTCAGCGATCCTGTCGATTTAGTGGGTACTATTTGCTCCCACTGCAAAGAGAAAACTCGCACGCATCCATAATTCGTCTCTCCGGTTGGTTTTCCGGCCTGTTTTAGATTATGCTGTGTCCAGTTGTTGTGATTTCATTAAAAAAAAAAAAAGACCTGTGGTGTCTACACTAGAGTTGCATCCACACGTGGTGTACTGCCACTGGGTGTGCTGTTGGACTTAATCTCCACTCGTGTTCTCAAGGGGTTGGAGGGAGGGGGGCAGCTCTAGACTGATCAACTCATCGTCGTCCTCATCAGTAATATTTCATAGTAACCTTGTAAAACTTGCGTCGCGACTACACCACTGATTTGCGGTGGTTGTGGCCTGCCGATATTGCAAACTATTGACAGGCACGCGTAATCTCTAAAGATTACCCGTGGGAGATTTGGTTAAGGGGCCTCTTGCTGACGGGAAGCGGTCGTGATCAGTGTTTGCACTCTTGAGAACACGAGGGGATGACGGATAAACACGGGTGTTGCCGTCATTGGCTTGGAATTGGCGCTCTTGAATTAGAGCGGGCCCATCTTGTCTATCGGCTCGGTATTAAGTAGCGAACAGTTTGCTATTAGGGAAAATAGTTTTACGTCTTGGCTTCTTTTTAAACGTTGACATTTTAAGCTTTTTAAACCTCCCATGGGATCTCAAACCCGCTGAAACGGCCAACTGACTTGTGACGGGAAGTGAGCCCCCGTACTTGTTGCGCCCTGTCTCCCACCGTGTTCGGTTTTCAGGATCTCAATATGCTCCTGAAAATCAAATTCTGGGATGTTTGCTCAAATGATTAACATGTGACATTGAGTTAAGAAAGGCATGGATTATGTATGAGGAAAAAAACAATTAAAACAAGCACCAAAACTTTAGATATTTCGGACCAGCTCAAGCATGTGGGGCGTGCGGCCGGTGATGGATGAGGTGCCTGGTAATTCTACCAGTCAGCAGCGAAACGACCCTCCCCTGTGTATATGACACCATTTAAGAAGTTTGACCTATCTGACCTTGTCTTTTAGTGCTTTTGAGTAGCAAGCGGCCATGACTCTGTCTGCAGCTGCGCGATCGGCTCACATCCGTCACCCCAACTTTTTGATCCTCCCCTCACATCTGTAGTATCTTTGTGGTGTCCATGTGCTCTTAGTTGCGCGGCCACACTGGATGTGATGTCGACAGTTTAAAAAAGTGATGCAGTGTATTCGGAGAAAATGGGATAGGTGAGAACGTCCTACATTGATGATTTCTTAATCTGCTGGCAGAGTTGAAAATTAAAGATGGTAAGGGAGGG
Organism: Apeltes quadracus; assembly: GCA_021346845.1. Lineage (NCBI taxonomy): Eukaryota > Metazoa > Chordata > Actinopteri > Perciformes > Gasterosteidae > Apeltes > Apeltes quadracus. The sequence continues at coordinate 10,095,677 of CM037914.1, forward strand.
ATGTTGTAAATGAAGGCGAACGTATACACACACTTTTGAGCCTCTGGCAAACCGTAAGCCAGCCCAGGGAATGGAGGGATCGTTGCCTTTGTCTTGGTGAAAGAGGCAGCACTCAAGGAAAGTAAATCAGCGCTTTGTTTTTGTGTGCCGCTTCCTATCATGTCTCCCAGTGTGCGTTCAGATCATTAGACATGGAGAAGGAGCAGGCAATAACATGCCATGAGATGAACCACGCTATACACCCTGATTGTTTTTTTGCTAAGCAAAGAACGACGCCTGACATGGGGGTAACAAAATGATGTAGCATACGTAGCGTTCTCCTCCGCTCCTAGCCTGTACTTATTTACAGTTTGTTTTGCCTCCCCTCGGTTAATCACGCTAAAAGTTTAGCCTGGCTCCTCCATGTTTGCCTAAGATCAGGTTGTGGGCCGATCTCAAGGCCAGCTGGAGCTGAAACCTATACACTGCTGCTTCAAATGAAAACCAAGAGCTCTCAATCAATGAGGTCAGTGTCTGGTCCCTGAAGTCAGTCAGGAGGGCGGGAGGGGGGAGGTAGAAAGGTGAAACTCCTTCCACTCCCATGACTGCTAAGCTGCTTTGCAAGCATTCGCCTCAGCGTAGATGTGCCGGTGGCTACGCGGGTCATAAGACCAGTTGTTGTCATTGTGAATGTGCTTTATTGTTGAACACAAGCAAGTTTTGATTATGTGTACTTTTTAATCGTCATTTATTTTTTTAAATGCCTATAGAGCTTGAAATGTCCCTGCAATAAGCAACGTCGCAAAACAATGGAGCCGTGCATGTAATGCGGTTCTCCCACAATCGCAGCATTTGCACAGGCTGCACATGCAGGAATAATTAGTGTGCTTATCCCACATCACTAGCGCCCAGTGGGCGCTTCGCTCCTTGACGTAGCTGCACTGCTGACGCACAGTGCCCCTCTTCTTTACTTCCCCATTAGTTATCTTTGCCATCCCTCCGGCTCACAGATTCATGTTGGATTCCTCACACAGAAGACCATCGTTGGACTGCTTCTGGGAGGAAATAATAATCCCCTGTAAATCTATGAAGAATGTGGATATTGGAGCTGAGGGATTGGCTGTGTCCTCTTTGGCAGCTGTCAGTGTTGAAGACTGAGAAGAATAGTCGGTTAGATCTGTTATTTCAAGAGTACAACTGGTGGGGGGGGACTAAACTGGAAATGGTAGCTGGCCCCTTCTCAGGGTTAGATGTAGTATATTTGCATAACACTCTCCATGGCTAGACATGCAAATATGAATACTGTAGGTCAGGGGTTTGAAACTCATTTCAGGTTCGGGCCAGATGCAGCCCAGCCCACCATTACGTTCAACTGGAGCGGCGCTGATGGTCCGAACGGTACTGGGGCGGGGGTGGCGCGCTGACGGTACCCCCGGCGGGCAGTTTTAGACCCCTGCTGGAGGTGATGACCTTCAGGTCACTTAAACTGAAATATAGATGCACATTCTTTTTTTTAGTATTATTTAAACACACTTAAATCACATGCATTGTCTCCCTTCTGTTCTTAGGTCTGCAGAGAAGTATCGGTGCCATTGAAGTTGTCAGCTTTGATGCAGTACAGGTACATTTTTACCCCAGCATTCTTGTGGTGGAACGTAGGGTTAGCCCTACCGATCTGCTGTAATGTAAAAGATCCATTCTAGCCACCCTGATGTCTGTTCCTTCTTCATCTCCTCCTCCAGTGTACTGAGTGCAAGATGACGGAAGAGGTGATTGTCATCGCCAAGTTTGACTATACGGCCCAGCAGGACCAGGAGCTGGACATAAAGAAAAACGAGCGCCTCTGGCTCCTCGACGACTCCAAATCCTGGTGGAGGGTCCGAAATGCCACCAACAAAACGGGCTTCGTGCCGTCCAACTACGTGGAGAGGAAAAACAGTGCCAGGAAGGCTTCCATTGTCAAGAATCTCAAAGACACGCTCGGTAAAACCAAACATTTGTGTTTCATTCAGCTCGCGATGGTTTGATAAGCACTAAGGTCTGGTTTTCTTTGAGAGGGCTCACACGATTCCTGTTAACCTGTATTTGCACTCCAAACATTTGTATATTTCTCTCTGAGAGCGACTTTATATTTCTAGGCCAGCGCTTTTGTTTGCGACCGCATCGTTGTGGTATCTCTGCTGTCTACTGTAACAGCCCCAACAGAAAGCTGGTTGTAGGTTGATGTGTGATTGGTTGAAAGGTTTAGAGCTGCTTTCTCCTCACGGTATGCTTGTACTTTAGCTTTAGTATCTGATTGAGGTCTGTGGAGAGTACAGGGTCTAATGTAATGTGTCGTCTTTCCTCTCTGCTGTGGAAGCCAGGGCGCAGGTAAAGCCATTTTACAGTACTAAAGAATGTTTGTCTTCGCTCAACTCTTCTTTGGGAAGGGTATTTGTGATCATTTGGGATGAGCACACTGACCACGGGCATTCAGATAGCCCTGTATTCACTTTGCCTACAAATATGCAATGTGAGAGTCTTTCTCCTCTGCAAGGCATCAATTAAGTGCATGATTGGATTACCATGTTCATGTTTGTTTGGGCCGCATCTAATTAGATTAGATTTAAGATTATACGGTTCTCTGCAGGAACTTAAAGGCATACTTAAATAGCCCTGCGTGAGATCTTCATTGAATTGAGTGTCTTTTTAGAGCTGCTCTTATGGGCCATTTAATAAGCGCAATAACATCAAACCACAGTTCTGAAAATGACAAAAAGCTAAAGAGCTTTATCTCTTGCTTCTTGATGATTGAGTGATAACGACTTCTTCTTGTGCGTTGTAATCCGCTGAGGGGAGGCCTTCGCCCCAAAGTGGCTTTTTCGTGCACATACGGTTAGAAAGTATGTGTGTGGGTACTTTGCACCAGAATAGTCATCAATTTCTAACCATGTGAAACTGCATTGTTTGCAAAACCATTATCGGCCGACCATGGGAACTGTGTCTTCCTGTTAGCTGCACTATGTGTGTTTTATGCGGCTGTGCAACATTTGTGGTGAGAGGAAAACTGGTGACAATCGAACAGCAGGTTGTGTCGAAATAATTTGAATATGTTTTTTGGTTAGCAATATATCAATTGTATTTATATCTTCTTAAAGTCCTGATAAAGATTTCCTTTGATTTATTGCTCAATCATTTACATTGTTTAACTGCTTAAGATTTAGTCTGCCCACTCTGTTTCCTCCCCGAAGCATGTGTGTTGTGTTGTGCCATGGGCTTTCGAATAACTCACCACCTGTCACTATATCCATTGATCGAATAAGCTCAGGTAAACAGCGCACACAGGCTCCTTCTTCCCTCACACACACATAGAACAAGGATTAATGTAAAACATGACTTCAGACAAATGTGACCCTCGTTAAACAATCCGAGAAAGCTCGTAAATACGTCACCTTCATTCGACTTTCTTAATGTGCCAAAAGTAGATTTAGTAGTAGTTTTAATGAGGAGATTGTTGTGCATGGCTGCGCTTTTTTTCTTCATGTGTGGGAGAACAATGAGAAGCGCCGGATGACTACGCTTCCATATGTTACGTGGGAGAAACAAGCCCGTTGCTGGGTGTGGAGAGGTGTCATCGTTTGAAAGAATGTGTGCGGGTACGAGCAGTCTGCAGATGCCTGTTTTTAGTGTGTGTGTGTGTGTGTGTGTGTGTGAGGACTTCTGTTTCCTGGGTTTGGTGCAAAGTGTGTCACTACAAACAACTGCAGTCATGAGACACAGAGCGCTCACGGTCGTACTCAGCTGCTGTGCAGTCTTTTTTTTTATATATAATATAAACACTACCCTTGTTGAAATACCAATCAGCTGCTTAAAGTTGACAGAATGTATCCTTTACTTTCCCCATATCTCTCTCCCTTTTATCCCTGTTTTCCTTTCTCAGTCCGAGCTTCACCCTCCGCCCCTTCCTGCTTCTTACCGTTTCCATGAGGCCTCTATACTCTGGCTTCCAGGGCTAGACTAGAGGCCCCTCTGTCCCGCGCACTCATTGGCTAAGACCGACCACATGGTCGGGGAGTGGGCCGTCCTGCTCCGCTATCCGCCCAGCTCTCTGGGTGTTCACATGGAATAACTCTACAGCTGCAGTGGGAAGAGAGCAGGGCCTGGGAAAGAGACGGGGAGAGACGGCGAGCCCAAAATGGACATGGCTAACCTATTCAAACATTTCTTTCGTGAGTTTTTTTTTTCCACTTTATTGCTCTGTCGCTCCTTGTTTGCTGTTGAGAGCCTTTGTCTGAAGTTGGAATGGTTCTTTTTTTTCTTCTTTTTTTTTAATTCCGGTTGCGAGTAGGTTTCAGCTTCAGCTCAGCAAAGTGAATGTGTCAGTAAGAGCGGGCAAAGAGCTTTCGGTTGTGCCGGTGGACAGATAATGTCTTTGCGGCCTTTTCCGGCTCACTGTGAGCGTCTGCTCAGACTGGGTGGATATGCGTTCGAGAAGCCTTCTGCTGAGCCGAAGCCTGTAATTGCCTCGGCAATCATTCTCTTTCTTTACAAAACACACACACACACACACACAGTAATCCTACTCCCATTTTGTTTTCTGCATTTGTCCAAGTGTGTGGGCTGCAACTTTCTGGATTACATGATCATGCTCGAAGACCCCTTCTAAACCCTGTTTAGGAAGATCCCAAGACGTTGCCGAAGCAGTTTTTCTTTTTTTTATTTTCTAATTTTTTTTTTTGTAATACCCTCAGGGCGAGCTTGCTGGTTCTGGGAATGGTCCCTCCCCCACATCCCCTCTCTCCTCCACCCTGTCCGCCCCAGCGCCAGCCATGAGCTACAGTTGAAGGGACGCGGGGTGCTGCTGTAGAACACTGTTGTCATTGTACTGAGGGGGGCGAGGGGTCTCTGCTGATGGATGGGACCCCGGGCTCCCATCTCCCGCACCTCGCCGGGTTATCAGAGGAATGTCATTACCCCGGCAGCTCCGTGGGCCGCAGATACTTTACAGCCGCGCTGACACACTTTTTCAAAATGCCCTGGCGAACACCCAGGCTGTAATCTCACCTTGTAACTGTTGAGTGGTATCTCCTGTCCCGGTCTATCTCACTGTGTGTGTGTGTGTGTGTGTGTGTGTGCGTGTGCGTGCCGCCTGTAAAGAACCCAGTGAGTGCAAAGGGCTGAGGAGAACATAGCGATGAGCTAACAACCCTTTTGCTTGTGTAAACTGAGAGCTGTTAGTTTGTCCCGCTCTCTCTTTACCCTCCCTCTGTTTTCCTGTTTCTCGGCCTCGCCAGCAAGCGGAAACTCTAATTTGAGCCACATTTCTCCCTCAGCGTTGGAGTGCAGGACAGAAAGGAAGTGAGAAGTCAGAAGGAAGTTGATTCATTGTGCGCGGTCTGTCCGTTTTGTCTCTCGCTCCCGCCTCGTTTCTCCAAACCACAAAGCAAAAGTCATTATTTTTATGTTCATCATTTTAAATTTGCGGGCGAGTTGTCAACATCTACTTGGCCGTCAGACGTTTTTCCCCAACGTAAAACTGTCACGCTCATCTTTTGCTTTCCCGTGCCTTCTGCCATAGCAAATTGCTCAACGGGAAGTGAGCAGTGGTTTGGGCTCGGTGAAGACCGGCGCCGTCAACATGTTGGTCGAAAACAGTGGAACTGCTACAGCGCAGCTCCCGGGATTGCACAAAACCAAATGGTTAACAGACTTGTGGGTCAACAGAAAGCAAAATAAAAAGCAAAATTGCCGTTTCAAGCTTTACAAGGATTAGTTTGTGGTGAGTCATTGTTTAAAGTCTATGGCGTGAGTACAGCTGGCTGGTGAAGATCAATACGTTTTATTGTTGAGGGAAATGGAGAGATGTTGATGAGTAACAAAATGTCAGGGACTAAAAGCGGGCGTTGGATTTGTTCTGTAGTCTTTCTTTCTGGGTTTATTTCTAAATGGTTTTGTCAAAAAACCTAAATATGTCTTAAAGTCCATTGTGGTACGTTTCAAAACTGCCCTCAGGTCACCGGACCGATCCCACAGGGGCCGCTGAGTATTTTTTTTTTTTTTCAGTATCAAAATTATGACATGTGTTGGTACTGAAGAGAGGGGAACCAAAGAGGCTGTTTATATGTTAAAAACAGCCTGACCGTGAAAATGTAATTGTAACCGTTACAAATGCTGGCGTCTGTTAATAATCTGCCGACTGTTGGTAGTGATGCAAATATACCCAAATATCAAAAGCAAGGCCTGATTCAGAACTGTTATGATTCCATAAAACAAGTTAATGATTGCTGGAATGAATGCAGTCGCCTTGTTTTACAACTAGCTTCCACATAGTCTTTCACAGCAATCCTGCTCCTGGTCGCGCCCCCTTGTTTTTGAAGTCGAAATGAGCTTTGAATGTTTCGCTCCACTCGGCTGGTTTGATTCACACTTTCTGTCCGCGCAAAGTGTCATCGCATCCAATGTGCGAGTCGCGTGGTCCGAGGGAAGTGACGCGTTGTTGTCGTCGATGGTTCGAAGCGCCTTAGACGCGGAAGGTGACCCGACGTCTGGACGTGGGAGTCAATTACCAGAAAGTTTGAAAGTGCATTTGGGCTCTAATTATTTCCCAGTGGTCCTGTTCTGTTCCAGTGCAGGGATGCTCAGGCGCTGTCAGACAGGCTGACGCGGGGTGTTGTCGCTCGCAGAGGAAGACGCCTGGAATGGAGGGAAGCCGAGGGGTCGAAAGGGCCCCGACAGACAATGGACAGCCAGCCAGCAAAGGGAGGACGCAGTTCAAAAACAAAACCCGTTCCTCCCCGTCAAGGGTAGCCAAACGAGCTCGCCAGCACTTTCTTCCTCTCCTCCTCGGGCTGGTGCGCCCCATTTGAAGACAAGAGACAAGTTTTTTTTGTTTTTTTTTTGAGAGCTGTGACATGTACGTGCTGCGGTCTTTGCCATTGTTTTAGCGGTGAGTTACTGCCATCGGGAAGCGCCGTGATTTACTTCCTCCTCATCCTTTTTCTCAGGAAAAAGCATCTGACGTCAAAAGGGAAAAAGTTTCCAGTGTGTTTTTTACTCATTAATTCCTCGTCTGTCTTGACACACATCTGCATTAAGGCTATGTCATCGAAAGACTATAACCAGTCCAGTTTATTAAAAACGCTCGCCGCTTCAGTCCTGATGGCGACCAGTGAAGCATCCGTCACTACGACGCACGCCGTGGCGCCTCAACACTGTCCCCTCATTGTAACTCTCATACCATACGCTGTATTAATAAATACATGGACTAATACAGACTTTTAAGGGCTGTTTTCAATCCTCTGTAAGCAATCGATTTCTTGATTTTCTCTTTTTTTAATACCCAGCTGGAGATGTTCAGATTGCTTTTTTTCTCTCCCACCGACAGTAGCGGGAGAATCTAGGACAGGCCAAATAAACAGACGCAAACCACAAAACAAATAATCCTTCCTCAAACACATGAACTTTCTCACACAAATAAACGTCCCTCAGACCCAGAAAATGATTTCATATTAAAGATAATGAATGTCCAATCAGGGCTTCTGCTGAATTGTAAAAGGAAGCACACTGTTATTTGTGCGTTGCCACCTGAGAGAATTCTCAGCGGTTTTTAAACCACCTCCTCGGCTTTGTCTTCCTGACGTACGGGAACAAGCCGACCGCCCGTCTGTTTTTTCTAATGTAGTTTGTGTGTAGGAAGCAAGAAGCAGCGAATAAAAACCCCGCTTAGGGCCCGTATACCTGGCCGGAGAGATAAAACACGAGCGCCCAGCTGGGGCCAAAAGCTCCTTTTTATTTATGCCGGGTTGACCCCTCACCTTTTATTTGGAGCTAACTGGGTCATTTCCAACTGTGCACAGAACACATCCTGGGGTTTGCAGCTGTGTGTAATTTGGCCATTTCATCTCATCTCTTTTGGAGGTTCTTCCTTTTTGAGGTATCAGGACTGCACAGAGACGCCGGCAGACTTTAACGTCCACGTACAGACGTGCTCTGTGCATCCAGCCTGGACTCTGTAGTTATCTCCAGCGCTGTGACTAATAACAGGGTCTACCTGGAAGCAATTTGACGTCGGACTCCCGGCGCTACTATGAAATTAGTCTGCACTTTTTTTTCTTTTTTTGTTTCCAGTGTCAATTCATCCATGAGTAAGCAGCTCTGGTACTGCGCAGTGACAAACCGGTCACACACACACACCGTCCTCCCGGGAGACTACACCCTCGCGCTCCCATATAATTTCACCCAGCTGACCTTTTGATTAAGTAAGCGACAGCCTTGCAAAGGTAATCAGAAATGGTGATTACCGTGTCTGGTATCGAGGCCTGTCTCGGCTTTGGCTTGTTGTTGTGGCGACATCATCGGTGAGAGCATCGATCTCTTGGCGAGAACCAGCAACGCGGTGGACCGCACAGGGGTTATTAGAGCGGCGATTTGCTGTCTTGGAAAGTTGGAGGAAGTTGTGATTCGGCCATAGTGTCCACCGCTGGCTACACGCGTGTTTCATGCGACTGTTCGCAAGTGGAAATTCTTGTCCAGTAAGGCGATGGCCCACCGGCCTGCCAAAAATAATCTGCCTCTGGACTCCATAACGGAGGAAACGGCTAAAGGGCTCGGTAATCCCCCGTCCTGTAAGCCTTGCCAAAGGTCAACAGCAAACCTGATATAATTCACCCTGTGGTCCTTCCGTGTGTGTGTGTGTGTGTGTGTGTGTGTGTGTGTGTGTGTGTGTGTGACCGGCCGCCATGAAGACTGCAAACCGAAGGAAACGGCTTTGCTAGGCTGCGATTCATCGCCTCTTATTAATCAAACGGTCCGCTCAGTGGGACGCTTGGAGGGCCGATGTGATTGGCACGTAAAGGGTTCCGGTGATGTTGCCCATGGTTCATTCCAGTGTGAGGTGGCAGTGCTTTGATAAGCTAACGCACATTTCTGTGTTTCCACAGGATTTATAAGCCCAGTATTCAACACACTATTTATTCTTAACCACAGCAGCATTGCTTTATTTCTGTCTCTGCACCTAGGCCAAATCACCAAGAATGTACCTGGATGTGGGGGGGGGGGGGGGGGGGCTGCTATGCCTGTGAATGTGGAAAGGACTGATTGCTGCCCTTTGTACCCACCCTCCCTAATGCTTATTATCGCTGCCTGGTCTTTGTCTTTGTCTAAAATTTCAACAAGTTTTCTCTTTTGTGCGTGTTTTACTTTAGTTTAGACTTCTGGAACTAAAACTCCAGTGGACTTGCAAACCAAAAGCAACCTAAATATCCGTGTGTCTTCCAATTCCCTCCCTATTACACCTCACTGGAATCACTCTTTTCTCCGTTTTAACTCACCTTTTCCTTGCTCGCTCTCTCTAGGAATCGGGAAGGTGAAGAGCCGAAAGACGGGGATGAGGGACACGGCGTCCAACGCCGACGCCGACGCGGGCACAGACAACGGGGAGCGGCTGTACGACCTCAACCTGCCCGCCCTGGTCAAGTTCAGCTACGCGGCGGAGCGCGAGGACGAGCTGTCCCTGGTGAAGGGCACGCGGGTCGTGGTGATGGAGAAGTGCAGCGACGGCTGGTGGCGCGGCAGCTACAGCGGGCGCTCCGGCTGGTTTCCGTCCAACTACGTGACTGAGGACATGGACGGGACGGCGGGCGGGGGGGTGGGCCTGGGCGGGCTCGGGGACCCGGCCGGATCGCTCACGGAGAAGCTGGCGGCCGTGGTGAACAGCACGGCCAACGGGAACCGGGTGCTGCACACGGTGCAGGCGCTCTACCCCTTCAGCTCGGGCAACGACGAGGAGCTGAACTTTGAGAGGGGCGAGGTGATGGAGGTGGTGGAGAAGCCCGAGAACGACCCCGAGTGGTGGAAGTGTCGCAAAGCCGACGGACAGCTGGGCTTGGTGCCCAAAAACTACGTCACCGTGCTGGACTCCGCCGCCCACAAGTCGGCGGCGGGCCCGGCCGGGCCCCCCACGCCCGACTGCGACTACATCTCGCCCTCGAGTGTCGGGCGCTTCGCGGGGAAAGAGTGGTACTACGGGAAGGTGACGCGCCACCAGGCGGAGGTGGCCCTCAACCAGAGAGGCGTGGAGGGGGACTTTCTCATCCGGGACAGCGAGTCATCGGTCAGTAACCCGCGCACCATCACTGGCGGGTCGGACGTGGTTCACAGAAGCCTCGGCACTGTGCGGTCTGGGGGGGCCGGCGATGTGGTAAAGGGACCAACAAGGCGCCCAACGACTCATTTGGATCTCCGGCAGCAGCGCTCAAGTTTAGGGCCAGATTCTCACAGTGTGACTTCTGCTATAAATGCCACACTAAGCGTAACAATCCACACAGTCTTAGGGTTTTCTTATAAAATATGTCTTGCTCCTGTCTGAATGCTGATGTTAATATACTTTTTTTCCTCTTTGTTTTCACAGCCGAATGACTTCTCCATCTCCCTGAAGGCGCAAAGTAAGAACAAGCATTTCAAGGTGCAGATGAAAGAAAACCTTTACTGCATCGGACAGCGCAAGTTCAACTCTATGGAAGAGCTTGTTGAACACTACAAAAAGGCCCCGATCTTTACCAGCGAGCAGGGAGACAAACTGTACCTGATCAAGGCCTTGGCTGCCTCCTGATCCCTCTCCGTTTCACACTCACACACACACACACACACACACACACACGCTCATCTATACATTAACTTCATCCCTAATATATACATTCAGATACTTAAGCCAGAACACACACACTAACATTTAAACTCCAAGCCTGAAGACTTCAACACATCATCAGGTCTTAAATGCCCGATTGGGGAGCGTTCCAAGAGGAGGTATGAAACGCGTATGGGAGAAGCGCAGAGGGATGGAAGCTGAGACACAAAGACTATGGACTCCAGAGAGTCGACTACAGACTTCTCGGTCGCTATTTTAAATTATCCAGATGTGTTAGGTCATAGGCAATGCCATTTATTTCCACCTTGATATCTATTAGTTGCCTTTTTTTAGTTTCCTTTTTTTGTTTGTTGATAATATATAATCTTTTTAACATTTTCTTTTTAAAAATGTGATGACTTTTAACTGTTTCCACTTCACAACCAGCCGTACGAGGCGTTCTTCGGATGAGGTTGACATTTTCAAACTTTTTATTTTTTATTTTTGTCTGTTTTAATATTCTTTACGGTTGAGGAAACGCTAATCCGCAACATGCGCTAACTGCTTCTCATGAATAAAAAACTAAGTGACCAAAATATATTTATTGATACAATTCTGTTAGGATCATAGTGGTAGAGATCGCAGTATCACACTCGCACGCCGCCTGTGTTGTGCGACTTTTTATTTTTGTACAACAGTACTGCTTGTCTCACATATTGCTGTATCCGCGTCATGTGAATGTTACGGCGCCGAGCGGCGGCCCACTTCGCACGCATCGGGAAAGTCCTCGCACTTTTGTCAGTGTCTCTAGAGGTCATGTGAAGATTCAGAAAGTGCCCCCCCCCCCCACCATCGGGCCCTTCTCCCCCTGACCGCTGATGCTGAAGGAGATGTTTCTCTGGAGATGGGGGGGGGGATGATGTCACCGCTCTTGGATTAGTGACCACTGGTGAGAATGGATGAGTTGAACTGGTAAAAGAGGCTAATTCTTTTCTGTGATGTCTGACGTCTTAAGAAGTCTCCTAGTTTTTTTGGGGGGGGACCGTACGTTTTCCCCCAACGTACGGTCAATGTCAAGTTTGAACAGACGGTGCCTCAACGTGTCGAGCGGGACGCGTGGTTTGTATTTGCGGAGTGAAAATGGAGCAAGTAGTGTTTTGAATGTTGGAAGGGGGCAGCGCCTGCAATCAGAGCTGCAGCGTCGCTCGAGGAGACGATGCTCGCGATGATGACTTCTCCAGCCCGGGCCAGTTGGACCCGAGTGCAGAGATGGGGGAGTTTGAGGGAGAGGGGGGCGGAGGAGAGGGGTTTCATTGTGGAGGAATGGAAAAATTGACCTTTTTTTTTTTTTTTTAAATCTTTTAAAGCAGTGAAGTGGGATGTGGAGGAGAGACTTTGAGAATGTGCTCCACTGAACGCAGGATCTGCATTACCGCTCCCGGTCCCACTTACGTTGCCGATGGCAGAAGTTCATTTCATTATCACGCTAGAGAAGAAAAATGGTTTTGGATGGGAGGGTTTGTAGCGTCTAACCAATCCAAGCATGAAGGTGAGCCGTGCAACAAGGGACTTAAAGCATGGGCGTGAACCTGTTCTTTTGTTGTGTCTCTTATTTCCCAGATCAGTGTGTTTTATCTGCAAAAGATGAATTATAAATAGTGCAACAATTTGCTTGATTTATGGCTGTTTTAAAATAAATGGTGAGTTCTGATTATGTGCCCACAGTAGCGGTAGCCAATTCAGTGAGAGCCCGTTTTATTAAATGGTTCAAAAACCAACATTCTGGTGCTGTTCATAAATCTGTAATGCATATAAATGAATCTGTTGGCCTCTGTGTCTGCACACCCTTCATTTTCTGTTCTCCCCTTTTTGGATTTTCTGTCTCATCAGTCACCAAATAAGTATTTGTGTCCTCTTTTACACCCCAGGCTGTGGGTGAGATGGTGATAACCAAGTGATATCAAACACCCGTTCGAAACTTCCTCCCTGACTTGCAGTTCTACAGTTAAATGACGCCGCGTTAAAGTGACGAGCGCCGACGCGCTGTGCTCCCCGTCTGAAGGATTTAGGAGAGTTTAATGTGCCTTCACAGCTTTCTGCCAACCAAAGGTTCAGCCCCCCCCTCTGATTTCCTTTCTTCGTCCCCGCTGCGTGCCGTTTGGCTGAGGCTCCGCGGCTGGTTGGCGAGGCGTCCTTGTGGGGGTATTTCCTCATCTAGCGGTGATTTTGGTGTCTCATAAAAATGCCCATTAGGTGACTGTGTGTGTGTGTGTGTGTGTGTGTGTGTGTGTGTGTGTGTGTGTGTGTGTGTGTGTGTGTGTGTGTGTAGTCTCAAGTGACCTTACCTTTTTTGCTGAGATCATCGCGTGTGACTTCTTAAGTGAACAGTGAAAGGCTACATGTATGTTCTAAAAAAACGTGTGCCCCTGTTTGTTCAGAGAGCGCCATCCCCCAGGTGTGATGTAATCATGACCTGCATCTCGTGTCAGAGCACCTCCAAGTAACGGCATCACATATCGTTGGTTGTGAAGAAACCGTCATGTTTCCCTGGAGATTTTTTTTTTTTTTTTTAATGTATTTCATATAAGACTAGTGTAAGACATTCACTTTTGCAATTTAGCCACATTTACATATGTAAAGAAAGACATCCTCAATACTTAAACGTCTTACTTGATATTCACATCCAGTATCTGACTGAATAGATATTGTGACCTGGGATCTTTTTTTCATGTTGCACCGACGGAGGCTGCATGAGCAGAGCCTTGTAGCTGTACAGAAATGGTTTCTAAATCATGCTTAAATGCACCCTGCAGTCAGTTGTGACGGATATTGTAGAGATTGTTTAAAAACTATTTTACCTGATTGAGAACTGCAGAAATGATCTTGATTTCGCGATGGTATCCGGAACAAATGAGCCGTGTTAAACGTTGGTGCTTTTGTGCTGCTTCTTGTTTTGTCTCAAAGCTTTTTTTCTGTATGAGTGAAGAAAACGGATCCATGCTGTGGAATGATAAAGGCAGTGCTGTGAAACTGAATGTCATGCTCTTAATACTGTTTTATGGAGGGGAAATTGTCTTCAGGTGTAATTTAGAAGTTTATTAGTGTTCAAAAGACGTAATAAACGGCATAAAAAAGGACATAACAAGGTCTTGTTTTAAACTGACGTCTTAAATTCTTTCCCTGGAGTATTAGTCAAATTGTAAAACGTATGTGATTTAAAATGAGGGTATTGCCTCTGACATGCAGCAAATTCATGCTTAGGGAGTTGTGTGATTCATGTGCGCCACCTTGTGGCCGTCTGTCATTACCACAAGGCCAATTTAAGAAACCGCACAATTTATTTCAAATCAATCTTGAAAAATACATCTTAATCCATTCTATATTGAAATACATTTCTGCCCGATGAGGGCTGCGATTGTATTAAGCACATCAATCACCCTCGCACGAAGGATCTCAGTCGGCGCTTGTGTTGTTGCGTAACTTTGGGGCGAGTCGAGCCAGATCGCAGTGGAGCTTTTCTCAAAGCCAGTGTGGAACCCAGATGATTCCCATGTGCAAAAACATCAGAAAAACCCTTTTTGTACTCAAAGCCACACATGTCACAGCCTCCCTTTACAGATATGTTCCATACATAGTAACTAGAGTTAGGATTCAATATGCAAAGTGCAATGATTAACGTCTAAATCATTTTAGAAATGTGAAGCCTTTCGGAGTGGAACGATCTACGACCGACTTAATAGCACAGGAAGTCAGACACGGCGGCAGGAAGATGGGTTATCAGCTGAACTGCGATCCAAGAGTGCGGCTCCATGGGGTGGTACCGCGTGTACGGGCGCTTGGACACGACTGCGTCTGTGATGTCGTCCAGGACGGCCGCCGGGTCCTTCTGTCCGCCGCCGCAGTGGGAGCGCACCCCAGCCATGTGGCGCTCAAAGCGGGCCTTCCCATAATCCTCCTGGACGTGCGGCGGAGCCTCCTGCCACAGCTTGGTGGCCGTGGCGACGGCGCTCTCTCGGGTCATGATGCTGGTGGCGGCGAGGAAGTTGCCCGGCTCAATGACGGACACTTTGACGCCCCAGGGCTTCATCTCGTAGCGGAGGCAATCGGAGAACGCCTCCACGCCGAATTTAGACACGCAGTAGGCCGACTGCGAGGGAGATCCCATCCTCCCGGACACGCTGGCCACGTTGACGACGCGTCCTGCGGAGACGGAAATGAAATCTAAGGACAGCTGCTGATAACACTGAAAAATATCTTTGCATATGCTGAGTAGCAAGTATTTCCTTTTTTAAACATTGTCAGTATTGTTTGCGTCATTAGCAATACTCAAATCATGGGACATACCTGGCAAATTTCAAACTTTTCAAAGAGGAATTTTAACTAAAAGCCAAGCATCATTTTTTGCCACTATTCAGGTGCCGAAAGGTTGTCCGAGGGTTTTTCTTCCTCCACTCACTGACCTTTGGCCCGGCGGATTAATGGCAGAAAGGCTTTGGTGACCCTGACTGTGCCCCACAGGTTGACCTCTGACACCCGCCTGTAGGTGTCCATGGAGGTGAACTCGATTTCGCCAAACGTTGACACACCGGCGTTGTTCACCACGGCCCAGAGACCTGGATCATGACCGGCAGCAGATAGTCAAAGTAAAAAAAAAAACAATTCTATGACGTCTACCGTTGTTCTTTTACCCGAGTAAGTGAATGCTCATTAACGGTACTTGTTTCTGTGTCCTCCAGGTTCTCCTTGACATACGTCACAGCTTGGTCCACCTGCTCGTCACTGCAAACATCCAGCTGCACAACTTTCATGCGATCGGAAGGAAATCCCTCCAATTCCTTTGCACCCTCGCCACCTTTGTCCTGGGAGGATGGCATGACGTCAGTTGCACCAACTCGTGGTGTAAAGATGAAATGCATTCCTTCAGCTTTTCTGCCTGCCCTTGCAAATAAAGGGCGCCCAGAGTTGCATCAGTACCTCTGATGTCTTATCTGTACCTTAAAAAGACATCCAGCAAAGACCGTGAAGCCGAGCTTGTGTAGATGTTTGGCAAGAGCATGACCGAATCCAGTGTCACAGCCTGTAATGAACACAGCTTTTCCCTTCACCTGAGGAAAGGGGCCAAAAACATTACATACATTAAACACATTAATACAAATATTCAACGGGGAAAACAAGATTTTACGATCCAGGTTGGTTTGTCTGTTTTATTTTGAAGTGCTGTGCCATTCCTCTGGTTCCCCCCCCCCCCCCCACACAAGTTCCTGCTTGAGTAGGGCAACCCCGCCCCCTTAATCACCTAATTTTGCACATCCTGTATTAAACCTGTTTCCCATAGTTGGTAAATTTACTTTGGGATATGCATTAAAACGAATGATTCAACATTGTTACGTTTTTTGCAAATGACTTTCTGCATACTGTGATATTTGGACTAACAAGACTTCTAAAAAGGTTGCAATGTTTTAGGGAAGGGAACGTTCCTTCAATGTTGCAACGTTCCCTAAAAGGTTCCTCTAATGTTATCAAAAAGAAAGTTATCTAAAGGTTAAAACCTATGGGAACCAAAAATTGTTAGCTGGGTATCTTTTTAAAAAAAATTCGAGAAACATCGTTATGACCAATTTACTTTAAAATTGATCAACCTAGGGATTACGCATTACTTTCGACAATTTACTCAATCTCCGAGTAGGACAGCGTTATTTTCACCTTGCTATGCGAAGGTTGACTTGGCACTTTGCCATACAGTTACATAAATATGAGCCATTGGCTCAGTGAATATCCCAACATTAGTCAAACTATGACTTGTTACTTTGGCACATTAAAAACGGACCTTTTCAACATAATGTACTAGCCTATGACTGACCATTGCCAACTTTTAAAATAGCTACTCGTTAATATACGAGAGTTTTGTCGACTAGGCTACATACGTCAGACGAACATCTGATAGATGGCAGTTCACTCACTCACCTGTGGGAAATAACCCATCAACCAAAGATGACAATACACCTGACGCCACTTGAAGCCCACGTTACCTTCACCGAGCCGCGCGGAATCCGAGGCGTGGCGACGTACATCACGAACACGAGGTACAGCGCGACGACGCACTCCGTCACGCTGGTCTCCGGTAAACCCAGCGTGCGCGCGCCCAGGTGGAGCAGCGACGGCGGCCCGAACCCCAGCAGGAGCGTCACCAACACGGAGAAGGACACCAGGAGGGCCGCTCGGGCCGCGGAGACCGGAGCCATCTCGACCTGCAGCGTCTGCACGCAAAGTGCCCGCGACTACGAGAGGGAGCCGCTTTAGCGGCGCATGTCTGCCTCCTCCCACTTTTTTTTTTTTTTAATAGGACGTGCACGTCACTTGTGAGCATGTTTTGTAAATTAAGATGATAGTGTTCTCACACGTTAGTGGTCAAAGCCAGCGGAACCGAAACTAAGCACGACCGTAATTCTTGCCCTCTGCCACTGGTTTCGGGTAAACAAAGAGAAACACCGTAGGAAACGCCAAACGTATTTTATATTTTAATAGTTTCAAAAACACCGCTACAGAAAACATTCTGGTCAAGTACAAGAACAGTTCGACCCTAATGTCCTACACAAACTGCAAGAACAGATTCAGACGTGACGTAAACAGGATTCAAAGAGAAAAAGTAAGGCATGGTATGAAAAAAAGGTCATGTTAAGGACTTAATCTTGTGCAAAAAAAACCCCAACAACTATCGACATGAAACAGGAACAATTGTATATATGCCAAATACTTGAGTTATTGCATTATAATGGATTCCTGATTTTCTTCACAGTGCTGCAGGGTAGAACTGAACAGTCTCTAACAATTAAAGCCATATGGGGAAATTCAGCATAGCAGCGTAGTGCTGGGAGGATGAAGACTTCAGTCCATTCTCGCCCTTAAACTTTGATAAAATGTGTCATTGCTTCAAAAAAAAAAAAAAACCTACAGGTGCACCTTGGTTATCCAACCTCACCACCTATTTGAGAAAAGTATCAAGCTTGCTCTTGATATTGTCAAAGGAGTCTGCTCCCATGTAGTCTGCCTGGCCCTGCTCCCATTTCTGCTTCCGTTGTTCTGAGGAAATCTGCGTTTCGGCTTGTGCAGGAGGAGGAGAACAGCTCGCCTCCTTGAAAAAAACACAAACAACGGTGAACAATGAAAGTCGTCAAATGACAACGACACAGAACAGCCTTTGAGCTTGTTGGGTTTTTGAAGTAGCACACTTGCGACACACCTTTCTGGATTAATGGCCACAACCAAACGCTCTTTAAAGAGCAGTAAATTAAATCAAACCACGTGCCAAACTGTTAGTGACTGCAGGCTATGAAGTACATACCGGGATCTCTTCGCTCTCAATAGTGATCATGTCACAGCACTGGAACTTTTTGGGATGAATTTGAAGACAGAAGGGAAATTATTTCATCCAGAAGCACAATATAAAAAAACTACAGTAAACAACGGCTGAAACAATGAGTGAGAACCTGTAAAAAGCTGGTCATGTCAAAAACCAAGACACCTTTTTAGTTGGCTGCAGGTTCACTGTAAACCAGCCATAGATGTGCAAATGGAGGCCTGCAGGTCGAACAAAGCCAGCGAGTTCATTCACCTCCACGCAGCCGGATTGGAAAGGCTGGTCTCCGTGTTGCTCCTGCAGCATTGGCACCACAGCGCTCGAGTACAGGGCCCACCAGTCCAGGAGGAACGTGGGATGTGCGGCGGCCTCGGGCACTTCTCCTGTGAGCCGTTTGGACTTGGTGTCGTAGGTGTAGCTCCATGGCTTAGTCTTCCCCAGGAAGTGGACCACTTTTGCGTTGCCACCAAATCTGAAACGAGAAAACATTGCAAATGAGGCATTTACTGCCAGTTCTCTTTAAATCTTAGCTACGCGAGGTTTTCCATCAGAACACAAATTAGTCATAGTTTTAGAATTATAAAATAAAACCTGCCACGACCGCGGTATCAGTGACTAGTGTCCTTTTTAAATCGTTGGGCAACATTACGACTGGCTGATGTCATGACAGAACAAGGTTGTAGCAGTAAACCCACAGAGCGGAGAAAGTCATTTTCCATTTGGAGGAACAAGGAGTTGCAAAGCTACATTGTCGGATTCGTTATCTCACCCTTGCAAGGAATCTTAACCACCACTATTGCCTAAAACTAAACAAGTACATACAAGCTCATCCCACTTCATCTCGATAGCAGGCAATGCCAAACCCGAGAGCTTGTTGGTTTCCACAGAGGACAGAGAGGATGCAAGCTTAGGTCAGCGCGCACAATGACTGGCTTAGAGGCGACCATAAAGGCCTTCAAATAAACCACACTATTTTAGGCTTTCAGCTGTTGGGGGGGCTCAGGGTGCATTTCCACCCCGGCCGCGGTGCACAAAGACCGCCTCTCTGCAGTAGTATAATAAATAAACTTGTCTTGTCCTGTGGAAACACACACACACACACAGCAGCTTAGACACCTCGGGCATTACACAACAGCGCGAATGTTTTTCAGAAACACGACCCGGGCAACAGACACTTACTGCTTAAAGGCTGGAAGGTAAGTGTAGAGCGCTACGCTGCTGAGGTTGTAGATGAACGGGAGGTGTTTGGATATATCAGCGGTTGCCCAGTCACTGAAGAACCCATTTAAGACTCCTTGGTCTCCGCCTGCAAAAGAGAAATAAAACCAACAGCATATCTATGAATTAAGGGTGGATGACAACATCTATAACATTATCTCAACTCTGCCAAAAACAATGGTTTGGGGTCCTGAGACCACTGATGTGAAGTAGGTCGCATGTAAACCAAATCTCATTAGAAAGCGTTTCAGTGCACCTCTTGCATTGTGACAAAGGAGGAGCCAGAACACAAGCAACAAAACATGACTCTTTGTGCCAAATACCTTCATCTCGCCGCCAGACAAACTTTCACAGTGTGAGCCGCTGGTAGAAGTTTCCACACGTTGCTTCCAGACTGAAGCGGCAGTTTAAAATAACACATTAGGTGCCGTTCGTCTGAACACACAACAGTCAACTGAGCATTTCAAACTCGATATGAGGCCATGAGTCTTCATTTTCTGGGGATGAGCAGAGCTCAACAAGAATGTGCGTTTCTAGCTGCCAGTTTGTTTTGGCAGCGACGGGGCTCAACTGCTGAAATCATTTCACGGTACGACTCACTTGTTCAAATTCTTAATATCATCGTTCACGAATAACAGCTGTACGTGTACATCGTGTACTACTTTGAGTTGAGTGAAAATAAATTTCTAAAGTAAGGTCAAGGCCACTTCAACTCATGCCCCAGTGCTCGTGAAAAGAAATCAGTGGCTATAAATAAAACCGCTTTAAGCACCGAAATAAAATGACTAAAGACTAGAGGACTTCAGACAAAGACAGCGTCTGTCCTGGAAAAACACCTCATCGAATTCTCGGCAACAAAACCCTGAAGAACGAGTCGGTGCTTTAAAGCGGGGGCAGACTAATTGGTTCCATCTCTCTCAGATGGAATCCCTCATTAGCGTCAAAGAATAGCAGCTTGTCATTTAGTGTTTAGAAGAAAAAATGCGGCATTTCTAATGACGCATTTTCCATGTGTAAAAATGTAGTTAGTGATGACTTGCATTGGCAGATGAAGAAATTACAGCAGAGAATGTTTGAGGCATCTTGCTGCAATAACACAGTTTATCCAGCAGAGAGCGTTCACAGGTCAATTTCAGTTTCCAGTAACTTTAGGCCACAAGACAGTTTCCTCAGTAAGTGCGTTTGAGATCAGACTTCGTGACCACCAAATGTTCCAGTCTGAAGAGCCGTGCAGTTCTCGTTCGCAATCTTTTCATCCAGTCGCAGCGTAATCAGGCACGACCTCAAATATGCAAACACCATTTCTGAGTTATCAAATCCTGTTGTCACACATGTGCAATATCTTTCCAAAAATGACGGTCTTCACAAAGTATGTGATGCCCAACCGAGGGGGGGGGGGGGGGGGACGCAGTTCCATGCTTTAGAAGGTCAAAAGACGGCCCTGAAGGAATGTCGGGGGCAGTTACTCTGGTTGCAAAACTGGCCAAAAACAAGCACCGACTCCTCTCCGGTTTAACCGGATTGAAGATGCTCAGTAAACGGCACATTGAGGAAAAACGTCGACCACAATTCAGTCGCGCGGAGGAGCGACGCCCACAGTGCAAACCACGACCGCTCAGATTTTCACTTCACCACCCCCCCCCCGAGAATAACTCCATGTGTGGAGGGTCGCTAACAGAGAGGCCTGGTGTCCTGGGCCCTACGGAGGCCTCAGTCAACGGTAAACAAGGTCAGCTTAACATCAGAGCACCAAGAACTCCACGTTGCGTAAAGCAATAACTGTTTGCCAACATCAAAACCCGGCGGTGGTGAACCAGAACGACACACACTGACATGCATTGCAGGACCGCGTCTATTTTGAGGGAAACTTTTACACGACCTAAATACATTTCACCAACCTGCAGAAAAGCATTTAGAAGACTAGTCTGTCAAGAGTTATAGCAGAAAGTTTTCCCGTTTGTCAAATAGGGAATTGACGCAAAGAATATTCTGATCCAAGACCGATCCTCTGCAAAAAAAAGCCAATAAGTACATTTGCAAGTAGAGCTTAAACTGAACTATTGAGTATTATTAGGTCATGATTTTGTTTACTTTACAAGTTTATTCAAAAATAAAAAAAAATAAATAAAAGAAAGGAAAATCCACTCAGTCAAAGTTCCCAGAGCACAGGCCTAGTCATTAAAATAAATTGTTCGGCCCAACAAACAAAAACACGCCAAGACTAGAACACTGCAATACATTCATCCCCGCTTACCATCGAAGCTGCCGTGTTCTGTGCAATACTGCACGAGTTTGCCGTGAGTCTCCAGAGACGGGCGAAAGACAAAGACGCCGGAGTTGAAGCAGTCGGGCCAGCCGGGGTCGGGAGCCGCAGACAGTTCCTCTCTGTCAAACAACTCGTCGACATTCGACAGCGCCTGGCGAGGGGGACAAACCATAGGAGGGACGGCGCGTCACAGCACAAACACCTTGACAACTCGTCGCTGAAGGCTTGTTAAACTCACCATAGTGTCGGCATCCATGAAGACGCATTTGGAGAACTGCGTCAGAGCCCAGCAGTGCAGCTTGGTGAAGGTGACACCCAGGTCCGGCCTCTTCATCATGCCCAGGTGCGCCGCGTCGCCGCTGTCCAGCACATCCACCACCGTGACTTCGTCGAAGATCCTCTTCAGCACCGACCTGACAACACACACAGTATAATCAGGCAACCATCCAGAACGGGGTCCGGTAGGTAGTTCCACTTCCTTACTGGCAAGTCTCGGACATCTGGGGACCAATGAGGGCGACAAGCTTCTTGGATGTGTTGTGGTTGCGGAGGGACTTGCCCAAAACCATGGCTCCCCGAGCATAGGAGTCATTGGTAGCCAACGTCACAAAAGCCTGGTCTGCAGAAGAAAAATGTAAAACAACAAAGTCATTTAGAAAATCCAGAGTGGAGATAACCAGTTCAAAACAGTCAGAAAATACCACATTAACAGTAGCAAAAAAACCATTTGGGGTGTAGCAGGTATTGACAGACAAGGAGAAAGCACATCTGCAAATCAGTGAAACAGTAAATAAATCTCGCTTCTTAATGCTCAAATCGGTATTAAGAAAAACAAGTTTCCACAAACTGCTCCCTGGTCTCAATAGTCCAAATAAAAAACTAGTCTCCAGCACCGTATTAAACCCCTCATTAAGTTAAGACTCTGGTGCCCACTTCGTACCCCCCCACCACTGATGCAGGAGGGGAAAATGTGTCCCTACCTGCGAGGAAAAAAAAAAAACGACCGAACAATGCCTCTCCTGTGGAAGGTGATGAGGTGCACGAGGCAAGCGGGGAAGGCCGTGCCACTGGAGGCCCGCGGACCAACACGGGTCCCCCCATGGGTTCGCATAAATCAGCCGTATGCAGCGCTCTGCATCAAACAAACAGGGGCAGTTGCGCAGCCCCGCCCCCTTCTGAACAAGCGCTACATTATTTGACATGAAACACATCAAGTAAAAACAACCCCCCCGCTGCCCAGTAAGAACACACCAATGGGAGCCGGGAAATGGAGGACCATGGTGTCCTAATCGGGGTGGGGGGGAACCGCGTGCACGTCAACATGTTTCGGATATGGCAGACAGCGCGAGCACAACCAGCTGATCGGACAGCGGAAGGCAGGTGGGGAGACGCAGGTTTAAACCGTTACTTTGAAACACAGCGAAACTTTCTTTTTTTCTTAAATTTTTACACGACAGGCTGCCATTATTTTTCACCACACTCGACAATAATGTCGCAAAAAATGGTCCTCGGCCTTTGTAGACTTTACAGAACCCATAACGCGACACCTTGTTATAATTTGTATTTTTTTTGGGGGGGGGGGGGGGGGCGCCGGCATGTTACATACCCGCCATGGCTGAAGAAGTCGCCGCTGCTTTCGGCGCCTGGGACTCGGAGGAGCTGCAGCCAGCAGAGGAGACAAGAAAAGGGACAGGCCGAATGTGCTGAGGTGGATTTATACCAGCATGACCCCAGCCAATTGCTGCGTCACGTGACGGGCTCCACACACACCCACCTGTTCCCAACATGAGCCTCCAGCCCCCAGCACACACGTGACGGACGTGACGGACGCTCAACATGTTTCACATTATGTTTTACAGTTTGGACCTCTGTCGCCCTCTTGTGGAACAAAGACGCCGTAACGAGACAGAAGCGGTCGTGTAGCTCTTTGTTCACAACAGTGTGGATAGCGATTTAATTCTCAGATCAAACAGTGTTTCGTCCTTGGCTCTTATATATAAATATATACACTAAACAGTATTAGTCTAATGTAATGAGTGGACTTCAAACAAATAGTTGGAATTGGCAGCCGGACAGCTGCCGGGTTTGTGTCCCCTTTAGTGTCCCCCTGTAGCTCGAGAGACGCCAGATATCCTCCTGGGTAATTCTTGAAGGCCTTGAGCAAGGCACAGAATGGGGCCGAGGGTGTGTGTGTGTGTGTGTGTGTGTGTGTGTGTGTGTGTGTGTGTGTGTGTGTGTGTGTGACATCAAACATTGGATCGGATCTGAAACCTTTAGTTTACAAATTTGCATTTGTTCTGATGTTACAAAAAGCAATCACAAAACGTGCACCTTCTGCTCCAGAAATGTGTGCCAGTGCTGTTAAACACCCCTGCTGATCTTTGGCTCCTTTCATTTCATCCAAATGCTTGGCAGAGTGGAGACGCTGCCAAGGAGTTACCCTGTGGGTGTCACGTGCTGTGCTGCTGGACAACAAAAAAAAAGAAATCCTTGACTGATAACCCCCCCCACACCCCTCCTCCGCCCACTGCACCACCTGAACAGCGGCAGAAGAGCAATTGTTCGGACGGAGTGGATCAGTAGATTGTTTCCATTCTTGTGTCAAGCAGGTTGTGCGTCAGTGGGCTGAATTGTTCACGGCCGGGTGGCTTTCTTTGTTAAAGTTAAGTGACTCGCGGTGTTTTCTGGGCCATAAAGGATTCTTTTTTGAAAGCGTGTTATTCCATAATTTCTGTCATTTCACAAAAGTTCACCTGACCCATTAGTGATGGGCATTGACGTGCAAACCTACTTTTATTTACCGTACGTATACTGTTTGTTGTATATTTCCATACAAATGAGCACGGTTCAGTCCATCAGACACAGTATTATCATATACACATACAAAAACAACCAAAAAAAAACCATATTCAGCATGTGGGGATGGATCATTGACTTTATTGTTTGCACTCATCTTGACATTCTGTCAAGCACAGCACGGAGACGTCGCGGGTGGTGCTCGTCTCCATGGATACGGGCTGGGGATGGCTGAGAGGTTGGAGGGGCTGCGGGCTGGTGCAGAGGGGCCGGGTTGGCGGGGGTCCTGGCAAGCCTCACTCTTCATTAGAGGTTCTTCTGCACGTGGGCGGCGATGTACTTGACGGCCAGCATGGTCTCCTCGCATGTGGGCTCGATCTGAGACTCGGGCAGCAGGAAGCCGTAACGGCCGGTGTCACGCAACTCGAAGGTGTAGGAATACTTCACTCCCAGGTCGTAGGCCCAGTCATCGGAGCCTCCGGCTGCGGGGTCTGAAGGCAGATAAGGAGCAGGGGGGGGGGAGTGGGATACGGTGATGACCTGGAACAGTCTGGATGTGTTTTCATACAAATGCAGCTTTCAGGGGCCAAAAAAAACCCACTTTGTGTGATAGAAAAAGCGCTCTCTTATAGCAGGTAATAATGGTTTTGTTGCCTCTCAGGCCATATCTCTCAAAAGAGGTTTGTGCATTGTGAACAAATGATCATGCATATCATTACAGGTGGAAAACAGAATATCAAGGTCCCTCTTTTAACCTATCCCCCCCCCCCCCCACGGAGACCACAGCAGCTGTATTTGCTGTACTTACAGATGGTTGCAGCACCAGGTCCACTGGTGTAGCGGGTACCATACAGACTACGCAGAGCAGCAGAGGCTCCCTCGGCGACCTCCAGCTAAGATATAGAGAAAGAAGAAAAGTTAGAATGTTCTTTCACTTTAACGTGAACTACCATGAGCGTCTGTCTGGTCACACAACTTCAGTTGTATCAGAAAAAAAGGGCACAAATGGGCAAAAGCTGTGTTCGTATTCTTTAACTTTAAGATTTTGCCGCTAATTCATTTGAAAGTGATAAAGTCTGTGATAAGAAGAAAGGAATATTATTCAGAAATGATTCACCAAAACACAAAAAAAAAGCAAATACATGTTCTTTTCCGTGCAGCACAACAACATTTGTTTAGCTGATATAACAGAAAATAATAAAAAGTTTCAGTAACTTCCTACAGGAAATGAAACCCCGAGAGAAATGCACAGGCAGGAAATGATATTTCTAACAGATGGGTTGGGATCCCTGGAGTTCTTTTCTTCAATAATGTTTCAGAAGAGAGCTTAGATGATGAGCCTCAGTCAGTGCGAGAGCTGGAGCAGCGGTGTGAGTGAGAACGAGGTTCTCAAGCAGGCAAAGAGTGACTGGGATGTGTTTTGCAGAGATCAGCTTCTTATTATATTCACGTCACAACTCCCCTTTATTCAGCGGTATTTCCAAAAACGCCAAAATTTGTGGCAGTGAAGTCGTGTGACTTACCAGCTCGCCGTGGTCTGCGGCAAGCGAGAAGGTGTAGGAATAAGGGAAGAGCAGCAGCTGGGAGTAGGAGTGCACCGTGATGTAGGCCTTGAGGACCGACTTGTTCCTGCGGATGAAGTCGGCGACGTTCCTGACCTCGATCTCAGACTCGGGCTGGTACCCGCAGAAGGTGTCGCTGCAGGGGTTGCTGGAGGCTCCGGTGGCTGTAACGAAAAGGCAGGTTTTCCAATGTTTTACAAGTGCGTTGTGACCAGGCTTAAAGCACAGGAGCAGCCTGTGTAGATATTCTAATACGGATCAGGAGGGACGTTGGGGGAAATGACCCTGCTGGTGTCACCGGGATGTCATAAAGTGACCTCTCTTTCTTGAGGAGACCACAAATTCATTCAAGTGCAGCATGAAATAGCCCGAGGACCCCCTTTTAAGCGTTGCCGTAAACACATTTGTTGCACTTACTGCACCAGCCGGCGTTGAAGTTCCTGTTGGGATCGGCACCGTAGCAGCTGGACCCAGATCTCTTGGAGCGAGTCTTCCTCCACATCCTGTTCTAAAGTCCCCCAGTGGAAAGAAAAACAAACTCTTTGAGATGAACCAAACCACGGGGGGTTCCCGTCGGACACAGCGGCGCGCTCGGAGACGGGTCGTACGCTGCTGTGGGTGAAGTCGTAGCCGTCGATGTTGAAGACGGGCAGGACGAAGACGTCCATCTGGTCGAGCAGGCCGGTCATCTGGGAGTCGCTGCCGTAGGTGGACAGAGCCTGGGGAGGAAGGGGCGGAGGGGAAACAAATCCGCGGCGTTACCAGCGGAGGGGCCCTTCGTGGAAACGCTCAGCGCGCCCACCCAGGTGTCTTCCTCACCTCTTTGACAAACCACTGGCAGAAGGCCGTAGAGATCCACTCCCTGGCGTGGATCCCACAGTCCATGAAGATGGCCGGTTTGGTGGAGCCGGACGGCTTGCCGAGCTGTGCGAAAAGGCAACCGTGAAACATTTAGATGTTTAGACCTTCGGCTGGAAATTCGCTAGGCGAGTGAGACGCTGTACAAGATGAGTCCGGTAATACCTTGAGGACAGTCATGGGGTGTCCCTCGTAGGTGTTTCCAATCACCTGCTTGCTGATCAGACCAGAATTGGAGGAAGAAATGGAGGCAATCCAGGACTGGATCTGAAAGGAAAGAGGTGGAAAATAAGAATAGGAGTAGAGATTACGAGTGGTGATCTTTTTTTGACCTCTTACTGTGTCCCAGCTGTTGTACTTGGTGTAGCTGTGGGCTCTGGGACTGGGCTTGTTGTCCAATTGGGCATCGACAGCAGACTGCAGATCCTCAATCAGGACCCTGCCGACAAATTCAATCAAAAAGTGTCAACTGAAAATGAATTTTCTTTTTTTTTTGGTTGGTCTTTCCGTTGTGACCTACTCGTGATGCATGTCACTCTGCTGCAGGACGGTTTCCACCATATCCAAATACATGGCGGGCACGCGGACGTCCACGTCAATGTCGATGCTCACCAGCTCGGCGCTCTCGGGGCTCCAGAAGTCGACCTGCAGATGGCGGCAGAGTCAAACACTTCGGCGTGAGGAGGTATTCAGACGCGGAAACCCAAATTCCAGCTTCTCATTTGACAAACAGCGAGGAGCTGAAAGGGCTTCTTATTTTGAGGTGAACATGACACGCCGAAGATCCAGCAATATAGACGGTATTTGACATGAAATTGACCCCAAAAAAGGCCCTATTTAGTCCCCCTCTTGTAGAAAGTACAGCTCCAGCTGTACTATAGCTCTATGAGGTATATGTGGGTCTATGTGGGAAAAAAGTTACCTCGATGCTCGCAGCCAGTTCCTTAATGAGAGTCACATGTTCATCAAGCACAGGCTTCAGACGGAAAACTTTCTCTCTGGAAAACAAAGCAAGGTTATAAATACAGTACAATAGCTTCAATCGTGTGGTTCAAATTACCGGGAAGTATCTTCAACAGAGTAAAAAAAAACACCCTGCAATGTAGGCTACAAACCTCAGCCTGAAACAAATTATTTCTGAGGTTCTGAGAATGTGTTAATGTTATTTATTGGTGGATACAATGATTTTTCCTCAGAGGGCAAACTGATAAATACTTAATACATTTGAGGACATCTTGCTTTAATAATAATGCCAACAACATTTGTCCAAATTGATTTATTGACAATTGATTGGAGGCTGATTAGATTGAACCAATATTTTAACCCGAAAGCCTTCACAGTACGCAGGATTACAGATTACATTTTCCACAGCAATAGTGTCTCACACAATTTACACAAATATTACAAATACACATTCTCATGACGGAGAGGAGAGTTTTACCCCTCGAAGCGAGTGAGGTCGGCCAGGCCGAAGGCCACCAATCCGAGAAGCAGGAGCACCCTCATGTTGTCAGTGAGGCTGGACTCGCCCGCCCGACACCATTTATACCCCCGACCTGCCGCCCGTCCACCAATCCCCATCTGCGCTGCGGCAGCAGGTCGCCCGTCCTTCCAAAAAGCCACCAGTTATTCTCAGGGCGTCACGTGGAAGAGCAGTGGCTTACATGATATAAGGTTAATGATTGATGGATGGATGGATAGAGGTGATTAAACAAATTTGGAGCCATTATTTCTGGGTGTTTTCCATGGTATTTGAAAATAAAATACTTATGGCTTGCTGAAACAATCCTAAAATGTATCGGTCCAGTCCAATACTCTCTTCACCTACTGTACTTGTTTGCCCCAAAAAGTAAAAAAGATTTTGACTGATAGCAAAGCATTATTATTATCATTGATAAAATAATCTATAGATATGCTGATAATGATAACATTGTGAATTATTTGGGCCTTGATAACTGTGTATCAAAAACTAGATATTGTGACAGAAAAGACAAGTTAGTGTTCATTTCTTAACTTTATTCATATTTTCACATAATCACAAACTGTACAAACTTTTCTTATCGACATGTTTAAATATCACATGGACGACCACCTGAGGTATTGACTATGATCCCCCCGGAGTGTTTTTACAGCATCTGACTCCCAGAGGAAATCCCACGTCATCATTTCAGTGCTATTATGGAAGCACCACATTCAGCATGCAATGCACTCAAATACGTTACTAACTGCAACTTACATAACATGTCTGCTACACTTAGCAGCTGCAGGCGGAGCTTGAGTCGCTTAGGATCTTTAATATACCTTTTTATTTTTTTTTGCTTTGGCATCTTTGCTGATCACTTTTACAACTGGTGAAAGAACCACTGAGCACACCGAATGGTTATTATGGACAATATAGTACTGCGCTGTTTCTTTAAGGCACCAAAGCCTTTATCTTCTATCTATCTAAAAACACCAATGACAGGGACGCTGACTTTCCATCCACATGCTCGGAGAGAAGAAGCAACATTTACCCTCATAAATGTTACACGTATGCGAGTTGTGTGACATATGTATATGTTTTTGAGTAATTCTCCTGCACGTAAGTGTTGTACAGGAGCTATGTGGTGGAGCGGGATGGGGGTGGGGGGCTATCGCCTCTTTCTATGAGGTTAGTGTTCCCTCCGGGTTCTCCGGCTTCCTACCAAAGACGTGCACGGAAGGTTAATTTGGGAACGTAAAGTTTCCCGCAGGTGCTTAAACAGGGGAGTGAGTCATTGTCTGTCTCTGTGCCCGGCCTGTGATTGTCTGGTGCCCGATGTAATGGACTGCAGCCCGCCCCTCCCCACCCCCCGGGATAGATAAGCATTGTACAAGGCGGTGGTGCATTAATTTTGGACTTCCTAAAAGAGGGACGTGAATGCAACATTTCAACCATTTTTGCATGGTTCAGTGCTTTGTGACGCAGTCGAGGGTTCTGGAAGCCCGGGACGTCTCCATCCGCGGCCTCGGAACCGCACAACCAAATGGGGAGAGCGAACTTTGACCCTCTTTCTCCTTTTCCTCACCTGACCTCAGTGGAGGCCTTGCCTTTGGCCGTGAGGCTCAGCGCCTCGGACGCCCGGAAGGACAGCGCGCTCATCTTGGAGCTGATGCTCGGGTGAGACACTCTCGGCCCGATCGGCGAGCAGCGCAACAGCCGCAGCAGGTTCTTCCGAAAGTTGTCCCCCACGAAGCCGTACACGATGGGGTTGACGCAGCTGTTGAGGTAGGCGATGCAGATGGTGAAGGGCATGGCGGTGTCGATGATCTCTATGATGGCGCAGTTCTTTTCCGTCGACAGCTGGGTGAGCAACTGCATCAGGTGGAACACCTGATGGGGCGCCCAGCACAGGAAGAAGGCCAGGACCGCCGCCGCCAGCATGCGCAGCACCTCGTCGCCCCGCGAACGGGAGCTCTTCTGGATGTGCCGGGCCCTCACCAGCTCGCGTCCGATGAGGCAGTAGCAGGTGATGATGATGACGAAGGGCACCAGGAAGCCCAGCAGGCTTTTCATCAGGCTGATGGCCAGCAGGAGGTCTCTCCAAATCGCGGTGTTTCCGATGGCCTGGTGAAGGACGGCGCACACCGTGGTGGTGTTGTAGTTGGCGATGGTGTGGACGTCCCTGGTGATCGCCGTGGGCACGCTGAGCACGAAGGCCGAAATCCAGATCCCCACGCAGGTGATGCGCGCGTACAACACGGTGCGCCACCGGCGCGAGCGCATCGGGTGCACGATGGCCAGGTAGCGGTCGATGCTGAGCGCCGTGAGGAAGAAGATGCTGGTGTAGAGGTTGAAGATCACCAGGCCGGCGGTGGCCTTGCACAGGAACCCCCCGAAGGGCCAGTGGTAGCCGGCGGCGGTGTAGATGGCCCACATGGGCAGAGTGATGAGGAAGGTGAGGTCGGAGATCGCCAGGTTGAGCACAAAGACGTTGGCCACCGTCTTGAGCTTCATGTAGCAGTAGATCACCGCCACCACCATGCTGTTCCCCACCATGCCGATGACAAAGTTGCAGCCGTAGACGATGGGCACCAGGGTGGAGATGAATTCGTGCCTCCCTGACATGCCGCACGACAGGTTTATCCCTTTCGGCGCTCCAGTCGTGACGTTCTGCATTTTGCCCCTTTTTTTTTTTTAGTGCCAGATCCTGGGACTTCCAAACGGGGGCGTATGGTTTGGGGGGGCTAGGTGGGATTTGGTGGGCGGGGGGGGAGGGGTGGGGTGTGCGTCTGCAGTGAGGGATACGGGCCTGGGGGGCGAGGGCCTCAGCGAGTCCTATAAAAGGCACAGAACAAAACAACAAAAATGTCACAGGCAGTCGAGGGGAAGCGCCATCGTTACCGCTGGCACGGCCCATAAACGCTAATCAACGCGAGCGCCAATGGAAGCGCTCCGCCTACACCGGCTCATTAAAGACCCGCACATTAAAGCCGTCCTGGCGCTTTATGTTATTTCTGTGAAATAGGAAGCCGTGAAAAAAACAGATGTTGTGCGTTATTCAATATTACCCCCCCCCCCCCTCAAAAAAAATGCCCTTTGAAACGTCGTTACTCAAACAGTCTGCTTATCTCAATCAGTCTTCTTTATGCCTCGTGTCACGACCTTTGTTAATGAAGAGAGCGAGAGAGAGAGAGAGAGAGAGAGAGAGGGTTGAGTTTCCAGTCACTGTGAAAGACATGTCACGTTTGAAACCCTCGGTGTGCCGAGATACACTGTACCCAGCATGAGAACTTCTAATCAGCGCGCACCTAAACAAACAGGACAGCAGGGATTCGGCTCCGTGGAAACTTTGCTCTGTGAGAAAATCGAACCTGCATGCGGTGGAAAATTGGCCTCGGGGCTCGTTTTCGCTTCATTTGTATCAGCGGTGTGTACGTGTGAGATGGGAATAAAAAAAAAAAAATTCTCCTCTTTGCTGAGAGTCTTTATGTTTAATAGAATGGCCTGGTGAGCGTCATT
Source organism: Apeltes quadracus (assembly GCA_021346845.1). Lineage (NCBI taxonomy): Eukaryota > Metazoa > Chordata > Actinopteri > Perciformes > Gasterosteidae > Apeltes > Apeltes quadracus. The sequence continues at coordinate 10,127,297 of CM037914.1, forward strand.
AGTGGGAATAGTGTAATCATGTCGGCGTAATAATCATATCTTCTAGATGCAAAGTTAATTTCTGTTGGTAATTGTGAGAAAAATGACAATGTTTATGTGTTTGCATTAAAACTAAACAGACGCCGGGGAAAATTGTGCACTTTTTTTGTTCTAAAGTATAGCATTGCATAGCAAACAGATATCAAAATCGTTTTCTACAAAACAAAGTTGACTATTTAACTTTTCTTGCTGCTGCAATACAAAATGGGCGTTTTGCCACAAGATGGCAATCTAGCCTTACGATTCTTTCTTTCACTCTCTCAGCCTGCATCATATCATTATTGCACATCCCCCCAAAAAATGTAACGTTGCCTTTTTCATGAATCCATTTGCTGCAGTTGCTCTTGCAGCTGGAATTTGTAATTAAAACCTTCCCTGTGTGCATTCCTATTGCTGTCTGCTTGGCATTAAGCCTCCCTTTATACTCAAACTATTTTATCTCGAAGGCATCTATCTGCTCAATTTTCCACCAGGATCCAGTGGATGAATTCTTTGAAAAGATCCGTGTGTACACTAAAGCTGCCGTATTCGTTGCAGATGTGAGGGTTGTTGAGTGAGGAGGATGAGTGGGGGGGCCAAGGGCAACAGAATAATTCAATATATCTGGGTTGCAGCAGGCAAAGGGAAGCACCAACGCAGACGTCATGTACCTTCTTACCATCGATCTCGCGATTGTAAAAAACGGGTGGCTGTAAATCCAAATTATTCAGAAGTGAGCGACAGAACACATATCCGTTTCCCAGTTCAGGGATTTAAAACCGTTTAGGAAAATCTCCTAATGGGAGGACAATTTCTGATGCCCACAAATGGAAATAATGGGGCTAAAATGGATGCCGCCATGCTTTTTAACCATCGGTGGCTAGATTTTTTCCGCCAGTATTTTTCCATGAGGGAGGTTCCAGAAGGCCAGTGGACGCGAGAGGGGAGCGACCGTAAACAAGGCTGAACGTTATTGCTGCCTATATATGTAAGTGAGCCCTATAATAAAGGTGAGGTGGCCGCGGATGGAAGGTGACTCTGAAGCAGGTGATTTAGTGTGTCCGGTGGAGCTCGGGCTCCCGAGCGAGATGGCGCATTACTGAATGACAGCCATAAACCCCCGGGTGACCACGGACAGGAAGGCAAACACCTCCTTCTCAAGGTCAACGAGGCCAAGCTGCATCCTCTCGGGGGGGCGAGACAATGGTCCAAACACACAGCTGCTTACAATGAATGATAAAATCAGGACACGCGGGAAGTTCGTTATTTCTTTTTTTTTTTTGCTCCCAAGTGCAGGGGTCGGCTCCCGAATGCCACTGCGCTGTCAACATTCCATTTCTAATCGTATTTCGGGTTATTCGAATGCAATGGGATCATGGGAATCCCTTGAAATGCTAAACTGTCTGAATATTGTATGGTTCCCATCAACAGAGATATCCCCGCTCAGACACGAGCACCACCATCTGGCTGCTCGTAGAGAGAGAGCCACTGGATGGTTAATGATTTATTCCCGTGCCCATTATGAAGTGTGGTGCATCTCAGCGGGAGCACACCAGCTCGCTCGCTCGCCGGCCTCGCGCGGTCCGGCCCTCTCGTCCGTCCAGGCCCCTCCCTCCGTTTGGGGAAACGGCGCCCCGCTTTCTGGCTTCGCGTCCTGTTTCTTGGAAACATTTGCAGTTAAAGTTACAGTGGTTCGAGCGAATTCTCGAGCGCCCCTGCCGCAGCTTCATTCATCATTATTGCACCTTGTAGAGTTGTGACACGGGTGTTTAAAACTTGGCCCGAACCTGCTGCAGCTCGTTTCCTCCCGTGTCTCGGCTTACAGGGCCTCACTTCAGCTGAAGAGGTTTTGAAGGAGGGAACTTCGCGGGTTGTTGAAGTTACTCTCGAGTTTAGTCGGATGGTTGATTGCAAATGAAAACGAATAAACTGCTTCAAAACAACACACTTTTTTGAAAGGTGTGCGTCTCACAAATATGTGCCCATAAAGAGTAGGATTATTTTGATGAAGGTATGCGTGTGAGTGAATGAGAGTGATGGTGTCCGTGGACCAAGCGAATACTTGACTCCTGCTAATGGAAATGTTGGCTTCGGAGACCATGTCTGGACTTTCATGTGAGTCGCATGATTAAACGGCACAGACTTGTACGCCTGTAGAGCTTCCCCTCATGTACTTTATCAAATATAATATCACTTCGGATTACAATAACATCACACATAATTAATCCTATTCTCTTCTAACTAATTTCAAATCATTGAGACAGGAGACAATTGAACCTGAAATCATGTCAAATTGACATTAAATGTCATGTTAAATGCCTTTCCCCTTTTTTCCCGTCACCCAGATTTCTCCACTATTTACCCTCTTTCGAGATAGAATCTGTAAAAAAAAAACATTAGGACTTTTAAGGAGTGCAAAGCTACTGTTTAACAGGAAGTGGATCCAAATCTGTGTAAATGAGACGTCGTAAACTCAACCAAAGACTCCATCCTTCTCGCCGTAAAGTTGCGTGACCTCACAGGACGTCCACACTCACAGTCGCACAGCAACGATCAAGTCAGTGAGCAAATCAGACGTTTTCATTTCGCAATTTTCAACAATGGGTTCACGAGATAAACATTTGCACACGCTGTTGTTTAAAAAAAATATGTATCGCCTCCAAGCAGCCAAACAAGTTTCCAATGACTGCTCGTCCAATGAGAGAGGCTGTTACAGAAAGCTACAGTTCCACAGGGTTTATAGACTTTAACGGCCAAACATGCATCCGTTTTTTAAGTTAGTAAAGCATGTGATCGTGGAGGTCAGGTGATCTTACCTGTGGTGCAGAATCAGGAGGCGGTTGATGCTGTGGGAGTCGGACGGACGGAGAGACAGAGAGACCAGCTCAGCGTGCAAGTGGCTGCCTCTGATTTGACTCAACTGGTGGAGCGAGACGACACACACACACACACACACACACACACACACAGACACACACCCCCTCCCTCACCCCCACTACTTTCTCTCTCTCACCCACACACACACACACACACACACACAGGAACACGCACGCGCACTACAATGATGGATGAATTACACTGGAGCTAGTCAGCGACGTGTTGTCCTCGCCCGTTTCTCTCCTGCGCACACAAACAAACGCACAGAACGTCTTACACAATAGCCCCTGTCCTCCGCTCCCCCCTCCCCTCCCTCTTTCCACCTCTACTCTCTCTTAACCTCCGCTCTTGATCACTCACTTTCTCGGCCACATTTGCTGACAGGTGCGGCCGCTTTGTCGCCGTCGCGTGATCGAGGGCCTGTTGCACATCTTTTGGGGGGAGATTCAATTGGTGCGTTACGGCTTAATCAACCAGACCTTGCACAGACGGCAGTTTGTTTAAATCTCACTGTAATGTCTCGACCGAATTCCTTCCTCCCCTCCGCTGGTGCTCGTCTTCCATCCCGACGAAGAAGGGGCCCCTGTCTATTGTCCCTTTGCACAGCGTGAGAGGAGGCGGGCAGGCTGCGGACGGGATCCGATCTGTCCACACACTTTATTAATAGCCGCCACCAGCTCGCCCTTGGCTCCTCTCAGCGTATACATCAGGGGGCTGCGAGAGGGGGCCGTGGCTGGCTTCCCTAGGAGCATTTCCCTTTTTAGTGATTCAGTTTTTTTGTTTGGTGTTGAAATTTCTTTGCATCGGTGGACTGACGACCCCCCCCAAGACTCGAGCTGGCTTTGCTGAGGCTGTTCAAGGCACTTGCTAATGAATCTGAGTGGTAAAAACTGTACTGCGAAGTAAAACTTTGCGTGGGATGAAATACATTTGATTGTTGCAAAAGGGAGGAACTTTGAAGCCTGCACACTTTGTGCCATCGAGCTGAAGCGAGGAGGTGTTTCTCTTCTCGGCAACCGCAAACGTGCATCGGCCGTAAAGATGTTTGCCTTTCAGCATTCTTCTGTTTCTCAAGGTCTTGACAGGGTCTTGTTGAGAAGTGGGTCACGCTCTCACCTCTGCGACCCCCGCCACCCCCCTCACCCCCCCCCCCCCCAGTCCAAAGCCGCTATCGCAACTGTCACGGAGATAGGTAGTGATGGATGAGCAGGCCTGTCATCCCCTAAATCCCCCCCCCCAGTTTCAGTGTTGACGACAAAGAGAGCCGTCACGTGGTCACGAAGACAAACAGGGAAAGAGAGGAAAAACAAACACTTTGAGCTAAGTGGAGGTCCAGCTCGGTGGCTTTTGCTCAGTCAGGTGTGACCTCGTCATTTGAGAATGATCACATACCGAGCTTTCTATGGCGCGCGGTATGGCCATTTTTTTTAGGAAGGGTATATAGGCTGTAATCAGCATCGGGGGGCAATTCACGCCTTGCAGGGGTATTATGATGAAGTTCTGTTATGTCTTCTGTTACCCTCCTGCACAGCAGCAAGCCGCCGCGCGGCATCAAACCGTCTCGTCCTCGGTGCCGCAAGAATTGTCAACAACGTATAATCTGACCCGCGAGGCCGCTCAGGAAGTGAGGCGAGCGTTGGAGGTAATCATCGCTCCGAATCTCCGCTGCATTTTCCACAAAACAAATAATTCTCAGCTGGGGCGGGGGTACGGGAGGTGGGGCAGGATGTTGTTGCAACACCACGCGCCATAACATTGATTTACAAGCAGAAACAGATGTTGTTTTAAAAATGGATGAAGATCCGGTGGGGAAAAGATGTGGAACTTCACCTTTTTAGAATGGATGGGTTGTGCGGGGTGAAAAATAATAACTCCCTGTCCTGGGAGTAAGCGCCATGATTCACTTTTGAGACAAAGCACATCGTTGCACGATTCTCTTAAAAATGCGCGTTATGCAACACTTGGGAACTTCACTTATTGCGTAATGCATCACTCCTGGGCGAGTAAGTGCGAAGATGAACCCGGGAGACCTGACGGTGAGCGATGCGCTCGCTAATCAAATGACTCCAACACCATAAGCTGCTTTAGCGCTCGAGCTATTGTACTGATGACCGGGGGTAATTACTCGTAGCGTCGAGCCCCGCGGGTAACGATGGATAAACCATCGCACAGCCACCGAAGTAACGCGTGAGATGGTGGAGACCCTCTGATTTCACCGTAAACTGGTGACCTTGTGTGGACAAAAGGCCGAGTCGTCCCACCTGTGTGAAAACCTCTGGCACGTCGCTACGTGGTTTCCATCAAACATCCTGGAGTGAATTGACTGCATTTTAAAGCAGCGTCCAGGGCCAATGAAATGATTAAGAACATGAGCTTCATGTCCTCACATGTTACTCATTAGGTTCAAATGAGAGTAAATCTTTGCCAAGCTGCCAAACGCCGTACACACAAATGTCTTTGCTGGTGTGCAGAGTTGTCTCAATGAGAGTCAACTGTCTACATCTGGAGTCTTTTTAAAAGTCCCGCTGAGACATTTGGGAAAAAAAGCACAGGTGGAACTAATCACATTACGGATGTCTACATGATCCCTGCAATGAAAGGCAACAACTATGCATTTTATTAGATGGTTTGATGAGTGAAAACGTTTCTGTAATGAGAGGGTTTCCCCTCTGGCGTAGATGTAGTGATACAAAAGAGGCCACAACGAAAAAGTTAGTAAAATAACGTCACTTTTCATACTGCGTCAGTCACAATTTGCTGCAACACTATATTTCCACATCTTTATGTCTCAGTTCCGCTGCTCATCTTATTTCATCATGGAACAGGGACTCGTGTGAACCGCTTTTTCTTTTGTTTTACTCCCCAGCTTGGCAGGTCAACGTTACTTGAAGCCATTGGCTGACGTCTCAGAGAACATTTCTATTTTTCATACCGTCTATGAGTTATCTACCTTGTTATTTAGGTTTCTTAGAGGACTAAACACCCGAGTGCATTCGCCCATTCCATCAGTTTTACTGCTGAAGTCTTGTTGTGTTTAATCCATGACCTGACCTTTGTGACATTTCATAAATTGAGCCCATGTGCTCCATCGCTATTCCCACTGGAACTATTCTGTTGCTTCTTTGCCGTAGCTGCTAGTTGCTGTTCATATTCACATGTTGCATTCCAGTTCACACGCACCAACTCCAGCGTCTCCGTCCACATGTTGACTCAGTCCGAGTTCTCCTGCGAGGAGGAGAGTTTATTGTCATTTGCTCGCCTCTTCCTGCCCGCCCCGAATGCTCGCCATGAGTGACGAGGTCAGAGTGCAGATGCAACCCGTCAACTCTGTGTACGTAGTAAATCCCTCCCGGGAGGGGGGGGGGGGGGGGGGGTCAGTCGGCGAGCCCGGAGCGCCCTCACCTGTCATTGTTCAGGGATTCTTTGGGACCGTGAAGGAAAATGATGTCATTGAAGAGAAAAACACGTTGGCACCGTTGTGAGTCATGTGTGTGTCGTGCGTCGACCCTCCCTGCAGCTCGACCGCGCCGTTGAAGCTCAGATGTGTAGTCGAGATCAAAACGACCCAGAGTTTGAAGACTGGTTCGGTCTGAGCATGGAGGCCCCCTCCTACCCCCTCTTCCCCCCCCGGCCCCTCTTCCTTCGGCCCCTGGCCTGGTTTGTTTAACTAAACTAAAAATAAAGCCCAGTTTAAAGTCGGGGGCAAAGGGTGTACCGGCAGTAGGAAGTGTGGCCGGGGGCCGTTTGAGCGCCGCGCTGGACGCCAGTGGCTCGATTTAGCATCCCGCCCGGTGAAAACACGTCGCACACAATGGTCGGTTGTTAAGCAATAACACTGCACTTAAACACAAACAACTGCATTCATCAACAAACCCTTGTTGTGTGCAAACATGCTGACATTAACATATTTAAATGAAGACATTTATCAGCTTAATAAGCCACCTGATTTACATAAACAGTTATGTTTAACATATTGGAGTGATTATAGTGGTTATACGATAAATAAAACATAAAAGACTCGTGTTTACTGATGTTTATTAAGGAAAAGCACAGAGGTTCAGTCGTAAAATGCTCCAACTGGCTGAATAATAAATGAACAAAAAGTACGTTGCCTTGAAGAGATAGTTTGTTTTCTCCAAAGGATTCTCACTCTTTATTTAAACACATCCAGCATCGCTCAGTACCGGACTGCTGACTGTCCTAAACATCGACCACACGCATCTCCCCTCGGGACTCGTCCGACGTGGCTTTAACCAGCTCTTTGTTTTTTCCCGGTGTGCTGCGTTGGAGTCAAGGGCAGCGCCGCGCCGTCACACCGCGTCCCACTGGCGCAGCCAAGGCTCCGAAAACATTCACCGCCTCTCTTTACTCTGCGTTGACTCGCCTTATCGGTGTCTGCTGGAGATTTTGTTAAATAAACTCTTTTTTTTTTTTTTTTTAAACAAAGTTGTAGGGAGTCAGGAGTACGTTGTAGCGCAACATGGAACCGCGCTGCTTTTGGATTGACCTTTGACCCCTGGGCTTCAACTTTTCCCGCTCAGCGTCACGGAAACCAGCGGACCGAGAGGTCGGCCGCGGGGATGTAGAAATGACGAAGCTCTTAATCGCAGCTAAAAAGACCAGATACGTCAAAGACAACAAATCTTTCGCACAAACAGGAAGCGCCCGAGAGAGATTGGGGAGGAAAGCGGTGGGAAGGCGTGCAACGGGGCCTTTTAAGAGCCACATTGTTTAGGCCCGGGCTCCCCAAGGTTGCCTTTTGACATCGACACACAGGGAGGGATGGGAAAATACGGGGGCGGGGGTCCGAAGTACTCCCTTTGCTTAACCTCTGCCATGAATATTAAAGCTTTTTATTTGCTCCACAGAGGATTCAGTGGTTTATTAGTGGGATGTTTGAATTTGATTGAACCGGGAGCCGTCATGTAGGAGCTCCATTGACTAAGATCACAGAGGAAGAGGTAACGTGGCCTCTAAGCGGGAAAGTAAGTGCGTTGCTGTGAAGGTTGAGTTATTTTTATTATTTTTATTATAGTAATTTGTCGTCACAATCGGACGTCGGAGACACAGATTACGGGGGCGATAAACAAATACATTTACAGCATATTTCAAATGCATATCGTTGCTCTTCACTTTAAACTAAGAATCCTGTGTGTGTGTGTGTGCCGATGTGAAGGTACAGCCGTGTGATCTCTGGCTGTTACCGTGTTATTCCGGTAAAGCTTGCCGTGGGTGTGTGCGTTAGAGGGAAGGGTTTTACGCACACACCGGCGTCCTCGGGGTATTGAACCTGTCCTTATCCACAGCCAGGATTTCCTTAAGTCAACAGCATGCCAACGGCGTCCCGTTTTATTTCTCACCCACGAGTCGTAATCGGGATGAATCTGAAAAGTGCAGCATCTGAGATGGTTTCTATCTGGGGGCTGCCGGAGACTTCGGGTTCAGCTGAGTCAATAAGCCTTCGGACTTTATAAACAGAGGAAGGAGGGTGACTCGCGCCATGCTGGCCATGTTTTCGTCATGTCCCCGACTCTGCTGCAACAAACAGATTTGCATCGACAGAAGGTTCCATCCTTAAAGACACCGGGGCGTCGCAAACACACGCGCTCTCTTTTTCTGTTGTTTAATGGGAGGGTTTGTCTCGCACCCTATGAACTTTATTGGTTTAAACAGAGGATGTTATTGTCAGTCAAATGACAAGAAGCCTACAGTTTAAACTTAACAGTTGAACATTCACCCCCCCCCTGTAGGAAATGATTTATGTGAGGTAACAAGTTTTGTCCGATATGTTTAAAAACATTTCTGTTTATGTTCTAATCTCTGGCAGGTTCAAGCTCTCACTGACAAACTTGGATTATTGAGGTGAGTCATCACCTCAATAATAATTCCTCCTTTAACCGTTACTGAGAAGAAGCACCTCCATCCAATAATGGACGTATTGGAAAGAATCTTAAACATAAACGTGCCAGCTGCCATTTGATTATTGCAGGGAGCATACGGGAACGTACGGTCGTTTCATGAAATGCTACTGATTGCCTGTTCTTGTGATTCCTCTTTAGTCATCTGTACCGTCTCAACGTAATTCCCTGGCGAGATCTGCCGCTGACGCTCAGGGGGCTCTTAACTTGCGTATTTTAGTCATATTATTTATTCCTTGGATTCCCTGGTGCGTCTGGCTATTTTATAAAGAGTAGGCATAACTTTGGGACATCATGGTAAAACTCGCCTGCCCATTCCCGGTATTTACTGCCGAGGAGGCTTCGCCTGGGGAGTTTGTGTTGGCTTTGCGCTTACAAGGAATGCCAAGCGGTGCATTGCACCCACGTCTCCTACCCAGAATCCCTGGGAAGGAGGTGCTGGTAACGCCGCCCTAATTGTGTTGATCCTTTTCGTTGTTTGCATACTTGAAGACTCGTGGGATCCACGGCGAGAACGTCTCCCGCTCCTGTAATGTGACGCATTTGCAAGTCATTTCAGAAGACTCTGGTGACTCGAATGTCTGTGAGACACAGAGAACACGAGTCTCTGGAGAATCGCGATAATAAAGGACTCCTTTTCTCCACCCACACCTCTCTCACCAGCAAGAGACAGTCGGAATACATGTGCTGTTGTGTTTGTACAAATCGTTACTTGTCACCATCCAACCCTCCTCCTGTGTGTGACATGTCAAAGCAGCTTTCATAAACGCTTTGTGACGCTTCTCCATTAATAAAACTGACACAAAAATAAGCTCAAGTGTGTTACTTTAATGGGATGCCATCGAGATGTGAATGTCCCTGAACGGACGGATGATCAAAAGTGACATTTCGACAGGATAAGACGGCAGTTTTGATGTTACATATAAATTGTATATGAAGTGTTGACATACCAAACTAAACCAGAATCATTCATGCAGGAACACAAGTAAACTCCGCACTGTGCATTGTGTCTCCTCTTACAGTTTTTTTCAGTCGCTAACAAGCGTTTGTCCAAACAGTTGTCACATTTTCAAAACTCTAAACACAATTAGCACAGCATCGGCCTTTTGTGGCCATACCATTGACCTGGTGTGGCCAACAATAGGTCAGATATTTCCCAACGCGGAATGTAACGTGACGCAACAAGATGTAACGAGATGCAACGTGACGCAACAGAATGTAACGTGACGCAACGAGAAGTAACGAGATGCAACGCGACACAACGAGATGCAACGCGACGAGATGTAAAGTGACACAACGAGATGCAATGCAACGCAACAGAATGTAACGTGACACAACGAGAAGTAACGAGATGTAACGTGACACAACGAGATGCAACACAACAGAATGCAATGCAACGCAACAGAATGTAACGTGACGCAACGAGATGTAACGAGATGTAACGAGATGTAACGCGACGCAACAGAACGTAACGTGACGCAACGAGATGTACCGATATGCAGCTTGACGCAACGAGATGTACCGATATGCAGCTTGACGCAACGAGATGTAATGAGATGCAGCGCGACGCAATGGAATGTAACGCAACGCAACAATTTGGCCAGTTGTGTATTGTAGGTGTGAGTCTGTGTTAAGAGTTTAGAAAAAAAATTCTAAAGTATGGGTAAGCGCTTGTTAGCGATTGAAAAAAACTGTAATCAAGACTTTGTTCCTAGCTCTGGAAACTAACCGCCAAAGTGTTTTGCATGTTTTGACTGCCAACAACCACTTATTTTTTTGCACAAGTACAAGTACTAATGTTCACCGCAGGGAACAACGTGAAATGTTCCTCATTGTTTAATACAATAAGACCACAAATGTGAAGAGTCCTGTCTTCTCCTCATAGTGCAAAGTTTCACTTCGTCCGGCTCGCTGCATTGAGAATGGGCTCATCGAGCCGTCGCTTCAGATGAAAAAACATTTCATATTCACATCACCAATGAATTGTCTATTGTTCCTAAATTGGTCATGAGATGCATGCATTTTGAGGTCAGCTGAACCCCTACTGGGGGAGCTGGAGTGGATGGCAGGGGGAGTGAAGCCAGAGGAAATAACACAGCAGCAGGGAACCTCGTGCCAATCAACATAGAGCAAAGGGAGAGACGGATGCTCAGCGATTAGGGGAGACTGTGCGCCTTGGTGCTTTCACCCTGGAGAGGACCGAGGGGTTAATGCGTCTACTGCAGCTTGAATCATGGCGTCTCTGCGGGCCGAAGACATAAGAGCCTCACGAGCGCTTTAATTCCCAATATCGGACGAATGTTTTGATTTTTTCTGCCAGACGTGTGTGTTGTTAGCTCCGTTGCCACGTGACTCCGCATTTTAAGGGTCCACTTTCCACTCCCACTCTGCGTCGGCCCGAAAGGGGGGAGGCAGGAGGCGACTCGCCACAAAGACACTCCTAATCAAATCTCTGCCTGGGAGCTGTGTCAATATTTTTGTCTTCTCCCTGAGCCGCTTCCACTCTTCTAATGAATCACTGAGGAGTGAGGCCGATAAGGGCGGACGCGGAAGAAGTTGTAGCCCAAATTGAACCCCTGTATGCAACCTCACACACACACACACATGTGCACAGGCATACACAGCTTTGTGTATTCAAGCCAACCGGTGGCTAGTCGATTATTTAATTAACTGACATTTTTGGTGAAGATTGTGATATCTTTTTTTCCAGTATATTGCTCGGTTCCAACTTCCTGGTTGCTTTTTCTCATGTGGACAATTGGAAAACATCCATTTTTTGGGGGGTTGGAATATAATCGTGTCACGCGGCTGTTCAAAAATAGTGCGATTTCCTGACATTTCGTGAGACAAACGACGAACCAAGCAAACCAAACAACAGATGAATCGATGAATTAAAGTTACGCGTTTGTTGTGGCTCTAATTCCGCCGTTAGAAAATCATGCAATCTATCCCAGTTCCCTCCGATGACCGAGTTAATGTGTTTATCCGATATCTTATTGGATTACATCTCCGTTGAGTTAAGTGACGTCCTCGCTGAAAACACCTGCGATCAATATGGCTTAATACTCACAATAAAAGCCTCCTGTTTGATTAAAGTCAACCTTCACACTCATTGAACCTATTTTATTTAAAACCGATCGTCACAATATAGAACATTACGATAAAGCTTAAAGTTATTTACGGCTTGTAATGATCGTCTACACATTTTCTGAAAATTCGCCTGAGAAACGTTTTGCTTTCCCCCGTAAAAACCCAGTAAAGCCTGTTTATCCAGGAAGCAATCCTTCTCATTGATGGTTTATTTAAACACCAGTCTCTCATCCATGCAGCAACTATATTTCACACCTAATCACATTGTTGCATGTCCCTCAGGGTCTATTTATTATTGACACGCTGCTTTGAGATCCAAATTCTTGTTTTAGTTTCTTTCCCAAACAGGCATTTAGAATACTTAATTGTCTCACCAGCTACAATTATCACAGCAATGCTCTGCTGATAGGCACACGTAGGGGAAACACGTCCTACTGTATGATGGTGCTGTTGTCTTTAGTAGATTGATAGGGGATAGGAAAACGTTTACAAAAACTGCACCCTAAAAGACAGTATAGCCCTATTTTCCTTGTAAAAATAAAGAAAACACTCACTTTATTACAATTATATATACTTGAACCTTTCTCAACGCTTATCAATACACAAGTCATCTTTGACAGCCGCAGTGATGCCGGGTAAACAGTCGACTGTGCATTTTTTCGCAGACTCTAAGCTCCTTCTGTCATCCTGGTTATTTGAATAGCTGATGGAAAGTCATACTGACTGATTAAGTGGCGTTTCCACATGAGCCCTCTTGTCAGTTAAGCCAAACCGCTGAATGGGCGCCGCCATGATCCTCGTTGCACGTGAAAGAAAACCTTTCATTTTGTTGTCAAAGTTTCCCAACGTCTAGGCCGTTTCCCTTTTTACCTGAAATGATACAGCTCACAGACTCTGTTCCCATCGTCTGCCAGCGCACGGAAAGGTGTGCGCAGAGGTTGCACGTCCATGCAGTAAAATGTCCAATCGGATTGGTAATGGGACACACTTTGCACCAGCGCGTTCTAAATAGACGTCACATTTAATAGGTTCTCAGAAAACGGTCCGTCATGCTTATTTAATGGCTCCCGACGGGGCTTTGGGTGATGGAGGCAGATATTGGTCTCGGAGCTAGCGCAGTGAAAATCAGGTTAGGCCCCGCAGTGCATGTGGTGGAGGCCTGCAAATCTGGCCCCTGTTCCATTTCCCCCGGCTGCATTACCCACTTCTAACAAAGTTACCGCACACTTCTCATTTTTCATTGGATTAAAAAGGGCCATATAGATACGGACATGGGACACCGCGCGCGATCAATCCCAGAGAGCATCTGCCCTGCTGCTCTGATCGGTCGCACGCACGCTCCTCTCGGCTCCTCTCGGCTCCTCTCGGCTCCTCGCTGCTCCTCTCGGCTCCTCGCTGCTCCTCTCGGCTCCTCTCGGCTCCTCTCGGCTCCTCGCTGCTCCTCTCGGCTCCTCGCTGCTCCTCTCGGCTCCTCGCTGCTCCTCTCGGCTCCTCTCGGCTCCTCTCGGCTCCTCGCTGCTCCTCTCGGCTCCTCGCTGCTTCTCTCGGCTCCTCGCTGCTCCTCTCGGCTCCTCGCTGCTCCTCTCGGCTTTTCTGACTCACGCCGGGGTTCATTTTTCTCGCCGGCCTTCCTCCCGTCGTCTCCTCCGCCTGCTCGGTGACGTCACCGAAAGTGGAAAAACGTCCCTGAGACGGTTGTGTGAAATGAGAAGCGTTGAACTCTGGAAGTTTCAATTTACCACACAAGTAGTTGTTTTCTCTGGAATTTTCCGTGTTACAGGGGTTTTTCTTTCTACTGAAGAAAGCACGCTGGGTAAAATTGATTAAACACGACAGAATGGACACAAATGTGGTGTGAGTTATGTTTTTAAATATGTTATTAATTTCTGCAGTCCCAGCTAGACAAGACAGTATTTCTTTATTCGAATTGGATACGCACATGTTTCTTAATGTCAACCAGTTCTAACCAGTAATTCAAAACCTCCCGAAGGCTTCATGGCTTCATACTTTCTTCAAACAAGGAGCTTTAGTTTTCTAGAAACACGTTCAGCCATTTTACACCATTGCATCATCGTCTGTAGGCCGTTGTGCCTGTTCACGTTGTGCTTTGTTAGGAGCAACCTGCTGGACTGAGACAAGAGTTCATCAGTTCAATAAACACCGTGTGAGAGTTCAAACAAACTCCATTAAACTGACGTTCAAATGTTCCGGTACACCACAACCTAATGGATTCTCTAAACTTAAACAAATTCACTCGTACTTGCTCTCATGCGTCATTTATTTTACTGTTCGTCTGCTTTACATTGCGCGTGGCATCAGACTGCCCTGGGCAGGGTACTAAGCATCCGAGGAACATCTTCCCTTATTCTGTTGTCGCGACCTCTGCGTTTGGTCGAGGACACATGTTAACTGTTCCGGAGAAACTGTTGCTTTGCAAGTTTCTCGCCTGTTTTTGAAAAGCCAGCTTCCCACCGCGGCCGTTCCTCATGTCGATTGCGCAACACTGTTTTCATGAAGGGAACACGGGGGGTCCGGAGATGCTTGAAAAACAGGCTGCAAGACACACCGGAGAGCGCAGAGATTAAGAAGAACAAAGATGACGACGATGACTTGAATTAAGGGAGGAAGGGAAAAAAATGAAGTTACTGTGACGGAATAGAAGTAGGAAGGGAAACACGGACATTTCTTTACGACGCTGTAGCAGTGCAAACAAAAAGTGCTGACGCGGCCAACAGTCGGCCTGAGGGGCGCGTGGTGGGCGGCGTCATCAGCTGCCGCATGAGAGCAGTGCAGAGCGGCGGCCACATCGAGGACATTAGGAATAAAACGAAGGAAGGGAAGGATAAAGAGATCAAGGAAAAGAGGAATTAGGGGGGGAAAGAGGAAATTAAAGAAGGAAAAATGAATTGCATGACATCTAGTCATCGTACTGGAGCCGCTCTGCATTCTTCGAGGCCGTTGCAATGACGTCACATTATCAGAAAACGATGATTAATGAGCTGTTTCAGGACCCTGGATTGGTTTTGATAGACATTTATAAAATATTACTTTCTCCAAGTTTATGTTTTAAACTAAATATTAAAAAAATGTCACACACAACCGTACCTCCTCCATAATGGATAAAACCATTATATAGCACCAGGCGGGGCCATCTGCGTCGACCGCGCACGCAATAATAAAGAGGACTCTGCTTACGTCATAAAAGAGGCCATCAAAGTCAAGCACATGAAAGGGCCTTTTAGTACCATTTTTCACAAGCTTTACACCCATTAAACCCACTCATCTGGTCCCCACTGCAACGCGGGGAAACGGAGCCGTGTGTGACCAGGCGGGGCCCACGTCCCGGCAGAGGATGTCTGCTCATCCACACAAAGAGGTTGCTCAAGCGCGGTTGGGTAATGTTTGATGGTTAGTTAGTGGGGCACCAGGTATCTTCTGGTCGCAGCTGCTAATCCGTCGTTGCCACTGATGAGATTTTGCAATTCGCCGCGAACTCTGCACGGCATGTCCGGTTTTTATCTGTTTAACAAGGAAATATTTGACCTTTGTGGTCCTGAATGCTTCCCTTTTACGTGTTGAGTGTGTTGAGTAATCGAAACATGCATTCCCCTTTCACATACATGATGTTTTGGGTTTTGCATTGTTCAACACAGTGACGTAGAAGTTCTGCTCTTTTCCCCCTTGAAGTCATTTCCATGTCTCAACTCTGCCCCTTGGTGGGCACATGAACAAACAGACACTTTGTCTGATTCAGGAATTCTTTCTGCAGTAAAACACAGCGTTGAATCCGGCGTCTCTGATAGTCTTTATGTAGAAATAATTTCCCTTAAAATTGGTTACTAACAACAGTCAAAATAGTCAAATATTGAGAAATCAGTACAGCAGAATCATTTTTTTTTATCCGTTAAATTCAAAATTGTGATTTGGACGGCTGCCATCTTGTGGTTTCTAGCGTGAATTACACGGAAATGATTTGCTGACATTAGGAACCAGATTGTACATGACTCAAGCTGCTGCAGTGTAAATATGTACTTTGGATGAATGTCCCTACTGACGTTACTTCCATTAGTAGTTCAGACCCTCTCTGACCTTTATTTCTAATCATCATTTAAGGATTCACAGCTGCTTTTACTGGAGCTATCAGACTGTGTGCTGAAGCAGTTTTCGCAGATTCCCTTTTCTTTTGTCCTCACATTGCGCTGAGTTTAGACCTACACATTAAAACTCCTTTCTACTTTCCTGCTTCATGGAATTTCTTCCAGATTGTTAAAATTACACTGACACTTAAATGACCTCCTTTTACGCGCACGGATTGAGGTGCTCGGCAATTAAACAGCTGCTAAATCACTGGAAGTGTGCACGGGGATAACCATTAGGTTTGACCACCCCACTGGAGTTCAATTGATGTGTCGTAGGAACGCCGTTAGCGGCGGAATGTTTGCAGGTCCCGTGGTGAGAAGTTCGTGATGCTAACACCGAGCACATCAACTGGCTGGCCTTGGGCAAAGGAAGGGAACATGCTGCAGTATTTGAGTCAGTTTGCATCCCTAATGTCTGAACAAAACGGTAGCCCCGGCGGTAACACTCAACGCTTTGCTTGTCTGTTTATTTCTGTATTTTTTGCCCCCCCCAACCCCCGCCCCGCCTTTAATCTCCTGTTCCCGAATTAATTGCTCAATTAGCATAGTAAATTAGCGAAACAATTATGATGCATGGAAAACTTCCAGCACACCCCATCACAGCCAGTCTGGATACATTTAGTGGAGTGAAGAGAGAGAAAAAAATATATAAAAGAGGAAGGAAAGCAGGCAGGGTGGCTTGGAAAGCCGCAGAATTACCGTTTAAAGTGAAGTAAAACATTTTAACAAACATTCCTGGCAAATGAAATGCGATACCGTCTCCTCAGTGTGAGGTGTAATAAACATGGCAGTGCAAATTTATTAGCACTGTATAAACGTGGCAACGAATTAATTCCCCATGCTTCTCAAATGGAGGCATGGAGCGCACAAAGAATTAGATGCTTTACTTATACCCCGAACACACACACACACACACACACGCACACATACGCACACAATAATGGTGGAGGTGTCAGTAGGATGTAGAGAGGTGGTTTTCTTTGTCTGATTTTCCAGTCACCACTGAAATAATACAGCGATTTACGTGTACAACAAATTGTGCGTGAATTACACCTTTGAGTTAAATGAGAAATTAATATAAATGAATTAAAGTTCATTTGTCGTTAATTTAATGTTAAGACTTGCTTATCGCATTGCGTTCATTCTACACATCAAACACCACAACATCAAACTAACAACACTGATACAATAAAAGCACTTTTGAATACATGGGATAACATCTAAGGAATGGAGAGCGTTAGCTTAGCGAAGCGATCTGCGAGCCGATTCTCCGGCGCTTGTTGCCTCGCACGCGAACAAAGTGGCATCCATCTTCTAAGCCAATCCTCACTAACCCTAAATATTTCCGTTAGTCCTTTAACATTAGATTGATCCTCACCCCCCTCAGTGTTCGAGATCCCCCCCCCCCCGAATGACCCATTCTCAGCTAATTAGTTCTGAAAAAGCCCATTTCGTGTTGCCTCGTATACGGGTGGTTTCAGGCAGGTCGGCATCGGCGGCGCATCGCGCGTTTTTTCCACGACGGCGTGCTCCCAACGGCGCGAGTACCTTGGGAATATCACATAGCTCATTACGCTCCACTCAGTTTAGGTTCAATGTGTAATTAGTTTAATGAGTGTTTGTCCACTGAGGGCCCCGCGCGGGGACCCGTCTCCTGAGCTGACGCATTTGCATGACGGCGTGAGAGGCGAGCAGATTGCACATCACAGTCTAACAGTGGGCTACTCTCCTGCGCGTAATAAAAGATCAAAAAGTCACTGGCGGTTGAAGTCAGCGGACTCGCGTTGTGTACTCGACAGCTTTAATTGCATTACACTGTCTGGCAAATATCCGCTTTAATTTCTCGAAGTTTCCTTTTGTTGTCTTCTCTCGCTTTGTGTTTTTCGCGAGGCCCCGACTCAATCTGTTCCCCCTCGTCATGTATATAAAAGCTGAATCCTGAATAGAGGGGAATTAAGTCCCGCTAGCCGCCTGGCAGCGGCATCAAACGGCTGGAACGAGAATTTCTGTCGTCTGTCCGTTGTTGTTGTGTTTTGGTTTCGAAGCGGATGAAAGGCACTTCAGTGGAGGTCGGTCGGTCGGTCGGAGCGAAGGAAGATGAAGCGAGTGATGGCGATGAAAGCTGATTAAGCGTCCTGCATTCTGCACATTTTGGCGCAATGTCCACTTTTG
The DNA here is from genome assembly GCA_021346845.1 of Apeltes quadracus. Lineage (NCBI taxonomy): Eukaryota > Metazoa > Chordata > Actinopteri > Perciformes > Gasterosteidae > Apeltes > Apeltes quadracus. The sequence goes on from CM037914.1 coordinate 10,145,511, forward strand.
GTACAATGTTTTCAAAAGCTCTAAGGGGCGGGCCGGAGTGGAGCAGATTAGAACTAGATTTATTGTACGCACAGTGCAGTCACACCCAACTCTGATGGTGGGAATAAAGGGGGGAGTCTGGGTGGATGGGCATGGCTTGGGTCCCAAAAAAACGGTTAGTTCCCGTGTGAAACCAAAAGACATCGCTGACTTATTTGAGGTTGCGCACGTGGAACTAAGATTAACCAAATCTTATTAAGGCCTTTAAAGCAACCGAGGGGCCCTCCCAGTGGCCCTCCCAGTGGCCCTCACTGACCAGGCTGGCGTATTTTGACGGGTGGGAAGCGGCAACGCGTTGTTGCAGTGGCGAACCTTCATCTCGCTCACACCGTAGAAGACCAGCACATCACGGCAAATGATCATCATCATCATCATCATCATCATAAAAAAAAAACGACTACAAAGAGCTGCAAAGAGACACTTTAATTTGAAAACCATCCATCTCGCTAAACTGTTTTCTGTTGTGCAAATTCAGTGGTCCTTTCTCTCTTCTTTTTTGGAGGGGGACGGGGGGAAGGGGACGGGGGATTCAGCCGTCGGACCGTCACCAGTCTTTCGCCTGTCAAGGACGTCACAGCTGGACTCCCCGCTTGTGTGAGTTGATTAAAATAGGGATAGTCCGTAGCTAATTAAAAAGCTCTTCCCTTTTAATGCGGCAGCGTTAAATAAAGGAGCGGGCGCGGGGATATAAACAGCCTCCTGACAGATCGTTCATTTGCAGAAACTCCAGACTCCCCGTCGGCTCCGGCGGAGTGTGTGAGGAGGGTGTTGATTTGGAGATATAAAAGCGCGACGGAGACGCGACGGCCTCCCTTTGCTGTCGTCCTGCGGCATATACCCCCAGTGCCGGGGGAAGTTTTATTTTTATTCCGAAGGCCTTAAAACGATCATATTATTTTTATGTTATTGGTTCCACCAAGCCACCTTGAAGATGGAAAGAAAAGGTGAAATAAACAGCGTTTCCTGTCTCTATTTGCTCTCCCGGCTCGAAGGGCAGGTAAAGTCTTCAGCCTGAATTCTGTGTTTACTTTACAAACGGCCCCCGGCGCTGGCGCTGCTGCTGCTGCTGCTGGAGGTGGAGGTTCCCCTGGAGGAGGAGATGATGGGATGGGTGGGGAGGGCTCTCCAGTTTAGAGTTACAGTCTCCTTGGACTCTTACTTCCTCCCTTCTGCACGTCACGTTATCTTGAAGCAACATCGGTACGACACCTAAGAAATGACTTTTTGAAGTGCCATGTCATGTTCCCCGAAAGAGTGACGTTACACGCAGAAATGGACGCTCGTACAAAAATAGAAATGTCCTGTACCAGAGGCTGAGGGGTAACTGCTGGGATCTCAGGGTTGAGATAATTATTCATTGTACTGTTCCCTTCTTTCCATTGCTCACCGACAGAAAAGTTTGACTTTACTTTACCATCTACAATGGCCAAGATTCATTTTTTTTGTGTGGGTTACGCCAGCGCATAAAAAATGCTTTACTTTACTCAAATAGATATAAAGACTCTCACTTGCTCTCCCCAAGAGTCATTTTTCTACCCGCGTCATGTTGGATTCAGTACACCAAATGAAAAATGGCCACAACAAAACCATAGCAAAACTGAGGGATGATGGTAAACAGTGAAGACTTATTCATACTTATCCTATCTAGTCATTACGATCAGCTACATAGGTCGGCATAAAAGAACGTAACTTCCCCCCGCGGTTGCATGACCGTAGTTGATCTCACCAAACAGCGGCCCTTGAAAGCTTTTTGTGTGGCCGTAGGCTTTATGAACCCAGTACTTTCGGATATATCGCCAACAGAAATATGGCCCGTCGCCGTGGGATGCTCCACGGAGGGTCGTTGAGGCCGTAGGCTCAGCGGCAACAGTTTTGGATACACAACTTTTACTGCAGGCCCTATAAATTTTTCCCGTCAATGTCTTCTCGGCATGTTTGGGGCCGTGATCGCAGGGCGCATACTGGGTATCGTTTAAAAAAGTATTTTCAACGCTGATGGCAGATGATTTAGGGCTTCGACACGGGGGTGAATGCGCTCCCTAATTGTGCATCTTGATTTCCGTGTTAAAAGTGTCAACAGTGTTTACTTGCAGTGAGACGTTTCTTGATTTAACCTGGAGAGGTTTCACACTCAATTTGAAACTGTATCCTTTCTCGGAAACCACATGATCTGGGAAATAGGGTTAAAATACAGTGTGTTTTGAAAAATAGCACGAAGAAAGTAGCCACATTTTTACGAAAAAACAGATTCACGTTCCCTTCTGTCTAAAAAAATGCAAAGTCTCCAGAAAACAGAAGAGGAGGATCTCAAAGTCTATGAAGCACGACGGGGGGAAAAAAAAAAAGGCAGTCGACTATATCATCATAACCCTGTGGCAACAACACTGCGGTGGGTGATTCAGAAACATGTGCTGCCATTTTATCATGCCGAGGGCCAAGTTTTGGAGCCTTAAACACCCCGCCAAGGCTTGATAAATCTGGCTTGAAAAATCTCATTTGGAGAGAGTTAGGCATCTGCAACAATATTTATCTTCTTCCCTGTCCAAGGGTAATGGGTTAGGCAGGATGGATGAGGGCGCAGTCCTCTTGCCTTCAGGTGCAACCGTCTCACAGAGGACCCGTAGACAGGCTGCTCGTGACGAAGCAAAAGGAAACACATCAACTCCCTCAGCAAACATATTACCATGGTTGAACAATTGGCTATTAGCATAATTAGCCAGGCTGATCTTAGACGTTTTATGTACGTGTGTGTGTGTGTGTGTGTGTGTGTGTGTGTGTGTGTGTTCCGAGGGCGGTGGGGGTTTAGCTGTTGTTCCACAGCAATTAAACCCATCTAATTTCAAGAAGAACAAACATTCTTTGGTGGCTGGGGGAAAGCTTCGGGGCGCAGAAACTTCAGGAAATATAAAGTCCTTGGTGGCACCGAGTCTTGTCAGATGATGTTTGCTAATTATGCAGCCAGGCACTTCCTGGGAAAAAAACACAACAACAAAAAAGTAATAGGCAACGGTCTGCGCCTGAAGCTTATCAAGAAACAAGCGGGCAACTCCGTCTGGATACGGCCCTTTTTGTGTCTGATGTGGAAAAGAGTGGAAGAGCGAAAAAGGGAAACAGAAAATCGAAAAAAAGGTCAAGGACTCCGTCTCAGATGTAATTAACCTTTTTGATTTTAGGACACAACTGTCTCGTCAATAAGCCGGGCAATTAGTTTGTTTGGCCATCGTGTAATAGAAATGACTCTCATTAGCATGATGTGACCCCCCCCCCCTCTAATCTGTCGCCTCCCAGACTCTTTTACTGGCTTCCTCGTCTGATGGCTGCTGATTTGCTCCCGACGATAGAACGCACCAGTGTCGTGTGAGAGGAAGCGTTGTTGTGAAGTCAGTTCTTCTGACGTCTCTTTATTTTGTGCCGCGTTCAATCATTTTTCCCCCCCCGCCCCCCCATGTTTTGTGACTTCCCCTTATCTGCAGAAAGATGGAGGTCAGAGTTTGGTATGCGCGGACGTTCTTTTTGTAGCAAACACTCGACAGCCAACACACGCGCGAGCGCTTCGAATGCTTCACAATCGACTCAGAGACACCAGAGGGATCTTTTGTTCCCACGGAGTGCAAGTAAGTTCAGATATCCGCTTCGGTTTTTGCAACTTTTTTCCGGGAAAAGTCGCTGCAGAAGCAGAGCTGGACCGAGAACGAGCAACGACAACAGGGCGACGCACCTCGAGGTCGGAGTTAACGAGGCAGCGCAGACAGTAAAACCTGGAGAACGTGGACTGATGTGCGGCGTGAGCCAGGAAACCGCGGCGCGGTGAGATGTGTGAAACGGTCTTCCACCTCAACAAAGGGCAGCAGATATTAAAAATATATATATACGCCTGTTTTTATAGCACACTGACTTTATTGGTGAGTTTTGGATGTCCAACGGTGAAAAAGCGATTGCCGTGCCTTTTTACACAGTTGCTTTGTTTTTCCGCAGCCTACTAAAATTCCAACAAATGGACCACAGTGACCCTGAGTATACATTTAAATGCACAAAGCAGAGCGTGCATGTGGCACGAAAGGCATACGCTGAAAAACAGAAAGCTCCTGGTTGTGTGTGAGCAATATATCACAGAATGCTTTAGGGTGACAAGCTGCAATTAACCGTGCAGCGAGAAGACATTTATAAGCATTTCATAACTCATTAAAAACATTGATTTATCTTACAAGAAATGATGTTCCTGTGCTCAAACCTTCATCCCCTTGTGTCTGATCACTGGGATGTGATGCCGAAACAGGAAGGATGCAAAAGGCGAAGGGAAACGGTCAATTACACAAAGACGGCGAGTGAACCGTCGGACTGGAACGCCGATGAGGTTTGTAAACTAAAGGCCAAGAGCGGCGAGATGGAAGGCACATGGAGCTCACTTCTCTTTTTCTCAAGAAAATGTAGCCGTACGACGCCCGTTGCCCCAGAGTTCATGCGAGAAAGAAGACAGACATCCATTGCCTTTGTTTCACTTTAACCCCCAATATCGAAATGGTTTATTAAAAAAGCAAAAGGCTGTGGTGAGTGTCTGAAATGTGAGAACCAATAAAGAGCCGATTGGAAACAGTTGATGAAAGAAAGATGTCTCGTATCGGCACCGGCTCCAGCTCGGTGTCCACACTGTCGTCCTCCAACATCAAAGGCCTCCGGCTCACATGTTTGTCCACGTCTCACAGTCCCGAAGCCGTCCGGCCAAAAAGAACACCAGCGTTTTCTCACCATCCCGAGAAAAGAGAGAGAGAGAGAGAAAAGAAAAGAAAAGGAAACGTCCAACGCGATCGAGTCCAACTACGTTTCCAGATGTGCCGCAGGTCATCGGGGTCAAAGATAAAAGTACCAGGATGTGGCGTACCCCGACTGGGAACCGGTTTGCAGTGTGTGCATTCCTCGCTGGAGGGGGGCGATGAGCGCGGCGACCCGGTGTTTCTTCTTTCCACCGCTCCCAGCGAGCGGCCTCATTCTGCGGCGGTGAATTATGACACCAAAACTCTCCCCGCTCGCCTCTTTGACAACGTTCACCGATGGCGCCGAGACAGAATGTCGGCCATGTTGAACGTGGCGGGTGAATAAACAACGAGAGGGGAAGTTTTTTTTTTTGTTTTTTTTTTGCGACTTTTCTTCCGCAGGGAGTCGCTGGCGGCGTTCGGATGTTCTGCTTGGCTCAGAGCGAGTCAAATCATTCGGCGCCACGTCCTTGATCGGAAATGAAACAAACAAGTTAAAGGGCGGTAAGGCGCAGGCTGATCTGACTCTGTCTTTACACCGCCCGCCTGGTGCCGATGGAGACATCACCAGTTATGCACAGGAGTCTACTACGTCGATCCAAGAGTGCCTCCCAGAAATTGGGCTAATTTCACACACACAAAGCGCTAATACGATTATTTCAAGTGTGTCAGAGGCTTAATAAGTGTGGAAATTGGCCTGTCATATAAGACCGGAGAGTGGTGGTAAATTGCGTGATTACACTCGCAAAGCCTCGGCCTCCCTCATTGTTTCTTTATATTTCGTAATCTGCTAAATGAAAACGGACCGGACAACTTCATTAGAATTCGGCAACATTAATGTGACAGAGACAACTTTATCGTGGTATTATGGTAATAATGAGCTTTGGAGGATGTGCAAAGATTACGCGTCCCCTGAGATGGCTTCTTTTATTGTTAGGGCCCCGAGTGTTGGCTCCGAAAAATTGTTTTATTACCCGCAGCCTCCGGCGGCGTGGTCCTACTGAACCATGACTGCAGTGGCCTCAGCTACTGAAAGGAGGGGGCGAGGGGGGGAAAGAACCAAAAATATTTTATTAAGATGATATGTTAATACAAAGACTAATTGATTGTACACGTACATGGATTCCCCGTGAGGTGGACTCCATTTTCGACGTTGTTTAGAGACAAAGTAGTGCACACACACATCTATAGGCTCTGCTGAAGGAAGCCTGCAGGGCCACTAGATGGAGTCAGATCCTACAGAAGAGCTCTGGGACCTCAACAGCACAAGTGAAGAGGAGGACACGTTGGGCCCCCTTCGTGTTGCTTCGGACCTTTTGGAGGCGAGAATGCCTCGGTTTCCCCGACGCGGCCCTGGTCCCCGTTTAGTATCCCGGGAGCACACGTGGCGTGTAAATAGGAGACACACATACGCGCCGCGGGAGCAGCAACCTTTTATTAAAAAACAAATAAGATCATCACCTGGAGTGCGTCCCCCTGCTTTCCCGCCGCTCTCGTACGGTGAGCTCATTACGGCCACGTTGGTGTTTGGATGTTCCGCTTTGAGTGACGACCCGGTGCGATTCGGTGTCGATCATTCAGGAGCCATTTTGGAGAGAAAATGAACAGCGACCACCTGCGTTTTTACACCTGCACAGACTCTCTGTTTATGTGTCAAACTTTCTAAAAAAAAACCCACATACTCGCAGCTTAACTTCTTCCGGATTTTGAAAAAGGCTCTGCAAGTTTGTGAATTTAAGAAACGACAGGGTTTCCTGTGAGAAGCATCACATGGTCCATCATTATCACAATTAGGGTGATTTGGGTGTTTTTTTTGGGGGGGGGGGCAAAGGAAAAGAAAAAAAAATGGATTACCGTTTGAAAAGACAATGCTGAAGCATGTCCCCGTCACTAATGGAGAGAAAATTATATAGTTAGATACATCGATAAGGGTAAAGTGACATGCCATTCTCTTTTTCCCTCTTTTTTTTTATCACGCTCGCTGATCTTAATCCAAGAGTAGTGCTTAGTGGACGGAAGCAGAACAATGATTGCAATCGGAGAGCATGTTCAGTCCACTTTTCACACGGATATGTACTGCGACACAGTCCATATATAGTCCAGAATAAGAACATTTTCCAAACAAAGGAAACCTTTTCAAAGCATCGCTACATTTATCTGAAAGTCATCTACATTGTGTCTGGAGCTCCGTATGTCTCTGACAAGCAACTCAGTGTCACACAATGTAATGTGGGATTGAAGGGAAAACAAATTCAAGTGCTAGTCCCACCGGAGTAAATGTGAACTCTGTCAACAGATGTTTAATGCTGTGAAAAAGAGAAGAAGAAGAAGAAAAAAATCCCCATTTCTCTTGATCCCTCATGTGAATAGCACCATTTAGCATGTAGCAGTCGTGACAGGTAATTGGCTTCGGGATGCAATGAGGAGTATTTGTGTCATGGTAAATAATGCATTGTTTCAGAGCCCTGATGAATATGCATAGTTTATGTAGATTGGGAGACATAAACAAATGCTTTCATATACGTTTAAGCTTTTTTGTTCCCCCCCCCCGCGGCCCGCTGGTTAGACGATGCATCTTAAATATGTATTTTAAAACATGTTTTTCTGCCCCCTTTTCAGTTCAGTTAGAGTTTCCACTTAAGATAAACTCAACCTCAACAGCTGATACGTTTAAAACGCCGCCATGAATAACCATTGTTGTCTCATTGACGTCCTGCGTTGGGCTCAAAATCCTAATTCTATTCATACGCTGAAATATTAAAAGCCCAATATGTCGTCTGTCCCGGCCGTCATTCATCATCTTAGCTGCAGCGTGTCCTGTGGGCCTGTAAAGATTTCCCCTTAAATGACTTTTTATTAAATTGCCAGCGTTTGTTCCTGTTTGTGCGCATTTCATTTTGAACTTGGCTCCGTTGGCAGCTGCCCGTCCGCGTCTCAAAAAGGTTTTGCCCTTCCACGCCTTTCATTTCCCCAAATGAACCCAACATCCCCGCTTGTGTCTGGCTCAGACAGCTGAGCTGATTAAGAAGTTGCCTTTTGAACACAAATTTATTCCACTCCACCATTTTCTTGCGTCGCCCATTGTTCAATTTAAAAGTTTACGCCGCGTCTCCTTTCGGATGGAAGTCACGCTAATTCTGATTTTTCCTTTTTTTGGGTAACGTATGATAGATCTGATTAGCGATTCAGGCCGGCCTCTGCTTTTATGCTTACATTAACTTACACAAAGAGGCCCCCCTACAGGTTAAAGTTTAAATGTGGATTAGCAGATAAAGCAGCTCCTGATTGGGTTACCGTGGGGCTCAGAGGAGGGAAAATACATCTTCTCTGCACGTTATTTCACAAACATCTTCACCCCTTCACACTCACTCCCAGCATGGATAGCTATTTTGGCGCAAAATCTTTGAACAATTATGCAAATGCATGTAAGGCAATGCACAATACAGTATGGAAATGGCTCAGAGAGCAAAATGGAATCGTTAAGGACAGATGGCGTGAGTGGCAGGAGCCATTTGTTCTGGATGCAGGAAAGACGTTTCAGACAGTGTCAGAACCTGAGAGACACCAGATATGTTTCTCCCACCAAGCACTATTTGTGCTGGTGGTGTAGTTCTTGATTATTTCAGCATGTTGCTGGTTATAAATGAGCCGCATCTAAAAAATAAGACTTCTCTTTATGTCTGTTGCATATAGATATGCATCTGTTGCAATGTACGTTTTTCCTTTTTTTTTTTACTGAAGGGATGACTTCCTACTGTCGTTGCGTCAAATGACACCAATGTTCACTACAAGACCTTTAATACAACTCTGCGTGTTTGATCAAAGCAGCCGTATGTTAAAACGGAAGCCCCGTATTGTGATAAGAGCACTGAAACCCCAAAATGGAAATGAACGTAGAGGGGCTGTTGTATGTCCGCACCGCACGCACGAATCCTGCACCGACACCACACACGTGTGTCATTGTGACTTCCTGCGACGTGGGCGGAACGGCGTGCAAAGGAGGCCCCTAAATGCCGGCGAGAGATTACGGTTCCCATTTACTTTGAAACGGCGACGCCAGAGACGCACGTCGTGAACACTGGGGGTTTTTTTTTTTCCGCAATTAAGAAAATCAAGTCTTTGTTTTTGTCTGTGGGTGTCAGGCGGCGCGCTGTTCTATCACACAGGCCGGCGGTGTCCAGATCAGGGTGGGGCCGAAAAATTATTTGCAGCAAAGATTAAGCTTTGCAATCTATCGCAGGTGTCGGCAGGAAACACAGCAGCGATGGGTTCCCTCTAAAGACCTGCGACTGTACAAAGGAAAGGGGAGGGGGGGGGGAGCTGAGATACGTGGGGCTTTGACGTGGCCACTGTTTGTTTTGGTCGGCGGCCCTCGGTGGCCCCCCCTCCTCTCCCCCCGTTTGATGTCACTGAGGTTATTGTCGACCGCTCTCTGCCTCCATGTTCATCCGAGCTCCGCGCGGGACGCAGAGAGGAGAGAGAGAGGCGAAGGCTGCCGTTTGTTTCTAACTCTAATTTTCCTTTGTGATGGATGGCTTTCTTATTGTGTCATTTGTGCCTTTTGAGAAATGCTCTTTGGAGCAGAAGAAATCACCAGCTTCCAAATCATACAATCAAGCACAGTTCTGTGGGTGTGTGGAGGACACAGAAGACTCTCCGAAGTGGTTGAATCACAGAAGAAACGTTCAAATGAAAGAGAAATACAAAAGAAAATGTTGAGTGTAATGCAGCTGTTGGTAAATGTGATATGAAAAATGTAATTTAAATAGCGCAACACGACAATATTAATAACGAGAGAAGATCATCAAGATATTTATGCTGCTAAATCACAAAGTAATCAATAATTCATCTTCCTCAAAAACCTGTATACAGTCACATATTGAATGGAGACAGTATAGACAATATAATAAAACATTAAATACAATTATATTAACCGTACAGTCTTGACACAAACTGCAAAACAAATTTGAAACTAAAGTTGTTTTCCAGATTTATAATGGGGAAGTGATTTCTTTTCACTGATTTTCTCTGGGCAACAAAGTCTGTCCTGAAAAACAGGATCTTCATAAAAAAAAAAAAAAAAACCTCCCAGAACAAACAACTGGAAAGTATCAAAGGCTTTGGTATTCAGGACTTCATTTCTTTGTCGCATTGAGGTTCGCCCCCTTTGTCCGTCCCGCGTCTATTGTGTCACGACACAGATACTTCTAAAGGCCAAAGTTTCTTATTAAATTATTTCTGGGTGAGATGAACGCAGGCTGAATGGAATCATTAAACCTCACCAGTCACAGGAATGCATGCGCCGCGCGGCCGTCTGCCGCCCGGGTGAAAAGCGCTGCGTTTTCATGCTCCTTCAAAACCTTTAACTCGCCGTGAAAAGATATGACATCCATTCCGGCGAAAAAAAACACAAGGGCGGGGGCGGGGGGGGGATGAATGATAGCATTGTAGTCTTCACCACATCAATCACGCTCAACACTTTGGAGAAGAAAAAAAAAACAATGCATTTGTGTTTGCATTTCAGAGGTGACAAACAACACTTGTGGACTGGCTTAACATTGTCAATCCCCATTACTCCAAAAACCTCCAGCAAAATCAGAATTAAACTGCGGCCCTTGTTGCTAGGCAGCTGAGTTCTCTTGACATGGTGGTTAGTTTTTCTTTTCACGGCTTGACAAGAGCGAAGTGAAAGGAGTTTTAGAAAAACTTGCTTAAGGCGCTCAGAGGAAGGGGGATAATTGGGAGTCTGCGGATTGTGTAGCGGCTCTTGTGTGGAAACTTCCCGAGCCGGAGACAGAGAGAGTCGGATGCAACAAAATTTAAACTCTTGTATACAAACTTGACCCCCGGGGCCCGGCGAGTGTTTCGGCCCCCAGTGTGGCCCGAGGGCCCAGTGTCAACAGCGCTGTGTGTGGAGAAACAGGTGAGGGGGAGGGGGGGGGGTCAGCGACGACAACAACGGCGGCGGTGCGTCAGTTTGATCTAGATCTACGCTCTAAAGTGTTAAACTGGGAACTTTGTGAGCCGGTGGGGGGGGGGGGGGACGTGGGGGGGAAATATCATGGCTGAGATTTCACGCTCTCCCTTTCAGGACCGAACACAATCAAGTGAGGTCATCTTGACACTGTAGCCGTGGTCAATTGTGTTATTATTTGTCTTTTGAAAATACAGAAGAAGCTGGTTAAGCGAACAATGAAAAGGGGGGGGGGTTTGCGCCTTTAATGACCCGCGGAGGAGCTCGGGCCTGCGAGAGTGCACACCCAGTTTAAGAGGGAACCAATTAATGGTGGATTAACATTCATGGTTATTTACAGTTGCTTTTGTGCTTGTTTCTGCTCTCCGACTTCCACACAGAGGAGAGAGAGAGAGAGAGAGAGGACGCAGAGGGCTCAGAGGTTGTTTGGACGCGAGAGGTGCAGCGAGGTGGCCGGGTCCATTGTGAGGACACCACCTCTCTCATTATGCCCTCTCAATCAACACTCCTGCTCACAGGAAGCCCCTGTAAAGCCCATCTGCCATAGCTAATCTACAGGCAGCCCCGCGCCGGCGTCTGGGCCCGCTACCCTCAGCCGCATTATTCTCAGATCCAAGGCTCTGCCAGGGATCAGCCAAAGCCCATTAAAGTAAATAATAGCCAGAAATGACAGGCTTAGCGCGGATTGGGGAGGAAGTTGAAGACCAGTTTGAGCTGTGAGCTCTGATTAATAGAGAAAAGCATTTTGGGGGGGGCGGGGGGGGAGGGGGTCGGATGGAGGGAGAAAGGGGGGAGTTGAGGGAAGAAAAAAAAAAAAATGACCTTAGCGAGCTGCAAAGAATTCCTCAACCTCAGGGTTGTTAGGACTGGTGCTACCATCAGAAGCATTAGCAATCCATGAGCTACTTTTGCTTTGATGAAGCTCAAACAGGATGGGGTGAGAGGGGCGGGGGGGGGGGGATGTCTGTGTGAGGCGGGGGGAGGGGAGGGGCGGTGTGTGTGTGTGTGTGTGTGATGATGATGCAGGGGGGGGTCTTCAGAGCCCCCCCCCCCGAGACCAAGAAGCGCCAAGAGTCAGTCTCAGCAGTTAAATAACAAAGTTTGTAGGTACACAAAGCAGGAAGCGCTGATTGCAAGATTTCTGCAGCTGCCCTTTGAGGATGACTGTTCTTACGTAATTTGTGTCAAATGGTGTCACAGATTGGAGCTCAAATGATTACTTTCTGTAATGAATAATTACACCTTTGGAGTTGGGACTGTAGGCAAAAATATGCAATGAACCCCAAAAAATAAACCAGATGGATTCGGATCAGTAAGTTCAACTAAATGCAGTTTGGCATGTAACCAAAAAATGTGCAAATGGATTCACACAAATCAATGATATTAGGAGATATACAATTCAACGCGTCAAAAAGATGTTTAAGTGTTTCTTTTTAGGCCGTTTCAATTCTAACATGTGAGGCTTTGTCACAACCTTTTCTGCACTTATAAATAAGACTGATACAAATAACAGTAATGTTCTTGCTACAACGCTGTTGTGCGGTTGGAAGTAAACCCGCCGGCGTGTTTAAAAGGGCTTCGTTGTCATGGTCGGCTCGAGGTTAAACAATGTAAAGCTGCTCCCTAAAGTCAAGTCAAGTGTCAAGTTAGGCGAGGAAACCAGTGGCTGGAAGCACGTAAGGAGAGAAAGGAGAGGAGAAAAGACGAGAAGACAATGAGAAAACAACGCAAAAGCCCTTTGCTGGTTAATACTTAACTGACCTGCTGACACCCCCCCCCCCCCCCCCCCTACCCCTCCTTGTGCATCACACTAAACACGACCCCTAATCGACCCCAACCCAACACCTCTGATCCAATCCAGCAGTATATACGCACTGTAAACGCTGTTTAAGCTCTGAATTATACTTTAGTTACATTTGAATTAAAAGCCCAACAGGACCCGGGGGGGGGAACCGCAACCAGATAAACATCCATTACCACACGCTGTGACTCGCTGGGTGGAGGATGTTTTTTTTTGCACACTGACAGGACGGATAACACCGATCACAGGAGCGTTTCCACTGTCCCCTACGCAAATGTTTATTGCCACAAGAAAAGCTTATTCCACTTTGTGCTTGAGCTCAGCCGGGAGGATTTAACGCGATTTGTCACCGGGCCGACAGTGGAGACGGTCGACGCGAGATTATGTGAAGCAGTTCCACCTCTTGCCTAACTACTGTAAGAAATTGCTTATACGCCTGTGAAGGAATTGGAATGCATTCAGGAAGCGAATGATCGGCCTTGTGGTCGGTTGGGCCGCTTCTCGTGGGGTGGGGGGGGGCGAGGGGGAGGGGGGCTTCTCTGATTGGACGGATGCCCCCCTGGACACCTGGAGGGGGCGCAGGAAGAAACAAGTTAGCGCCGCATGAAAGGTATACGCTCCGCTCCTCCGAAGAATATCGCCTATTGATCTATCGGTTGCCCCCGGATCTTCAAAACATCGGAGAGAGAAAGAGAGAGGAGGGGGGAGGGGGGGATGGTGGGGGGGAGAAAGACGTGTGGAGATGTAATGAAGAATTTACGATGCTCCAAATGTTTTATTGACAAGGAACTGAAGAAAAAAAAAAAAAGGCATGATACGTAGAGGCTGACAAGGCCTCTGGAGAAGCACTTATGGCTTCTTAAAGAAGTGTTTAATGGTATCGATTTTCATTGTTCAGTGAACAGTGTGAAGTCTTTGACTGTTTTATTGATAGGATATAGGCACATGCTCCTGAACACAGAAAGGAAAGGAAGACTTTTCACTTCTTGGAATTTTAATACGCTTCCCAACTATGAGCGCACGCTACGCGCAGCTGCTGCGCTCTGATATCCGACATTTCTGTTGGTGCTTATTCCACAGCTACTTCCTCCGAACGCCTCTTATGTCACAGTCCGCTGTGTGTAGGACGCGGCTCGTTTGGCACTGTTGCAACAGATGTTAGGACCTCGGCAGCCAGTAGAGGCCTCTCATGTCTAATACAAGCCTTGTATTAAGGTGCTGCATGAGCAAAACCTACGTATTTTGGATAATATAAGTGATGATATCTAGTTGGCACTGTAAATAAAACATATATTTTGCGTTTGAACAGCCCCTCGGACCCTGGCTATCCGCAGGCTTGTTGCTATTTTAGGAACAAATGAATCAGTCACCTTCTCTTCCCAGTTGGTGAATTCGGCGCTTGGAGCCGCATCACAGCTCTTGGACCGAGGCCCTTGTCTCCCCCCTTCCCTCCCCCCTCTCTCTGTCCAGCCTGATCTCGCCCCCTTCAGAAAGCTGAATGCTCATCCTTGACCGGCTCGCCTAAATGAACCCCAGGCTCTCCTCGTGGACCACAAAAGTGCCACTGTGTGGTTTCTTCCCAGGAGACAGCGTGATTTCTATATCCGTTGTCATGGCGATGCGGCGAGCAGACGGGAAAAATGGGAGCTCTGTAACCTTCTGGATTTAGCCGGCTCCCGGGGGCCGGAAACAAGCGCTCGGCCTCTTTGTTTGCAGGCGGACGATTCCAGAAGTCGGAGCGGTGCAACGGGGGTCAAACACCGCGTACGGTCCTCGCGGCCACATTGGAAGCGGTAAACAGCAATTAAGACGATGTAGAATTTCAAAGTAGATCATATTCAAATATAACCAAAAAGGTTTAAAGCCTCTCCGTCACAGCGGAGAGGAGGACGTCATTACAGGGCTCAGAGAGGTTCACTCTATTTCAGTGAAAAAGCAAAAGCTATTTCCATTGAAGATAATGCAATTCCTCAATTTCAGATACACCTGATTCTCTTCGGGCATGGAATAAAGAGAATAAAGAGGTGTTTTTATCTAAGTTCCCCTAAAAGGGTAAAAGGGGTCCATACAAAAAAACCCAATTTAAAGTGGCTGGGAGGCAAAATGAAGACATTGGGATTATTGAAATCAAATCTGGTGTGTGTGGCTCACGTGCACTCCCCCCTCCTAATGACGAGGGAGGGGGGCGGCGTGGCCAGTCGACAGGAAGGGAACACCATTTTCTATTCATTTGGCAGCGTGCCCAGGTCTCATTCAACCCAAAAAAAGTCTTCTCAATCCAAACTTAATCCCAGCCAATTAAAAGACGGTGTTGCTTTTCCTCCTCCGTTGTTCTACTGATGAGACTGCGGCTCATCACCACGAAGGAGGGGCGCTTGTTTCGGGGCGGCATCTGGGAAGATTCTACAAGGCCTACGTATTAAATATGTGTGTCATCACTCCAAGCGGTAATGTGTTGCGGTGTAATGGCAACTTGAGGAGGGAGTGATCTGAGGGGGGAAAAAAAATGAAAATGTATTGATGTAGAAAAGTGTGCTTTGTGTTTTCCCCCCCGACTCCTCGGGGGAAGGTTGGAAATCTAATAAAGGCATTCTCAGGAGGGGCGGCTTTGATCAGAGATTCTCTAAACAAGCAGCAAATCCCAAGAGAACACAAGATCTATATGCTGCAACATGTGCTATCTTTACATCTCGACTTCTGTTTTTGCTAAAAAAAAAAAAAAAAAAGATTGGAAACAGCTGAACCATTTCAATTTTAGCCCCGAGGCAACGTTCTCCTCTCGGGAGAAGTGTCAAGATGCACCGTGCAGAATGTCAGCCAAATTTCCAATGAAGTCTACCTGAACTGCTTCTTGTTTCTGTACAGCTTCCTAAGGTGTAAACGCGCGATTCTATTACAGGGGAATATGTTTTTATGTTAACAAACTGCTAAATCTTTAAAACAAACAATGTAATTGTTTGCTCATATGGGAAAAAAAAGGTCTCACAGGAGGCTACAAAAAAAAGTATGAATATGTATATACAGTCCATTTTTCACACTCAACAACGCTAACTGAAAATTGTATAGCTGCAGAAAAACAATGCAATGACGCTGTGGGTTTCATCTGTATACTGAGCTCTGAAATAAAGCCACTGCACTTTCATATCTGCCTAGGGACTAAACGTGGTGGTGCTGATCATTTGCAAGAAACGTAGGGTTAAAATTGCATGTGGAAACTCACCAAATAACGTGGCGAGGGGTTGACGGCGTGATGCAGCGTAACCGGAGTGCTATGCTGATCCGCGGATGCAGGGTGGGCAGGGACGGCTGTTGCTCCATGCGGAGTTGGTGCGTGTCCCACTGTGGCTCCTCTCACACTCCAGAAGGTCACACAGGAAGCGGCTTGCGCACATGAACACGCGCGTTTCAGGCCAACCTCTTAAAATAGCCGCAGAGGTCTCACAGTTGGCTCAGGCCACTGGTGTCGCAAACGCGTTAGGTAGATTTATGACAAGCGCTTCGTTGATCAAACCCCAGGAGCTGTCAAATGGTTCAAATCAATATACAGTGTGCGATATCATTTTTGTGTATAGTTTGTATTAAGGCAGTGATTCTCAAAGTGTGGTACGCGGCGCTCCCTCTAGTGGTTCGCCAAAGAATCACTGAAATTAAAAAAATTAAAAAAATTAAAAAATTAGTACAATGTTTTTTCAACTTTTATGTGCAATACATTTTAATTGAATCATTATTTAAGTACAGTTTTTTTCTTCCATATTTACACTGTTGAAACTGTGTAAAAATGTTACAATGGCTGACAATATTATATATACTTTTTTAGGAATACAACCTCTCCCTTGTTTTTGATGAATACTTAGGCCTACTACGCTACTGTATACTCGGTCATTATGGTGGTACTTGGAGAGCCACGTATTTTCTGAGGTGGTACTTGGTGTAAAAAGTTTGAGAACCACTGTTCTAAGGTTTGTGATTCATTTTGTGAAGCTATGTATTGCTTCTCGGATTCATTTCATACTCATCTTCTGAAACTTTGGGATAGCGCCAGAATTTATAGTCCATTTGTGAATTGAAATAATAGTTTCATTCACATTCATACATTTCCAATCTCTCAGCAAACATTTGTTGTATTTGTTTGAATCAGCCGATATATGTTATTCTAGCCTAGAGTGTAACTATTTGGTTTCTGAAATGTCCGAAAATAGAGAAAAATAAATTTCGAAGCCAACATAATACCCTTGTATTGTAATCCCCCTGTATTATTGTGAAAAGAAGAAAATGCTTTTACTAAAACCTGGAAATCTTTCACATTTTGTCTGTTCATTGCCCATGTTGTTGTCAATCAACCAACCAACCGACTGTCTGATGGAATAATCACTCCATCGGCAATTAAACAATTCAAACTGAGGTGTTTAGATTTGTCATAAAATGCCACACATTAAGAAATAACCACAGACCGCAAACCCAGAGCAGCTCGAACACGTTCCAGCGAGCTACCCATGCGGCGTGCGACGGGGCAAACACACTCAACTAACAACTTCCTTCACATTGGATGCACTTTGACAAACGGCCCTGCTCCTCGGCGCTTACGCCGTGTGCCTCAGCATTAACGCCGACGCCCTGCGCTACGCACGGCTGGACAGGCACTTGACTGATGGCTCTATTAGAGCCCCCCCACCGCGGGCACCCAGTCCCATCCGGGGGCCTTTCTCCGGACTGGACGCGCGGCTGACAACGCACCGACGGGCCAAAGGGGCAGACAAACGACCACGTTCAGAGACAACACCCGTAAAAAAAACACACACACACACACACACACACAGACAGACACACACACAGAGCCGGGCACATGCGAGTTGAGGAGGATGTGCGGACGTGGCCGCGCGCAGGAGCCACACAAGGAAGTAGAAAGGACTTAGCCATGCTTCACCTTTTGTGTTGGCTTGGAACAATGGCTTACACAAATACAACACACAGCTGATCCGCACCCCTCCGATCCCGCCTCTTTGGTGGCTTGTTCCTGGGACCACCATGAAAACGCGGAAGGCCAACTGAAAGGCCGGCGCTCGATAATCAGCTCTGAGCGGGAGGAGGGGTGGAAAACACAATTCATATCTCCACTCTTCTTGGGGAGGCAAATCACTGGAGCAGGAAACGACAGTGGATGTTTTAATCTTCAAACGGCGGGAGCACCTCGCTCCCTCAGGCTAGACGGAGGAATCCGCTCAACCCCGTTTGGAGGCGGCCTGCCCACCGCAACCGCCCCGGACTTCTTTTTAAATGCTTAAGAAATTAAATCTAAACCCAACAACACATTGAAAAAAAAAAAAAGAAATCACAGAATTTGAAACGCTTGGTTTTGTTTTCTGTTGGCCGATGTTGTGGAAGCTGAAATGCGGAGCCTCCTTGGTTTGAGACAGGCAGACAGCGCCGTCTCTCTCGAGGCCCGGGCCCGGCACTGCTCTCACGGGCGACACTATAAACACCTAACCCCCCCCCCCCCCCCGCCCTCCCATCCTAACCCCCCCTCCCCTGGCACCTGTCATCCACGGCTGCCTGCCCCCCTTCCTGCAGGACTCGCGGGGGAGATCGCGTGGCTAGAGAAATGACATGACAAACAATTATATCCCAACACCCCCTTGGTGAGTATGTTGCTCCTTTTCAAGACTTCCCCAAATCCCTAAAACGGTGAAGAAGATTTCAGCTCCTGCGCTGGAAGATAAAAGGAAGAATAAAGAGATAAGTGAGGGGAGGGAAAAAGTGCAGGTGACAGGTGACATTCAACCAAATGGGAGAGTCCCTGGTACAAATTTGGATGGAAATTAGCTCAATTTGTCAATGTCGATAACCGCGGCAATCCGAGGGTGGAGAGACATGCATATTAATTGAAAATAATCAGATTAAGACGCTGGAATCTGACGTTTTGAGATGGGCACTTTATCTTCAGGGCTGAAGTGATGCAAGATTGCCTACGTGCAAATCAGAGAACACTGCTTAATTGCATGTTATCACCCTATGATTGCCTTGGCATTATATAAAACAGTATGGTAATTACTCCACAGATAGTGATGTAAATAGCCTCGGGGCCGGTGCTCCCGCAGGAGGAAGTGGAAAGACGGCACATGGCTGAACATCTGGGCAAAGAGGTAGCACATTTACAAGTACAAGTCAGGTGATTAGCTACAACACACGGGCGTTAGCAGAAACATATATTTGGCAGCAACGTTGACGCATTCACACGTTTGTCGTGAAAACCTCGACTCTCAGCCGCGAGCTTTCGGGGGAGATCCTCGAACGCACACAAACAACTTAAAAGTACCACAAAACAAAAAAAAAAGAAAACTGGGATCCGCCGCAGGGACGTGTGAGGGAGTGACGGAGAAGATCGTAAGTGGCCCTCATGGTGTCACTGCCGCCCAGCCCACCGAACAGACTGGAGGTCCCCCCCCCCCCCTCCCTCAGCAGAGACCCCCCCCCACCAACCAGCCCTGAAGGAACCACTGCTCATACGTTTCCAACGTTTGCACAACGCCTGATAAATGTAATGTAAAAGGGGGCTTTGTGCAGGAGGGGGGGGGTTGACTGTGATTGCTGGTAATAACTGACTAATAGAATAAAGCAATAACGTACAGCCTCGGGGGCGAGAGCTCCGTACCGACGATTTCGCACTGCAGATTTATCATCGTGTGGGAAAAATTAGCATTTCAGTCTGTTCGCTTTACCCCATCTGAAGGAGCTCCGTCGTGAGACTGTAGTGCACGAAGAACAAAAAAAAAAAAAGAAGATGTCTGTCAACTTCAGGTCTGCCGCCCCATAACTCTCCCAAAACCCCACGGAGGAAGACATTTGTGAGTTGACAGCGAACAGTAATGATGGAGATTTGCAGCGTGGCTTTTGTAGGCACTTCATAAACAGCTGATTATTAAAATACAATACCGAAACGGGGAGGCAACACAAAGACGCTGTTCGCATTTAGCGGATCTTGACAATCGACGAGTGTCACTACAGCTCGGCCTCTTAGCTAGACACGTTGCTCAAAAAGGGGGAGAATGTATGAAATGAGTCACTCATCCATCTCTTTAACCCTAAAAAAAGGGGCTGTGCAGACTAAAATCCCTATTTAATGAAATATTTTGAGGCAATAATGGCTTGTGACTTTTTAAGATTTAGCTCATTAAATACATTTGTTGTTAACACAAGTTCAAACAGTCACATTTCAGTCCATTAGGTGGGACTAATACCTCTGTTTGCACTACGATCGCTCCTGTTAAGCCATATTGTTTAAAAAACAAACTTCTAATGATAACGTTAATTCTTTTAACAAGTGAAAGGATAATTTAACAAGTATTAAACCTTTATTACCTTACTTTTGATGCACGAAACCGAGTAGAAAAGGAGTCAACAAGGGACTGAATGCGCAAATGGCACTCGGCGGATGATTTTGTGTACAATGTTCCCATGGCCTATGATTAGAATATGAATTAGGCCCATCTATGACGGTCAGATAATAACAATGTCAGTGAGCTGAATGGATTCTGTGACCTGTAAAAGGCCCATTCACGATCTCCAGTCTGCCATAGTTCATTCTTTTGGCCACAGGCAGCAGACTTTTTCACACCCTCTCCTAAACCCCCTGATTGTCCCTCGTCTGAAGCACTACCGAGGAACTGCGTCGAGAGATACAAACATGTTAAAGCGCAACAAAAGTTGAAATCTGCAGCTCTATTGTAACTCTTTCTCCCTCGACATAACATTGATTTACTCCTGATTTGTTCACCTGCGGCGGATTTATTTAGCGATCTCTCGTGCCTCTGTTCGAATGACGGGACGCCTGAACAGCAGCCTCGCCCCGATTAAAAAGAAGAGTTTTAAGGGTCAGTATGTTCGTTGTGGGTATTAGTGTTGAGGCTCCGGGGGAAAGGCAGGATCAGATTTTGCTTGTTTTGTTTTACTCATGCTCAGTGACAACTAGTCTTAATCTTAATCCATGTGCAATCTTAATCCATGTGCAATCTTAATCCATGTGCAACTGTACTGTTGTTACTGTACTCAGGTGAACTTTGCTATCTAAAATCTGGACTATTGAATCAATTTCAAATTGGTTTCATGCAAAAGTAGTCCTGCATAGAAAACCATTATATAAGTATTGTTTCAACATCAGATTTTCTTCATTAACTGAACGTCGGTGTCTTTGTGACCCCATTCTGTTGATAACATCAACACAGAAACAGTAACACCTCTGTGGTGTTTGGAAATGACTTCCAACGTCTCACTAACCAAAAATACCAGTCGTTGATGTTCTCTTGTCAATCGGGGGGTCAACTTATATCTTTAACTTAAATCAGATTTATTTCACAACAACAGCCCTGTAAAAAAAAACTCATTTGAAGGAAAGCAAATAAGACAGCAAGCATAAAACACACATTTACAGTCGCTACAAACAAGACCTCAAAGTGCTCGGAGCTAAATTTCTTTAACTCCCCGGAGAGTGTTCGGCTCGGATCAACCCATCAGCCCCCCCCCCCCCCCCCCCCCCCTCCCTCCCCCGCTGCAAAATTCAATCTAGGTGAATCGAGTCAAAGAGGCATTTTGTCTCCTCATTTCAGGAACACTTAGTGTTGCGTTGGGATTACCCGGCTGGCAGGCATGTGGCTAGTGGCAGCGGACTGCGGCGAACGAGTTAAATCAGCCCCTCGTGAACTCGACCCTGTGTCGTCACGAAAAGGGAAAAAGAGGCCAAAGCCTCACGCAACGAGGGCGATCCAACAGTGAGCTGGTGTGGCAGCGCCGCTTCCCGCTGGTCCCAGAGCAGCTCAAACAACTTCCCTCGTGCACCCGAGGAGGGAGCGGAGGACGGGCGCGCATCAGGGGCGGAGCTGGAGGTGGAAGGAGGGTGGATTAGAGGTCCGATTGCCAACAGCCGAAGGGAATGACTTCTTGAGGGGCGCGGGGGGGTGACGGGCCTGGGTGCTGTGTGCGGTCCTGAACATCCGTCACTGCAAAGCAGGGTCCAGTGCTTAGAGGCCCGAGCCTCTAAGCAGAATTTTATTTGGGGGCCCCCCCTCCCACCACGCACAGTCACCTGTGCTAGAAGATTATTGGCACAAATGTCACGCTATACTGTTATAGCGAAAATTATAAAGGAATACAGTGAGGTTATAATACAAAACTAGGGCTGCTTGCACCAGGGGGCCCCAAGCTTAGTTCGCTTAGTTCGCTTATGTCTTGGGCCGGCCCTGGCAACGATGCAAGGTCTGCAATGAAAACGGCCCATTCCAGCTGAAGGCTTGACCTTTGTGCTGTTCTATGAGTGTAATGACGCAAATCCTGTGGTCGAAAAATATCCACGTCCACTAATTGCTCCAAAAGTGACACGTACATGTGTGATAATCTATCCTATCCTACGCTACGGAGCAGTTCGCTTTGCAGAGTCGTTACTTTGAACTGAAGATTTCCTCCTTCCTCTATTGAGAGACAAGTGCCAGTCAAAGTCAGAGCGGGCGGCACGCTGCTGCCCCGCCTGAAAAACAGAAGCCTTCAGCAGTCCGTCTGCGGCGTGACGGGGGTCGGAGGCCACCACCTGCTTTGCTTGTTCACGCTGTCCTTGGGGCCCTTTTTTTTCTCGGTGCATGCAGAGTCTTTAAGAGTTTAGCGATGCCTTTGGTGCCTCGTTTGAATGTTGGAATATGCACAGGATCAATAAGGACCAACGACTTCAAAGCTCAGGCGGCCCTCGCCTGCTGCCGGTCACCATCTCTGAAGTGTTTTCAATCACGTGCAGACTAAACAGACGAGGAGGGGAGGGGGGGGAGGGGGGGGGGGGAATTGGGAGCTGACCACGATCAATGAAAACGAATGCCATGCGTGGAGAAACATTTGGCTGCGTGATCAGACCAAACGAAATGTCTTGGGCCATGCGAGGAGGTTCCTGTTGACTTGAACATGATATTGAACACAAGTTAATATCAAACACTCACGATTCTTTCTTGGATTTTATTTACCGCAACAGCCTTTTTCTCAGTTGAGTTGAAATGTGTGCTTATAATTCTACTGTAGAAACGCACACGCCGCCGCGCACTTCAAAGTATCGGATTAATGCATAATCTCCAAGAGCCAAAACGATTTAATAAATCACTCAGATGTCTAATATGTCACTCGAGTCTCAAACACACAACTATTTGATAATAATAATGCTCCTTTTTCCTTTTTTTTCTCCTACAAATCTAGTCACCTAAGTGGCAGCAAAGTTCAAAGAAGCAGATTGTAATGCATGTTATGGAAATAAACCCGGGGCTGATTATCCTTTAAATCTCCGACTGCCCGTGCCCCCTAAAAATGGCTGTCACGACGAAATGACTATCCTTTATTACATTCTTCTCCCTTAATCCTCCTCAATTTATTAGAGGGGGAGTGCCTCGGCCCAACAATGCCAAAACTCATTTCCATGGGAGCTCACACGGCATGGTGTCCATGAAGGGAGAGACAACTGATTTCCTATGCAAAGGGGCCTTTTGAAAGGGCCGGGGGGGGGGGGGGGGGGGAGGGGTGCAGAGGGAGACAACTGATTCTTTTATTGCAAATGACTTCAGTGTTTTGTTTAGGGGGGGTAGGGGGGGGGGGCTGAGGGGAGCGAAGCCAGCATGACTTCTGCCCGCACACTTTAATTCAGTCGATGCAGGTGCATGGCTAATTGCAGGTGTGGCACTGGACCGCCTTCCCCCCACCCCTCCCCCCTAACCCCCCCCCCCTCCTCTCCGTGCGTCCTCAGAAACACCCCGAGACCCCCTCGGCTTTTTTTGGGGTGCAGACATTAGCCAGGTACCGAGAGAATAGACCAGCGAGCGCCTCATTTGCATTCGACTATTCAAACTCTGCTGTAAGTCGGAGCAGAAACTGAAGGGCCCCTATTCAGCGGATCTTAACAGTCTAGTGGATATCACAGTGTGGGAAAAGCTAAGCACAAACTTTCCATGTGAGGAAAAATCCACAAAAGACTTTACCGTGAACTGTTAGCTTATTGTCCCTGAAATAAATAACGTCGGATTCAGTTCATTTTGTGAAGTAGAGGCTGTGTTGTGGCAAAATGCCAGAGGCAAATGTGTTATAGAGAGTAAATCCCGCAACAGGAAGCTTTTATTTAAACAATTTCTTTTGTCTATAACGTTTATTTCTTGTGCATGTCATTTTTAAAATGTCATAAAATAAGAAGTGCATTTACAAAAAAAGCCTCTCTCTCTCTGTCTCTCTCTCCAAATCCCAAATGAGAGGAAATTACTCATCAAGTGATTATGAAACTGTTGGCATTATAGAAATCAGAGTGAAAGAATAGAGTCTGGAGGAAAAGGCTGGGAGGGGGGGGGGAGGCAATTTGTTCTCAATGGACAGCGGATGATGAGGTGGCAAGTTAAAGTCTCCAATCTGAAGGGTCTCCTTGTAAAGCTAATTCCAGTTAATGGCCAGGGGGACAAGGCTCCACCAACCCGCCGCGTACGCCGCGTCCCGGCTGCAGGTAATCAGACGGACATTAACGCGGCCTCCGTGAAGAGACGCCTCGTCACCGGGAATCTTTTTTTTTTTTACCTCATTGCCGCCGAAAATGCCAGGCTGGCTGCTGCACACCTCTGACTGCGTGGCCCCCACATCTATTAACCTTATTGATTCGGAGCCCCCGCTGAGCCCCTCCGGAGCCCCCCCCCCCCCCCTCCTCCCCCACCTCCCACACCCTCCCGCTGCTGGGCTGAAGTGGATCAATCCTATGCCGGGGGCCACAACTCGATAACAACCCAGTGTCAGAGAGTACTGTTTACAGCCTGAAATGAATAGATGCTTCCCTGGATATTCATCTTCGGACGAAAAAAGTGTCAACGGATTAGAGCGGCGGTGTGGAAAGTTTTAATGAGCGTCGATTGTGTCTAAATAACGTCACCGAAAAAAAACACTGTTGTTCTCTCGTGTCCAGTTGTGCAATACTGTAATATTATTATCAGCCAAGGAGCACATATTGTCCAATACGTTAACCTCTGCTGCTGTAACGAGTTTGTCAAAAACTCTTCTGCTCATTGATTTTTCAGTGTAGTTCATTTGCACTAAGTGCCCTTGAGAAAAAAAAATATTCTGCATCCAACACTTGAGGCAATCAACAACGCTCGGCCCGAACTCAAAGTTCAATCAATGCAAATTATATGTAACAAACTACTTGATATTTCTTTGCATTGCGCCATCGGGATGTCTGTCTTCCTGTTCTGTGCGGTGGCCACACAGCTGTTTACTTAGTCCCTTTCAAAGGAAAAAGCAAACGAAACGTACTGTTGTGTGAACAACCTGATGGTTGCTATATCCGATGGTCTCAGTGATTCACATGAGGCCAAACTCTGCAGCGCGATGAGCCAAGTTTTCCCCCTTTTCTTTTTGAAGTGGGGTCTCAAAAAATAAAAGAAAAAGGCATCTGTGAAAACAACCCACTGTGTCTTTAAACTTTGAGCACATTCTCACCGACCAGCTGTATCAACTCCAAGCAGTACAACAACACTATAGGACGTCATTGATATCCATTGTAACACTGTGGGACACTCTGGTCGGAGTCTACGATCAACATCGCGGGGCCGATGATGTTTTCGTCTTCCTACGCCGAGCGGATCCGGCACGCAGCAGCAAGACTGCGTGCGCACACATTTCCTGCCTGTGTGTAAACGGATGGTGACGCCTGGTTAAATCCGCCACGGGATCAACGTGATGGAAGCATAAGCGTCAGTGTCGAGGACGGTTCGGTCTCATCTGCGCCTCGTCGTCGTCAGCCAGCGGAGCCCAGCAGGGGGGGATGGGGGGGGGGGGGGGGGGGGGGGGACGTACACTCAGGGGCAAATCTGTAAACACCAATTTAATCTGCATGGGGAAAGTTACTGTCATCAGCTGTGACAGCAAAAGCCTCTGGGCCACGCCGATGCGCAAGGAGTCACTCTTCCTCCCCCCCCTGCCCCCCAATATCTCTGTCAGATGCAGACATTAAGCCATTATGGACGTCAAGAACCTGCCACGGAGAGTTCTTTTCTCTCTGCCAGTCGGATTGTACAGGGCAACAGTGTAAACGATGTGGATACCCTGCAGTTCCTTCTTTACATTAATTGCTGACAAATTGCTCTTGACCTTTGGAATTAGAATCGGGGAAAATTTAGCATTTATCACCATATAATTACGCATGTTTCACACGAGCTGATTCCAGATATTTTGATGCATTTGTAAGGCGGGCAGCGGTGAGGCAAATCTCAGAGCCTAAGCGGTCAGATCTTGTTATAATTCATTTACGGTCACACTCAGACTTAAGAAGATTCCTCCCGCGTCTGCAGCTTTTTGGAGCTGCGGGTTTGGTGCTCGCGTTGTTTTTCTTGGCAGCGGCGCCACACTAAGGCAAAGTCAACACCGGGGACGATGAACATTTAACAATAATGACAATTACTAGCGGTCCCTCCCCCGTTTTTCATACCCTAACATCCTGATTTCATGGGTGACACTTAGGGACCCCCCAGGCTCTCTAATGTGCGCTTGGGGACCCATGTGGTAGACATAGCCAAGGCTTTGTGCAGGCGCGAGGATAAGTGTAGCGGGCGCGGAGCGAAACAGCCCGAGTCCTTTGTGCAAATCGTGCAAACAGAACATTTTAAAACATTTCCTTCATCTCAAAACGGCTGCTTAATAAGTAAAGCCATCTCGAGGGTTTTTTTCCTTTTGCGGCTCATTATCAGGCGCAAAAAAAAACCACCAGCGTGTCGACGCGACCACTTCGCCGCTCGCAGTTCTTTCCTCCCCCCACCGGCAGAAACTGATGTCACCTGACTGGTGGCCTAGCGTGCGCGGTCTGTGATCTGTCAATCCAGTTTGGGATCACCGTGTTAGCGTGGCAGGGACTTACACGGTTCAGCTGGCTCGGGCCCACAGAGGGGGGGAAAAGGGGGCCCGGGCCCTGAGCGGCCTATCACCCCCAACCCCCCCGACCCCTCCCCCCCCACCCTCTCCGGGGCGGCTCCTGACAGACTAGGGACATCAGGACAGATTTGGGAAGGCAATGCCGACGGGGGGGGGGGGGGGGAGCTCAGGAAGGGTCCGGACCGCGGAGGGAGCCACCCCTGCAGCGGGGCGGCTTCCCAGAATTCATTACTCACAGCTAATTTACAAACGAGGGGAGAGAAAAAGCTGGCTGCAGGACAGACTTCAGCTTGTGGGCCTCCTGCTGTACCTCGCTGCGATCGCTCCTCGCACGACTTCTCGGTGCTCGGGGGGGGGGGGGGGGCGAAAGTGAAAAAGCCTGGTGAAACTTCCGCACGGCCTGATGGAGCTGCAGAGGGAATCGCTTATCCTACTTGGGGCACACTGAGGGGCGTCCCGTACAGTGTGTCCGACCTTACGAGATACAGTCCGCAGATTAAACGTGCACATAGCAGAGCGGGCGATTTGATTTGCCGCGCGGTTGCTTTCTAATCAAATCGCCGTCCTGCAGCTCCGTGATCACTTTAAAGACGCGAGAGGTTGAGGAACGTCTCCGTGCAGATCCACACATCGCGTCACCCCCGCTGCTCTAACCCAGTTACTTCCCATCCGAGGGCCATGGGATTCCGGCGCGGGAGTGGTTTTGCGTAGCGCCGGGGCTAAAATAATTACATGACGCCTTCGATTGTCTCGTCACCTCCTTTGAACCGGGACATTCACAGCGGTTAATTGAATGAGCCGAAAGGAGGCAAAGCCCAGATAATTCCAGGAAACTCGTAAATCTTCCATAAATGTTATTCGTTTGGGGGAAGAAAAAAAAAACGTTGAATCCCATGCTGTTAAATTCCTTAGGCCTGCTGTTGTCGATTAAAGGGACAGTCAGCTGGACACCCCCGTCCCACTGTGTAATGGTCAGTGGCCGGGCCTGTGACCCCTGCTGCTTTGAGTAAATTAACACTGGGCAGGACATTCTCTGTTGTTTTAAAACACTATACAAATACGTGGGCAACCACCTCAGGAGGCAAAACGTCACCACAGACAAAAGAAAATCCTGTTGGGGAACCCGTCACGTATGTAAACACAAGCCATGTAGCGGTGTTTATTCTTCATATTTTCCCTGAAGAGCTGTTGATTGGATGCTAACTGAGAGAATGTTGTCAGGGATGGCGGAGGATTAAAGTGGCGTCTAATTGATTATTTACTGTTGCTGTGATGCACGGTTGCGATACAAAGCTATAAAAAGCCACGCGCACTCAAAGGAACGGCGCTCGCCACAAACCCTAAAATCGGAGATGACCTTTAAAATGTAAATAGATGTTTCCCACGTATCGACACTGTAACCTAGAAGGAAATTGAATTACGCAGGGATAAAGCGTAATTAGATAGCATTTAAAATACTGAGCTAGTCTAATTATTAGTGAAACAGCTTAAGTTGCTTCGCTCTCTTAATTGAAGTACATCATGAATGCCGCGTGAATCTGTCCTGGCATGTTCAAACCAAATCTAAATCTTAATTAAATTTTGTGCAAAAAGAAAGTGTTAGAAGCCTTAATCCATTTACGGGAGAGGGGATGGAGGAGGGGGGGAAGGGCTATTAGAGGGTGTTAATTCGTTAATCAGAACTTTGTGTGGATATCCTTTACTATGCTGAAGTCTGCACTATATTTGAACCGCACAGCAGGGGACGCATACAAACAGCCTACAGCCATTGGGGATGTAGGTTGCCGTCCCAGGAAATTAGAAAAGGCATTGTACGGACGGGGAAGAAAAAAAGCCCTCATGACGGTGTAATATTCTCTTTTTCATCTGTTTCCCCCCATTTTCCATCATGTTGTCCTATTATGCCACTCTGTTGATATTTCCTATTGAATCGGGATCATCCTCATACAAGTACCAAGGACAGGTAAGCCGTGAGTGGCCAACGGCAACAAAGGCTCCACAGGGATCAAGTTCCTGTGTAAAGCCTCGTTAATGACATCATAATGGGACCGAGGTCTAACTACCGACTGCAACTTCAAAGTAGGTGAGGGATGCAGAGAGAGAGAGAGAGAGAGAGAGAGAGAGAAAAGAAGCTTAGAAGATGAGGAGACCTTTCTGTGACTATACGTCCTCTAATAGAAACACTGTCCGTCCTCGTGACGCAGCGTGGCCTCTTGGTCTCAAAGCCTCCAACCGCAACACAAATATATGCACAGAAATGCACAACAAAGCCAATTGCCTTTAATCCCGCAATTGAGTCTCCTAGTCCTAATACAGCTGCTGAAAAAGCGGTGTGCTATTCATGATGCTTTACTGCCAAAAAAAGAAAAGTTGAGGACACATCCTTGACAAAATCCTCCTTTCAGACATAATCCACCTAGCACCATTTTACTTGAGGACTGAAGTGTGTAACATCTGATCTTATCCCCAAAAGCTATTCAGCACGATGTAGTATTGGCTTGATTATGTTCCCGGTACACACAGGACCCTTTCACTCCTTAGTGCCTTCCCATCACACCTGGGATAATAAAGAGGATTTAAACAGGTCTGAATAGGTTAACCAGGTGTTGAAACAAATAATGGTTTAAAATTGTAATTAACATGGCTTGAATAGAGCATTGCTCTTGGTAAAGGTCTCCTCTGTTGAATGACTTTGGTATGCAAGGGAACACAAGACTGAAAGGGCCCCGTCTTTGTCACCGGAGAGAATAAGGGACTAATGGGGAATTAAGATCTTTAGAGTCTGGGTGCCTCTGTTATATGGCTTTTCCCCTTTTCTTCAAGCATGTAATGCCACAGTTCACAGTCCTGCACCGGCGAATTAGTTGCACTTCCCCTAAATGTTTAACTGCTGCCAGTGTGCCGTTGGTAAAATTAGACCGTATGCTAAAAACCAAATAAAAAGAGCCTGTGCTCGCTTAACACTACAAATCCTCTGCAATGTATTCAACACAGACACAAACTGTAATGTTATTTTATTGTTATTTTTTTACCCCTCATTTTCTTCATAAAAGGTTGCGTCTATTGTATTATCTGTAATAAATACAGCATGGCGTAGTACAGTACATCTCCAGCTCTGGCGTAACACTCCCACGTGGAAAAGCATTAGCATTTAAATGGCCTTCTATTCTTGACGTGGCCGTTTGATTAGGAGCCTCTGTGGTCAGAAACACATGCTGTCTCTGTAGCCGGCGGTAGATGAAGAGCACAGACACTGCGGAGGTTCAGAACAAGAGGTCAGCGTGCGGCCGTCATTTCCCGGGGATTTATTTCATCACGGCTGCCAGGAGAAAGTCGTTTCGTACGACTCCTCTCGCGTCGGAGGAAAGGTACCTCGAGTCGAGTTTTCTGTTCCTCTCAGCCGCCAGTAAGTCAAAGCCAAAAAGGGTCACATTCTGCAAAGTTTCCAAACATCAGACACAGTACTTCTATGCAATTCTTCATTTCCTCTGAGTGTTTTGAAGCCCCCCGCGGAGAAGGTCCTAATCTTGACGCATCAAGCAATGAACGGAGGGAAAAAGGCTGATTGCGAGTGATTGACAGGCCGTGCAGTTACCACAGCAACTCCCTTTTGGCTTTTCTATGGAAGTCCAATTTATCATCAGAATTAGATGACTCTGAAAGGGGCCCATTATCATAAGGGCGCATATGTGAGTGGCGCAATCGACTACCTGTGAATCGTTTGGATTGATCGAACCGTCTGAGTCAGGCACTCAACGCGTGTGTTAAAAAAAAAAACAGGGCAGAAGTGTAAGGGATTTACAGATGTTGTATCACATTCGCCTTTGCTTTCTTGCTTTGTGTTATATCGCACTGTTTCACTGCAGTCAAATGTGGAGTGTTTACTTTTAGGATGGATTTTTGCCATTTTAAAGGATTATGGGTTGCTTTCCTGGAATGGTTTTGGTGAATAACGGGCAGCTTCACGTGCAGGTGCAAATCATACTCGGTACATTTTATTTCAAGATATCTGCTTTATGACCAAAATTGAGCAAACACATACAGGACAACTTCTTCATAAGAAGGTAATCTACAACATGATGGAGGATCGCTGCCTCCGTCTGTCTCCCTGTGGCCTCCCACGATGAAAACAAACACACTTTTACAAATGCGGTGTTCCGCAAATAAAACTTAGAAGCAGTGAACCGCTAAACGCTGTTTGAACGCAGCTCCTAACCGTGTGTGTGTGTGTGCGTGTGTGTGTGTTTACGTGTCCGTACGCATGGCCAGGAAGCAGGCCAAAAGCCAGCGTCAGCATCGGCGTCACTGCAGCGTAGCGTCACTGTGTCACAGGCAGCGGGGGCCCCCGTGGCTCCCATGCGGGGTTCCCATCAGCGCCGCGACGCAGCTGAGTCGGCCGGACAGCGCCGCGGCGCACACCGAACTTACTTAGTGTAATTAAAGTTGAGAAAGGTTAGAAAGCTTGACGCTGAGACGAGGCGAAGGGTCCTTTCTCCCGGGCGATAGGGTACCTCGTCAAAGCGGCTAACCGGTGAAGCCCCTGACCCTCCCGGAAAGCAGGGGAGACGCGGCGGAGATGCGGACGCACATCCAGCGGTCGTGATTAGGCCGTCGGGCCCTCGAGAGGAGAGGACAATCGGGGCGGCGTACGTGCAATTAAATCGGCCAACCTTTTGTGGCACCTTATCCGCGGAACATCCATCCGGAAGAAGAAGCGTGTAATAGTCTGTGATCCGTGTCGGGAAGGAGTGCGCGGGATATGCTGAGGATTTCATCCTTAGAATAAACACACTTAAAAAACAGGATGTGATGTCAAACTCTGGTGGTAATGGGACTTAAATGGGTCGTGGGCGCCAAAGATTGGCGTATTTTTAAGGATGCACAAGGCCCGTGATGTGA
Organism: Apeltes quadracus; assembly: GCA_021346845.1. Classification (NCBI taxonomy): domain Eukaryota; kingdom Metazoa; phylum Chordata; class Actinopteri; order Perciformes; family Gasterosteidae; genus Apeltes; species Apeltes quadracus. Next base: position 10,176,889 of record CM037914.1, read on the forward strand.
GACTGAGCTTGTAAAGGGCCTCGTCTTTGTGCCCTGGTATGTGTTGGCGATGTGGTTTTTTTATTTAACAAGGTCCACCCCCAAAACATGTTTTTTGTTTTATGTTGCAGCGACCCAGCCGACGGAGACCAACAAAAATGTCGGCAGGTCATATTTTCGCAGCCCAGCAGATGCATTGAGAAATGATAATGCAGGTTAAATCAGCTTGGGGTCATTCTTGGAGCAAAAATTGGTTAAGACATAACTTAAAGTAACAGTAACAATAATGTTTCATGACAAGAGTAAAGTCAAAATATGTCCTTGGCTTTATAATGCACCAAAAATCTGACCCGAATGGACTTTGCCACTTGTTATATACTCACATCACTTTCTCTCCACCGAACTTCCACTAATTTGCGTGCGACCAACACAGAAACATTGACATTCAACAAATCTGAGGTTTACATAAACCCTTCGATGCCAAAAAAATGTTCCTGCCGAGTGGGCTGGTGTCACCCTCCATCCAGGCTGTATGAAAAACACTTTGAATGATAGTTTGCAACTGAACCTTTTGGAACAATGGCTCTTTGTACAGATGTCTTTCACCACTTTGTCTTCCTCCACAAAAGAACAAGGACAATATTGTCTGTGAAAGCCACTAGAAAACAGAAAATAAAAAAGCCTCAACATCAGTTCTCACAAAATGCTTTCTTCATTCTACCAATAAAAATCATTAAAGGACAGATGGATGCAAATAATCTTATGTTGCACTAATCAACTGTATTGCAACCAGGTTCTTATCCTGGCACTTATTATATTATACAATCTAAGCTACTTAATTTATGCTTTTGTTCATTTATTACAGTCATTGCAATTAACCTCAGTAACCTATTAGAAAATCTGAACCGCTGTACAGACGCTGCATTTAGTAGTTCTATGTAGTTCAGATTATCAAGCTTTATTTTTCCCTATCGTGAGTGTGCACTTGTTGAGAGGTACTCACATGCACAGATTTACACATATCAACACACATGAACATGCACATCCAAACACACACACACACAGAGCATATTTTGTATGCAGTCATACACACTCAGATGCAGACGTGGGAAGAACAATTGGCACTTTGCAGGCCGGGTCTCGGGCTCTTTCAGCCTGAAGAGATGGAACACATGTCTCGGGCTTTGTGGTTTCCAGGAGCCCATACAGGAAACCCATCGGGTTTTGTTGATGTGTCACTTGCACCCTCTCCCCTCTCGATGCGGTGAAACCCACTTTCTGTAAATGATAGTCCCCTTTGTCTGCCATCAAAAAGACTCCTTTATTTACTTCTCCGCTATTCTTGAATGGGTCTTGGCAGCTGTCATGCAAAACCGGTGAATGTCATTAGAAATTAATTCACTCAATCTACAAGTAATTACATTTTTTTTTTCTTAAACTCGCTCCCTGCTGACCCCCCTCCACATCGCATCACGTGTCGGTCATAATTATTGCTGCTCGCAACAACCTATGGCTTCTCCCGAAAAAAACAAATAAACAGCAGACAGCGCCCATCATTTGTAAAGTGAGCGCGGGTGCTTAATAGAAACATCATTAAAATCAAACATGTATTATGCAGAGGCTGATGGAGTTAGTTATGTCTGTCCAAATGTCTGCATCACAAACGGCTCACTTGATTAACTGTCAAATTTGATTACAGATGGATTATATATTTAACAGCTGCAGGTAGACCACATCCTGGTGCTGTGCTTTTAGGATTTCTGGTCAGTCATTAGCATACAATTTGCAAGCATATGTATGGTTTGTGCGTGTCTGTGTATATGTGTATGTTTTACAAAGCAAAGCTTTGCATGATTGATGATCGTGACAAAATACATACAATGCTGGAGCTACTGCAATAAGCAAATATGGGATGACAAAACAACCCCCCCCCCCAAAAAAACGTTTTCAAGTCAAAGCTTTAGCTGACATCCGCTTTGGGAAAGGAAAAAAAAAATGTAAACTGCCCAATCCTGCACACACACTGTGAGCTCCAGCAGACATTAACATGTAATGTGCTAGCTCACACCTTTTAAAACGAAGAGGTAATGGACATTTCCTTTTGATGTCTTTCAACATTTTCAGTCTGGCATTTATAATCCAGTTCAGATTAAAAACACTCCCCTGTTCGAATGCTCGAGCGCCGCAATATAAAGCTCCTAATCTCTGGTTCCCAACCGCAGAAAATCCTATTAAGATCACCTTCTGTTTAACACACACATTGTTACAAAATGCAAAATATGCAGCTTCACCGGTACAGTCTTAATTGAGGGTAAAGTGCCCCCCCCCCCCCTGAAAGATGGAAACTGCACTGTATGCAAAACCATTTGAGTCATTTTGTGAATGTCTGTCAAGAAGAACCTCCAAACCACAGATTCTCTCTTGGGGAGGGGGGCCCTCAGGGCTGAGCCACAGGGAGGGTTGGTGGGGGGCGGGAGGGGGGGGGGGGGGGAGAGGGCACAGGGGTTTTCGGGGTGTCTCACAAGGAGGTGTCAGCTTGGGAGGATTTGACTGATTAGGTAATATTCCCGCGTGTTCCCGTGTAAGCAACATCCCTGAGGACTCGTTTCCCCCTGTAATTCCCGTCCTCGCCGTCACTCTCTCTCTCTCTCTCTCTCTCTCTCTCTCTCTCTCTCTCTCTCTCTCTCTCTCTCTCTCTCTCTCTCTCTCTCTCTCTCTCTCCCTCTTAACATGGCGCCTCGGTGCTTAAAGAGCCGCCCCGTGACAACGACCTTGATGGCCGTGGCAGACGTCAGCTTCTTTTTTTTTTCTATCAGCAAAGCCACTTACCCCGAGAGGGCGCCCCCCCCCCCCCCCCCCCCCCCCCCCCCCCCCTCCACCCCCTTGTGGACATGGTGACGCTTAAATTGCCCCGGCGTCCACCATGGCAACCGCTCGGCGGCGCGCGGGGGGAAAAGAGCATCTAAGGGTGGAAGGTTTCTGGTACGATTCATCATCACAACCTCCTGTCCCGAAGAAATGACCTCGTAAATGCATCCGGCTCGGCGGCTAATGGGAGGTTGCTAACCTGTTGTTACTGACTGCAGTGTCAGATTCCAGGAGTTAAAAGAGGGGGAAGAAAAAAAAAATGTTACATTGGATATTCTCCAAGGTGACCTGTGAGCATTCCCGACGACCGACGGGGAATAAAATGCGATGAAATCGAGTGCAACAAAACAACGCTCTTAGCGGCCGCTGACGCTAATTGTCACACTTACAATCACCGCGGCAGTGACAAAGGCTAATACAATTCACAGAAAAAAACATAAATGACCACTTTATAGAACATAAAAAGGACGTCAGTTCACTTAAAAGCCTTGGTGAGACATCTGACAGCCTTTTGATGTGTGCTGCAGCCTCTTAGCAAAGCATTCTTGACTCCTCAGATAAATATGGATCGAGAGATTAAACGCGGCCCCTCCATTTGAAACGCTCACGTTGCCGCTCCGCTTTTGCTGCATTATCAAGACGCAAATTAATGCCACGTCTTTACATTCGCCGCTAAATAAAAAGCTCTTCACACCTTCGAGGGCCCCCGCAGCCCACCGCGAACCACCGCGGATCGTTCCGGCCTTGTGTATAAATTTTGCCTGTTATTCGACGGTAATCATATTAGTAGATTATCCTTTGTGAGAGATGAAAACTGTCTGAGGAACAGGCAGCGGAGCACTCGGTCTGTAGACGTGGATATTATGGGGGGATGGGAGGCAGTTAAGCTTTCTCTTAACAGCTTTTGGTGAGAATAGATGAGCCTTTTTTTTTCTTTTTTTATGATTCGAGATTCACGGCTTTCAAGAGACTCTGAACGCGATTTCTGGACCTCCCTTTAAAAAAAAAAAAAAAACGCATGTGCTGATATAAACACCGGACGGTGGTCAGCCATCTGTTTTAAAGATAAACGTGTGATCAAAGGGCATAACAAAACATGTAAGGGCCTTTTTTTCTCCCCTCCTCCTCCTCCTCCTCCTCCTCCTCCTCCTCCTCTTCTTCTTCTTCTTCTTCTTTTTTCTTGAAGGAGAGTTTAAAGAATGTGGAGCGGTTTCCAGGGGATACGAATGAAAAGCTTTCGGAAATGTGGGGAGGAATTGAGCTGAAGGGGCAGCTTCTGAGAGAAATTCCCCTGTAGCCTTTGGAGCCATGTGAGGAATCACCGGGGTTCTTCTCATCACACAAAGGAAGGGAGAGATGTGGTAATATTCAGTTACGGCGCTCCCCAGTCCTCCTTTAATGAATGTTGTTTATTAATAAAAGAGACAGCAACACAATAGCGCGCTCGAGTTGACCTTTAAACCCCTTCTGTGTCTCTTAGAATTGCCATTATTATTGCTAGTATTTGCTGTTTTAGCTCGGAGGACTTCACTTTTGGCTCCAATACTGACAAAGCAAATAAAAGTTGAACATGAAAAGAATATATAATATATAGACTGAAGTCGGGACTGTATGGAAATCACTCTCAATAGATATCCTTACAAACGTTGGAAAGCGTCACTAACAATACAGAACGGGAGCCGCAAAGATGAGTTAATTAGATGAATCAATCATTTGATGGCAGAAAGGTTACGGGAAGAACGTTTTGGATCAATTATCTCTTTCAGCAAAGCAAACACTGTCAGTTCTTTCCTGTGTTAACAATATTGTGAAGTGCTTATCTCAGAAGTGTTTGGTTGTAATTTAAAATACAGAATAATCAACAGATTCATTGTGATATTTACAAAAGAAAATCTATGTATATTTAAAAATGTTTCCAGTACATTCCACAACTTAAACTATGGTCAGCAATGAATTATTTTTGCATATCTATACCCGGTGTGTTAATGAATGTGTTAATAAAAACGGCTAAAATCCGCGAGGTGCTCAGTTTGACTCGTCATCCTTAAAGCTGACGACTTCCCACGTGTTGTCGGGGGTTCCAGCGGGAAGCTTTTCAGAGTCGGGGGGCTTCTGTGTTCCGGACGCGCGGCTTAAGGTGGAGGGTCTTTTTTGCCGTCAGCGTTCACAGTGCGTTTGGAGTCTGCCTGCCTCTTGACCCTCCGACACACAAAGGATGAAAGAGGCGAGAGACGTCTGACGGAACGCACGCCAGCCACACTCCGCTTTGGCTTGGATTTCTCCACAAACACACACACGCACACACACACAGAGGTTCCCGGCACACAAACCCCCACGTGCAGACAGGTTACACTTTGTGTTACCTGGCAGAAGCCCACAAAACGAGCAACGACCCCCATCTCCTTCACAAAGGCTTGTGCAGGGCCAGCTCACGGCATAAGCGAACTAAGCGGCTGCTTGGGGCCCCCTAGCCAGGGGGCCCCAAGCAGCCGCTTAGTTCCCTTATGCTGCAAGCAGCCCTAGTTTTGTATTATAACCTCACTGTATTCGTTTATAATTTTCGCTATAACAGTATAGCGTGACATTTGTGCCAATAATCTTCTAGCACAGGTGACTGTGCGTGGTAGGAGGGGGGCCCCCAAATAAAATTCTGCTTAGGGCCCCCAAGAGGCTCGGGCCGGCACTGGGCTTGTGCATCAACACGGCTCACATTTGACAAACCAATGCTTTTTCTCTGTCTTCAGCATATCTGCATGACTTGTTGGGAAAGGGTTTGCGCTTGGAGCTACGATTGCACGACGTGCACACAAATGCGAGCAGTCACCTTGGCAACCGATCAATTTTTGGTCGTCCGCCTGCGATGTGCTCATTATCGGTGCGTTGATCGTTCTTTACCCGACTGCCCTCATTAGGTCTGACAAGTCACGCAGTGATTAAAAATTGGAATGCTGCAACAACAGTGCGAGCATTAGGATCAGCGACTGCCTTAACTCCCAGTGACAAGGAAAGCCTGGCCAACGACTCCTCTCCAGTCAGTGGGAAACCTTCAGCCTGGCTGACTTCTGCCGATTCAAAGCGACAGCTCCTGAAAGTGTAAGCGAGACCCGCGAGTCCGGCGAGGGGCTTCTGGGGTGGCGGAGGGAGGGGGGAGGGGGGGGTCGCTTTTTTCCACTTCTTGCCTCTATTATTATCTGGGTTTAATCAGCTAGAAGCGCAGAGGTGAAAAGGCTTCGGACGAGCGAGATCCAAACTCTCTCTCTCGCTCGTCTCTGCCACCTTTGGATGGCAAAGACGGTGTGAAGGCCCCTTCACCATATGCTGTTTGTGCAGCACGCGCCGTGCAGATACGCGGCAGGTCGGCAGTTTTCGGTGACACCGAGCCAGCTCTCTGCGTAACCGAGGAAAGAAAACGTGGCGCTGGGAGAACGGAAAGGATTCCGGTTTGCGTGATCGTCGTCCAAGTTCAAGGGCTCTAATTAATCACTTCTGAGGGGGCGACTTCACAAGCCTGACAACGCGCTGAAATTTCAGCGCAACACGAGGACACGGAAAAAAAAAAAAAAAACTTTCAACGAAGGAAAGCCGTAGTCCAAATAAAACTCATCTATACAGACAGGAAACATTCAAGCATCGTATCTCCTATGTGTCCCACGTGTCTGTGTCTGTGCAGAAGCATCACTCAAACAAAACAGCGACGGATGGGTTTACTTTCCATTCCAGCGTTGCTCAGTTTGTGGGCAAAGGTGACGGATTGTTGGTGAGGAGCCAGCGGATAACATGTCCCCGTCCGCTCCCCCCTACCCCCTCCTCCCCCCATATGCTCCGGATAGCGAGAAGGGACTGGACGAAAGGCACGACACGCGCCAGCCAGGCTCTGGCCGGCCACCAGACCCGGTCGTCAGCCTCACCTGCTGGGAGCAGAAGGATGAAACTAGCAGAAACCCGAAAAAAAAAAGAAGAAAAAAGGACCCGGCTTTAGATATTAGATATTAGAATAGAATAGAATAGAAGCTTCGAGGGATAAAGGGGCGAGAGGATGTGGGAGGAAGGCTCGGTTTCAGTGTGTCGGTGCTCAATGACTTTGTCATTCTCCTGGTTCAAATAAGAGGATCACCCATAATCTTCTCTCGTGCATGTCGATGCCAGCGGAGTTTGTCCCATTGATGGATGGATCATTTTGTGTGACAAACAACAGTTTTAACAGCGTCAGAAAACACGGATGACTTTCAACAGCTAATATCTACTTTTTTTTAAATAATGTGTGTCCAGTGTTTTGGTTGTGTTTATTTAAATCTCATCACAGCTTTTGTTAAGAGAACTATCAATAAACTAATTGTACCTCTTAAAACGGACAGAAACAACAAGTCATTGCGTCAGTGCCGTTGTGTCAATTGCGTCAGGGGGCCCCATTGGTTAGTTCGCTTATGCCTTGGGCCGGCCCTGCATTGCGTTCAGTTATTAATAAATTGTGGCGAGGACATCTCGTTTCAACACTAAAGGGTCAGCGGATTGTGTGGTTCTACAAAAAGCAGGACCAGATAAAAGGGGGCCAATCATAATAATTTGCCGGATTGAAAATCAAAAATTCAGTCAAAGACAGAAAATTAAAACCAAAAGCAGTAGTTGATTTGGCCTTGGCACCAAATTAAATGAGTGAGAGCTCCTGGCTCCCGCTCATTGGCGCTTCAGTGAGTTACTGCCCTGCAAAATAAAACCTTGTTGAGACTGCCGATGCATGATTAAATCATAAGGGGTCTACTATCAAAAGATTAGCGTGGGTGGGGGGTCAAATAAAAGGCATTTCTACTGATGAGGAAAAAGGACATATCCCAACATTTGCAAGGTGGCGGTGAATTATGGAGAGCGTCATACTGCAACATTTATATGTAACCAACAGAACTTGCAAAGCATCGTGGCTCCAAGTTCACTGCCGAGTCTTGGGAGACATTTAAGCATTCTTATTTCTCTGGTTCAATGTTTTTAATTATATGTTGGCAGGGCTTAAGATCTCATTAAATTTGAGAGTATCATTTGGATGCTAGAAAGACAGCTTAGTGTCATTCAGTGCTTTGGTGACGGACATAATAAATCCTGTGCTTTCTAATCCCGTGATGTTAAATTCATTTTCCAAACCTTGCAAATAAATCGCCGAAGACAACCTCTGAAATGCGTAATAGCAGATGTCACAGCATTCACAGACAAGTCGGAATACCCTTATTTCGCAAGTGTCAGATAAAGACGGAGAAGCCCCGAAAAAAAGCAAGTAGAGAGGAAACAGATTGTTTTCCCTCCAAAGTAAGACAAACTCACTTGTACATCCCCCCCCCCCACCGGCACGTCTTAGCTGGGTCATATGTATTCATGTTGATGCTGATACTTGTTCCGTCTACAGTCAGCTGTCAGCGGCGTTCATCCTGTGTCATTTGTTCGTCTCTGCCCGAGGATCGCGCCGGCAGCTTTTAACCGGGAACTATGAAGTAAAGAAGATAATATCTCAAGTGCCGCCGCCTCAGTTTCGTTTATTTCTCTTGCGAAACTGTGCGTAATGACTAATTGTTAACGTTAATGTAGTAGTGCAATGGATGTTGCAGATGGTACAATGCTAAATTGCTGGAAGTATTTTGTTAAAAACAACAAAGCCATGTGGAGGCCTTTTGTATTTTCAAAGGCCTTTTTTGAGAATTTTAAGAAGAAGGTAATTAGGGTTTTTTTTTCGCAACAGAAGTCTAAAGATGACACATACTCCTGAAAATTCGCTTAAAATGTAGTTATGATTACGCACAAATAGGCCCCTTCAGCAGATGATTGTGAAAACAGCTTTCAGACTCATGCATCATTCTGCATGGTGAAGGTCAAACGTGAGGTAACTATGAGAAAAAAACATTTTCTTCTGGCTTTTTTTTAGTTTGGGGGGAGGCTTTAAGATTTATTTTCCCTCTTCGTCCAGCGCTGCACTTTAGATTTGCTGTAAAAATAAAAACACTCACAGCATAACAGCTTCAGATGCCTCTTTTTGTGCCTGATTGCGGCTCAGTCAACCTTTACATAAATGTTCTTTAGTTGTTGCTGAATCACAGTGAGCCAGAATCCCCGACTAGACGTTCAAACATCTCAATATTTTCCATTTGTTAAATGGAATACAAAAAAAAAAGAGTGCAAAGCAATTAAAAGAATCAAACCTGCTTCCGAACATCTGTCCAGTCCCATTTGAACGTTCCTGGGTTTCCTAGTCAGCGAGCAGAATGAGATTAAGGGATTGTACCCATTGAGCCAAGCTCCGTGTTCACTTTGGAATGAATGAAGACTCAACAGGTAATTACTTCACCTGCCATTGACACTGGACATTGATTTTAAGTTAACCGGCTTTTCCCTGTTGTTTTTCTGGCAATATTAAGGTACTCGCCTCAGTGTCCCAAATGAATACACGCGTGTACTTGGTGGGTTCCGTCGGCAGCAGGGGGGGGGGTGATTACATAATAGCCTTGACACGCTGATCAAAATGTGGTGTAATTACTGAGTGCATTTTACTCTTAATGCTTCCAGCTTACAGTAAGGCACATATACCACCGCTCAACAGCAGTGAGGGAGTTATGAAGGGGTAATGTGTTTTCGTAAAACTGTTTTTGCGTCCCTTTCGCCACGACTTGGTCAATAACAGAATACAATACGCAGAGCGGCCGAGCGGCTCGCTGGTCCTGAATGGTTCCTTGGATGTGCAGAAACCACCAGATTTCAATGCAGACACGTGAGACAATATGATCGGGACACCTTGTTATGCCAAAATGGACTCTTATGAGACACTAAACCTACTTGAGTTGGAATAGATGGACTGTTTGTTCAGTGACAAGCGTAAACCGCACCATCCCTCTTCCCAATGAGACTTTGGTGTGCCATCCATTTCGGAATAGATACGATCTCCTGCTGTTTGTTTGTATTTCAGAGCTGTCCCGTGTACCTAAGAGAGTGTTTTCTCTCAAACTCCAAAATGAGATCAAAACAATATAAAACACACAATCCCAGAGCCAGTGGTCCAGAAATGCAATAACATGTTTTTTTTTCTTCTTCTCATTCCAGCATTAATGAAGTTCATTTCGTAACAGTTTAGTTTAATTCCCACAAATTGAAAGATGGGCTCTCCATTAGCAGCAGTGAACAAGTACGACTTCATTACCACAAGTAGAACTGTGCATCATAAAAATCTTATTAAAAAATTGCCTTCCAAATTGCCATATTACTTTCTTTATGGGGTAATTTCCATACTACATGCAGTAATAGAATATTTTCTTTACCCTCTAGTGCATATTAAACTCACTTATCATCCCCTATGAAGTCACCGCATTGTGAATTTAATGGGGGAAATAGGAAAAGTTGTTTCCCATCTTTCCCCGGCAAATATATTTATAAGCCAAAATTGACATTGGCATGTGCTTCGGAGACGCAGATAGCCATTTAGCAGATAGTCACAACACATTCTGTCCCCTTCGCATTAGAAAGCAGCGCCTATGCCAGTAAGTTAAACACAGGAACGACTTACAATGGATTAGAACAGAGTCCGTGGCTTTAAAGTATAGGTCAAGGTTGGATGGATGAAGAAGGGAGTCAAAGAACGCCGATAATGAAGTGATAAATGATTCAACTCTGATTAGAAATATTGCAATTTCTCAGTGGTGTCAGTGGAGCAAAGGCATCAGCACAATGGACTAGTTACGGCCTTCTTTCGTAATTGAGACTAGACCTTCTAGCTGTGCCCCACAGCTCATCATTAATCAAGCTGAATGAAGCCGAGGCGATGTGACACGTCGGATGGTGGAGGCGCTTTTTTTTTTTTTTTTTTTTTTAGGTATTCAGGCGAACCTGACTATTCAAGCACATAACTGTTTCCTGCTACTGTTCAGTGACGTCTGCTTAGCTTGTTATCCTTCATTTACAGTGTAGTTTTTCTCATTTGGATGTTTTCGGAGTGTGAATGTTAGGATAAGTTCTCTTTTGGGACTTTATTACCGGACTTGGCGACATCTAATTCCCGATCCCCACTACAACATTTACGCATCTCAAACCTCCCCTGAAAACTTTTACATTTAATACAACCCCGCCAAATGTTAGTTTTAGTTTAACTTCAAAGACACAAAAACCCAGTAAATCTTCAGGTTGACAGTGACAGGCTATCCTAACTGGCTTGTCACAAAACAATCAATAGGTCGGCGGAGAGGCAAAGCCCATTATTGTTGAGAAAGATGTTCATTAATTATGTCCTTTAATTGGATTTAGGCAGGTGCACAATGAACACCTCAGCCAGGGTGGTCAATGGTGGGAAAAGGCCCGAGCGTCACTTTCTTTCTCTTTCTATTAGGAACCAGCATGTCCCCTGTCTCCACCAATCGCTCTGCTCTTTATTGATTAATGACCCTAATTTATTATCGAGAAGGCTGCGAGTGGCGCTAAATGTACTATTAATCAACTTTCGGCGTCGAGTTGCGGGGATCTGCGTTGAAAATGCCAACAAGAAACGCAGGAGGCCAAAGTGGCTGTTTTCCCTCGGCTCCTGTCACAGGAAGTCAGAGGTGCTGATTTTTTTAGCGGGAGTTAAGAGTCTTTCGTGGCTCTAACGCCGGCTGTCCCCAGTGACGAATGTCCCTCGCGAGGAACTCAACATAACGGCGTTTGATGGAGTGACCGCATACGATTCTTTCCACGATTCTTTTTCTTTTTTTTTCCAGGGCGGGGCCGGCTAGAATAATGGAAGAGCCGTTCACAACCCTCAACGGCCATCTATTCATTTGAGAACGGGAGCGAGAGAAAAAAGGCCCGCGGCCCTAAATATATCACAGATAGATCAACAATATTACATTACGCTGAAAACAGATGAGAGGTTAAAGGACTGGAGGCAAAGCTGCAATGAATCCCAACGCTCGCTGCGTCTGTGCGGGGCCATTATTCCACGTTGAGTGAAGACATTTATGACACTTTAAACTCGGCTTTGTACAAACTACAATTGATCATAATTTCTGAATACTTTGCTGAACATCCTCCAGCTGGTAGTTACTCCAAATGCATTTGAACCCTTCAAAAGTACTCTTTTTTTTTCTTTCTGCAGCGTTTTGATGTATTTTTGAAGGATTTTACAATCAAGCTCTGGAACGCTGGAACTCTGTGCCACTTACAGTAAATTGTCCCTAATTTAACTGTGAAGGTTATAACTAGAAATCAGTCCATATACTTGTTATGTTTTATTGAATTAATGTAATAATAAACTCTCTGTGTTAAGTTACAAGTTAACGCCAGCAATGTTTTTTTTTCCTTTCTGTTTTTATCCAAGTCCTCCACTTTAATTAACTGTATCTTCCGCTTCCTTTCCAACATTTTATATGAATTTCCAAATTTTGGATGTATTTTTTCCCAGTTAGTCCTGCGCCCTCATATTGTACCATTATAGCTGCAGTTATTGTGAGGAACAAGGACTATTTTCCTGTTAAAAACCCATTGGACAGAATGAGAAAGCTGCTTATATAGCTGCTTGTAGGCTTGTTCACTATGGCACAACTTTTCATTTTACTGTCCAATACTGCTGGCAAAAAAATACATTTTTTACATTACAATTTTACAATTCTTTTGCTGCTGAACCTGCTGGACCCTATACGATGGTAAAGTGTGTGTTTGTTTATGTTCTATTTGTTAGACAAAACTAGACCTTTAAAGACATCACCCTGTTATTGGGATGGACATGAGTTTTCTAAACTCATTTATCCGTTGGAAAATCATATTTACAGCTTATTTGATTGTGAGACTAATTGTGCCGTCTTAAATCTATAGAAAAATATCACGATTCAAAGCCTGACAGACTGCTGCTTGCTACTGTAATCCATTGCGCCTCTTGGGGTAAAAGCTTGAGGTTAAAGGTAACTGTAAACACGCTGCTATCCGGCTCGGATCGGCATGTGTATTCCCTCGGGAGGAGCCCTGGTGTCACTGACTGAAACCGGGTCACAGGAAGCGCGGAAGCATCACATGGGGGAAAAATGTAAGCGGCGTTCCCAAGATGGCTGCGCGGCGCAACGTGACAGGAAACAAAATGACGTCAAACTATTTTCTTGTCATCTTCTTCTAAAGGACGGGTAACCTTCGAGCTGATTTCTAACATCACGCGCCGGCAGGTGTGCCCGACTCCGAGGTCGAAAAAGCAATGTCCCATGATGATCAGGGACAATCCGCTGGTTTGTCAAAAAAAAAAAAAAAAAACTGGCAGAATCTCCGTCTCCGGCAATAGCACCTTGTTAGATTGAGGTGCTCAATCAGGGGAGTGCTGGAGTGCCCGGCCAGGTTGAGAGTGGTGATTACCGGTGCACGGCTGTCCAAAGCCGCCTGAAACGCTGCGCCTCTCCACAGGAGGCCCTCTGACATTCAAGCCTGCATTTTCTGAATCAGTCTTGAGTGATTAGGGCAGCGACAGGCAAAAAAAGGGACGGATCAAACAATTATTCCTCTCTGTCCTTTTGACGTGTGGCAGAGCAGGAAGAGCCGCAGCCCCTCGATGTCTGCCGCTGCTAAATCTGCACCCGATAATAGAACGTTGAGGTGTTTGTCTCATCCTTTCAAAGAATCGCGGCCTTTTTCATTTTATTAAATAAACGGGTTGACAGACACGTCTTTTGAAGGGAAAGATCATCCTTTTTTTTTCAGCTGAACAAATGGATACAAGAAAACCGCTAATCAATCCATTTCTTTCACCAGCAGAACGGTGATGTGTGCAGTGCTTTAAAACCATTGTGCCAAAGCAACACGCCACTAATAATGTCTTAGTAAAAGTAGCTTTTGCAGCCGTTTGTGTCTGTTTGTATGACCCCGAACAATAAAAGAAAATGCATCACAGCGGAGGTCAACAAAAACCAAACAGCAATGATATTTACATCATATGTAACTGCACACTTGGCGGTTTTGTTGCAGGCAGTGCAGCATGTCTCACAGCACAAGAGGGCAGTGTGAAATCCCTCCGGCCAACTTGCCGCCCACCTGAAACAACAGCCGTAAAAAATAAAAAAAAAACCTGTTGTAGCATGGCTGTTTTCCTCAGTGAAGTGCAGAGATCTGATTACAGAGGGGGGGGGAACGAGACCACAGTCTGCTTACCGGGGACGGGGTGACAGTTTTGCGTGACCGTTCAGCAGGGATTCCCTTTTCATCTTGGTGGAGAGCGCTGTCCATCTGCACGAGTGTGTTTTCAGACGTAACAACAAACAGAATCGGCGGAATTATTACATTTTTTTTTTTTTAAACGAGCGAGATAACCTCACGTCGCCTCTGCTTCGCTTGGCTTTTAGCAGATTAACATGGAGGAGGTTATGGGAAATGAGTTAAATGATGTAAAATTCAGGGGACTTTCAGTGAATGTGTTGTTTGCTCTCTGTGGAGGAGATGAAACGTGACTTAAAGCATCGACATTATCTGTAGTCAGAGCTGAGAAATGTTGCAGAAACCCAAATGACTGCCAACAGAGCATTTAGGGGAACTAATCCTTAGAGGAAATTATATGCTGTACACGTTTAATCACACGGATAAAGAAACTATAATCCACAGAGTTTTAGCAGCTATAAACTGTCACATGAAGATCGTCATCAGCGAAAAATAGACTGAATCATATAGACTAAAAAAAAGCATAAAAAGAAAAGTGCGTATGGAATCTTTTATATTTCCAAATAGCATACGTGTGATAGGTGTGATATTGTGTGTGTGTGTGTGTGTGTGTGTGTGTGCGTGCGTGATATTTCGGTTGTAGCCTTTCAGAAAGTGGCCCTACTTCAAAGGATGAGGGATTAGAGCCTTTTTTTTTATCCCATAATTAATATGACGGAGGAGAAGGCGACAGCACCTGTAAACTGGACAGAGCCGCCGGTATCCTACTGTGGCCAGAGAGCACCCCACTACCCACAATGCACCACATGCCGCCTCCTTCAAAGACACAATGCCATGTTAGCCACATGTCTTCATTCAATCGGCTTAAGGCTATCTTTTTTTTTGGTTGATGTCGGGTGTTTGAAGACCAAAACAAATAAATACAGCACATGCATCCGTTCAAATTAAAGTGAAGAGCCTCGCTGCCGTGTTTCTGGTTTAAATTCAATTCATTTTTTTTTTTTCAAGCATGATCTGCCGCATTTTCAGTTTTTTGGATAAAATCTGTCGCTCACGCCCAAACCATAAATCCATGTGTCATGTCATGGTCTGAGCCAAAGTTTAAACCATGAAATGACAAATGGTTTTATGGTTTGTATTGTTTTGTTGCATGCAATGTCACAGGCAACAAAAATATTTTTAAAAAGCCGGATCTATTTTAAGCATACTGATGCCATTCACGGCGTTTCCCCAGGCCTATATAGGCGGTTTTACGTACATGCTGTACTGTAAAATCCGAATTTGACATTTCCTCCTCCAGTAATCTCATGCCCCAAAAACAGGTGAAAGGTCGCATTGCTTTCAGAGGGAATGCTGATTTGAAATTGCCAGCAGTTGCTTTGGAGAATTCCCTGGTTGCTTTGAAGTGTGCACCCCGCTGAGTGGCCTAACTTTGACACAGAGAGCCATGGCTGCGGCTATTTATACATCTTGTGGGAGAATAGGTCTCCCCCACGTAACAGACTCCCTTCTTCTCCCTCTGAAGCCGCCCCGACAATACAGCTACGCCACAGAACTCGCCGTTGGTTGGCTGACATAGTGGGATAATTGAAAGAAGCACAAAAGTGTCTGGTCTCGAGTGGGTCGTACATGCTGTTGTTTAACGTCGTTATTTTCACTGTTGTTGAGGACCGTAGGTGCCTCCCCGGCGACTACTATATAGTAAAGTAACGGGGTCACAGTCAGAGAGTCCAAACCAATGCATCTCTTACAATTCTCACAGTTCTATTGATTCTGCCCCTGAAATTTATGTTGCTTTTCAGCGGGACCGCCTGCTGTGGCCCTCACAGCCTCCCCCACAGGAGGGTCACGGTGACACAAGAGTGTTGGGCCAGATGCCGAGTGATCCCCTCTGATGCACCTCCACTTGTAAAAGCCACATCCATCGCCGCTGCAGGACAATCAGGCAAGAAATACCACACACCGAACCTGAATCTCCAGCACGGCCTGCTCTCCTGCTTGCCGTTTTTTTTTTATTCTATTCTAACAACAGCGTATAGCGTAAATCTCCGGAGCAAATGCTCGGAGAAAATAAAAAGATGGGAGAAGAAGTGGGGCGGATGAAGAGGGCGAAAACAGAAAGAAAGAAAAAAAAAAACACACACACACACAAGTGGAGAACAAAACGGTCCAGCTGGTCCACCTTTGCCACTGGAAGTCACCCCGTGTTTTTGTGAGGGTGCGTGTGAACAAAACGGCCTTTGAAGTTGTGTTACAGCACTGTACTGTGGCATCACTACGGCCACTACTAAGCCCCTGCAAAAATGCGCTGGGTGGTTAAAGAAAATGCTATAGAATCCAGTCATAAATCAACTAAATTTTCATGCAAATGGCCTCCTCCATGGGGCAGTAATGTAGTGTGTATAGCAGCATCAATAGTGCATAAAATGCACCGTTTGGCACTTAAAAGAGAAATCATTGAGACATCACAGACCAAATGCACACACAACCTTCAAGGTCAAACACTGCGAAAATAATGAAACCCTGACACACAGAGAGACACACACACACAAACACACAATTGGGAGGTACAACAAGACCGGAGCGTCGTTAAGGCTTTTATCTTCTGCTTGAAGGAGAAAGATCCACCCGACATCCCAGAGGGTACTGATCAATCACGGCCTGACTGGTTCAAACTGTTTGTGCTGGATTCCACATCTATCACCATCCGATGCAGCTCTGTGTCCGACTACAGCAACCCCGAAAAAAAAATAAAGAGAGAGCACTTTCAATTAGGGCATGGCGAAATAGATTCACACCACTTGATTTATCGTGCACGACTAATTAGACAAGCCTTTTTTTTTCTGCCCAATGCAGACGGAGCTGAGACTTCGCCTTGTGCTTAAGGAGGTTATTGTCTTACGGTGGTTTCCATGTCCTTTAGAACGGCTCGTGATAATGACATGAAGGATGACAACGGACTCGGCCGCTTTGATGTTTGAGAGCGGAGCCACAAATGTATTTTTATCTAATCGTAGACGACGTCATGATTTAAAGAGTTTGTGGTACGAAGCAGACGTTGAGCAACCTGGAATACTTTCAATTTCAACCGCGGCTTTTCTGCACCGTACGCATAAGTGTAGATTATGTCATTTACTTAAATGTTGCCACAAGCCTGTACCTCAGCTCGGGTAGACGGCTTAACAATAGCTACAAGCTACAGGCAGAGCACTGGGGTACGCTGGAACTCATGAATATCATTAGCCGTGAGCTGAATTTGTATTACTTTGGGATTACATCTAAACCTGCAACGCAACCTGATTGTAATTGCGAACTGAAAATATGTAACATAATCATATGTAAAGCAAACGTAAAAATACAAATCATGTCGTTGCATTGAGAACCATCCATGTTGGTTGGTTCTGGGAAAGAGGTCAGGGAGTCTAGATGCTCTTCATTATATTTTTTCCCCCACAGTGCCGTTTATAGAGTATGATTCACTGCTGTTCGTAATGAAAACACAGACATGTGAGATGTCTTCACTGCCTCCGTACAAACACCCTGAAGGTCTCTTTTTCACTTCTTTTCAGGTGAATAGACGCAAAAGAAACCTCCATGCTCCTTAGTTTTACAATTAAATGTCCCAGATGGCTTTTACAACTTCATTTATCCACTAAGTACACAATTATCCACCGACAACATTTCCGCAGTAGTATTTAACTCTTTGTAATCAGTGCTATCAGGGGACAGTTGATCATGAATTTAGTCATCCTATATACCTTAAACAGAATCATCTCATAATGAAGGAGATCTTGTGTTTGAACACCCTCTTTCCCCTAAAGACACCGGATCCCACAGCAGCAGAGGTGGCGAAGATGGGTGGGAATTTAGACACATTTCCCTTCAACAAGCCTCAAGGAATTACACAATCTCCCTGGAGACGGTCTACGCCTCCCGATAGGTGCTACCTCAAAGACGATAGGTGGTGCGAGACGGTGACGCTCAAACATGATTTCATTAAGAACCAGTCTTGTTGCACCAGGCCCTTGGTCGTGATTAGATCTTTCGACGCAGAAATATTTTTCGCCAATCAATCTGTGCAACATCCTTAGTGTGTTTTCAATTCAACGAATAAAGAAGTGATTCCGGAGCATTCAGGTTGTTGCTAACAGATTCCTCCAACTGCAACGATTTGGTGATTTTCCGCCACTGCACGGCGATGTAGTAAAAAGATTCGGATTAAAAACCCAGACAGTGACGCAAGGTTCCACTCCGATGGAATTTGAGAGCTGCTGATCAAACCCCCAGTTAAGGCCGAGCGAACAGGACGGAAGAGGTGTCAGTTCAGAGCTTAGCTGGAGGCATAAACTCCACACTCCTCCTTAAGCAAGATGAAAGAATGTTCCGCTTGATACAAACCCGCCTGAACACTTTGACGGATGTGATCGACCACGAACACCCTCCCAAAGACGCGTAGCGACGGCAGATGATCTGCTCAGGTAAAGCAGCACCCGCGCTTTACATTGCGACTCGTTGCAAGAGGGTTGATTTCAAAGTCACTGCTAGTCTGCAGCTCGACAGATTTCCTGCCCATGCGGATGCGAGGCAAAGTCACGGATGTCTTGGAGGCACAGGTGATAATGGGGCCTTAATCGCCACGCCGGTTCTGCTTGTCCCTCCCAATGTCACATATCCGGATGAATGTGGTTCATATCAGCCCATAGTTGGAATAATGTCTCTTTATCTGGTCTTGTCAGACCACAGTCTTGGTCACGTGAAGCGGGTGAGAGATGAAAGGTGCATCTGTAACATTTTAAAGCTAGTGTACTGTATAATCACCAGGTTAATACTATTTGGAAGTTGCAAATTTGGATTAAAAATAAAGCTGAAAGGCATATTTTCGCATGCAAAGATGTTAAGTATTTCTAAACGAAAGGCGGCTGCTTTGAGGGTTATTTGCATTTTCGACATAGACAGGTGATCAGAGCAGACACGTGTAGAGATCCAGCCTTTGGTCAGTGGGAGTTTTGTTTAAAATGTCAACGTAGAGTACTGTAGATAACAATTAATTACTCATTTTTGTTTGGAAAAAAATCCTTTTTCAAGACATAAATCACCAAAAACAAAGCTCCCAAGACGATGCTTTGATGAGGAAGGTTCTTGGCGGAGACACGGTGCCCCCCTTCCCTCCTCTTACCCTCGACCATCCCGGCTGTACCTCATCCAGAAAGGCCTTACCAGCACCCCCGCTGTTCAATACCGTCTCATTTGTTATGTATCAAACGCAAATTTCAACGCATCGCCCTCACATATGCCGCGGTGCCCCAGTGATGCTCTGGCTGCTGTCCAATCCTCAGCTGAATAAACACAGGAGCCATTTGCAGGTTGGCAGACGCTGAGATGTTTGTCTTTCAAAGCAATCCACCTCCCTTTGCTCCGGATCACCCTTTCCCTCTCGGACGCAAGCGGGGGGGGGGGGGAGCAGGAGTTTCCAATAGAAGACGTCACCGTGATATGTACCATGTGCCATGAGCCAGATATTAAAGTTGCGAGAGGTAGAGGAGAAAAACGTCAAACTTTAGAGGACATTATATCAAAGGGAACAGATCAAATAGGACGAATAGATGGTTTGGAATGATTAATCACTGTTATAACGGAATCCAATCTGCAAACAAGGACGCAGATTAAAATAAAAAGTAAATCTTAACTTAATTAAGTAATTACACAGCTTTAAGGAATCTTGACATTTGATTATGACTATTTTATCAAGTTCTATAGAAAACCCAACCGTGTTGAAATCTGCAATAAAAAAGTGGATCCCTGGATAGAAAAAAAAACTCTGCCCCCAACACTAAGATTTAAACAAAGTTTCCAGCAGTTTTTATTTTTTAAGTTCTGTTTTGGTAGACCGGGTTACCTCATCCACATATGCACACACACACACACACACACACACACACACACCCACACACACGCACACGCATAAAGGCACAAACACGCGTGCAAACATTTGCAGGGAAGAATTTCTAAACTCAGTGTTTCAGTGATGTGTCTGTCTCTCTAAACGCTTTCAATCAGCTCACTGGAAAAACACAACAAAAACACGAGCGCGGTAAATGCGGCTCAGTCCAACCTCCCGGAAAAAGGGTAACAAGAAAACACAAAACCTAAAACCCTTAAACAAATGCTACTCCGAAAACACTGTCCTATTGTGTATTCATGACCCGGCTCTTCTTTGGAGATGGCCTTTCAACGACACAAAAGCAAGCAGGGACTGCTGTTTCTGCCGGTTTAAACAAATAACAATGATGCAACAGGAGTGCTTCCAGTGAATGTGAAATACACTGTTGAATTACCCACAATGGTTTGCTACGCATCACAACAGCCAGGACAGGCTCAATATTAACATTTCCTTTTGACGTGTGGCGAAAGGTTTTCTTTAACCCATGGAGGTTGAATGGGAATCAGCGGATAATAAGAAATTAAAAGGTAAAGAGGACACGGGGGAGAGAGCGAGAGAGAAAGCCAAATCCTGGCCCCAGGGCTTAATGTAAGAACACAATGGCCGCCGAGGCGGTAAAGGAGTGGACATTTCTTATTCGCCCCCCTCCCCTACTGCCACCTGCATTACAATTAACCTCATGGCAACCTTGAGGTCTCTGATTAGTGATGGCCTATTGTCTCGGCCCCATTAACGCTCGGCCCCCACTCTGCCCTCAGCGCACTGACATCCACAAATCAAACCCAGGGTATTTTACCACACCGAGCTGGCCTTTCATTTGGGACAGTTAACTAAGGGGTGGCGGCGGAGAAGACCTGCAGAGAACTGCTTCGGTACCTGAGAAGCAGGGCTGGACTGAAACAACGTAAGAATGCGAAACTCGGTTTGTATCGTCAGACGGCCGAAGCCGCCATGTTCAATGCAAACAAGCCGCAGGGGATCAACAGAACGAGGACGGGACCTGAAAGAATGCAACAGGAAATGGATACTTTCCTTTGCCTAATTGAGAATGACTATAAAAAGGAAAGGAATCCAAGCATTTTGCCAACCAGGAGCAGCGAAAAACAGGGAAGCGGAAGCATCTCAACGACTCAAAGCACGCCAGATGTTGGGCTCCCCCCAAGGAGTAAACTGACACATTAAACATAACATCATCTCATGCACTGGAGTGCAATCACAGCTTCTCTCCGGGGAGTTGTTGCACCATGTGTTGCGGACCCCTGTTAGAAAACGAATGTACGGACAGACTGGGACGGCCCGCGCAAAGAGTACACCTGGGAGCCTCGAGTGGCTCGAGAGCTCCACGTCAAGAGCATCAGCTATGTTTGTATTTGTATTAAGTTCAAAAATCAACTCAGAGGGAAGATACGCATCACTAGTAGCGCTGTGTTTCCTCTCATTCCCCGCTAGTTGTTCTTTCTTCAATCACAGCTCTCAGCTGCGACAAGGCCACAAATATTCACACAGTATTAATAACAAGACGAAAAATGCATCATTTACCCAAGAGAGAGGTGCCAACATGTTTTTAAGAGCACCAAACAAACATTCTTCTTATTATGAGTAAATATATAATCTGAATTAGTCAAAGTAGCGTCAAAACAAACAGTTGTGAGACGTAATGCATATTTATCACTTTAATGACGAGATCGAGCAGAAACCAGCTGGGTAGTTTTAGTCACTGAACAGTACCATTTCTTCTGCCAATGTAGGATTTGTGTGATGAGGCAGTTAAGTCAAAAATGAAGAATTATAATAATGTCATATTTTGCAATGGATTAGAATTGTTATATAGTAATTATTGTAGATACTGAATGTTTAGCATTCATGTGTTTGGAGGTGTTAAATTGAACTATGGAGTAAACCATTTCACGTGGTTTGATTGTTCATAAAAGTTTGAGTCTTAGTAGTCTTCAGTGGTCTTTAGTAGGCTTTAGTTACCTTTAGGAGCCTTCAGTAGACTTTAGTAGTATTTAGTAGTCTTTAGTTACCTTTAGTAGTCTTAAGTAGTCTTTATTTACCTTTAGTAGTCTTTAGTTACCTTTAGTAGTCTTAAGTAGTCTTTAGCAGTCGTTAGTAGTCTTCAATAGTCTTCAGTAGCCTTTAGTAGTATTTAGTTACCTTTAGGAGCCTTCAGTAGACTTTAGTAGTATTTAGTAGTCTTTAGTTACCTTTAGTAGTCTTAAGTAGTCTTTATTTACCTTTAGTAGTCTTTAGTTACCTTTAGTAGTCTTAAGTAGTCTTTAGCAATCGTTAGTAGTCTTCAATAGTCTTCAGTAGCCTTTAGTAGTATTTAGTTACCTTTAATAGTCTTCAGTAGCCTTTAGTAGTATTTAGTTACCTTTAATAGTCTTCAGTTGACTTTAGTAGTCTTTAGTTACCTTTAGTAGTCTTCAGTAGACTTTAGAAGTCTTTAGTAGTCGTTAGTAGTCTTCAATAGTCTGTAGTATTCTTCAATAGTCTTTAGTAGTCTTCAATAGTCTTGAGTAGCCTTTAGTAGTCTCGAGTTGCCTTTAGTAGTCCTCAGTGGTCTTCAGTAGTCTTTAGTAGTCTGCCTGCTTGTTCCTGTGAACTCATGTAGAGTGAAGCCAACTAGGGGGAAGAGACATAAGCTGCAGCTTCATCTTCATGACGAGGAAAAGAGAAGTTTGTCAGTAGCACCTGGCCGGCAGAAACACAAGTTTATGTCTATAACGTTATTATTAATATTGGGATGAGGATACACCAGTCTGTTAAAAACAAATGTCAATGTGTTCAGAAAAAATCAAAGATGTGCAACATATGAAACTGATTCTAAACTGATTAGTAACATTTGTGAATAAAATGTTGAGAAACTTCTAAAGAGACCACAGACAAGGCTAAAAGAGAGAATATAATATGGAGCTTATTTTTTTGTTGTAATTTCATCCTTTGAATTTTGTAGCTGGAAAATTAGCATCAGCTTCCTTGGATCTTCCGCTGGATTCATTTGTTTTATGCTGGCACTAATGGCCATTCAAGCTCCGCAGATCGACTCTGGGGGACTAAAGGGGTCAATTTATTCCAACTTAAAAGAAGATATTGGTGTTTCTGAGCTTTCTGCTTGTCTCTTTCATTGTTAGCTCAAAGCCACTTAGACTGTTATTCAATCTGTGTAGCATGTCATTAAATGAGAAATTCAACACATTTATCTTTTACTGTTCGTATCTTGGTTTTCCAACAAGTATCCTCAGAATCATCACACACCCTGGACGATCCGATGAGATGATAAATCAAAGCCAAATAATGCGTCCTATTCATTTGAATACACAGTGGCATGTTCTCAGGTTAATAGCAACCTCAAAGTTTATACTGTTATTTTATCTTCATCAACGACCAGGTGAGGCTTGAATTTATGTCTAATTTTTTTTGCCTATTAAGTATTTAATCCATCCTCGGCCAGGTGTGTCGCTCTGTCCAGCTAAGCAATACGGCAGTTACACCAATTATGGGCTGTCCAGTGTGCAGGTGGCGGAGAAGCTTTTGGGGCACACCTGCCAGCTGAATCAACCATTAGACCACGTACCACACTGTCTCTGGCCCTTCTACCCTCGGGACGGCCCTCGCCATGCAGGTGCAGAGTTGGAGGAACCTTGATGGATTACACCAGATTTAGCAAATCCTCCAATACCCTTTTCATTGTGTGTGAATGAGGCAACTGGATGCGTACATTGCCTGTACCATTTTTGCATGGTTTCAAATTTTGACTTGAACGTTTCCATCCACTTCAATACATGAAACTCAATATCATAAATGGTTTTAATTTAAAAATTTGATTTGACTATCATCATTTTTGTTTCAAAGCTGACGAATATATATGGGATACTAAATGCAAAGAGGACATTTACTGTAAGCATGATCAACTATGGTGTTTTCTGAATCGGACAGCGTTTTGAGATTTAAAAATGTAATTAAGAAATGGAGGATAACCTTTATTTGCAATGTAACAATTCTAATTGGTCACGAACGAAAAGAAACACTACAAACTTCTCATACTGCTGCAATTCATGACGGAATATAAATCGAGGGTGTCCCATTAATATTCCGAGAGGGATGCTTAGGCCTGTTGTTATCTTCCAAAAGATTCATCAATGCTGGTAGTTATTGTCCAGACCCCCCATGGTCGCAATTCTTTATCCTTGCCATCTCTGTAAACTGCATTATTTAGTTAAAAGATGTCATTTTGTTCTCCTCACACAATCTGCCAGACTCCAGGGTGACCGAAAGCAGCCGCACGTAAGTGGGTTTGCACAAGTAACGGCTTAGTGTGTTTCAGATCCAGATGAAAGCACGGCCCGGATTTTACCCGAGAAGGGATTACAGTTCGGTTTCACTCGAGGGTCTGATAGATATTACTAATACTGGCTATTAATTCCTTAGTTGTGTGTCAATCCTTTGTTTAGCATGTTTCCATTGGGCGAGACACAAAGATAATACATGTGCTTTTTGATTACATCAAACTACGTGTTGATTTATGTCAACTGCGCTCATTGTCTTTCCTTTAAAACGCACACGAGCATCAAAACATAAATCGGCACTGAAGACAAAAAGGGGCTTCAAACACAAAACAAAAGCATTTACATTTGATTTAGTTCACATGTAAATGAATCATTTAGCTCTTTGAGGAGCTGTTACACACTGCTGCACTGTTTGCTGACGTGCAACTTGATTTCATGCTCATCATCTTGGCAATTCAGAGTGGTGTTTTTAATCGAGCCTGTAAACAAAATAATCATTAACCGGCAATGCAAGGAAAGCGTTTTGTCTTGGTAAAATATTACACCAGGTGAGGCTGCGTGTCTTGACAGGTCGCCATTTTCCAGCCACTAATTTGCTCTCTTTGTGGCAGTGGCAACTCCCAGCACAGCGGCACGACAATTACATCCAGGTGCAAGGATTTGATTCAACAAATTCTAGGTGGATCATTCCAGCTTGCTGTAGCCCCCCCCCCCCCCCCCCCTCCACTCCCTCGTTGCAGCGTTGTCTCTCTTCTGGCCCAGCTTAGAACAGATGCCCTTGAAAGATCTACAACCCTCACAAGTGACTGAGGACCTTGACAAAAAGCTGAAACACTTCCAGAAACGTGAAAGTCATCACCAACCGTGTTGTATTTCACAATAATTAGAATGAGGGGGCGACTGAAAACATTCCCCTGAATATTCCTGAAGATAATGGGAACTGATGCTAATGAGCATGGAATCGAGCCAATCAAAAAAAAGGAAGAAAAATGAGACGCTGGCGGAGATGGGAAGGTGCCCAAAAAAGAAAAGAAAAAAGAAAAAGGATTGGACTGGAACATGTGGGGTGGGTGGGACGTATGTGTATGCGCTCTGTCTTCTTGGAACAGCATCAGTGCGGAGGGCAGGGCGGCCCCGTGCAATCCGCCTGTCAAAGCTAAACTGCTGAAGAACAATTGAGGGAAGTGTGATTGGGGAGCTCGCACCTGGCAGACGGAGAGACGTCGTCGTGCTTAACGCTGAGCTCGAGTCTCCGGTCGCCACACACCAAACAACGATGGAGGGCTAATAGGTACAAACACACCGGCTAGTGTGATGGTCAAAATAAATTAAAAAAAGAGCAACTTCTCGGAAATATTGTAAATTAAAAAAAAAAAGTGTTGTCAAATGTACTGATTTGTTAAAGGTGGATGAAATAAATGGAACGTAGAAAATACATTTACACCCAACTGTCTCTCCGTTTAGCCCTGGGGGGAGCAGATGACGTGCAATCCAACTAAAAATGTTTGTAGCGTCTTGATCATTTCGGAATTTGCATTGTCTTAAAGCGTGATTCCCTGTTTAATGATAATTGCTACTTTAAGAGAAGACAAGCGTCTTATTAAAAATGCTGGACGTGATCGTCGCCCTTCGGCGAACTCTGTCATCAGTGACACACTACATCTCAATCCTGCAGACAGCTGATTGGATTTACACAAAACTTGGGCCGGAGAAAGTCTCACGCTGAGAGTAGAATTGACTTAGGCCTGTATTCGCAGAGCAAGACGAAGGGCGTCTTATCACACGCCGCCCCGTGTCTTTCTTGCGCGGCCCCAATACGTTCCATGTGTTAGTCCATGTCGATTGAGGCACGAGGGGTCGAATCGGGGGTGCTGGCGAACCTTTTATGGCTTTTGGGATCCATTGTGAGATTGTTCAGTGAATGTAAGGTCCCTGTGGAGGATAGACGGGGAAGCGCTGTGAATACAGTTGTAGCTCGACCTTTGTGCGACAAAGTGCCGTAAGACCGGCGAGATTTGGGAAATTCAAAAGCATATTCAGCACAAAATATATATATATATGTAACCAGAAACCTTCTTCGTTTTCTTTTACGATAAAACCACCTTGATATTAAAATGTAACGATTGTGATTTAGAATCATAAATTGACATGGCTCAGGCTTACTCGTCACGAAGATTAACGCTTCATTGCGTGTAACATGTGAATTTCATTCAACCCTAATGTATAAAAATGCAGACAGTGCAAGCAGGCAGGGGGCTGCGTATGATTTAATTCCCACTGCATCCTCACTGGGGTGCTGGTTCCCAGACTTCAGCCAGAACACAAGCCTTTATTTGATTTAGGGAACTGCCCCTCCCTTGTGTCTGCTCATGAACTGTCCCAGTATGGAATGTCTGCATTATTACACCGCTGACAGAGATTGATGTGTCTCCAAACCATCTGCACATGCAACAACCCTCAACTGGAATTTACTTAATTGCAGATGAATTGAAAAAAAAAGAAAAAAGAGTTTGAAAGAATGGTCTGACTTTGGTTGTTTCGGTTTGAAACATCAATGGGAGAAAGGTTTTGTAATGGACGTTTGATATTCTAGTCAAACACCATCAACAAAAGTTTCAGGAATGCGTTATTTATTGAAACGCAGCACGTGGCCACGGGGTTCGGCCGTGCCAGAAGCAGCTGAAAGCCACCGAGTGATGTAACTTTGAGATGATTTACGAGCCAACGACACATCAGTCAGACTCTTTAATCTGGGCCTCCCGAAATAGATGTTCGAATAATCCTGCATGGTCTTCTGTAATATTAATTATCTTATTTAACAATGTGCAGTGTCAAAACATTAGACAGTCGTTTTTTTGAGAAGCCTTAGTCCAAAACAGCCACACAATATATACAGGAAATTAATACATACATATAAATGTGTATATTAACACAACTTTATTTTGTAATTCACATAAGCATGAGTGTGATATGTTGTCAAAGGCTCAGAGAACAAAGGCTGCAGCGCACTTGGCAGAGAATCGACCTGTAACCCAGAGGGATAAAGTGTTCAAACCTTACAGTACGTCACAGTTTTGTTTAACAAGGCCAGGGATCCCAACACTAATCCCCTTTGGTTATAATTATCTCGCAGTGCTTGATGCTAATACTATTTTAAAGATGTGTTACTATGGACTCTAATCCCGATTCAATCTCTCTGCCTGTGTAAAGCACTGAGAGGAGAAACGAAGAGGGTGACACATGTTATATGATAAGTGGAAAACCTAATATCACACAGTGTTATGACCTGAATATATTTAGGAGAGAGAGGAGGAAGTTTCAGTTTACACAGCGCAAGCAGCTGCAAGTGCAAGACTGAGCACAAAAAAATATATATATATTTGATTACACTTTAAACCAATATGACTATTGCAGAGCCTCAGTAAAGGAAACTTGTACTGAGATCCAAAACATTTTAACGGGACGTTTTACGCTGACTTAACACCTCATTTTTTTTTTACACAAATAAATCACACGAGAGTTTCAATGGACGCACTCAATAACAGATTGTGGTTTTAAGCATAAACCAATTATTTCCTGAAATGAAAACACAAACAACTGGCGGCAGATATTTTTTAAAGAGACACGTTAACGCCATTTGCAAACACGGCTCCTTTCCAATCATCCCGACAGCGACGTGCCGCCATTAATCCGTGGGAAGGGCGGGGCCTGCGGAACGATGACAGCCCGATGCTGACGTCGCGTAAGTTTAGAAACAACCTTCAGCGAGAAGTTCAGCTAGAGGCTTTTTTTTTAAAGGGCTTATCAACACTTGTCCATTAGACACAAACCACTGCTGCGAGAGGCTTCATGCCAAATAGCCGAGTGTGGATGCAGTGCAGGGGCGGCTGTCACATGTTTCCCCGAAAAAACAAGTGGTTGCATTCAAGTTGTGTGTCACTTAAACACCAGTGGCGCTATTTGCTTGTGCGCAAAACAGACATGTTATTCACACCGCAATGAAAAACTTCATTATATATGAATCCATGATGGTTGAATTGCAGCGTATTGACAACGCTGTCTTGCTACAGAGGAACTTTTTAAAAGTCGCAAAAGCTGCAGACGAGGTTCAACTGAGCACAAAGCAGCAGGGCAACAGAACTTGCACGTCGCACCCATTGATGTTCTGATGCGGTTTTTGCGTTCGGTCGTAACGTTCAGCTCCGGAAACCCTTTCATCTGGATCCCACTCGTCATTCCTACAATTCCTGCAAAGTTTGGATGCTATTTGTCGGTTTAAGCCTCGCTGTTTTCCATAAAGTGATCTTCTGCAGAGACTTGACCTTTAGCGAGTGCGAACATTTTATTTGCCCTTTCACCGGAGTAAAGAGGTTTTAGGCACCTCGGCAAGTATTACTATAAAAACATTGTCCTGTAGTGAGCTAAACCACTTTGTTCAACAAAGGAACGATCGGTTAGTCATCAGCTAACAGCTTCCTGGAGAATATTGTAACAGAAAGCCTTTATTGATGCAACATTATTCAAACGCATTCCACACTGACTACAAAGTGTTCCCATAGATAGGCAGACGTTAGATATTATGTCACGTCCCACAAAGGGGGGACCGACCTCAACCAAGACATAATCCCATGACATGGCGGCCATGGAAATCCACTTTGGTCGTTTACTTACAAAAAAGACACGGACGCTGTTCATGCTGTGCAAGAGACAATGACCAACAACCAATGCGGGCCCAAAAATGTATTTCCGTTTGGGGTATTTTCTCGCTCGGTAAGCATGTGGGTCAAACTCACGGCGTCCCAGCGTTCAACATTTGGATACGTTTTCCACTAAAAGCGCCATGTGTGAGTTTTTTTGGTCAGTTGTGGTGTAATTTCCATTGCAGGTGCAAACATCAATTAGTCATTAATCGAAAAGGGTGGAAAATGAATGAACACCTGGGCCGGGGGGGGAAATTCAGGCCAACCATTATCAATCAAACCACGAGTGAGCAACCAGCGATTGCAGTTAATGGGATCATCCCGTTTTTATTTAGGGATCATTATCAGCAAACACGCTGAACGATCACAGTGGAAACCGTCAAACGGTTGGTCACTCAGGAGGCATAGATGGATTTACTGTCTGCCAGAGTGCTTACAAGACGCGATACACTAGTCCTGCTGCAAAATGCCACCGAGCTACACAGGTAAGGAAACCCCAGAAATCATACGAAATTCATCAAAATGTAAGCAGAAGTAGGATCAGGAAGTTCCTTTCGGCCTCGGCTGGTTGCTTTATGTTTGACATTTTAAAGCATGGCCCTATTCTCAACCTCCTCTTGTATTAACGTGTTTTATTAACCCGCATGTTTACAAGAAACGGGCCGTATCGCCTCCCGGCGTCTCACCTCTGTGCGCCTTTCACTTTAGCGCTTGGGCCCAAAATTAATTCAAAAAACCCCCTGCCGAGGTGCTTTCACACGCTTTCTTCAGGGAGCACAGGGGTCGCAGCGGCTCCTGGGAAGGACTTGACCCTGTTACATCACACGTTCCCATCCATTCTCACCTGGGCCGCGTCGAGCCACTCGCTCGGCTGCGATATAAGGAGTCGTAGACGTCGAATGGAACCGCGAGAAACTTACAGGGGCAGCTGCTGCACACAGGCCGCAGTGTGTGTGTGTGTGTTGTGAAATGGGGAATCGTTGAGCAGCATCCAGAGTAGCCTCACCCGGCAGATCATTGTGAATTTACAGGTTTGACATTTGGTTTTTACAGTCTAAATGAGCCACATTCCTCCTCGACCTCTCCTCCGGTAACGGGAGGTGAAGCTAATATTCTTTGCCTGCTAGAGCTCAACACACGCAGACAAACACGCTCAGCTTCCAGAGCTTTCTTGGCTCCCATCACCAGTCAAGTTGCATTTCCACCCGCGTCCCGCTGATGCAGCTGGTGAAAAATACTCCACGCCAAGCGTGCTGTTATGATGATACCTTACACGCCACGTTTGGCTTGCCAAATTTTTACTTTTAATCACCCTCTTTCTGCGATACCAGTATAATTATAAATGAACGCACTGCAGAGAGGTGGTATGACTGAAGCAGACTCCTTCTCTTGGTAAAATGCAATGATTTTGATACCTGCTATAAAGAAAATGGTCTGTTGACATAGTTGAGTCGTAATATTATTTTGGATCGATGACAGTTTTATTTTATATTTATTGAACAATAACAACTGTTTCCCAATGCACACACTAATACAACAAAATGGAACTAGACTACTGCTGGAGAGATCAACTTATAATAAATGATACGAAATAACTGAGCATTAACAAAAAATAGGAAAAAACGTGTAAAGAAGAAAGTGTGATTTTCGAGTTGTGAACGTAGCAGCACTTCTGCAGCCAAACAATAAAACTGAAGCCAAATCTAAAGTCCTCGTGGAACGAGTGAGTTCATCACATGTACTGAGGCGGTTTAATGTGCACAAACATGGGTTTGAGATTTATTCATGTGTTGTTGGGGTTTTTTTTTACATTTTGGACAGTGACAGCAATTTGCAGTAGCAGTCGTTCTGATCCAAAAAGTGCATCAGGCTTTTGAAAAGACGTGTTGTAAACTATCAAACCCTGCGAGCAACCACCCTAAGCACAGACTGAAGAAAGGGAGACGAGATGAGTGAGAACAGAAGCTTGTGAGATTCCCAAATTTGCAAGGAGTTAGAAAATAATTTAAGTTCACTAACAATCTCGTAAAACCGTGCCCCACGGAATAATGGGGGAGTTGGAATTTGTTTAAGACGGTTCAAGCATGCAACAGAATAAAACCCAAACTTCAGTTGGCATCAGGCTCAGCGTCATTACAAACTAGGAGTTCATATTTTTTTTCCGCCATATTTCCCCCAGGGACCCCTCATGATGCACACTGACAAACATCATTGCCCCGGTGGAGTGGATCAGAGGGAGTCTGTCAGTCATTATCTTCGTCTGGTCATCCTCATTCCCAAATAAGTCATTATAAGACTCATCAAATAAGCAGATGTCGACAAGCTGCTTTGTAAGCGAGAAGACCTCTCCTATTAACACACCATATGTGTGTGTGTGTGGGGGGGGTGGGGGGGGGGGGGGCATCCAGGAAGTAGATATGTTGGCTGTTTTATTTCAGGCTAATGGATTTATTAGAAAATCCTTTGATTTTCACTTCTATAACAAATCAGCTGCACTGTGATGGTCAACAAAAGGATGTGATTGGAAACAGCTCTATTTAAGTTATTCACGAATTGCAACGTGGTCCAATATATTTAAAAAAAAGTCAAATAAAATAGGTGGTTGCAAGGGTTAAATAAAGTCAGATTTGGTAACCGGGAGCTCGTGCATTAAATACCACTCTCCAATCTTCCCTTTGGCCACTACTGCCGGAGTGCCCTTGAGCGGAACACGCCACACCCCCACCAAAACAACAACAACATAGCGGCTCAGTGGATAACAGCGACCCCCCACCACCCCCACCCAGGTTTACAGCGGCATCAACCTGTCGCAAAGAGTTAATTGGAGTGGCCTCATTTAGCGACACGTCAAGGGTGAGGGGGGCGGAGGGGGGAGGAGGGGGGGTGGGGTGACGCGACAGCGCCGTGTCAGCGCCTCCACAAATCTCCTGCACGGCCTGAACTTAATAGCGTGTCAGAGACCGCAACTGATGCGCGCGGGTCACCGCGAGCCGATGTTTCACTATAACGAGGCCTCTCCCGACCCGGCGCGGTGCCACTGCGGCGGCAAAGCGGAGATGAATGTCCCAATCAGGGATGTGGTTAAGTGTAGGAAGGAAAAAAAAAGAGCTGTGAACGTGCGAGATCCAGTCAGGATTATCGTATGGAAATACATTGAGGGGGGGGGGTGATCATTTGGGTTTGCTTGGATTCCATCTAAAGATGGATAAAGCTGATTTTGCAGATAACCCGGCCACGTTGGACCGACGACTTCGGATGTAATAGTTGTGGTTCGTAAATAAAAAAGATCAAAATGGGGAAATATATTGGCCTATAGTGTAGGTCAAAGTGTGGCAACCAAATCGGTCGGAGAGCACGATGTGTATTCATTTAAATACAACATCAAATATTACAGTGTGATTTTTACACGTTTAAATTAAATAGTAATGCGACAATATTTTACCGTTTCCATCTTTACTGTTGGACTTCTTGACGGAAGTCAAGACGAAATACAAATTAAGAAAAACTAAAAAATGTTTCTAAACTAAAACATTCCAAGGGGTTTCCTTTTGTGTAAAAACTAATAAAAAAAAAATCAATGACCGCATTATTTCTGTGCGCACACGTTGGCGTTCACCGGATGGATTGCTCCATTACCCGCAGTCTGCCAATTAAAGCCTTCTACGGCCGCAAATACGACAAGGTTCCTCCAAGACGTTTTGGCGTGTCTGCATGCCAATAAACTAAAGTGGCCTTGACTTGAATTTGACCTTTTTTTTTGTTTTACGACCCTCAAGCTCGGCGGATGGAGGCTGATATACCGTATTTGCACTTTTCAAACTTTAGTGGCTGTAAAAAAAAAAAAATAGATATCACACACAATAGTTTAGCCCGGAAATCCAACAGTTAAACA
Organism: Apeltes quadracus; assembly: GCA_021346845.1. Lineage (NCBI taxonomy): Eukaryota > Metazoa > Chordata > Actinopteri > Perciformes > Gasterosteidae > Apeltes > Apeltes quadracus. The sequence goes on from CM037914.1 coordinate 10,209,688, forward strand.
AAACTGCAAATACGAGTGAAGGTATCGATTTGGTTCTCACTGAGTGACGGCAGCTGGCGCACTGCTGAAGGCGCGGGCACCTCATCCATCACGGATAGCTCGGATAAGGCTTCCTTCTAATAATGGACCATGATCCAGGTGTCAATTTCTGCAAATGTCTCATCAAAAAATTGCAGTTATCGGAATATGATGTTCAGGAAAAAAAAGCAGATGAATTTGGACAGAGAGAGAGAGTTCTACAAAAAATCACACGAGATCCAAAATGTCAATAATGGTATCCCCCCCCCCCCCCCCCCCCCAAAAAATTCCGATTTCTAGACGTGTAAAACCATGAAGGGGAAAGGCTGGAAGCACCATCCGGTCTGCTATTTGATGCACGGCTAAGCGGCCTTGCCTTGGTAACGCAAACGTCAGGCTCGCTTTACTGGCCACAAGTGCTGCTGATAAATATTCATGACGCCGGCGCCTGCGCTCTCTCCGCAGCTCGGCGTGTTCTCGTCTCCAGGCTGGAGCGTAAATACACCTAAAGTGGATGTTTTTCCTGCGCTCCTGTTTTTGGTGCACTTCGGCAGCCTGATGGCACGCGCGCTGCAGCCTGTCGTCGACTCTCTTTTTTTTAACGATTATTTTATTTTCGATACCGTGTGTGGGTTCGGTGTAAAGTAATAGAGCAGAAGGGGGAATTAAACTGCACAGTTTGCATCCAGTCGTGGCACGTTAAAGGAGCAGCGATTTGGACCCAGTATGTTATAGGTTCTCTCCCCAGTTAAACATGAGCAGGGGAATAAAATAAAAGGAGGAAGGGGAATTTAATTTCATAATGAGGCTAATATCCACAAATCCAAACAAAACCCATATTCTCAAAGGGTTTTGGGGTTTTGGATATTGTCCATCAATATAAACCTGGACTCTAAACCCGACTTTAATTTCAAGGGTTCTCTCAAGTTCAAGTGATTTTAATGGAGCGTTCAGCTTTTATATTAACATTTACAAATCTGGCCACAGCTTTTCTATTTAAAAATGGCGCATATGTCGCCCGCCTAAAAACCACATAAGATGGGTTTTAACACATCCACTCTTTAACAGCTGCTCTATATTTCGATTTACATGCGAACACGTTTCTATAAAGCTGCAAAGTGACTTCCTGAGACGAATTCACTCGGCGTGCAGCGCGTCTTTTTCCCTATAGCAGTGCATCAGCGAAGCATCAGCACCGGAACCTAAATAGATAGTGTTAAATAGAGTCGAAAAAGTCATTTTTATTACCATCCTTCATTTATCTCCAAATGTAATAGTCCGTGAAAAGAAAATATGAATACATTTCAATACATTTCAGCAAATCATCTAAGATGGTGGATGTTTTTTTTTTTCTTCCTTCTTTTATTTCTATTTTGGCTGATAGAAAAAGGAAAGCTCGCGCGCGTCCGTACACACGCCCCCTACACACACACACACTTACTCCTGTGCTTTGGATGTTGTTGTTTTTTTACAATTAAATTCGCTATTTGCTTGTTCTCGGCCATACAGCCGTCCTGACAAAAGCTTGCAGACTGACAGATCGGGGCTCCGTGCACACTGGCAGTGTTAACCACGATCACTGGCGGCTGCTGATGTGATCTCTGCCTAATGGGGCGGTCAAGCAAGCTGCAGCCAGGAACAATGAGGGGGCCACGTTGACTCCTCGGCACCCTACATCTCTGAAATCCGCCAAACGCGGAGAAGAAAATAAATTAGATTTGAAAATTAGATTCCCGAACAATTAAGTAACGCAAACTATCTCGGTTTACACCGAGGAACAACCGCCGTGATTAATCGATTTAATTTGCACATTACTGCAGGGCAAAGTGTTGTTAATTTGGGATAAACAGGAGATGCAGAAAGGGGGGAGGGGATTTGCTTATCATTGACTGTCAGGGAAGTTGTGTCAGTGCGGTTGTAACACAATCTTAAGCGTATGATTCGTGCAAAAGCATGCACACGCGTACACACGCACACACACACACACGCGCGCGCGCACACAATGTTAGACTTATTTGTGCAGAAAGCGATAATTCTTCCCTCAAACCCGTGCTGAATGCATTATTATGGTGAAAGAAAGTGTGCTGTAGGCTGCAGCTAATTATTAGATTTTATGCAGCTCACTTTAAAGGAACCCATTAGTTTCACACAGCACCCGTGTTGAGATCAACCTCAACAATGAAACCAATAACCTCCAACGCAGTGCATTATTGTTGGTTTTAATCCTTTAATATAGTACGAAATGTATCCAAACATTTTTTTTGTAAACTAAATTTTACATACTAGCGCATTTCTCCATAAATACCGATCAATTCTAACATGTTACCGGTCCTTTACATGCGGATAAATATGGAAAATTGAGCTACTTACATGTAATAATACTTCCTTTCAGACAAAGCAATTGACAGAGATTTTATATTTATCACGTACATAAACAGATTGACACGGAATTTCAGGCTTTCACTACACGATTTATCGACATGACATTAAATAACAACAATGATACTGTGCTACTCAAACTGGACCTTGGACGAAAATGTTGCACTGAATAGGCTACAAAAGCACATTAATACTAAGAGTCGGTTAGGTCGACGTGTAGACTGTAGTAATACTGAATAATTCACATTTGGTTCACAACTATAACATTCTTTTCAATGAAGTCTGTTCATCGCAATATTCTTAAAACCATCTCATTTTCCATATATCTAGGGACCACGTTTCACAAATTCCCTTAAACTGTGATAGAACTATTTACAAAATAAAATATTACATTTTTTTCCGAACGTGGTGAAATCCTTTATGTACAAAAATTCAGGCCTCTACCCGGAGATAGCATGCTTTTGGAGATCTCTTTTGAGCAGTAAAAATAAGGACTCAAAGAAATATCGAGGGGAAAAGTTAAACTCGGTGGCTTGTCCATGCATTCTGTCTCACTGACATAAGACATCAGGCCTCCCGTGTTTTCTCAGTCCATTTCGCGCTGGCTGACTGTATAAAGTCTTCGATTCCAAGCAGTTTTTTATTTTTTATTTTTTTTTCTATTTCTGCAGTCCTTTTTTTTCAATTTCTTTTCTGGGTTTTTTCTTTCCAAAAATATTTACACGTACCATTCATTGAAATTTGACGACAGCGTGCTGTGGCTGGTTGTGTGGTGAACTGCTGAAGCTGCTGGTGATATGGAGCTGGTGCTCTGGTTCTCTGTGGACGGTGATACTATAGTGGGAGGTGTGGACGACTCGTACCCTGAACTGGCCGCTGGAGATGGTTGCGGTGCTGGATTGGTGGATTCGTGGACCTTCAACATTAAGAAAAACGTCATAAAAAAAGCATCCTGCGCAGGCTGTTTGGTAGCTGCTTTGTATGTTGTGCACCAACATGACATAAGAAATGAATCAGAGCAAATGTCCTCATTTACAATTTATGAAAATGTGCAAAAAAAGCGTAATTGTTTTCATTACGAGCTTAATTTATTTTTTAGCTTAAATGTAAGAAATAAACTTAACAAAGGAACCTCCTCTAATACTATTACATAACAGATTTTCTTATTTTTATTTCCAAGAAAAAGCAAAAATGTATGTAAAATACCATCTGAAAAAAAGAATAAGCATCGGTGTTTTTACCTTCATGTGCTTTCGGAGGGAGCTGGGGTGTGTGTAGGACTTGTCGCACATTTTGCACAGATAGGGCTTGTCAGACGTGTGGACGTGCATGTGTTTCTTGCGGTCACTGCTGTTTGCAAATCGCCTGTCGCAGCCTTCAAACTCACACTTAAAGGGCTTCTCACCTAAATAATAAAAAAAAGGAATACATACATTGTTTAACACGGGATCTTAAAATGACATATCATGCGTTGTTGTTTTGTTCTTTGAGGAAACAGATGGTAAGAAGGAAACGGCAGCCTATTTTACTGAAACATTTGACTGGCACGCAGACTACTTACGCACTAAAAAAAAAGAAATGGTAATAAGCCACTAAGGAGCATGCGTTTTTTCATTAAATTAGATAGAAAAATAAAGCAGAAAATGACAATACTTCAAACATTTTAATTTTGCTAGAAATGTCTGTTGACAAGTGAACACTGAATCACATGCCAGTAAAGAGACCGCAGTTGCCAAATAAAACAACCCAGATCGCATGCATATTTTGGACTCAATATTGTCAACATGGGTAGTAAAAAAAAAAAAGCGGGTAATCTGAGTTTATCTTACCGGTATGAGTCCTTTTGTGAATTTTTAGATTTTCCGATCGAGCGAATACTTTGCCACAGCCGGGGAACGGACACGGGAAGGGCTTTTCTCCGGTGTGCACTCGGATATGATTTACAAGTTTGTATTTGGCTTTGAATGGCTTTCCCTCTCTGGCGCATTCCTCCCAGAAGCAGATGTGGTTGGTCTGCTCTGGTCCCCCCACATGCTCCACCGTCAGGTGGGTCACGAGCTCGTGCATCGTGCTAAAAGTTTTGTTACACGACTTCTTGGGGTTCGTCAGCTGCTCCGGCTCGATCCACTTGCAGATGAGCTCCTGTTTGATCGGCTGCCTCATGTATCGAAAGAAGGCCCCGGCTCCGTGGTGCGCGGCCATATTCATGTTCATGGGGCCGTAGCCGTGCAGCTGGGTCGAAGCGTAGTGGTCGGACCGCGGGCTCGTGACGTGGCCGTACTGGTCGGCCCGTCCGTACATGTCCCCCGAGAAGCCCAGCCGCATCTGGCTGTTGACCACGTTGGAGGACGCATGGCTCGCCGCTTGCTCGTGGAGCCCCGGGAAGAGCAGGTGCCCCGCTCCATCCGAGTGTCCGTGTGGCCCCGCGAAACTCCCGGAGGCGAACAAACTGTGCTGCGCCCCGGCGGCGTCCCCGAAACCCCGATTTCTGAAGAGAAAGTCCCTGGTGGAGTTGAAAGCCGCCGTGGAGTAAGAGCCAACGTGGGTCGGGTGGTGATGGTGTCCCAGGGCGGCCGCCGCGTAGCCGGGCGCCTGGGAGGAGAACGCCGTTTGCCCGGAGCCGATGTCGTGGGAGCTGTGGTTTATTTTGAAGGCGCCCATCCCATCCGCGAACGGATTGATCCCCAGCGCTACTTCTCTCTCTGTGACTTCGCCTGTTGAGTGATGCCGCGAGGAGCCGAAAGTAGTGACTCCTATGGTGGGATACTGCGGTCCCGCGTCCAAGAGCATCTTCAGTCTAGACTCGCCGAGACGACTGAGAGCAAAAATCAAAAAATCACGCACAGATATGCTTCCTCCCCCCTTGCTCTATCTCTTGGACCTCACTCGGCTGAGCAAATTCTCCAATCCGCCGATTTTCTGTTTACTTTCTAGGACGCGAGGAATTCCCCTATAACGCTCATCCGATGCACGCGCAAAATCGTGTATACATGCAATATTGTCTTTTGCGGTTTATCTTCCTGTGGCGCGACTTTCACCTCCTCAGTCAGGCGGTGAGCTCTAGACTGATAGTCGCAATCATTCCTGCAGATAAATGAATTGAAAAGACAACACAGTCCAGCCCTGATGAATGGGAGGGGAGGGGGTGGTCACGTGGCATCGGAGCTGCGCGCCTATTGGCGGAGCACCTTTCCCCCCAATAACATCCACTCACCAAATAACAATCCACGATGCAGGGCCCACACTTCTATTGGCCTCTTTGCATCATCAATCCCAGATATTCTAAGATTGCTGACTGTGGATTTGGTTAAAAGGCGGAATAACGGCGAAACCAAAGTCGAGATGCAGAAGGCGACAACCGGCCTTGTGGAAGGTCACAGTACGTTTTGCACACGTATTTATGAACTGTAGACCTTTGAAGCAAATGTGTCTTTGTTAAAGAACAAACCGGGAACATGCGGCTATACGCATTGTTTTTGGTGAAGCGTGTGTGCAGCTTAGGCGCCCACACGTTATCCCAAGGTGTATATTTACACGTGTCTGTGCGCACGTGTCTGTGTGTGCGCGTGTCTGCGCTTGTGCGTGCGCGCGTGTATGTGTGTGTGTGCGTGCGTGCGTTCTCTATCTGGCAGATGCAAGCTTACAACGTCAGGTGAACCCATTATAGAACAATACTTCAATTAAACCCGCGTATTTATGGTCCATAAACCAAGACCCTCGCGACGTGCGTCAGGTGCAGGTTTGCGGAGACACAAGTTTACGTATTTTCTCGGGGAAAGCCCACGGGAAAGCTTACGGTCCGATATGAAGTCTGCCCACTTTCATCGCTCTCTTTAAAGTGCCTTTATTGGGTTATTATCAACTCATCCCTTTTTACCTCGCAGTGACACACAACGCCGTGTTACGTGCTTCTTTCTCTCCCCTTGAACACAAAGTTTCGGCGTCCACTGGAGCTCACACACCAGTGGAACATCTGTGCGTTAGTTTCCCACATCGTCACGCTAAGCCAGCACGTGCACAAAGGTTACCGTGGATACATAAGGCCAGTATTTAACTTGGATCCAGTGGTACGCCTAATGTATCCATCACGGTTTGGCTGTGCCTTTGCGACTTGCAGGCCAGTGATGCATGCGTATTTGTAAAACCTTGTGGGTTGTCGAAGTTATCAAGTGGGATTTGCGGCGCTCTCTGCATGAGCCTCCGGCCGCTGGAGTTCAAAGCCACATGCACATACTTGCCATGCGGACCATTAAAATATCTTCCTGGCTACTATGCTGCGTTTCTACGAGGCGTTTTCAAGCCTTTCCAAGTCAGTCTTGGGAGACCAAAGCAAAAAGGGGACGTTATGTTGTTCTCATCTTAACATGTGATATTTAAAATATGGAGGAATCTTTCAACAGGTGAAAACGGTAAGAATTGCATATCATTAAACAAGGGTCAAGAGTGAATGTCAAAGAAAGTCGGATATGCAACGATAGAAGCTAATTTTGTAAAAAAAGAACTATACATGCTTTGGTGGATTTAAACGGCCAGTGGCACATACCTGCCTCTATGAAGACCATCACATGCGTAAAAGATGCACACGCCATTAACTGTTTAGTGGCATGATCCTACTATGCTACTATGCTATGCAAACCAAAGATTTTAAAATGGCTTCTTTGAGCCATTTACACGGGAAGCATTCACACCAGAGCAGGAAAAAACAGCGTTTTAGGAGACTTTGCTACAGTATAGAACTTTTTGGAGGGTTTGGTATCTTGTAAAACTCCTTTTGCGTCTTGTCTCCAAGAGTGGGCTCGTGCACAACTTGGACCAGAAATAGCACTTCAAAGTTGTGTGGTACGCGGGTGCTGTAATGCCTCTGACGGCAGATGTGAGCCTCATGAGTCCCATGCGTAAAGGCCATTTAATAAACACGTTTTGGATCCATCACGTCCCAAAATATTGACTCCAGTGCCGGACACGAGTCGTATCAGCGAAGATTTCGACAAGTCAATCGTAACCAGGAGGTATAGGATTAAAAAAAATAGAAACTTTAAAAACATGAACGTATTATTATTCAGCATGGTCAATTAATAACTTTGTATGTTGTTTTTAAATATGATAACGACTAATTCAGTTATCTCAAAAGAAAACATATTATTTGCAGTTGATTTTAAGATCAAAGAAAAATAAGATGTACGGTTGAGATAGTGACAAGGCATTTTCACAAATTACATACGATCACATCCGAAGTTAAACAACACATAAACACATGTAGTATTCACATAGAAGGGGTAAGGACTGTATATGACCTTCTATAAGGTCGCTTCACGCAGTAATTACCCCCCCCCCTCCCCCACACCCCTTATTTGGTTGTAAGATATAATTCACTTTAATAAACATAATAAAGTCACCACTGTTAATAATAAGATAATTAAAAAGCATTACTATGGCAATACAAGAAAAATAAATTCCCAATTTGAGTAAAATATCTTTTTTTCGGTCCGTGAAAAAAACGAATATTTTAGTGACCTTAAAACAGTACTGTTTTTACGGCTCATGGCTTTAAATGACAAAGTGAATGCCCAAAAAGAATGAACAGATAATTTATACGGCAATTTCTTATGATCCATATCTATAGAATATTTATTTTGAGATTTCACACAAAAAGCAGAAAATAAGAGCGAAATGTTCTACATGGTAAGATATTATTGTAGTCACCGATACTTACAGTACACACAGGTTTTATTTTGGTCTTACGGCTGCAATGGCACCACCTCCTGTGAGCCTCATCTTCCGCCGTCCTGGGTCTGAGGCGAAATTACCCTGGATCATAACAACAGGTCCCGTCCATTACCATTTCCCCCCTCGGGACAATGGCCGCAGTTCGCCCTATTCACGCTCACTATTTACACGGATCCCACCAAGCAGCGCACGGAGTCGACACGTTAGCACGCGCTGAAGGAACAACTGGATACTTTAATACGGGTATTTATCAAAGCGCATATTAATGCTGCACACTCCGGACATTTTCAAACTCCCACGTGGAGTTTTCCTTCGGTTATGTTAAACGCTGACGGCGACCTTTTACGTGCGTAAAGGAGGTGCGTAATGTGCGCACGAAGGTGTCCTTCATTGCCTGCGATGTAAAATAAAGATATGTGTGCGTTATTTATGATCCTAACAACTTTTACACGAGGCAATGGGCATTCTCTAGCGAGGCAGACCGAGTAGTAATGGCAGACTCAAAGTGGGGAAATTGCTATTTCATAGCCTCGCGTGCTTTGTTCGCTGCGACAAATAGATAGACCACTGTATATCTGGAGCAACTTTTTAGCACTTTTATTGAACAAAAAACCTTTGCATAACAACAGTTTTTTTTCTCGAGCGTTGCCCGAGGCACTGCGCAGGCGCGCTGGCTGCTTGCTGTCACTAAGACATTTTCTTCACGTTGGAAACTGTCACTGGTGACGTCAATCACTGAGCTCTGACCAATTAGAGCGCAGGGTGATTGTTTGGCTCCACGGGCTGCAGCGCCTACCATGAATCTCTATTCAGTATCAAAGCGTCCTGCTGCTGCCTCTCAACCGAATGGGATTCCATGTAGTCTGCAGATAGACCTAACTTTAAAAAGTATTTTTTTTTCTTTATTTTTCATTGCGATTAAAATATATTTGTCATCATCATTATTATTTTGCCTGCTGTCAAGTTATTCTAAAATTAGGAAGTAATGAGCGTGGATGCACTGGGAAGCCCCGTGATGGACCCTACGTTTTCCAAACGGAACACGGCGCTGAGATTAGTTGACTTGGCAGGGGCTCACCACCATCACCATCATCACCACCATACCCCTCAGAGCGTGACAGGCTTCCCGGGGTTCAGCAGCCATCCACACTCAATGGCTCACTCGCACCCTGGGGAGATTACTGCGGAACCCCGCCTGGGGCCGAGTCCATTCGGGCCAGAACACATGGGGCACTCCGCGGCCCTCAAAATCAGCCCAGCCCATCATTATCCCCACCACCATCACCACCACCACAATCATCATATGGCAGGCCACAGCGAAGTGGTCTCCAGTCAAACGGGAGCTTTTGGCCCGGTTCAGGCGACATCGGTCCCCTATTCCATGTCTCACACGGCCCAGGCTCTATCCGCAGGTAGGGACTTCCTCATCCGGAGAGATCTGACAGCTCAAGCCATGCCGGTACTGACTGACCAGACTGCTGGTTCAGCCTCTCACCACGGAATGTTTGTCTCAACAACAGGTAGCTATCCCGGACACTATGGTCATCACCCCGACGCCGGGAACCATACCCTCTTCACCGGACTCCACCACGACCAGTCTTCTAGCGGATCACCGGGTGGCCAAGCGCTGAACGGACAAATAAGGTTAGGACTACCCGGAGACATGTACGTGAGGTCTGATCACTTGAGTCAAGTGGCAAGCTCCAGGGCTGATCCGTTCTCCGCCTCGCCGCTGCACGGCTACGGCGGTCTGAATCTGAACATGAATCTCAGCGCTCACCACCACCACCACCACGCAGCCGGTGCCTTCTTCCGCTACATGAGGCAGCCGATAAAGCAGGAGCTGATTTGCAAGTGGCTGGAGCCGGAGCTATCGCCGAGGAAACTTTGCTCCAAAACTTACAGCACCATGCACGAACTCGTGACGCACGTGACGGTGGAGCACGTCGGCGGACCCGAGCAGGCGAACCATATATGTTTTTGGGAAGAGTGTCCGAGGGAAGGCAAGCCGTTTAAAGCCAAGTACAAACTCGTGAATCACATTCGAGTGCACACCGGGGAGAAGCCGTTTCCGTGCCCCTTCCCCGGCTGCGGGAAAGTGTTCGCGAGATCCGAGAACCTGAAGATTCACAAAAGGACGCACACAGGTCGGTGGCTAATCATTTTTTTAACGGGAATGTTGTGGAAATGTACTACTATTAGATCTATTTTGAATTGATCAATTTGCGTGTTGCAAAATTTAAACACATTGTCCAGGAACAAGGAGACTTTTTTAGAATTTTTAGAGCGTTTTGTCGCCACTTTTAATGTCATTTTCTTGGATTTTCGGTATTTAAAATACCCTCCGATGCATCGTGGCAATAAATCCCCCCAAAAATATGCGCTGCTGACACATCCAGCTCGCCACGGCTGCTGGCAACCTGTTAGTTGCGAGATGCATCAGTGCTGGCAAATTTTCGCAAAGGTTTGGCTTTGGGATGTTATGGTCCTACAGCTCACTCAGACGTTTGACGGTTGAACCTCTTGTTTACACCGCAGCACAAAGACCGAGGCCCACGCCCGGTCGTGTCCATGCAGGCTACACATCTTCACATTGAGTGTGACTGATATGATGATGATGTGTTTTTTTTTTTTTTTTCTCCAGCCACTTGTAGCTGTGTTTACGAGCGGTGCTGTGCCCGTATTCCCACCAATAATCACAATAATAACAGTTGGTTGGATCGTTTTAATACTATAGCAATACCAGGGGTGTGTTTCTATTTCACACATATGCATGAGAGTATTGGAATACCTTCATTTTCCAAAGTGATAAGACATGTGAATATGTAAGCGTGCTCTTGGAATGCTCAGCTCTTGGTTGCCTTTAGCCAACGCAACAAGTTGACAAGTGCAGGCGGCTGAAATGAGTCACCCAACAGGTTGGCGGAGCTGACTGCTTCTGTAATGACTTATACGTGTACGTCGCAGCTGAAGGCAGCAGCTCTGATTTAACCCAGATATCATACAACAGCCAAAAACATACAGCCATACAACATGGCTGCTGGCCTCTGCAGTGCCCTGTTGTGCTGGGAAAAAGGCCTCAAAATGTCGAGTCAGGCTTGTAAATGAACACAATGAGTGTACATTCCTCTCCCTCTTTGGCTGCATGGCACTCCACCCCCCCCCCCCCCCCACTCCCCCCCCTTCTGCTCCATTTTTGCCCCCTATGTATTATTCATATAATTTGCTCACATTACCTAAGTACAAATCTGTTAAATTATTTCTGCATGTTGATTCCCGAGGGGCCTGGTCCTCGGTATCATGTTTAAAACCTAGGTGGAAGTGTGGTTATGACTGGGGCTGCCCCTGGGGTCTGTTCCTCCACGGTTTCTTGTACTACACTAATATCCTTGATTGGCTCTCTCAACCCAGCAGCTGAAGGTCAAATTGATATTCAACCCACAAGTGTAATTAGACAGAGGCAATTACATATTCTCAAAAGCTTTAATCGGAGGAGAAAAATCAGCAGCGGATGATTTCCATATAATTTATTCAGACTGTTTTTTTTGGAGGGGAGGGGGGGGTCATAATCAGGTAGAAATACTTAATATTAAAACGCAAATAGTCTATAGTCTATACGCATGAGTCTGAGTCCATAACCGTTTTGGGGTTTGAAATAGCAGGCAGGCCGTGTTGGCACACAGGCCCGGATGTGTTATTATTGTGCTGCTATGTCTGTGCTTATAGCTTGTCTCTTTTGACGTATGCATTCATGCACCACGCAGGTACAGACCCAGGACAGTGGGGGATCAGCCCTCCTGTTTACACCCCACTCGTGTCAGACCTGTCCAATAGTCACGCTTTTTCTTTTTTTTTTTGAAAGATGGAGGTGAAGTAGGGAAATGGGTCTTTGCTGTAAATAAAACATTTGTTTCCTGCTGGCTCACAGACACTTGGATACTTGTTGCTTAGTTTATTTCACGCCCATACACGCCCGTTGCTGTTTAAAATGAAATATTTATCTCAAGCGCTACCAAACTGCTGCAGGTTAGGAGATCGTCTCTTAAATACGTATTTATATAAACGCCACCGTGTCTCTGACTCTGCATTTGATCGACTCACGTTTCTTTGTGTCACTGTTTTATCACCGCTCGCAGGTGAGAAGCCCTTCAAATGTGAGTTTGACGGATGCGACAGACGCTTCGCCAACAGCAGTGACCGGAAAAAGCACTCTCACGTCCACACCAGCGACAAGCCCTACAACTGCAAAGTGAGGGGCTGCGACAAGTCCTACACGCACCCCAGCTCCCTGAGGAAACACATGAAGGTGCACTGCAAGTCCCCCCCGCCCAGTTCGGGCTACGAGTCGTCCACGCCGTCCCTGGTCTCGCCTTCCTCCGACCTGGGCCGGGAGCCAGGAGGCTCCTCGGTGCTGTCCGAGCCGGTGGGAGCCTCCCAGTCCGCGAACCTGAGCGAATGGTACGTGTGCCACAGTTCAGGTGCCAGCGGCGCCCAGACACCGCCCAGCGGGGCGTCGACGCCCGACCGCACCGACGAGCCGCCGTACAGAAACGCGGAACCGAGGGACGCGTTTTAATCCGAGCGGCCTCGGGAGGGGAGTCGGGAGGGGGACGGACAGAACTCGCTCTCAAAAAGCCAGACTATTAAAAAATGGTTCTTTTGGCTTCGGTGCCTATACATGCCTGCGAAGACCCCCACTGGTCGCATGGTGGTTGAGCCACCAAACATTTGGAAGGAACAAAAGTGCAAACGTTAAAGACGTGCTAATATCCAGGCAAAACAAAAAAAAAAGGATATATTTCCAAACCCCAGCTCCTCAAAATGGTTGGCTCGGTGCCTGTGCAGCGGCCCAGCGGTCCACTAAATCCGTTAGACTGCGGGGTTCACTATTTAGACTAGGCATGTTGGTGTAACACTTATTTTGTAAATTCAAGTTGTGACTTCAATATGTTTTTATTTATTTTTCAATCTGAAGTTGAGGGATTTTGTACCAAAGTGCATGTTTTAATTGGGGCAACGATGTACATTTGTACATTTTGTAAGTTTTGATGTGTTGATGTTAATAGTTTTGTGAGGATCTGTCTCCAAGCAGCTTTTTACTAATTACTGCGGTTATTTGTACAAACGGTTTACGTTTACAGTATTGATTTTTTAATTTGTGCAGAAGGTCAACAATTGAATTGTTTCATAAGTCAGCAGTATTTGATATATGACCGTGAAATTATAAATGTTTTATCAAAGTGGGAAATTCGTGATTTTGTATCATTGTCGTCAATACTTTTTTTTTTTTAAATCTGAAATCGAGCGGCACTAAAAATACGTACCTAATTGCCTTGTAATTTGTGGGTATTTTAAATAAATCTTGTATGACTAAAGTGAAAACTCTGCTGAGCCATTCGGGTTTATATGTCATTTACCAACGAAAACAAATGTTCACAATTTTCATCATGTCTTATAAAATACTATTTGAATTTAAATAAACAATTTCCTCTTTTAATCACAGCTTGTATGGAAGCCCGATTAATAATACATCCACTTCTTTTACTACTTTTCTAACTCAGAACAGCCCAGACTCAGAGCAATAAATATACGAGCAAAGCTCCTTCATTTGAATACGTTATTTTCGTAATAGTTTTTATGGTGAAAGGGGCGATTTGAAAACGTGTGTAAAGTCTCACTTTCTTAGCTGAGCTGTGTTTTGATGCAGACGTTGCCAGAGTGAGATGAAGGGCTACAATATTCTCATCCAGACATCAAAGAGCGTTTTGCACAAAGAGCCATTTTTTGTTCACGACGGTGAATCCTCACGGTGAATTAAGATTTCTAAAGCAATAGCCAAGTCAAACTCAAATGATATGGGGCCAAGTCCGTGGACTCAAAAGCCCGCTCTAAAGAATGTAATATTTGCCTCGCATGGGGTAGGAAACGGTCATCTATGTCCTTTATACTGCAGACGAAGGCGGTATAAAGAAGAAAAATATATTCTTTTGCTCCAGTCCTATTTTACCACAATCAAAGGAGACGCCGCTAAAAGCCGGTTGTCCCACACCATAATAGAGCTGCTCACTGGATAAATCTGAACCATGCTCATATTTTTGGCCCCTTTGAATGAAATTTGTAAAAAACCACAAACACATGGCTGACTATAGTGATGTTTAAAAATAGCATCTTTACGTTGAATTATGTGAGCTTTGCGCAACACTTGCTGCTCATACAAATCAAAGGTGTGAAATAAGCCTGGAGAGAAAGTGAACATGTACCCAAAAACCCCCTTTGAAACCTGGAGAGCTCTGCTATGACGGGAAGACGTTTCGCCCAGGGGCGCGTTTCACCCCTCGGCCTCGACTTAACGCAGGAGTGGGTGGAAACGACGCAACTACAACTCTCCGATGCGTTCATATAGTTTGGTTAAGTGCATGACAGTTCGCTCTGTGCGAGAGGTCCCCGCTCAAAGAAAAGAATAAACAACAAACCGACCACATGGAAGCAGATGATGATGATGATGATGCCTCTTTTGGCACCAGCTCTTGTGCGTAAAGAGAAAAGAGAAAAGAAAGAAAGAAAGAAAGAAAAGAAAAAAAGCAACAAGATAGTTGGATCTCAATTGAAAGTGCGGGTGTTTGAAGTGGGAGTTGATATCAGAGGGATTCTTCTAGGTCGTCCGAACGACGTTGATGACACGGAAAGCCTTTTGTCACCGATTTGTTGGGCTCCTCTCTGTTGGCCTCCTCTCTATTGGACCGTCTAAAGCTTTTAGTTCCAGTCGTCAAAATGGACAAGAACTAACTGAGTCGCGTTAAAAAAAAAACATTTTTCATTAAGCGCCGAAAATGAAGGATAGGCGGCATTTAAAGAGTCGTTTCGGTTGAAAGAAAGACAAAAAAAACAAGTGAGAGGGTTAAAAACACGAGGCCCGCGTGTGTCATTTATTTCAGCCAAAGCAGTTCCCGAATTTGGTCTTCGCTGCAGGAACAGATCAAAGAAACGAATGGCCTTGAATTAATTCGGAAGAGACGGAGATAAATAGAAATCACGCAACAGTGCTGCGGGATTACACACGTCTGCTCCGCGATCGTTTAGTGACCTTTACGCCTCGTGATTTATGACTTTCACCAAAAGTAAATGTCACGTACTAAATGAGAAATGGAGCTTGTTACAAGTGCACGCGTTGCGTAGTATATGGCCAGCAACGAGTGGGCGCGGCGGCACGTGACGGCCGTTGGTTTTAAGAGACTCCCGGCGCGCGCGGAACACCGGGTCCCGTCGGCGGCTCCGAGTCTTCTCGGGAGGATCTTTAACAGCTGATCCAGTTCAGCACCTTCAGCCGAGCGACGACCTCTGATCTGATATCAGTGTACGGGGTCAGGAATGTCAAGAACACGTGCGTGCGTGATGGAGAGAAAGAGACGAGCCGCGCAGTCCGAAACAGGAAGCCGAAGGCTTTGCAGTTTCCACGTTTAAAAAAAAAATAAAGAAAAGAAGGGGGAGGTTTTGATCTGCCAAAGAGCAACATAAAGAATATGAATACGTTTCGTTCCACACAAGGCCCTCTCAGTACCACTGCTGCAACCTAAGGCTCATTTGAGTGTGAAATATCATTTCTCTGGGAAATAATGGAGGCGGTAATCCTACTTCCGGAAACTGTCCAGCATTATTGAACAAAACCCTTTTAATAGGGGGATTAGCAGTCTAGGAGTAAAAACCTCCCCCTCGCCCCCCTTTCTTTCCTACACACCACCCTTCATCACTCCCCCTTTCCTCCACGCCCTCCCCACGCTGCAGCACCACCACCATCAGCACCTCCGACACCAACCAGGTCATAATTATCAGGAATGAAGTGGCCGAAATTGGCACGGGAAAACAAGAGAGAAAGGCAGAGGGACAGGTGCAACAGGGCCAAGAGAAACAGACCGGATGCCGAGTTGCTATAGAGCCGGCCCCCTGCAAACACCGATCGAAGAACAGGAGGCATTGATTTCTATATTTATCTTGAGTGAATAAATACGTAAATATAGTTTATTTGCAATAGCTACGCGATGCTCCCGACGCATCTCTCATACTTCCTCGCAAAGGAGCCTCGCGCTTCAATTCGTTGATCGAGTGTGAAACAGTGAGGTCAAAAGATGCAAGTTAAGAGCTATATACCTCAAAGGTCGCCATGGATATTGAATATTAAATTCTGCTTAACGCACAGGTGAGGATTTACACGATCACGTGGCCGTGACGCGTCCACCACGAGCTTCCTTCGCGAAGCGCTATGGGCGCCTCTGAAGGTAAATTAACTGTATATTCTGCATATACTGCGAACAAGCAGCGCAAAGGTTTAAGGCTGCAGGCCTGCGGCAGCTCTTCATGAGTCACCATGCAGAGGACCTGAGGCAGGGCGGCGCCAGTCAGACCGCAAATACCCCCTCCACCCAAAAAACCAAGATGGTTTACTTTTATAGATGATGTCAGCCCCCCCCCCCCCCCCCCCCCCCCAGTAGCCCACTATAGGCCTGAACAATGATTTCTACACAGTAGGATTTTATGGCAGAATGTGCCACATACTTCACACCTGCACTCTGAATAGCAGCCCCCCCGTTCGGCGGATGATCCGCCCGTTGGCCTTGGTCTCAATGCAATGAGTCGGCGGGCCGCTCGTTGGGTGTCTTTTGATCGGAGAGCTCTCTTCTCTTCATTTGATCTCGCAGTCGAGTTCAGCAGAAGCTGCGGCGGCTTCGTTCGGGGGGAAACTTGTTGCCGCAACTTGAGCAAACACACTGATCTAAATATCGAGTCTGTTCAGACGCTATTGAGCAAGAACAACGTGGGGAATTTAGAAAATGCAATTTTAACAAAGTTTTAACCGTCATCTCCTGACAGGCTCGATTTCTCATCACACGTTCACACAGAGTGAGTCGTTTCAAAGCATTTTTTTCTAATGATTTCACACGACAAAACACGTTATGCAATTATTGCAGATTTTAAGAACGGATAAGAATATGGATGCCAGGAGATGCGCCCCACCTGGGCCATGCAGCACGCAGAATAAAGGACTCTGAACGGGAGGACATGTCCTAATTGGGGGATTAAGTCGATCCGTCGTAGAGTAATGCATCATAACTTGAATTCATCATCATCCACTGACCCCTGCGTGATCAGGAGGACTGTTTGGGGATAGCGAACAGGTGTGCTGGGGCTCGTGAAGGTTCAACAACAACAACAACAACAACAACAACAACAACAACAAATTCTACCAAGGACAGCAATGTGTAGCAGGGTTTTAAGTGTTTTAAGTTTCAGCAGTGAACAAAACGACCCGGCATGCACGTGACACGAGAAGTTGAATTATAGCTAGTGCTGCTGGAATAAAATAAAAATAAAAAATAACGATTCTCCTGGAAGTGGTTCACAAACAAGGAAATGGACCGTTTTAGCACAAAAACCCTCCTACTGATTCAGCCAAAGCCATAATGGCACAAGTGCATTCACACACTCGATAAAGAGACAGTACATCATCATACATCAAAATAAGAACACATATTAGGAGATGCAAATGTTGCCAACATTATGAATCATTGGTTTATCTGCACTATTTCACACGTCAGATGGGAAATACGTTCCGTACAGACAAGCAAACGCACAGTTTGAGGAGAAACATAATGCACGTGATCAGTCTAGCAGTATCGACGACTTGGGGTCATTTCGCTGCCTCCCGCAGGAAAGACATTACGCCTCCCATATTTACATACTCTTTAATATTTGTCAAACATTCATAAATTACAAACTAATGAAATGTTCGACGGTCCTTGGAGACGCAGCTAATGAAGACATAGACTTTTGCTTTTGACACATCTTTATAGGTTTAATACCATTCTCTCTATCACGCTCTATTAACTATTATTATACTTATGTCAGGCCACCGCTGACACGTTACGACATCAGGATCACCTGCTGTAGGTGGGCACACCATGGGATACAAATGCCCTCCATCCATAACGCCAGGAGCCTGTGCGAAAGTGTTAAACGTTAGTGAGATTATTAAAAGAGAAAATTAGAGGAGAGCACATCTTCTGGGAGAATTGCACTGCACAAAAAAATCACTAAACGACCCTCAAATAGTGGCCTGTTTTTGGGAGATCGAAATAAAAATGATGTGTTTTATTTTTTTTTTATTTGTTCGGGATAAATTTGAAGACCCCACAGGGATATTTAATTTACTCCTGCAAGAAAAAACACACAACGTAATGAAGGATTTGTTCGAATGGATCTTTTAAAAATTGTTTTTTTGTTTTACAGTGCACGCAGCTTGTGTGACCACCACAACGTCAAGAGGCACTCAAAGGGCCGAACCTGTGAAACGAAGGGGGAGAGAGGGGGGAGGGGGGCAAACGACACAGTGTATTTACGCGCAGGAGAAGCATTTTTCTGAATTCATTCGTTCTCATTATTTCCCTCTTTCTACGAGCCAACGTGTGCGGCCGCTGCACGTCCCCCCGCACCGTCACCTGCAGTTGATCAGGACGAGACGCGGACCTGGAACACTTTGAAATGCGTTGAGTGGGCAGCCATTGTCATCGCAACAATAAAGATCCTCTTAGACGTGTTTATTTGACACGGCAAATCCCCAGTGTGTCAAGCTTGTCATATTCCCCTCAATGTCCAATGCAAATGCCGCGACGTAATCAGATGCAACAGCATGACGCGTTTATTACTTTGTCCATCATTTTCATACGACAGCGCTGAAACAAAGCGAGCCCACGTCCGGTGATGGAATAAAAGACTTTCAGCAGAAGGCAATTTCAATTTGACGTGTAAACCATATGTATAGGCTAAAGCCCCTCTCAGAGGTCCCTCCGTCCAAACGTTATTGTTGCTTCAACTCAGCTGCATCCATAACGCCATTAATAATGGTTTTAATAATAGCATAGTATAGGCTTACGCAATAATTCCGCGTCAAAAAAGAGAGTTAAAACCCCAGTAAAAAAAAATTAAAGGCACTTGATTTTGTCCAAGGAAACACAAAGCAGGACTTTCTTTTAAATTATTCCTACTTCAGCGCAGAAGGCGGCTTATCCTCCTTGTCCATGAGTTAATTCATCAAAAGGAAAAGTTTCAATAAGATTTTTTTTTTCTCGGTTTCAATAATAAGTAGACCACTGCGACATTCTTTGAGCTTAGGCTATCTTCATAATACTGATTTGTGTAGCCTTGGAAACTGGTCAGACCAGTGCCCAACCAAGCCCAACGGGATTCTTTTTTTTTTTTTTTTTTTGTATTTCTCCAAATTCACCGTTAGCACGGCGTACTGGTAGAGACGCATTTCTATTTCTATTCTGTGGAATACATATGCTAAAAAAAAATAAGCGCAGCCAGTTGCAGGAGCGAGGCAAGGTAAGAGTCGTTTCCCCGTCACGTTATCGCACGCACGTATAGAGGGATATGCGATGGGGTGTGTTAAGAGCTTTGCAGGAAATCAACCTCCGAGTCCTTACACAACGCCGAGGCTGTCTAATTTCAAGGGATAATTAACTTTATGCTCAAAATCAATTGTTTCCTGTACACAGCCAGGGTCCAGGACGGCAAGCGGCGCGAGGCCTATTTGAGCATGTGAGAAAGCAGGAAGCAGCCCTACCTGCCACTCATTAAGCCCACAAAAACTCAATACAAAGAGGGAGGAGGGGGGGGGGGGCGGATTAGACCTGCTCGTTATACCTGCCGCGCAATTAACACTACTTATTCTTCTAATCCCTCTGTTCTAGAAATAATTGAACTTGCAATAATAATACGAAAAAAAACACGCACGGCCCAATGCTTGATTTTTAGCAAATGGAAATCTTCGGAGGAGGCGGGAGGGAGGGGGGCATGATAATTAGACTATAATAATAATACAAATAATACTATGCGCATTACGCGAGGAATTGGGATTTTTCTTTTTGCTATTTTGCTAGGGACCACTTCTCCCTCCTAATTCCATCCGAATCAGGTCTCGAATCAGCATCTTCCTCCTCCAGCGCGAAGCGGGGTAATCACATCCCCTTTAGAAACGGAGGTAGCTGCCGCTCTTTGTCCCCGTTGTGTTGTAGGTGAATCGGAGCACACTTGAACTGAAAGAGGACTTGACCTTTGCCTTTATGTTTTCCCCCCAATGTTTGTCTAAATCACAATTGTCTTTTGTGAGGGGACATGCGCTGCCGGGACACGTCCTATTGAGCGGATGGATCGTTCGCAGACAGACAGGCCTGGAGAGGAAGTCGGTGGCTCACGTAGAAAAAACAAAAAAACAAGAATTTTCCAAATGGGACGAAAGAGAGAGAGAGAGAGAGAGAGAGAGAGAGAGAGAGAGAGAGAGAGAGAGAGAGAGAGAGAGAGAGAGAGAGAGAGGGAGAAAATGACAAGGCAATGCACAGGAACCATCTTGAATTAAACTCCAAACGAGACTGGAAGTGTCTGGACAAGAGGCAGTTAGCATGTGTGATTCATTCCTTGGCTTCTATGTGCTGTAAAGGTGTTTAAAACGCAGCGACGGGCCCCCGTGAAGCGTCCGCGCGCACATGCTTCACGTTGAGGGACAAACTTGTTACCATTCATGTCAGGCCCACCTCCGTCTCTGCTTGGGTGGACGCGCGGGTCAGCGGAGCTCTCGCGAGGAGGGATCCCTCTGTCAGGAGTCGGCTGTAAACAAACACCGGACGACAATTCCGCGGTGTGTGGGCGACTTTGGAGTCATAACAGCTAGAGAAGAATGAACCCATTCCGTAAAAATATGGCATTCCTTTTATTGTAATGATATTCCAAAACATATCATATATGTCAAAATCTTCATTCTCGAGGATGCTGAGGAGAAAGCTTAATTCCCCCCTCAGCATCCTCGTGAATTATTTGTTTGGTGCCCAATGGCGCAGTCATTCATTTCTTTAACACTTCCATAAATCTAATTTGATGCGTTGTAAAGTTTCATCTTTTTTTCTGTATCATTAGCAACAGCGAATAGTTCAATAACTTGACTTAAGAGTGAGAAAATATGTACCTATGAACGGGCTGCTATTTATTAGCGTGCAAATCCTCTCAATACCAACGGTGCGCCGAACTTTACGACACCGTGAACCTGCATGTGCAAGATGGGACTCAAGTCAGCAGTGATGAAATAGACTAAGACGTGTTATTCGGATGCACGTCGGAGCGGCTCTGACCCTCCTTCCAGCAGGCTGCTCGTTACGGCGCACTTAGTCCCAACAATCACTCACCGAGCTGCGGGAAAGTTGCTCGGGAGCGATAGAAATACTAACGGAGGCAGTGAACGACTGCTGTTTATGACAGGAGGGACGTGATGGCGTCGCTCGCAGCCTATAGGGGAGCAGGGACGGGTTCATTTATCATGAGTGGCAGCGTGCGATGTGACATGGAGAGCAGAGCCGTAAAGCTTCATCAGAGGTTTGATGTGATGATAATTACACTGTTTAGTGTTTGGTGTTTTGTTGTTGTCATTTTTTCCCCCCCTCGTGTATACGTGCATAGATTTGCATAATATGAGCAATGTCACGTTGACGTACACGCGATGCTGATTTGTCCCGGAGATGTTTAACGTGAACTGCATCCAGAAGAGGGATGCTCGTCCAACTTCTGGGATTCAACTAAACCGGGTTCAGATTCATGCCGTAAAGTTGCTTCTTAAAGTTACCGTTAGAATAAGGAATTCTGCACAGCTGTGGATCCTCTCAATAAATCTGTAAAATAGGCCTACCCCGTGTCAAAAAATGCCTCTCAAAACCCGTAACTAATCGTTTTAAACGCGTTAAAGGGAATGTTCTAGCACTAAATGCGTTCGCTGTGTGTAATCAACTTTTGCTCTGTATATTAAATCATCAAAAAGACATTTAGTGTGATTCGCCACTTCACATCCCGTTGATAAGGTGCATTCAAAAGGGGACTTCTGAATATCTTGGCACCGATAAGCTGTTAGTAATGCGGTCGGGCTCTCCAACAGCAACCTCCCAACACATTTCAGGGCTATGAGCGTTATACCCCAAAGAGCAGCTATTGCCCCCTTTACAGTACTCGCTTCTGCAGCTCCTCATGCTCGGGCTCGGAGGTGGAGATCCGGGGGGGGGGGGGGGGGGAGCGAGGATTACACAGTCAGTGTCAAATGTAAAAGCTCCAGTGAGGTTTACGGAACATCATAATTAATCTTTAGGGCGGTTTTGACAAGAAGACTCCGACAGCCTTACGGGAACAAGAGGAAAGGGAACTTTTCCACTAATATTTGCAGGATTGACGTGGAAACAGCTGATGAGGAATCACGCTGTTTGTCTTAAATGTTTCATTTGTATTCATCTAAAAGGATTGAATGAATGTAACACTTTTATTTTCATGACCATTAAGGACATCTTGAATATAATATTTCCTTTATGGGCTATACTTCTTTCTTTTTTTTTCAGTGAATGGGGAGGTTAAGGGGGGGGGGGGGGGGGGGTCCTCCACCATCCTCCCCCTTCTCTACATAACTTTGTTCTTTTCGGTCTGCAGATCAAAGCGCTGTGAAAACGGTGTCCCGAAGATGTACTTTGTTGTGATGACAGGGACGACAATGCGGAGAGAAAGCGTGGTCTATCAGACATGTCAGGCCGCAGAAAGGAGAGGGAGGAGAGGGCTGAGAAAGGCCCGGGTGTCGATTTAATACCCCGACTGGAGGAATTTAAAGCGGTTTTTGTGGCCGCGGCCGTGCGCCTTATTCCTCCACTGTGATCATCCATGTCTCGGGGATGTTTGCTGTAACACCAAATGAGGATGAGTGGCAACACAGCGCGAGTGTATTTTTTATAGTTATAGATTGTATTAATATTAATTCGTTATCAATATGTTTTGTGTGGGTCTTGCAAGTTGCATGAAGGTGCCCAAAGCAGGATGTAAAAAAGGCGTTAAGTGTAAATTGGTTGTGTGTGTGTGACTTCTGTCCTTAAATCGCCTCCGCGTTGCGACAAAGACTTTAATAGTTTGAAAAAGCATCCGAAGTGACTGTAGCTCAGACATTAACAGAGTAAATATTTGTATTCATTTGAGAAATGGGGTTTTTTTTTTAAAACGAGACGGACCCCGACAAAAGGTGCAAAAAAAAAAAAAAAAAAAGCATGAAAGCAAGTATTGTCCCCCCGGCTTTGAAATTGTGATTCACCATATCATAACCCCTGCGAGGAAAAAAGCATCAATATCCCCGCGGAAAGGACGCGTTTCTATGGAAAAACTAAAGAATTTGTTAGCGCATAACAGATCTGGCGAAAGGGGGGGGGGGGGGGGCTGAAAGGGATCAAAAGCTCCGCTCAAGAAGCCTTTTTTTTACGTTGAGAAAGGAAGGACGATGTTGACTTTCTAATGTTGGTAAGATCCTCGAGACGCATGTCCCGCAGTCCTAAAAGCACTTTACACTAAAGTTTCTCCACTGGGAAGTTTTCATCACCTGTGAATGAACTGGACATGAATATAGCGTTTTTTCGTTCAACCAAAAACCACAACAGCATCAACACAATTCTTTGGGAAAATGACACACATTACACACACGCAGATTTGCACTCAAATATTGTTATATATTCTGCCCCCCCCCGTTATCGCACGTTAACGGATCAGGAGTCAAACAGCAGGCAGTGATGCGCCTTGCACGCATTAGGACGCATTATTATTTGTTAGCAATTTAAAAAACACAAATTGCCTTTTTTTCCAATTATGTTTAAACAATTCAGATTGGAGGGAAGGAAAAAAAAAACACATAGCGATCCTGGAATAGAAATCGAGTATTGTTAAACGATCTACACCACCAACAGCAGTATGTTCTGCCTATAATAAACGCGACAGCAGCGGGGAGGGGAAAGCTGGTGGCAGAAATGTCTCAATTGTAAGGCCTATACGCGCATTTTTTTCCCCCTCCATACGCCCTTTCAGGTGCCCTGGCACGCAGGCGGCATTGAAACAACACTAAAGTAAACAGGACTAACAGGAGACTAGTCCCTTTGTTGGGCCGAAGGCAGCTGCCCAGCCCTCCATTATCCCGGAGCAGACTGACCGCATCCTCCCCACTGCCTCCTCACCAACCCACTGCACAAAAAGAGAGGGATGTTCTGCTTGCATGGGTAACACTGTCGTTCCAGCCCTTAGCAGTCCTCTTGCTCTCTATTGAAAGGAGTGGGAGTAGTGGACACAGCCTGATCCGCGGGGCACAAAGGCTCTCCGTAGAGTCCCATTGGAGTGAAAGGAATGAAGGGGCTGGAAGTTTTTGAAAGAGGGTCGGAAGACATAGAGAAAGAACGGAAGTTTTGTGGTTGTGCTTGATTTCCCTCCCTAACTAGAGATGGAGTGGCCGGAATAAACCCACTTAAAATCAGTTTACTAACCTTTTAAAAAGTTGAAAAAGTCGGCCTATTGTTAGTACGTCATTAAAAGTTGTATTTTGGTCGCAACAGACTGCAGTTCTGGAACACATGGTTTCTATAAGTCACTTTTACCAGCTGGCAGGTATCCACGGTGTTTCGGGCCTTTCACGTTATTTTGTGACCTAGATATGAACATAAGACATTTTTGCTCCAATCCAAAAGCCGACTATTCAAAGTGAAGCAGAAATATGCATAAAAAGGCCTAGATTTTCAATGAAGAGTAATGGGGGATTATTGGATATAATTACATATTAAATTGTTGGCTGGCAGAGATGGGGAGGGGAGGTCGCCGTGCCCTCGGGGGGAGTCCCATGCTGGCAGGGTTTATCTTTACAACAACCCGGTTGTTTCAAAATGGCCTCGTGATTTATCTCCATCAACGTTTAAAGGCCTCGTCGTGTCTGCTGAAATAGAGGTGTTGACAGCCACACTTGACGGCTTCTCCCTCATACTGTTTTTCACGTTGGGTCTTATGGATGT
Source organism: Apeltes quadracus (assembly GCA_021346845.1). Taxonomy (NCBI): domain Eukaryota; kingdom Metazoa; phylum Chordata; class Actinopteri; order Perciformes; family Gasterosteidae; genus Apeltes; species Apeltes quadracus. Next base: position 10,234,695 of record CM037914.1, read on the forward strand.
GCCGTGCACTCGGCACACGTCCTCGTTGCTCGCGTTGCTTTACCTTCCTGTCCGGGTCATCGTGCATAATGTGGGGAAGCCTGCAACGTTTTGCAAAGGCCCGTGACGTGACCGCTCGTCAGGCCTTGGGTTGCATGAATGGCGACTGAGTGACGCTTGGAACCAGACTGCCAAACTGCAAAATGGACGGAGTGGGTGGGAGGGGAGGGGGGTAAATGCTGGTGCAACACGGTGGCATGGGAGTGAATTCCTCTGAGAAATGCACGTCGCCTGCAGAATCCCCCTCTAAAGGCGCATTCCGCGGGTCACAGTGCAGACGCGGCGCAGTCGCGCCGTTTCATCCTCGTCAACATTTGTGCGGGCCGCACGGCCGCCCCCGAGGCCAAAGGGAAACACGCTGGGGATTTTCTCAGTTCTATAGTTAGCAAAGGGCCAGCTCCTCTGGCTCCAGCGAGCAGGGGCAGGTATGACATCAGCTTCACCAGCTCTCCTATTGGTGCAGGGACAGTGGAGAAAAAAAGACCAAGTCAGAAAGCTGGCAGATTTTGTTTCAACTTATCTGACGTGCAACATTTACGCTGTAATTGAGATTCACTGCCGACGTGCACGTACAGTGTGCACAGCAGGTATGGCACGCATAGTGTAAATAAAGAGGACACTGTGTTTTGCTACCAGGTTATTCCGGACTCCGGCCTGTGCTATTTTAACTCTGGGAGCCCACTTATAAAGCCTCTCGTGTTATAATTACATCATCTTGAGCCCTGTCATTCAGACACTAACATGTGAAGCATGTAAACCCCATAGCTGGCTATATATCAGCCTGCTTTGTTTGACATTTATACACAACCACGGTCTTGTGTAATTATGAGCTTGCTGTTCTGTCAAATATTTAACGCCTTGTAAAACAGCTGGCTTTATTGTACAGTGAATGAAGCGCCTCTGTTTGTGAGCGAGGCAAGAGGGTAGAATATAATCCGTGACATGTGCATTATAAACATGATTCCAATAACTGCGTACATGTTTAAGATGCCAGCAGACTCAATAACTCGTTACTTGAATGTGAACTAAAGCACATGACGGAACGCAGCGGAAGAGAGCACGCTGCATTTCAAGGGAAGGAATACGACTTTGCACACTTTTCATGCACTTGAAGCCGGCTGCCGATTGTGTGTCGTACACACGCTGGGATCAGCTCAGATCTTATAATACTCAATGGCAAGCACAAGTCGTTACTTAAATAAAGTAGCAGCTTTGTTTACAAAAGGGTTTTAAAGGAAAAGGACTCGGTTAACGCAGAGCTTTTATTGTTTCTTCATGTTTAAGGATTATATCAGATTTTGTCTGATTCTACATAATACACACTGTTGTTTAGCGGAAAGCTCTAGTAAATCATACATTTGAATGCAGTTTAATAGTCGCTTCCTGATCAGATGACAACTTCCAAGTATAATATTTAAACCTTAAATTAAAGATGAAGAAACACATTTGCACATAAAGATGAAGAAATAAGAAAAGTACATATCCCTCAACACATTTGTAAAAAACATTTCAAATTTCTTTCATACAACACCTGGGTTTTTCCACTGATACACCAAGACCAATTATTTTTCCAAACCTTACAAGGACAAATGTAAAATGCTTTGAAATTGGTAACAGTTTCTAATTTGGTTATTTCCATATAACATACACTGCGCATTTCCCTGAGATGTGTCGCCTCCGTGATGCTTTTTGAAAGCCAATGCAGTCATTTGGTTGCCTCAACCTTACTGTATTTAGCTATTTTAAGGCCAGCCATCTGTTTTTGCTCAAACCCAATAAATTCATGTTTTGTAGCCTAAACCCAACATTCATTTTACTTAAATCATGCCAAGCGACACAAAAAAATGGGACCATCTGGTTGGCTAAACACAAAACCAGTAGATTGATTGTGACTATTTCACAAACTATCATGAAATGGATTGTCTATTGATAGTTATAACACTCAGAGGGGGCATTTTGCTGTAATGATACTTTATTTTGGATAACACTCTCATATTTCAATACATGAAAGCTGCGACATTCGAAAGACTATAGACAGAGAGACTGTGTCCTAGTGGTCAGTGCAAGGGCACAGATAAAGAGTTCTAAATAACGCCAAACACATGGTGCTTGAATAAGTTAGCTGGAAGCTGTGTCCGGCTCGTCTCATGTCAGTTTCCCACCACGGGGATCTCGACGTGTGGGAATAGAGGCTCCATGCATGGTTGCCATGCATTGGCCCTTACGTTTTGCACATGTAGGTAAACAATCCCGCCTTGTCTACTGAGGGGCCCGCGTTTATACATGGGTGCAAAACATGTGTTGCGGCCAAAGTCGCATCAAAGGTCACTAAGCTATGCTTTGAACACTTCAAAGCTGGGGGATGAGACTGTAGCTTTTAAGTTTTATGGCAGGTGTAAGCAGGGGTTGCTGACCAGCCCAGGGTGGTCTGCTCCTTGGTCTGCAAAAGGCTGCTGGTAGTTAGCATGGTAGAGGTGGTGGTGGTGTGCAGAGGGCCCAGGCGTCGGGGGCAGGGACACTACCCACCGACCAGGCTGTGTCCAAAACGTCCCGATGCAAAGGGCCACATTTGGAGTCCTTGGATCTTGAAAAAGGGGTTTCTCGGAGCAGACTGGACCCAGGCGGACGTCCACTTCAAGGGTCTCTGGTTTCAGAGGACCTCAGCAGGGAACGTCTAAGGCCTGCACCGGTCCCATTTGGAAACGGATACATTGGCAGAGGAGAGCGCAGGGGCCAAAAGCCTGATGACCATACCACAGAGTGACCACAACACTGCCCCCTCCCCTGACAGACCAGAAACAGACCCTATAGCAAGTTCAAAGGATCCTAAGGGGTCTTGCCAAAGTTCATTTGCAGGAGTTCATTCATCTCAGCACCTGATGTGGTTCACTGCTCCTTTTTCTTTTTTGCGTGAGGCATTTTAGTGCGAGACTTCAAAAGGTTGCAAACCTATTACGAAGTCTTCTTAAAAAAAATAAGTCTGCACTTAGTCAGATTGCTTTATAACCGTCTTTGTAATGTTTGTATCCAATTTGCTGTTTATAATGAACACAAATCTATCATCTGCTCCTGTTTGAGCTCAACGGTATCTTGTCATCAACACTTTTGAATAGCGTGACGATCTATTGAAAGACCTGAAAGGGATTTTGTTGATTCACGAATATTGTCTACAATGACACTAGAGCCTACTCGCATCCCGCCTCGAGCTGCACAAGTCCAGGTTCTGCAGCAGAGCTTCAAATTCACGCAGTTGGGTGTGCCCTAATCCATCACATTATGAACATTGAAACCAACACAAAGTGGCTTAATAACTCCTCTGGTGACAGAGTCGGCTAAATTGATCATTTTGAATGCTTTACAATATCCATAATTATGCGAGTGGAGCACGAGGTGCTGTGCGTCTGGTTGACGACGGGCGGAATGACAGGCCAATAACAGCCCGCTCTCCTTGAGATAGTGGCAGACCCCCGTGCACATTGAGAAAAGCCATTACAGGCTCAGGGTGAAGCAGGTGTGTTTGCTGCACTCCACAGATGGCCGGGAGCGTTGTTAATGAGAGAACAGTAAACACCTGAAAAAATTCTCTGACGATCGGTGATTTCTGTGCTGCGGCTCGTCGGAGGGGCGGAATGCGCGGTCAGTTTCGCACGTGTTCACACATTCGATCGACCCCCCCCCCCCCCCCCCCCCCCCCTCCGGCTAATAAGGTCCTTCTTACTTTAGCGCAGGGTTTATGGGCTCGCTGACATACGATGTGAGGTATTTATTTACAGCCTTAAGATGAGAAGCTCGCTGGCGCTGTAGCCGAGTATCGAATGTGTCACAAGTTTAGCGGAACGGTTCACTCTTAATCGTTGTCTTATTGCAAAGGAACACTTTGCAACTCCCGGAGAAACCTTATCCTCCCAGAGTGTGTTACTGCGATGTGAGTGTGCTCAAGTGAGATGATTAAAAGTGCATTACCTGGGCCTGGTGGTTCCCTGAATGAGCTATGCTAAATTGGTTGTGATTAATGGACTTTGCAGAGTTTCCACACGCTTTGTTTTTCTGTCCCCAGTCATCACCTTATTATTAAAGATGCATTTTCAATATCTCTACAGGAGTCCAATTAAGGATTTACATTGTGACTGTGTTTTTCACTTTAATTACTATATGGGGTACAAGCGTTGTTGTGTTTCCTTATTTATCGAAGTACGCAGTGGAATAGAATTCATTAAGTAAACACTTTCAGAGGAGCAACAAAATGAAATAAAAGCAGACGAAATATGATGATTGATTGATTGATTGATGATTTTGCTACTGGATATATTAATTCACAGCATATTTGTGGTAAACATGCATTTTGTATCCAAAAGGATACATGTAGCTAATCCTACTAGCAGTTAATTAAATACGGGTGTTAATGAAAAAAAATTGATTTTAATATTTCCATAATCCTCAAATACAGTAACTCAACATTTGCCCTGATGTCACACCGCAGGTTTTTGAATCACAATAGCTTGTGGGATTTAGCACACAATGTACGGTCAGTGCTGTTAATTTCATTCCACCTCACACGGGGGAAAACAGTTGGAATCCTTTCATAAGTAATGTTGTAAAACATCAGCGGCGGCGTTCACGGCGGCGCCTCGCGGCCCGCGCACTCGACTGGTACGCGGCGTTTTGACGGAGGCATTCTGGGGATTCACTCCCAATACTTAAAACCTAAATGCCCTCATTGTTGGAGATGACTGCCATAGCGTTGAAGTTAAGTGGCTTCAAATTGAAATTTCCTCTGGGTTTGCAAGTCTGCACATGGAGCAAATAAAAGTCCCGTGGCCCTGAGTAAATGTTAATTTTTCGTCCCGTGGGTCTGCAGGGTGAGAGCGATGATGACGACTTCTCCTCTAAACACGCAGCTTCTCTGTGAATAATCATCTAATTTCCCTGTAGAAATGTAATGACTAAAAAAGGCCAGGACAACCCTCTGACAGTGATGGTTTCCTAGGAGCGAGGCCTGCAGTAGTATGAGGCTACCCATGGTATCCTGCTTAATGCCCAATTTTCATTCTGCAGCTATACAGCACCTCCTCTGTGTGACCCGGCAAATATCCTCTGGGCCTCTTCATTAGTCCATGGGGCCTGTGTGCAGAGGCTCTCCAGTTAATTTGCTCCAGCAGGACGGTTTCCTCTACTGGAGATCGGCTCAGTCATTTAGAGATTCCACAGAGGCGCGCGCTTGATGCAAATACACATAACGGGTTTCGGTTTCTCCCATTTTTTTTTTCTTCTCCCGTCCACTTCATCCATTTCAAGTGCTTCAGCGAATCTCTCACACCACTCACGGGCTTGTTTATGGCCGGCTGTCTGCTCTGATCCTGTCACGCGCCGCTGATACCGCCACGGTGGTGGATCACGGCTAGAACGTTTTTTTTCTTCTTCTTCTTCTTCTTCTTCTTCTTCTGCATTTGTTTGGCCGACCACTCGCTGCTTCAATTGACCCTCGAGTGGAGCTGATGACCAAGATGACTGACCCCCCCCCGCCCTCCCCCCGGGGAGCACCGAGTCAGGGAAATCATGCGAGAGATGGAGACAGACAGAGAGAGGGGGAGCGCAGGACACCCAACGCCGACACGCAATCACACGCCAGCAGCACACACTGTGCCGTGTTTGCACGCCGCCGCGGCTCGGCTCGGCTCGGCTCGGCTCGGGGCTCGAGAGTGGTTCGCCGTGTTGATGCAGCGCGGGGGTTTGTCATTTCTTTTCGTGGGTTTTTTTTTTTTTCGTCAAGGGGGGGGGCCTCCCGGTGAGCCGCCGGCGTGACAGGGCCCCGGCTCTGACAGGCGCTGCCATCATCCCAACAACGCGGCTCGGCCCGCCGACCAGGTTGGCGGTCGTGCCCGGTCGAGCTGCGGAAGGCCGAGGGGCCGTGCTGGGAGCGCGATCCCGACTTGGCACCGTGCCGCGGCCACTAATCACCGGGGTCGATTTTAATTGCGTTACTCTTGGGGGGGAAAAAGTAGCTCGGGGGGGGGGGGGGGGGGGATGCTGAAGTGAAAGGCATGGTTGCTCAACCACACAAAACCACGAAAACAACATTTATTGTTAGTTCAATTCGACGCTTGAATCTATCCTCGACCTCCAATAGGAATGTTTTTTTTGGTATTATTCTTTGTTTTCTCAAATTGTGAGGGTTGGGTGTGTCATGTTTTGCCATCAGAACACGGTTGGGAAACAGAGAGAAGGAACTGCTTTGATCGGAGACAAACTCTCCCCATGGAACATTTGCTAACATGTCTCTCTCCGCCGCAGGGTTGTAAGGTTGCACAAGGAAAGTATTAAGCCTTTTACATGGTGGAAGAGGAGGGGCCAATAAAGGTATTTATAAAAATAAGAAAAAAGGAGGACCAAATCAGACAGGTTTGGGGCTTCATCACTTCCAATCCTCCTCCGATCGGATGTTGCGTTCATTAAGAGAGCGAGCGTTACACCTTGCGGTTTTGCTGTCTGCTCTGTAATTAGCTCAGGCAGGCTATTGTTTCCATGACAACAAAAGCAAGCAAGAGGCAGACGAGACATAGACGACAGGAAATAAAAAGAGAGGATGAGGAAAATACGGCCCAGGTGGAAATCTCGGACACATCTGTCAGTAACGAGGCATTGGCAGTCCACCTTGCAGCATCTCAGTGCCGCTCCTCTCTGCCCTCAATGCAAAGCAGTGGGGTGAAGCTGAAGAGAGGGGTGGGGGGGTGGGGGGGGTGGGAACAATAGAAGAGATGAGATTAAGCCAGTTTCGCGGTGCTGCAAAGAGATCAGGTAGCAGTGTGAGAACGACACATTCAAACACACCGTGTTGGACCACGTCGGCTTTAATTTGGAGGCCTCGGCTCGGGGCTGCAGATGAGCTGCTCTTTTTTTTTTCCTTTCGCTGGAAGGCGTCCAGATCTTTCTCTTTGGGAAGAATCACGGCACGGCACCGTCCAGGCGACCCGAGGAAGGAAGCACTTCCACCACAGCGCTTTGGAATCATTTGTGTTGGTTGGAAGGGTGGATGCCCCCGCGTGTTTGCATGATCAAATGTCCAACAAACTGCACGGAAATGGTCTTTTATCGCCAGACGCAAAAAGTTTGCCTGACGATCCTTTGACCTCCACGTCCCATCACAGTACAATTGTGTTCTTTTTCAGGATTCACCAGGTTCTTTCTGTGCCTGAGGTTTAAAGATGTGTGGGTTATGCTTCTTCAAGTTTGTTTCACTTCCTTCAGGTTTCAATAAGCATCACATTGAAGATCCCGTCTTTCCTCCCTTCCTGTTTGCCTGTTCGGGCGTGTGATGTATTTCTTTTGGTTTAACTTTTAGATGATAAAGTTGTACTTATCAAGTGACCATGTTTTGGCTCATCCTTCTGCTCTGAGATTAACGGGGGGTAGAATCTTTAGAGGGAAATCTTAGGTCTACAGATGTTTTCAAGATGTTTTTTCTGTCAGTTGCAGATTATCCCCTGTAGCAAAATCTCATTAAAGTGCAATTTACAGAGCCGCACTGATGTTGCCATCAACCAAAATTAAAGACATTAATTTTTCACAGAAGTTCACCGAAGTCCTCGCAATAAATGATGTGGCACTTCGTAAGAATGATTTGCCAAAGTATTATTTTGGAGGGGGAGAAAATTAACTCACATTAACGGAGCGAGGGAATTGGACAAAGGCTGCAAAAAAAAAAAAAAGAAAGAAAAAAAAAGAAGATGTGCAAATGTGGCCATTCAGTCGGAGCGTGTCGGTACGGAGAGATTCATATTAAGGCTTCCACGCTGGGACCCATGAGGGAAGAGGGAAATATGAAACCCCGATGGAGGTTATGACACAGACGCTCAGAGAGACGTGAGGCGCCCACTCTTCTGCTCTCGCTGCCGTTAAACGCAGGAGGACTGAGAACAGACCAAAAGAGAAGCTTGTCCTTCCCATTCTGCAATAATACACTGTTCTTGAATTGCTGAGGTTTCAAAAATGAACTTTCTCATTTTTTTTGTGATTTTCAAAATAAACAGTCAAGATTTAGTTATTCCAGAAAGTAAATAAAACAGATTAATTTATAATATTTTATAGTGTAGGCATTAGAATAATTACAGTGCTTCTTAAATTATAACCCCAAGCAATACAGGCACTGTGCTTTTAAACAGTTAAAAGCAGGCTGAGTTGTTTTTTCTCGGAATGTTTTGGTTTATAAAAAGTAAAAGGCTGACTTCAAAATATATTTCTACGTTGCTCGCTTGTATGCAAACATTTTTGGAAAAATTAAAATAATGGAGACAATAGAAGAGAAAAACACAGCTACGGAAAACATTTATCTTTAAATTATTTAAAAAATGTCAAATTTATGTCGAGCAAATGAATTTAAATTCCTTGTAAAATGTTTTACAATCACAGTCGGTGTGTTTTTATTTAACACTCAACACTGGAATATTTGACTCATTGTCAAAGACTTGCATATTAAATGAAGTTGAGCAATAATTCTTCAGCTTAAATTTTAAATAATATTTCTTGAAAGGGATTCTTATTGAACAGTTTAATAATAGAATTGTAACAGTAATGATTTTAATGTGAATAATAGCAATTTAAAATTCATAATAGTTGTAACAAACCTCTCTGCCATCATTTATTTCAATGACTTACCAAGGAAATTACAATTACCCGGGCAAGATTTTAATAAACCGTGATGCACATTTTGTTTTATGATTGATTAAAAATGGACGTTGAACGTGGTAGTAAAGCTTCATCATTTATGTACATAAAAATTAAAACCATGAAATGGTGTCCAAGCTGTGTAAACGTGTGGGCACCGCTCGGCTCCTGCAACAGTCTAAGAAGCTGCGGGGAAGTGATTTATAGTGATGAGGATGTACTCCTGCAGACCACGTAAGGGACATAAAAAGTAGAGCATAATATTATATAGTCCAGTGATTTATGTGGGTATTTATGATTCGGAAACGGTGCAATTAACATTCATAGACTCGTGGTCTGAATAAATGCTGACTTGCATAAAGCCTACCGGCTTGTGCAGCTCAGTGACATGATGAGATATTTAAATCAAGTTGTAAAAAGCAAAAAAAATGTGATCATTATTGTCATCATTATTATTGCTATGCAGTTGGTAGTAGCACTATTACAATTTCTTTCTTCCTAATTAAATGAAAACTTTTTTCCCCCTCCTGAAAGGCAGCAGCAGACTACAACAGACCTTTGTTTCAAAGTTAAAGGTCTGTCTGGCCAACCCAACGTACGGCGGACACAGGTTTAATTAAGTTAACTCATGAAAAAGATGTCACAGCATGCCGCACCCTGCCTGCCCGCTGCACAGAATGTAGGCAAAAGAGCAAATGCAGGGCTTTTCTCAGAGCTGACTGTCTCTCAGGCACTTGTTTTTGTCCCTGACTCGCACCATCGGGGCGTCGTGCCAAAGCCTATCAACTAAATATCAAAGATGCGGAGTGTCGGATCTCTCCACTCTGCATTTTTACCTTATTTCATCCAATCCCACCTGCTGTCGTGGGTTAAGTTATTTAAATGCAGCTTCTATTGGGAGGCTGCACACGCATGCACGCCGAAAATGCCATTGTCTTTTATTCCCTTTCATCCTCAAATACGGAAATCATTTGCGAGGAAATTATAGGCCTCGCGAGGGCAGGTCCTTTGCATACTAATTTTGTTAGACTTACCTCCCGTGGTCAGTGTTCGATGTGACCATTAGTGAGAGCACTAGAATTTATTTTATTCGATTGAAAAGACAGTGTTTAGAGTAATGCGGCGGAGGCACCTTATGCCAGCTTTAAGATAAATGGTGGAGAAGTCTCTTTGTCCGTTTTCTGGAATCGGGCCTGCTGCAGATACGCTTCGGGAGGGTTTGAGTGTGCGACTTAAAGGAGATTTAAGGAAAACACGTGGCCTTTGTGCAGGCACAATGGCCTCCTCATCAGGTGCCTCCTCAATATGAGAGAGACTCCTTTTCTTATGGAATAAGTCACGTTGCATAGCTTGAAACAGGATACCCTCCGCCAGCACTGACCATTTGTCTACTCGCTGACCTCCATATCTGCAACCGCCCCCCCCCCACCACCCCTCCGTCTACACCCATCTCTCTGCATGATAGAATTACACAGGCCCATATTTCTTCTCAAATGATGTCGACAAACCAGACAGGTTTTTTAAAAGGTGAAAGGGAATATTTTTTACAGGCTAAAAAATAATAATAAACACTCATCCAGCTTGGGGATTTGTAAAAAAAAAAAAGAAGAAAAAAAAGATGAAAAAGGGCCGGGAAGGGAAGCCGTGGCAGGAGAGGTTTTACTGTTGGTTACTTTGGGGGGGTTGGGGAGTTTGAATGGCAGGAAAGGGGGAGGAGGAGGAGGCTTCAAAAGCTGCTTACCAGCAGGTGGCGGCAGCATAACGTTTGAGCAGCCCCACCCCTTCAGCTTCAGGGCTGTGGACTTTCTGCTAATATTGACAGGTGTTTCACCCTCCAGCTCAGGAGAAATTAAAACTGTCTACATGTCAGCAAATAGGATATCGATCACTGATGGGTCAAGTTTAAAAGCTGGTCTTACATGTTGTATATATATTTGTATTAAAAAAAACCGTAATGACCGTATGTAAATTCCAGGCCCTTTGCACTCGCGCGTCTAGTTTTGACAACAACACATTGCTCGCTTGTTGAACAAATCACGCCAAAGTCTCAGCATCACCCTCTGACCCCTGGAGCTCATCATCGTCCTCTATGATGACTTCTCCCCGCGGTGGGCGAGGTCCTCTTACGCGGTCGCTCGGATATATCGTTCACAAGACGAATCACACGGCGCGTCTTTTTAATTTCCCGGCCGTGTGGCCCCGGTCCAGCACTCGGCGGGTCACATGGAAATGAGCGCCGGACAGGCCGGTGACATCAGCGCGACCGGGGCCGCGGCGTTTAAGACATGATGTACGACGGTCATTACCGCAGGCAGGCGGGCGGGCAGGCGGGCCGGCGGGGACCCGCGGGGTCGTTCTTCTTGCCGCAGAAGAGAAAGCGCACAGGAGGCCCGGATTAGAAAACGCTACATTTCCCTTTTTTTTTTTGAGGGAACGCACGCCGGGACCCTGATGGGTGACTGGTCCCCCCCCCGCCCCCTCCAAAGACATGGAGGGATGATTACCTCTCCTCACCTCTGCTCTTTGTTCCTTTACAGTACGCGCGTCTCTTTCTCTCACAGTTGCATTACAAATAAGGGGTTCGACGTGTGGGCGCCACTCATCAACACGTCTGTGGGGCAAAAAAAAAAAAAAAAAAAATTGGCGAGTCACACGTCTATTTTCGGCTTGAGGGATTGGCTGATTAGCGGTGCGGGCCGCGCGCGCGCGTGCGTGCCTCGCCGTTGGCATGGTGAAACTGCGGCTCGTCGGCGAACCTGTGAAGGACTTTCGCTTCCGCTACCTCTGACGGCGGGCTTGACCCTTCGCCTCCTCCTTGCGTCTCCTCCTGCGTTGCGCAAAAGTCTCTCCTCTGTGAATGCGGCTTCTGGGTGGCGCGCGGAGCAACGGGCCGCAGTGCTGGGGCCTCGGCGTGGTGTCTGGTGTCACAATATTTGGGGTATCAGAGAGAGCAAATGGATTAGACCGAGGCAAGGTGTGAATGTCTATGAATATCACCGCACGGATCTCAGCGATGGGACGTTTCCTGCTTCCTTATTATGAGCAAAGGGTTATTGGAAATTAAACAAAAGTGCCTGACAAGTGGAAAGTTAATTGCATTGAAAGCCAGTTCAAACCTCGCATTCCGAACGCAAAGAGAGGACAGCGTGTCAAGGAGATTAAGAAGTGAATCAAGCAAGGAGAGAAAAAAAAGGGGAGGAAAAAAAAAATGAAAGGACATAACCAAAATGAAATAATGTGCTGGACCACCTCTAGAGCGAGTACAAGCGTGGCATCTGTGTCAGATGTTGTTAATTAATGTCAGTATGTTCCTCGCTGGCACTTGGCTTCCTGTCCTTTGTTCAGGGCAGATCCTAGAGAAGAAGTGCTTGTGGGGAACAAATGTGTGTGTGTGTGTGTGGAGGGGTGGGCAGGTGGGGGCTGAGGGGTTAGAACCAGCAGTGGTAGGCGCTGTTAATCCCACTGATTATAATTCCAGTCCGTGGTCTGTCTTGGGGACGGGACTACAGCGGCCTAACAATGCATCTCATCCAAAATGTATTTCCCCTTTTTTCGCCCCGTCTCTTTGTGTCTTTGTCAGTCAACCATCCAACTCACAGTGGAGGAAAACATAACGTAAATCTTTGACAAAGATGAGGAGCGCCGACGGAAACTTGAGTGAAGCGAATCTCAGGCATCCTAGAACATTTGAAAGTTGATCGAGTAGAATTACGGACGGAATTTTCAAATTCCTTACATATCCTTTTATTTTTGTCGTATGCAGCTCACTGTGTTGATGCCCCTGGAGTAAGGAGGGCTAATCTATACAGAGATCTGGGTTTAATTCCTGCCTGGCACCAGATTTTTTTCTTCTCTTTTCACTTTCTGACCACGTGTCTGGCTGACCGTTGCCCCCCCGACATGCAAGGGGAGGCAAAGGCCCGTTCAGTGCTGCAAGCAGCCCTAGTTTTGTATTATAACCTCACTGTATTCGTTTATAATTTTCGCTATAACAGTATAGCGTGACATTTGTGCCAATAATCTTCTAGCACAGGTGACTGCGTGGTGGGAGGGGGGCCCCCAAATAAAATTCTGCTTAGGGCCTCCAAGAGGCTCGGGCCGGCACTGGTTGTAGGGGTCTTTTCATCGAAACCCTATGTGACACCGGATGCAGTACAACATTTTGAAGTTTACCTTCCAGTTTTCTCCGGCATTTCTTTTATCTTTGCAACCTTGTGTCAAGTTAGAGTCTTTGGGGAAATCAAAGACTTTCAAGACAGTAAATTATTTTTAATGCTTGCACAACATAATAGGCCATTTTCTAAATGATGTGCCATGCTGGTGCTGAGGATCATCAGGATTCCAGTTCTGCCTCCCTGTTGATCGGCTAATTCCAGACCGAGCGCACCTGGTGTGTCTTATTGCGCGCCGAAGAAATGGCACTTCGTCGACTGGGTTTGGTTATTCCCATGCAGAGAAGAGGTACTGACGATGTTGGCATTAACGGGCCATTAAAATGAAGAAGGATGCAGTCGTTTGCCACCGGCAAAAGTTGAACGCGCTGAATGCGAGAGACCGGAGACGGGACGAGACAGAGAGGAAGCGGAGCTTTCAACATGGCCACCGTGTCCGGTAAACAACCAGCGCTGGGCTTTTATAAGGCTTCAGATGAACGCAGACAGGAGCGGGACGGCAGCGGCGGGCCGAACGGACTGCTGCAGGGGCCCCGTCGGGGCCTGTTTTCGACGGTCCGTGCCTGATGGTAAAAGTGTAATGGCCGTGCCATGCAGATGTTAGAAGGATTTACAACTGTTCCATAGTTCCATAAGAAAAGCTCTTAAAAAAACGTTTGAAAGGACTTTAGTGGGTGATGGTTATGGTATTGACTGTCACGGTTTACCACTCTCACCTGCCTTGCTCGGAGTGCCGGAGCGTCTGGCCGGCGACCGCTTACAGGGGAGCGTCACGCGCTTATCTTTTCAAACAGGTTTTTTTTTTTTTTTTCGGGTGGTTGTGGACAGAAAATCAGGGCCGGCTTAGCAAAAAGAGTAGAGCACAGTTTGGGGTGGCGCCACACCTCAACACTAATTTCAGGGTTAGCAGAGTGCCCAACAGGAGAACAGCATTGCCATGGCAACAGTTAACAGCTAAAAAGCACTGTCTACAATCTGATAGGGGCCCCCGGGATAATCAGACGTAGTGACACACAGCCGATTACAGCGGCCCCCTTTTTTCCTTTAACAGGGAACATTCAGGTGAACTATAAATCAATGGTTCTCTTGTTAAACATTACATTTTATTTCGACGAGCCTGTAAGTGAAGCGGTTCCTGTTCTGCACGACCGGTCATGCCCTATAAGTGCGGTGCTTTTGATAAAGCTTTTGATTCATCTTCAGAGATTGTAGTTATAGGCTTCCGTTATTTAGCATTCGTTGTCACAAACCAATAACGAAAAAACGAGACGACATGCGTTGTTTTTTCTCAATCATCTTCGTCAGCAGAGGCACTGTAATAAGAAGCACGTGTGCTTCCCAAACCAACCAAGCAAATTTACCCCCTCAGAGTCTGTGCCGCATATATATATATAAAAAAAGCCTGTCTTTCTCGGCATATGAGGGATATGAAAGGGAATGAAGAACAATGGAGAAGACGGCAAATCGGAGAGCGGGAGTGATAGTCAGTCAGGGGCAACCACAATACATTTTCCATCAAGATCACATCAATTTATCAGAGGAGGAATGTTATTAGCTTCCAGATAGCTGCAGCGAAACACATGCAGGTATTTTCCTCCCCATCAGTCTCCTTTATATTTTTAGATGCTTTTTTATGTGAGTACAATGGCCTCGATATCAAACATTTTAAATGATGCTTGAAATACCAGTCACTTGACTTTGATGTCACAGGCAATTAAATCCAACCTTACCCCCTTTCCACCGTTAATAACAGCAATCTCGCCCGGCCTAGTGCCTAATTAATATGTGCTATTTGTCACTTTGCCTTGACACATGTATATCAAAGTGGGGGTGGGGAGGTAGTTTCGGTGGAGAGATAGGTGCGTGTGTGTGTGTGTGGGGGGGGGGGGGGGGGGGGGGGGTGATGGAAGAGCAGTATGCTGGGTTTTCATTAGGTGACAGGGTAGAGCTCCTCCTCGCTCTGTGTACATGCTGCTAAGTGAACGGCAGGTAGTGTCATTCCGTTTCTTAAGGGGGCCGAACAGCACAGTGTTCTGCCTTTGGCCGCACAAACTGTAGATCAGGACGGGCCTGATTTGGATCCCGGACAGGTGGAAGGAAATATTCATCCACGTGAATTCACAAATCAAACAGATGAATTCGTTGATATGAACAATTGCATCCGGTTGTGATTATTTTAATGGCAGTTTAATACGGCTGATGCCTCATTTTGGACCATTTGTCCGTAATTCTGCCCCTTTTTTGTAAATCATCATCCTTCACTGGAGTTTGACTGTGGCAAGGCGGTGCTCATAATTAGGCGTGTGCGTGTGTGTGTGTGTGTGTTTGTGTGTTGGTCCGTGCATGTGCACGGCGCATTTGAGCACATGCATTGTCACTGCCAGTTTCCACTATGGCCCGGCGGGTGGGAGGGCAGCGCTGCAACATCGCAATGAAATCAATGATCCATGGTTCTTTAGATGTGACCAACAAACTAAGTTGTCATCTCATTCTGAAACAAAAGGGGGCGACGGGGGGAAAAAAACGAAAGCACGAGGGCACCGAAGCTGCTGAGATTACATCGCAAATGTGCAAGGGTTTCATGCCAGCGCCGCTCTCAGTGGGGTCAGTAGACAAACACCAAACATTCATATGTGCAGCATACATCTCTCCAACCCCCCTCCCCCTCCCCCAATCATCTTCCGCCTGAAACCTTCCTGCCAAGTGCTGCCAGACTCTCACATCTGTGCCCGAAAATGTGCCGTATCCCAGAGCCCTGCGAGTCCAGGATTCACTTGTAAAGAATGCAGTTTTATTGGATGAACAGACTAATGTACCATGCAATGTAGTTGCACCAGCATTTTCTGCCACGTTGAAAGAGTCAATTAATTTGCATAATTCAAACGGGGCATGTACTGCCACTTCTCGAGGCGCGGCTACAGGCCTCTTGGCTGGTCACACCGGCGCCGCCATTTCTGATATATTAATCATTCTTTCCGTACAATTAATTACATTTATGACAATTTGAACCTCTGTCCCACCCACTGGCCTGGCAATTTCCAGCGCGCGGGCTGCAATACGAGAGCATCCCGATGAAACCCTGGTGATTTAGTGAACACCTTAACAGAGAGCCTCTGCCTAGGGCTGAATAAAATTAATATTTTGTTTCCCATCTGGTGGAATCAGCAGAATTAATGAGGGAAGGAGGCCCGTAGCTACGCGGAGACCAGGGATCAATCTGCCTCTCTCCGCTGGTTGCTACTCTTTGCTGGAGGTGCGCGTGAAGCCGGGTGGGGGTGGGAGGATGGGAGGCGGGTAAGGCGAGGGGGGGGGGGGGGGGGGGGGGGGGGGGGATAGTGGGTTGTACGCGTACAAACATCATTGGCATCAGTCACAGACAATGCACTGTGGGGATCGCTACTGTAAATGAGCGGTGCCAGTCACTCCTCATAGCCCTGATGGACGGGCCCCGTCGCTAACCCACCCCCCACCCCACTGACGCGCGTTCACATGCCAGTGGGGGCAAAATGTCTCCGAGCCGGCTGGCGGTACGGTGACGTTGTGCTGCGGCAGAGCGAGGCTAGTTCGGTGCGAAAGGCTAAGCATCTGGGCTGCACGTGATCATCGTCGTCATGGCGATGGCTTCGGGTCAGCTGTTTTCTTTTTTTTTTTTGTTTTACCCCTGTCAAGAGGAGATTTTGCAAATTCCCTCCTTTTGCAGATGCTTCTATCTCAGATTTTATAGATTTTTTTTTAAATTCTTCGTGGGTGGGGTTTGAAGACATGCACATTATTCAGGATTCATTTCGTAACATGTATTTTATTTTTCTGGGCTTTTGTGGGTCACAAGATATTTAATTCATTACAGCGGATTAGATACTGTTGCCGATGTTGACCCATCAGAACTCATTGCCATGTGGATCTTCCCTTCAGCTGGGGATTCATTTGCACAAATGAGGACTGGATGCATTTCAGTGACCTATGTGACTCCATTCATCAGCAGACAACAAAGAGATGATACATGATAATTGAACTCACTGTGTTGAGGAATATGCATGAAAATACATTTTCAGATTTTTACACCACTAACACCTTTTCCAAACCCCCGGCGTCACACTCTTTTTATGCATCCTTAATATACTAAACATTTTCATGTCAGTGGAAATAGAGCCCAACACTCAATAACAACTTTGCCCCCTTTTCAAACAATTTCAGTTCATTGCATCATGACCGTGGTTGCACACGCGCGCAACGTTACACACGACTGGGACGGGGGGGGGGAAAAAAGAGGGGAAGGCATCACCTGTTCATTACATTCATTCATTTGTGGCTGAGATGCAATCTGGCATTTTAGCCATTTACCAGAGAGGAGAGCGAAAGAGGGACAGAGACGGCACTTGTATGACAGAATAGGCACTCCCACAGTGTCATCCAATCTGGGCACCCCATTACCTCCTTCTTCTGCCCCCATGTGTGCATGTGTGTGTGTGTGTGTGTGTGCAAACTGCCCCTTCTCCCCTCCTCCCCCCTCTGTCTGTCTCGCCTGCTCCATGCAGCGTTTCGCCGCCGAGAGAAGGTGGTGGTCGTCTCTTTGAAGTATCACTTCAATTACGGGGTTTAACCCCACAGGTCAGCCCTTGATTATTTACACAAAGCTGGTGTAATTCTGCGGGAAAGCCTCGCCTTTGCCATGAATACAAAGCCGGGCTCCGCTCTTAACAGGAGTGAATTTCAAATCCACACTCGTCCCGTTTTTGACCTGCGTCTGATAGGGTTACATCACGTTGGGAAAGTTGCGTCCGACCGAACTTACATATTGTGTCTTGTTGTGCTCGAGCTGTATTGGAAATGGGCGTTAAGTAGTTTGCTTCTTGAGTGTTTCTGACGATGGGTACAAGCGACCTGTCACCATACAAAAAAACACCTCGCTGATTTCTTTCATCACATTATAAATCGGGCCCATGTGAAAACTGAACTTACCAAAAAATGCCTTTAAATAATAGATTGTTTTGTTGATCAGGTAGCTGTTTACTTCCCCTTTTAAATCCCTACCCGTCTCCTCTCAGCTGGTGGCCTGCTATTGACTTGTTGTTATTTTTTCATGAAGTGAAGTGGGTCCAACGCCAAGTGCTGCTATCACTCCTTCGTAAATAATACAAACAAGAGAACAACGAAAAAAAAAAAAGAAGAAAAAAAAGGCACGCTCTAAGTCATCTTCCCTGTTACTTCATTTCAGCCTAGATGGCCCTCGTTCGCTGGAGCATGATGCGTGCAATGAAGATACGAGGGTCCGTGTGCACACCGCCCCCCCCCCCCATAAAAGTTGCAACTGCCAGCTCGGGTGGAAAAATGTTGCAGGGCAAAAGATGTATTCAATAAATAGAGAGGGACAGCATGGGGCCTGAGGAAAGTGCGCGTGAGACGGAGGTTTGGAGAGGGGGGGGGGGGAATAATGGAAGAGAAGGTAGATGGGGCATGAGTGTACAATAAACAGTGGTGCCTGACGCTTGCGAGGGGAAGCATGCCGCTGGGAATATAACTCTTAACTAGCATTGTCTCCTTTCAATTTGAAGCAGGAACCAAGGCCGTCATCTTTAAAGTGTTTTCGTTTTGGAGGAGGATATCACTGAATTTCAGTATTCTAATGCATCTGTTCCCTGAGACAGCCGAGCTGGCTCGATGGCACAATGTGTCACAGCAACACCCGACTTCAGATTACGAACTATTGTCGTGGAGAAACCTGTTTAAACTGCAACTTGTGTTGTTTTACGGAAGATATTGAGAGTACATGAAAGCTAGTTTGCAAGCAAGCGGAACAGTAATAGAAATAGTTAGCTGCTTGATATGGGTTTGGTTACAGTAGTTAGCTAAAACGAACACTTTCATTGGGGGTGAGTGACAGCCGGTCTCTGGATTGTCAGCTCAGGAGCCGGGACCTGCCGTGAGTCTGTACGGCAACGCGGCCTCCCGCTCGCGCGCCGTTCACATGGATGATGGTGGGATTTCTGAAGGAAACGACAAGCACTCCAACCATTTGTCCAAGTTGCAGGTGGATGAAGAGAAATTCAAGTATTGTCGCGCGGAAAAACGCTTTCCAATGCGGCGTGATAGACTGGAACAGCATAAAGAGCGGTTTAAAAATTGATGTTTTTGTCTAAACTATCGTCCCCCAGTGACAGTAGAAGCACACACATTTTCTCACAAACAAACAGCTGGCCCTCTGTGCTATTAAAAAAAAAAAAAAAAAAAAGAGAGAAAAGAAAATCATCCCAGTCACAAAACTGCACAGCCGAGACCCCACAATAACCTGGCGGCATGTCTTTGTGTCCCCGAAGCACATTCATTACACCTCCTTCTGTCTGTTTCAAACAAGGCATCAATTTGGAGATGTGAGGTATCTCGGCGCAGAAAATGTCACATTTTCTCTTGTCAACAGTGCCAATGTTTGTCTTTCACGAGGCCCGGATATAAAAGGAGTGGCCGCGGCATGCATCTCTGCCGTCTTTCCATTCCCCATGGAGATATTTCAGTGCGAGATGAGTCTCCCCTCCACGCTGTGGGGAATTGGTGCTGCCGCGTTGTACCTGCTTGGGAGAAATAGGAGGGTTTTTTTTTTTCACCACCGATGGACAACAGAGCAAAAGTGTTCAATTTGCAGCATCTGCTACACCTCAATAATTCAATGCATTTGAATGTTTTATAAGTAAACTGTGTCATCTGCAAAGGGGAGCTTTGTCTCTCATAAACAAGCAGGGGACGATGCCGAGGATTTCTCACACTGTAAAAGCTGTTTGACCTCTCACCCCTATTAAATATATATTTTTTGAGAGTCATTTAAAACAAACGGCAGTTCTAACTTGTTAGCACCGGATGGTTCAGCTTGGGATGCTGAGTGTTGTGCTGTGCACAGTTTAGAAATGAATGATTTGCGCTTTGATGGAGTTGAATCGCGACGACTCCTCTGCACGTCGCCGCCGTCGCCATTAACGCCCGGAGACAACAGCGCTAACAGGATTAAAAATGAGGCAAACGGTGATTTCAGCCACGCAGCCGAGCTTTATTAACAGCCCCTTTATCTCTGAAAACATCAGAAGGCTATCATCAACTAAAAGTTAACAGCACAAACCCTGAGCTCCTCTATCTCCTGAATGCGACGCGCCATCATTTGCCGGGGTTTTTTTCTGCCCCCGTGACTGATTATCATTACCTTTTCTTGCAAATACCATGCTCATTACGTTAGTGTACAGGCAAAACATTAGTAGAGGGAGCCTATCTCTCTCCCATGAAGGGAGAGGGGAGGAGAAGAGCTATGGAGGCAGATTTTCCCCTAGCCTCAGCAGCCAGCCCCGGCGCGCTTGGCTATTAACCACAATGAACATGGGCTTTGTTATTAACATCTGTTCATCAGGGATCGGGCCCAGGCCTAATCACCCCTCACACCTTCTGTTTCTGCACAAGAAGAGAGGCAATCAAGGGCATCATTTGGCAGCTGGCTGGAACTACTAATGCTTTTCTCCTGCTCTACTCTGCCTCCCCCCCCCATCCCCCTCCCCCCCTACACCACCCCTCCCTCCTCCCTTCATCGCCTTTTCTCTCTTCACTGCCATCATTTTTCCCTCTTTTCTCCCCTTACCCTAAAAAAAAAAATATATCTCCCATCCTCTTATAGGATTATGTTATTTGAGAAGAAAACCCACACACACTCACACACACACACACACACACACACACACACACACACACACCCAAACAAACAAACGGACACAGAGGCAGAGAGTGAACCTTTGATAGCAGCGAGATGGTAGATTTACTGATGGCCGTAACAGTCCGGCGCCACGGGCGGTTCACATGAACTCAACCTCATCTCAGCGTCTGTCTGTCTGTTCCTCCCACTGTATCGCAGACAGATGTTCACAGGTTCCCATCAGCCCCCATAACAACGTTCAGACAGGGTGTGAGTGAAAAAGACACAGGAAGAGATAAAGAGAGAGAGATGTGAGATCCAACAATGGTGAGAAAGCAAGAGATAATGGCTAGATTGACAGATTACCAGTGGGACACACTGTATGTCGATATAAAAAAAAAAATCACTGCTGCAGATTCGTTCCCACAGCTAATGGAATATTTTTTTTCTTCTTTTTTAATGGGGAAATATCTGACACGCACACATGGAGGACAGCAAACTTTTATATTTATCTTATATTGCAGTTTCTTTTATGATTTTTATACTCCCTCCCGTGTCTGCGTCAGTGCCGTTGAGACCACACGACGTGTGTGTGTTTTTTATGCCAAAGACTGCCGCATTTGTTGTCGTCGGATTAATCCCTTTGTCAGCTCCGGCCTTTTTCGAACACATTGGGTCTCCTTCTGTTACCCGCAGGAAGGAAGGACTGGGGCATCTGTGTTTGGGTTAGCTATGTCTAAATCAGCACTCCTTGTCCTATCGCAGTAAGGCTACACTCTCTCTCTCTCTCTCTCTCTCTCTCTCTCTCTGAATGTCTGTTTCTAACTGAGAACAACATGTCCTCTTCTGTCTCACTAGAGGGGCTCCGCAGCACAAAGCCCTTTCATGTGTGGATGTGGGTCTGTGACGGCTGTCAGCTCGAGATGATGTTTGCCCGGATGCTCCCGTCAATCACAAGAGTTAGCATTACCGATGTTCCCTTTGCTGTTAAAGGGCTTGTTTCGCCCAAAAACAACCAAAAAACCAATATGTGCGCGGGTTGTTTAAATGTGTCGGGATTTAAATGTTCTTAACACCTGGGCCCCATGAAGTCAAAGCCTGCGAGGCTGACGACACCGCACTGATTGAAGTCGCCTATTTGCGTCTCTAATTAGCAGCTTAATTGTTCCCCTTGTGGCCCACGTAGCGCGAAATGGCACAAACTACCAGCCTGAGCTACGCTTTAAGCTGTTCCGATGACATCGGGCTGAGAACGCATGTCCGATGGCCCTATGGCCCCTAAAGCACACGCGTGTTGAGGACTAATTATAGAAAGAAACCATGTTTTCAGCCAACAGAACATGACGCCTACATTTCTCACAGAAGTTTGAACGCCGACAGTTAGGTGAGAGAGATTCAAGAGCGATTTGGTGTTGGCGGCCGACGTGGCGCCGAGCGACCACCCTCCCTCCGGCGGAGATGAAAAGCGCTCCGCGGAGGTCTGGTATGAGCTCAACTACACACAACCAGGATCCTTTTCATTTTGAAACCTGTAGTTTTTGGCCCAAATCGATGCCGACTGAAGTGACATCACTGGAGGCAATTTATCAGAGTTCATGCAGCTCCCTCTGGAGCCACGAAAGCTTCAAACAACTTTTTTTTTTTTTTTAACGTTTGTTATCACAATGGCAGAGGTACACACACCCCAAGACTTCACACATTTGACATTTGAATAACTAATGAACACATTGAAACAGTTTTTTAAGGACAAATCACTCACTCATTGAACGTACGATATGAAAGTGTTTTGTGTGTGACGTCACACACTTCGTATCAAACCGTCCGTCATTCCGTCGAGTTGCGGTTCTCTCAGTGAGTTAGGTGATCATCCATCCACATCCTAAACGTAATACGCCCATATGGTTCTTCTCTGCGTCGGTTTGCCCTCCCCTTAATGGACGTCAGACATTTGCTCTGAGATCAGGCTAAAACAAGCTTTGTTTCAGACACTCGGCGTACCCAGAAACCGTATGCAATCTCCTGCAACCCCCCCCCCACCAAGTGTGAGCAGGATTTCTCTAATTAGCCAGTTTTTTGGAGGGGGAGGGGGGCTCGGAGCATCACTTTTAATGAGGTATCAGGTCCTCAAGGTCACATCCGTTTTCCCAGCTTGTGTGTATGTCTTTGCGTCTGCTTTCGCTTCCCCCTTCGGTTTGTTTGTGTTCTCCTTTTTTAATTGAAAAACGTTGACTCAGGTCGTCTCCATCTGTTAAGTGAGGAGCAGCATGACCGCAAATAATTATGACCTTTGCGGTCAGTCTTTTTTTCCCAGAATGCCGTTCTGCTTGTGAAGAAAACAACAAAAAAGTGTTGTTGCACTTTCTCTATGAATACAAATGGGTTACCGGAGGACACTTGCTGCCGTGCTATCATTTAGGGAATTGACTCTGAATGTGTAAGGAGCCATTTATTTTCCTTCCACTGTCATGGAGCCACATGTTTGCCTGTAATTCATATTTGCCTCTTCACTTCACTCTTTTCTCATTTCGAGCCGCAGGGGTCAAAGATAACGCACCCGGTTGACGTTAGTCAACAATAGCTTTTTGGACACGGCTCACAACGTCCACGCTTTACCTCTGCCGGCAAGGGTCGTCAATTTTATTGTTTAAAAGTCATTCCGCCTCACATTTATCGACTCCATTTGCTCTCCTTTCTTGACCTAACTACCCGTTGAGTTCTCGTCTCCTCCTCCACTCGATGGCTCCCGTTTGCACGCGTTCGCCGCGCGAGACCTCCCCTCATTGCCGTTCGTCGTCGTCTCATTCTTCACGGACATGTCTATTTCTGTAATGGCGCACGATCGACCGTTTCCTCTCCTTCACACATTTGTCTGTCTGAGGCATTTGCCCTTTCGCAGACGGGGCTTTTCACCTCCGCGTCACCTAGACGGGCTTTTGTCCGGAGCGTCTGCACACACCCGTCCCAGGTCCAGGCCTTGGCTCGCAGAGCTAGCGCGGCCAGCCGAGCTGCTAAGCCACCGCCCACACAGCTACATGCGATTCAAGGCCCGTAGCGGAAATAATAACCGCGGAACTGGTCTCAGCCCACGGAGCCAGGGGGGTGCTGGTGTCCCTCCTCTGTCAAAGTAAAAACAGTGAGGTGCTAAACACCTTCCATCCCGGCAGTGGCGGGGGGGCTGCGATGCCATTAGAAAAAGTGTGGGGCACACTCGCAGTGTCAATTCCTCAGGCTGGTTTCGCTGCCAGGCTCAGAATGTCCACTAGGACGCAGTGAGACGAGGGGTGGGTGCTCTCGGAAAATGCATGTAGAGAGCGTCACGGAGGGAAGGGTGGGTGGGGGGGTTGGGTACACTTGTACTGTATCCGTGTTGTGAACACAGCACCGCCCACGCAGACAGGAGGGACCGGGTCGGGTCGGGTCAGGTGCATTGACACAGGCACGTGTACACACGCAGTGTCAGAAACACACAAGAGAGACCAGGACAATAGCAGAGAAAAGTGGACCGGGCCTCGACGGGTTAAATGCCCCCCCCCCGCCCTTGTTGAGGGGGAATGTGCCCCTGTGCTGTGAGCGATCGCTTCCTCTCTCGGGGGCTCCAGCGTGGGGCCGGACTGGTGGCTGTTAGCTGGAGATGGATGACGTCTCATCCCGCCTTTTCCGACAAGGAAGGAAAAGAGAGAAGAACTGAACGCGCGGCGGCGAGCGGCACCTTTCATCTGCACAGGGGACAGTGCGCTGTGCTGCATGGACTCTGTGTCTGGGGCGGGCGGTGACTGATTGATAAATGACACGTGAATGGTTTAATCAGCTTAAAGACTAAGACATCATATGTTGTATGTACTACAGTCTCCGCACGAGGCGGAGGATCAAGGTGTGATTTTGAGGTAAAACGTTCTATCGAGGTAGATTTAGTTTGATAATGATTTCAATTGTGTTTATTTTTGGTTATAAGTTATAATTCAGGTCAATATAGTGAATCAAATGCCCGATAAGATTCTTCGTTTCATTGATGCAAGACTTCAGTATGTCCTGATTATTAATTTGCATCAATGAAGCAACGGCCTGACGCGCTCGGGCTGCCACTTTTAAATCCAAATTCAAACTGGGATTTGTTAGAACCTTTTACACAGTTTTTTATGGAGTCTTGGTGTGCGTTGTGATGTCACATCTGCTACGTTGACAGTACCCCACTGACTGATTACCGGGAAGCCAAACCGTCGGCCCGTTTGGAACATGCACGTTTTGAAAGCAGAGGATAAAAGAAAAACAACAAAAAGGTTCCGCTCGGCCCATGTGTGCGACCACAGGAGTTAAAGCACTTCATCTTCACACTACATGGTCCAAGAACGAAGGTGACCCTCAAAGCGCAGTACAAAGAGCGGACTGATCTTGCGGTGTTGACTTTAGCATAATGTCCCGCCTCCCCTCCGCAGTGTTTGGAGAGGCCTGAACAATGTTTCTAAAGTGAAGTTCTCCCAGCAGGTGGAGGTTCAAATGGGTCCCAAACCAGAGGCACCTCGTGGGGAGGGGAGGGGGGGGGGGGGGGGGGGGGGGAGGATCGGATGGCTGCCGCCTTAAGGCCTGGCCAAAGTTTGACCCTCACTAAAAAACAGGCCTGTTCCAGACCATTGCTGCTCCCCCCCTGGTAAAACAACACCAGGGAAAGTGTGCGTCAATGTGGGTATGGCTTCGGTTGTAAGCCGCGTGTGTGTGTGGGGGGGATTTTTTGGGGGGGGTGGCGAGCGGTAAAAGAAGGGCATGTAAAAGGTGTGTGTGCACCTGAAAACACTGAACCGGACCTGGGTAAACACACCAATGACCACCTCGTGGATTTCCTGCTTTGAACTGAGGTGACGTGCGGCTGAATGTGTCAGTGCACAAACATGTGACCCGTGTGCGCGCGAAGCCGTCTTCATGTGAGGTCAAATGTGTGATAGATCGCCATGAAAGCAGGATGTTAACGTTCGGAGTGCTGAGATTGACACACACGTTTCCATAACTTCAGCACCAACGATACCATTTACTTAGAATATGTTTTTACCATAACATTGATGCAAAAAAATAAAATGTTGGACTTATTGAACATCTCAACAGCCGTTGATGGCCACCAGCTGCTAAGCCACGCCCTTTTGCCAGTGACTGATGGGCCGAACTTGACCTTCTCTCTGAGCGGCAAGGGGCCCGGGGCCCCCCGGGAGAGACAAAACATCCCCTCAGAGTGAAGGCTGTTCCAGAGTTTCCGAGACGTGAGGAACCCGGCCTGCCAGTCACGCGGTCTCAGCGCTACTGGAAAGAGCCAGCAGTGGTTCCCCAGACATGTCAGCCATGTGCAATGGCACCGGTCAACTGACAAGATCCAAGATGGAGAGGCGATGGTCACGGACATGTGGTGGAAATGTGAGACATTTCAAGGGGAAAGGCATGAATTTGCAATACATATTTGTGTATAGCCGAGCTGCAGAACGTGGGATGATTATGTTGTGAATTCTGCTACCTGCAAAATAAAAACACAGTGTTCACAGAGGAGATCAGCGACCCTGGCTGGCCTTTATTACAACACAAGATGGAGTAGTGGAACTAGTTGCAACTCGCGTGGCTTTCTATTGAGTATCCAGTGTCTACAATACTTTGTGATTTTAGGAAACGTGTGCAAAGGGAAAGGTATGGGGGGAAAACAGTGAAACTGCCTTTGATTATAATTGACACAAAGCCCAATTCTGCAGAAGGGGGAGGGAGGTTGGGGGGGTTCTACGTGGGTCGGATGTTTGATTTTCCGTTGATTTTCAGAGTCCCGCAATTTAAATCAGCGACACAAACTCTCTAAAAAAGGCATCTAGAGGTGATTTTGCTTTAGAGTTGACTGTGAGCCTGAGACCGAATGAATAAATGAAAAAAAACATTTGGATTCTAAATTGATATCTAACTTTACATTAATATATTTATTCATTTTTAACGCTTTAGCCCACATTTTGTCTAACCATGCACGGGAAGATAAGTGATCCAGCGCCGATAACAGTGACTTGATCAAACTCTTCAACGCTTCTCTCTTTTTTTCTAAAAGCAAGAATGTGGAGCTCAGCTGAGGAACACGTGGCCGAACGCTTGGCGGAGAGCGAGAAGGAAGGGGGGGGGACGAGTGAGAGTGTCACAGAGCTCAGGAGAGATTCCTCTCGCTGTAGAAAGCAGCTATAGGACGTGAGAATGGAGGAAGCTGGATCGGCTTGAGTTAGCCACATACAATGTTCAAGGGGACATCTCCTGATAGTCATGCTTGAGAAACTGCATGAGAAAATGATGTGCACCCAGGTGGTCAAACGCTCTTTTTGTCTCCCAGCAGAGAAGCAGTGCGGCTTTTATTGCTGTTCATCACTTTAAAGGAGGACCCATGGCGGGTGTTTACGGCTCCTCGCTTCCCCTCGCTTCTGCATGCTTCCACGCTTCCCTTCGCCAAACGAGCAGGGGTTTTTGTTTTCGAGGAGCGGGGGGATGGGAGGGGGGGTTAAAACTTGCAAAGGGGCTTATAGAGTGCGGCGTGAATATGTGGCGCGTGAGTAATAAACCATGCATCTATTCACGTCAAGCTTCTCGGAGTCCAGACGATCCTGCGTGCCGCTTCGCGCGGAGCCCATATGGGCTCCCGGTTCAATTTACACAACAACAAAACAAGAACACTCAATTTATTGCACGCCGTATATGGCGGTCCTATTGGGCACACGGGCTGGAACATATTGTCGGCGGTCATTAGGCCCAGATTAATACTTGCATAGATATACACAAAGCCCAACAGAATGATATTGCTCCGAGTTGGCATCCATAAATTGTGGAGATATAGTGTTGCCAGATAGAAGGCATATGGCCGTGGTAGGACACTGCTCCTTCTAATTGAGAAGCAGAGCAAGCAGTCCATAAAGATGCCAAGACATAGTTAAATATTTATGTAGATGAATGGAGTAATAAATAAATGGTTAAATGAATAATGGCACAACTAACGTGATCGCAAGAGATGAGTCGTGTTTTATTCAGGACCTCTAACCCGTTTAGAGAGAATTGGCGGCGTTATTCTAATGAGTCGTTTGTCTGAATTCCCTCCATGTTAAAGTGAAGAGGTGGTGTTTTAATGAA
Organism: Apeltes quadracus; assembly: GCA_021346845.1. Lineage (NCBI taxonomy): Eukaryota > Metazoa > Chordata > Actinopteri > Perciformes > Gasterosteidae > Apeltes > Apeltes quadracus. Next base: position 10,262,352 of record CM037914.1, read on the forward strand.
AGTGCATTTTCAGTTATCTGTTCAATAATCGTATGCCCTCAATATAGTTTGACAGGGTTGCTGTTCAAAGTTACTTTTGGTGAGTTCAGGTGATATTTCTTTCTTCAGAAAAAATAATCTGCTTTTAAATAACTTATTTTAAAAGCTTCATGTTGCTATATTATTAATTCTACATCTGAAAAAACATTTCCTCCCTTTACAGACAGAGTAAAGTCGCCCTGTTCTTCTATTCTGTGGGGATATTGTATGTCTCTGGACTCCCCACTGAGCCTGAGCAGATTGCTGTTTAGGCATGCCCTCTACAGGCCAACAGAGGAACTGAGAGTCTACAGAGAAAGACCACGACTGCTCCAAGATCATCTTTTCACAAATGAGTATGAAGGGGTATCAACAGAAGCATTATAAACACATTAAAAAAAAAAACCTAGATGTTATTCAGTCTCCTAATTAACTACTATAATTCAAACCTCTTTATTTTCAAAGGCATTCACGGAGGTCAAAGTGTAAAAAGTGCTCAGCGATGTTACGGCGCGACGCGCGGAACATTTTCAGATACACTGTTGCGAGTGGACTCGTGGGAAAAGCTGTCAGCCGCGGAGACATAGAGTCCCACTGTGAAGTCAGGACCACAGCAGACATGAAGCTGTCCACAGCATGCCGTCAAGACCCCGCTCTTTGTCCTCCGGATTCGTCCCTCTTCTGCCCAACGAGGAAAGACACGACTCCATTCTGCTACGATTCCATTCACACGCATGCAACGCAATTAATCACAAACTAGTTCAATCATCAACAAAGTCATTTCATAAGAAGACAGTGTACGTTTGATGTTGAATATATGCGTCCGGTGAGTCAACCGTTATTGGTCACTTTGCTGGTGACCCCGTTTGATCTCTGTGGGGGCCCTGGGAGGCCAGCTTTTAAGACCCCGCTTGAAAAAAAAAAAAAAAACGACTTTATCTTTAGAAACACAATTGCACGGACAAACACAAAACCATTACAGGATCCTATTCGCAAAATACGTCGTAATACTTCCAAAAAACGAGGGGGAAAACTCTTTTAATTAAGCAAAGACAGTCGGTGCGACGACATGGCGCTTCGGTAAGAAACGGCGTGACATTTGCTGGAGAAAATTATTTTCATGGGGCATTGTTGTCGGTGCTCGTGTGCTGTGTGTTTGTGAGCGTGTGTGTGTGTGTGTGTGTGTGTGTGTCTGTGTAGGGCTGGGTGTGTATTTGTCTAGCCTTTGAAGGCTCTGCCTTCCCCAGTGTGTCTTTATTGTGTGGCAGCTGAGGCCCAGCCTGTAGCTGTGTCCAGCACCGGGGCCCAGACACCAGCTGCATTCACCGTCACAGGCCTCCGTCGCCTTTTGATGTCCGCGCTGCCGCCCGGGCCCCCGGAACCACACCACAGACACCGCGTATCCGCCGACCATCTTGAGTTCAAAAAAAAAAAAGAAAAAAGGAAGAGAGACAGAAACAACTCAATCCTATTTCTGTGTTTTTATTATCTAACGGGAGAGGAGAATTTGTTTGATATCTGTGGACAAAAAACAAGCTGTTGGGGTCTGGGCACTCTGGGGTGTCTGACTGATTGACTGCATGGGCAAAGTTCCCAGGGTCTGTCTTTGTGTCCAACTGCTTTTCAAACAGCCCCAGGCTTGAGAGAGTTTTGCCTCGAGCAGAAAAATGATAAATTAGAATTACATTTTACCAAATCAGAGGGCCCAGGTTTGGACTAGAGAGGTGCAAGAATGAAATGAGATAGCCTTTTATCATGTGGAATCAAAGGACAATGCTGTTGACGTGAACGTACGTGTCCTTTGGAAGAGTAATCATATGAATATGCAAAATTAAAAAAAGGAGACTTCCTGCTGCTGCGTTGAAGCAATTGACAGCACACTTTTGAATGATTTAGTTTTTTCTCCTAGTTTGCCTTTATTGAAATGCACAATCGAAGACACCGCTTTCCAGTCGCTCCTGATCGTGTGCAGTTTGTCCACTGAGTGCAGAGGAATTACCATCTACTACTTCGGTTTACATGAACCATAATTTTTCAGATGCTTTATAGCTTGATTTAGATTAACACAGGATACATTTGATGAAGAAAAACAAAGCGATGACTGATCGGAGGGAGCCGGCATCAAGCACATGGCCCCTTAGGAGAAACGAAACAAGGGAAAAAAGGAAAGGGGAAACAATGTGTACTGATCCCATTATCCTGTGGGCTTTCATAACCGAGGTTTTAGAGACGACGTCTCCGTCCTGACCTCTCGAATTCACCGGGCATAATGACATTTCCATCACAGGCGGCGCTGTGTCGCAGACGGATGACACGGACGTCGGCGTAAACCTCGGATAGCGGCTCGCTTCACGATGGTTGTTAGCCTTAAAGCCCTTGCGCAAGCAACTCAGGAAATGCCTAATGGTCTTTATCATAAATATCAGTGCTGCAAAGGTTAGAGTTAGATAGATATGTCCCCGCGCCCCATTTAGACACTTTTGAGCGATGGTGCCTCCAGATGGGTGGAAGCACATGGATAGAGGAGGCTTAGAACTAAATAACAAGTAGGTTACTCACAGGGTGATCTTAATGCAGGTGAAATATCTAGTCTTGTGTAAAGGTTATCTCCATATAACTTCTGTGTTGCCTCCTCAAACCTCAGCAACCTCCTCCGTTAAACTAACGGACGACCTCGCCATTTTGGAGCTGAACTCAGAAAGGCCGTCTGCATCGACACACGACCCTTGCGGATACTCTGCAGCTGTCTCCTCTTCAGCTGGGGGGGCGCATGGACGGACGGGACGGACTGTTTACGGTGTTGACTAATAGTCAACTGGGCTGTGCTGTAATCACATGATAATTTCTATTGACCGTCATTGATTTGCTATTAGAGGACCGGTTTAACCTTGACGTATGGCGGCAGACTCGTCGAGTGCGAGGCCATAAAGGGATCATTGACAAGCAGCAATAGCCCTTCTCAACATGCCCCCAAGGTCCCTTTCAGCACCGGATCAATAGCTGACCTCTGTGGCTGTTATTTACTGGCAATAGCATTTCGCCCCCCTTTTCTGGAAATGATGAACAGTGTCTGTCAGAGTGGAAAGCGGATAGATTGTTCTTCACCTTGAGCTAAGAGGCTTAAACAAGTCCGCAAAGAGAAATAAAGGCCGGTGAAAATATTTTTTGTTCTTTTCTTGATCGACCCTTGTGTTAATAAAATATAAGAAGTGTGGGAGTGTGGTGGACCAGTGGTTAAGACGCCCACCATTTACTGTAATCACAATGTCTCCCTCGTTTTGTTTTCCATCATCTTTCTACTTTGTCCTTTTAAATGAAGCCCAAAATGTCCAAAAATATAAAAAAAAAAACATGAATAAAAAATAGCAGAAAATTGCACCGCAAAAACACCATCACATTCCTCAGATATGTCTCTGAATTGGTACATTGGTCGTTCAAACATTTTCATGTTGCTTCAGCGTTTTACATTCACACATCCTTATTGTGGATTGAGGAACAAGAAGGCAGAACGGCTGCGTTTCTTTAATTTAATATTTTGTACAAACATTGTGTGAATATCACTAAAGTCAGTGGTATGAATGTTGAATAAAAAAAAAGTGATTGAAATGAAGTTATTAAACAAAGGCAAAGACATGTGCGGAGTGGTTTACATACGCGCTGGAGTATGTCAGGCAGTTCAGTGCACTTGGTAATAAAAGCCCCAGTGGCTGCCCATTAAGGAGGACCTAGGGGGACAGAGTATCTCTCACCAGTGACCTTTGTCATGAAAAGAGCCTGTGGGTCATTGTAAGTGACATATATGTATTAGGCTGATTAGGGCCGAGGTCCTGACCGAGGTCCGCAGGTGTCCAGCAGCGTGACACCAACCATCTCTCTCGCTCTAAATAACACAGGCGTGCACGCAACCTTTTTATAGTTATAGGAGAAAACAACTTTACTCGCCATCCGTGGGAGTAAAAGCCAAATCTTAGGTTGGACGACAGTTCATTCAGGCCGACAAAAGGGAGAATTGAGAGATTGCGTTTGACGGTTGATTGAAAAGCTTCCAACTTCCCCAAAGGTCCGTCAGTCAAAAGAATCCACTCAGACAGGTGATGTGGGTGAGTAATCCATTAGAAGGATACAGAATCCCTTCCTCAGCAGCGCACAGTTTGAGTGCACTCGGCGAGACCTTGACGGGCCCCGGAGCCGGGGGCCTGTCAAGCCGTGAGGCGGAGTGATGGAGAGCCCCCACCATGGTGCACTGGACCCTGGCTCTCACCCACGCACTGCCACTGAGGCCGCACACTCGGGGGCCCGCCGCCACCGCAACGCGATCCAGATGTACGCGTGCGGGTATGCGCACACGCACGTGCACGTGCACACCTTCCTCTCACTAAGGGCGCGGGGACTGTGCCAACGAAGGGTCAATGCAGATTAAGATATTTCCCGCCGGTCCCCCTGTCTCTTTGTCTCCGGGGTTTCGGGGCATTTCCATTATTGCAGGAGAATTCACTTAAATCGCTAAAGCTTGTCAGCCGATGGCATGATGTCCCGGAGGAGATGGGGCTTTAACTCTGAGGGACATTAATGAAAAGGATACCAGCTCCCCGAAGACAAGCGAGGAAAGAAACATTTTAGCAACCGTGGAGGAAAAAAAAACAAAGGGTTCAGCAGACAGAAATAACAATTGTGCATTAATGTCACCCGGCAATATGCATCTTTTTGTGTGTGTTTTCCTGCCTTTGTGCACACACAGATACCTGCAGCAGCCCTGTCTGTGGACATACTCGGGATACACCCCCTCCCCCCGCAACCCCCCGAATGTTGGGTAATACCGTCAATGATTTCTAATTAGCAATAAGCCGTCGCCAACGTCGCTCGCCTGCCGTAAATCTGATCTCACAGGACTTATTAAAGCACAAGCTCCAACTTCCCTAATTGGTGCAGTGCTTTTTCAAATAAGTGTGTGATTCCTTCTTCACCAATTGCAGTGAATAAAGACACTCTGGGTTGCTAGAAACTGAATCAATAATGTAGCGCACTGCTGTGTCTTTATTGCAGATCTGGGGAGCAGATTCATAAATTATTATTATTTTTAAACCCATTATATTGTGGGATTTGCTTACCCCAGGGTTAGGGGGTTTTTTTTTAAATAGAAAAGATATACGTGTAACATTTAAAGCTTTAAAAAAGTATACGTGTGTTGATTTATTAATGTGTGCACCTACAATAATGATTTAGTTAAAATATGAAGCTATTAGGATGTGATTAAGCGGCGTCTGTAGTAGCACTCGAGGTTAAACTTAGTGCCAACATATATTATATATAATATAATTTCTATTTGGAGTAATTCTCACTGCACAGTAGACCTTGTGATATGCCGATTGTGGCCACAATAACCTTAAAAAAAAGATATAATGACGAAACGATTAAATTAACGTCCCATCAAGGTCTAATTATTTCAATAGGGTTTTTACGTCTATGTGTGCGTAAGTGTGTGTGTGTGTGTGTGCGTGTGTGTGTGTGTGTGTGTGTGTGTGTGTGTGTGTGTGTGTGTGTGTGTGTGAACCCCACCGGCCTTAAAATCCTTTGGGGCTGTGAAATCCCCGTCAGTGCTGCAGGGCTCAGGCATTCTGATCTGCTTGGGAAAGCTGCTACACTAATAAACACGGAATCCGAGCGGAACGGTCACATTGTCTCACTGTAAACGCTCCGTTCACGTTTCATACTTTCATACTTTCCTCCATCAGCAGTCAACGATCCGCCGGCTTTCCAACAGGAAATGGCTCCTGAAGAGCGACGTGATTATCATTGAACAGCTTGAGCGGTACGTATAAAAAAAAACGTACTGCGCACTTTTAGGGACTGACCCGTTTCCCGCCAGGAGCGTCGGGCAGAACGCGAGGCGCTGTCTCACGTGCTGAGGGCTGCCAGCTGTGGAGCCTCTAACCGACCACGAACAAAGCCCCAATCAGCAGTGAGACTATCAGAGGTTAATTCCTAACAAATTATGGAAAAAGTGGAAATAGGAAATCATTTCAAAAGGTATTTCAAAAGGTTGTTTTGATGGATCACTTTCCTCGCCATTCAAGTCTTACCACGCCATTTTCATGGCAGCTGGCGTCTGATCTCAAACGTTACCGAGAAGTCGGCCTTTTTGGCTGTAAAGCCTGCAAAAATTGTCAAGCTTTCGCCATCAAATATTTGTACAGCTGCGTGGCGACGGTTGCATAAGTTAACCATCAACCATTAAAACATCATTACCAATAATTGAAACTCTCTGCGGATCTCTGCCCTCTAGGTTTTTTTGGGGGGCCGTCGGAGCGAGTTACGTAAAGGAGGACATGATGACAGCGGAAGACGTGCGCGGTGCAGGCGCGCGTGAAAGGCGAGCGTGGTCGGTAGCTTGGACGCCCCCTCGAGACGCGGCGGGGGGACGGGGGGACGGGGGGGGGACGGGGGACGTTGGCGCTCCGGCTGGGTGGGTAATGACATCAGATGCCGCGCTCCACAACAACAGGTGCCTTGGCTCCGCCACCTTCTACCTCCACGCTGCGTCAATGACATCAGCGCCCGACCCGCCGGTTAATTATAGATCACCGGTTGCGGCGCTCGTCCAGGGGGGGAGGTTCTGTTGGAGCAGGCTAGCAGGTTTCGGTAAAGAACACAACGCCACAACACCACAATCAAGAGACACCTTCCCGACCGTCTGACTCGGTAGCGCGGGGCCTCTCGTACCGTGACCCGCTTTCAACAAATGAGGCGGGAGTGGACGCCACTTAAGCGTCACAGGCAAAGAGACCTTTGGACTGCTATAGAGAACCGGCCGTGTGCTCTCGTCTAAGCATGAACGAGGAAAGGTCAGACCGCATCCTTTGGGGTTTTTTTTGTCTCTGCGTTGTCTGTTGTTTTGACATGTTAGAACATCCGGTTCAATTTCGCTCACAAAACAAAAACAACAAAAAAAACAAAGTGAGACTTGGGATTCAGTGGAGATGACAAACTCTGATACTCGTCCCCATTGCGTCCTCGTCCCGTCTGTTCTTTGGAGATCATTTGCCATGTGTACACAAAAACATTAGAGATGCAAGACAAGTGAATAATATGTTTACATATTATGTTCATTTCTGCTAATAAACTCCTGTTTTCTATTCACTGCTCCCCCCCCCCACCCCCCGCATTATGATTTCTGTTGTCTTGTACCTCATATGCTCAGAAACCTTGTGACTAATTCAGTAGAAGCGCTCAGCTCCGGGGTGGAGATTGGGAGCAGATTTAGGTGCAGCATTTGGATGACCATATGGAACTCTTTGTGGCGCCAAGAGACCATGCAGCTCGGAAACCTGATCACCATCTCCCTTGTGACAGCTGGGGCCTTTACACCATCAGAACATTTGTAGACTTCTAATTTGTCATAACCACCTCCTGTGGCAGAGAAATATGCCGCAGAAAAATTTAGGTAAGCAAGAGTTTGGAATTTCTGGGACGGGGAGATATTTTCAGGAGGAGGGCCGAGGCGGGGTCGAGAGGAGGGGGGGGGGTTATAGGACTCACGACGCGAGACACTGAATCACAAGCGAAGAAATGTGAACAGTGACGTCTTTTATTTAAGCCGCCGGCGAAAGCGGCGACGCCAAAGCAAGTGTTGTGCCGGCGGCTCGCTCCTTCTCACGGACACGCTCTCCTGGGTGAGCGCGGCATACGAGAGTGGGTGTGCGTGTTTTTCGTGTCTGAAGGGAGGAAGGGAGGCAGGGAACGGGGGGTGGAGGGGCGAGAAGAGCCCCGAGAGAGCAAAAGAAGCAACGCCTCAGAGAGGCAGCGGATGCGGGTGGAGGTCAGGATTGGTCATGGAAGAAGCCTCCACTTGGAAGAAGATGGTGTAACCGGCCCCCATGTTGTTCTGCGTGTATAGAACGTTTTAGGAGAGACGTATAAAATAAAAGACAACAACAAAAACAACTGACTTTTGGGTAATAGTCATTCATTCAATAAGTGAATGTCAAAAAATAAATGAACAAAATAAAAAATAATTAATTAAACTAAATCAATTCGTATAAAATTAACAGTGTTAGCTAAAAAAAACAAATTTAAACTGTAAAAAAACGGTTAAAACAATTAAAAGAAAAAATATCCATACAATAATGAGGCTATTTACTGGAATGATCACACTGATAATAATGGAGAAGAAATATGTCAAAAATATTATCTCCGAAATATATCTGAATAATATTTATATTATTTATAAGCCAGCCCCATGTAGTAGGGCGTCCGTGAATAAAGGACTGTTATCTCCTGCTTACATAATTTCCTCCATCTGATGAAGCGGTATTCTTAATTCATATCATAGCGCTGGAGGTGCCGACAAGAAAAAATAGAAATAGAAAGCAAACATGCCAAACTGCCGGCGTCCTCTGGAGGACGGAGAGGGGCCGTCCTCGCTCCTGTCCAGTCATCCCTCCACCAGTGCTTGCATGAGTGTGTTTCCGTGTCCCGTGTGCGCGTCATGTGCACGTACCTCTGTACCTACAGCACGCTCGTCAGTCGAGCACGAGCTCTCAGTCCCCGACGAGAGCTTGTCAGTAAATATGACATTAATATTTCATGCCACTGTTGTTTTTTGTTGCCTCTCTCTCTCTCTCTCTCTCAGCGTAGCTTGTTGTTTCTCCCCATTTGTCTGAATGGACCATGTACCTTATGCTCATCAACCAGAAAAACACCCCCCTCCCCCCACCGGGCCTCCATAACCAGCGTGTAAAGTGTTTTCGGCCTGAAGGCACAATTCTCTTGTCATTGTTGTTCACTCAGAGCCTTGTAGTGGGTGTGATGTAATTGTTTTGCACTGAGACCTTTTTCGCATTGTGTGTGCGTGGGGGGAAAACAAAGGGTGGATTCCTGATCGTAACAACTCCGAGCCTTCTAGACTCGCAGTTAGGGAGCTTAAAGCGTGATTGTTTCGCTTACCAATGAGTGAGTCTTCAGCAAAGGCTCACAGGACGCGACGTGCGTATCAGCGGGCTCGTGGGCCTGGAACGCCGGTTTTAATCAAGAGACTCAAATTCTCACTGTACTTACAAGAGCTCTGGGAAAGGCTTGTAGCTTACAATTACAAAGGGGATGTAGTGGAGGGTTTCTTTCCAGAAGCGTGGTGGTAATGCCCTCCGTGGACTCTCTGCAGGCAGCCTCCCTATTCTCAGGTGGGCCTTCGGAAAGCACTGGCTGAATTAAGTGGATGTGGCTTCGGGATTTCTAGAGTGCCACGCAGCACACTGGCCGCCGGTCCACCGTGACGCTACTCGGTCGTTGAGAGTTCTTTAGCGGAATACAGCGGCCGTTTGGCGTGTTTCTGACGAAAGCAGAACAGGGCCATCAAAAAAAAGTGAGAATCTGCTTCTGTTAATTTCCTTCAAGCTGACTCATCTGGGAGAAGAGCAGACAGGGAAATGTGGACAACAGACGGGCGGCCAGGCGTTAGGAAGCGTCCACTGGAGGCTGCGTGGTGGCGTTTGGGCCACGGCGATAGAAACTGTTTCCGTACAAAGGCTTAATGTACATCATGTATGCCACACTTTGCCAGACACAGCTGTATTTTCATCAATGAAAATAATGAGGCTGCACTGATCTGATACTCCGGACCAGCATCAGCGGCAATACCAACCTGATAACCACACAGCTAATAACCTTCGACCAATTCCCTGGCAGGAAAGATCTTGTTCCATGTTAGTGGCCCGGGCACAAAAGTCAGAGTGAGAGAAAGAGCAGAATAAAGCAAAAGAAAAGGCGCCTTGCTTTAGAAACGCTCAGCTTCAGTGGCAGGGTGGCTGGACTGTAACTTAGATATGTAGTTTGGAGAGAGAGAGAGAGAGAGAGAGAGAGAGAGAGAGAAAGAGAGAGAGCTATGGATTTTAATCCGTGAGTCGATAAAGGTCAGTGCTCGAAAAAGGCTTTATTCCTCAGCTCCACATCAAAGTGTAAATCCGCTGATTGCAGGCCCTGAATGGGAAGACAACAAGGCTCCATTTGTGGTCCGTTTCTATGGCTCAGTGTGTGTAAGACCCCGTGTGCGCGGACCCATAATACAGGGGGTTTCTATCAGGGGCCCCCTAGATCAATGGGCCACATGACCTTTGCATTGTGCTGCCGGCTTGGCCTGTGATGTCATGCCATCTATCCAGCGCTCCACTTAAAGGGAACGGAAGAAAAGCCAGGAAAAGTCCCACACCTTCCTCCCACTGGGCCACAGAAAGGACGGCATGAAAGGCGTCATCTGCAAATGTATCCACCTGAAACGGGATTTGTTCCCCCTTAAAAACACACCTTCGCAGATTAGCCAGCCCCCACACAGGAAAGCCCGGAGGGGCCACGAATGAGAAGGCCGCCTGGTTAAAGGCCTGCGCAGGCTACGACGGCGCCGCTGGCCGCTATCGCCGAAAAAATCACGGCGTGAACGCGCGTCCGTCGGCTCCGATTCAGATGAGCCCCGACCACTTCTGGAGTGTTGTTCCGCGTTGATCTATGGCCATTGAAATTAAACACGGTGCGCCGGAGACTTTAGGGGCCAACAGACAAGAGAAGCCCTCTCTCATTGTTCCGGAGTGAAAGGTCCTCTATGCGGCGAGGAGAGACGATGACAGCTGGTAGGTTCTTCCCTCTATAGAAGATAGAGCACTTTCACAGAGTTGTGGAGTGCATTTGAATGGAAATCTAAAGAGGTGGGCGTGAACCATTTGTTTTGCTGTGTTTGTGTTTGCTGTCAACATGTCGGTCTGTGTTGTGGGGCGGCCCCTTTTTTACTGCACAAAGTGGCTAACCCCCCGCAACCCCCCAAACCCCCCCTCCCACACACACACACACACACACACACACACACACACACCCTCCCCAACCTACACGACCCCACCAACACACCACTGTCCCCCCCTAAAAAACCCAGACTTAATCACTGGGGAGGACGAGTCGCCCCCAAAAAGAGAGGGAGGGTCGGAGCCATCTTTGTCATGGCGACAGATGTTGTAATTGCCGACTGATGGATCACTTGTCGAGGACGTCATTAGGATTTTGGTGGCCCGGGCCCGCTGGCAGGAGAAAAGGGGTTAAAGGAAGGACTGGGACAACGATGGAGCTGGCTCAGGCGGGAAATGGATGGCCGACCAGGTCACATCTATCAGCCTTTTGACTGCAGCCGCGGAGGTTGATAATGCGATTGGCCACGCGTTTGGAGGAGACACCACGGAGGATAAAAGAATGTCCACTTCTGCCGCTTTGTGGTGGTATGAAACCATTTTAAGGACGGCGTGTACGGACAAATCAAGCCTTTTTTGGTTCGCTATAAAGGCCCGGTTTGCACATTTGTTTTAGATTCAAGCAACAGATTGCGATTTTAATAAAAAAAAAATAAGAAATATTAGAAAGGTTAACTCCCAGTCCTGAAAAAACACCAGAGCTGCTTTCTTTTCTGAGCGTCGTCTCATTGTAAAAGATAGCGGGGGCCCCCCTCAGAGAGCAGGACGAGCCGTCTGAGGGGCCCGGCCCTCGAGAGCGGCTCTATTCTCTGGTGGCACATTCAAGGTCATTTAAGCCAGTGTCCCCGTGTCCTACAGAGTGTCACCCTTCGCCAAAGTAAATTGTCAGTTTGTTTATACGTACCATTTGATTGCGTAATGCACCCTCCAATGCACACGCACACACACACACACACACACACACACCAAAAGCTCCCCAGAGGTCAATTAGTACAGACAAGGGGCTTCCAGACAAAGGGTGCTAGTGGCCCGGAGCCGCCAAGGGAAACACATAATTAACAGTTATAAAGTACTTTACTCCGTTAATTCAATTAGTTGATCCTTTTATCAGTGATTCTTTGTTGGAGGCAGTCATTACAGGGCTCCTCTTCCAGCACGGCTGCTGATGGATCTACGGAAAGTGATCCGATCCGCCGCGGCCCACAAAGGCAGTCGAGCGTGCGGCGAGCAGTACAACACGCCGACGCGGCCGCGCGACGACACCGCGGGCCTGTTCGTTTTCCTCACCCAACCTGGAATCTCGCAGCGGTCAATCGGCGTTTAAGACAACTGTCACTTTTTCACCAAGCGCGCCGATCGTCAAGAAGAGGGACGGACGGACGTGTGCAGGTCACGTGTGTTTGAGCATTTGAAGTCGCAGGTTTCTGGCCTTTCGTTGAAAGCCGACCGACCATTTTCATGTGCTGCCAAGTAGGGTCTCTTTGTCCCTTTTTGATACATCACCCCCCCCCCTTCTGCCCCCGAGACCCATATCTGTATTTGCACACCGGAAATTTATTCAAATGAGCCGAGCTCGCCGTCGCATTTATTTTCACGCCGCCACCGAAAATAATGTGCACGTAATCTCACGCGCCGTCGCTGCACGCGCCGTCGCCTCTCTTCAGGTGCGGCGCCTTTGAACGTTAAATCTGTCTCTCGTCCCCCCCTTACGGGGCGGCCAAACCCGGCCTCCCTCCCAGGCTCGCGGCGAGCCACGATGCCGGCGCCCTACGGCCCTTCGCCTCGCTGTATCTACACCGGCGTTTAACTCGCCTCAGATCACACCCTGAAAAAAAAGACTCATCAACGGGCCCCGTGTGTCCGTCGCCATCCCCAATCCTACATGAAAGTGGAACACAAGGTCCTGCTGATCGCTACAAGCCTTACGCAGTCACAGCATAAGACCGTTACACGCCAACGCCATTTTGAAAACGACTTCCTATTTCGTGGCGTGCATTTCAATGACCAGGGCCGGCCCAAGGCATAAGCGAACTAAGCTAAACTTTTTCGCTATAACAGTCACGCTATAACAGTATAGCGTGACATTTGTGCCAATTATCTTCGAGCACAAGTGACTGTGCCTGGTGGGAGAGGGGCCCCCAAATAAAATTCTGCTTAGGGCCCCCAAGAGGCTCGGGCCGGCACTGTCAATGACAGAGCAGGAGCAGCGAATGAGTGCCGCGCTGGGATTACGCATCCATCGCTATACACTGATAACGCAGTCAGTGCCAAGGAACCGGGTGTATAGTTTGCAATCAAACGACAACCACGACAACAACAAAAAAAAACTCCTCTGACCAGATGGCTGATTGTTTACTTGTGCGGAAAAGAAGGAGAGAAAACAAAAGCACGTATCTGATTGCAATCACCCTCTCAGGCGTTCAGAGCCGTGAAATCACGACAACGCAGAAACACCTGTTAGTTACAGTTTGTGTTCATCTGGCCCGTGCTCATCTTCCCCGGGCATGTCAAGACAACGTCTAGAGATACGTCATTGTAACACAGGAGAATTAGCCCCTGGTTAATTAAATGCACGTGCTGGAGCGCCCACCCCTCTCCCTCCCCCCCGAGCACCATCCGGACCTTCATCCTCGCTTTAACAAAACCGTAAATCTAACATGTGACACAAAAAGGAATCTCGGGTTCTTTGGGGTTTGCGGATCAAATTACTCAATTCTTGGAATAAATATCTGACCTTTAAAACCCGAATGGTTCACTTTGAGGGAAAAGATGATTCAGGTCTACATCACTAAAATACTCACATTAAGCGCACTAATGTTATTTTATACTTTTACTCCACTATATTTCAGAGGGAATATTTATTGTACAGCTATGATACAATGTTACAGATTAACCAATGCTTTTGGTTATGCTTCTGTACTTTCACTTAGGTTAGAATTGCCATGGTGGAACTTTAAATGGTAATGAAGGATTATTGCACTATTGAACTTCTTTTACTCTTCTTTTACTAGATCTTATAATGTATTGTAATCTATTGCCTTCAGGAAGTGAATTAGAATTGGTAATTTTACATAAACGGAGACTGCTAAAGACAATGTAATCCAAACTATATGACATGACTTCAGGCTACGGATCAAGTTTACAAACTCCCCCAACCATGAAAAAAAATGGCTCCCCTATAATTTCTGGCACTCTTTGATGGGGATTTGTGCCCAAATGAAAATGCATCTGAAATGAGCAGCCCTCTGCGGCCCCCACAGTGTGCAAAGATGGCATACCGCAATAATCTTAAAAAATGTAATTAAACACAGATAAGATTAATACAATCAGGGCGAGATGATTGAAAGATGCTGTTGTTGTGTAGGAGGGTGGCGAGGCCCCCGGGCCCCTGGGCCCCGAAAAACGAGGCGGCTAGCTGTGGGGAAGGGGGCCCTTCGCACTGGGATTATCTTAGCCAGGTGGGGGAGCTTCTTGGTTGCGGCATTTAAATTAGCGGTGAGATGACAACCCCCATTAGGAGGGATTAAAGGCCTGCTGGCACGGAGAAATGCGACGGCGGCGGCGGCATCCGTCACCCGAAACCCAAGGCGACGTGGCACAAGTCAGTCACGCGAGCGACAGCCGCCGACATTCTCGCCGGTGCAAATGGAGTGAAAATAAGAAAACGTGTACCAACTTTTGGATTTCAACTCCGTTAGGTTCATATAAAGCGTTGCGGTCAATTAGCAGAAGGTGATCATTGAAATCCATCTAAAAATGTGAGTTATCTTTTGTCTTTTTAATGTGTTATGTGGTATTATAGAGCAGCGCCGGTGGTTTTATATATATATTATATATATATATATAGCTTTCTTTTGCAGGGTTCCCTTTCACATGTGAGGGATACAGTTTCCCAACTATGCAGCCCGTCGTAAAGTTAATTGGAAAAGACGGCGCCCAGGTTCAGGGGTGACATTGCGCAGAAGCCCCAAACACCGAGAGAGAGCCTGTCTGTCGGTGGGATTGTGCTAACGTCAAAAAGCTGCGACAGGAATTACCGGCTTACCGCCACCCGACAATGGCGCTTTTTTTTGTTCTCGATGCGCTCCCAAGTTCTGAAGGCAGCGGGGAAACAAAACACACACACAAAAAAAACAATCCGATTAAAACAATCTCCTTGTGTCCTGATTTGCATACATTTACATGAGAATGGCCCCTGTGTGATTAAACAGTGGTAGGTGAGTCCGACGCTCCGCGTGGTGTCGTAGGCCACAAGGAAAAGCCCACAATGCATTGCACCGCGCGGGGAGGAAGCAAGTGGGGGGGGTTGAATTCCGCGCGCGCTCGGCCTGCGCTTCTCGTCGTAAATGTGTCATCCCCCTCACGGCAGCTTACCAACAAGAACTTTTAAAGCCCCACCACCTGCTGGAGTGAGAAGTGGGATCGGTCCAGGACGAGAAGACAGGCGTCACGGTGCAAACCCACCGACCGGGCTCCAGGAAGGACGCCATTACGGAAGAAGACAAAAGGGACCCTCAGTCCGAAATGACGCACTTATTCAAACGTGTGATTTTGGGCGAATCCCCCTTTTTTACGATAAACATACAGACGTCGTATGTCGTCACCTTATTAGTGAGTCGACGGCCGTGTAACGAAGAGTTCGGGTGCAGTAGCAGCCTGAACAGGCAGAGGGGTTAAAAAAAGAAAGAAAAAAAAAGAAAAGGAAAGGAAAGAAGGAACCGTAGACAGACAACGTCAGATGTCAGTGTTTGGTATTTCTGCAAAGCTCCAGAGAGGGAAGCTCGCCCGGAGCCATCGCAGTGTTTGGGACGAATGAAGTGGGAGCGTGCGAGGCTCATGGGCCAACCTGGGCCCTCTCTCTCTCTCTCTCTTTCTCCCTCTCCTCCCCTGCAGTACGCCGATCTCTCCAGCGGCAACAGGAAATCAAACAATTAGCAGGAGGGAAATAAAAGGTCCCTTTTCGCCTCGCGGCACCTGTAAACACGGCGGCGGGGTTTATAGTTGTGCTTCCTGCAGCATCGCGGTAACGCACATCCTGACAAAGGATGCTAAAAGTGTTGGTTTGGAAATATCAAACAAAAAAAAAAATGTTTCCAGACTTGTGCTTATTTAGAAGTGCATCTGCATATTCATTATGAACACAATTGTCATGGGGGCGTATTCGACACTCAAAGTGATCCGTTCTGCTGTTTTAATGATTTTCCTTTTTGTCTTTCAGTTTATTTTCTTGATGCCACACAGCTCTTTGTGTGGTAAAATAATAACTAAAGTTAAATATTGACCATGTTTTTACGTAACAGTTGAATCGACTGACATGGATCCACTTGCACAGCTTCTAAGAGCTTCTGACAAATTTCACTAATAAATAAAATTGTGAAAACTGAACATTTAGTGACTTTTTGGCTGAATTGTTCACTTCACTTCCACGCAGCCAACTGGGTATTGAGGCTACATTTAGAGCAACATGGAGTGGCTTTAAAGCGCCGAGCAGGAACATGAATCTCCCCGTATCGCGGCAGAGTTCAGCGTGCTCTCTAAGTGGAATTGTTAACTATGGGACCCCTTCACAGCGAGGAGTTTCTGTTTACATAAAAGAGCCGACCGAGGTCTGGGGCATTGCACTCGGGACCGGGGCCATCCCACTTCTCTGTCTGGATGGAATGGAGAAAACATGGACCTTAATGTGGAAGCAGAAAACAAGGAACATGTGTTTTTCTTCCTGAGATGAAAGTTTGCAGGCTGGTTTGTTTTAAGGGAATTGAGAGGTTCTTAAATGTAGCTCAGCGTGGCCGACCTGATGTTTTTAATGTTTTCTCTTCACACCTTTGGACATTTTTTCAGGTAAATTATTGAAAATTATTACCATTCATATCAAATATGAAACCTGTTCAAATTGAAATTAGAATATTAAAATGCAAATTACTCATGTATATATACAAACACAATCTAATTTTATATATATACAAACGGATATACTACATCATGGTTGCAGAATATATACATATATATATATATATATATATATATATATATATATATATATATATATAGATACGTAGATGCAATTAGAATTTAAATGCAAATTTATATAAATATACTTCATTCATTGAAAATAATGCTTCTTGTTCAGAAAATATTTTAAAATCTTTTACTATCATGTGACATGAAAATATATAAACATAAGTATATAAATAGCAATTATAAATATTTTAACTAATTTGGAATATTTCAGGATGTGTGTTTAAAATGTGTATTTCATTTATGTTAATAATTTAATTTTATGGTTAAAAAAATGAACAATCTAGAAGCCTACCTACTGGCATTACAGTGTTAAATGAGGTCAAGGGTCATTTTAAATTACGGCAGACAGGGCCGAATGCTTTGAGTGATGCATGCGACAGTGAAGCGGATGGAGATTGGCACACGATGCTGACAGGTTTGAACTGGTATTGAATAAAGGATTAGAGGCTGTATGTCCAGGGAGGAATGAAGGACCCCGGACTTCTTCTATTCCTGAAAACCTTAAAGTTTGCGGTATTAAAGCGCATTTACTGGTCTTGGCTGAATAGCGCTGACCTTAGATGTCCTTCTGTCCTTCTGAATTGAGAGACTTATTCGCTCGAAGAACACAAAGAAAACATTGATGATAAGGGATTTGCTTTTAAAATTGTATAGTTTGCATATCTCTTTCAAATTGAATCATGTTTTGTGGGGGTTGGGCAATTCTTCACCATTCACAACGTCATGTGCAGAAATCCACGTTGACTCATTTTTGTACACCGTGAGGACATTTACGCGTTAGGCACATCTTAAAATCCGATACACATATGATGTCAATAAGTGATTTCAGCGCACTGAATGCTACCATTTTATTTCCTTTTCATTCAACGTCGTACCCGCTTTCTCGGTGCAGAGGTGCTATTTGAGCGCAATGGCACATACTTCACAGAGTCCGTGTAGCCGCTGGAGTCCAATGTCGACCCTGACCCGTCCACATTCCCCCCCCGCCCTCCCCGGCCTGTCTCCGTGCTCCCAACATCCCTCTAAGTAGTGCTTTACTCTCAGGCACCCTCTGGGCCTACGGGGGCCAATTTGATAAAGATGGATGCGCTGGTACTCTACTGCCCTCCAATGGCAGCTGCCACAAACACACACACACACAAGAACACAAGCAGCGCCGCTGCACCCGACACGGCCGTGAGAGGACGGAGAGGAGACCAGGAGAACGGGAGGAGAAGCTGGAAGGCCAGTGTCAGCGGGTAGAACCACGCAGGAGACGCGTGCAGCGTGCAGGTGCGACGTCGGGCGCCGCGCTCGCGTGACGGATGCTCGCGACCGACGCGGCTTCCCCCCTGGAGTCCCACGTGCCGACGGTCACGGGCGCACGAGGGGCGATACAGTAGGCTTTAGTCATTCATTCATTCATTTTTTACCCCTCGAGCTATAGTGTTGAAAGAAGGCACCCACACGTGTACGCGCACTCACGCCTAACGCACGCGCGCTCGTGGAGATAAATGTGGACGGTTGTACCGAGGCCCAGATGGCTCAGTCACAATGGCCGTGCAGGGCGGCCTTTGATGGGTGTGAGTGATTGATTTCAGGCTCGACTGGCTCTGATAGAGTCACCTCAGGAGGTGCCTGGCAACCGCGGGCCCGCGCCAGAGAAACAAGATGGAACTGAAATTTGCCGGATGCCCAGCAGCTCCACTCGCATCCCCGTAGAAGCCCAATACATTCTGAGTACTTACGGCCGCTGGAATTGGATGGATTTTGTCAGTGGCCCCGGCTTTCAATAGCAAAGCGGTTTACAGCGGAGTAATGGTCATTCAATGTGTCACAGCATGTTAGTCTCAACACGAAACATGTCTATTTTCATTTTTTTTGGAACTTTTCACCCCTCCCCCCCTCAACCTTCCATTATTCTTTGGAGAGTGTAAATGCAACCTGGGGGAAAATAATGATTAACTACCAAATCCACAAATAGAGTCCTTTGCATAATAACTCCAGTTTATCTTTACATCCATACGGCTTCGCCTTTGTTTTTTCTTTCTTTCCCCCCGCGTGGAGCGACGGGCTGCAATGGAGTACGGCTGATCTTGGGGTCCTCTGCAGAAAGAGGAAAAAGAGCAGTGGGGTCTCGTTAGAAAAGACAAACATTTATTCTGAGGCCTTCATTCATTTTACCAGAGTCTGTAAAGCCATCGAAGGGAACGTATGCACAGGTGTGATTTCTGTTAATTCAACTATTTGAAGTGGAGGGTCGTGTCAAAGGTCGCAAAAAGGGGAATGTGCACCGAAAAATGGAAAACGGCCCATAAAAGTGAAAGATCGGTTTAAATTTGCAGTTCTGTTTGTATTTCTTAATTGCTTTTACTTAGTAAATCACACTCACCGTGGCAATAGCGCCGCCGTGGTAATAATTACTAGTGTGATGACATTGACATCAGGCAGGTACACTTTGCCTCATTAGAATAATTAGCATCTTTAGAGCCACTGCTCTTTCTCCTCTCCCGTTTTAATCTATCAGGTCCCATCTCTGCTTGTAATTGGGATTTTATTAAGGAAGGGATTGATGAGGCCTGCGCATAATTTACCAATTATTTATAGACGTTTTATTATGATCGCATCCTCACATAACACGTGTCACATTTATTTAAGATTAAAGTTTAATGCGTCTCGTTGTTAGTGACTGAGAAATTAATTTGTTTTACAAACCCCCCCCCCCCCCTCCAGCTATTGTAAGGAAGCTTAGAAATAAATCATAATTGGTTCACGTTGAAACGGCAGAAAAAGAGAAAAAGCGATGTGCAGTTTCAACCCAACCTTCCACGTATTGCCGCCTCTTCTTTATTAAAGTGATTCAGTCACAATAAAGTCCCTCGTTCAACGACGTGGAACATAAATTGTGACATTTTAAGGAGCGCTTTTCAAAAACAAACACCGACCCAATTTCAGCCGGGAGCAACAGATACGAGAGCGAGAGAGAAGAGGAGTACGATGTGGGGCCATGCAGCCCGGCTCCCCAACACACACATATATAACTGGAGACAGAGGGGCGGGCGTGAGGGGGGCGGGGGGGGGAGTGGGCCGGGCAGCTCTGCCCGCCTGGGGAGTCTGGCATGTGCCCTCCCCAGGCCTCCCGCGGACATGGGGTCAAAGTAAATAAAGGGCCGACCCCCAACCACCCCTCCCCCTTCCCCCCGCCAAACCAAGCCCACCCTTCTTTTTTTTTCCGTCTGCATCCCTCAGCCCGGCAACCGGAAGCGGCCTCTTCATCCGCTGACCACGCCCTCCCGTCGACGTCCATACCTCCACTGCCACATGCAGCCCCCTTCTCCACATTCTCCAGCTCCTGGCGCAGACACACATTCTCCTGCCCCCCCTCTCTGCCATTTGTAACAGTGAAACCCCCCCACCCCCCAATGCCGGTCTGAGTCCTGGTGGAGACGCGATTCTCTACGTGCAAAAAAGCATTCAGGAGTGCAATGCCCATGAGCACGCTTTGCGACCAACTGAGGCGTGACCATGTGCACGGGGAGGGGGGGGGTGGCAACGTGCATGTGCTGCAAGGCCCGAGTCAAGGTTATCAAGTGTGCGGTTTGCACGGCGGCAGCGGTAAAGGAAACCAGAGCTGCTTTCCAACGCAAAGCCGGTGGATGGAGAGCGACTCTGAAACGAGGTGTCGGCGGGCAAAGAGACCCCCCCCCCACCGACAAAAAGATTTGGGGAGTGGTGAAAAGGCTTCACACGTACTAAAAAAAAGCAATAGGTTGCCAGAGAGCTCGCTGAGCTCATGGCAGGAAACCCGCGGTCTGCAGTGAAGGCCGGGACCAGCAGAGCTTAGCGGCTTTATGGCGTTAAGTGTCTGTCAGAGTGCTGGTGGAGGTTCCACGCCCCCACACGCGTCGCCCCCCCCCCCCCCCCCCCCCCCCCAAACCCCGTAACAAGTCTAATAACACACCCGACTCCACGTTTGGAGCCTTCGTGTCGCAACAAAAAAGGGACAACGCGCCAACTTCGTCTCGAAATTTATGCGCCGGCGCCACAGACACATGGAGGCCGACTCTCCTCCTCCTCCTCCTCCTCCTCTTCCACCACTTCCCCTTTCCCTCCCGCTGTAAGAATTCCCAAACCTCCCCTGCAGGTAGCCGGCCAGCCGAGACCGGCAGAACATGTGCTCACCCCCCCCCCCCCCCCCGGTGGGGTCAGAGCGAGGTCGTTCATTCATCCGCGGTGATATAGCGGCTCGTCTCCGCCGCTCATCATGAGCCGCGCCCTCGCAACAGATGATGGATTCCGCTCAGCCGATGGACAGATAGAGAAAGAGAGAGGGATGGGAGGGTAAGGGGGGGGACCCCCCTCCGACGCCTCCAGACGCAGCTCGTCCCGGCCAGTTTGCAACTCAATCAGTGACATGTGCGGGGATGCGTTTGAACTTTGAACCGCAAAGTTATGACTTTTCGTTCAAGGCTCCGAGGAACTAAAGGGAAATATTTTCGAGGCAACGTACACAGGATGTTCATGTTTCAAAGCAAGTTTAGACTGTAATAACTTTGGGAAGCCTGGCTTCTAACCACAGTGTTTTTGGTCATTCTTTAAAACCTTCATAATTTTGATGCAGGGAATTTAGACAACCCGAATACAATGATACTGCTGATGGGACGCTTGCGAGCTCAGAAATCATATTTGAAGAGGATGTTTGAGCAAAGTTGCTCAAATATCCTCCTCAAGTATAAAATTTTACCAACAAAAAAAAGACTCAGGGGGGTGGAATACTTGCCAAAAGGGCCGAAGATGCTGGACGGTATTCTGTCCAAGTGCAGCTGGCTGACACACACAGCGAGATCACAAAAGATCTGGGTAACTCGGCTAATTAAATCCCACAGCCCATTGAAACCTGGAATGAAGTCAATTCATCGTCTTAAAGCTTAACGAGGGAAAAAGGAATAAAGGGCGGTGAAATAAAAAAAAAAAAAAAAACAATAATAATACTCAGGGATCACGGGCTGTGCTAAGCGTTTATCAGGTGTCGGGGCGGCCATGACACCGCGCTGAGTAAGGGTCTCTCGGCGGGCGGCCCTCCTCTTGGCCCCGTCGCCAGCATGTGGCCACCGACTGGAGCTGAAGAGGCGAGACAAGAGATTAAGCTTTGTCTGCTGCGCCCTCCCCGCCTCAAACACCACAACCTTCTCCGTACCCCCGCCCCTCACACACACACACACACACGCGCACACGCAAGCACACAACCCGCTCCCATTTTTTCTTATTATCGTAAGCATGAAGGGGAAAAAAGGACAAAATAGTACTTACTAATGGACTAAAAACGTCCCCAAATCCCTGGCCTTTCACTTCCCAACAGCCGGGAAAAGCACTCACCAAATCGCTTCTCATTCGCCCTGTTGAGGACTGCATTTAGTCAATCATGCAGTAAGGGCTGGATTCTGGGGCCATCTTGTGAGACGGGGGCTGAAACGTTGAGCTAATGGGAAGAGAGTCGGAGTAGGTGGTTAAAGAGCAGCACAGTGCCTTCGGGGTACTCACTGTATCCGGACTCACACTGGGAAAAGTGTATTTATCAACTTAATTGCAGGTGTCTGATTGAACATGACTATGATTACAGTAAGTTGTTCCTTCTTTTGGAGCCTCTCCTCCTCCTCCTCCTCCTCATCATTACCCCTCCTCGTTCCTCCTGCTTCCCACCTCCCCATCTTCTACCTTCCTTTCGCAGCTACAGGACGATGGTATTGGTGGGTCACTGTCACCACTGCCTGATTGACTTACAGCATAATGCATGGCAACTTGTGCGCACGGGCAGCGCTCCCACAACCTCTCCACCGCTGCCTCCTTTATTGTTTTATTTTAACGAGAACTTTCCGAATGCGCTCACTCTCGGAGGGGGACGGACCGTCGAGAAAGTGCAACGTAAGAAAGCGAGAGAAGAGGGGGGCGACGTGGAGCGGGGGGGGGGGGGGGAGCCATTTAGCTGATAAGGCAAGGGAAGGCCCTTCAGGTGTCTCCTGCTCCACTGCTGTGTAAATGAGCTCCAATTAAACAGGCAGCCCCTGGCTCCGGGTCTCCTCCCTTCCCGTAGCCTCCCTCACCCCCCCCCCCCCCCACTCCCCTCGCTGCTTGCCGTAAGGCCCGGCTCACCCCATGGCTCCTGCAGCTGCTCGCTCACTCCCCACTCTCTGTTTCTCACTCACACTGCGCGACCCAAAGGCCTGCTTAACTTGAGTGTGTGTGTTCTGTGTGTGCGTGTGTGTGTCAGCCCCTGCAGCACATTGGGCTTATTGTCAACTCTCGATAAGTGACAGCGTGGCGGAGACGCCGCATCCCAGTGTCTGCTTGATCTGTGTGCATTGCAGTAATTGCTCTGAAGCTGGAAAAAAAAACGTATCCTCACTGATGCTATTCAAACATCAAATGAGCACAAAATGTCACCACTCCAACCCTCTTCTTTATTGCCCCCGTAGCCTTTATAACCGGTGCGTTTCCCAACTGTTTGAATGTCTCCGCGCACTGACCAAACACGGCATTAGCAGTTTGCAAACATTGTCTGATTCCTCAGAAGGCCTTTGCCGCGCGCCGCAGCGGGGGTCCGGCAACAGCGGGGGGATTTGGCCAATTAGATGAGGCGGTGATTTAGGTGGCCAGATTGGGAGAGTCGCAGTTGGCTGTCGGCCAGGACTCTGGGGGTTGCCACCCTTGAACCTGGAGAAGCCGCGCCACGAGTTCCTAAATGGCGACGGCGATGGGAGTGGGGGGGGGGGGGGGGGGGGAGGGTAGGAGAAATATTTGATTCATTCTTAAAAAGAATTAGCTTCTTGTTCGGGGGAACAAAGACTGAGGAGGTTCCTGTTCACATCTGTTGAACAAAAATCCCCATAAAGAAATGTCCATCACAGTTAGCAGAGCAGGGGGACGGATTCAAACGGGTCGATGACCAAGAGTCCACGACTTGATTGTGATTGTAAAACTTCTTGGCTTTTTCTGCTAAATTAAATGTGTTTAGCAAATAGCTGATTTTTTTTAGAACCAACCATTTCAACACCACTGAAAAAGCTCTTAAATAACTGCGTTGCATCAAAGGCGTTGCTGTCTGCGATTGGACGCGAGTAACGGATTCCTCCCTGAAGCCTGCATAATGCATAGCTGACATTCTGCCGGCGTTACCTGCCACGTGTAACCAGCCACGCTCTCAAAAAGGTGTTCGCCTGCTCCCCTGCCAATCCAAACGCCCGATATTTAAAACTAATGATTGAGATACCTCAAAACCCTGCAAACGGAATATTTAAATACTAAGTCACATGTAACTAAGCAGGGACAAATATTCATTCCCGTTGTCAGGGCAATTATAACAACCTCCATCGAGGGATTCCTCAGTTTGACTTTTGTCCGGAGCATTAGTGATTAATATTATGGTGAACTGAAGTCATTTTCAAAGACCTGTTGTATTTCTTATCCGCTGGTCTTTGCAGGAAAAAGGCCACAGCGGCCCGACGCAGAGTCCTACCAACGTGGTTTCCTCCTGCGTGCTTGCGTCCTGTGAGCATATTAACTGGGGCGTCCCACAGTGGCAGAGGAGGTCACTCCCCCCCCCCTCCCACTCCCCAAATTCATCCCCCCGTGGAAGCAGGGAATCAGCGGACAGCCGGAGATGAGGACTCGGCGGGTGGGGAGGGGGGCAGGGGGGGCGCCGCCGCGCGATTAAGCAGCGCCTTCCGTTCATCACTCAGTAGAAAAGTAAACAAAACAAAAAAAAAGATTGTCCCGCCTCGTTATGGCGCACCATGTGATGTCCTCATCAGACCATCCCATTAAAACTGGGCTATTAACCGAGTGGTAGGTCCATTTAAATACGGCCTAATGCTTCGGACCGCTACATGGAAACATGTGTTTTGATTATTGTGACTGGGACTGTTTGACCTTTACTGTGCGGAGCGACGGAGGGGGAAAGTTTATCATCTTTAGTGCGATTTCCCATCACAACCAGTAACTATTGTTGTTTGAAAGAAAATGTGACGAGGAGAAGTTATAATGTTATAATATTTAACATGAACAGAATTTGAACAAAACTTTCCTATTTCAGTAAATGAGTTGGTTGCTGCCTCGTGTCGTGTAAACAGCCTGTTACAGCGCAGACGTAAGTCAGTCACACGATGTGAAGCGAAAGCAACAAAGCCGACAAAGTCTACAGACACGGACGTTTTCCCGATGGTTTCACGCAACAACGTCTCGGCCGAGCGCTCTGCTGAAACGCTCCAATCGGGACATAATCGTCCCCCATTCACTGCGGACAGCGCAACTGCATTTCTAACTTTGTCTTGGTGTAACTAATACGCCTGCGTACTGTCATGAGTGACACGGGCCTCCCTCTCCGCGGCGCCCATGCCCCGTTTTAAAGATCGCGAGCGCCGCCGCGCCCAGCGGCCGTCCTCCCTCTGAATGTTATTACAGAGGGAGCCGAGGTCAGATGGCAGGGACGAAGACACACGGGAAGCACTTTTGAAATGAGAAAGACCTCTCTTTTTTTTCCCTCTTTTTGTTGCTACGTCGCTTATCGACCTTGGCATTTCTGACAATAGCATCCATCTTGTGTGTCACACACACACACACACACACACACACACACGCGTGAGACCCTTTCCAACAGGCAACAGCCACGTGAATCCGATTAAGGAATAACACTGGTAGATGGATGCCTGACGTCAAAGCTGCGGAGGGATCGACCTCCCTGTTCCTCGTGCATTCCGCTCCCTTCGCACGCCGCCCCTGACCCTTTTTTGAGGGGATTTTGACACAAATGATTAACGGCGGCGGCGTCAGTGTGTCATGGATCGGTACCGCGGGACGATGGGCGTCGATTAGTTTGGAGGAGCACTGAGCACTGATTTTGAATGATTTGGACCGACCGCGGCGCACTAGTTCTGTGAGAGTGCGGTCCACTGCGTATGTGTAATTGAATCATTCCCGGTATATTATTTATTTGTTTCTAGTTGGTGCAATTTATTTACTACAGGGTGAAAAACCTGCCTTGTAATAGAGTGAAACTCTTTTTCTAGCGTTCTGTTTGTCCGCTTCCAAGTTTCCAAAACCATGAGTGGTCTCACTTATATTAAAAAGTAGCTAAAAAAATAAATGACTCATTTCACGGGGAACATGAAGTACGGTTGGTCGCTTTCGGGTTCGAAGGCCGTCGACCGTGGACCGGATCCCTTTATCTGTTGGCTTCACTCTAAGGACACCATCTGTTTGCTTTTCTTACAGGCCAGGATCGAACCATGAATAGAAAACAGAAAGTGTTTCATTTTTAATGAGGATTTGTTTAAGGTGATGACATCAGAGCCTTTTTACTATGGAGGCGGTTGTTCTTAGCAACATTCAGCGTTCCCTCTTCACGGAACAATCCTTACTGATTACATAATGAATGAGAAAACCGGCTGTTCATGTTCAACCTCTGTGTGTGTGTGTGTGTGTGTGTGTGTGTGTGTGTGTGTGTGTGTGTGCATGTAGATGTGTACATGCGTTTCAGAGAAGGGCCGCACTGAAGTACTGAGCAGGGAGCGTCCAGGCGCTGACCCCTGTCTGTCCAACTGTGTGGATAGAACTCTTCGGTGTACATGCATGTGTGTGTGTGTGTGTGTGTGTGTGTGTGTGTGTGTGTGTGTGTGTGTGTGTGTGTGTGTGTGCGGCTCAGAAACAGAGACAAAGAGAGAGTGAGTTCGGAGTGCAGCACAGAGAACAGAGCGGCATTGTGCGGTGGCTCCTCAGGTCGGCTCGGAGCACGTCGGCAAAATGCGGCGATGAGCGCCCTTTGCACACCGCACGCTACACACACACACTAAACACACACAACAGCCGAGGTGGTCACTGTATCCGTCTGGTCCGGCAGATCCCTTGCCTTTTACTTTCAATTCTGGCGCGATATCAACAGCATGTTTTGGGACACTGGAAAATATGCACATTTGCAGTTTAAAATTTTTACAAATTTTACTAAAAACTACTGAAGAGAGCTTGTGGTAAAATGCATCCAAATAAATGAATAAAAATCACAATACTATGTGAAATGTTATTTGTTAGCGCATTTGTGGTGATTGTCATTCAACCTTTTAATTAAAAAAATAAAGGTACTGTTGATTAATTGAGATCATTTTGACGTAATTTAAACCCTGACTGAATAGTAAATCTCTAGAACTAGAATGTTAAGATGTAGGCACAATTATAAAATAATCAAACAAAAAAAAGTTTTTTCTGAACAGCAGTTCAGGGCGACTTAGTTGATCGTTAATTGAGAAAAATAGTAACTGCATTTAAAATGTATATTTGAAACATTTGTAATACATGTGAATAAACATAAATTAAAAAAAAAAGAAAATTCCTTCTTCTCTGCTGTTATAACCGTCTCCCATTTTCCCTTTAATCGGTCTCAGCGTGATGGTGTTTTCCACAATCAAGTTTAACGGTGTGCCAGCAGGCCGCCCCCCCCCCCTCCCCTCCCCCCGACCACAGGGACTCTCCAGAGAAGGAGGTCAGTGCCAGGTGCTGCCGACCCTCTCATGTTATTACCACCAGACTGTCATGGCTTCCTGCCCCATTTTACCTTACGTGCACCCTCCCCCTCCCCCCCTGCCCCCCCGACCCGCCAGACGACAGGATGACACCACAACAGCTGCATGTTCTGCAGCTTTTGTCCATTTACAGCACATTTCATAGTCTTCATGGATTTACCCCCCCCCCCCCCCCCCCCCCGCCCCTCCGGACCTCCCTCCTTAGCTTTATGAAATGGACACCGCCGTGTAGCACAAAACGCTCATTTTGCGAGGGCAACTTGCAAATGCACGAGGCGCAAAAAACTAAAATGGAGGGGGGGGTGATTTCATTTTTCCTTTTTTGGCTGGAGTCGGGTGTCGAGTTGCAGCTCGCCGCACGCTACTGTGCTCAAACACGGGCCAGGAGCACCCTCTACCCATCGCAAGTCAAAATGCAGGCCCCTGCCCCCCCCCCCCCCCCTCCCCCCTCCCGTCCCCACATCCGCAAATGTCCGGGAGACAAGAATATTTTGTATAACAGAAACCACGAGAAGGGGAAGCTTCTGCAAAGGGTCTCATCCACCGCGATCAGCAGTAACCCGTGTTACGCAGCCCGCAGCGGGAGGGGCCGGGGGGGCCGGAGGGGCCGGAGGGGCCGGGGGGGCCGGAGGGGCGGCAAAGGGGGAACGGGGCCTCAGAAGTTTCCCACCTTCCCCTGAACCGAAGCCGCAAACCCTCGGCAGGAGGTGGCCGGGGGGGCGGGGGGGGGCCAGCTTTGAAAAACAACACCTCGGTTGATCCCCGGTGTTTGGGGACCACGGACGGACGAACAGACGGACGGACAGGCACACGGGAAGAAAAAAGAAAAAAAGCAACGGAGAAAAGCTCTGTCTTCATCCGAGTCGCCGGTTAATACCGGACCAGTTATTTCATCACTCTGTTCCAAAAATACGGTTTTCGAGAAAAGAGAAGGTGTAAAAAAAATCCCCAAAGTCCACACACAGCCGCTCTGTGAGCCGAGAGAAGGCCGAAGAAGCGGCCCGCCGAGGGCAAACAAAGACTCCTGGTCCAAAGCAGCACCTCCTCTCGTCACGACGACACGACGGCGTTAATAAAGTCACCCGGAAAAAGCCGCCATCAAAGTTTCGCACGCGTCTTGCATGTGGTGAGCTTACATAGCAACGCGAAGCCAAAAAGAGTTTGGTAGGGGGGAGAGGGGGGGGCATTTATTGCCGGCCGGCCCTGCAGAGACGGCGGGTTCGCCGCAGCGGGAGAGGAAAACCGCGCGTTGAACTTTTGACCCTGGATCCTGAGCCCCTGAACGTTTGGGGCTGCGGCCTGCGGTCGGTAAGCGGCACGTCGGCAGCGAGGCGACACTTTCCCCTCCTCCTCCCGCCCCCGTCGTGCTGTTTGTTTCCTTTCCCTCCTCGCTGCACAACACAGCGGCGTTAGGATCTCTTTTTTCACGCATTATTTACGTCTTCAGCCTCCTCCCGTCCGGCTGGAAAGATCGGCTCAATCAGAAGGTACAAAAGGGCCCACGACAAATACCACCGACAAAAAAAAACAGACTTATTCTAGTCACATTCGTCGGTCTTGTTTGAAACTTTTGTTCCCGCGTATCTCGGCAATGGTTTTGTGTTACAGTATTTGTCGGCGTGAGCGGCGGTCTGGGAGCTCGGCGCAGAAGACGGTGCCTTTCGCGAAGAGGCCCGTGTTGCCTCCAAACAGCTGTGGTGCCTCTTTTGTGTTATTTGGAGGGCCTGTTGCCCCTGCTCTATTCAGGGCTTTCACACCAGTCTCACTCACTTCTCACTCCCTGGGTTCCTCCTCACAGGTCATAAATTAAGCGGAGGGAGGGGAAGCTTGGGATCAGAGAAAAAGATCAGTCAGGACCTTATTTTAGTGGGGTTTGTTTGTGTGTGTGTGTGTGTGTGTGTGTGTGTGTGTGTGTGTGTGTGTGTGTTTTTTAATCACACATACAGCGATATGACAGCGTCGAAAGACTCAAAGTTCCAAGGAGCGAAAGCCACGAGGCGAACCTGCTGCTCGGGGGGCCAACTGTCGGATACAAAGACAAGTCTGTGGATTAAGTTAAGACTGAGGATTTGGGGATTTATCCACTCGGGGGCCGCACTGCTGTTGACACTATATGCCATTTTAATGAGTGTTGTGGCGTAGCGGTTAATGTGGCCACAGCTCATGGCTCAGGGGTGTGTGTGTGTGTGTGTGTGTGTGTGTGTGTGTGAGGGTCCCAATATGCTGGAATAACTCGTACTTGAGAAAGAGGCCGGCGCAGTCATTCTTTAACGAGTGGAAGCTTCAGACACACTTATTTCCCTTCATGTGTTGTGATGGACTCCATTCTCATTTTCACCATTCAGAATTTTTTTTTTTTTTTTTGCTGTTTCCAAACGCACCCTGATGGACATATTGTATTCAGTATGGTCGACACACTCGAGCCAGCCGCGCACACTGTGACAATGACTTAATGGCATCAATAGGGGGAAATATTGCACAGTTCAGTAGCTGTACTGCGTGCCATTATCCCTTTGTGAAAGAGAAAGATCAAAATTATGAAATATCACGGCACGCATGAGGAACCTATTCAGCGGCATCACAAAAACTCCCATTGAAAAACGGTCAAACGGCTTTGCGTGAGGCTGTGTACGGAACCATATGGACGCCTCCGCAACTCCTCGTTTCATACATGTTTCCTTTGACATCCATAATGCCTTCGGTATCCAGTGGCGCTTGGAAGCCGTCCAAAACAATTATAAAGTTGCCGTGGAAACTGAGGTCCTGTGCCAGGGCGAGGCATACTGTCTCTGCTCAGATAACCGCATGGAAAGTCACAGCAAACAAAGCACTTGTCAGGGGTGCAGGAAAAAAGGGAGGGAGGGAGGGAGGGAGAGAGGGAGGTGAGGGACGGGCAGAGGTGAAGACACGGAGGAGCGGAATAACAAAAGCGCTGAATGCCGCAATTCCGGACATCCACAGATGATGAACACATGCACCGCGGATTTGCATTTTTGGCGCGTTGGGTTGTGAAATACAGACATGTTGTATTAGAAAAGAAAAAAAAAAACTCATGATTGGGACATTTTTTACATGAAGAAATATGAGCAAGACAAAGAAGTGCTTCGGTGAGGGACGGATACAACTATGCCCGCTGGTGGGTACACAAATAAATACTATCATGGCCAACTAACGCACAAGCCCTCAGTGACACATACGATTGTGTGTGTGTGTGTGTGCGTGTGTGTGGAATCTTGTGTAATGTATTGTAACCTTATGCTCACCTAATGAACGAGAGGATGAAAGCGGTGTAATGGAGGCATTTTCACATTCATCTTTAGGCTCCTCGTTACGC
The DNA here is from genome assembly GCA_021346845.1 of Apeltes quadracus. Lineage (NCBI taxonomy): Eukaryota > Metazoa > Chordata > Actinopteri > Perciformes > Gasterosteidae > Apeltes > Apeltes quadracus. The sequence continues at coordinate 10,292,993 of CM037914.1, forward strand.
GCCGGATATGACAACCTCGTTAGGGGTGCACGAAAGATTACCCGTGCGGGTAAAGAGCACCACCTTAACGCCCGACCCAAAAGAAAAAAGAAAACACAAACGCACAGAAAAAAAAAAAAAAAACTGGTAGGAATGCAGAGAGCAGAGACTAAAATATGCACACACACACACACACACACACACACACACACACACACTCACACACACCAGGTGGGAGTCACTGGGCTGTTGGAGTAAGAAAGACAATCTGACTGGCTTTCAAAGACCCCTGACTGTCCGGTGTGTTTATTCAGATGGGAGCGCGGAGCAGACACCATTTCAAAGTCGTCGCAGTAGAAGAAGAAGAGGAGTTTCTAGGTTCTGGGGTCCCAGTCGGCCCGATAAAAAGGGCGCCTGACGGCAGTTATGGTACGGCATCATTTTACGTGCAGGGAAGCTCAGTTAAAGAAGCCAATAAAAAGTAAAGAAATAAAGTCTTTAAAAAAAACAAAAAAGAGTATATATACATACATATATATACATACATATATATAAATACATGTATATGTAAAGCAGAAAACACACTGTTATAAATGCGGTGCTTTCTCGGCTCTACGAGGTCGTTGTAAGCAATTACAGTAACAAGAATCAATTAAAAGATGTTGTAGTTGTCTGGGCTTGAAGTGTCAGCAGATCCGTGTGCGAGTCATCGTTTGTTCTCATTAGCGGTTCTTGGAGAAATCAGCGGCGCTTGAGGAGATCAGGTAATTTGTATTCGCAAACAAGGACACTCGGCCAAAAAACGTGTCATTTGTTACAGGCTGGTAAGTGTATTTGTGGGTGTGCACTGTGCGTACAGGTGTGTGTGTGTGTGTGTGTGTGTGTGTGTGTGTGTGTGTGTGTCTGTTTGAGGACGATTTTGTTTCACAATGAAAAGGCAATTTCTGCATTAGTCTTGGTAATGGCCACGAGGCCGAGGATCATTAGCTCAACACTGCACTCCAGTGGATACGAGGTGGAACAACACGCACAAGCAGTTAAAGAGCACACATCAATTGTGTGATGTGGAATAGAACCCATGTCACTTTTTGGATGTGATGGGACGCAGTGTGAGCTTGTGAGAAGAACATGTTCTAATCAGATCGCTTTGTGTATCTGACATAAACAATAAAAGCTGTATGAAGAGTTAGGTGTTAACTGTTAATAGTTTTTCTTTCTCCGCGTTACTGTTCCCATTGGATCGGGCCGGGGAGCGTGCAGCCATCTCCTCCCTTCATTGCCTGCGTTGCTCCAGTGTGCAGCTGAGTGACGTGGAGCACAGCTTTGTGGTCACGGCTGTCAGCGGTTATTCTCCCACTGCTCGGGGACGGCAGCGCCGTGGTGTCTCTCATAACACGCAATCTGCTCCAAGGCAGCAGGTGTCCCACAACCACGGCACGACATCAGACGGCTTAGCGATAACTTCAACAGAAGTACAAGGATATTCATGGAAGATTGCATTCCTTCGTGTTAATGTCACATTTTCCATATTTTGATTGACATTATTTACAAATGTGTGCTTTTTTAATGTTAAAATGAAATATTCACTTTGCCTTTGATTGTTTATTCTGTGGTTTCAATTTTATTCCGTCCTATTTATTGTTATGCACCAGTCACCAAGTCATGTCCCTCGTATGCGCAAGCGTACCAGGCAATAAATGATTCACATACATCCTTTCAATCTGCACAGGCTCGTGTTCACTGTTGTTAGAATTCAAAACAGAGTTGGGTTGGGTTGGCGCACTGCTCAAGTTGTCTCATGATAATGTACATATGTGCAGGTCTAAAAGGAGCAGTGTCCATGGAAGGTAATATGAAAGTGTTTATCAACAGAATGACTGTGCGCATACTTAAATAAAACATACTAAGTTTGATTACAGGGCCGATGGAGTCCATTCCGTGCACCGCGATGGGGTCAACCTGCTCACTAAGGTCAACGCTTCACTCACTCGTAACTCAGTAATTTGCTCTTAATCTCCCCATTTTGGGAACATCTCACATGATGTTTGTCAATGAAGGCCCTGATCTCTGGATGGATGTCGGATTATTCTTGGGATGATACAATAACTAAGTTACAAATAATACCTCATGTAGATGGAGGTTTATCAAACAATGTTTTTTTTCAATCAAAAACACCCCATTGTAATGTGATAATTATAAATCATTGCACATATTATGCTGGTTTTGGTGTCATTTAGAGGGGGTTAAACTAAATATCTGTCACAGTAGGCCAAAATAGTTCTGAAACACGGCAGATAAAACTTAATTTCAGCTTATAAATGAATCAGAAACCCCTCCAAACCCTGAATGTTTCCCATACTACAGAGGGTTCGTTAAATTCATTTGTCCCACACTGCGTGTTCTATTAAAACCGCTCCAGTTTCCTGTGACGTCACTGCCCTCCGTTTATTGGCGCGTGGCAGAACGGAAGTGCGCTGACGTCGACCAATGGGATTATCGGTTCATTCAGAGGGCTTGTGTTCCAGGGTGGCCTGTTATTGCTCGGAGTATCGGGTTGAAACCTCTCGGTGAGTAGTCCTCGCAGCCACGAAACAGAAATATGTCCTGCAACGTGAGACGCGCCAGCCGTGACGTCAGCAGCCATATGACGCGGGTCCGTCGCTTTTAGAAACAACTCGCCGTCTCCTTCGGATAAAAAAACAAAAAAAAGGGAGGCGGCTCAAACCTTTCGCTCTCTCTCTCTCTCTCTCTCTCTCTCTCTCTCTCTCTCTCTCTCTCTCTCTCTCTCTCTCTCTCTCTCTCTCTCTCTCTCTGTGTCCCTCTTTACCAACGAAGCAAACCTCCACAGGCTTTAAATATCTTCTGCACCCAATGCGTCCCGTTAGGCCCGTAGTCGTTTACGCGAACGGAACACGTGGGGGTGTCTTCCCGTCAGAAGCCCCCTCCCGTCACTCCCACATACACAAAGAGGATCATCATCATCATCATCATCATAACTCGTTTAGTGGAGCTTCACCCACAGAAGCACCAGGTGGCGCTGTAGCATCTCACTGTGCCGGTCATTCCGTGTGTCAACAGAAATCTCCTCCCAGGCTGACCAACACAAAATGAACATGTACGCCGCGCCCAGCACTGAGATACCGGCCTGCCCCCCGGGGCTGGAATACCTGACTCAGGTAAGAGACGCAGCTCGCCGACTGTTTGTTTCCTCCGTGTTAGAGTGATGGATTTAGTCCAGTGGCCAATAGAAAGACAGTAAATGAGCCCAGTATTACTAACTCAATTACTTAAAGGGCCCAAATTATGGAAAAAAATCACTTTTTCTGGGATTTGGGGTGTTATTGTGTGTCTCTGGTGCTTCCACACGCATACAAACTTGGAAGAAAATCCATCCATGCTGTTTTGAGTGAGATACAGGTTTCTGAATTGATCCTGCCTTCAGCCTCTGAACGAGCTGTTCAAAATCCTCCAAGGTTTCCTACGTCACAAACCTAGATATTTGCCGCTACCACGCCTCCACTTCTTCTCCCCCGTCAGCCGACCGCTACCGCCGATTCTACTGTGGGCGTGGCCAAATGAGCTGCAGCTCATGAGCAGCAGAAAACAGCGCACTCTGAAAGGGGCTGAAACAGAGGGGAGTAGAGGGAGGCAACAATCAGTTCCTACAAGCTATTTCCAGCAAACAACTTCAGAAACATGTTTTTTCTGGAACTCAAAGTTAACTTGTTGAAAAATGATCAAAATATGGGCACTTTAACATCGCTGCTAAATCGAGCTTCGGACACAACACCACCAAACAGTTCATGGAAAGTAGAAGCCCGTGGTCTTTTAATTTTTTTTATCAATAACAGCTGTGCTTTTGCTACTGAAATGATGAAAAGTTGGGTCTACTGCAACTACCAGCCTATGAAGTCTTCTAAGATGCTCCACAGGCCCATGACAATGCCCCCCCCCCTCAACCCCCCTCTCGCCTTCCAGGTGGATCAGCTGCTCATCAAACAGAAAGTGGAGCTCGTCGAAGGTAAGCGAACGCGCGGCAAACTCTACACATTTTCGTTTCCGTGGCGATTGGCGCCTTCTCACGCGAGCGCGCTCTCGGCCGTTTTTTCCCGCCGCAGCCCTCGTCGGCTTCGAGAGCAACAACAAGTACGAGGTGCGGAACACGGTGGGCCAGAACGTGTTCTACGCCATGGAGGAGAACGACTGCCTGAGCCGGCAGTGCTGCGGCCCCATGCGCTCCTTCAACATCCACGTCCTCGACAACTTCGGCCAGGAGGTCATCACCGTCACCCGGCCGCTGAAGTGCATGTCGTGCTGCTTCCCTTGTTGCCTGCAGGAGGTGGGTGACCCGACGCTTTGGCTCCCCCGCCCGCCCCCCCCCTCCCACGTTTGTCATCGCTCACCTCTGCCGTTCTAATCCCATTCTGCCAGCTGGAGGTGCAGTCGCCGCCCGGCAACACGGTGGGCTACGTCACGCAACAGTGGCACCCGTTCTCCCCCAAATTCACCGTGGCCAACGAGCACTTCGAGCCCGTGCTGAAGATCCACGGGCCCTTCTGCGGGTGGAGCTGCCTGCCGGACGTCGACTTCGAGGTGGGTTTCGTCCACCTTGCTGCTTTGAAGTCACTAATGGGATCGGGGGTTTCCAGGTACTGCGGCAGAGGGCAAAAAAAAAAAATGTAATTGGGTGGGAATTGGAATTGTTTCCACCAGACCGGTCCAGGTATTCGATCCTCATGCTGATGCAACACGTGTCCGCCGTCTGTCTTGTCCCCTCTTGACTTCCTCCCGCAGATCCTGACGTTGGATGAAGTCAGTAAGATCGGGAAGATCAGCAAGCAGTGGACCGGGCTTCTCCGGGAGGCGTTCACAGACGCCGACAACTTTGGTATCCAGTTCCCGATGGATCTGGACGTGAAGATGAAGGCCGTGATGATCGGCGCGTGTTTCCTCATTGTGAGTAGAGCAGCAGGCGTTACTTTAGTCTCCGGCTAAACAAAAGTTCAACGAAAAAAGTCGTTGTGAAATCTAAATTCCACCCCCCTCGGATCTTTCTGTAACCTGGCGTAGTTCCGCCGCGTTTGTGCGATGCGCCGACTTTGCCGCCGACGCTTTCTTTTTGCCGTTTCTCTCCGCAGGATTTCATGTTCTTTGAGAGCCAGAACTAGGAGCCAAACGGGGCATCGATGTGAGCGGCGTACAAACGCTCCGGGAAGAACAAAGGCCACGAAGCCACGATGATCACGCTGAGGTTTGTTGTAGTCCTGCTCGCCGGGCCGCGACTGCACGGAGCAGTGTTTTTAGACGAGGAGATTTTTGTTTGTGTTCAGATTATCCTCGATAAGCCCAGAACCTTTTTGGTTTAAAAAAAACAACTAAAAAAACTTGTATAGTGGGATAACATCAACATACAAGTACATGAAAAGGAAACACCTTTTCAAGCAAGTGCTGTTATAATAGTTTGTGAATGAAAGACTGTCATTATGGCTGCATAACACTATTGTAGTTTGGACATATTTATAGTCAAGGTGTTGCTTCATACAGAACACTATGCTTGTATTGTAATGTATTAGCTCCACTGGGAGATAACTGAAGGATCTGTGTAATGTAGCCTTCAAAGCCGTTATTTATTGATTTTATGTTTTGGTCTGTTAAACATTGTGTGTGTGTGTGTGTGTGTGTGTGTGATGAGCATTTTCACTACCATTGAATTTTTAATAATATTTTACAATGTCATAATATTAATTGATTCTTACAGTTGATACGAGGTTGTTTAGTAAAAAGCAGGCGGCTTGTGGATCAATGTGTCAGTCTTGTCCACAAGAGGGAGCTAGCCTTTCATTTTAAAATAACCTGACAGCGCCCATATGGACAAAGCCAATACCTGCTTATGTTATATAGCTTTTTACTGTGTTCTCATTTTAGACAAACTCAGGTCGAAATGCATTCTACTTCATTAGAGTGATGGCTACCGTTTATTACAGGATATGCACACCCGCACCTGATTCTATAAATATGAATATAAAGTCATCTTCTGGAGGCGATTTTCTACATTTAATCCTCCAAATATTAACGTAATAATAATAATAATAATAACGTCTCACACAGGTGTATCAGCTTGAATGTTGGGCACTTTCACAATTGAATTGCTCATAGTTTAACAGCTCTTAAAATGAAAAAGGTCAGTCGGATTAGGAACGGTGAAAGTATTGTAGCAGAGAATTTAACCATGTGCTACAATAACAGAGGCGATAAGAGCTCTCATGTAACTTTATGAAAAGATGTATGTCCCATGTAGTTCAAAAAACACCCATGAAAGTCATTTTCTAATTGTAAATCCTAAACACTTTTATTTTTGTAAAACAAAAGTCAAATAAACTGCCATTTAAAAGATCAGATATTTCCAGGGGAGACTATTTTTTTGTATTTTAGGACTAAATACATCAGTACTGAAGAATGGATGAATGTTTTTTGCATACTCCTGTTTGCATGGCTTACGTTGCTGGTGTATAAACTCTCCCGCCACACATCTATTGTATAAGATGTTGGTGTTACGTCCTCCGAAGGCTCTTTGGTTGTTTTTAAAAGCCAAAAAATTAAAGTCAGAATGTGACACAAAGGGAGTTTAGCTCTTCCCAGTCGACTATATATAAAAAGAAACAAACACACTTTTGCACTAATGCTATGATTGCTTTGAGGTACGCAATGAATGCAAACAAACTCTGTGAGCTTCGCTTGAATTGTGCTAACAGTCTGTTAAAACAGTCATTAAAAACAAATATCTATACATATATTGTGACGTGTGTTGTCTTTTTGTTTTGGGGGATTTTAAATCAACTTTATGGACCATCACATATCTCGAAGCCAACAAAAAGACTATTCCCATTAGCGCCGGTTACTATCGGGGACCTTCAGTTTGAAACTGGGGGTGTCACATTGGTCGGACCTTGTAACTCTAACACCACTCGGCCTTACTTTTTTTTAAATCCATTTACCGGGGCTTTTGATTGGCACGTCACCTTTCACAAACGCCCTAACGAAATGGGAATGCAATATTTTTTCTGACTTTTCAATGAAGCTGTTGAGCCTCATTAATGAACCTGAAGCGGTTCACCTTGGGTGTAGCAAATGGAACTCATTTAAGGATTTTTTTTTTAAATTACACATCAATTACAAAAAGAGCTACTCGAGCAAGACCTGAGTTGGGGCCATTTGGAGCCGCTCGAACCGTAGTGTCACACCAACCGCTTCTCCTCTGAAAAAAAACTTCACATTTTCTTTAGACATTTAATCAATGGAGGATATTAAAAGAATGGTGTGCTCATAAACACGGTCAAGAGTGCGGCCTGGTCGTGCTCTCGCTGAAAAGTGTCATAAGATAACTGCTGTTACTCTGTAAAAAATAAATCCGTAAAAATATACGGTAAATTACTGGCAGCTGCCAGAGGCTTACCGTAAAAATAAAGTGACACCGTATAGGATATTACGGTATGTCTTTTTGCTACTGTAAAATTTCCAGTTGAGAACCAGTTTTGTTTACAGTAAATGATTATTAAAAAAACAGACACACCGTAAAAAGAAAACCATAAAAATGTACGGTAAATTACTGGCAGCTGTGGTTGCCAGAGGTTTACCGTAAAAAATAAAGTGTCACCGTAAAAGACATTACTGTAAGTCTTTTTGCAACCGGAAGATTTCCGGTTGAGAACCGCTTTGTTTACAGTAAATGATTATTACAAAAAACAGACTTGGCGGCCATGTGAATGAAAATGGATTCGAATACAAATTATTTAAGTCCACGAGCCTTGTTTGATATTCACACGAATCCCCTGCATTACACCTCATATAGGAGGTACAAACGCTCCATCACGTTGGTCCGGACGTGGACGTCTCAGCGGCTGTCCAGAGGCCCCCTCATGAATTTCACTCTAGAATAGGTCAAAGTACTCGTCCCGGGGAACCGCTCGACATCTGCTAGATGGATTTAGCACACAGACGCGCTTCCCGCAGGATGAATGTAATTGTGTTTCGTTTGTGGTTGCGAGTGCTGTGTCTGCCTACAGCGGTGGGATGGATTGTTTGGGAGGTTTACAACAACGCGAAGGATCCCGTAGGCCCGGTGCTTTAAACCGACTGAAAAAACGACCGAGGCAACATGTTTGCAAAACGTAGCCAAGGACCACACCACGCACATACAATTACAAGGCCACAGTCTATGCAGTGCCGGAGCAAATTTAATTTTTATTTTAATTTTAAGGACAGTAAATCTCATAGGTTCGAAAATTGCGAACAAATGTTCCATGAAAATCAAAGTAAAAAAATCCGTTCCGAAACCTCTTTCCTATTCTGTGGCTGACAGTAATGTACCTGCTGTGCCTGTTGACGTTGCTGCTGTGAGATTAAATGCAGTGTTGATGAAACTCCTTCCTAGCAACCCCTCGAGACAACAGCCCAGGATCCCCGTGGCCTTCGTAAGTGTTACCAAACGTAGACAGAACTGAGCCGGAGATGACTCAAAGAGCGAGGAGAAAGGAGTGAGGCCCCCTTTCCATTGATCTGGACTAGTAATTAAGCCTCTGCTGAGTGATCAAAGCATTTGGGATAAAAATAAAACCCCATTCCTCAACAATCACGGTGCAATTGTGGGATCCCAAGCAAGGTTTAGGGGACAATGTGTCTAGGAAATGTGACCAGCGCAATTGCAAAACCAGCCGTTGGGTCAGAAATAGACTAGAAAATGCAAGGTGTGTCCAAACCACCGAGCATTATGGGATCTGGGGTTTCGATCTCCCCTAAAGTGGTACACCGACAGAGATGAACGGGTCAATGCATTGACTCCACTATTGATGGTAGTCGAAATGAAATAGAAGTGAATGAATGGATGTAATAACGGCATTTTAATTTCCGCCATGTGTTCCTTTTTTCTCACAATAAGAACTTCTAGGTCAATATGTGCCTCCCTGATGAGTCATCTTTCTTCTTACGGCTTGATTAAATGTAAACGGAGCCGGTGAAGCCTCCGTCTGGCCGACGGTGCTGAAAGTAGAGGACGGCCCACAGTTGCCATAGAGCCGAAACACAGTTTAGTCTTTTACTAATGCGTCGTCAGTGAGTGCTGGAAGCTTGTGTGTTTTATTTGGCACTGAAATATGCCTGAATTAAAGGGCAGACCTCAGAGCACACCACCTGTGCAGTGAGAGGCTCGACGCTTCCCTTTAAGGTTCGATGAACTGCCACAGTTAGCTGGGATTTCGTGTGTGCCGTAATCCGGAGGCTGCCGCCTTCTGCTGATACCCAGGATGATATGGTATGGGAGCTAATTACATGCAGGTGTCCTGATGAGATCCTGTCCCACCGCAGCAGCCTCCGGGGAGTCTATTTTCTGCATAGGCGTATTTTTGTGTAATTAAACGTAATTTTCTCACCCGCGCCGCACGCATCTCACATTTTAAACGTGTCATCAGTGTCACTGCTGCCACCAGGAGCTTCTAACAAGCGTTCGAAAAAGGTTCTTACAAAACTATGAAAAAACGACTGGGTTTCATGTACGTTACAGTATTTCACATCTCCAGGTTCAGGCGGTTCAGGCGCTCGTGTAGCTTTCTGGACGTTTTCTTGGGGCATAATGAAATCCAGAGGGACATTTTACGGGCCTTCCTAATCGTGTGGTGAGCTTTTGGACTTGAGACAGTAAGTTGAAGCAATACATGGCTTCAGTACAGGGCAATGAGGCCGATGAGGTTCTGTACCACACGCACGCATATATTTTCTAACTGCAGAGAGTTCCCTCACCAAATACCCAGCGGATAAAACCCCAGGATAATATCTGACACTTTGTAACACCTACAGTGCCTAGCATAAGTATTCACCCCCCAGTTACAACTGATTTAAAGTCACGGTCTTACCATGACACGATAATTGCCAGGAAGCGCTCACTGAAATGCATGCCAGATCGCATATAGTCCAAGTGGAGTACTCTATGTTCTGCTTTCTGGCACGGCTCCACATACTCATACTAGATGGATCGGGGATTCTCTGGAAAATAAAAACATTGGCTTCGGCTCCCTCTGCATACGAAACCGTGGACCCGGTGATGTCGTTAGGCAGTCAAGTGCAGGTGCAAAAAGTGTTGGCAGACAGGAATGGTTTTGGCCTGTGGGGGGTTAGTCTGTTACTTGTAATGAGGATTGAGACACAGGTGCAGTTACGGTTGTCGGAAGCTGAATTTAATGCTTTGTTTCTGTTTTCTGTTTCTTCAGTTTCTCCCACATGTGCACAGGCTTTTGGTTAGATGCAAGAAATAACTTCATGGCTAGAACGTCGTCCCTGCAATCGTTCTAGCCATGAATAGTGTTGCATTTTTGCTGTAACTGTAGCTTTTAACTAATGCATCATGTTTCCTTCAGATTTTCCCGTGTGCATTGGTCCACAGTTGATAACTTGTTCATTGCTGAATTGCTTTTGTCTCTCTGTTGTGTTTGATTGCCAGTCAGCCGTTAAGCACTTTGAGTCGCATTAATCTACATGAGAGACCCCATAATAAAGTTTGACATGACAGACACATAAGTTATACACAATACATGGGACTGTATTTGTATTTCTTTCCTGAAACTAATCCTGGACTGTGGTATTTCTACTTTAACTGATGTAAAGGATCCAAATGCGTCCCCCTCTTCTGCCTGATAAGTTCATTATGCAAGATAAGCCTGTATTTCTCACCATTATTCAAAATATAAAAAATTTTTTTATCATTCGTGTATCTTCACAATTTGGTTTACATGAAGGAAAGTCTCCCATAAGCTTGCATGAGCATGGGGGAGAAACGGGGCAGTGTTGGGTCACGGGGGGGGGGGGTGGTGGGGGTAGGGGGGGGCTAGGCAAAGGGAAGGGGAGTGGGGGGTAAATACAGCTGTGCTCAGTGACACTTTCTCGTAGGACGTCGCCTTTCTTCGTGGGCTGTAACTTCACCGGGAGTTGGCTGTAATTAAGAAACCCCGCCCCCCCCCCCCCCCTCAAGAACCCTCCCGCCGTCCCCCCTGCCCTCCTGCTGTACTTAAACCGCCCTTCCCCGCAATGCAATCCGTCCCTAGCAGCTGCCCCTCTGCAACACTTCACATGCAGAGGTTTTTTTTTTTTTTTTCTCCCCTTCTAATTATTTATCATCGCGAGAGCGAAGGCAGCATTGCGATGCTGCCCGGTGTTGGAGGGAGGGTTAACAGTCCGGGGGTCAGCCGCACGGCAGCAATGGAGTACCTCGCGTTCTGTGTCCTCATGTCATGCGGGATGAAGTTTGCAAACTGCCTCCAAGCTACTGATTTACCTGAAGCGCCTGCGCCTATACCCAAAGGTAACAGAGTCTCTCTCTCAATATCACATAAACCTACATTTTGAGAAATTAGTATTAATAGCGACGTCACTGTACGGTTCCGTTGCGGCTCCCTGCGCGCGTGCCATATGGTCGTTTTAGCGAGAGATGTTGGAGCGTCGAAATGACACGATGGAGCTTGTTAACGAACATGAAAGAACCGTCTGCGGTTTCTGTTTTTTTTTTATTTGACTGCGGCTTTGATATGCACATGTCAAGCTGAAACAACCTTTGTTCACACTCTCTTTGCAATTACGTTGGAGCGCAATAGAACGTCGCGAGACGCAAAGCGCCGCGGGACGTGAGAAGAACCTGCCTGCCCGCGCGCGCTCAGGTGTGACAACGTGTGTGTGTGTGTGTGTGTGTGTGTGTGTGTGTGTGTGTGTGTGTGTGTGTGTTTGGAGGATATGTGTGCGTTATATTGACTCGTGGGTGCAATACTGGCGCTGACGTCAGTGCTAATGAGTTCATTCTCAAAACTTTATAACAAAGGTTGTAGGAGGATTAGGAAATTCATGAGCTCCCAATCTTCTTTCGCTATGCGAAAAGTGACGACATTTTTTGTATTAAGCGTCTAAATAAAACAATGAGCTGCAAGACGCTGGTTGTCATATAGTGACGAGCAGAAATGGTGGATAAAACAATAAATAAAATGGCTACACAAAACGCTGCATCCACAGGCCTTTATAGAGCTATTCTGCGACGCCATGATGACCCGTCATGGAATGAGGAGGTTTCAGGAAAAATGCCAAAATGTGGGCGCAGTAGACCCCCGCTGCCCGTCCACCTGAAAGGAGCCTTTCACTTATTTCTGACCCACCTGAACAACATTTCTGGGAAAACACTACGTAGTTGAGGCATCTTACTTTGAACTTTTCCCATTGGTATTCTTTCACTTTTTGTGAAGAGGCAGCGAAGGAGCTCTGTTTTATATCCACCCTTTAGATAAAGATAAAGGGACTAAGCCGCCTGAGGTATTCCGACGACTTTTAAAGAAGGTGGGCAGGATAGTTCCCATGATGCAATGTCTTCCATTTTATGTCACTCTGAAAACAAAAGGACGTTATGTTAAAGTTGTCGGGACTGGAACAAAAATCCCATTGTCCTGCCGAGAAAGCTATTTAAATGACGGAGCATGTAAAAGGGAGCATTAACAGCTGTTGATCTTTTATCAAGATGCATGGTGGCTGAGTTTTGACCCGACACAGCTCACAGGGCGTACGGGGGAAGTTGCCATGTTTAGTCCAACTTGGAAAACTGTATTCAAGTATGAAAGCTACGGGGATACAACCAGGCAGAACGGAATAGGGTGTTCCTGTCACAAAATGACAAAATATAAAGCTCTACAGGAAAACAGAGGAGTCTGTCCTCTCTTTCTGCATTTTTTTTTATTTTTTTACAAGGTACAATAAATCAGATATTCGTATAATAAAATGTCGCATTGGGAATACAAAACATTTTACTGGCCCGTTGCTGGTGACTTCATAGCTCTTCACGCGGACTGGAAAACGGCCAATTTCTGCAGATGCACAAAGTAGCTTGTGTGTTTTATCAATTCTTTTGAAAAATAAACTAATCTCGAACAACATCAAATAATGTCCAACTAACCAACCTGTGATCATCAGGGTTTCTAGTCTCTGGTGTATCCGCCCCCCCAAACTGCAAACACATGCCTGCTCTCCTAGATAGCAACAATGGGGTTCTTTTTGAGGTGAAAAGTAATTTTGGCAGGTTAATGGGCATCTGGCATTGGATACTAAGTGCTGCTTCTGGGCCAAAGCCACTTACAGCTGCGTTAGAATTCCAACGCCTCGTTTTAGGTGGAAAACACGTTTTTAAAAGAACCTCCTGTTGGGTAGCATGCTTTAGCCAAGGGCTTCTTCTCAAAGGAAAAACAAATGAGAAAGAAAGATATTCTATTGTCGCTGTGCGAGGATGACGAAGTAGGCAGGGTTTGAACTTTTTGCCTCTGGCCGTCTTGTTGTTTTTCTTTTTAAACGAGCATGTATGTGCAACACAGCTAATGTCTTCCAGGAAGGACTGGATTTACGCTCATTGCTTATCTTTGGTTCACTCTCAGTTATTGAAGCTGTGGCAGGCAGCTGTATTTAGTGAAAGTGCTTTAGAAACCCATGCACACACCTTGTACATGCACCAAGTGATGTTGGAGAAATGGTTACTTCCCTCAGGAGTAGATAACAAATAACAAATATTGGGCGGAGGGGCCAGAAACCGGAATCCAGATATATGATAATGTTGCTCCATAACTGCTGGATGTGTAAATGAGCAGCTTTTTGCAAAGAAAATCCCCATAATAAATGTAAGGTTCTCAAACACTGTTTCTGCCGTCCTGAAGTAGCCCCAAAATATCTAATATTTGAGGTGTGGTACTGCACAATAACTTTTTAAACTACGGCAATTGAATTACACTCTCAATATGCAGAATGAGGTATTGGGCCTACTTCTGTTAGGAGTGTGGTATGAAAATCATTGCTAAGGTACCTGGATAGGAAGGTAAATAGATGCAGGAAAGGATGGCTAGTAAAGCCTTAAACGTCACAGGTTTTTGGGAAAAATGTGTACCTCAATAAGTTCATTTTTTTGTGACACAATGTGGTTAAAAAAAAAGCAATCAACCGATCATGCTGCTTGGAGCACACATTCAACGTTTAAAGCAGTGCCCCTACCCCACCCATCAAACATGGATCTAAACAAACCATTGCTATTCAATGAGACGATTGTTTTGACTGAAGTACATGGATTTTCCTTTCCCTGACACCCGCTGCGAACACAGTTTACTTCCAGGACCGAAATAGAACAGAGGTTTTGTGTTTACTGTCCAGGACTGTCTCGTCTCAGTGGAAAGGTCCCGCTTCACTCGTGCTGCAGCCCAAGGAAACATTCCCATCATAGCGCTTTCTGTTCTGCAGTAAATGCTTACTTGCTTTTGCACATCGTGGGCAGGTGGGAAAGGTTACCTAGGTTTCCAGCATTATCTTCAAACAATTGTTGCTTTTTGGAATGGGAATAGTGAAGCAATGCAAGACAACGAGGAATCAATAGACATTGTGTATGTTGAATGGAAATTTGCTAAATATATTTTGCTATGTCTAAACAAGAGGCAAAGGGAAATCGAGCAATGAGACGTCATTCAATTTCCATGGTGCTTATCCAGGCATAGTTTCTTCCCATAGTTCACTCAAGGCAATTGTGACTCCTCCAGGGATTTTCTCCCTGGGTGGGGCAAACCATGAAACGGCTTTGCCGACATGTTTTGAATATAAAGTTTAACGTCGCCAATAAAAGTCGGCCTTGTGTCTTTATAAATCAAAGGAAGTTTGCATCCCCCCAGGCTGTATTTAACTGGGAGGTTGCCTCTCGGGATGCCCCCCATGTGACCCTGGTCCCATAAGGGTCAGCGCGAAGTCACCAGGGGGTAACTTGGTGTGGGCCGTCGGCCCATTTCTTCCTGAAGGCAAGCGTCTCCCCCGACAGAACGAGCGAGGCCGGGCTTTCTCGCTTTCTTGCCGCACTACTTTAGACCGCCGTAATCCAATCAGCAACCCGCCGCTGGCTTTCAATGCTCCGATAACGCTACCGACCGGATGTCCCGGCAATAATGGCGAAACCGAGAACCGCCACGGGTTCTTCGGTTTCGCCATTATTGCCAGGACATCCGGTCAGAACATTCTAAAGGCAGGTACCCTCACTCCCAGCGGTTTGCCGGCGGCGTTGATCGTTCTGGATCAGCTCTGACCGCTTCACTGTGCACCATGGTCCAAAGACTAACCAGACAGTCGTGCACACGCACATGGGCTTCCCTTTTGGGTGGCGCTCATCTAGAAGCTCTGTCCAGGTCTTGATGGCGTTAGGTCAGAGGCACACACTGTTTCCGACCTGTCACAGGACTCCCGGCGTCGGAGGGGAACTGGAATGGCAATTAGAGGTCTAGACCGGTATGAGAGAACGGCTGAGGCCCGTCGACGGGAAATGGATGAAGACGGAGCAGGGAGGAGGCTGCCTGCAATGTACTCTGGTGTGGACGATTCTGATTGTGATCATCCAAAAGGATTTAGAATAGGACTTGGGTTACCTTAGGAGATCAGGTTGTAATTAGTTTAACCTTACAGAACGAACGCACGTCGATCTTTGTATACCATGTCTTAAATGCATTATGGAGACATAGGGCACTTACGAGTTCTTTACACGGCCCTGCTATGTTCTTTTTACCTCCCAAACGACTTACAAATGACCAATAAATCATTTACAAGGGCTTAGCGGAAAGCAGTGCTGTATATTAAATATAGATGAATAGCAAGTGGCCTTATAAACCATCTTAAAATGTTAGCAACGTTTTTGAAGTCGCCCGGGTGGGTTCTGTCTGCCTCTCTCCGGCTCCATGTGAGGCCCTGCTGGGGTTGGTTTGCATTTGGTCTAATCCTTCCCTAAACCTCAGACATCAGCACCCATGGCCACTGGAAGTGTCTCGGAGGTTTGCGGGAGTTCTTTCAACCCGAGACGAAAGAAATGCCGACGAAAAACTGACGAATCCGAGTTCAAGGATGTGCTTCTGTTTTTGAATCCAATTAAACCTATATAATGGAGGTTGCTAATTTCAGATGTAGGGTTAGACTGCTAAACCAAATAGGAACCAGTCTGTTGACACAGGTCTGAGGTTTACAAGGAGCTCGGTCCACAGACTTGGGAATCACAATACTTGCCGTGTCTTTTAGCTGAAAGGGCGAATGTTTCACATCCCTATAATTTGGTAGACAAAA
The DNA here is from genome assembly GCA_021346845.1 of Apeltes quadracus. Taxonomy (NCBI): domain Eukaryota; kingdom Metazoa; phylum Chordata; class Actinopteri; order Perciformes; family Gasterosteidae; genus Apeltes; species Apeltes quadracus. The sequence goes on from CM037914.1 coordinate 10,309,115, forward strand.
AAAGGGGATGACTTTTTAAAAGTCCCAGCTGCTGGAAACTAATGTGAGGTTGTGGAAATGATTTTGTCTTGCAGAGAAACTGCTCGTCCTAACTGTTGCAACGGAGGAAACTGATGGCTTCCTGCGCTTCATGCAATCTGCAGACTATTTCAAGTACAATGTGAAGGTACGGTTTTCTTCCCGTTTTCCAAAGCTGCACGTCAGCGGGCATCACTTATCTCAGCTGAGGAAGCCACGTACACTCACACACACACACACACAAAGCAGCTACATTTTTCCACCACACACTTCGATTCATCCGGCTTGTTAACGCCAAAAATTAAGTGACGAAGCTGCAAACGCATTCATCTGGATGGGATATTTCTCAAAAGGGGTTCAGAATTCCCCTCAAAGGTTTAAAACCTCTAGTAAAAAAAACAGCTCCTGTGCGGGACCCTGCTTTATTCACTCTCCTGCAAATGCACACTTGGACAGGACAACAAGAATCAGGAATATACAATTTATTCAAGAAAAGTGCTATAAGCAAGCGCTAATAGAGGGCCACCAAGTCCAGTTGGTTGAGGTTTTTAGTCTGTCAAGCTATGTAGGCTTTCCGCTGCCCTGATGTCATCGGCGTGTTTGAGCCCACCCTCATTACCACAACTGCCCACGCAGCTGTGTGCTGTGCTTCTTTCATTCCTCGGGGAGATTGTGAGGAAGTGTATTTTGGCAGCACAAAGGCACCATTTCCGTTACAGTAAAATAAGTGCCCTTTCTTTTTATCAAAGTAGCATGCTTATATTCTATTTTCCTTTCGTAAATATTAGGGGACCCATCTTACTCTGCCCTTCTCTAGGACAGTGATTGCTAACTGAGGTGAAAAGAAGAGTGAAGGAGAATAGATTTGGTTACGGTGTCTCTGCTTTCTCAGGTGTTGGGAATGGGACAGCGATGGAAAGGTGGCGACGTGGGTCGCTCCATCGGCGGGGGGCATAAAGTTCGACTACTGAAGGAGGCCATGGCGGATCTGGCTGACCAGGAGGATCTGGTTGTCCTTTCCGTGGATAGGTGGGTAAATGTTTTGATCTGTGTTCGGTGAACTGCTAGAGATGGACTATAGTCACATTATCAGTCCGAGACAACTGGGCTCAGGTACGAGGGGGGTCAGAGCGGTTATCACAGCATTTTTTTATATATATAATAATCTTATCACGTGTGTTTTGAATATCGGAAATCCTGCTCAGCCGTTTGAGCTGTTTTCACAATATTTGATTAAGTCACAGTTTCACATTTTCTCTGTGAGTGACATTTTAATTCGCTGTGTTCCTGAGCTTGTGAGCGTGGGCTTAAATTCATTGAATTAAAAGAAATGATTGCATGCGATTCAAAACAGACTTCAATTCACTCACAACTAAAAGGAATTACCGGTAATAAAAAATGGGTTCTAGGAGCCAAAACATGTAGCAATCTTTGATGTGGATACCGTAGAGGCTGTAAAACGGTTCAGTTCACTTTTTATTATTCACCGTCATGGACGTTTTAATCTTATACTGCAGATCATGTTGTACCAAAGCATGATTCATGGGGTAACAAGGGACAGAGGTTACTTGAATGAACATGTGTCGGCCAGATGTGGATGCAGCAGCGCATACAGGCTTCCTCATCCACCCTTGAGTTTAGGTTTCACCGTCCCTGCGACCTTAAAGAAGGAGTGGACAGTAAAGAAGTTTTGATTTCATGGAGACGTTTTAGACAAATGTGTACATACACAACCAATACACTGAGGTGTATCCAAAAATATCTGCTATTTGAAGAGCAGTCACCACAAGACCTTTTTGATGATGCTCTTTTGGTAAGGCACCTTCACCGATGTCCGTCACAGAACCCTGTGCACACTATGCGCATTGTCAAAGCGGGACTCGTTTAAGTCCAATACAGAAATGCCGGCATATATGAAGGCCCACTCATGCAGAACGTTCACTGTGTGTTATGCAGCTCAAGCAAGTAGAGTTCAAAAATAAAGTTCAAAATCAAGATAAAAAGAGACTTGAGGCGAAATGCATGATAACGATCTGTTTTATGCATGATGCCCTCCTGCATTCACAGCTACGATCTCATCTTTTCTGGGGGGCCAGAGGAGATTCTCCGGAAGTTCCAGCAAGCCAATCACAAGGTGCTTTTTGCTGCAGAGGGACTGGTATGGCCGGATACGAAGTTAGCTGACAAGTACCCCTCGGTCCGCAGCGGCAAGCGCTACCTCAACTCTGGAGGTGGGTTCCGGAAATTCAACTACATTTTTTTTAACTGTGTAAATCGGATGGCAACCTGACACAAATCCGTTTGAGCACATTTGTTATCTCTGCCAGGGAAACATGGATGGAGGTGTGCCATTGTTTGTGTGTGTGTGTGTGTGTGTGTGTGTGATTGAGTAAATAAAGGGCGTCACCAACATCCCGGCTGCGAATCCTTGGCCAGAGAAAACGCTATTAACGTTTTGGGTGGTGTGTTTGGTCAACAGCTAAAGAAACAACCAGCACACACTCTGCAGAGTATCTCACGGCCGCTGCTTTTATTATTGGGAGGGGGTGGGGCTTGGGATGGCGTGTTTGGATAACCTCTCACTGATCTCCCAGTGCACACACTGCTGTGCCTTGTCGCCATTCAGCGGCGGGTGGGAGAGGGGCGGCTTTGTGCCTGCTGACCATGTAGTGTTTTTATCTACATGCAATCGGTCTAACAGCTCTTTACGCCACTAGTTGCATTGATTCAACCACACAACACGGCAGTGGTTGTGGCGGACGCACGCGGCAGAGATTTGTTGTTTGGATCATGCAAAGGTGAGTCTTGGTTACACAACTAGTGCTGAAAAGTTGTTAAGTTGTCATCCACGCATGTGGAGGTACAATTTGGATTGCACAGATGTTGGTGTTCATAGCAGTATAATGTGTATAATAACACTGTCTACGGGTCGGCATGAGTTCATACACTCCACCATCGGCTGTCAGAGGTTGACGATCCGCAGGCCTCGTTTGGAATTCCGAGGGCTGAGCATCCGCCTTCCAGTTTGAGGTCAGAAGAGCGGCGGAACGACCTCGAGGAATGACTGACAACAGCCGGTTGGTCTCGAAATACAAAACCACAGGACCTGTATTATTATCTCCTGTACACTGCTTACTGCCAGTGACAGAAGACCATTCATGTGAACAAAGGCAAAAACGCCCACGTTCCCAGAAGGAACAACCGCCTCGGCGTGGCATGGCCAGCTCCAACCTTCCAGTCGTCCAGCAATGGCTTCTTTCCCTGTGGTCACCAGGCCGCTCTGACCCCCCTCGTACTGGAGCCCAGTTGTCTCGGACTGATCAGACTGTTTTTTTTTAGCATTCATTGTCATGGACATGTGAAATGGGTCTTGGCCCCCAGAATGTGCCACAGTTTGTTTAAAATCACAGCCTTTGTTTGGGTTCCAAAGGCTGCCGCCCACGTGACCCGTTGGGGAAAGTTTTCTCGCGTCTGGGCACGCACTACTTTGTCACGGAGAGAAATCAAGATACAGCCGGGGGTTTGTGTTTGTAATGAGTGGCTGATCCTGTACGTTAAATCTAATCTCAAAGCAAACGTATGATGGTTGCAACGAGGGACGCAAGCATTTAAAACGTTTTAAGGAGTTCTAAATGAAACGGTCGGACACGTAGGATAACAACAATGCAGCACAGCATCTTTATAAAAAGGCTACGCAATCCAAAGCCGCCGACGATGCGATTTCCTAGAAAACGGCATGAATCATTTTAACTTTGTTAGTGTCCCAGCCCTTTAGATCATGACATGTCTATCCCTGAACTTGTTTAGTGTCTACAGCCTTTTTTTATTTTCTAAATGATGGGATGCAAAACGCCGCACAGCAGCAACACGACCGAACCCTGCAATCTGTCAGTGTGGTCAGCACGCTGGCGCAGGAGGAGGAAAACGAGAAGATGTGGGGGAAAACTTTACCCGTGAGAAAGAACATTTCGAGAGGGTGTGAGATTCACTGGCACGCACTGCTGGGACGCAATTATAACGCATAGGTCGCAGCCGTTTCACTCGCACTGATTATTGCCAAAAATCCGGCAGCATGCTGTTATTGTCACCAGCAGTCTGCCTGGAGCTCTTCTGCCCCGTTTGGCTTTGTCACGTACCGTTTATTTCTCGCAGGTATCATCGGCTACGCCCCGTACGTAAACAGGATGGTTTCACAGTGGAACCTCCATGACAGCGACGACGACCAGCTCTTCTATACCAAAATATACGTGGACCCTTTACAGCGAGTGAGTATCTTGCGCCGATGCTTGACGTTGAGATGTGTCCCAATGAAGCACAGCTGGGATGTCTAAGATCAGCCTTTTTGAATTGTGTCTTGCAGCAAACTCTCAATATGACTCTGGATCACAAGTGCCAGATTTTCCAGAACCTGAATGGGGCAGTTGGTGAGAAATCATTCCAAACCGATCTCTACATCCTATTTCAATTATGTCAAGTTCAGTTATGCAAAAACATCTGTTCCATGCTGGATCCTCCAACATTCCAACATTAAAGGAAATGTGTTATTTTGTTCAGCTTTTTTTCAGCTTTAGAAAGCTCTAAAGATCCAGACCATGTGGCAAGTCGATTCTTTTATAACGTGTACCGAAATATCTCTTGTTGCTCTTTTTGGCAGATGAAGTGCTTCTCAAGTTTGGGACAGGCAGCGCGAGAGTCCGAAACACGGTATACGACTCTCTGCCAGCGGTTGTCCACGGCAACGGAAACACTAAAGTGAGTAAGCAGTTATTCCTTTAGGCACGCCCAACAAAGCGTACGATGGCAAAGCGTGGATACATACTTTGGGGTGAAGTTACTGAACTCTTCTTTTCCATTGGGGGGGTCGGGGGGGGGGGGGGAGAGTTTCTGTTATTGGCCAATGTCTTTTTAGACTTTCATCCAATGAGCATTAATCAGCAACGCTTTCATATTACCGCAACCGCATACGATGCATGTCCATACGATGCTTGCCAGTAAGCCTGTAATCCAGCTCACTTTTGGTTATGGAGGAGAAATCTGTCCAAGGATACTTCTGTTCATACTCCCACTTTGCTTGTGCAATCGCTTTCAGTAAATTAGACTGTGGACTCATCGAGCAGAATTTCTTTTAAAGTGCCGCCCTCAGTTCGGAGAGCTTTTTTTCTTATTTTACCTCTGCCTTCTTTCCTTGGTAATCAACCAAACCCAGCAAACTGTTGAGTCATTCCTCCCAGAGGAGCTGGAAATGAGAGTTCCCAGAATTTCCCGTAGCGCATTGCCTCCTACCATTACACCTTCCTCACCATTAGTTTTTTTTTCTCCCAGTTTTCATGCCACAAGCCATCTGGTTACGAATGCATGATTGCAGTGATGGTCTCTGCGATGAGTGATTCCATAACAGCAGTGCGCTGAAAACTGTAATTCCGCCATACGTGAGATGGTATTATTGCAGCACATTATGCAGTCTCAATTTATCAAAAGAGACATTTGTACTCCAACACAAATGGAGACCTGCTGGAAAATGTTGGCTTATGCCAAAATGCCTCTGTTCGTTCCCCTGGCATTTACATGCCCCGAAAACTTTCCTTCACAGATGTACTTGAACTATTTGACAAACTATGTGCCCAATGCATGGAACTATGAGCACGGCTGTGGCCACTGCGATGACGACGTCTTGGACCTGTCCCAGCTAGAAGTAAGTTTATTTTCTTAATATTTGCTGTTCTCTTTTTGTCAAGCCTCCTCCCCCGTGGACACAGGAAGCGATGAAACACATCCTGGTCTATTTGTGACTGTCTAGACAGCAGCCATGGAGCCAGGGATGTCATATTTCAATGCACATGCAATACTGTTTTGCGCGGCTCACACTAACCCTTTCCAGCGATAATGGGTTATATGCCTGTTGGTCCTTTTTTTTGAAAGAGAGCAAGTGACGGGGAAACGTCTGTGGGGAGGAGGAAGCACTGCTGTGGTGCAGGATATGGCTTCTGGGGTTCACAGAAGGGCTCATTTAAAGGGGAGTCACTGTTGACCAATCTTTCCTTTAGTGGGTGTCTCAGCACGGCTTTTGCACGTTATAGTGGCGACGCTGAAAATTTGTCACAGAGATCAGCAAAGCCTGGCGACGTATAGACTGCAGGAATGGATGGCACTGCAGCAGAGACGAGATCAGTTTTCATCTACTTTTATCTACTTTGTTTTTGCAATTTCTAGTTGATACAAACCCACAAAATTGCCCCCCTGTAATCAAATGAAATCCCCGGTCTTTGCTCTACAGACAGCGCAACCTAAATCTCACGACTTCAGACACAAATGCCTTAAAAGTTGCTCCATAAACCGATGCGCTTAAGCAGTTTCGCTGGAGCGGATTCAATACAAACCCAGTTCTATGAAAGGCATCTCTGTGGAAGCTGCTCTCCGCGACCTCCCCTAAATCAAGAAAATTGCAGCTTCTCTATAATCGGCGAGTTGGGGAAGAATTCAATTCTGCTGTGGGAGGGGCTTCTTGTCATGTGGAAACACTGGTCATGTGTCCGAGCCCCGGCCCCCTGGCTGTTGTGTTTTTGGGCGTGTTACACTTCCACCGTGGACCGAGCGAGCCACGTCCCGTCTAATAAAAGTCTATTCATTGCTTTCGCCGGCTTTAATTCATGCTTTGGTTGTTGTTTTCCTTTCCTTTTTGCTGCCTGTTTGTGAGATGTTCATACGGGTTTTTAGGTTTCCCATTGGCACGATGCTCTGCGTCTGACACGCATTCATTGCGGAACGCGCAAATTAGACGGTTCGGCTCGGATCCTCCTTTTTTTTTTTTTTTTTCATCGCTGCCACAGACTTTTGCCGTTGACTGGTCAAGAGGATGAGGTGACCAGAAGGACTGTGCGGGCTGGAGCGGTTTCCTCCTCTTTTAATGACTGTGTAGCCCGATTTTATTTTTATTTATTCTAACCCCTGACTTTCGCAGCTTTCATGTTGAACTGTCCTCCCATAAGAGACACACGTGGCAACTGCAAACAAACAAAAAGTAAAAAGCAGACGAAAGAAGACAACCATTGTTGAGATTAAGAGATTATAGAAATGAATCATATCAGTTAACTCACTTATTTATATAAATTAGCTGCCTGTTTTTAAACATGAAAAACCTCCATCTTGGTGTGTTTGTTCTGCAATAGCGGCTGCATCACCACAGAAAAGCAAATAATGAACCACTAGGTATTATAATAAACAGATAACTGAAACTGGCCCCATGACAGCCGTCAGGAAACGCAGAATTCAGTCGTGGACAACCTCTGTTGCAAATGTCCCGTCTGCTTATGCAAGACTAATGTCAAAGCATCCACGATTTATGGTAAACAGTGCTCCTTTGCCAAGTGCTGAAATGCTGTTGTGAGAAATAGTACTCATTAGCCTCATCTCTATCTAAACAGGAGTACCCGAGTGTGCTGGTTGGAGTATTCATCGAGCAGCCAACTCCATTTCTCCCCGAATTCTTCCAGCGGCTGCTGGCGCTGGATTATCCCAAAGATAAACTCAAAGTATTTGTCCACAACAATGTGAGTATGTGCAGCTGCAGCTACTCTTTGGTTGTCCTCCAGGTATGTGTCCTGCATGGATCCCTGTGTGTGTGTGTGTGTGGCCAGGTGTAACCCATTAATATCGGCTCCCCGCTCAGGAGGTTTACCACGAGAAGCACATCCAGAAGTTCTGGGAGGAGAACAGAAATGTGTTCAGCACGTTCAAGGTGGTGGGCCCAGAGGAGAACCTGAGCCAAGGAGAGGCCAGGAACATGGGCATGTATGTGTCCCAATCCACCGTCTCTCAGAACCTGTGGTTTGAAACCTAGATGGCGTTTTTGACCCTGGCTATGCATGACCCAAAGGAGATGTTGCAGTTCTTCCCCCCTTAATCCTTCAATATGGGCCCTTTGTGGCTGTCATTAACAGTGTTGTAATAGGTCGGTTGTCACGGTAATCGGATCCCATCAAAAGTACAATAAGCCTAATACTTTGTTAAAAGGTGTAAGCTTTATTAGCTGTCTAATCTTCCTGAAATCACATTATCCACCCAGACAGTGAAATTGAAAACATCTTTCACTTTGGTGTGAATCCATTTAATCATGTGACATTGATTCCTTTCACAGTCCTTCGTTGATCAGTCTCACATGTCCGTGTCGCCCTCTTCCTCAGGGATCTCTGCCGTCAGGACGCCTCATGCGACTACTACTTCAGCCTGGATTCCGACGTGATGCTCACCAACAGACAGACGCTGAAGCTCCTCATCGAGCAGAACAGGTAATCACAGTAGCTGGAACAGAAACCGTAGTGGGACCTCATCATGGTTGTTTGTGATCGTTGAACCGTAGAAAAGTGGCGAAACCACAGGGACGTTTACGGCCCAGTGAATAAAAAGCTTAAAAATAAGCCGCTCTGGCTTCCTGCTTTCGCTCGGCCACGTGGGAAAAGGCTAAAAGAGTCGATGGCACTAACCCCAAAATGCCACTTTGCATTATAGAAAAAAAAACAAGCATGCAAACCCGTTCTCCCTCCTGGGCCTCAGGATGGTTAAGAAACCTTCTAATGAAGTGTGGCACTGCATTGTGACCGTGCACGAAGACGCTCTGCCCGGGGAGGAATATGTCAGTCTATCCTGAAAGAAAGCAAATGCTGTGTTTTTTTGTGCATCAACCAACGTAAAGCCAGCCCGGGTTTATTCCATGGGAAAGAAATCCCCTTTCATTTTGGGCTCTTCAAACTGAAATAACAACAATGGCGAAAATCAGTGTGTTACTTTTCAAATTCAAGCTGACATTCAAGTAGACCAGATTCAGCGTGCCGTTATCCTCCAGTTAATCCAGTTGTACGTGATCTGCGACTGGTTTTACGATCTGTCGCCCACTTGGCGGCGGGGGGGAATCTTTCCGTAGAGAGGTCGATCTCTTTGAGCCAGTACATTTATGTAGTTGGCTGTCTGGCAGATGTCACTGACTTTAAATCTGCCGCAACGGTGTTACCATCTCTGCCCCCTCCCCCCCCCCTGCCTCCCACTTTCCTGCAGAAAAATAATCGGCCCCGTTGTCACTCGTCACGGCAAGCTGTGGTCCAACTTCTGGGGAGGCTTGAGTCTGGACGGCTATTACGCTCGCTCCGAAGATTATGTCGACATTGTGCAGAGGAAACGCGTGTAAGTCACAAACTCATTGCATTGGCCTGCATGTTGGCTCTCTGACGAAAACACAACTTGTGCTGAAGCAGTTCTATGACCCATACAATACTCTTCATTACTACCTTCATCCTCGGATACACACTGATGCGCTGATTTGAGTACGGTGCCGTGTCATATTGTCTTCCTCTCTCACTCTTTTTTTGCATTTGGGAAATAACTTGGATTGAAGACAAAATGGCGTAAAGGCATGAATCCAGCTAAGTGGAAACCCCAGATATAATCCCCCCGGTGACCCGTGAGAGGGCGGAGACAGCGCGCGGTCATCACGGCGTGCACACATTTCCCTTCGCCACTCTTGAGATTGCAAAGTTTACTGTGAAAATGAGCACTTCCTTCCTCCCGTGTTTTGCTTCTAGGGGTATGTGGAACATTCCTTTCATGGCACACGTCTACCTTGTCAAGGGCAGTGCATTGAGAAGTGAACTGAAAGAGAGGAACTACTTTGTGCTGGAAAAACTAGACCCCGATATGGCGTTTTGTAGAAATGCCCGAGAAATGGTAAGAAAGCTCAACCGCCGTCTTAACGGATTCAAGTGTTAGTCTGCACCGTGTAGCGTCTATAACAACATGTCAGTATTGGGACACTTAACCCCAATATGTGTGTGTGTATACAGTATATACTAGGAAAAGTCATTCAGAATGTTGTCATTAGCTCAATTGAAACGTTGAAAAGCATTCTCTGTATGAAATGTCTTTGTATGTCTTCAAAGCATGAAACTTTTCTGTTCATGGTTGCGCTAATTGTCGCGCTCTCATCCTCCTTCACTTTCTTTGGCCCTTGGTGGCGTGTGACCAGACACGGCAACCCGCTGCAATGCAATGTTTGTTACGTCGTCTTCTTCTTCTTCCCCATTTCTTAATCCGTCCGTCCAGATGTGTCGCCTGTGCTCTAAACTAAACAACTGGCTGCCTGATCCTCTCTGTGCTTTTGGATCGCTTGCCCTCGTTTCTGCAGCCTCCCATTTCCTCCCACGTTAACCCGCAAAAACATCAGCTTCAGAGGGACCCTTGCTACTTGTCCATCCACGCAGGCATTTCTCGAGTGTCACCGTGTCTGTTAATCTGCAACCATCGTTATTGTTATATTATTTACATGATGCTTCTCCTTCATTTTAGACCAGTCACAGAGAAAAAGAATCCCCTTCTCCGGAATCATTCCATATGCTCAGGCCCCCAAAGGTTTCCATTTGTTTTGATTATTCTGCTTTCTCATACATCCACTTAATGGGTTGGAGCTCAGCTTTTCAATGATTTTATGAATATATTAATAATTAATGAAAATGGAATAAAGCTGTTCAGTGTATGCTGCTGCATATATCTTTATGTTAGACTTCAGGGTGCCTGGCCGCTCTTTGGAAATTGATGTTGATTCTTCTGCTTTAGTGAAGCTCCAGATATTTTGATTTTAGCTCGTCCATTGACTTTTTAACAATACGAAGATGAGCTCAAGAAGGTTGGATTCACATGCAAGTCCCCTGTCCTGATGCTTTACTGTAGACGGCCATTGAGAAACGCGTATAACCACCTGCCCCCACCTACCCTTCCCTCCCTTGACTGATCTCAGACTAGGCTCTAAACGTTTTTCACGCGTATAAACCATCTGGATTAAATCACAGCGTTATCAATTTAAAATAACTAATTTTCAACCCATTTTTTCCATTTTTTCTTTTGCAACAAAGCCTAGTCTGAAAGCGAGTCCAACCGCCCTCTACCTCTATTCTACTGCCCCACCCAACCCACCCCCAGCCTGTAGCCCTCCCCACCCTCATAAATAATCCCAGATTATTTATATGGAATTCGTCTCTTTTGGTTCCATGTTGAATTTAGTGGTTAAACATTTAATTTCTCTTTTTTTTTTTTTTTTAAAAAAGGAAAGTGAAGCTTTGAAGTCGTTTGACAGGAGTAAAGTTTTGTCACTTTTTGAGCCGGCGCTTATCAGGGATGAATGTTCAAATCACAAACCCTTGCAATGATTACGCCCTGCCAGGTGTCGTATATGTGCATATACTTTGCCTCTTTCAACTTCTGTGGAACTGACCTGAACCTTTCCCGCGCGCTGCAGGGAGTCTTCATGTACGTCACAAACCGTCAGGACTTCGGGAGGCTCGTTTCCACCGCCAATTATAACACCTCCCACTATAACAATGACTTGTGGCAGATATTTGAAAATCCTGTGGTAAGTCGTAACGATCCCTCACAATCCTTCGTAGACAAAGAAAGACGTCTTTTTCTGAATAGCCGAGATTGACAGCAGCCAGCCGTACAGATTATTGTATAATGCAAGACGATTCTGTCATAATGACCTCAGCGGAATTCCTGCGGACTGATAAGGCGTTGATTTACTCCTGTATTTGGCAGGCTTGGACCTGCCCCATGGAAGAGGGGGATTCACTGTGATCTATGCATGTCAGCAAACACTAAAAAAATGGCAATTAATCCCAAAATGACTCCTCCCCCCCCTTACAGGACTGGAAGGAGAAGTACATCCACCGAAACTACACCAAAATCTTCACTGAGAACTACTTGGAGGAGGTTTGTCTTTAGTATGTGTGCGTGTTGGAGATCCAGACGGATAAGAGCGTCTGACCCAACCGGTCAGACATCGGCACATCCGTTTTCAACATATCTTGCGGTGCATCACAGGCTCTAGGTGAACGCGTGACTCGGTGGTCTCTTTGTGTTGCAGCCTTGTCCAGATGTGTTCTGGTTCCCAGTCTTCTCAGAGGAGGCCTGTGACGAAATAGTCGGGGAGATGGAGAATTACGGTTCCTGGTCTGGGGGCACACATGAGGTCAGTACTGTTGGCTCCCTTTTTTTACTGAGCGCTTTAGGTCAACACGGTGCAGGCGCACAGGTATTTTCCTTTCCTGTGGTCGAGTAAACGCATCGACGTGAGGGCAGGAATGTGTCTAGGACAACACTGTAGCTCTTACACTTGGCACGCCATGCAAGTATGTTAACCACGTGCACCATAGCGGGCAAGAATGCGCTATTATGCTAATGTTAGCATAGCTAAAGTAATGTTTATTATTGAATGAAGGGACTGTTTCTTTTTCAAAAGGGGGGGCTAGTAGCTACCGTCACATTTTTCATTTTCTACTTTTGTAAGGACACGCGCCATAGGACACGGGGTGCTTGTACACAACGTCTTCTGCGGGTCTGCAAATTTGAATACAACCAAATGAACGGTTATGTGTTGTGTTAATGGTGTTCACTTCATGCTGCCTGTTTTATGTAGTTTGAAATTGGTAATTAATGTGTCTCCAGAAAAGTTTTCCACGGAGACTAAATGTGTAGAGCTACTTGGGTAAAGGCTGAGCTAGATGGGTCATTAAGCCTGATGCAGACAGACCAATGTGCAGCCTGCGGTGTTAAAAACACACACGTCGTCATCCGCAACACTTTGTGATCGCACACGTCGGGGACGGCGGGTCATTTGTTCCGTCGTCAGTCTCGCTTCATTTTTTTTTCTTTTTTCTTTTTTCCTCCAGGACAAGCGAATCTCGGGCGGCTACGAGTCGGTGCCCACCGACGACATTCACATGAGGCAAATCGGCTACGAGAAAGAGTGGCTGCACTTCATCCGAGAGTTCATAGCGCCCATCACGTTAAAGGTTTTCTCCGGCTACTTCACCAAGGTCAGTGCGACTTTGTGGAGGGAGAGAAGAAAGATAAAACACTGATTCTAAAGCGGTCAAAAGAAAGCTACCTGTTTTTCCGTGTGTGAGAACGAACGCTGCCCGACAGGTTCCTCATTGGTTGTGATCTATGATGCACTTACTGTCAGCTGACCTGATGTATTTGTGCGCTACGTTGCAGGCTTATGCAATAATGAACTTTGTGGTTAAATACACGCCGGAGAGGCAAGCATACCTGAGACCCCATCATGACACCTCCACCTTCACCATCAACATCGCCCTCAATAACAAAGACACAGACTTTCAGGTAAGGACTCGTCCCTTTGGGGAGACGTATCTCGCTGGGTGTTTTTAGCGCGAGCCTTTTTTTTCCATCTAATAAACTCTTTCTCTTATGAAACTCTTTAATAATTATTTCAGGGTGGAGGCTGCCGTTTCCACAGGTACAACTGCTCCTTAAAGTCCCCACGGAAAGGCTGGAGCTTCATGCACCCGGGGCGGCTGACTCACCTCCACGAAGGCCTGCCCACCACCAACGGCACCCGCTACATCGCCGTGTCCTTCATCGACCCCTGACCTCTCTGCTTGTACTGTAGTCCAGTCTTTGGACTCCGCCCTGCTTTCTTTTCTTTATTTTTTTCTGTGAAAATCTGTGGCCCAGAGGGTTTGCTGGAGCAATTCTCTTCATAAAAATAATTTTTAAAAAGCTTTAAAAAAAAAAAAGAGTAAATGATCACATGGCGGGAATCTCTGTCAAACAGGAGAGTTACCAAAAAGGAATTCACACTTTAGATACACAAGAATGTGCTACTACACACAAGTGCCAACAACCTACCTGGATTGGCTCAGGATTTTAACATTTACTGGTTTAACAACCTGATGACTTTGCTAGCATTTAGCTGTTCCGTGCTAGCATGCATGGACGTTGGGTATCTAATTGTGTTCTGGGTAGAATGTGACTGAAGACATTTTTCCTATAAAACATGCTTCAATGACTACTGGTGATTAAACACTCCAAGTTTCTACATTGCAGATTTAAGTAAATGTGGTGAAGTGTGCGTTTTTCCCTGATGCAGTTAAGATTCCAATTGGGATTTTAATGAAATTAAAGTTTGATATGTGCCTTGTGATGAATACGTCAAACGTTGCACACCCAGAAAAACAACAGAACTCATTGAGAATTGCGTTTCAATGAAGTTCAATGTTCTGTTTTACTTGAAAGAGTTCTCTGCCTTCTTAAGTGGAAGTTGAAACATTTCATTTATCTTCCCGGACAGTCTGCTATTTTTCTGAGAGATGTGTATAAATGGATTTTGAAACTCTGCAAGTTGTTTAACTTATTGTGAAAGTTTAATAAAAAAAAGTCTTTATGAAAAAAAGAGGAATCTTCCCTAATTTTTAAACACTTTTAGGGCAAACAACAGTTTGATCTGCACAGTTGGGATACTGTTCTTGCAGAAAGAAAGCCGTGCCCTCCTGCGCTGCAGACGACCTCGTGTCCTCCTCGTATCCGAGAGTGTCGGGTTGTTCTCCGGGGAACGCGTCCCATGTAGAAACACCCAACTAGCACCGCAGTGTTTAGGGTGTGGTGTGATGATACACATCTGTTCAAATGAGTTTTAGCTTACTTTAAGGGGCCCCAGTGTAAACATGTACGTGCCAGCTGGGGACCGACGAAGGTACGGGAGGTTTGTCCTCTTTCAGAGCAGCGTCTGTGCTCTTTTAGTTTCAAGTCTTCTGCCGTTTATCCGCCAGGACGATTTAGCAACAGGGGTCAAACTGAGCAACCCTGAATGAGAGTCTCTGCAGACTTCTAGGACCACGTGTTGGACCACCCTCCCCAGTTGACTGGACGAAGGCTGATTGTCTGAGTAGCTGCTTCAGGGTCCAGAGCCGAGGGGGAGGGAAAGGAGATTTAGGTCAGCGCGGGGGGGTTGGGGGTGGGGGCTCTACCTCCCGCTGAAAGAGCCCTTTGTGGCCAACGTCTCTCCCCCGATCTGCGCCCGTGGCTCGGACCTTCTCAAAGGTGCCATTGATCCCAGCCGGGCATGAGGGAAAACCTGCAGACCTGCTAAAACTAGCAGGTTGTCGCAACAATGGCTTCAGTAGGCAGGAGGTTTTAAGACGGGCCGAGGGGAAAGCGGGCTCGTTATTTGGATGTTTTTTAGCGTCGTTTTTTGGGGGTATTTCAAATCAAAAGATTCAACTGAGGATCGCATTCTTTCACAGTAAAATCTGGAGACACCAGGAGGCCAAAAATATTTTATATAGCCATGCTTAGGGGTCACGGGGTGTAGTAAAGGGAAACCTCACCCTCTACCAACGCAAGTATGCCACTGACTGCAGGCCGCTCAGCGACGGACAGTGATTTAGCCATTTCTGCGGCTTACAGTCCTCAATAAACAAAGGGTTTAAAGGGTTTACCATGGAGGTGGGAAAAGCGCCAAAAAAGGGCAAAAAAAATGGTCGCCGTGCAGTGCGGTCCTGTGTGGGGTCCGCGGTTTCCGGCTGATTTTGGCACCGATATACCGGCCTGGAACAAAACATTTAATCCATGAGTTCCGGCCTGTGAAAATAATGTCCACACTGAACAGATAAATAAAGATGGGTTCACAAAAAAAATATACATTTAATTTCCTTTTTTCCCCTTTTCATTTCCTAATAAGGGCCGGGCGATGTTTAACACAATGGAGGTCTATAGAAAAGACAAATACTCTGCGGCATTCCTTGCCAGGCATTGATTTACAGTTTAAATATAGAATATCAGACTTATCCAATCACATACATTTATCCTTATGATACACTAAACCTGGAGTAAAATAGGGTGGGGGGGTGCGGGGGGGGTACTGTGGAGTGAGTCATGCAATGGGTTTTTTCGAAAGGGTTAGGCCAAGGTTTGATTTGAGTGAGACACAAGTGGAAAAGTACTGGAAGAGAAAGCACTGAGGAAGGATGCAATACGGCTGGTTACACATGCAGATGAATGTGTCCGTGCACGTGTGTGTGTGTGTGTGTGTGTGTGTGTGTGTGGGTGTGTGTGTGTGTGTGTGTGTGTGTGAGAGACAGAATGTGTTTAAGGGATTTTCTCGCCGCTCATTTGACTTGTGTCCGCAGTTCAAAGGATGTCGACTTTATTAGACTTTACATTTCATACAAATGAGGCTTCAGGGAACGAAGCTGTGTGCTCCTAGAAGATACATTTCATGCAGGAATGTTTTAAATATTGAAACAAGACCCCCTCTGTGTAATTCACTACTTGGCAGTTGAAGACCAGTTGTTCAGTTGAACACTGAAAAGGCAGAAATGGGGGCCTACATGAAGTTTGAGGCTCGCTGTTTCAATACTGAGATACCAAACGAAAGGAATAAAAATAAAAGAGAGAAAAAAGGGTTTTCAGGCAGCGACTTGCACAGCGTCCAAAGTAGGCCAATAAAAAGATCTCTATGGCAAATAAAGCCCTGGAATTACAGTAATAGTTCTGATGGCAGATTGAATAAGAACAAGATCAATCTCACTGGATTCTATAGAGATTATCTTTCGGATTACGGCCCCATCACCATATGGCGAGTTCAAGCCATTCACCAGCTGAAGAAAAATACCCTTTAAGTCTTTAACAAGTTAAAACCGCTGCCTGTGGCAACAGAACCAGCCCTAGCACATTATAAAAAGGTTTTAATGGGCTCCTCAAAACGTCCATGGGAATGTAGCCTTGGGTCTTCGTTTTCTTCGCGCATGGAAATGTCTCAAACAGGCATTAGGTTAATAATTGTTGCGAAACATTAACGCAATGAGGCGAATTTGATCCCTATCGTATCATTTCACGGATATAGTACACATCATCACGAGCCTGCCGTTGTGTCTGTCTCTGAGGTGCGTAATCAAGTATGTCCGCGGCCCACAACGCCAATTATGGCTGATTGTATGCTCGGAGGGTCTCAGCACACTCCCTTTTTACCAGCCAGACTGTTTACCATCTCGGAGTACACCGGGCGAAAGTACCATTTAGTCAAAATTACACGGCAACGCTCAGCGAAAACAATCAGCAGCCCCACACTCCCAGACAGATATTGATTTATGGAAGAGACTTAAAAAAAAGGGGGGGGGGGGGGATGGAAGACGGGCGGCGGACGGTCGGGGAATTCTCAAAAGCCACAGAGGCTCTGTTTATGGGAAGCAGAGAGAAATACAAGTCGCGCAAAGTGCCTTTTATGAGCTACTGTGGGGTCGTCTGAAAGGTCCTTCAGTGAGTTTATTGTCTGCTTTCGCTCCTTCAATTAGTGCTGCAGATGAAAGAAAGGCGTGTGGATTTTTCTGCAGTCAGTAGGAGTGTCAGGAGTGTCTGTGTGTGTGTGTGTGTGTGTGTGTGTGTCTCTGTGTGTGGCGGCTACTTGTCGGAGGTCTGTGTGGGTGCGGGGAAAGGAGCAACAGGAGGCCGGTGTTCAGACCCCTGGAGCGCCCCCTGCGGGCCGAGTCTCTCACCGTGACGCGAGTAGCCTTGAGGCCCCCCTCGAGATATCGCACAGACAGATATTGAGCATTTTAAAACAAAAGGTGCCTATGAGTTAAGAAGTGATTCCAACATTCAGGCCTCGGTGAGGGTTTCGAACAGCTGGTAGTAGACAGTGCATTATAAAAGCTCTCGTGATGTGCTGCATTTATCAAGGAGACGTCGAAATTTCAAGCAACTCAACCAGGAAGATCGTGGGCTTCCATTCACATTTGCAATAAACCTCAAGCATTAGTGCCTCTGTGCTGCAGCTTAATGCAGCGGGGATCCTGGCTGTGTGTCTGCAAATAGCTCAGCTCATCAAGGCACTCATGCATGTTCCGTCCCTTGGTTCGGCCCTCGGTGTCTCGTAGACTTTCATTTCTCTTTTCGAGCCTCAACGTTTTTCTCGGGCTTTGTTTTTTTTTTACACTGCAGTGTGATAGTACAAAAGCCATCACCATCCATAATGAAAAGGCTTTTGACTAGGTAATTGGCACAGCCCGCGGGCCTGCTGTCTGTCTCGAGCCGAAGTGATCCTTCTGCGTTTGTGACTGCGATACAGAAAAAAAACACAAATGAGTACAAGCAAATAGTCATCAGCGTTACAGAAAAGAAGTCCATCTGCTTCAGCACGCAGCATCTCACTGATCTGAACGTGCCACCAGCACAAAAAGAATCCCCCACATTGTTTCGTTCCCCGTTTACATTCATGCCTCTGGGTTGATGGTGGCTGAGTATGGAGGGAGAGCGCCGTGACATGACCCCGTTGGCTATTCTCATGCCGGAGCCAGCGATCCGCTGGTATGCTATAATTGCATGTTTTCCAGTTGTGTGGCTTTTTTAGGGATCAGTACTCATAGTGAAATCATACGAGACCTTTCAGGAATACGTTCCCTAAATGTAAGCAAGGATCCCCCTCAGGAAGGGGGCGTTTTTGTTTTGAACCTTTCGCCCTCCGAGGAGCCAGAAGCAGGTCAGCAGCAGACTGGTGACCACAGCACAGAGAAAAACAGTGGCGATGCACCCAAATCCTTTTAGGCGGCTCCCTGGCTCCAAGTTAAAAGAGCGAACACATGGGAGTGATCTTTTTTTTCTTCATTTCTCTCTTTGAATACTGGATACTGTGGTTCTGCAGCTCAGTGTTGTGGCGTTGAGGCATCGTGCCACTTTTACATCCCTTGGTGTTAAATTTCAAGTTACGCACCATTTACGAGGTGGGTCAGGTGTAACTGGCCATGCAATACTTTCCTATCGCATTTCACGAGAGGGATTCCCAGAGAAAGAAAAAACCCAACACGCTAAAAAAAACTGTCTGAGTGAGTTTCAATAAGAAAATTCAAACAATACGCTTTGTTCCCTTTTAGCCACTTTTGAGTCAGAAAAAGATTCAAGATTCGTCACCTTGCTACTAATCAGGCATTACACTACGACGCACAAATGTGTACCTGATGGTGGAGCAAGAGGTACAAGTCAAGATTACACATCCTAAGGGAACCGTGAATGTCTGGACAAAAGGCCGTGCCAATCAGCTCAGTAAACCATCACAAGAAAAGTCCAAATGATACCAAAGAGCCTCACTATAATGTAATAACATGCCTCACAGCACTGTATAAGGGACACCTCCAGGACAAATAGAATATTTATTAACACTACAAAAGCAATAATTCAAGATAAGTCTGCATGATTGTTTAGCAGCAGAGAATTCATCTGACTAACAAAGTACCCGAAAATCATCATCAAACGTCATTGTCCACTTTTTGTCTCAAATCGCTCCACTGAAACAGTTCAACAGGGTACCAAGGATACCAGGACATCAAACTGAACTACCGACGCAGTGCCACGCCGGAGCTAACCACCTCAAATCTAGAGGGCAGGTAAGAAAAGTGTCTCCGTATCAGAAAGTAGCTATTTCACGTGGTTTGTGGTGGCAGGAGATGCTGTGCGTGTCAGGTGCTGCCGTGTGTGTAATATCGGGGTTGGTGTGACACAATTACAGTGTAAACTTCTCCGGGAGACAGCAGAGTAAATTTAGCCTTTTGAAGGCCGGGGTTCGGTCGATAGCGCAATGCCAATGTGCAAATGATGGTGGTTATGTAGCACCCAACAGAAGCCCCGCCCTCACCCTAACCCCCACTTCTTCCACCAACGCACGCCTAAAAACCGAGGTGTGAAACCAAAGCTAGAAATCACACAGTCCTCTCAGGCCAGGTCAGCGCCACCTCCCAGGAATGCAAAAGCCTGCGGCTGCTTCACAAAGGCAACGTCTATATTCTCTTCCCCAGGAGTCCGTATTCTGCTGCTTCCCCTTCCGCCGAGACCCTTAGAATGTTTGAAATGGTCAAAGCGTGCCGTGTAATCATTTATAGTGTGTGGCTCCAGAAATGAAAAAAAACGGTGATCTCATTCGTGAAGGCGATACCCTGCAATCGCTGTGATTTACAGCAGGAAACGTTCACGGCGCGGACAAACACGTGTTTCCACTTCTGTACATCCAGCCTGAGCAACGCCAACAGGGGCCCCAGACCTGAGACAGCGAAAGCTCGCTTGCCCTGGAGCAGCCATCATTCGGTCGCCGAGCGCTTGATGGCAATCTGCAGCTTTATTCAAAGACCCGAGGTCCTTCATTTGGAGCCAGCATTTAGTTTTGTCTTTTTTTGCTGCGCTGGGCTAATTATCAGGCGGCCTTTTTTGAGATCGGGGAGAGTAAGGGAGTGTAGGTCTCCCCCCCCTCCCAGTGCCGGCCCGAGCCTCTTCGGGGCCCTAAGCAGAATTTGATTTGGTGGCCAGGGGGCCCCAAGCAGCCGCTTAGTTCGCTTATGCCTCGGGCCGGCCCTGCCCTTGACCCCTCATCGACATCTTGCAGACGCACAAACCACTGGAAGTGTTTCCCTTGAGGGAGGGTGAGCCGTCATCTTACTCCGAGCTTCGTAATTACTCCAACTCGATTTAAAGCTCTCATTATTAAAGATTTCTATGCATGGCTTTGTTTATTTCGGGTTTGCATGGGAGTTACATTCGTATTACTCACTGCGTGGAAATTTCGACCGCAGGGTCACGATAAACAAAAATTTACAGAAGGAACTCAAACCATGGGATTTTTCTTTTGCAAGCTAAAACATTTCAACGCCTAATGTACACCATCATTCACCATCGGTCCTTACGCCACATAACCGCACGGATGATTACCGGCACTATATTCTGCAGGAATGTGCACACAGAACCGTTCAAGGCTCTCACTTGATTTGGTCAGCGGGCTAAAATAACTGGGGTCGATCAGTGGTTGCAGTGTGTTTGCCGACGTGCATGTGCACACACAATATCCTTTCATTTTTAGTCGCGCAGGAAGCCGGTTTAGATGTATACTCAGGCCGCCCGGCTATGAATAGTTGTGTTTGTGTGTGTTGATTGCCTTCTGTTCCACCCACCCACGTGTTGATTTGAAGTCTCACAGACCAGCTCCACACTTCAAAGAGTTTCCTTACTGCTGCACGGGCGTGCTGGTGTCACGTGCTACTGTACAGAAGTACAAACACGACAACGACGCAAAACTCAACCAATGAAATCCACACCTCGCAAGGCAGATATAGCCAGCGATATGCCACAGCAATCGTACGCATGTTAGCAGGGACACGGAGGGTTCAACACAATTAGCAGTAATGACGTAAAACGGCTCTCCAGTGAGCCTTGATGGAATGAGAATCATCCAGCTCACAGGCCCCGTTGTGGGGAACCACTAAACCGTCCATCCTGCGTGCTGCACCCCACCGCTGCAGACAGGAATGTATCGCAAGGAAGTAATAAAATCACTGCTCGCCAACAAGGTGCGCTAAAAATGTCTGTCTGATATTCATAGAGCCGTGAGAAAGAATCCACTTTGCAGTCTGAACCTCTGACACGCACGATCGAACAGCCTGGCTGCTGAGACGTCACGGAAGATGGAAACGGGAGCTAACGGAGAGACGTCGTAGCGACGGAGGTGTTTTTGCCTCATGGAGGCAGAAATGTAAGACAAATGTAGGGCACCGATGGCCCGGCCTGACACTAATGAGTCGTGGTAGTTCAGGCGAGGGTCAGATCCTGTCTTTTTAGCCTCAGGGTGGAATGTGAGCCTCCCCCCCTCCTCCTCCTCCTCCTCCTCCTCCCGTCTCCTCCTAAACCACCGCTGCTGTCATGACTGAATGTGACACAGCGGTGAAATACACCTGAAATGAGACATTCAGGGTTCAGCGGAACGCAGACCTCTGAGGGACAGTCGAATATGACGACAGGAGAAACCTCACAGCTCATCCAAGGAAATGGGGGCATTACGATGATAGAATTTGGCCACAAGGCACTTTAGCTTGCATGAAGGAAACAACAACACTCCTGTAATGACAGCATGATTTGGTTTTTTTTTTCCCCCGGCTGCTATTTGCACAGAGGCGCTGCAATCCAGACTTGAAATCAAATTGAAATTTTTCATCCATTATGGATGAAACATAAAGCTAAATGCCAAATTGAATGGCGGTAATACTGCGATCTGATGAAAGAAAACGGAATTTAAAAAGGGAAGCGGTCACAGATACAGAGTGCGAATACAGAAAAACATTATTTTATTCCCGAAAAAAGAACGTTTACTCCCCTCCCCTTCCCCTTTTAACTCTCTCCCCACACTTTTGTTGGCACCCAGTCGGATTCCTTCTCTGGAAGATGACGGTTCGGTGTGAGCCGGATGATGACTGGAAACACATCTGGCGAGTGAAGCATGGGAGCAGGAAAGGATCCCATCATGCAGCACTGTAAGACTAGACCTTCCCTCCCAGAAGCCTTTGTGTTTCTGTAAATCCACGGGGGATGATGGGAATTTGAATTCCATTTAGGTTCATGTTTAAATCTTTCATTAAAAAAAAACAGTGGTCGTGATGTTTTTATATGATTTATAGAATTAATACGAATTACAAAGCTTCTCTGATGCTCCTCACTTTTTTCCCCCAACAACTAAATTAAATGAAACCGCTGCTGTACATTGAGCATTTTTAGTGAAAAAGAAAAACTGAAACTGAAATAAAATAAGTTATCTCTAGTAGATATTTTCTTGTTATCCTCTTGATGACCGGATAAATAATATACTATGAGAATTAGTTAATATGACTAAAATGTCATGTTCAGGTACTGCTGATGTCTACCGGCCTCCACAAGGTGTCACTATGACGTGCAGCAGAAATCCTCGTTGGCACATTACAGGGAGAGATTAAACAAAATAATGAATAAAGAAGTAGGCTTCTGAAAACCTTTTGGACCAGAAGCCTAATAAAAATTTGCATCCGTCACATGCTCCTTCATCGTAAGACGAGTGAAGTTGATGTCAACATCATTAACAACAAAGCAGAATTTCAAAAGAAAAAAAATATTTGATGACTGAGATGAGACGCCGTGTGGCTGAATCTCTCCCGCTCTTCTCCCCCCCTCTGGTGGCTCCGGACGGGACGCAGGACGAGTCCTGATGAAAAGGCTGCTTTCAGATTTTAGGTATCAAGGTATCTGATGGCATGAACTAAGATTTCTGTATAATGTTTTACACAGAACCTGCTTTTTTTACCTGAATTCTTGTGAAGGAATTAGTTGTAGGATTGAATTTATTGCTACTTTGAGGGGGGTAATAAATAGAAGTTCGTCTTCAGACCACAAGGCGGCGGCAGCGAGTTGCAAATGGAATTTCCAAACTCCTAACGGGCCTTCAAAATCCATCTCCACCCCAAAAAGGCAAAGTGCTGGTGGGGAACGGAGAGGGGGGGGGGCTCCTAATTGATGCGTTCACATTCCCTACGCCGTTCGTCAGGAGCAAACTGGGTCATCATTTACAAACATCATTTAATAATAATGCCAATTCATTAGCGCAAGACCCAAGCAATCCCTTTCATCGGCGGAGTGGAAGAATACCACCGGGGCTTGAAAGCAGGCCAGGGGTGATGGGATGGGGGGGGGGGGGGTGGGGGGGGCAACAGCAATGCACATCGGCCCATCGAGCCTGGCAGAGTTCTTTGGTGCCTTTGGTGAATTTGTGATCCGAAATGAGCATCATCTGCAAAGTGGAGGAAAATCACTGATATATCGCACAGGCACAGAAAGAAGAAGAAAAAGTGACTCTCTCCTCTAACTCTCTAAGTCTTTTAGCCCCCCCCAGCAGAGTTAAAAATGTGTCAAACACAATCATTATTCCGATCGTCCTGCTTCCAGAGAACATCGGAGGAGACTGCCCGAGTGGAAGCCCAGAGGATTCTCCACGGACGAGGCCCGGTCTGTCTCCTCTGCGCTCGCGTCCGGGGAGATATGACGGATAGAAAATCGAGACTTCAAGGTGTCCGCTGGATGGCACAGGCGCGATAGAATGTGTGACTGCTTCTCTTTTTTTTTTTTTTTCTCATCTCTTCTTCCTCAAGGTTGGTCCCCGTATCGCCTCAAGGATAAGGACACTTATCTCTCTCAAAAAATTGCGGTCCCGAGAGACAGCGTCAGGTGGCGAAAGGCACAGAGCGGCTTGTTTGACAGACAGGCGACAGCGAGAGCACTAAACATGAGCCTCACTGGGGCCCGGATTGGGAACCAATGATACTGAACCACTGGTAGGGACGAAAATATCAGAGGTTTGTGTTTATCGATTGCATGCGAGGATTCAATGCTTTTCTCTGTCTGATGTCGTCAAACGGCTAATCGTTTCTCATGGATGTCTCAGATGATGATTCTATTCTTGTTAACCAAAAGCATCTTGGCTTCTCCTCTACAAATGTTCAACCTGCATCCAGAAACAAAGATGCAGTGAGTGACCTTTCCTCTGCAGAACCCATTACGAACTGAGGAGCAGCAGTGATGTCCGCTCTTTTCTCTCTTGACCCGCAAAGTGTTGTCGATTTTTTAATATTGTCCCAGATTCCTGTAACGCACTGTATTAAGATATAAAACTCTGGTTCCTAATGTTGAGTAACTAACGGACCGGATCCAAGTCGAGTGTCCATTTATTAGTCCATCCAATCCATTTATTAGTCGGCGAACAAAGGACACATGGAGTTAATTGTCAAGTCTAATCTTAATTAGGAGTTTTAGGAGTCTTAATCTGTGGTTCTTCCCACATTCTCTAAGGCGACCCAACCTAACGCCTCAAGAATAATGGAAATACTCACTTTTGCCTCAACTTGCAGTCTTTGTCTTTAACCTGCTGTCATTTCGCCTCAGTGCTCACGTGTTTGTGTGACCACACAATGACACCAGAGCCACAATGAAAATACGTTTGGCTCAATAGACACCTGATGACACATTTGAACACGTGCAACATCTTTGTGCGACATCAAATGGACATTAGTTAACGTGTATGTTCACTGATCATGTTTTTTCCGGCTTTAAAGAATTATATTCACCCCCCTCCCCTCCCCCCAAAAAATGAACATGTAGTCCTGCATGAACCCAAACACCGGTCAAACAAACCGGAGCATTCTGCCATGTTAGACGGCTAAATGGGCATCAGTCTGTTTGACAGACAGGTGCTGAGGTCAGAAGGGTGGGGGGGAGGGAGAGGGTGGGAGAGGGGGTGGGGGTGTCCCAGTGTCTCTCCTGGAAAAGCAGCTGAGAGTCGACGCCGTCATTCCTCCTCTCGCCATCAGCGACTCGTTACACACCGCGTGACCCCCTCACACTGCTTCTGAGATTGATTGAAGTTCAAATAAAAATGAGTTGTCAGTTGACCTGATCTGGTTAAATTATGTTAAAATTAAAACTATAACGGGTGACACATTTGGGCTTTCTGATTATCCTCTCATCTCTAAATGAATCTAAATCTTATCTGGGTCAATTCATATTTCATATATTTCTATAGTTACTAGTCAGTAAACTCAACTGGATCTTTTTCCTGAGAAAAAAAACAATTAACATTGAAATTGCTACAAAGGTTTAAAGTAAATTACGCCTGTATCTCAAAGTTGAAGCATGCTGAATTTTTTGAACCGTTCCACAGGGTCCTTTAGTCCAATCTGGTGGCTTTGGGAAGTGCAAATATTTGGGCCGTAATAGTAGCTGTTTGTTTTAACCGGATGCGCTCACCCTCTCACTTGCGGCACCTTCTGTAGTTCCTGGTAAGAACCACTTCCACTCCCCAGAGCATCAGGCTGTGTGACTGTGTTTGGAGGAAAATGTAGAATAGGGCCGTGCGGGGGGGAGATGCAGACATCAGCTCTGCTCTTCTTCTGCAGGCCTGTGGTGCCGTAGCAGCGCTACCTCTGCACCTTTTCCTCTGGTGGGCACAGCATATAAGAGGGACAGGGGGGAATGAAGAAAGAAAAAGAGGGATCTAACCCCCCCTCCATCCATAAACACTGTTGTCGGTGCCAACTGCAGGAGCAATTAATCTCAGCCAGAGGAGGTAAAAAGAAGAGAGATGCGCAAAGTACAAAAGCTATCAAGATGACACGACTTTTGCGGGGCAACGCGGCCGCTTCCTGCTGCTGCCGGAGGACGTAAAAGCCGCCACAGACCTGCTGCGTGTCGGGAGCGAGCTGCTGATGTGAGGCACCGCCGTGGTAATTGTTGTAATCATCATTTTCAGTTACATCTGTTTCGCTGCTAATGAAAGGAAACGTAGTTTGTGCTGTCTTAAGGGCTCGCACACACACACACACACACACACAATTGCACCTGTTTGTGAGATTAGTATGTGCTATTAAAAACGGTAAACAGAGGACGCCTTTATGCATAACGGATGTAAGAGAAGGCTAATTGGACATATCTGCAATCCCGACAGACTGATGGGACGCCACGAAGGCCGATGGTTGATTGGGGGGTTAAAAAGGGAGGGTGGGGGGGGTCCTACGCAAGGAGCACAGTGTTGTAATGACCAGAGGGTGAGCTTTTGATGGAGAGTACTATGTGCATAACACATAAACTAAAGAGACACTGATTACACAGGATGAGCGATCTCACACCAATAAGTTCTAAGTGCTGCCTTTACGGTCATTCTAACAATGTATCAGCTTTATAATGACATTAACACTCGCACCACAAGCGACGTAATGTTTCGTGGAAACAATCTTTCACATTGTTTAAATGTCGCTGCTACAACTACGTCTGTGCCTGATACTGAATACATTTCTGTTCATTTACGGACACAGTCTGACACGGTCACACTCGCGGAGGTCATTTCACATTATCCTGTAAAAAAAATGCACTGTGAGTTCCAAGGTTGTCGCCGTGTGCTGCTTTGTCTCTGCCCCCCCCCCCCCCCCCCCCCCCCCCCCCCCCACCCCCCTGGTCGTGCATCCTCGCAGCACTTGGTGGGGGATTAAAGGCTCCGCGGTGGAATCCATCCGGGTACGCAGGCAGAGCATTAGATACACCGCGCTCCTCGAGCAGGTGCCGTCCCGTCACTGACATTTCAAAGAAAAAACACACTAATCCTGGTCTAAAAAAAAAACAAAACCTCGGAGCTGTGACAGCTGGGTATGTTTTTCTTTCAAGTTTCAGGAAGTGGTTGATGACTGTGACATTGATTGACTCATTTCACAGGTACATCAAACGGGCCTCAAGTTTGTCGAGTACAAGCAGAAGACACAAAGAGAGAAAACAGCAACTGAACTGCGTGTGGAGATGGATGCGGCGTGTGCCATGGGTAGAAATAATGAAACAGCTTAGAGGGTAAAGAATTAGAGATGTTAATAGAGTATTAAAAAATGCATCACGAACGTATCTGTGTTAGAAAAGTACAACACAGCAGAAATGAAGAGAATCTGGATGGATCAAATTAAAAAAAAAGTCAGAGTAATTCTGTAAAACAAGGCTGGAAAATGTAAACTGGTCCAATACTAAATCTTGCATTATGTGTCATGCTTTTGTATTTTAAATCTAAGAAATCTATTCAAGATATTATGATTCAATAAAGTTGTCATCCGATTAATGAAACTCATAAAAATTATAAAGAGAATTCCTGTATTTTTACTCCTGTATAAGTGAGCCGGCACAGGATGAATTGCATCGTTGTCCCTCTACTCACTTTAGCTTGAGAAAAATAAAAAGGTAAGGTACCCGTATCTTTAAATAAAACTCTTATTCTTATTCTGATGAGGATATTCTTCTTTTTCACCACTAGGGGCAGCGTGGAGCTGTCCTCGTCCATCAAGGTCCATTGTTTGTTTATGGTTTCTCAGTAAGTGCACAAGGACGCATATGTATAATATATATGTTGTCATATTAGTCACCGTGTTGCTCAAATACGGATATCAAATGTGACAGAATAAAGATGACACAGATAGCGATGGTTCAGAAGAGTTTTCTCATGTGTAAACAAAACTTTTTTAGAAGAACAAACTAAAGGAACTTAGAGTGATTTGCTGTCAAAATCTACATATTTAACTTCAGAGAACAAGTGGTGGAGGAATAAAGACGTATGAGTACATATACTAGATTCATTGAAGCATGGTTCAATGAACATTATCAGTAAATATTATATCAGACATCGCTGTAAAAGTCTTAAATTATGAATCACAATGAAACATCAACGGCTTCTTTGAATTTTAAAATCGACATACATTTTTAAGTTAGAAGACTTGTTTAACTAATGAAGTAATAATCCCCAGACAACATGGTGGAGGCGTATGACACTAATCATCCTTCACGTTACTGCAGAATGCGTCTCCTTTTATAGAAATCGGACATATGGGTCATTTAAACAAGGCCGGGGTCAGCTGATGGAATTTCTCCAATAATTGTTTTTCCCTTTTTTTCTTTTCTGAAGACGCGGTTTGCTTAGGCTCTGGATTTCCCAGGGACGCGAGGAACGGAGGAAATGATGTTTACAAAGGAAACGCGGCGCCCCTCTCTCTCTCTCTCAGGGGTGCTCAACCACTTTACATCACAAAAGACAGAAACAGCGACAGGGAAAGCTAATTATTCGCCCGGTAT
Organism: Apeltes quadracus; assembly: GCA_021346845.1. Classification (NCBI taxonomy): domain Eukaryota; kingdom Metazoa; phylum Chordata; class Actinopteri; order Perciformes; family Gasterosteidae; genus Apeltes; species Apeltes quadracus. The sequence continues at coordinate 10,337,396 of CM037914.1, forward strand.
TTACCAATTCAACAATCTGACATGGCGGTTTTAGTCATTTTTTTTTTTGTCTCTGTATTTGATAAGATAGTGAACACAGAGCGGACGCATAATAAGGCTGCGCCGCCTTTCTGCTGCTCAGGAATCAACATTCCACCAGAGAGGCGGAAGAATGCCTACCAAGTAGGAAATCGTTATTTCTGCCTACCTCCATGCGGGATATGAGGGGCACGAGGTTTCTCTTTGGTGGCGGAGGAGATGGAAAACCCTTTTTCCTCACTGCTTGAACACTTTCCCGCACTCAAGAGAGAGAGAAATGGTCACCATTGGACTACAGGTTCATTCTGAGAAGAACAACTTGTTCATCCTTCTCCTTGGAAATATGCCCAGTGGTGCCTTTGTTCCTTCAGATCGAATGTTCAGTCCAATCAAAAGCTGAATGATTGGCTATATTTATACGTTTTCTTTTACTTTTAAAAACTACCGTCGGGGTGGCGTTTCTTTTTGGCACGCAGTTGCTATGATACAACCCGCCTGCACAGGCGCACGTGAGCCACCGGCTCTCGATGGAGGGCCGGTCGACGCGTGTGGCGGCTGCAGAAAGGAGAAACGCATGCTCGGGATGCATCGCTCCCGTGGCGAGGCATCCAGAATAAGACCAAGCCGGGGCTCAGCGTGTGTCTGCACCGTTGCTGTTGCTGTTGCTGTGACAGGCCCTAACGACGGCTCTTTTAAACGACTGGGCCAGTGGCAGAGGTTCCCCGATGCTTTAATCCCCTCTTCTGAACTGCTTTTCCTTTCTCCTTTTTCTGTCAGTCGGCTACAGTCGATGATCAGACATGGTTAAGCCCTCGTTTCGGCCAATTTGGCACTCTGCTGGAGACCCGGAGACGTGGCCAATCAGTGGCTGTAATGGGATCGCTAATAAGCCTGATTGTGCTGTGCTCAGCTGCGCAGCTTTGAGGCTGGAATCAATATCTGCCCTGGCATTGGATTATTGTTCTTGGTTTGGTACGGCTGTGCTGTAACCGTTCACATATACAGTTACTCACTCAGGTGTTATTGCACAATCTACGTTTTAAAATTAAGCACAATGGCTCATCGTGGAGAGACCCCCAAGGACCGGTTCCCTGTGTTTTCATACAAATGTACCTATTGCCTTGCTATGTGTGAAAATATTCAGCGTGCGCTTTGCAAGATTCATAATAAGACCGTTTTCCAGAAGGCATTGATGATGATGATGATGAGGAATTATTAAGTAGTGCCGGCTGCAGAAAAATATTGCCGTGGAAGGGTTGAGAACATCAAATGGTCTTTATTCCTTTTCTTTAGTGAGAAAAAACACAACAACGTAAACAACACATATCACTTTTATCACTGGAAAAAAAATAAAATCATTATCCAAGTGAGATTTCTGCAGAGGGCCAGAGAACCTCTACGTCTACCCGAATCAATAAGTGCCTCCTGGATGCAAAGAAAAGAAAAGTGCACTGAGCTAAAATATCTTTGCATTCTTATGCTGCCTCGGTGGCAGAACAAATACAGACGGTGGGTTATTTTTAGGGGGCTGCAGAGGTTAAACCCGCCGGGGGTCTCGTCCAGCAGACGGCCGCTCTGTCGGACTCATCACATCAGATCCACGCGCCTGGACCGTTCCACTCCTCCTCCAAGAGGAGTCGGCATCTGCTGCGATCCTGGTTGGGACGTTTAGCATGTTGACGGCGTCCCGATACATTGTGTCAAAATACGCTGCACTTCTCTCGCCAAACGCAATTGATCTTGTCTCAAACTATGCTACCCCGCCCCCCGGTGAAATGGTAATGTAGCGACTACATTTGCCCAAAGCACGAGGTTTAACAGGAACGATCATTTGTTCTCACAAATTGACTGAAGCCAAAAGTTCCACAGGAGCAAGCTGGGGGAAAAAAATGATCTCGCCTCTATGAAGGAAAGGCTTTCCATTTCTCATGACTAAGGATAATAATGATGAAAGACTCTTTCCGGGGGTTAAACGTTCATTTTTCCATCACGGTTATGGACTATAACATTTGGACTGCTGACAGTGATGCCGTCCGTTGAACTCGTGCATTGCCTCCCAGGTGTTGCCTCCACTGCTGCTCACCAGTGGCAATGCAAGTCGCGATGCAATCTGCTCATATAACACCAGCTGACCTCCCTGCATTAAACCAGGGAAATGTGATTCGTATTCCTCCTCTTGCGGTTCCTTTCGGCTGACTCTCTGAAATAACAGCAAACCGATATAACGGGGGGGTATTAACGCACGAGCGAGTGGATTACACCGTGAATCAGTTTATTAACAGCGGCCCACGGAGCGGGGCAGGGGAACGTGGGGTGGGTTGGGGGGGGATTAATCATTCATAACGCGGTGTTCACAGCATTCATCTTCACCCCGAGAGCAGGCCCCTGGAAAGATAACAAAGCGCCTTAAGACAAAGACGTGGCGCGATGCACCTGAGGTGGTCCCGGAGTCGAGGCCGCCCGCAGGCCCGGAGTTGTTTCACAACCGCTCAACCCTGCGGCACAACGGGTGTGCCGGGAGACGGCATCCGTCGATTGGATCGGGGGCATGTCGCACGACGCGATCCGTCGGTCGCAACCAGGAAGGGGTGAACGACAAAAGCGAGACGAAAAAAACAACGTCTCGCGTGAATGGGAGTGAGATCGGGATGTGAAATATTGTTAAACTGCCACTGCGGTTTGTGATGTCTTATGAGCTACCTCTTTATGAGGTGTGTCGCTGGAGTTCACTTTGATCTTGGATGCAAAACCCTGAAGTGGGCTTCACCTTGATGAGTCCAGTTGGGAAAAAAAACACTCGACGCAGAGTGTGGATGTTTAAAATATCAAAAAGGGAAATCGTGTCCGTACCAAGGCCACAACAGAATCAATCAGTGTAAAATAAAAGTGCACTTCTGTCAAGGACGGCTATTTGGTTTTTTTTTTTCGTCTTCATTATGGAAGGAATATTTTTCATCGAGGCAAAAATCCATTTTTCAAGGGAGCCCACAAATAAAAGACAAAAGAGCAATAAAGGTTGAGAGAAATATGCTAAGACATGTCCCATTAAACATGACGGAGACGTTTCATTTGTCTTGTTTCTTTAATAATTAAACGAAACAGGGAACAGACATTTATGAACCACCTTAAATGAACCACGATGCAGCACGATGTACCAAATATAACAATCCATCAAGAGCCCAAATAGCGCACACTGTTAAACTGGACTCCCACACCGTGATCACGCCCCATTCATTTATTTCAAATCAAGGTTACGATCAACGTTTTGCTGGTTATGTGAAATGTTGGAGATTTATTGTGATCTTCTCTGACCTGTGAGTCTAAACACACACAGACATGCTGGTTTCGTCCTATAGGACCTTTCAACGATAAGAACCGCACAGAATGTGACTTATTTGGGCCGTGTCCATTATTAAACGGCACGATTTTCTTGACACTTCACTCGACAACATCGTTACCATTGACAACACCGGATAACCCCCCCCCACCACCACCACCACCACGCCGGCGAATGTCCCAATCAACGGGTAGCTCTCGCTCCCCAGAAAGTCCTTCGAGGGCGCAACAAACAAGCAGATAGCAGATAACTGCCCTGTGAAAGGAAATCTGGAGCAGGCGGCGAGCTGCAGGTGGTACCGGCCGTCTCTGGAACGGGCCCTCCTGCTTGGGGGGGGGGACGGGAGTGCTTGGCTGATTGGTGTCTCACCGACCCACCGCTTGGTTGATTGCTAGCATCACGCTGGAGGAATCATCACGTCTTTACGAGAGGAACAAGAGGAATCCCGTCCCCCTTTCCTTTTCGTGGCCAAGCTGAGCCTTATTTCTACGTTGGGAGGAAACAAAAAAATATTTATATTTACACGCAAAGAGTCAGGAGAAACACATCAAATAAAAAACATGTTAAAAGGATTCATAACATGCTAAATGTTCCTACATTGAAGTTTATATTAAAACGTGATTAAATCTTTCAAACTTTACCTACATTGACTTTGTGTTGAGGTTTAGCGACCGTCTCTTCACCGCCGCGCGACCCGAAAACGAGAGGTCTGGTCCGATTTAATACGGTGATGCCAGATATGTTGTCATACAAACATTAACAAGGGGTCATAAGCTACAGTAGCAGCGTCGCTGACCCTCCAGTGACCCCTTTGACCCCTGCAGCCGCTCACGGTTTGGTCGTTAATGTCATTCCACTTGAAAGTGGGACAGATGACATTTACATATCCCTGCTATCCGCTTGGCATTGACCAACAGCATGCTAAATTATCATGTTGCATAAGTAGCACATGAAGCAGATCAACGTGCTTCGCTGCTCATTAAAAAGTCACACGTCCCTCCGATTGCTCAGTCGCATCAGTACTGAAGCCGGGTGGGCTTTCAGAACTGACTCATCAGTATGCAGCCAAATGGGGATTTCAGTAATTGAGGCAAGAATCATTTTGCTCTGAGGTTTGTTTGCAGACAAATAATAGACTCGCTGCCGCTGTCATTTTAAAATAATTATCTGGCCTCTTTGAGCTTAACGTTTTTCATCTGATATAATTGTAAAATGACAGCGAAGCACTTTTTGGAGTTGGAAAGAAAAGTCATGTAGCTTATCGTCGGCAAATGGTGCAATATTTCCAGTAGGAAATAATACACAGGCAAATAATTCACAGTATCTGAATCTGTCTGCTAATGTTTCCACTGCAAATCATTTCCATATTGAACAGATGACAAACACAAAAGGTTTTGTGATGTAGCCGTTTGCTGTGCTGCTGCTGTTCCTGCTGAGCAGCTCGGCTCCCCCGCGGCTCCCGGCATCTAATTTTTTCTTGTTTGTTACCGGGGGCATGGAATATTGATGCAAGTCACTATATTCTGCGTTTTGTCAATATGCAGAACGGAGCTTAATGAAATGCAAACACATGGGAAATATATCCTTATCCCGCAGGATCAGCCGCCAGGGAGGACTAATCTATCAACTATGAGCGCCGAGAATAAAAAGCCCCCCGCCGTGTCCGCGCCCACCGCCGTCAGACCGGCTGACCGAGGGTGGCACCAGAGTAAATAAAAGACAAAAGACCGGCTTCTTGTATTCAAATCACGGTGGAGTGATCCCGATCGAATGGTGGCAGTGCGACGTCGCGTTCCCATCAACCCGGCATCCGTGCGAAGGCCGAGCGGTGATATTCCAACCGGGATGAGAAAAGCTTTTTCCGTGTGATGGTTAATAGCTTTTTGCTGGCCGTCCACCAAAGAGCCGACTTGGATTCATACGGCAGCATTAGCCAGCGGACTGGATGTCATATAAGCACGCACACTACTGTGTTATACGCATGTATAGATTTGAGTAATAGTATTAGTGCGTGTGCAGTCGGAGGGGGAACATAAGCCTGCTTGTTTATGCACGTGTGTGTCAGTCTGACACCTTCGGCCGTCTAATCAAGCAGCTGAGGCTTAGGCCGGCCGTCGCTATCGTAGCAGACAGCTGCATGCGACGGGTGTGGGCGCCTGGGTCACGACAAATGCATAGAGGTAAAACAGCATGTGGGTGTGCGCGTGGGTGTGCGCGTGGGTGCACGGGTCCGTAAGGTGACTCTGGTTAATGAAGCAGCGGAAGACACGCTGATCTTGGGCAAAATATTTGAACAAAAACCAGGATCGAGAGCGACTTCAAAACAGGGTGATTATGAATTCCAATAATCGGTGCACGCCCTGTTGTTTTTTTTGGTTGGTTTTTCATCTTTTGCATCACAATCAGTACAACTAATGTAAAAATTGGAGAGAGATATTATTTGAGTTCTCAGTCACAACTTTGACATAGTTAGGACACTCCTTGGAAAAGTGTCAAAAAGAAAATGAATCAACAGGTTAAAGTGTATTTCCATCTTGTGGAGCAGCTGGAGGATAGTTCACCCAAACACTCAGATTTGTATTCTAAAGACTGTGAAGGCCACGACGCGAGCGGCAGAAAGAGGGGTACTTAAGGGTTCCCTCCTGCAGCGGTGCTCTTGATTTGTCCGTGGCCTTTTGCACCAAAGCTGCATAAAACGCTGTCCGTGGTGCTGAATTACCATCAGCTGCAGCACTGCACATTCAAGGTTATATTCAGCTTTGTGGTTCAGTGGGATGTACTCAGATTTAGTTTTGGGCAGGTTAGCAAGCATCGGGGCTTAACTCCTATTTATTTTGCATTACGCACTTCCGAAACAAAAGGAGGGAAGAACTTTGGTGTGGACGCACATTAACTGTGTAATAAGGGAAAAGCCAAGAATATGGTGCTGACTGTGTTGTTTCATAGGCAACCATTGGCTTGGGACTAAACCAGTAAACAACGATCCAGTGCAAAGGCTCTTTCCGTTACCCAGGGGCCCTTGCTGCATCACTAAGTGTTTGTACTAAATGCTCTTTTTCAAGCTGAGGCAGAGCTCAGCCGAGGCCACTACACAAACTTACACACACACACACACAAAATGAAAGGCTCAACACTGCTGAATGCACTTGCATACATTACTTGCTCAGCATCATAAATCCTTAATCCTCCCTACAAGACAGTGTTCACCACTTCTCCCCACAGTTGTATTGTTGGCATGCTAGAGCACAACAACCTGATCTCGACCCAAGAACCTTGTTAACTACTTGGCGCCATAAGCCCGGGCTCTTGGCCCTAGCGACCTGATTAGGCTATTAAAGTATATCCACAGGCATGTACTGCAGATTGATTTCAGCCAATTAGGGAGGTGACAAACCCAGACACTCAGAACCTCACGTTACGATAATGCTGCGAGAGAGGGATTTGGAAAATGGAATGAAGTATAAAATAAACCCTTTTTTTTGCTACCTGCTATGAGCATCTCACATTTGTAATGCTATTCTGTCAGACTACTAAAACTAAATTAAATAAATTAAATATAGAGGTACTGTTTGAGCTAAACGGATAAATATTTCATTACACTGTGATAAACTTCTCAAAACTTCTAAAATACATTAATTGCCAAATCAGCAGTAAATGCTTTCATTTTACAAACTGAATAGACATCGCTCGCATTGGCTAGTGAACATTTTGTAAACCAATTTCATAAGTAATATTGACCCATGTTTTTTTAGGCACGGGATAGGTGCTATGATTTTAAACGTTCCAGGTAGTGTGTAAGTGCAAAACAACTGTGGGTGTTTGCGTGGGAAATTTCTTATTCAGGGCATCAGCTCTTTCTTTTTTTTACAGCCTTGGTTGAAGGTGACATAAATCACTTTCTTACTGAGAACTCACATTCCACCTTGAGAGCACCTAGTCCCAGTTTTATCAGTATTAATGGTTGTCCCCTTACTTAGCCAAAGCTATTTCACACTTGGTTAAGTAAGGTATGAGAACGTCTCCTTGGCTGTATATTTAGCCGAGTCGTAATAAATATTTTCAACATCCCTAATCACTAAGCCAAAGCTGCCGTGTGCACTAACGCACCACGAAAGCTCACTAAAGTAATTCATTTCGGTTTCCCATATTGAGCATTCCTCAGCTAGCGCACCACGGGGCCCGGGGTTGTCAGGGAATCCTAATTGGTGAATGTTCAATAATGTTGAGCACTTCGGCCTCGGTTTTACGTTCAGGTCACACACACACACACACACACACACACACACACACACACACACACACACACACATACACACACACACACACACACCTCGAAAGACTAGAAAATCGAAACGAGTCAAATATCAAGTAACTACAAAGAGTAATAACTCCATTTCATGGCCATGTATTGCTAAACTTCCACAAAATATTCAACCTCCACCCCTCTCTACCCCTAGTGGCCTGAACAAAAGCACCATCTCCATCACCAATAGTGTCCACTAGCAATAAATAGAAGACTCCGACCGCCAGCCGGGTCACCTTCTTGGTTGAGTAAGAAGTAGTAAAGGCAGTGTGCGTGCACGCATTACCGAAAATAAAGCCGGGAACTTCCCTGGTAGTACAAAAGGGCTCTGATCAAATAAGGTTCACACACATGTGCAACCTATTAAAAGCAGTAAAAGCCCTTCTTCAAAAAGAAGAACCACCAAACAGTTCCACCGTTTACTTCATCAGAGGTCATCGGTGGTGATTTAACTTATTCAACCGCTATCGAGCTGTTTTGCTACCGAGACCCGATTCATCCAACGAGGCGCTGTTATCCCGTCCTGCGGTATGTTTTTTTATGGCCAAAGCTCAATACCCCAAACATACATCTTCCTGGATTTGCTTACAATACTCTTTAAATCTAACCGCGCATGAAATGGAGTTTGTTGGTCTATTCATTGCTGTGAGACGCCCCTCCCGCCCCCCATCCTCCCCTTTGCAAAATGTCATTTGACAAATTTCGGCGGTGGGCCGGCAGCACGCAGCATTACTTTGGGGATAAAAGGAAGACGGGGAATTGAGTGGCTGCAGATAATTACAAAAAGCAAACACACTTGGTGGCCGTGTAGGAAACGTATTTCTAATTTCACAGATGGGATCAACCTCGGCGGGAGTTTGTCTCTCTCTCTCTCTCTCGCTCCTTCTGGGTGTCTAGTGTCGAGCGGGTTTCTGCTGCACACCTTTGTCACTCTGCCACCTAGCATCCTTCGGAGAGTCTCCTCGGCACCGGCGCTCAAAGGTTTTGCCCTCAAAAGCCTCCGGGGTGCCCCTCGAGAAAACGCTGTGGCCCAAGTCCTCCTCTAGGATGTGAGATCTGACTTCGGTAAGGGCTGACAAAGGCGAATATTACTTTGACAGGAAGAATGACTAAGAACTTTGTAACCGGGCCTAGCGAACGCGACGGCTACGGCGAGCACTAAGCGCCGCGTTGACTACGCTGGACTCGACTGTTCGTTCGCCGTGAAGGTCAAGGGAAAACATTTAATGGAATCGTTAGGTCCTCTTCCTCCTCCTCCTCCTCCTGCTGCTGCTGCTCGGCCGGGGTCTGCTAACATTGCCTTTGAGTGGGACTGCAGGTGCAATCTGTCAAATGGGCCCCTTCACAGTGACTCATTGGCTGCGTGCTGCGATTCGGTTCAAAAAAACCTGTGATTAAACGGGAAGTGTGACATAACTCTGGTTTAATGGTAGAAAAACAGCAGCCAGTGTGTTGGCATAAAGCCTGGTTCACGGAGCATGAATTCTATTTCCCCACAGATGCTGCTTGTAAAAGGTGAGCGTGACTTTGAATTATTTTACTGTTAAAAATAAAAAAGGCAGAGGAGGCTAATAAGTAGTTTTTCCAGTCGTATAGCCCCACGAGTAACATTTGTCACAACGAGCACTGGGTTGTCATCAGAAAGCCCCCCCCCTCAAAAAAGGAAAACTGAACCCAGATCAATAGTTTCCCCCAGTGGAGCGTCGTTCCTTATCTACGCGCCGCACAGCAGCTCTTCACATGCAAATCCGCCGGAGTAAGCGATCGATGGGATACATCGGGGAGCTGACCTCAACCACACTTCACCCAGGGGCCACCTAAATGTTTTTAGTTAGCCGCTTACAAGATATTACAGCCAGGGGCTCGTTGTCACACACAAAAACACACACACACACACACACACGTGATATCTGGCCTTATGACGAATCCCACGCTTCATTGCTTGCGAACACAGGCGGAACATTTTAACGTGAAGCGGAGGCCGCGCCGATTCGAGGCATCTTGATAAATATCAACGGGTGTCAGCCGCTACACCCCCCCCACACTCCCCCCTCCTGCCCCCCCACTCCCGACTCGAAGCCGCCCCACCGAGAGCCACCGAAAGAGCAAAGCAAGGCGTAGGCTTCGACATGAAATCGACACGGCCTAAGGGTCCTACTCAGCTCTCGACCGACAAAAAGGGACAACAGCTCTGACTCAGTGGGAATGATCGACTTTTCCCTCAGAGAATTCAATGAATAATTCTCTTTTACCAGAATAGGGAGAAAAAGAAAAGAAGAAGAAAAAAAACCTTCCCCCCGGGCTTCTGAACCAAATAGTCTTTTCTCTCTTCATTAAGAAAAAAAAAAGTTTTATCAGCATTCCGCATTCTCTGCCATTGGAGCTCGGATAATTGATTATGTTTAGGCGTCTCACTATTGGATGTGCCGCGGCTTATGGTGGAAAGAGATATCGCAGTAAATTAAGTTTACCTTCCCGGGGCACAGAGCCTGACAAAGATTCACTGACCTCAAAGGACACACTGGAATTGATGAAAAAAAAAAGAAGTTTCATTCAGAAGTATAATCTCAATTTGCTTTGCTGCACACCACCACGTCCTTCTACAAATGACTGAACCGTCTGTGATTACAAGCTATATCTTACTGGCTTGACTGATGCTTTTGTGACAGCTGCTGTCTTGCAGCCTGGATAAAAGCCCGGGTACTTGCAGCCGCTGTGCAATGTTTCCCCCCACCTCCCCGATTTTACTCTGCAATTAAATTGCCCTCCCCTCTATCCAAGGCACATGTACAACAAGAAGCAATTGAGCGTGCAGGAGGGTTCCGTTCGCCAAAAGTGGTACTCCATTTATCTTCGTTTGTCCGGCCGTTTGTCGTTCCTTGGGTTGTATTTTCTTGGGATTGGAGTATGAGGGGCAGACCGGTCCTGCCCGTGAGTTGCCTCCTTTTTTTTTCTTTTTTTTTTAAGAAGCACAATCCCCCCCCCCAGAGTTTACGGCTCACAAAATCATGAAAAATCCTTTTGCCCTCCCCTCGAGCCGGAGCGCTTTGCGACCCTCCGAAGAGCGTCGAGTGCCGAAATCCACCAATTTTGACTCGAGCGTCCTCGAAGAGTCCAGCTGGCAGGATGTCTGTCAATCCACCAAATGACATCTGCTTGAGGACTGCAGCGAAAACTGTAATAACCCTCCTGGCATTGTGGGGCAGCCAGTCATTCCATGACTGACACTGTCGATTGCTGGACGTAACGGCCGTCTAGGATTTCAGAGCCACACCTTCAAAAAAGAAAACAAAAAATGGCCTGGAACCGTGTGCCAGAAGTGTGAAAGAATTACAGACAGAGACCCGACGATGTGCTTCTCTCTGGTATAATCGCAAATGGCTTTTTCACAGCGATACAACTGTTATGCACAAGCGCTCTGGGAAGCGGAAGGCCTCCCGGAGCGCTTTGTGAAGGCCGCTGGCTGCTTACGCCTCGTCCCCCCCGGAGGGTTCGTGCGTGAGGAGCCTCGGCACGCGGGACTCACTGAACATCGGGAGAATTCTCCGCTGCGACTCGAAGGTCACACCGTGAGTCATCTGTGTTATTCCAGGAGCTCTTTTTTTTCTGGGCGGAGGTCTACTTTAAAATGGCTTCAACTCCTTTCAATTTTTTCCCATTCCCAACAGTGTAGCAAAAAAAAAAAGATACATGTGATAAAAATGATTATCATTGCCCTAGTGAGATTGTTATGGGATAATTTGGCTGTGACTGCATTGATTAGTACACACATCAAATTCATAGACACAGAAGGTTGATTTCAATTTAAAAATTCATTTTGTAATTCCATTACACTTTCAGCCTATCAAAAGAGGTTTGCTAGCGCAGCAGGCCTTCATAGGAAACGCCATGTATTTTTCACTAGCGGGGTCTGACTCCCAGGACGCAACATGCACCTTCTCCTGCATCAGCGGGGAGGACGTGGGTCCATTTCACGGTTCTTCCAGAACATGGAGGCTTCTCCAACTTGGCTTTCTGGGTAAGATACAAACACTCCAGCAGCAGCTGCTCCTCCATGCCGTCGGATTCGTCCTCTGTTCAATAACGTTTCTTTTATCACAATCCACACAGGGACCTTGGGAGATGAAGGGGGCTATTAAGGAAATAAATAAAAGGCTGTACGGACACTTAGCTTGATCAAGACCAAGCATTAAATAATTACTGTAATTCACTTAGGTTTCTTTTTAAGCTGCGTAACGATTTTCCCTCTTTCCCTCCTGCATAAAATTGATCTAATGAGGACCAAACAAACGACCTCTAAATTAATTGGGATTCTCCGCCCCTAAAGTAGGGTGTCCATCTGTATAAGAATTGTAGAAAAGCTTTTAAAGAAGACAAGATAGAAAGCAGCAAAGGAAAATAATGAAGAAGAAGAAGAAGAAAAAAAAAAAGCCACCGACGCAGAATGTCGTAATTGATCTGAAGGTTATGGAGAAAATCGGAGCCGCGGAGTGAATTGGAACATCACGCCGTCGTTTTTCTTCAAAGCAGCCGAGTCAATGCTGAGGTCACTCGGCTGTTACGCGTCGGGAGAAGATGAAAAGAAATAAAGAAAAGGGTGTAGCAAAAAACCTGAGGTGGACATGACACAAAGTTAATCTGGACGACTGGGATCACATTATCTCTCTAACTTGGCTGACAATTACCATCCATCTTCCTCCGAGCCGGTGTCCAGAGGCAGTCGAGGCGAAGCCATGGAGCGCACTTTAATCACAGTGGTAGTCTGCACCGGTCCCCAAACCCCCCCTGCCCACCTCCCATCTTGTACTCCTGGTCCTGGATCAAAGAACCTGAGCTCCCTTTGAAGTGGGAGGGCCGTCCGCCCGGGGAGGAAGTTACGCTTCTTCTCCAAAAGGCTAATGAATCACATTCTTCTCCTAATTATCGCGCTCTGCAAAAGGGGGGAAATTGCAAAAGAAACATCGCCGTTCCTCATCATCAGCGACGGCGAACGCGAGCGTGCGGATTCTACCGCAGGTGCTCGACTTCGGACTTCAACCCTCCGCTGCGTCAATGTGACCCGAAGGGGGAAGGAAAAAAAAACCACACCACGACATTCAACGAAAAACCAAAAAAAGAGACAACACTGACGTGTAATCATCATTAATCCAGGGAAGAAATATAACTAAGTTAAAATGATGAAATAATTAAAAAGCAGATTCCCATGCAGTGTGGCCTTTTCATTTGGGAAGATAACTCTGCGTGATGACAGAGCTGGCTTTGGCGGCAGCCGATGTTTCACATACTAATAGAGCAATTAGACGGATGATTTCCAGATGAGCTTGACTAATACAGTAAATATACTATTATTAAAGGTAATTACATCGGGGAAGGAGCAGGACGTAATCATCCTGCTCCCACGGGCGGAGACTGGTCTCTCCTTAGAAAGAGCTGCGCTACGTGTGCACGCAAGCAACCGAGCGATCCATGAATAAGCAGACACTGAACAGCTGCTCGTTCGTTCTGCTTCATGCAGCCCCTCCCTTCGTGCACATACGGGGGGGATACGAGAATACTCAAATATTTTTGGCATACTGTTGAAAATCACACAAAGTACGTTAATCAGAATATTCATTTTTGTATGCATTTACAACTGACAAACAACAAACAAACCATAAAAGCTTAAAGCTGAATCCACTTTCTATATTAACAATTAGATGAATTATGTGGAAATTCAAATGCGGCAACGAGCCCACATTGTATTATGACCTTTCAAGTTTCCATTCTGCTTGATGGAGACTTTTTAAACCCTTAAGCTAAATGTTTCCTTCAAGAGCAGCAATTGTGCCGTTTTGATTCGATTTCTATTAAGACAAATAGGTCAAGAAAGCTTCAAGCACCGTTATCTGTTAGGAATTCTGTAAAAAATCGAAGTTTTCAAATCGCCACAAATTGAGCAACGCATAGATAGATATATCTGCAGCAAGCTGATATCCGTCTGCGAACAATGCTTCCAACAGCTTGCAGATGTTAAAAAAAAAACAAAAAAGATCCGGTATAACAGCTGTATTGCCCAGCAGTGAATAGCACGCATGATTTATTTTAAATACTACATAAGCCTGTTCCGCTGCCCCAAAGGGCATCAAAAACAAACGATCGCCGCTTTAATTTTAATAATTCCAATTTGCACACCATACATCATCATAAATGTTTCTCCTCTCTTGATGTTCAGTATTCTCGTTCAAGGCCCAACAGCGTCCCCAGCCGTCCGTCCTCAGGACGCTCGCCTACGTCCCCCTTATTTGTCCAGAGGGCCGACGATCCGGCCTCATCGGTGTCGCTGTAAATCTAATTGGTGCTCTGGACGATAATGTTTGACCTCCACCGCACTCGATCCGTTTTCCCGCATCACTGATTCATGTGCACGGGTGCAAGCGGCGGGCGACCCAGAGCGCTCCGTCACCCCTGACTTACAGCGTCGCCTTTTACCGCTCTTTGTACTTTGCTGTTGCCTCCACCCTCTTGTGACAAGAGGCGCAGAGACCTGCTTGTTTATGTCTACCCTTCAAGACAAACAGGCGTTTCCAGGGAGGCAGCATGACTTGGCAGCTCCACAGGCTAATGTAACTGATTTATATCAGCAGAGACATGCCCCTCTGGGCCAGAACAGGACAGCTTGCAAAAGGTACCAAATGGGCCTCATGTGATGTGCTCTTCTTTTATGGCACGAGTCAGTCACTTTGTTTCGATTCCCCCTACGACGTGTGAAACAAATCATTCGTCGTTATATTACACTGTAAGCTGCAGTAGATAAATCTACTAAAAAGTTAGTCATCTCGTTTGAGTTTCCTGCAATACGCCTTCAAACGAAGAATTGGGCCTTTGGGTTCAGACCAGCTGTGGCAGGCCGATGTGAGAGGCTCCGTATCGGCTCTCTGCGTGGTCGTGTTGTGCTCTAGTTGTCCTCATTTTATGTGATTAGCTTCAGCGTCACAAGTCCGGTGATGAGTAATTAGGCCCTGCAATTTTTAAAGGAAAACGGCGATAAGGGGGGTCAAAGATGGGAGCGTAAGAGGATTAGAAAGGTGCAGGGAATTCACAACGCTGATCCAAGACCAAGAGAATGTGTCATCATACACAGACTGTGTGCTGCACATCCTCGGGATAACCGGGTTTCGTGGAAAGCTAACCATCTCCAAGCTGTTCTTTGGGAAAATAAACACACTGAGCACAGATGGACAGAGCGTGCCATCCTGAATTAGTCTTCAGACTGCTGACTGACGGCAAGGGATCGGCAAGCAGGTGCCAGGTGGACAGCGGGGGCGGCTGGGGAGACGCGTTCAATCTCATCCAGTGCAATGAAGGGACACGTCTTAGGTTTGAATTGGTTTCCTATCGTCTGCTTCCATCGTACAGCGGCAAAAGCCATCAAATGATAACATGGCGACGGCCATTTGGCAGAAACCAGAAATCTGCTCTGTGAACAAAAGACAGCTGCCGGGGTCGCTGTGACCATGGAGGAAAGTTTCACCCATAACACATCAAGAGGATCACCGCCGGCAAAACTAATTTCTTTACAATTCCCTTCCATTTGCCGCCGAAAACCAGGGAAACGTTTTTTTTTACCGACATCCAGATTGGCGACCATCTGCGTCGCGGATTTGCGTCGTCTGAAGGTTGTTACTCCTGTCTGGGGGATGAAGCGGGGCGATGAGGCGAAAAGAGGCACATGTCTAATCTAAAAGATTAGCTCCTCGCAAATGGGAGCAGCGGCTGACATGGACGGAAGGACGGCAGAATGAACAAACCCAACGTGACGGCCCTTTTGGCGTCTCGCTTTACGCCGCAACCCCCGTTGTCGTCATCTGGAATGTGTCTTTGGAAATGTAGAACGCACGGACCAAACAGACTCAAACGTCTGTAGGTAATTGTTTTTGCTCATTTCGTCGCAGTGTTATTGCACCTTATATAATACCAAATATTAAAAGAGCTGCATGTACTTTTTGGGGGGTTTCGCATCTGAATGCCGTGAAACAACATGAGTGGATACCGGAAAAAAAAAAGGACCAGAGGGACATGAGATCTCTTTTGGCATGCGACTGCTGAGTAATGAGGCTGAGAGCCGGCGGGCTTTATTAAGGGAGAACCTGGGCTGAGGTATCAGCGCTGGGCACATGCACCGTTGTGGCAGGTTTTTTGCGATGAATCATTCCCTAAAATCCCTTTCCTACCCTCCGCTCCCCCCCAGTCTTGTTTTCTGCAGCAACACGACTGCCAAAGCACCAACCCACCTGAGCTTGTGCACCTTTCCCCCCCCCTCCTTCTTACATAAATTGGCCCCTAAGAAATACATTTTCAAAAAAGATACACATATGGCATGTTTCATTTTGAAACCCCCCCAAATGCAAAATCTAATCCTATTTACCGTGTCTCCCTGCAGACCCGTGGCGGGGTACAGGATGCGCTAAGCTGCTGTTGTCTTTAGGGCAGCATGTGGAGAGCAAGACACATAAATCACCGCGGCACGAGGAGGAAGCGGGAGGGGAACGGTTGGAGCGTGAAGGTCTCCGGTCGTGAGACAGACATGACCCACCGGGTCGGCACTGCGTTGCAGGTTTTGTCCGCACAACATCAAGCAGGGTAAGTGATCACATGGCGGTTGGTTGGTATGCAGAGTAGAGCCGAAGCAAGAGTCGTGACTTCAGGGTGTGAATTGAGAATTAGATATTTGCAAGCAGAGGAGATCCTGAGAGAGCAAGGTCCCTGAGTGTACACAGAAGACAAAAGACAATCAGAGGATAATGTCTTTGTCTCCAGGAGGGACACATTTTTTCCTCTTGAACCCGTTGAAACAATGAAGCATCCGTTTTAATTCAGCAGCGATTTTATGAAAGAAGCCGATTCCCTGTAAAGGACTCAAAACATCTTTTGCCCCAAATCGTGACTAATTCGGTGATCTGTTGTTGAACCGAATTGTGCAGCCCGAGGAACTTGAAAATCGTTCCGAAAAGAAATATAATCCCTCCACTTCCGTTGATCGCCGTGGGGATCCCAGTGCTGAAAAGGGAGGCGGAGGGGGGGAAGAGACCTCGGATCCATCGAGATAGAAACACTCTCAACTGGAGGCTACTTATATTTAGATGGCTCCATTTCCTTTGTGTCCTCACCTCTGGGCGAGATGTTTAAGTAGGACCAACTTACTAAACGTCTGCCACAGCCGACATTCTTTGTGATGGGGTTACTGTCAATGATGAAGGCTCATTTTGCTAAAAGAGAATAAACGCATGTGCATTACGAGGACGCCATCGCATTGTCTTCACGCGACAATGGTTCAAATCTGTCTTCTTAGATTCTCTGAATCTTGTGGTGGAGGACGTCGACTTTACGAGAGAGAAGCATCCCGCGCACGCCCACGTCTGTAACGCGCCACGGTTAATTGGCAACTGCATCAACAATAAAGGTCTGTATTTAGTTCCCTCCAGAGATGAAACAACCTTCTCCAGCACCTCTGTGATCTCGTTCCGCTCGCGCACCGAAATGTGTGAGCACGGTTAGTTTCCTCAATCGAGTGATATTTTGAACACGTGGTGCTCGGCCGCCATAACACACAAAGACGTGACAGGCGGGTTGGTGAAGCTTTGAAATCTGCAGATTGCCCCTCGGTGGCCTTCAAAGTCGGGCAACTTTCTTTCGTTTAAGCCTCACGTGTTTCGCAGATCAAACGGAAACGGTGATTTCCTGCACATATTTATTTATTTATTAACAAAAGCCTGCCAGCAGATTTTCCAACATCAAAAAAACGGACCTTGGACGATTGTTGAATGGGAGGCAATTAACTTTTCTATGAAGGAGCAATTACGACGTCTTTTGAGGGAGTCTTCTTTTTTTTTCAGGTTCTGCCCATCGCGGCACCGGCGGCAGGACTGAAATAAAAAGATAAGAAACAGTCCCCGGCCCTTCACGCACAGATCCCGGCGACCTGTTGTGTGACCAATACAAACGGCTCACTAATGGGCGCTCAATCGCTGTCGCCATGGCAACCTGGTATAGCTCCTGCTCAGTGTGTTGCCGGTGGTGAGGTGACGCAGTTCAGGTTGGATGGACTGCCCACGTAGCTTTCAATTGTTTGAGCCTCATCCGCGGGAGAATAGGCTTAATATGCTCTGCGGCCCATTTCCAAGATCAAGAGCGGAAAAAAGTGAAACACAGTACGGGGGAATGACGCGCGTTAGCAGCGGTAAACTGAAATAACTTCAGCATCATAATGTCGCAGTGCTCGTCGGGCCGTTGATGAGGCGGGAAGAGACGTTCTGCGAACATGGAGAGACGGGGAGGGGGAGCGGGGTCACGACCGACACGAAATGAAATACAAACCTTGATGCGAGCAGAGCGAAACCTGCCTCCTGGGCAAGGAAACATTTCATTTTACCTCACATCAAGCTCCCCCCCCCCCCTGCACTCCCCCAACTTACCGGCGCTATCTGCAGCTTCAGTCGTAATGATGACAGAGAGACCGAGCGAGGCCTTCGGGACACATCTTTGTTGCCCTCTGGACTGGCGGCGGGATCCTGCAGCCACTCTTTTCCTATACACACATTCTTTAAATGTAAAATCGGTGTATTTTGGAACATCTTGATTTTTGTTTGAAATTCAGTTGGGTGGAGAATATAAACCCAATATCTGTCATTTTAACTCATGTGAGAAAGGTTTTCTGGCTCCCTGGTCGTTGTGAATTAAATGTGAACTGTGTTAACGGAATATGTTTAGTCGTTATCAGTGCCGTAGTTGCTGTGTGTCGTTTCTCTTCGATCCGAATACCGACAAGCTACACGTCAATTACAGTGCACTAAAGTAGAATGAGATTGGCTGTGCAAATGCATGAATTACTTGACTGCTGAGATCCTTTTATACATATAAAAAAAAAAAAATCCAGAACGTACGTTCAAATGAGTGTATTCGCATTGACTAGACCTTCAGTTACACTGTGTGCTACAAAAAGAAAAAAAACCACTGAGTGCTCAAGCCCAGTCTCGGTGAGATGTGATGATGCCAGCGATCAGCTTAGGCCCCAGCGGCTGCAGCAGAGCCAAGGTTGCGCCCACGTGTATTATTGAAAATGCCAATAATCAACATGAGTGCTGAAAAGCCCGGGGAGACATAACTGCGCGTCGAAGGCCTCGCGGTGCCAGAAGCGCACAACCAACAACAAGCAAAAGTGTCCTTGTGTAACACAAACACCTCGAGGGCACAAACAGGCTGCGGTGCCATCAATAAGTGTCCAAAACAGAGGAGACAAAGACGGGCACCCGCTGCTTTCCAAAGGGAATTAGGAATACCAGCTGGAGAGACACTAGAGTGCCTATTAAATGTCAGGAGAAAAGGATTTTTCCATTCTGTGCCGTCCGTCTATAAGCTCGCCTGCTTCCAAAAAGTCCCTTTCACTTCACAGCGCACGGCTAAGTGTTTCCCCTCGTCCCTCCGTCCACTCACCACTTCTATTGGTGGACCACACTTCAAACTGATGCGATCGGCCGCTTATTCTTCGTTATTTATCCTTCCCGGTCGGAGTTACTGCAGCACTAAGCCGCATAGCCGCTTTTGTCTTTCGATTTACGAGCGTATTTTTGAGCGCCTGAAGGAACCATTAGAAAAAGTGCGGAGGACTCACAGCTAAACGCGGTTCTCCTTTCCAGGCCGTGATCAGTGGACCTGTGGCTGGTATGAAAAGCTGTGTGATTCGAAGGAGAAGCAGTGTTTGGCTATATCGTACCGGCGGTTATTTGTGGGACAGAAATGATGCCGTACGTGAGTGATGCAATAAATAAAAAATAAAAAATGTACCAGCCAGCAGTAACTGATATGTTGGACACTTGAGAGTTCACGTCATTTCCACAACAGAGAGCAGCCTCACCACAACACGCAGGTCCAGTTATTTTATCGTGAAATCATCTTCCACTGAATCCACTGTGGAAACCTTGACCAAGACCTTTGGGAAGGAGCAACTTCACTGACTAGACGGCCAACAAAACTTCCTCTCGTACAGCATAGAATATGGATTATTACCAACCGGGGATCGCAAAGCCCGTGAAAAAAAGGGAAGACTCCAAAAGAGGATTTTAACTGACAGGCGGACCGGTTCTCCTCCTCGTTGCGGCACATTATAACACCATCAACATTTTCTAACAACTGCCATCTCCTTGTCCGCACCCATGTCTCTGCAAATAGAAACGGCTTGTGCAACGTTCCATAAGATGCACAACTTTGCGAGTCTGTATGTTACTGCACGCGTAATGAACTACAGAGAAAAAGAGACCAAGGGGGAAAAGAGGGATCTCGCTGATGCTGTGAATAATCTGTCACAGTATATGTGGCACAAGTGCTAAAGGATCCTCACAGAGTGATGATACACCCCCGTGGGAGGAGGGGGGGGGGTCTGCTTTGTTCCTAGTTTTCATTTACAAATATAGATATCTCCATGTGATGTAAAAATAAGAATTCTTACAGGAAACCCATGTGGGGATTAACCCGTTACCGCGCTTCATTCAGCACTCGGCGAGTGCTGACGGTGCGGCGGCTGTAGAGACGTCGCCCAAGAAAAAACTGCCAGTCAAGCCGGTGCGAACGAAAGAAACACATCTCCCCCACCACGCATGAATAAGTGATCCAGCCGGTCCAGATTCAAACACTGCTGCCTACCGATGCTTTCCAGCTATCGACGTTCTGTGCGGAACGAGCGGGGTTTGCTCCCAGTCCGACTTTTTAATTGGCTCTTCTCACCGCGTTTCAGCGGCTCTGGGTTTTTGCTCAAATAATACCAACAGAGATGGTTATAACTATAACACAAGATATTGAATACACACTTATATATATATATATATTAGTGGTGGGCATAGATTAATTTTTTTAATCTAGATTAATCTCACTGTAATCTTGGAATTAATCTAGATTAATCTAGATTAAAATGGCTCATTTGAATAATTATAATAATATAATATATATAATAATATATATATTACACATAGTTGTTACATAACAATTACACCATGTGAAGTAAAGCACGGTTTCAGGTTTGGAAGCGACCGACTCATTTGCATCGTACTCTCATGATTTCCTAATACACAGTGTTTAAAACACACCTGCGTGTAAGTGCATTTTAATTAAGTGTTCAGTGACACAGTGAGAATAAAACATGCACTTTATTCTCAAATGCACCTCAGTTTAGTGTGTTTCTCTCTTGATTTTCCAGCTCTAGAGTCGAGAACTATTACTACTATAAGACTATTGGCAACTAAATGTATCGCGTCCTGTATTTTCTTCACTACTGCACAGGACAACTTTTCCATTATTAAAACTAGTCTTAAAAAAAGTCAAATCCGGTCAAAACTCTAACGGCCTCATGACATTTCCTTCGCCCACTGTGTGTTGTACAGAGCGGTTAGCTCTCAGCCGTTTTCTCAGCGCTGTTGGTGCTTTTCCAGTTGTCATGCTGGTGCAGCAATCAAGCACACACAGAGTCCCATGGTCAAATATAATTCATTCCTTCATAAAGAAGACGTCAACTGGCTGTGGTTTAAAATGCAATGATTTCAGTTATAAAAGCAATGGTTTAAGAAGGATTATAGTTGGTCTCATACCGCAAATTCCGTGACAGCGATTGATGTTAAAAGCATTTTAAATATTGCATACTGCGTTCAACGACCTGCTTCTGACTCAAAGTCCTCAAGGTACAAAGAGTTCTGAACTGCTTTCTCTTGGTTGACATCTTACCTAACTGGATGATTCACTGCGAACAAACCATTTGTTCTGCCACGACACCTTGGACCAAATCGCACAGTAATGTACAAGGGTAAAAAATGAAAGGATAAAAAACAGGTTTGTTCTATGGTGGTGGGAATAGATTAAGCTTGAATTTTGAATGTCATCTTCCCCTGCACAGCTTTCAAATTCAGCAGCAGAGGGAACGGGAATGAGACCTGTCAGGAAATCCATCATCGTTGTCTGGAAGCAAAAAAAAGAAAAACACATCTGTATTCATCAATAGACACGGGGCAAAATGCGAACCTGCTTATCATCCCTCGTGGGTCGCCTGAAAGGGTCACTCTTGAAAAGTCAAAGACAGAGTCTGAATGCTGAGATGGGGGCTGCATCTTGCCAAATTTGCTGCTGTATGTGCGGAGGAAACTCTGACAGGGACCAAGGTTACAGATATACCAGATGTGCTGCTTTGAATCAGCCGTTACTCCGTCACTCTTGCCACCGTGCGGTCACCCTGCCGCTGGAAACATCAGAAATCAACAACCTTGAATAAAATTCACTTGAAATTGAGTTTATTACAGATCAAACCTGTCCAATCGTGAAGTTCATACAACTGAGCCAAGTTTATTAAAAATGTCAATGCCAGGTCATTTTAGAAGAGCCTCCCTACAGCTATTTGTGCCCAAAAGGGCAAAAAAAACAAAAAAAAAGATTAGCAAACCGATTAGGATCTCAGTCAACAACCAAACTATTTCAGTAACAAACTGGTAATCTGCTTCTGAACAATAAAAGGACAGGGAGTGAAAATGTGTTGGGGAAGTTTTTTTTTTAAATAATTTCTTTTGAGCTCAAAGAGCCTCAGTGGCAAAAAAAAAGGGAACATTATTAGAAGTAACCTCCGTGGAAGGGGTCAGGTCTCTGCTACAATCCTCCCCTCATCACTTTGTGAAAAGAGAACACTTAGCATTCAGTGGTGCAAGTCCCCCGTTCCCCCCGTCCCCCCCGCAAGCCAAAGCGTAAAGCCAAATAGCTGCAGATTGTGGTTTCTCTACGCTGACCTCTACTAACATCACACCAAGACAAAGTTAGAGTATCAGTGGTGCGTCAGCAGACGGTAAAGTCGATGCCAGAAACGCACGCGCAAAAAAAAAAAAAAAAAAACATGACGTCCATGTGAAAGGTCTTCAGCTTGAGGACCGAGGACGTAAAAAAATCGCAACTGCAAGTCAAAACAAGATGCTGCGTTCACCAGAAATCCCCAAACTGACACTAAAACCCGCGGGGAAAGGACAGCGATCCTCCTCGTTCGCGCTGCCACATCCACGGGGGAAGCTGAGTGTAGATTAGAGTGGGCAGTTTGATTAGGTAAGGATTTTTCTGTCAGGGGAAGGAAAGGTAAGGGTCCCTCCACTCTCTTATCCCCACACTGATTAACGGTCCGGGGAAAGATCGCTGAAGCCCAGGGAAACCTCCAGAGAGGAGGCCGTCTGCCAATTACCTCCCTCAACGATGGCCGCTCAATGCCTGGATGACAGGATCTGAGTGGGTTGCTATGGAAGCAGGTGTGGGGGCATATGGAAACGAGAAATGAGTGAGGGCGGGGGGGGGGGGGGGGGGGGGGGGGGACTTTGTATATTGTTGGAATCCTCTTACGGAGCAGTGAGCGTGAAGAAGTGGTGTATATGTTAATCACACTGAGCACACCGGCCACTATTCACCAGAGGAGAAGGAGGGACGATTGGGGCGAAACTTTTTCCTTTTTATTACCATTTTGAGGGAAAAGATGTTGAGCGTTCTCAAGGTCTGGGCACCAGGTCCTCTAACTGCCCCCCCCCCCCCCCTCCCCCCTTTGGGACGAACTTCCCTCTGAAACAGAGCAGATAAGCGGGTTGGAAAGGAGAGTGCGCTTCTCCCCGGTGATTTGGACCTCCATTTTAAAAAAGGGACACTTAACACTCATTCAGAAGCCAGACCTGGCTGCCGGGTCTCCTTTCGCGGCGCGGTCCCACCACTCCCTGAGCGGGGCAACGGTCGCCACTGCGGGCATCAAAAATGCATCAGCCACCCTCCTCTGTCTGCTCAGCGTTCGCACCGGTGGCACGGCTCGCTGTAGCATTACTTGGGACAGAAAGTTTGGTTTTTGATGTCTAAGGACTGGATGCTCTCCTCCATTCGTTCCTTTTCCAGCACACGGATCAATTCCCAACCACAATCCCGTTAATTGCTTTTCTATATAGTTGCATCCTGCCTCCCTAAGTCTTCCTAACAAAAATCAATGCGAAAGACACAGAAGGCACAATGTCAGGCTCCGGGATAAAGGCTTCGGCAGAAAAGGGGGAAGCTTTGTACGTCTTGTATATTTCCGTACTCATCACATGACATTACCGTGCCCTACAATGAGGTGTTTATGGTGGTTGATGTGGTTTGACTTCTCATCTGGAAGGATTTTCAAACTACGAAAGACACTAAGAGATCCGTGTGCAAGAAGTTTGCTATCTGGAGTATAAAATGGAGGGATGGATGGTTGGGGAGACGTCATCTGCGAGGACTGTTTTTGGGACGTAAATGACTAGGTGAATAAATTATGACTCTTTATGACATTTACCTTGCGCTCTGATGGGCTTTAGTTTAACGCTACGGTCATTGATCTAAAAATACTTAAAACCAAAGAGGTCCAAATATTTAGGTTAACTAGCTAGGTATCTAATATTGAAGAGTGGATGTTTCATTTCCAGTAGTTCACTTAAATTAATAAGATATTTTTACTAATATAGGTGGATGCTCAAAAAGTTTTTGGATCTTTGAGGGTGACGTCACATGGCCTTTTCTGTCTTCCATCCTCCCTGACGAAATGTTGCATTAGTTGGTCTTTCTTCGACAGGACTCAAATAAGCAATCCAAAACCCTCCGGAGAAAACTCGTTTCAAACCATTACAGACACGAAGAAAAAAAATACAGCCAATTAGAATGGAAGAAATACAGCAACATTGGGCCCTCGTCAAATTATTTTTTCTCATTTCCTCCCCGTCTCCCCGGCGGCTGCCGATCATTACGCTCTCTTCCAGCGTTGCTTCGAGCGGCCCCGCCGGTCTTCTCCCACCGGTGCATCACCCACGTGACCGGCACGTGCACGAGGTACGACGGGCATCGCCGCAGAAGAAGCGAGTGGTTTCGTGCATCCGGGCCGGTCAAACAAAAAATTCAGGTTTCCTGACACCGAGCACTGAGCGACCTCTGACCTGCCGCCCCTTTTCCCCAAAGAACATTCCGTTCAAGACGTTTGCTCTCCTGTAACGTTCTCGTGATATTGACATTCAGGTCTGTTGTTGTACTTCAACACCCAGAAACACAGGAAGCTTTTCGTTGAAGGAACGAGTGCCTGTCTTCGCCCTGTAAAAGACACTTTAGAGGGAGTGTAGTAGATTTATATTAGCATACAGTACCAAAACACTTTATGGGCAGAATATTAATGCGTTTTTCAGGGTAATGTGACAAGCGCACATCGTGGCCCGTGGGCTCGACTGAGCAGGGAGAGAAAAATGGAGGGGAGAAAGTACTTAATAGTGTTTTGGTTCCAACGTCTGGAAGGTGAACAGAAAATTAGTACTATCCATAACGTGGTAACAAGAAAAAGTGGATAGCTCAAATGGTGGAAACTGCCAGACTCCAAAAAGGGGAGGAATTGAAATGCGCCGGTATTGAATTGAAAGACATCATACCGGCTGAAACGCAAAAACTAGGCTTTGAAAACACTTACAGTCAAAGGAAAAGGGACTTCTTTCTTTTTATCACATCCTTTTCAATGTAAAACTACTGAAGTGTCAAATACCATTTTAATACATGTCAACATTTAAACGGTTCAAGCTCTGCAGAAGCGGCAATTATTAGCAATTAGCGCATGGAGCGGCATTCATTGAATCCGAGACCATGTGGAAATCACTGCTCTCTGACAGAACCGCTCCGATACTCCACACCTCAACACAAACCCACAAAGGGAGCAGGATACACACCACACAGGCTGTTAAGTCATACCTGGCTTCTTCTCCCTGCATTACAAACCTATATACCTTTTTTTTTTTCC
This sequence comes from Apeltes quadracus, assembly GCA_021346845.1. NCBI lineage: Eukaryota > Metazoa > Chordata > Actinopteri > Perciformes > Gasterosteidae > Apeltes > Apeltes quadracus. The sequence continues at coordinate 10,362,869 of CM037914.1, forward strand.
TTCGATTCCCCGCTGGCTCAAACAGAGCTAGGATTAAAATGACAAGGAAAAAGTGGACGGGTTTGTTTGGTTGACTTAGTAGCCGATTAAATCGTCCGATTCATCTCGACCCCGATCCATTGACCTTCTGTCACTTCGGCTCGGGCTGATTGAGCCCCGGATATCATCAATATCTCTGTGATCACACTCGATCACAACAGTAAATTACAGGCAAGCGAGGAGAACAGCAGCGTCCCCACAAAAGATGGGAGGAAATCACTGAATGAATACAGACCGGACCACCTGATAGCCAAACTCTGGGACACAATCACACACAATGACTTTTTCCCCAGAACACAACATTGCAATCAACAAATAAAGTGCTGCGTGGTAGTTTCGCACTAATCCCTGCAGTTAGAAGCCGCCGTCTCTGCCTTTGACGATTTCGCCCGTGTCGTCGTCGGGACTCTGAGGTATTCCGGGCAGCCACCGCTCTGCGGGATACGGGACGCTTTGACAGCCCCGCAGTGGGGGACGGTGCAAAGCCAGGGTGTGCTAGTCCTTCATTCACATGCATTCTCAAAGGATTGAGAGTTGGATATTTTTGCGTTAAAAAGGATAACAAGCCTGTGCAACGCGAGGCTGGTGAAGTGCAACGTAGCGATCTTTAGGTAGAGATCGCTCATCGGCTTAATAGAAACTGGGTGCTAATCGCATTTCAGTGACAAACACCAAATCGACTAGTCTCAGCAGTAGTGGCCAGTTGGTATTAAATAGTTCAGGGGGGTTAATAGGCTCTGAGCTTTTTATTGATTGCCGGATTGGGACTGGTATAAAAAAAAAAAGCATTTCCCAAAAGGCCTTTCTTCCGACAGCCTGGCTTTCCAATTCAGTGCGTGTGGATGTGGATGTGGATTTAATGCTTAGTACAATTTACTCCATCTCGTCCCCTCGTTCCCACTGATGTTCTTCTTTATTGCAACGTCCACTTGGAGAAGCCGGCCCTGGCGAATGCTAATGCAATGCCTTATTTCACTTCGATATTGATACCCCCCCCCCCCCCTCGTTTGTCAGTAGTCTTTCCACGTGTTAAAATGACCCTCGGTGTTTGTGTTCAGTCCTCCTACAGACCAGGATAAATATTGCCAATGTGGCCTCTGCCGGCTGCGGCAGAGGCCACATTGGCAAAAAAAAAAGGTGGCCGACGGGGCTGCAGCGACTTACGGGACACGGTAGAAATTAGATTACCTCTCTCTCTGTCTCTCTCTCTCTCTCTCTCTCTCTCTCTCTCTATCTCTATCTCTCCAAAAGAATGCCATTCATCGCCTCGGCTCGAGCCTCCCGATTGGCGCAGACGGCCTTCTTTGTGCGGATGTCGGGGCTGTTTGGAGTCACTCAGTGCAATGTTGACAGCAGGGGGGTTGGAGGGGGGTCGATGAGGGGGGGGGAGTTGGGGGGGGGGGGTGGGGGGCGGGGGGGGGAGGGTTGCCAAGCCTCAAGTGAAACATTTTCGGGGGGGGGGGGGTGAGGAGGAAAAGGGGGGGAGATTGTCTCCACCGTGTGCCAGATGGAACAAGATTATGACACACTGCTCGCCTGCTCTCGACAGCATCTGGTCTCGTGCCAGTTATCGGCGAATTCCGCTCACGCGTTTATATTCACCTGTCGGCGTGTATTCAAATCAACACCGGGACGTTCATCAGTCTTTGGCTGCTTAGAAAACCGATCATTTGGTGCAGATGTTCGTGGAATAAAGTTCGACAATGAATCTGCTCTGCTATGATGCAAAGGTTGACAGCTTTGATTATTGATTGTTTATTACATTCTTCAGGCTGCGATAGAGTCGATCCCAGTTAATCATTATTGGAGGATGGACTCGTTCCTTTGAAGGCAAGTCGACTTGAGTGAGATTGCCGCCGGTATTGACAGCCTCACACTTCCACTATTGTAATTAGCCCCTTGGAGACAAACAACACACAATAAAGATATCATTACTTTCGCATGCTCTTGTCAGGAGTCGTGCATATAGTCCCACTAGGAATCACTAAACTAAACTTTTTTTAATGTAAAATACATCATTAAAACATCAAAATACCGCTTTGATTTTTGTTGGAGCCTTTTTTCCTCTTCATATAAATAAAGATTTTGAGCGTGAATAGGTAAAGGCTCCAAAGCGTGTTCCCAGAAGGATACATGTGTTCAGCACAAAGTATATATACCATATTTAGTATTAAAAATAATTTGTTTTTCTCCGTTTTTCCCGACAGCTCGCGGCATGAAATTCCCCAGATTAAGATGGCTGATGCCTTTACAACGCCCTTGACTCAATAACACAACACTAGAAGGCTATACATGGAGAGTGAGAAAGACAATTGTTTAACCAGTCACAATACAAAAGGCCCGACTGCAGATTTTAATACCGTGAACATATTCACCCTAATCCTGAAACAGACATGCAATGTTTGGGTATCAAAGATAAATTCTGTTCTGTCAGAATTCCCCCCCAAATTACCATAGTGACAAGTAAAGGTCACAGATTAACGGGAACAGGTGGTGCAAAAGAAAACCGTCAACTCAAGTTAACTCAAACAGTTAAGGTAAGAACACACACAAAAAAAAAAAACTCCCGAATTTTTCAAAAAATTTGACTTTTTGATCAGCGGAGCCACCGCTAACCCCCCTGCCCTTGGAGTCGTGACTTGTAATCAGCCACAATGAGCCCACGGTGCGCACGGCTCACAGCTGTAACGTCAGCGGCGACTTGCACACCGGTCGCCACTCAGCAGCTGTGCAGGATCCCCCCGTCCGCTTCGAATGCAGCCGTCCGTCAGCCAGAAAAATCAAGCTGCTCAGCGAGCTGATTGTCTGGTCTCAATATGAAGGCAAAACACCACGTACGACGACAAGGTGTGTTCCCACCACAGTCGCCTTTGATTATAATTGCAGATTCCACCAGGAGATGATTTTCTTCTCCTTTTTTTTTTTTTTGTGTTGTGTTGTTGCGAGTGATTGCGAAGAGGCTGGCCTTAGCGGGAACGAGGGCGAGAAGCACGCGGCTACAACACAAAGCCTTCAACTCAACACAAAATCTCTATTCAAAATTGAAATAAAGAAGAGCTCAAACCCCAATTAGACCTCGAAGACGGAGTGCTGGATTAAACGCGTGGATGTTATTAAAAAATAAACAGCACCCGAATTGGACTTTTTATTATTGCCACACAGACGCTTTTCTCCAGAGGGTTTTTCACAATTACTGCACCCAGCCGGGGTTAATAATCTGTGGCCTGAACCAGCTACAAGCTGTGCAGCCACGGAGTCACATGATGCACATTATAAAGAATGCTCAGACATGACAACATAACAAATAACATGTCCTCATTTCCTCGCTGTGAGGGTCTCGTAAAAGTTTATCTGGTAAAATTGAAATAAGGGAAAAAAACAAGTCGATAGTACGAGCGAGCGAGTCCCCCCTGACCCACGCTGATGTTCTGAATACACGATGCACGGAAGGCTTCTGTCAGGCTCGCCTCGGTTATTGTGCGAAACCACACACCTCTCCCAATCAGTGGATGTCGTCAAGTACACTCCTGCTCGGTGGTTTGGGGTCACCTGCTCTGTTGATGATTTTATAGCTACGAAAACAGTGTAATTCAGACAGAATGCAAACAATGCATTTGCTAAGTAGTTAGAAGAAGGCTGAAATTATTCAAACGACAGACCCTCAGCCCCCAAAAACACATCTTGAACTGTGATATGCGAGTCCCACATGTTCAGCTCGTACTCTGTGATCCGATTGCAGCACTGGAGCGACTTTCTGCTGGAAAGGAAATTTGTCCCTTTCTGACCTTTCAAATTGTCCGTCTGAGCCGTTGTTCAGCAGCTTGTTCTCTCGGTTGGCGCGCACGTCATTCTAAATAGCGTCTATCGGTAAAGACCACGTTCCACAAGCTAACAGGCATGAAAGAAAATGAAATAATGTAGCTACATCTGACAGAGGACATTGCAGAGTTAATGTAGGTGTGGGCTGAGTTTGAAATGCTAAAACATGCATTTAATCGTACGGGCGCTGCGACCTTTAGTGACCTCTATCTTCAGTGTCCGACGACTACAAATTCAATTCTTTTCTTCCCCCCCGCCCCCCAATACCATTACATAGTCTTTGCACCGTGCGACTTCTTTCTGCGGTGACTGAAATAATGTGCATTCATGTGTCGAGAAAAAGCTCTCTTCCTGTTTATAGTTGTAAAATGCAAAAATGCAACAGAAAAGCCATTAGTTTTGTTCCATTCAACTGCGTATCTCACCGTGTAAACTTCACCGTGTGAATGGCAGCACGAGTTCGAATAATTAAAAAGTCTCGCCGATTAAAATGCACCTTCAAATATCAATTTGAGATCGCTTAATAACAGCGCATTTAAATACTTCTACGCCGTGATAAAGATAATGAATGCATCGAGCTAAGCCGGTTGATAAAAACAAATGACCTGCCCTGTGTCGGGAAACAAATAATACATTAATATACTCCCCCAAGACTGTGTGTTTGGTTTCTTTCAACTAAGTTGCAAATTGCAATTATCACAGCTGAAGGAAGCAGTAAATTGTCCACCCTCTGGAACAATGGTGCAGACAATGAACTCAGACTCCTCACAGGCGGTTAAGTATTTATGTGAAAAGAAAGAAAAAAACAAAGGATTATTAGGTTCACTGGATTCACATGCAGAAAAAACATTTCATTTGACCAAGTCTCACACAGGACACTCATTACTGGAGAGGACATAGGATGCATTTGTGCTGAAGGAAAAGGAGAAGTAAGTCTCTTGTGGGATGAAGGGTTTCCTTGCAGCCGTTAACGACAAAAATGGCAGCTCCTTCCACGGGCATTCTTATTTAAAAGCTCTCTTCACCATGCATTGGTAACAAAAGGCAGATAAAGTGCACGAGTTTACCACGGGGAATTCTTCTGACAGGCAGCTGAAGATGGTCTCAGATCAGAGTCAGCGCCGAGAGCGAAAACAAACTCCTAAATGCACACTGGAAAACAAGTGCGCTAAACAAACCCCCATTGATTCTATGGGACTGCCTTCAACTAGTCATTTGACCGACGGGACCATCCACAATTACCAGAGTAGTGTTGACGGGTTTTACGGAGCCGAAATGTTCTGTATCCAACCCTCAATATAAAGCACAGTTTACTGTCGACAGAATGAGACCGTACCATATTTTCAGAACAGAACGTGTCATCGATGCAAGTCGCCTGAAAGCTGACACAGCCATTATCGTCCAGTTAAAACGCTGCAGAACCAGCCGATACAGCCTTGGGTTACCTGTACTTTATAGTCACTGCTTTGGGTTTGTGTTACATTGGGGCTGGGGGAGGTGGCATGCAAAAAAAGGAAGAACTTTTAAACTCTGTACCTTGTGTGTCAATAGAGAACATATTAAAAAATGGTTTATTGTAACCATCTGTCATTGTACGTGTTACTAAATGTAAACCCGCCACATCCCCCCAGCAAGTGATGCCGGAATACAGTCCGACAACTACATAAGCATATAATGGAAGCTCCTTTTTGTTAATGCGGTGCACTTATCCGAGATGTCCCGGGGCCGTGTTGTCTGCGCGGACAATAAATCACGCTGTAGAATTATGTGTGGCGGCCTAGAAACAAATGTAAGCCCCGGAATGTTTCCATCAGCTTCAGCCCGCGGGGTTATTTTTTCGTCGGGGGTTGTATAGTGAATTTACAGGAATCGGCTCGTTGCTCAGTGGAGGTACACGGAGAGGTATTAAAAATAAAAAAAGGGTAAAAATGTAAATAAAAATCCAAAAAAAACTGGGATATTGGCAAGTAATCCTAGAAGTAAGACAATAAATTACATCCCCCCCCATCTTTTTTCACATCTTCTCACCTGTATTTTTCAGGTTTGATCATACGCCAATGAGCTTGTTTCGCTCGCGTACCCCTGTACTCGCACTCGTACAGGGGAGACCCCCCCCACACACACACACACACACACACACACAGACACACACCGACCACGCTGCCTCCGGCTTGTTTGTTTTTTTATTTTTTGTCAACCGACAACTGTAATTTGCAGCACTTTGGCGTGATCGCGTGAAGACGGTCCGCGGTATCTTTGTGCTGCTCCCCCCCCCCCCCCCCCCCCCCTCACTTTCCGACAGAACAAAGTGCTGCTCCTAGTCCAGGCTTCATTACCCCCAGTAATGCCTCCGCACAATGATGTATGGAGCTCTTCTCACTCACGGACTTGCTTCTGGCAGAAGCGGCTCGACAAGCTGAAAAGCTCGTAAACAAAAGTGTTTCAAAACTTTTTCTTTCCTCCTAAGACCAGGTGAAGTTTATGACGTGGTCTTGGTGTTGATGGGGTCATTTCCCATGGTTTGTCTCATAAGGCACAGAGAAAAACCCTCCACGCAACGTTAAAAGTTAAAGTCTAAACGTTTTACACTTGAGTAAGTTTACGTTCATCCAGCATACAGTAAAATGTTTACTGTACACATCGAAAAGTACATATCGTCTTAAAGTGACTGCTCAACTATGATTAATACATACATATCTATTAATTAAATCTTCGTCCTACACGCACACTGCATCCTGTTTCCTGGGCAAAGGTAATAGGAAGCGTGTGAAGTAGAGTGAATAACCGAGGTAAGGAGGAGCTTGGGTGACGCAAACACGGACCAGGAACAACAACAGCGCACAACGAGCGGATCTACCTGATCCCCGGCCTTAAAGGATGACAACATGCATTAATGGATTAGGAAATGAGGAAAGTCCTTTCCATTTTCTGGCTCTGTTAATCAACTTCCACACATCCATAACAAAACGTCTTCTGAGAGCTTAACTGGGCTTCCACACACTGACCTGATATGGAAATGGCTGTGCTGAGGAGTGAAATGCTGCGCGCGTTTCCCACCCGAGCTTATTATGATCACCATCATCATAACCCGCAGCCCCTTGGTATTCTATTCATCTAATAGGAGCTGATTTAGGTCTGTAATGCTGCATGAATACAAAACAACCTGAGGAGGACCATGTTGCCATCAGGGTCAAAAAGAACCTTCTTCTAATGAAAAAACAACATGAGGAGCCGTTAAAATATCACTGCAATGTTTTCATGTGTTTATCGATAGTGTGTACTGAAGATGGTGATTGGAAATGAAGGCATTGGGAGTCATTGAAGCACAGCTATGCTCTCTGCATCAATCTTTAAGACATACGTGAGCCATTAAGGTCGATGTTTCTTAACCGCGGTCATTGAAGCTGAAATCTCATCCTTGAACCTTTTGTTAGCAATGCAATGATGAAATGATGCTTTCAAAAACTAACTGACAACCATTAGGAAACAAATTATGGATGTCAGAAAAGATGTGTTGTATTAAAAACTTGGGTTAGAGTTAAAAAAAAAAATTATATGTATAACCAGGTAGTCACATGGAAGAATGTTAATATTAGCTTTTTCTAGCTTCATTGTCAGAACACGAATGGGACCTCGACCTCGGCCACCTTTGTCTTCTCGTCTTTTTCGGGTGGGTTCAGTGAGGCCGAGGCTTGAGGCTTCCAGCGGGGGCACAAAGACATTCAGTCTTTCTCTGATGTTTTACAAACAGTTTGAAGCAAAGCGAGGCCTTTCCTGTCAGAAACGGTCTGAGCCCACAACCTGAGCCTCTAATGAGACCATTTCACAGAAAGATAATCATCGGTAGAGTCGGAAACGAGTGGAGGGTTTGAGGCGTCTGTTCTGTCTTTGTACATTTGTCAGATTAAAACACAGACCAGTTATTTCTGCCCACGCGGGACACATCTGCGCCCGCCAGCAGGCAGCTGGCTCCCTTTTTTCTTTTGGTGCGTCAACGTAGAGTTTTTGAAAAGATGAGGCGAGGCCGCGGTGTCAAAAATGTGCACGTTAATGGCTGTGAAACCGGCTGGAACCCCGGGCCGAGCGCTTTAGTCACACGCGGCGTCGACGGCTCCACGGATGAAAACGGCACAATGTAACGGGCGTCGACACCGATTAGCCACCCGGGCACGTCCCGTTTCATATTGCAGTCGCATAGCCGAGGCAAGATGAGGCACGATCAGGCCGCCTTTGTCGGTCACCGTGGATCTATGAGGTTGGCGCAACGTGTCAGCAAGGCCCCGATAGAAAACATTCGGTAATTCAGAGACAAAATTACGTGCAATAATTCCGCTATAGTCTCAAATTTGTACAAATCATCTCTACCCCTGGTAATGCTGTACAGAGATGGATTATCGCTCCCTTGTGTGAACATTTCTGCACGTTTTAGACCAGGTTGTGGTGCGAAATTTACAGAAGGGCAAACATGATCAGATCAGAGAATGAGGACCCTTATCCTTCAGAGTACGGACTAAAATAATGCTTTAAGTGGATCCCCAGACCGGAGCCCGGTAGAGGGAAACTATAGAGGATCAAGTGCTGCCGATTATCCTTCCATTAACCTACAAAAGCCTCGGAACAACGGTCACGTGACGACAGCAGAGTAACGCTTAAAATAGCTCTCTGTTGCCTATAACATAACAACAATTATCCTTAACGGTGGAGACAGTTAACAATTGGTTGCACGAGGATGCTGATCTTGTTTAAATTATTAAACCTTTGAGAAATAATTTGTTATTTTCATGCTTGCCGCAAGGGTTTTTTCTATCCCTAAAAATCGGGGGGGGGGAAATCCTGACGGAAGGCTTGGAACGGACGATTATTGACGGTAAATCAAGAGATTATCGGGACGTGCCTGCGTTATAATATCTGCAAACCAACATCAGCACGAATACCCTGAACAAATCCTGTATTATGAAGGTTTCCCGAAATCGGACCTCTTAGTGACCAGAAAGGAAGGTCAAGGCGCATTAGCCTTAACATACAACATGCTGGATAGAGAAAACCTTCGAATCACAAAAGCCAAAGCGACAATGCTTTAAATCCTTATGGATGTTTTACAGTCCATCTGACTTTCAGTAACGATACTTGCGCTTTTGTACTGTTCAAAACTGAGTATAGATGGGACGGCAGCGTTGAACAAATAGTCAGTATTGCTCAATGTGGGTAAGACGTCAGGCATCACACATTTCCCTTCATTTAAAAACTCAAAACAAACGAATACATAGATAAATGTGCCAATTTGCTAATTATCAATACTTGATGGATTGAGTAAATGTATACGCAAGTATTAATAAACAGGAATAAACAGGAAAAAAAGAACGTTGAGACCGAAGGTGCTGAATTGTTTCTGACTACAAAGTGGGAGTCCTGGACAACAGAAATGGAATAGACCCAATCGTATGACGTACATCACCCGCTGGGGCGGGCAGCTCTGCGACGGCCCTGCTGCCATTTCCAGGGCAACTGATCGTTAGAAGTGTGATAAGAGGCAAAGCGGGGAGAAGAGGACGTAAAAGCGAACCGTCGTTAAAGTTCTCTGGCGGTGGAACCGAGCCGAGAGAGGATGAGGTGATGTCACCCTAAGAAATAAGTATAAATAAAGTTCACAGCAAAGGACAGGAAACAAAAAGTGCCCTCAAGAACCTCACGGAGACGCCTTTTGGTTCGGCGTACTCATCAGAGGTTCTTTCAGAGGGTTTGATCCGGGATCGTGGATGGATGTACCCGGAACCATCTGCGACGGGGTCCAGAATCCCGGAGGTTCTATCCTGGGCCGAGAACCAATAACCGATCAGTGAGAACGATTCTGTATTGACAGCTTTTCCAGCCCTCGTTCAGCGGCCAATTGCTTGCAAGGCAAAACCCATCACCGGACGCTAGCTCAATTAGCAACGCGCAATGTTAGCAACAAATCGGACAGCAAACAACCAGTTAACACAAAATAGAGGATTATCCAAGCAGATGAGCATAAGGTGTGTTTTCGGCGTGCTTGTAATTTACTTTATTTAGTGTTATTATTATTATTTATTTACGGCTGTCCCAAAACAGAAAGGCAGGACACTTTATATTTATCCAATTATTTCTCCGCCGATGGATTTTTACAGTTAGAACTCTTCTCTCCTTCCCCAAACCCTTTAGATTTCACTCTGAGCCGAGCGGCAGCATGAGAACAAAAAGTTGATCGGCGCTGACGGAGGGATCAAAGGAACTGCTGTGCGCACCTAAATATAAAAGAAGCACAGGCCAATCAAAACTGAGCTGCCTTTTGAAAAATAAGAGGATGATGCTTCATCATTGCTGCAGCCGATATTTGTGCGTCTCCGTCTGATTGCCTTACCCATCGGATTTGGCACTTGACTGAAAACCCGGTGGTGGCCCATATAACCTGGTATCGCAGCATTAAAGCCTCGTGACTGAACAAGCCGCTCGCTTTGTACCTTTATACGGCACAGTGGCTAATTATTCTTTCATGTTGTGTTGTGCTTCGCCCGGTGAAAAAGACGACGGAGGCTGACGCCGACAGAATTTTGATGTATGCAAATAGCAAAAACATTTTCTCGGTTCATTAGCGAGGTTCCTGGTGTACGTCAATATTCATCAATACATTTGTGTGTGTGTGCCCAACTAAACTCAGTCAGCTCCTCATTGGCTTAACTGTTGTTGTTTTTTTTTTCCACCATTTTGCTTGGATCGAATGCTCTGCAATATTTTTGTGTTACCAGATAAAAATTCAGTATCCAGACGACATGTTAGTTCCTATTGCGAGCACTTCAACACATCAGCAACTGACTTATTATACCCAAAGGTGTCACCGCGGATCAAAGGCACGGTTGTACCGTTTAATGCTTCTGCCTCGTTACAGCGAGAGGGCCTTTTGATTGCTGGCCTTTGTCTGCCTCTGTCAATTTGATGCAGCGATGTCCTTTGCTGTTCGGCAGGAAGTGCAATATTAATAGCAGCAGATCTTCACCCCCCCCCCCCCCCCCCCCCCCAGAATCGGGGAAGCACTCGCTGGTGCGACACGCAGAGCGTCGGGTCGCACGGGCTCCGTAATTGGTGTCACCCGCTTGACTTTATCGCACATGTTCCACCGTTGGGAAAACTACTGTTACCCATTAAGCTTACCTCAAAGGCCATTTTAAACTCACCTTAATTTTTGATGGGTTGATGTAAATAGAGAAAAAAAAAATCTATTCCATTTCTCTCATTTCTAAAGCCGTGCAGGCATCGTGTCTTTACCCCAAACATTAAAAAAAAGCACAGGTAATTCTGGAGGTCTATAAAACATGATACATTAGGTGCAAAAGGCAAAGATTAATATATTCCGCTTGCTCCCAGCGCAGACTAATTCCACCTGAAGCGCAACGGATCACAACGCGCTGTCAGCGAGTAGGAAGAGTACAATCTACCCTCCTTATATTATGCAGAGCAGCCCATTACCGGCTCATTGGCGGCGCTGTAAGGACACGTCCCTCCGCTCCGCTGCGAGCAAACTGACACTTTACAGGGGCCTGTATGTCGGTCCTATATGCTCGAGTAATTAGAGCGAAGAGGCCCTAGCATGAAGGCTGATATTGTTTACCATGGCTGAACAAACAGTGTGATGAGATGGGCCTGGCTGACTGATGGTGCGGGAACTTCCCCCCCGGTGTCAATGTATCGATTCACTCACACACACTCAAGCCGAGAAAGCAAACAGCTCTGAGATCCCACACACACACACACACACACACACACACACACACACACACACATACACTCAACACGCTATTACTAATCTGTAAATACTCCCTTCCTGTAGTGTATTATTTCCACCACATGCTCAAATTATATAACGTGCACGCATGAATGCCACATTTGCTACAGATAGAAATAGAATCCTCCGGCTCGATCCTCCAACGGTTGTTACCGCGTTGAAAGCCAAGAGCTTTAGGATTTGTGTCAACGCCTGGAGTAATTATCTGATGGATTGCCGTGTTTGAATTAAGGAGAAAAAAGGTCAAGGATGTACGGGGCACCGGTGCACGGCGAGATACCACGGAGGTTCCTCCACCTGCTCCTCCCACTCGCTCTCTTGGCAAGGAATTGTTTTCACACTGGAGAAATCGATTTGGCTGCTTCTAAATGACACACCGTAATAAGTGTAATTATTGGTTAACTGAAATATTTTAACGCACACGCACACATTTGAGAGAACCCTATCGCATGTTGAGGCTTCTCGATTGAGTCGTTTTCAGACGAGCTATCAAACTATTCCCGAATCCCATGAGGCTGATGGGGATTGAGGCGGATTCTTATCGCGCCACATAGACCAATAGTGCGCTAATCCCAAATGAAATAACCTGGGCCCACCAGCACGGAGGAGGTGCTGCCGGTGCAACTGCGGCATGTCGGGTGGACTGTGCGCGCTCGCTATCGACAAGCAGATAGGAAACGGAATGGACTGCAGCAGCAAAGGGATATCGCCAGGTGCTAATTAGAATTTTGTGAGGGAAAAAGGCAATTAGTTTTACTAATTCTGAAGACACATTAATAAAAAGGTAAAGCAGGAATAAGGCAGCATATAGCAGTATATTTTAGGCATATGCGGAAGTATAATTAGATAAATAATACTCTTTACTCTGTGAGAATCAGCTGAAACTGCTGGGTAATTTATGAGCAATTTGAAAAAATTCATAACATTTCATTCATAATATTTCATTCATAACGACCCCGACCTATTGAGCTGAGAACTGAATGTGCTTACCATCTGCTGTTGAAACTCTCCACCCCGCTCTTCTTGTGTATATATAGATGTGCGTTAGCACATCGCAAAAAAAGATTATTAATACAACTCAACTAAGAGGTCTAGCAGATGCTAAAATGATAAGTTTGGGCGATGTTAATGAAGCGCTCTGCTTCCGTGGCACTGGAACATATGGAGCCCATAAAGGGAGAAATGTCAAAACCGTGGCGGAGTGCATACATCACCCAAAGTGTTATTTATCTTTCCCTCTCCACCCCCCTTCAGTTTTACAGCTGCTATTCTTTGCTAGCAAACACGTTTCGCACGTTTCACAATATTTCCCTTCCTTAGTTGTCCATAACGTTAGGATTATGGCTCGTTTAAGGTGGTTGGCTGGTGTACTCAATGGTTCCTGGATCCCTCTTATTGATCACGGTGTTGTGTGAATGAATTATACCCAATTTAAAATGCTCGTTAAACAAACGTAAAAGGATTTCTTCTTCCAAAGAGTAAAACACGTCCCTCATTTCTGGCTTTTCACTGGTTGCAAAACACTAAATGATTGATACGATGCCAAGCATGTTTTGACACTACGTTAACATCATTTTTTAATGACAACGCCTGTACAGCACAACTCAAGCATGCTTCATTACCGTAGAGGTCAGACGCAGGTGACCAATTACACAGAACTGTAAATGGCATTAAACACATTCACACCCCGTAGATATCGCAAACACACAAATCCAGCACGGCGGCACGTCTCTCGTTCACACCGTTGAGGCACAACTATCCGCAGCGTCTTCTTATCGCCCCCCCGACCCCCGCCGATGCTTGACAGAACTGATGCTGTCTGGCCCAGATAGGACAGAGGAACAGGCAGCGGCGAGGTCCGCTGCGCAGTAGGGATGAAAGTAATTACCTATGGCTTTATCTCCAGCTGGGGGGCTGCTATGCTTTTTCCACCACCCATTCTTCTCGGGGGCCTTCGAACTCGTCTCCGCCCTAGTTACCTTTTGTTATTTTTCATTTCATTGAATGTTATGCAAATTGGTCTCATGCTAAGGCATGAATGTATTGCAGCGCGGGGAAATAAGAAGAGTCACTCTTTTATTATCGGGTCTTTTGATGGATGCACCTTCTCACGCTGGAAATGATTTCGAGGTCTGCAAATGAAATGAGCGGGAATTCGGTTAACCGTTGTCCGTTGCCACGTGGAGAGATTTTTGTTTTTCGTTGTTCAAGAACTTGAACAACAACAACTTGAACAACTTAAGGACGCTCCTCGATTTACATCCCCCAGAGACTTCACAAGTAAGGAGAGGAGCAGAACGAAGACATCGCAATGTCACAATGTTTATTTTAAAAAGGAAAGCTGTGATTGCTGACGGTGCGGGCGGATGACGCATGTATTTCTGTCCTGGCTGTTTACAGTGATGAAGAGCTCCCCGGCCTGCAGAGCGAATGTCACTCACACAAGCAAACGCCAAAGTGCGATCAGCTCGTTACGGCGAGACACTTGAAGCATTGGGCAGCCCATTCGCCCGCCAAATCCCACATCGCTGGCACTGGAGCACGTGCACGCGCCGGAGAAGTGCTGAATCCACCGCATCCTCTCCAAGAGTAGAGAGAGTGCTGTCGGGTTTTTTTTTTTTTTGGGGTCACGGCCGAGGGAGCCGCCGCGTACAGAGGAGCTGCAGCGAAGTACAAAATGAAGTAAATGGTTTATTGATTTCCTTCCCTCCCCCTCCCTCCCCCCCCCCCCCCCTCCCTCGGACACAAACATAATAGCGTGAGACAAGATGTTAATAAAGACTGAAGCTTTACTGAGAGGACGCCCACACCGTCTGACAGCTGCTGGGTGACGCACGGAATGGTTCCGTCCTCGTCAACAGGAAGACGGTTCCAGAGGCGTCAAGAGCGCACAGCAACGCGAAAAATGACTGATACAGTGTCTGATTTTTTTCTAAGATTTAGACATATACTCTAAATGGACCTGGACAAGTATAATGAACTAGTTGCATCATCTGGATATTGATCAGAGCCTTAGAAAAGATTATCAAAAGCATTTGAGAGAGAAAAAGACCATCTATTGATTCTCCGGGTCGGTTGCTTAGCCTTCCCCGCTGAAATCTCATTAAGGATGAAGTTGGCTTTGAGCAGTGTTTACCATCTTCCACATAGAATTTTTTTTAATTACGCCGAGCTGCCCGACTGCCAAAATCGATAGCTAAGAATCCCACACCATTGGGCGGGGAGAGGCAATTCACTCTGGTTTGGGAACTGGAAAAATCTCTCTCGCAGTGTCCTCAAATGTTTCTGCATCTTCCTCCAATGGCCTCAAAAAAAGCAGAAAAAAAGCTACACGATGTGGAAGGCTGGTCAGTTATTCTAGTTATTTTTTTCCCTTACGGATAAAAGCATCATTAGCTCAAGGTCGGCCCACTTCCCTCAGCAATTTCATTTTCTTTAAATGGGCTGTGCTCGTCACAAAAGGGGCTGCGTGAAAGGAGAAAAAGCAGCTCCCCTCCAGCCGGAGACCTTGCAAACATGATTAAAAGATGATTTCATTCCCTGTAAATGTTCCCCAGCGGTCCGTTCCTGCAAATTTTGCACAATACAGACAATAGCAACGGTCCATTCAATAATAAACAAATTCCAAATGTTACTACATTGATTCAGGTCTTATTCTTCATATCCAACAAATCTAAACAAACAGTTGATTTTTTTGGGACAAAAAGTCTGAGACCGAAGTAATCATAAAATAATTATTTAAAAAGTTCCTCTTCCTTTCTCCTCTTTAAGGGGCATACATCGTTTTAGGAAACACTTCCTATTCTGCCAAATCCAATTTAACTGAAATGTAAAACAACATTAATTGTTAATTAAAAATAGAATTCATTTCTCATAATTAACTACAACCGCACCAAGTACACAGTGCAAAGGACGCGGTAGTTGAAGGAGAAGACGGCACGTGACTTGGTGAGAAAATGAATTTTTCATCAAATAGACTGAAGGCTTCTGAAATTGACTCCAGGCAATTTACCTACCCGAATATATGAATTTCATTAAATCAGCAAACGTATAAGAAAAACACGTTATGGTGGGGGGTGACGCAACCGTATGCTCAGGTATGAGGCTAATCAGAGCAGAGCCAACATCACGGTTGATCAGTGTGATTTTACGGGCAGAGCATGAACACCTCAATTTACGGGTTATAACCGTAAAACCCTAAACTCAATCAGCTCACCGTTTCTTCAAAGCAATTAGGACATCCAAGTTGATGCTATTAGATACCACACTGCCATTAGCATTACTATTCCTTTGCATATCACGAAGTCCACCTCCAGCTTCAAGGAGGAAAAAAAAAAAAAATTATAAAATTTCATCTGAACACGAGTGGTCTCCATTTCCTGACCAGCAGGCGTTGAATCCACGTAACAACGAGTGGCTTCTCTTCTCGCCACGGGAACCACAAGATAAGGTGAAGCCTCGGAGCCTCGTTCATCGTCCACTCGGTCCGTTTCACGGCAGATGAAAGCCATCCAATATCGCTGAGCACGGCGTGAGAGTGCAAGAGGGAGCAACATAAACAGTATTGACTCGCAGCTACACGCTTTCTTAATGTCCTCGTCAAACTGTCCGGCTTAAAAGCCGGCCGCTCTAATTAGCTATGGATCCTCCCGTGGACGTTGCCGCTTTCCCGTTATTTGACGGGATATCATTTGTCCTCCAGTGTTTGAGCAGCTGCTGCACCGCCGTGTAAACCTTTCGGATACGCTTCACAGAAGCGTCGGTAAACATAGTTGGAATTGCTGTCGCAGTTTATGTAGCCCGGGGGGGGGGGGCGAGGAAAATTACAACACGGTCATCTGCAGCCATTTGTCTCCGGCCACACTAGCAGCTCCGTCCGGCTATACCTGGACACAGCGGTGCTTTGAGCGAAATGTTAGCAGTCAGATATGCTAATACTTAGCAAGGCACATGTCCGAGCTGAGCGTGCTCTCGTTTGCTCACGTGAGCTACGTTGTTTCGGGCCACCTGAGCCTGGCTGGATTGGTCAGGGGAGTCAGAGGACCAGCAAAGTCATCAGAATACTTCCTCTGGGAACCATGAATCTGAACCGAAATGGCTGGAAAACTACTCTGGGTAAAAGGTAGAGATATTTCCGCCTGGACCAAAGTGGTGGACAGAATAAATTGACAACCAGGTAAGCGTTGGAAGGTTTCTTATACAAGTTTAACTGCCTCATTAAACTCCTTTATGGCCCTTTGCCCATAGTGGAGCCATTACCGTTTATGCTTTGAAGTGTCCCATATTTATTCCCCATCCCCATTTCAGTCATGCGTGATTTTTTTTAGAGCGCTACAGAGAAACGTCAAGAATCCTGAAAAGGCCCAAGAGCTGTTTATTAGTTTTTCCTCACTAACACAGACAAGAACAGAAGGGTCAGCAATGACCGAGTAATGTCAGAATGTCCAGTGGCTCGGTACAAGGGGCGGACCAAAAAAGCACCTGCAAAGATCCCTCGTGGATTTCCGCGAAGCGCTTCCCTCAACAAAACTCAAATCTGCAGCTGTGCGCTTGTTCGAGTCAACGGGCCTCTTCGAGTCAACGGGCCTCTTCGAGGTGGCCCTTTTTCTGCAGCCACCCGGTGTTTCGCTCCCAAACCAAAAAGCCTCAGAACCAACTCGGGGTTCTTTTCCCTCTGAAGAATTCAAATCAATCACGAAGCCCTCCGGCCACCTGCGCAGCCGCGCTCTCGTTCCGAGGCGGAACTAAACGCAAAAGAAAAAGAAAAAGAAAAAAAAAAACTTCAAACAGGTTGGAATATAGATAGAGGTTGCTGAATAAAAGTGAGCGCCTGGAGTCTAATTATGGTAGACGGCAACGTTGTCACACAATCCTTCTCCTGAAGAACTTATTCACAGCGAGACTAGCTGACAAGCTGCAGCGGAGAATCAGGTAATTGGCAGTATCTCGTAAGACTATATTCATGAATTAATTGTACACCAGAGCTAAAGGGCCAAATGTGTTTCACTCTTAAAACATTATAAAAATCCAAACAGATATTTTACTAACCTTTAACATTTCATTGGACCATACTGGTGACTTGCCTTATAGGAATATGTTCTGCTCTCAACTTGGTGAGACCGAGTGTGTAAAGGGTCATCTTTGATATCGGCATACGACACTGCAAGAACAATTTGGAGTGAATTGCAAATAAAACTGGATCTAAAGAAAGATGAGGGAACATTGCACGTCCATTTTTCCCTCCATGAGGGCAATGAACTAGTTGGCAAAGCACACTAATGTGATTGGCCGGTGAGAGATTAAGGACATCGATAACTATTTCAGTTTAAATATGCTCAACAATGGGCAATTGTCCCTGGACCTTTTGGCTAATTTAAGAAATTAAAGAACCTCTGGTGACATTTCCAGTCCACTCTGAGATGGCGATGGAGCTCAGGTGGAATTCACCCGCAGGCCAGCGGGCAAGCTAATCACTCACCGACTACCTGTGGACTCGGGCGGAAGACATTTCTATGCTAAATAAGCTCAATTATCGAGTCTTTTAAAATGACATGATGTGACTGGAATGAGATCATTTATAAGATGGAAAACCGAATCTTGGATTAATTCCATGATACACAGCATCCAGAGGAGACGTCCCTTCATAGCTTGTTAAAGCAAATAACTTCATCAAGGTTAATTACAAAGTCGGATATTTGGTCTGTTTATTTTTTACCATCCCAGTGACAAATCCACAGGTACTTAAAACGAGTCATTTGATAACCAACTGGGTCTTATTATTTCAGTTGGGGCCATTATTCCCGTTTATGACAATAACATTTTACTCAGTAAAATAGAGATGCAGACTTCACTTTTAATCGAAGTGGAATCAGCAAAATGAGTTTGTTGCCACTTATTTCGAGCCTCAACCATGTGGGATTCAGGTGATATGCAATTCTGTCAACTCCGTCTATTCACAGCAAAAATCTGTGAATTACCCTCGATGAAATTCATCTAATCTAATTAAGAAAGAACGTGTAGTCCAAACGCCAATCATGCGGTTGGCTCGTTGACGTTCATCCTGAGCCTATCGGCTTCCAGAACAGTTTAGCCCGGTCCGGCTGCGTTGAAAGATTGATGCGTTTTAAACTTAAACATGAATCTTTCACAGTAATATACATCTCAACAGGAATGTTCTGTGAAAAAATCGGATTTGCTATTCAAGCTGCATAAGCATACATTTACAGAATAATGGTGTTGGACAGATGCAGAGGACATAAACTGGATGACGTCAGGCTACCGTGCGCTTTGGGATGTATAGATCCCCCCCCTGCCCCTCCTCCCCCACGTGATTGATCTCCAGAGTCGCATTTGTCGACACTGACCTAAAAAGACCACTTGCGCCGCTGAACAACGTGCAGGCCCATCGCAGCCAGCGGTAAATCCATTCTTCTCAAAGTGGCGAGCAGTGCGTTTGCAACATTAATATCGGAAAAGTGTGACGGAGAAATTGCTTTCGGTCACTTCATCACTCAGGGCGACGCCCCGCAAATCAAAGCCTGCTTACAGTCGCCCGCGCGTCCACGAACGCTGACGCGCCAAAGTCGGATGGCGTGTCGCGTTGATCATTTGTCAACGCGAGACGCCATTCGTCACGTCCCGTACGCTCGCCGGTACCGTGGCGGCTGCGTTCACCGCGGGGAGACGCCATTAGTCGAGAGTGATGACGAGATTTGCTCAAAAAGGGGGGGAATGCTTTCTTTAAATGTTCTTAATGTTGCACGTGCAAATGTGCATCATCCACGCGGCAGCAACATGTCGCGTGCTGACGGGCCGAGATGCAATCAGATGATTGCGTCCACACTGCATGCGAGCAGTGAGAAGACCTCGCTTTAATTTCCCTGAGCGTCCCCTGGTGTCACGTGATCACAAAGTCAATACGGGCCCATTTCCTCCGGCGACCTGCTGCCATTTCACACAAAGACATTCGTTTAGAAGGTTTATTGATGCTCGATCAAAAGGGAACGCTGCCGCCAAATACTATGTTGATCTCCTGAATTGTAGACGGTACTGCAAATTTTAATTTCATTGGCTTGTTGTCAACGAGTGGCCGGGCCAGAACACATTCAAACGACAACTCTGCGTCTCCGCTCGGGGTGAGAAACGGAACGGACACCCAGATGATCAATGCAGCGATTGTAATGACAGATGCCGGCGGAGAGAGCCACCCACCATATAATTACCTGCACATTGTTATTCCCCCGTTTATTCTCCTGAAAATCTATGTTAAATGCATTTTTAACCACCGGTACGTTTGCAACACGGTTCCGTACTGCAGGAGCGGACTTAATGCCACCCGAGCCTCCCATGACACCGGCGAATACGTGCGCGCAAATGCTTAGCAACCCAGAGTGCACACAGAGACACTTCACATGGCTTCCTTTCCTTCAACCTGAAAACAGTTTGAGTCAGGCAGCATTTCATCATGAAAGATGAATCACGCTGCTTCATTACGTTAAAATGAGAAACAAATGATTGAGAAATGTTAAATGTAGACTGCATTCCTAAAAGCACACAGTATAGTGTAAGACTTAAATGTCATGACTGCATTTTATGGATGTTAGTTCTTTGTGATGGTGTGAGCAGATTTCTCGTTACCTGGTGTTCAATATAGTCTGTGCGTGTGCGTGCGCGTGTGTGTGTGTGTGTGTGTGTGTGTGTGTGTGCATGTGACCTCTTTGAACCCAGAGCGGTGGGGAAAAGTATAGCGTCAGTTTCTCCGGCATCAAGGAGCAAAAGTGAACGGCAATCCAAAAGCCGCGAGCTGCAGACGTTTCTCGGCCCCTCTGAGAACATGCGCGCGCGCGCGCACACATACACACACACACGCACACACAGACACACAACTATCTTTATGCAGAGATAAAACATAGGGGGTCTGCTTGGCATTGGCGTGCCCTAATGAGGAGGCCACGTAAACAACGCTGAGGATGCATCAGAGATTGCGAACATGTACGCCATCATTCTCTTTGTGGTCACCGAGCATAATGCCCTCTGGGGATAAAACGCTGCGTTGTTGCCCGTGATGGGGAATAAAACCTGAGACGATCAGAACGCAACGGCAAAATGCACACGAGGCGTCATTCTAGTCGCAGGGCAATTAATGCAGAGCATTAAGTGGAAAATCTAAACACAAAACTAGAGGAAAAAAAAAAACAAGTAGCTCTCAATTGCATAAAGTGTTTTCACACCCATATAATGGGGCTGGATATGAAAGCTGCTTTTGCGTTAAATTATTCACGCGGACGAGCTGTAGCCCTCTTCGCCGCTAATAGGTAGGTTTAACGAATCATTACCGACTCGGGCAACTTCAACAAAATACATTTCAATTTTTTGTATTTGCTCAACGTAACGACCAGCCTCGGCTTCATCGATCGTACAGCTGGTAGGACGAGGGGGGAAATGGCCTGTATTTCTCCTCCCTTTTGAAGACATTCTGCCGAACGTCTTATTTACGAAGGCTCGGGGTGGGAGGGGATATTAAGGATGGATGTTTTGCACTTAAACTAAATGAATCGCATCTTTTGCCATTAGTGGGCCCACCTCTGCTGCCCTCCCCACTATCGACAGCGCTGACAGCGAATCCTGCAGGAAAGTGAGAGACACGTCGTCCGTCACGCGAAGCCGTGCAGCCTTTTAGCCAATGAGACACACACACACACACACACACACACACACACACACACACACACACACACACACACCTTGTCAGCTAATGACGAACAGCCCTGTTACGGTCAGACTGCGCTGGTACCCAGTGTTATTGTAGGCGATGAAAATAGCCCGACATAATAGCTTGCTAATCTGGCTTTAATGGACAGTGTCATAGAATAATCAATCTGAAAAAGGGGGGAAAGCCGATTCACAGGGAGAAAAAAAAACAGAAAAAAAGGCATCGCTAATGAATTCCTGCCGCGCAGGAAGTATTGTTCTCGCAGCAACTTGTGAGATTCATTGACAAATCTCTTGCTATTGAATATGAAGATGAACTAAACAGGCAAACAGCATAAAGCTAATCGATTCAAAGCACAGCGTCTACGGGCCCAGAATACAGACCTCCGAGGTCTTAGTCACTCACCGTGATGTCACCCTTTCTTGCACCCTCGCCAGACATTCAGCAACTGTGGACGGTGTGTGTGTGTGTGTGTGTGTGTGTGTGTGTGTGTGTATGTGAAGGACTGAATTTAAGGCCCATCAGTTCTTGATATGAAAAGACATCTCCGTTTACTTCCAAAAACATTTCAAACCACGCGGACGAACACAAAGCGACGCGGCTGCCACATCACGGCCGACTCCAAACGCTGTTGCCGTCACATGTTCTGTCCAAATACCGGGGATCTGAACACAGGAAGCGTCGCACATGGCAGCGGGGGTGCCAACAGCTTCAATGTCAAACTCGGTGCGGCCCCTCATCCTCGATAATAAATTACTTCTGTGTGTTCCGCGGCAGCAGAAAGAAGCAGAGGCCCTCCTATCGGCAGATAATAAGCAGACCGCCGCAGCGCCGATTGATTCCGGGCTCAGTGGTGAAGAGAGCAAAAATTATTTAGACGAGCTCAGATGAGCCTCCGAGAAGATTTTTTAATTTTTTTTCATTTTGACTCCCTCCAGCAAAACAATCGATTGTGCCTCGCTGCAGAAGCCGAGCAAAATGACTGCCTGGCCCCCTCGAGGGGCTTTGCAGCCGCGCCGGTGACTGCGCCGCGCGTTCTTTTTCGACCGTCTCCAATGACGGCGATAAACAATGTTTTGTCAAACGTTGAGGGAAACGTTCATTGTCTTCCTTCATCCCTTGTAAAGATGTTGCTACGAAATGCACAAAGGCATTACATTGCGAGCGAGGCGCTGCGGTGAGAAAAAATGCAATTTTATAGAGAGCCCTTCAGGATTTGTATTCATCTGTGCTTTTGTGGAGCTGCTGTGTTGCCACCGGTGTGCTGGAGGAAGGAGCAGTTGTTGTTGTTGTTGTTGCTTGGAATGAGTTCGCTGCGCATTTTCCGGAGGAAAAGGATAAATATAGATATTGGCGTTGTGCCATATGCACAGTGGATTGACAAAACAGGACATGGAAAGATTTGTGGCCAAGTGTATCATCTTATTTCGGTCTTTTATCGGTCTCTTCATCTCAATAACGTGGCGCCGGGAGACGTTGGGACGCAGACAGACCGAGCACCCGCCGCTATCTAACAATGAAGTCTCATTAGTGAGTATTGAGAGCTGACGGTATTGATGAAAAGAACACAATGGCATTTCATGAGCCAGGGTATCGTTATTTTGAAATACACCTTAAACACTTGATGTTTTTATCGCGACTCGTAACATCCACCTTTAAAGTACAAAAGTTCCCCATTCTCGGTAATACGGCGTAAGGAATGATTGGCAATCACAACATGATCTCCTGGTGACCTTTGAGGTAAAGGTTGAGGGATGGCTGCCGAACACGGGCGCTTTCGCCTGTTCAGTTCCACCTGTTCCGGCAATGGGTTGAGCTCCTTTACTTCTTCCAAATGAATTCATCATTTTTTTACCAGAGATAAGCATTTATGAGCATATACCCGTCTGCGTCACATAACGTTATAAATATACGTTAGAGTAGAAATGTCATAAAAGTAAGAATTTAAATCAATTTTCCCCCACTTCTGCCCGTCTGATCGGTTTTCAAGCTATGGATCGGCCCCGCTGACACGGTATGCATTACATTCTGCATCGAATTCTTCCTCGACCGCCTCACCTACCATCGCCGGCGAGCACTTCTGCAGAGCGCGGATCAATTGCAAGCGGCCTGCCAAGTGATCAAGTCCATAATAACACAGTCTCTCCATCTCGTTCGGCTGCAGTAAATCACGTGGGATGCGGGACAGGCCTCATCTTTACCCTCCCCTCAACCCCTCCAGGGATCCTTATTAAGGGCCGGACTTCACATCCCCACCAGTCAGGTGGCCTGGTAACGAGATCAAACTCAACGCCGGCCTGATTTAAATGCTAAATATAAAAAGGTCAAAGCCCACAAATGACCTAAACACACTGCTGGTGTGATGATGATCCACGGTAGAAGGCGGATGACCAGCGCGTCTTGTTTTAGTGGAAAGAAGATGCATGCTGGGTAGGATGGTAGGGTTAGAGGGCAGAGGCGAGGCAACGGAGGAATTAAAAAGCTGACTATAAATATCTGTTCAGCCGGGCTTTGCAGACGTGTCTGTGGGAAAAGCGTTGCGGCTATGAAGCGATTCTTGACCCCCGACAACCAAGTCGTGTCTGGCGGACTGAAGCCAGACACGACTCTCTTGATACTGAACCAAATGCTGTCAAATTAAAAAAAAGAAGGCAAAACAACTCGTGGCAATTAAACATCAAGGCTGTTGCAAAAGGAAGCGCTAATCCGCCCAACGCGGCCGATTCCACCATTCCAAAAGCGTTTACGCTTTCATTAAAGTGTGCAGCCGAGCAGAGCCAAATCATTTGGAAGGCCCGGCGTAAACAGCAGAAGTGAACCTGTGGCTGTTCACTCGGAGTACAATCATTAGCAATGGCTGGGGCCACGGCGAGATATTCACAGAGAGTAACTTCAGAGGGGAAAAGACTTGCGTAGAAAAAATGTTCAGAGATGCAGTTGGTTTATTCAATAAAGCTTTTGGCAATGGCAGAGGTGCAACCAATTTACCTGCTTCCTTCACAATGCACAAAATGTCAAAGGGATAAACACTAAAATACGACTAAAGCGCTGTTATTTTCTCTGCCAAGAGATTAGGAATTCGCCTGTGTGTGTGTGTGTGTTTGTGTGTGTGTGCGTGTGTGTGGACGCGTAATACCGAATCTTAGCCCTCCACAGCGGGTCTGAGACAGTTGCCAGCGTGGGAGGTTTCTCTCCATAACCCCCCACCTAAAGTCAAATTTGATTGAGCTTTACTATTTTCCTCTACAAAAACAGACTATTTCTTGTCATTTACTTACTAAAACAAAAAAAGCTTCCAGCATGGAATCCTACACATATGGTGTTTGGGCTGGCAATGGCTGGTTCTATTTTTGCATGTGTTTTTTTTAGCAAATTAAGCTAACAGCTAACTTGGCTGTTACTTTAATAATCCTGTTTGCTTGTTGCTTACACACCTTGTTGAAAAAGGGATTTAAGTGGGAATCCCTTGATTTTCTTTTTTATATTACAATTTTCTAGCTAACCTACGGAGCCCGGGAGGTGACATAAAAAAATAAAAAAACAAGGTAAAAAAAAAAAAAAAAAAAGAGAAAAGGTATGTACTTGGAACTACGTTTGCGAGATCTCGATTTTTTTTTTACCTTGGTTTTTTTTTTTTCATGTCACCTCCCGGGTTCCGTACTGACCTGTTAGAGCATTAACAGGTATTACACTCCAATACGATACACTACAACTCATTCATAACTTTATAATTACAACTTAACGGATATAAAAGGAAAGGAAAGAAATTTCCGTCTCCTGGTGAACATCATTGTCTGTGTTTCAAAGGCCTCAAGAACTACTAAATTCCCATGAGATCCTTTAGTTACATTACAAAAACTACACACGTAGATTTATTAAACATGTACTGTATTTTTGGGCCTAATTATTCACTTGTTGAGTCCTTTTTGTATCAGTAGCTGTCAGGTGCATTTACCGTAACACAGCTTTCCATTAGTGAAATCATAAAGCTTTCAATTATGCCTGACAAGCCAACTGATTAATGTCAGCAACGAAAGGGGAAAAAGAGCAGTGCAGTGGATGAGGGGTACTATTTCTCCTTTCTCCACAGTTCATTAAGTTTTAAAATAAGAAAATCAATGCCCGAAATCCATAAAGTCTGCTGCGGTTTAGAGTAAACGCAGTCGGTCAGGTGGGCAGAGGTATGAGTCACTCCCACCCGCTTCACGGCCACCGGCATCATGTTTTTATTTTTTAATGATCGTGTTTTCTCCTGGAGGCCTGCGGTGCAGGAGAGCGCGCCGGCGATACGGGGGGGGGGGGGGGGGGGGGAGCAGAGGGGGAGGGAGGGAGGAAAGACAGGAGTTTGGCGGAAGCAAGCTCATTCCACGTGTCGCCGTGATTGGTGCCATCAGAGTCAACACCATGTTGTTTGACTGATATGATCCGTTTCTGCAAATTGCCGCAGCAAATTGACTTTCCTCTCAGCGCATACAGAACGATCATTGTTTCAGCGTTCCCGCTGATGCTGGGAAATGACGGCGGCGTGTAGTGAGATTGATCGCTGTGGCTTTACTTTTGACGGCGAACCCTTTTTTTTTTTTTTTTTTTTGCAGACGGGTTATCGCGTATGCAGAGATCGTCCCCTATGGAGCGGGAACATTTAAAAAAAAAAAAAAGCTCAATTCTGCTCAGTTTATAGACATTTGTGTTATCTGTAAAGTTTGCCACTTAAATGCTGAAAGCTTTCTCTATACCATCCAACAGAAAAGAGTATTGATTAGTAACAGAAGACTTTTAGCCTTTTTACTGCATTAAAGTTTGGATTCAGTGTCGCCGAATCACTTCGACCAAGTCCGGGGAGAGTCAGGGGGGAAAGCCGTCGTTTCATTTCACTGTGGCGTTATATGAACTCTCACCAGATCAATTCTTCTTTGTGTTTGTGTGTGACGGCCATTTGGCCCGATGGGCGCTGAAACATTTAAGCTCGATGACTCAGACCCTCACTGAGGGCAGATAGAATACTTATAAGCTCATGGATGAAACCTGCGTGAGGCTTCCATTAGTCCCATAAGGTCGACAGCTGTTGCCACTGGATAAAAAAAACAACAAGACATTGGAAATAGCTTACCTTAACTTTTTGTATGGCCGATAAATGGGCCTGTGTGGAGTTCAACCGTATTGATTTGGACCTTCCTTTAAAGAATCAATCGTCACTTAAAGCCACATCAGGTCCAGGCTTCCTCCTTTGGTCTTGCAAGTACAGCAGAACCGGCAATGTATGCTCATTCATTTTCACGTTCAAATGTGGCATTTGCATCATGCTACTTATTAATTCCCCGAGTATCCTTGAATGGCCTCATCCTTATCCTCAATGTGCCGGTACCCAAACACCAACGCTTTTCAACCCCGCTACATCGGAAATGTACGGTGTTCCTTTCCCGTGTCCGACAACCGGCATGTGGCCTAGATTACAGACAACCCCGCACATCCATCTGCAACGGAATCGGCGGGCGCCTCAAACTGCACGGCGTCCACTCCTGTCCAAAAGGGGAGACAAATGATAGGTAAACACACCAAACGGCTTGTCTCGGCGCTCCTCCGCTGCCCATTTTTCATTTCATAATAACAACGCGGGGTGCGAAGAGTCCTCTTGGTTGGCGCTGCCGGTGCATGAATGACTTTAGGGAGGAAATGGGCCCGGTAATTATTCTTTCCTCCACTCGTCCCTCCTGTCGCCTCCCACCATCGCTCACGTGGCGGAGACGCAGCTTGTGGAATCCTGATGAAATCCCGGAACAACAATAGCTAGCGTCCTTGTGGTGGGCTTTAAGTGATTGTTCCCTGGGTTGGAGGGATTGTCAACTATTGGATTTTCAATCACGCAGTCGATACACAATGTAGCAAGCTGCATGAAGCAACCGACAAGTGGATCAAACGCGGCTTTAATGTTGGACGTCTAGCTGATGGAAAATATGTCGATCGGCCGTGCGAGTCATTATGCATTGAATCTTTCGGAGCTGTGGCAGTGACACTTTATTAGACAAAGTAAGCGTAATGTGACATCCCTGAAAAGTAAATTGAATGTCAAAACATGACAAAGACCGGGATTCACCTTGGACTGAATGCTAATGTATGAAAAAGGCACGAATGCATGTCCAAATCTACCGAGCTAAAGTGAGTCACTGCGGAGAGAGAGGTGGGAATTGTGAAAAAGCTGCAACACCAACCTTTATTATGTTAATAAAAAGGTCCTTTAAAAAGACAGGAGAACGGCTGGGCTCTATTTACATCCACTCTTATTATCTTGGCACAGCTGAAGCCAAAATAAATGTCTTTTGACCTGCAAAAGACTGTTTGCATCCTGGCAAAAAAAGGATTCCACTGCCCGATTATTTCTTTAGGCACATGAAAAGAATACCAAACAGGATAAATATCCATTATTAATATGACCTGTCCTGTGCACGGATGTTACGCCATCCCATGATGGGGGGGCTTTCATCTCAAGACAAAAACCAAATGAGCTGCTGTCTCTTGGTACTCACTCCACTGGCTATACGACTGCGCATACATTTATGTGTTTGCACAACAAAGAAGGAGAAGGTACTTATTTGAGCAAAGACACAAAGAAAAAGCGCAAACAAGGAACAGAGACGCGGTGGTGGGGGGCGGGGGCGCTGCAGATGGCAATGTTTCCTTGCATGGGAATTACGACAGTGAGACATGGAAATAGGCGAGGAAGCTTGGGGGGGGTCAGCAGTGCTTTCCTCTGGGCCGAGGGTACAGCCGTTTCACCGCTTCCCCCCGTTCACCTTAATTATCATGTCTTGAAAACGTGCCACGTTGCCACTCATGAGACTCTCCGAGCAGTTTTCCGCCCTCGTATCACATTTCGCTCCGAGCTTTAACCCTAAAATTGATGCATTTTCTGGTCTCGTCACGCTTCATCCCTTCAAATCGGCGTCACAAACTCCTACGACAATCTATCGACCAGAAGCTGCCACCAGCTCCCAACGCGCTCGGCCTCTCTGTGTGCCCTCGGTTCCACACAGTGTTATGAAAGGGTATTAGGGTCGCCCCCGGGCAGCAGAAAGAGCCCCGGGAAAGCCCGTCAGAACCGGTGGCTCGGAAGGACTTTCACTGCCAGACTGCGTCGGTGGCAGGCGGAAGCAAACAAAACGGGGAAACAAACAGCAAATCACAAAAAGCCCACAAGCTTCAGGTCACCCTGAGAGCCGTAGCTGCATCCGGCCTTTTTTAAAAGCAACGATACAAAAAAGGGGTTTATGTAACGTGAAAAGGAAAGGACAAAAATGACCCATGATGCGGTGAAGCCGCATGCGCAGCCCCCCCCCTTAAAAACACCTCCGCTGGTCAAACCACGTCGGGTTGCATTAGTGCACCGGGGGCGGGGTGGTGGTGGTGGGGGGGGACCTCCACCTTTGTTTGTAGTCGTGCCGTTTGAGCGCACACATTGGCCGGACATGAAGCCACATCGCAGCAGACGACGCATCGTTCCCCAGTTCTGCTGTAACTTCACACTTGTTTCAGTCAAGGTCCATTGACTTGCATGTTTTACATGGTCTGACAGTAGCTGAAAGTACGGGGGGGGGAGTGAAAGAAAGAGCTGTCAGAAGTCATTAAGGTGCTAAAACACAGGCTTATCTTAATGCCACCATCTCTGTTCCTTTTCTTTTTTTTTTACTGAATGAAAAAAAGATGAAAGGCTTTGGTTTAAAGAAATTGGGGACAGCTGATTTATGCCACGCTTCCTCTGTTTGACGGAAATCTTATTTTTTTGAAGCACTATCTGTGATAAAAAAGATCAGACTTTCCTTCAAAAAGAAAACGGAAAAGATCCCAATTCATTATTTTAGGTCAACTGTCATTTTTCTTTTTCTATAAGTCATGATAAGATAACTTGCATTAACCAGCCGTGGTGACAGTCGCATGTTTCAGAGGCAACACACAGAATTACATTTTTATCTTGCATGCAGAGCCGGGAAGTGAAGTCCGACCATAAGTGGTTACTGGAGACATGTGGAGATGCTTGTCTAATGCAAGGTGCGAACTGAAGAAGTACCAAGAGCCGCCTGCTTGTGTTGCAGCACCCCAGGACGCATGTCTGAACAGAGCGCACGTCCCCCTGGCCCGGCTTCACTCCCCCCTTCACTCTGCCGGGAGCGAGCTCCTGGGACGGTCGGCCATTCCCTTCATCCCGGCGCTTCTCTCTCCGTGGTCGTTTTTTCTGCCTCTCGGTTTCCTCTTCAACTCCTTTTGGGCCGCTGGAGTTTCTTGTGATCCTTTTGCCATGAAAGCCGTCTTCTTCCTGTTCAGACGGCATTTGATCTTGTTGTTAATCCCCTTCAGTCCTCCTGGAACATTTCCACGTTACAGACCCGCGTGTCTGTAACGTGGAAATGCTCCTGGAGGGACGCCCTGCTGTTTCCACCAGTCTCTTGTCATTAGCTACAAAAGGAGGAATGAGGTTATGGTCTTTTTTGTAGAGATTGGGGGGGGGGGTGGGGGGAATAGCATTTTTATTCGCTTTATAGCGCAGGTTACAGATTGTTTAAAGTTGGCCATCACGGCAGAGAGAGAAACACGTGACCGATCGTTGTGAAGTGCTCAGGGGTTTTGCATCTGGAGAGTAGATGTCAGCCACGCAGCAGATGGCGGCATGTAAACAATACCAGCAAAAGGCAGGAGAGAACTCGTACGGCCGTGACCTCGCCGCCATGCGCTCACTGTCAGGTTCGCAAATACATTCCTTCAGTCACATGTCAGGGATTACACTATTTATTCTTAAAAAAAAAAAAAAATGCCTTCTGCGCTCTTCTTTGCACTCCCCCGGCGAGATGAAAAGCAATAAGATGGCTTTGCAGCAGCTGTATTATTCATAGCTCCACTAATGTAAGAAATGCTGCAGCGACGACTGTCGGCTCCAATTGTGGGTCTTCTCAGGCTGCAATTGGTTCAATAGATGGAAAATATCTTTCCGCGTGGATCACAAACCTCACAAACCCGCGAATGTGGCTGCAATTCTTGCCCAATTTTGACCTCCCCCCCATGAAAATCCTTAAATCACCCAACGCAGCCATTAAATCGTTAACAAGCTCTTTCCTTCCATGTGCACCCTACGTTACATGGGTCTGGCTGTAAACAGGCTATTAAAAGGGTCTGCCTAAAGCCTTTTGGCCTGGAGCCCTTAATGAAGCGGAAAATTAGAAGCTTTTGGTCGGCCATCGGAAGCTTGTTTCCTTCTATGAAGGATGTGCTTCGTTCATTCATCTCGCCGTGTTCTCGAAAAAAGCCCCGCACGCAGCCTCGTGACCAAAAATCACACTTGAGCGATCGCAGGGCCACGATCGGATGCATCCCAGACGCAAACAAGCCACAAATCCTAAACAAGTTAAATTGACGACAGAAAACGTGATTAAGATTTGGAAATATGGAGCCTCGATAACACTCATTTGCATACTTGCAATAAGTGGATTTTTAATAAAGTATCCCAGCAATGTCACGCTCCGCATGTTTCTAGAATTCCTCGGGCGCCGTCTCACGAGTCACACGGGCGCACAACCACAACACGGAGGGCTCATGGAATATTAAATCCGGGGGCGCCAGAATACTCCTGTGCGCACTTTGGTGGCCGTTTAATAAAGCGAACGGAACAAGGGCTACGACATGCTGGGGTGCGCTTCTACGGTTCCTCCAGGTCTTTTAAATTAATCAAACCAACCGCCGCACCGACGTCTCGTCGGAATTTGATGCGCGGCAGCTCCTGGTTTTTACATAAGGACACAAACTGCATTTAATCCGTCGCCGACGGAGCTCGCCAGGTGGGCCGCGGCGCAAAAAGACAAAAAAAAAACAACGTTAACATCCCGTTGACCTCTCGTCGTGAAATATTTACCACATCTTGTCCTGCTGCCCTGTTACACAAGCGCGCGCTCTCGCTCGCTGCTGTCAGACGAGACGGTGTGTTTCACGCTCAAATAAAACCGGCCAAGGTGCCGAAACCTCGACTATCAACCGCGACCCCCCCCCGCGTCAATATCACAAGGCCAGTAGCTCTGATTGAATTCGAAAGGGGCTTAAAAACCGAGTGAGGCTCGACTGCTTTTAGACGGAAGCCAAAAAAGGCCCACGACCCGCTGCGATTGGTAGCCGAGGGACACACAGATGTTTGCCAAACTGTAACCGGATCTCTGCTTGGGGGAAAAAAAAAATGGCGAGCTGACCTCTTGATTGACCTCAATCTCTTGTCTACTGCCGCGTCCCACAACCCCACTCGACTTGTGGCAGCTTCCGATGCGTTTCCATGGTGATGGCTTAATTTGCAGGAGGTTGCGGGCGAGTGGAGGATCGGTCGTCGTGGGGAAGGAGCTGGGACTTGAAACCAAAAGGACTCGACCCCCGTGACCCCCCCCCTCGCTTCCTGGCTTGTTTGTGTCACCCAGAGGAAATCTAAATTGGGTTGGCTTTTGTTTCTTGTTTGTATTCCAGGAAGCGCTCAGGAAGACAGCGTTGTGAAAGCGATGCTGTTTATCCAGAGTTTCCTGTTTGATGCTACTTCAAAAAGGATTATTCCATTGAGTTCTAAAATAAATAGAGCTGTTTTCCATATGCGTTTGTTATGTTGCCATGTGTATAGTTTGTTTTTTGCACCGAGGTTTATACGATTGACGGCAGAAATAAGAACGGCATTCCTCTGGATGAAGACCGAAATCATGTTATTGGAAACTTGTTTCTGGGAGGGGCTTTTTCTTCCATGTTTTCTTCTATGTTATTTGATACCTTAAACATAGGCACTGAAACCAAACTACATGCACAGCTCGACATACGTAGCATAAATAAATGGCATTTTTACAAGATGATTCCTTAACCCTAACCCTTTTAAAAGGGGATCTATTTTACTATTCTGATATGAGCATATAGGCCTTTTTTCAAATGTTGCACATTCACCACAATTAAGTGATTTTTAATAGCCATCTGTAATAAAATCCTTTATCGCCATCACTGAATAAATGGCAGATATTAAGCACGTTAACGATCACCTCATTTATCTGTGGACGTTTTTTTGTCACAAATCCGAGGATTAAAAGACGATACGAATTGAATAATTTACACTTAATGTATTCTTGAGTCTCTTGAGGAGGTAATCTGACAAGGATATTTGACAGGGAACACTTTTTGCATATTTAGTGCTGCGAGTTACAACAGTTTTCATGAACCATTGCTTTGTCTAACCACAGGGTGCAATGACTTACCGAACAACGCAAGTGTAAAAACTCATTTACAGCTTTGCCGTCTCAAAAGGCACACAAAGAACTCTAAATCTCCTCTAATAGGAAAACTAGAACGATTAAAGTGCTGCATGGTGATTCTCATACTTGCCGCTGAGATTGTGGATCATTCTTAAAGCCACGCAGAGAGATGTTTACGACCGGTGGGATCCGTTTGCCGTGTTTACAGCAGTGGGCCGTTCCTGAATCAGGAGGTCCTCGTGCCGAGGGGAACGTGATGAGTCAACACTTAATTAGGCAATGTTTAGGGGGAAGCTGTTAAAACCAAACCGTCACCACAAACAAATCATTTACTAATCATTTAAAAGAGGGGAGGGATGGAATGGCACACAAAATGATCATTTAAAAACATTAAAATGTTGATGCTGAATGTGACCCAATTCGACCCTGCAGTGAACATGCTGCGCCTGAGAGGCCCGACTGCACCCCGTGTCCCCCCCCCCCCCCCCCACCCCCACAGCCGACGTGTGATGTTTAACACCCAGAGCCGTTTTCACGGATGGTTCCAAGTAAAAGAGAGAAAAAAAAAAAAAGAAAAGCCGTTAGCGCTTCTGCGCCGGGTGTTATTTATTTGAAGTGCAAAAGAGATTGTGCCTTTAGACAAGTTCGCTTGAATCCAACGCACGAACACAGAGCGGCGTGCACAAACCCCAACATGTGACTGCAAAGAGTTCATTGAAAAAAAACCATGTTTACCGCTTGAAAAAAAAAAAAAAAATCCCTTATCATTCAATAGGGTTAGGCTCGTGGCTCAGGAGGTTTGATTCTGACCTTCGGCTCTACCATAACCCATATAAAAAGGTTTTGGCCCTGATGTGCTTCAAATGTGCAAGGTCTCTCTCGGCTGATGGCATACAGAGAACCAACATGTGTGTGTTCAATAATAATTCATCTGCATATTTGGTGTGGATCCCGTTTGCATGGGTTTCTACTGTGCTTACAGCTCGATGTAAAAAGGTCAAGACCTGCAGGACGAGAACGAAAAGTACAAATGACACATGCATTGAATTTTCAGGTCGGCCGTCACGTACGATAAAAGTTGCGTGAATGTGCAATGAGGCCGTTATTGATGTTCGAACTGTCGCGTCGAGACAATGTGATCAAACGCGCCGTGAGCCGACAAACCGCGCCACACAAACCGCTCAGCGCGGCTGATTGACGCGCTGTTATTGCACACATGCGGCTGACATACTTCTCCCAGCCCTGTAAACACATCTACTGTGGTTGGCAGCGCGGAACTTCACTTGCTTTCTTATCCGCTCTTGATATTTGTGATAAAACGGTGTGTGATAGGAAATCTCTTATCTCACCCCCCCGCCCCCCCGTGTTAAAATGGAAACCAGACAGGGAGGAAAAGAGTGGCGGGCCACAGCAGCTTCCATCACTTATCCACCACTCATGCATGATTGAAAGGCCTCTGCAAGCTTGGAGGACTGCATCATTTATACCAGGCTCCTTCAAACATCAAGAGGCAGGCAGCAGCTATAGTGAATATTGACAAAGCTTTAAAAATAATTTTAAAAAAAGGCAGAGGAAAGTGTAAAGAAAGTACAAGTTGAGTCCCTCTTGGGTACGGCTTAGAGCTTCCGTCTCTTCTTATTCTTCTACTGCCTGCGCTAATCTTTTAGAAGGATTTTGCTAAATTGTTATAGTCTCCCACGGAACATTAATGGAGAGCATCCAGGGAATTGGAGCTGCTATTAGGGAAACAAAATGATCCATCAAAGCAGCTGCTAGGAACGGAGCTGGGAAACGAGGACAACGCCGGAGACGGCGCTATTTCTGTAGCGATGCCATGTGGCGAGGTGGGATTCTCCAGGCGCCCGCCACTGTGGCGAGCTAATCGGCGTCATCTCGCCCCCGCGCGCGAGCGTCCTTGCACTTGGTCTTCATCAAACTTGCATTTGGTGGGCGTCGCATTAAGCGTCGCCCATCAGGCAGCAGCCGTGTCGTTAGCCAGCCCCCCCGAACCCCATCAGGGCCTCCACCCTGGGCTCACAGATGGAGGATCACGGCGCGAGGGCGTCTCCGTCTCTCCTCCCCTTGCTCCCTTGCTCCCTTGTCCCCTTGTCCTTAGCGGCAGCTTTGAGAGTCAACGCGGCGGATTGCTGCTCACCGGCCTGAGGCCAAGGATGGGTGATGTTGAATCTGCGTTAGATGCCCGATTGGGTGGGTGGGTGGGTGGGGGAGGGGAGGAGGGGTTGCACTGATTGACAGCAGAGCACCTGGGCCCCTCTTTCCGCCGCCTACGTCACATGTACATGCCGTCGCTGCTGCAGGTGTTGAAGCAGGGAGATTCACATCACTGAACTTTTGTTTTTTTGTGGATTTTCTTTTTTTCATTGCCCTCTAATCTGTGGTCGTGGAAAAACGGAAAGCGTGCACCTGTCAGTCACAGCTGCCGCAGTGTGAGGCGGGAGCCCGGGCTCAAGCTGTGGACGCCAGGCCAGCGCGGTTCTCAAGTGGGGAAACAGAAGCCGTGGCGGTATTTAGTTCAAGGCTTCCCCTCGCTGTATATAAATTCACCACCTCCGCAAAACAACTGAGGAAACAGAAGCAGAGAAACGTCTCCGTGGTCTCATCTCTGGAGAACGATAACCCTGAATCCATACTGATCTGCCCTGTTTCAAGTGCTGCAATGTGGCTCAACAAAAAGGTCAAGACTCATGATCCACTGCGGCTGAATTCAGCTCGCGGTTTTAGTAACTGGAAGAAAGAAAACTACAGTGTACAAAATATCTATTTCATTGTCTCTGTCTTCAAAGAGACAATGAAATAGATATGTCACTACATTATTAAATGGCTTTTTTTACAAAGAAAAAGGATAAGATGCTATTTAGTGAGAAGAATGCGATATGGAATAAAAAACAATATCCTGTAATAAGCATACAAGCTGTGCCGCAGATGCAAACTCCCCAACCTCTCTGGAAATAAATTGTGTTCAGGGCTAAAAAAAAAAAAAAATGTTCTTCTCGCCCTCCCACGCATTTTTAGCAGGAGGATGTCGTCAGTGTCCTCGGGGTCCCGTCCTTCAGTGCTGTGCAATTCAGTGATAAGCGTGGTGATAACATCTGGCCAAAAGATCAAGAATCCCACACGGACAAATCATGCCAGGGTGGGGACAACAGAACAAACCCTCAAGAAACCAAGACAGAATAAAAAGTACATTAAAGTTCCCCCATGGATATATATATGACAATCAAGGGTGGCTGTTTGGGGGGTTTCCAATGCAAAGAGGAATGTTTTAGATCATAACTATGAAGCCTAATTATAACCGCAAAGTCTGTGTGCGTGTGTGTGTGTGTGTGTGTGTGGGGGGGGGGGGGTCATACATTATACATAAAACAAGCTAAGTGCGATTTGCCAGTGTATAATTTACATCTCATTGTCATACTCACAGGCGAGAGGCTTAATTACCCTGTCAGGCAAATCGAGTAAGCCTTGCTGGGAGTTGGAACACCGCTCCGACAGCCTCTTGCGCCTCGACCTCCGCGAGGTCACGGCCCCCCGAAAGCTTCTTCACGAGTACCGACGGAGAGAAGCGGATTAACCCGGTCTTCATTCGTTTCCTGCGAAAACTTTCCCCTCGAAAAAGTAGAAAGTGGACCACAGCACGAGCTCCACGCGGAACTTGTGCGTGATTGATTGCTGCATCCTAGATCTTTTCAGGGCCTATACTCTAAAAAAAGGACGAGTGAGGAGGAGTAGTATGCTCCGCTGCCGCCCTGCGGGCCCTTGATTAATGCTGTGTGCACTGCTGATTTGTACCACTCTGCCGGAGAGCGCCGATGGATCGCAGGGCCCCCCCCCCCCGACCTCCCTCAGCTTTGATAAAACCGTCGCAGGAACAAACGTTGCTCGTCCATCCTCATGGACACGCAACGGGTGAAGTGATTTAGACTGCAGAAACACGGCCCCCAACAATCCATACTGCCGGCCGCTTCCGATGCCGCTTTTCTATAATTGGCCGAGACGTGGCCCCAGAAGCTGTAACCGTAGCAAACGCGGACAAAATGGGGCTTTCGGAACCGACTTGGACCGTAAAAGGGAGGAGAGGACGCCGGGAAACTTGAGTAAACATAAAATGTTTTTCTCAAAACAAAACAAAATGCCTGAAACCACATCCAGGCGCTCCTAACTAATAAGCTACTGAATGGAAAGAGCCTGGGAACAAGTGGATGGGGCAATGCGTTTCATGCGTTTGTACATAGGCCGGAGGGGGCGAGACAGGTCTTCGGTTTCCCCCGGGTTAGGGTTTTATTTTGGTTTGACACGGATCGGTTCGACTTTGTTTGCGGTTTCCTTGATTTCCTTTTTCGTTTCCTCTCTGCACAGCTGCAGGGCTAAACACGTTTGTATTGCAGAACTCGGTGTGATGCTGGAAGTCCCATGGTTCAGAGTGGAGGTTTCTAACTGATGCCCCTCTGGCTGCCTTTCTGACAAAAAACACACATTTCGTGCAGAATCTGAGTCTGAAAAAAAAAAACTTGACTTGAACAATTGAAAACTGAGGATTGCTTTGATTCAGTTTTAAAAAGAGCCACTCCGTAACGAGACGATTTGAGATGGGCGCTGCGTGCAGGGGTCCACATACATGCGCATATGCAGGCGCACAGCAGTTACAAATTGCCTTTGAGGAGGAGAGATTAGCAGCAGAGATATTAGGAGCGGGAGGAGGGGTGTGGGGGGGCGACATCCATCCATGTTCACAGGTGATCCATCAAGACACACAGGGGTCTGGTAAAGGGCAACCCGGGAGATGTAGCAGGAGACAAAACGCTGTCCGCCAGATGTTGACCCCTATTTCTGGGATGGATCATCTGGTGCGTGTGTGTGTGTGTGTGTGTGTGTGTGTGTGTGTGTGTGCGCACAAAAGGAGAGAGTGACGCGGGATTATTTGAGTGGCTGCGATGTGAAATAGACTGTCAGCGAGGTGCGAGAGATCCAGCTGCGTGTAATGGTATATAAAACAATATCCTCCCTGGTAACTGGGGCCTGAATGAGAGGGAGATCTGCTCTGGTGATTATGCAGTCAGACACCGCAGCCACTTTGATGCGTGATCGTACTGTTAATGGCTTGAGAGTGAGCATGATAAAACGATAGTTTTGTATCGAAGCACCGCCACAAAGTCGAAGCACACACACGCGCACACACACACACATACTGACACAGATACACACACTGATCCCTAGATTAATTGGCCTGCATGCTGGAGTGAAACGTGTGCTGAAAGTCCAGTGTTGGGCTTTGAAACGGACCCTCAATGGCGCAGCAGGGTCGTGAAATCGGAAGGCGAGGCCTCCTGGGGAGAAGGTTTGTCAGACATAACGTCTCCGCCCCAGGTGCATTTCCGTGTCGAATGAGGGGGACCAGAGGGGGACCAGAGGGGGGCCGAGACACCTTTATATACACGGAAAATGCAAGATCGCATCCAGCCTGTGGGCCTTAGCTTCAGGCTGGCATGCGTCACCTTATGGGGAACGTGTGACGCAGAACAACGGCCAGCAGCACATCTTACAGTAGATCATCTTTATGAAGTTGAAATAGTCACTCTGGTGAAGTGTGTTTTAACAGAAATGTATTTATTATTTAATTAATTCTAGTTGTAATAATAATAAATAAGAACGTCTTAAGTTAAAGTTCAAATGGAAGACATTTGAGCCATTTAAAAAGGCGTCTAAACCTGTGCACGATTGCCGCCAAAACAGTTTTTGGTCGCAGTGAGAAAAA
Source organism: Apeltes quadracus (assembly GCA_021346845.1). Taxonomy (NCBI): domain Eukaryota; kingdom Metazoa; phylum Chordata; class Actinopteri; order Perciformes; family Gasterosteidae; genus Apeltes; species Apeltes quadracus. The sequence goes on from CM037914.1 coordinate 10,401,256, forward strand.
AAAAGGAAAACAAGTTTTTAACAGCTCAACACATATTGATAGATGCAGAATATTTAATTGGAACCATGTTAATTACATCTACAACGGAATCACAAACACGATTCTCGTGCGGCCTCGGCGGCAACTCGTCGTTTGTGGGTTTTTTTTAATTATAAATATACATAACGAGTTTATAGAATATGCATTTCAGGCACGTGGTCACTTCGCACATCAGATGAATAATTATTATCCACAATTAAAGCAGCGGCCGCTAAAAGCACTGCAAGCATTGTGCCTAAACATTAACGACGCACTTACCACTAACCTTCCTCGTGGCCCGTAACCACATCAAATGGGTGCTCGCTTGTGCATAAGCAGAAGCATAAAAGGCAGATCGCTGCAGAGCTGCTCGTCTCTACCAGTTGCGTCTCTGCCTCAGAGAGACGACCAGCGTCACGGAGCTCTTCTGCAGTCTGTGATGACGGTCTTCTTAGCGGTGCTTGCGATTGCACATTGAAACAGACAGACTGACCGGCAGATTGTCGGCTCGTGGACGGACTTACGTGCCGCCGTAGCGGGACGCAAACGCGGTATCGGTTAATCACAGCACTGCGATGATGATGATGCCATTCACGAGACGCACAAACATTTGGGCGCCGCGTCTCGGCCGTGCAAAGAAGGACCTCTCACATCAACAGCAGGGCCAGCTCACATCTTTTTGACAACATTAGGGATCTATGCACTAGTTAATGGAGCCTCCAGATTGCCAGGGGCTGATTAATTGATTACGCCCATTAGGAAAGCAGCACTAGAAGTGCTATTAATTCTGCAGCCCCTACGCATGCTGCCAAAGAGCAGATGGCGATGAATGACGGATTTGGTTAGCACAGTAAATATTGACAGGTGCGACTGGGTGCATTTCCTATAGCTCCCAACAGAGGATGCAGAGGAAAATCATTTTAATTGGCCGTCTCTAGTGTGCAGGCCTCTGAAAAGAAGACGGCCCTGATCTAATGTGGCCCTAAAAACAAAAAATAAAAAAGTGGAGAAATTGGGTATCTTCGAGGCCTTGGCTTTATCTTCCATTGCGAATGTATCCCATGCATGGAGGAGGCCGAGTGTGAAATCACAGAGAGCGCCCATCCGGAATCTGAATGGCTTTGGTTTGGGTCGGGGAGCACTTAAGGAGTAGCTCCTTGACTGGCCCCACTTTGCTCCCAGTCACAACGGCTCCGAGTCATTTCAATCCGAACGCCAAGAAAAGCAGATTTCTAAGCTGCCTCGACATCAATCGCAATCTCCCGCTCAGCTGCAATTTTGAAAAATCGATTTCTTCACACAGATCCGCCCTCCTAGACATGATGAAATGTAGCCAATTTCATACACAACACAGACTGTGTGGAGCAACATGCAGATGCCCCTGAGAGGAATGATTAGCAGATTTCCTTTGGTCTGAGCTTCACATAGTAATCATTTGGTTGCGCACATCAGAGGCGGCGGATTACAAGAAATGCGCTGTTATAATATAAGAGTCCTGCAGAGCAAAAACAGAGTTTCTAATCCAGCAGAGTTGCATGTTTTCCAAAAAAAGAAGCAGGAATCAATACAACAAATATCTAGTAATACAAATAAATCATTTTCATGCCAAACTACTTTGCTCATTTCGTTGCAGTTCATATCGTTTTTATCTCACGGGACACACCACTTCCTCGTTCCCTGATGTAACACAACACCCGGCGACTTTTCGCTACATGACAAGGATAACCGGTGTGTGATGAGAATGTGTGCTTTTTTTTTTCTTCCCCTCCCCAGGCAGAGAGACGTGTGGTTATTGTTAGCCGACCTGTTTCCATGCACCCTCCCCCCCCCCTCGCCCACCACCACCAGCCTCCCCCAAGAGAAAACCACAGATGACACTCTGATGAAGTCGCTTTCCCGGAACTGTGCAAAAAAATAAATAAATAGCTCCCCTCATTCCACCGTCGCTCCGCTGCGCTTCCTCCATCTTCTGGATTTCGGGAGGCGGCGGCCGCCGTACCTCCAACTCTACTATTCCATCCGCGGAGAAACAGGGAACCGGATCGTCCGTCTGCGTGCACACGCTTCAGCGTGATGGCTGCTGGTTGGCAAAACGGCTCGACTACACTCTACGGTGCACGATTCTGCTTTTAACAGCTGTTCGCGAAGCAAAGAGGCGTAAACTAAACGTGGACGTGCCGGCGGTCGGGCCTCGAGGTACCTTTGGGCGTTCATTTGCATCACGCGAGCGACAGAATGGTGCTTGGATTCTGTGATTGCATCCCGGCCCGCCGCGGCCGAGCACAAATTGGGTTCTCCGCTGATGTGTAGTATACACCACGCATTTTTCATTATTTGGCTGCATAAATGTAAATTCAAAGCAAAAAAGGCGCCGCGAGGCCGGGTGCGTGTGAAGGACGAAGTAGATTGAGGTGATGAGGAGGAGGTGAGCCTTTCTTCCGTCGTCCTTCTCGAAACCTTATTACGGCAGAAGAAAATGAACGCTACTGACACAATGTAAAAAAAAACCCCATGGCTATCTCTAATAAAGTATTCCCTCAATCAAAGGGAATGGAATAAGGTCTTTGTCAGCAGTTGGGGCATCTGTCGTCTTTGCCTCCCGCTCGCCTCGAGATAAAGGAATCAGCAAAGTAGCATAATGATTGTTAATGGGATCCTTATTAACCAAATTATTGTCTTGCTGATAATTGCTTTTCTCAATGTCATGTAGCTGTGTTTTACACTGCCGTCGAATTAATGCCGGCCATTTGCAGAGTCTATTAGGCAACATCGGCGTGGCTCTCCATCTGCCCCCTTTCACAAGGATAATCACGTGAAGTTTGATACCCTCAGTTGCTTTTCACATCCCACACACACACACACACACACACACACAAACAGAAGTGTCTCCACGTGGTCGTCCAATGGGAATTCACTTCTGTTTTGTGCGTTGTTTACACGTGTCCGCACGAAGGCATGCAAGCGCGTGCATCAGCAAGCTCAAGAGCCATCTCAAATAGCGTTGCGTTGCTGCAGAGACACAGATGAGCTCTGCCGCTTTTTAATTAGTGACCCAGCGGACTTAACCCCAACTCATCATTCTGCCCGAGACCGAGGCGATTAATTGACTCCTCGCTGTTGTCATGGAACTTCATTTCCTCCGGACACCCACAACGTGCCTCAAAGTTCGCACCACTTTTTGCTTCAATAAACATTGAGTATTTAGTCCCAATAGGCTTTGATGTTCCATTTTTTCCATCTTCCCTGACAGCCGGGAGATAAATTCATCGCTCCAAACTTAACAAATGATCATTGTGTGTAGCCATTTCCTGTGATTTTTAGGCAAATTCTCTCCTCCAACTTGTTACTGGTTTCCTTGTTCTTTTGAACAGAAAGTCGCCTCCAGTTGGTGACTCCGTTACGGAATCAATCCAGCTGTCGAAATAACGTTTTCATCATTAACTGTGTTTTAGGCAAGCAGTCCTGCAGATTACAACAAACAATGGTGCCATGACTAGAAATGCCAGAGATGATGGTACGAGGGGAACCAGAGAGACCGAGAAACGGTACCAAAGGATGTAGAAAGCAAGCTGCTGGTGCTGCTGCCGCCTTGGGCAACACTTAAGTACATATATAGATATCTATAAAGATATAGACTTGGTTACCTGCAATTCCCTAGCAAGGAGTAATTGTTTCCTGCTTGCCAGGGCGTGTGAACTTCTAAACCCCCAAGGGGCTCCTCTGAGTGAAAGAAAGAGGCTAAAGGAGAGAATCCTCCATGTGTGTATTGTTGGGTAAACATTCTCCGGCAACAGCTACAGCTGATGGATGCAGACTTCCCAGGAGCTTTGCCCAATTAGCTTTTCCCCCTTTTTGTCTTTCTTTCCACAACCTGACCTGTAGCAATGGACCAGAAGCCGAAGTGTCAATAAGAACACATTTAAAAGCAAACTACATACCTGGTTGCATTACACAAGGTTGTGCTGCTCTAAAGCCAATTCTCACGTCACCAAATCCACCGAAGTGAACGTTGGATTTTCATACTGTCTGTAGCGTCTTTGTGTTAATTAGAGCTCATCGAAAGGCGTTAAGAAGCCCATAGAAATCATTCACTCTCCCGGTTACGACTGTCTCAGTAGAACTGCAGGTTGGGGAATTAGCTTCCTCCATTGAAGATCAAGATCACGCTCAGACGCACACGGGAGGGACGCGGAAACTGGACCAGTGTCCTGTGAACGCAGCAGGAGTGCAGACTCATTGAACCTCATCAGTCATACAGTACCTGCCGGCACACACACACACACACACACACACAGACGCCATCATCTGCCTGGGATAATCTCTTGCTATAAACTGCGGAATGAGGTTCTCTTTGTAGAACTGACTCATTAAACAGTAAGTACATCGCAAGATGAAACCAAAGACTCTGATAACCTTTCCGAAGTCCGTAAAATAAAAAAAAAAAACGGGCTCTTTTTCTGTGCGTTTTGTATCCATCTGTCAAACATTAGGATTATTATCCCTCGTAAAATTATGTTTTAGTTAAAATAGAAAATTTGTAGGCTGGAAATATCACTCACTCTAAAGGATTTCGAGCTGAATTTTAAACATTACTTGCAACCATCGAACTGTCGTGATTTCTAAAATCTTGTGAAATTTATCCTGACTTTTTTGTGTGTAAACTATGAGATTTACTCAAATCTCAAATGTGTTCACTTTCAGATCATGCGTTGATCTACTTGATAAAAGAAGGTCCAACTCTGGACCTTTTGGGAACGACAACAAGAGGTCATGTTGACCACCATTTTACTGGTGAAAGAGTGAAACATTTGCAATGAGTGAAACAAGACAAGCGCTGCCAGGAATGAAGGGACATTGATATTTGAAATGAGCTTGACTACAAGTCGCACCTCAAAACCACATTAGAATTGCACTTCTTTTTCTTCTTGTACGGTTGCTTGTTGGGTGAGAGTTTTCTCCGGAGACATGAAAAGACTATTCTGCTTTTTTCGTGGCTGTCACCTCAAGCTGCAATTTAAAAAAAAGGGCTTTTAGTATAATTCCCGTTCCCACCTCCACAACTTTTTCATCTCAAATTAATGGGGTCCTAAATGTCTCAGAGAACACTCAGCAGTGCTTTACCGTGCCTCAATAAAAGCCAATTCTTATTAAGTATTATCTTTTTTTTTTTGCATCAGTTGGAAACATTTGTTGTATGCATTAACTACATTACAGTTTTTTACCTTAAGCCCAGAAAGGAAAATTGGCTCAGAACAGAGGCAATTACACACTTAAAGGGCACGTCTTTGTCCCTTTGCAAGCTCTAACATCAGAGGCATTCGTTAGCAATGAGGAATTGATGTCAATTACGACATTACATCATTGGGGCTGTAAATGTCTGTACAGTTCTTTGCCACTTAATAATACCGTTTATTGAAAGGGCAGAGCAGAGTTCTTTGGACTCTCTGGCGGCTTGAGACGCAGCCGGCTAATTAAGAACAAATCACAGCGCATGACTCAGTTGCAAAGGATCGGCCGCAGTCGAGGTCAAGCTCTTTTGGCTCGTCCGATTTGCTCATTTACGTCGGTAAACAGCAGGCCAAGAGCGAACAATCCGACGCTTTGAATATAACCGAAGCAGTCGTGCAGCTGTGTGCGCTCGTCACGCGAATGTAATTATTCCGGCGGCACGTCGGGGAGGGCGCCGCGACAGGCCGCCGTGAAGGCCCTCGTGCGCTTTGTCTCGCCTTTTGTTGTGCTGTCATGTGAGGACGTTCCAGATCAGCGGGCTGCTTGTTCTCGCCGGCGTCGAGCGACCAACGAGAGGCCCGGATGAACGCTGCGGCGATACAGCTGGTCCGGGACCGCTGACACAAACGCACACATGAATACAGCTGCTTCCTGCGCTTGTTCCCCCTTAAGCAAACACACGCGGCAATACAATTATGGAGAAATGTCACACCTGCAGAGTCATCAACAATAAGGACACACACACATTGAATGTGCATAAAAGACAGGGGAAAATGCGCAGCGGGGACAGAACAAGGCCAGGGCTGTCCTCTGTGGGTCTCAGCCCTTTGTCTGTCCGTCTCTGGCAGCTGGACTGGCTTTTGACTTTGAGGACAGAGAGGCTCTGCCAGGCTGGAAAAAAGGACACAAAAGCAGAAGCCTTGACAACCGCAGAGACCTTCGCTCCCCCTTGCAGACGGACTCCTAGTCCGCCAGCAGCCTGCCAAGATCCGGGACAAAGAGAAGGGGGTGGTGGTGGGGGGGGAACTAATTGAGCCGCAATTACATTGATTAGACCATATTGAGTATGATTAATTGAAAACACTAGAATAAGACACAAGACAGAATCATCCATTCGTGATGCCCCCCGAAGTCATGCTAGCTCTTAATCGCTCCCAGAGTTCAAACTGGGTGAAACAGATGAAGTAGTCAATGTTCATGTGGATAAGGGCCAATAAAACCGTCCTCCTGGCTGAACTCATATTCAGCATTCATTACGGTTGACTTTTCCACCAGCACTTTGATATCTGCTCAAGGCTGCGATGGAGAAGCGAGGCCAAACATGAACTTTGCGTGCATCCCACGCATGGGATGAAAGATTGAACAGGTTTATATTGATCTCTGAAAAGTGATGCAAACATTGAGACGGCTTGCATTCTGAAGAATGTCCAGTCCACTTTAAAATCAAAAGTTTCAGTATAACTGCCTGCTTTTGTTTTGCGGTGATTGTATACGTAATTAGCTGTCAAGGACGGAGAAAAGGGGATCGTTCCCTTTGTTTGGTCTCCCTGGGTGGAGGCTATCCACAGGTCTGACACTAACCATAATTAAAACTCTGCTTCAATGACTCATTTTTTTTAACCCGTATAGTTTAGAATATGGCCGGGCATTACCGCCCCCACATTGCTCCAAGTAATTTGTTACCCCTGAAGGGTTTGACTGCCTGGGCAACAACACTTAACCATGCCATCAGTCACAAGTCCCGTTAAAGTGAACTGGAGTCGGTGGAATGTGCGCTCACTTTTCCAACGCTGGCTGCTTCAGGGGAGAAGTGTCACGCTTCTCACAATTACGTTTCTTTAACAAATGTGTACTTCTAGTATCTAACAGGCTTTCTTTTTTATGTGCGTCGCCCACCCTCCTCCCCAGAGAGTGCGCAATGGTAATTTGTCAGTGTCCTTCCGCACGCCCCCCTAAAGCTGTAAACCTAATGGAAACACTGAATTTACTTCCGTTGGCAAGCGGCGGTTTGCTTTTTAACGGCTAGTTCCTGTCGATTACTGAAGCTTAACCGTAAAGTCTGGATAAAACTTTCGCAATTCTTTCTAATTCAATTGGAAATCAAGATTTGCCTTTAACTAGGAGGTGTCGAACACATCAGAAATGAATTTTCTCTCTATAGCCACGGCACTGATTTCGTTAAAGTACCCAGAATTGTGCATCTGGAAACTGACAGCCGTTAGAAAGGTTGACATGTTATCATAATAATCGTCTTCATGTTCAGCAGTGAAGTGAATGTGTGACAATGACGGGATGAGTCACATGACACTTAATCCGAACAGTAAATACAAAGCACCTATTCGATAAAGATGTCCATCTTTGGCAAATTGAGATGCAAAGATGTTTGCACCAGTCAAATTCAGCACACATATCGCGTTTCCCTTCATCCGAGAGTCAGAGCGCGTTATGCAAATCTCCCTGCTGCAGTTTGCATATCTGAGTGCATTTGTGCATCAGTACTAATTTACAGCCAACAGTGAGGCACAGAGTCAAAATAAATGGGAAAAAACACCACATAATTACTGTTCCAGACTGCAAAGTGAAAAGTTTGTGCTCGTTTTGTCCTTCGATGAAGAGGGACAATGGGAGACGCTCCTGCTGCGTTTATAAAATGAATGAAAATGAAGGTCGGACACTGACCATCAAGCAGTCTTTCCGCCACCAAGGGTTTGCCCCTCCAAGGTTGTGAACCCTGGGAAAACACTGAAGCACGTCAGTACACCCTTTGTCATTTCAGTCGGTATTATCTGGGAGCAATTCTCCAGGCAGGTGCAGCAGCCATCGCTTTTTAATTTGCTACGGTTTTCCATATTCAGCCGCGTGGATCAAATGGGACACTTAATTTCCCTCCCCTCTCCCCAGTATGTGCAGTGAGGAGCGAGGCGGAGCCTTGCGGGAGCACATTTGATTACGGCGTATTAATTTCTGTCACTCTCCATGGTGACAGGGGGGCTGATCTCAGACCGCCAAGACGCAACCAAACAGATTAGCGAGAGGACCCTTATTTTCTGCTGTATTTTTATGCATCACTTTTAATTGTCGAGCCATTGAAAGGCCAATTTCCCAGCAGCCACGGCTGCCCTTTACAACTCTGTATTCGTGGTCAATCAGTGGGCAATCATTCCGAAAACACTTTAAACATTAGCCCTTAAAACTTGAAACAGCAATTTTAAATACAACATTAGTGGTCACCACACGAGTTGGTTTTATTCTGTTAGTCTTTATTTTTAGCAGCAAAGCGTTGACTAAATATGCAATTATTTTAAATCTAAAAATTGGGGAAACTAATTACTACTACTTACTTACTTACTACTTACTACTAATTACTACTTGGGGAAACTAACTTCTAGAAACTATTTCTCAGTTGATATATTGCCCATAGTTTAAAGTTAAAAAGTTTGTGTTTTGTATTGACAGTATACTTTAAAAACAGTTAATAGAAAAAAAATGTATTGCTTTAGGCACCAGTATCAGAAAAAACCTAAACAATAAACATCCCTAACTAGAGAGATACCATACATCTCCCATGTTTTTTAAATCAGACTTTCTTTACTCTGGGGAAGAGAAAAAAAAAAAGAAAAAAAAAACCTCCTTGTGTGATATTTCGCTGTGTCCACATTAGCATAAGTGCAGCACTGATCTGCTCCAGGTTGACCGTTTTTAATGGGGTGCATTTCCATTTCACAGAGGACACATGTGGAGGTTGGGTGTCGAGAAGGGCCTGGGGAAGGAGAGGGGAAGGAAAGGGGGAGTCGGGGGGGGAGTTGGGGGGGGGCGGGGGGGGGGCGGAGGGACCAGTACAAAGAGAATGGCAGAGACACTACAATGAGTCCTGTCGCCCTTAACAATGCAGCGAGGACGGGGAAAGGAGCGGCCGTCTTCGTCCCTATACGGCAGACGGGGTTGCAGGCCCCCGTGTGCCACGCAGCCTAATTAGAAGACAAAGCCCCCCCCCCCCCTCCCTCTCTTGCGCTTACCAGCATGCAAAGGGCCCGATCTGAACCACCGGAGAGAGTCTAGAAGGTCCCTCATGTCCTCGCTCCGAGGCCTCAGAGGAGCGTAGGGGACAAGCCGGTGAGTTGTGGCGCCCGAGGGGACGGAGGGCATGGCAGCGACTTGTCACGGACGTCGGGAGGACTTGACCTAGTTGCCGGATTGAGTGCTGGCAGCTGTCTAGTCAACATCCGACAGTCTCTGCGCCCTCCGACTCACGATTCCTCTAAGTGTGCAGGGAAGAAAAGGGTCAAACTTCCAGAAGAAAAAAAGGTCTGACAAACCTGAATTTCCCAAAACACATTTTCTCATGAACACTCGAGTTAAACTTGGACTGTGCCTTTAATCTCTGCCTTCATGTGAACGTTATCTGTGAAGATCTCCAGATCACAGACGCAACAATTTCCTTTTACTAAAATGTTACAGTGAAAGCTTTTCCCACTCGTATGTTTGAAAAATGTTTTGAAACAAATCAATTACGACCACCTAGCATTTAATAAAGGTCAGCTTGTCAAGTAGGAAACAAGGTTAAATAGCAAACTGTCTGGTCTGTTCCTTAGAAGATTAGGCAAAAAAAGCAGCAAAGATCGTATGATAGAAAACATTTTGGAACTTCTAAATCTTCACATCTATGCCAATTTTCCACATGAATGTCATAATCCTCAGGGCTTTCCTTAAACACGATGACTTTCTGCGTGGCAATTAAAAAAGGTTGCCGACACAACAACGAAAAGATCTACTTTGAAACATTTTGAAAATGTCGTTTGTCCCTGATGAAACAGTCGGGTTGCATGATCGACCTTTAAACATAACACCTTCAGTTTATTTAAATGCACAGTCATTTAGGTTACATTTTTAGTTTCTCCTGCATTGACTTTATTAAGTCTTGCTTGCCTTATTTATTGCCATTTCAACAATATTCAAACTAGAAATAAGGGAACCATTAGATTTGTGGCGTTGTGCGCGGTGAAAGGAAGGGTGGTGCAGGCCATTTGTATGCTGCCACTTTCATGAAAGGGCTGTGTTTAATGTACCAAGCTCCACTTAAGGCCTTATTTAAATATACCAAATAAAATTCCCTCTAGCTTTTCAGTTCTCTACACTAGTGTCTTTCATTCTCTGAACTACCTGAATTCCTATTTTGCTTTAAAATGTTCTGACGCTTCATATTCTGAAAAAGCCAGCCTGCGTGACCCACTTTTCCCCTTGTGCGTCCCCTTTTTGCCCATTTCTGTGATTCAGCCAGTAATATTTGAGGTCTTTTGGAAACGTGTCGGTGCCGTGACTAGAATCGAAAAAGAAAACGTCCGCGGATTTAAACAGTGCTTGTCCCCGTCTCCATGCATTTTAATGACAACCCTTCTGGTGGGTGCAGTAGTGTGCGAGAGGTTAAATCCAAGGAAACAAAAGTGGTTAAAATCCACTGGCAACAAATATTCAAATGCAAGGTGGAACCTTTTTATTCATTTTTACAGGGACACGTGTGAGGTGAGAGAGAAGGAAAACAGAGCTCAAGTGGCCAATGCAAATTGAAGCCGCCTGAAAGAACCGTTGACTAATGAACTGCCGGTTCTGTATTACGGATCTAATTTCCATAACAAGCACTGCAACTTTATAGGTGCAGGGGTTGTCTCAAACATCGTACGGTTTAAAAAATAAAAAATAGTGCTACTTTGCTGTGTCAGAGGGGAAAGGCTTAGCTAGCCAACACTCATGTTTGTACTTCCAGAGCAGCACTCAGTTTCAAATTGAATTTATAAATCAGCATCTATGATGAAATCAGATATGCACCCCTCATATGCAACTAGAACATCTTGGATCTTGAGAAGCCAAGAGCTAGTCGCATCGTAAGTGGAACCCAGACTGGGCTCGTAGTGACCATACGGTCCCAGTTGCAGACTTGACTTGGGTGCACTTTGGCAATCTGACACCTCTGAGTGCATGCGTGCCCAGAAACCACAGTTAGTGGTGCCTTCGGAAGATTCTGCTTTTTGCACCTCCTCCATAAGACAATATAATAATCCCATTGGAATCAGCAAACACTTCTCATTTCTCTTTGTTTGGCCAAGCGTCTCAAAAAAGATGAATCAAGATCAATGACATCGAGCAAATCATATTATCTGTATTGAACAACTGTTGCATTTTCGTCAGTATTTTCACAATACATAATACTTAAACCCTGTGTTGCTGCTTCCTTATGAGTTGATTTATCATTTGTTAGAGAAACGATGATCAAGCTAAGGGAGGTCTATTGGGTGCTTACAGTACGTTCCCCTACACTAATAAACATGTGAATATTGGGGGATGCAGTTATTGAAAACATCTTAATACAGAAATGATCGACAAGATACAACACACACTTATTTGAGCCTTCTGGGCGCTGTAACTTCCCAGGTTGGCTTGACATGAATCACTATAATTAGGCTATAAATTCATACCGTAGGATGATAACTCAGATCGAAATAGGTAGCTGGCAAAACTTTGCTCCATCTCAGCTGCCACTGTTAGCATAGCAGTGTTGAGCAGATGGCTCTTTATGTATTTATAACTGTCCAAACATTGTGAGAACCTCTCAGTATTTGAGATCTGTGCACACTAATTAGCTTGATGGATATAAATAAAGCGCTTAAAATTTAGCACGTCGCAAAAAAAACTGTGTGTGTGTGTGTGTGTGTGTGTGTGCCAAAGTTCCCTCGACGTAAAGTGTGGACTCTGCTTGCAGACGAGGGTTTCGCATCAGTGGAAGTGTCTGATAGTATCTGCTTCTAAGCGCCAGCTACCAGTTTACATTATCCAACTATCAGACATGGTTTCATGAGGTGCTCTCAGCGATGCCAGAAAGTTGTCAAAGTGTGTTTTTGATCTTTCCCAGCAGAGGTTTAAAATAAATATACAGCCAAAAAATATGTTGATTGAGATATTTTATGTATCTACATTTATATTATACATGAAGACCACATATAAAAACAAACATGCCACAGTTTGTTTCACATCCAAAAGGTTAAATGTGTGATTAATGCAATAAAGTTGATTAGCAAATCACAGTGATAAGCAGTGACACTGCAAATTATAAATCAGAGATTTTATCTCATGTATCTGCAGTCAATGAGGCATGCCAAAATATGTCTGAATTCCTCCCTGTAATCACGTAATTATACAAAAACCTGTCATGTTTTCATTTTTTTTTTCTTCCGCTGACTGATTTTTTTATATAATGAACTCCCCCCCCCTGTTCCCACCGAAGAGCCAGAGGATTTACATTGCCGTGTGAGACTGCAACGCTGCATGAATTAGAACTATAAGAACGACAGTAACACACAATACCAGATGCCTTGAGGTGAAATAAAACGCCCGAGACCTCAACGGGAGAACATCTTCTCGTGGAAAAAGACAAAACGAAAGCGGGGCGCTAATATCCGGAGACGTGAACCGACCTACAAATGAGTTCACCTTGGTGGTTATAAAAACTTTAATCAGAAGTGCTGGACTGCGACTGACTGCTGATGTCAGGATCTTCCAAAAAACCGCTAACCGCCTTTGAGCGTGATTTCATTTCAATAAGCACCAGCTGCGCTCTGACATTCACACTGTGCAACCACAATCTCCTTAAATTAGGATGAAAGGGCTCGCACACGACGCAAGTTGCAGACACAAATTTTTGTGACACAACAGGTGCTTGTCTTGTGAATAGCAGCATGAAGGAGCTCTTTCATAACAGGTCGACATGCCTGGTGTTTCTGAATCTTTTAACCTCTAAATTGTGACCTGCCTCAGCCGATGGAGCCGGTTCATAGTTACCCCTTGTGTGACACGGACCTGATGAAAGGTGGTCTGTATCTCTGTGGCTTCTCACAGCAACAATTCACCCAGACAGTGCCGGCCCGAGCCTCTTGGGGGCCCTAAGTAGAATTTTATTTGGGGGCCCCCCCTCCCACCACGCACAGTCACCTGTGCTAGAAGATTATTGGCACAAATGTCACGCTATAGTGTTATTGCGAAAATTATAAACGAATACAGTGATGTTATAATACAAAACTAGGGCTGCTTGCAGCATAAGCGAACTAAGCGGCTGCTTGGGGCCCCCTAGCAGCCGCTTAGTTCGCTTATGCCTTGGGCCGGCCCTGCACCCAGAAGTTGTCAATTGACGGCTTTTGCCTCCTTTTTGTGTGTTTTCGGTGGACAATCCTTCTCTTCGGACGATGCTGTTGCTCTGTTTGTCGGCCGTTATCCGCCGGCCAGGCAGTGCCCAGCATGGAGGATAACGTTGTATTCCTGCTTAAGTAGCGGAGGATCCTTTACTCACATCCGGTTGTTTTTGTAACACAGTGATTGTGGGAGAACACCGTCGGAATTTATGGAAAACATGTCCTATTTCGATGTAGATGGATTAAGAAGCCCCCGAGGCTTTTTGACACCAATTCACGCAGGAATGAATGCAAAACATTCTCTGCATGTCACCGACGGGAAGATGTGAATCAACAACATTGTGCTGGGGAAAAGATTACACTGATGAAGTGTGTGCGTTCATCCAAACGGTTTGTTGCTCCTCTTTTTTTTTTTTTAGTTGTTTGGCCTCATTTCTGATGTTCCCATTCCGTCTCTTTGATTACAAGATTGGAAAATAAGTATTTGTGGTTTTTGAAAAAAAACGCACGGGTAATACACTTCAGGTGAGACGTTCCCTTTAGCTTATTAATACAAGTAGAGAGTGCTCCATCCACCTGTAACGCTCTACTAAAAGACACAAGTAAAGTAACTATCTGCACTTTACAATGCTGAAATGAATCAATTGTGTTTCAAGGGATAGTCTTCATATCAACTAATTGCACAATAAATAAAAAAAATTCCAACACAAGAGGGATATTGAATATTCATCCATTTAATTTTCAAACCGTTTTCACTTCAAATGAAAGCTACAAGCTGCCAGCGGGTGGATTTATCTGCAGTTGACAGACGCTGCTCTTTGGGCCATCAGTCTCTGCTGTCATATTTACACGAGGACTTAAAAATCCTTCTGCTCCCACTTAAAACATCAACCACTTTAACCAGGTGGGGAGGGTGAATAAAGGGCTCCGATGGAACGATGCCGCTCTTCCCTCAACCGCAGCACGCTTGGTTTGACACGCCGGCTTCCTCTTAGTTTCATGTGTGAGTTGTCTGTCTGTTTGTTTGTTTTTTCCCCCACCAGATTTAACCTCAATCCAAAACCAACTCATTTGTTTTTATGACAGCACTGCACCAGCTACCTTTTGAGGGACACGTTTAAAAAAAACCATCCTGTGATATTTGGAATGACACAAAATTGCATCAGCGCTGCGGCTGCGTTCGTAGTAGAGTTTGAATCCTGTGGCGCTCACTCTGCCGCGTGCTGACTCATCGTTCACCATGTCGAAGTGTCCCTGAGGAAAAAAAGGACCAACAATTTCTTTCCCCGTGCGCAGGTACATCAGCTCGCCATACAAGTGGTGTACTTTGTTTGGAATATTTATTACGCTAGAACTTTTTTTATTCCCATAGCTTGTGTTCATTGTTCAGGAGCAACCCAACAACATCATCTATAGACTCACGAACAGGTTGGACTTGGAGCGGAGACGAGGAGTGAAAGTGTGCCCTGCTCAGGATGGTGCCATTGTTTCCTGGACGGGTCGATGGCTCGTCTCCGGCACAATCTCCTTCATCACATCTGCAGCTAATCATCCATCTGCTCTCTCTCTCTCTTTATCCCTTGAAGGAGCCCCTCTTAACTGGCTTCGCCTCGTCTCTTTCTCCCGTTGCCCTAATGCATCTTGTCAGAACGAGTGTGTCTGAGTTGCAGCTCTCTCATTTTTGGATTATAGACACTTAAGGGTTTGTTTTTGTCCCCCCCCCCTCTTTCTAATACCTCTGCTCCTTCAACTTTCCTCTTCTTCTTCCCCCCCCTCTTTCTTTCTCCTCCTTACGATAGTATTTCCAATAAGCCTCTTACCCCAAAGCCTCACCTCCATCGTCCTGCGTGAGAATTTGTGAGAATTACCTCGACCGCGCCGCGAAGGGTCGTCGGCGGTCACGCTTTGGCGTTCCGTTTTTCCCGCCGTTCCGAGCGGACGCGCGTCGTCGCTATCACAATCTCTTCCTTCTGCTACTTCAACGAGCTTTCGCCGGTACATTTTGAGGCCAGAGCACAAAGAGAGGGAAAAAAATAAAGCAACAACTCAGCAGGAGTGGCCTACTTAAGCCGGCGGTTTGATGTGTTTCAGCCAAACGGAAGCACAACAGCAGGTTCCAGAAGGACTTGGCTTTTAAACCCCACTGAATGGTCTTCAGGACCCAGGCCGCACAGAAAGAGCAACGGGTTGTCTTTTTTTTTTCCTCCCCCCCCCCAAATCCCCCAAAGTCTTTGGTTTCACTATGTCAATGAATTTGAAATATTTATACGAGGGACTCAAAGCTGCAGTGGGCATTCGTGTCTCTGCATCATCACAACGCATCCGGTTCAAACTGCAACCAGCCCTTTAGCTTGATTTGCGTTTGTAATGACGCACACGCGAGAGTCAAAGTGGGAGATTCTTTGCGGTGTTGTTGTCGTGTCTTCAATGAACCGCCGTCGTTTATTCAAATTTTTCCATTTTTTTTTCTTCTTTCCGTCTCCGCAGGTGGTGGTGTTTGTTCGTTTCTCACATCGCACACACAGGGCGGATGTTCTCCTCCCATCACACGGCTCAGCCCCCACCCCCCCCCCCCCCCCACGGAGCGGCAGAGCCGAGCAGACGGCTGTCCAGACGCCCTGGATCATTACACAGGAATCATACTGTGTGTGTGTGTGTGTGTGTGTGTGTGTGTGTGTGTGTGTGCAGAATGTCTGTTTCTCGATGTCTACACTTGTTTCTTTTCCCGACATTCATCTCCGTGTGTCGTGACCCCCCAGCCAATCGCAAACCACGGATTTGCGTTGGGCTTTGCTGTTTGGGGGGGGGATAAACCCATGCAGTTGAATGTGACATCATTTATTTACACACCAGATAAAATCGTATCTTCGAAAGCAGGGATGATTTGCATTCCATATCAGATACGTTTTTCGATCTATGATGATAACGGCCGAGGGAGGGGGGGGGGGACATGCTGTCTGAACAATGCAATTCACACGGAAAAAAGAAACGCTGAACCGAACACCCTCAGATCTCCAGCCCTCGTACCGACTCCAATTACATTTTGGCATATCAGTACGAGAATACATACTCCAAAGCAAATTAAACCCCTTGGTTAACCAACCTCCCCCCCCCCCTCCTCCCCCCGAGCAATTCAATTCAATGCAGCACCGAAATCACTTTCCTGACTGCACTGCCAATCTCTCCATACGAGGGGAGAGATTCACTCCAGTCTATTTCTGAAAGCCTAATAAGATGAACCCTCACACTCGCCATGCTTAGATAAGGAGACGCCCGAGTGTGTTGAAGTGTTTACAGCGGATCCGACTTGCCTTGCACACACACAACATGTCTTAACCCGTTCATTTCCCTACAAGTGATTCTGCTAACTAATTTTCAACAAAAAGAGCATTAGAAATTCATAGCTTCGGTGCTTTTCACTAAATAAACTATTTCCTTGAGTAGACGTTCCTCGTCTTTTGCATAATGGGGAGCTCAATGTTTAATTCCAGTCAGATCCAGTTTGAGGTTGCTCCCACGTGGCTACTCAGGGTTGCCACAGTAACACTCGAGGGTTAAACCTGAGGAGAGGAGCTGCTGCCGATGAGGAGGGAGACGAGAAAAGAAAAGGTGGTGGGATTGGTGTTCTTCGGCCTTGCATCTTCTTATTGACCTCGTAGTCAGCCCCGAGGCACACTGTTCCACGCTGTTTACCCCGCTTCGGGATCCCGTAGGCCATGTGGCCATTTCATCATGTAGCCTGTTAAATTTCATCGTCGGGTGTGGGATTTCTGCGTCTTTTTTTTCCAGACGCATCGACTTCCCCCCCGAAGTCCCTCACGAGCAACAACTGTCCGCGCGGTAAGCAGCAGCTAAGTGTTTTTTTAAAGGAGGAGGTGCGAATGGAGCCTGCTAGTTATTTGTTAGTGAAATCATTGCGTATAACAGAACTTAACAGAATACCACCCACTATACCTAAGTGTGAGTTTGAGAAATAATAGGAAACACACAATATCAAAATGACAAAAAACTTTAGGTCCCATCTTGTGATTTTTTTGTGCATATTTTTAGAAATACATTCCAGCACCGACCAAAGACTAACTATTTCTAACTTTGATTGCTGCTGTGGATGGATACAGGGGGAAAGCAGTCACACACACACACACACAGTCTTTGTACTTTTACACGGTGTATCGTGTAGCTTTGCTTGGTCGTCGTTAGTCTGTTTGAAGGGATGAGTTCAAGCTTTAATCTGCTTCCGCTCCCAGGTTCTAATCCTCTTCTACACTGACCTCCAGGGCTTAGGACACACGACTAAACAAACCAATCTTTTTTCAGATGATACCATAATAATAATCATCTCCCCTTGACTGCAACACATGCCGCCACGGATCTTAGTAATTATCCCTCCGCCCCAGATGGCAGAATGGGATTGAAAAATCCCCACAAAAATCACGCTTCGCCCGGCGACAGAACGGTTACGCAGCGTCCCGAACATCCAAAGTTACCGTAGCCGCCAGGTAGAAGTGGTTTATCAAAGTATTTGGCGCTTTCCACTTTGGCCCAGGGTTGGGGAACGGAGGGTAACAGATGTCTGTCTGGAGGAAATGTAGGTCAGCGAGTTTCCTGCGCTCCCACTGATCCCATCAGATAAAGAGGAGGTGCACGATGAAGGCACGATGCCCTATCAGATCTGCAGCCCCCATCTTACTTCCGGTGTTTGAGGGGAAAAAGAAAAAAAAAATCCATGTCTTTTGAGACTGCTGGAGAGGCCATGGCAGAGTAATTACTGCAGCACGATATCATCTACCCACACTCGTCCTCTAATGGCAACGGAAGCAAAGTCCCCTTCTGCCCTACTTTTATTTGCCTTTTCTGAAAGCGACACGATTTTTTGTTTAGAAACTGGTTGGATCTTGGTGAATAAATCAGAAAACAAACAAATGATCAGAAGCACGGCTCCAGCGCTGCCTGCGATGTTTATCTGTTTTCCAAAACAGTCCCACGGAATCTTCCACCGAATAATCCCTCTAAGCGAACCCCCTCACGACACACTCGGGTCTGTTTGGTGCCACGGGGGTTAACAAGGAGCTTAACGGTGTAATCCTCAACGGAGGGCAGACGGGTAAACGGTGCTCTTCGAGGACCTTGGCAAAGCCCCGCCCTCCAGACAACCTGCGGGGCACGTCGCTGAAAACCCAACCAATCCTAAACCCTGAAATGTGACCTCCGCCCTTCCCCCTTTGGTCTCGCACGCCGTCATGGATGCCGGCGAGGCCTCGAGGCGTTCCGACGGGACGGGTTTCAGTGTCAGCCGGCTGTGACCCACATGCCGGCTCTGTGGCTAATCCGTTTTTGTTCCATGTCTCTCTCCGAATACCTTTGCCACGTCTAATCCTTCGTGCTGCTTCGCTTTGCGGCGTTGCGATTGCATCTCATCCGTGCATCTTTCCCGACGAGGCCTTTCACTCGTCCCTCATCAAACGCTGTGGGATGCGCGTTGAATCGGAATTTTTTCCCCCCGCAGGCTCGAAAGGAACCAAAGGAGATGGAGTTTCTGGTCATGTTGAAGTGTTGTGTTTTGATCTCATCACCCTGGAATCACTCATACGGAATGCGCTGTTCGCACCCTAAGCACCTGCCTCCGAAAATGACTCCGCACATCTTCCCCCATTAAACTCTGTGCCGCGTTCAACACGTCGTTAGTTCACAACGACCAGCTTTTCTTTTTTTTTGTTTTAGCTAAACTCCAGCCAGCCTGTCAGAACGAATGTGCGCCGCTACAATAAGCACCAACGATTGATTGATCAGTTCAATAAGACCGTTAACACCCAGAGAAACATCAACGTTGACATTTTTATTTCTCCCGGCGGAAAGGGCAAGATTAGAGATGAAATGTGGAGGTCCACTTCTGGCTCCCGGTTTCTGGCTTCAGCGACCTGACTGGATTTCACACCTGATACTGCAAAGAGCATACGCCATATTCATGGTCTTATCCTCATGGGAAACCTACTGCATGCACACACGCGCGAGGTCGGAGCCCCTCGAGCCAGTTATCAAGCCAGGATTTTAATAAATTGATGAAGCTTGGGTTGAGTTGATCTTAAAAAACAATAATGCAACATCAGAACCAGAAGGTAAATGTTTCAAGACCTGTGCTCTGTTCCATGAATACACAGTAATTCAGTAAAAAATAACTACACCTCATTTATCATCTCCTTTTTTTTCTATCGTCCATGACCTTTTATGATAAAGTGTGTGGAACCTTCAGATCCGCTTATTAAAATGTCCTGTATAAAGCTCACAAGCCCCTTCAACTGTTAATAGTGTCCATTTCTTGTGTCACCGTCGCTTATATGAGAGCAGTAGGCAGATTTTCCATGAAGGACGAATAAATAAGGCAAAAACCAATTTGTGCCGTATCTCACTTTCAAGGTCAGACTTTTGCACATTGTTCGATGGGCTCTGGACTCTGACCGTCTGACACCAATTTAGAAAACGGGGAGATAAAAACAAGAATTTGATGATCTTGATGAACTCCGAGATTTTTAATTAACAACCAACAATCGTGAGTGTTGATGAGGATGCAACCCCGTTACAGCTGTCGATTATGTAAAAGATGAACTGATTTTTCAGATAAAATTTTTTTTTTCCCGACTGGGTGTGGCGAGTGTGTATCAGTCATTCTCTCCCCCTCTCACACACACACACACACACACACACCCGTACCTACTCAACAGATTGCTGTCCGGCCTGCTGTTTGGACCGCTGTGCATCACGTCTCAGCATTCCAACGACAGCTTTGAATTGCTTATCGTGCAGTTCCGCTCACACACGCAACCGCAGCAGCAGCAGCAGCAGCCGACCAGGGGAAATTATTGTCTGTCGTTCCTTGTTGGCTGCTTTGACGCCTGGCGGGTCCATTCGTGGTGCCGCTGACACTGACAGAGTAGTTTGGGGAGTTTCTCTGTTTGAAGTGCGGTGGCCCGGCAAGTTGCGTGGCGAGTTGCTCGCAACTTTTGCTGCGCGCGAGCAAATTCACACCTGCAGTGCTCACTGCCATGGAGGCAGGCGAGAGGCTGGAGGGAAGCACGGGAGCTGCAGGTTTGACGGGTATGGAAGGACGGGCCTGACCTTCTTCTTTGTTCAAATATCATCTACGTACGACGGCACGTTGTTGTGAAACCTGCTTTCTATTTTTAATCCGTCACGTATGTGCAAAAGGCTCCGAGTCAGCGCAAACAGGTTTTAGACAGGGGTGAAAAACATTACTGAAGCATTAATCCAAAAAAGGTGGAGAAAAATAGGAGGCGGGGGGATTAAATTGAATAAGTAGAGAGCTGGGAATCTGGATAGCTGTAATCAACCCATCATAAATGTTTATGACATAAATGCACATTAGCAGAGGAGCAAGGGACTATGAATGTTTTCCATTTGTCCTTGTCCCTCTTTGTCTAGAGGATATAAACGCATGCAACTGCATCATGTTGAGGGGTCGCATGGTGAAAGTGTGCTCTTTCTGCACGTGCAACGTGTGACTCCTTTCACACACACAAACTCGCGAAGCAAATTGAGCGAGAGGAACCAGAATTCCGGCCCGAACTGGAGCCGCCGGGTTAAACGGCTTTGGCCGCGCGTCACTCAACGTGGGCGACAGTCGTCGAGGAGGAAAACGTCCCACGTTTGTCAGTCACTTAGTGACGGACGCCTCCGGAGAGAAGCTGCCCCCCCCCTCCCCCGCAGAACCCGAGCCGCCTGTGAAAAACAGCGCCGAGCGTTTCAGCGCTGCCTTTCACAGGCACGCCGCAGATGCCTTGTGGGTAAAAATAGCGACGAGGGCGTTAAAAGAGCTCGGCCCCGCGGCGGACGCGACTTCCCCTTTTGTCAGAAACCAAGCGTATGATTTGGGCGAACAACCAAGGACGGGACAAGAGCAGGGACGAGCGCGAGGCCCTGCGCTGCGGTGAGTTACCGTTTGTTTGGATGGGCATCTAGGGTTCCGCTTACCTGCAAGTCTCACCTGATGCCTCCGGACATTCCACAGCCGGCGTCTGAGCTGAGCTGATCTGTGCAAACGTCAACTTAAATAAATGCGCATAACATCTCCTCTGTGGACACGTGACGGGCGCCAAGATTTGATATGAAGAATATTAAATTAAGATAAAATATGATTTCAGGCTTTCTCGCTGAAAAATGGCCTGGAAATGAAGCCTGAACAGAACAGATGTGATCATCAGAACGCGATTCATTGGGCGGGAACGTGCGATCGGCCCTCTCCGATATCTGTGCACGGTCGATCACATGTCGTCTTTGAAGGGGATCATGAAGACAAGGCCGGTTAAGTGAGCCTGCTAAATAAAAATAACATTTAAAAAGAGGTTTATAATCTTAGCTGTGGGTGTCAGCTAATGCCAATTCTGGCATTAATTATGGAGAGGAAATATTTGTCGTGGGTAAACTGAGATGGTGATATTCTTTTCTTCTCACATTTGAGTCATTTCAGACTTGCATGGCCTCTGGAAAAAGTGTGTCATTTCCTGTCGGTTTGGTTTGAACTTGTGACCGTCGTTCCCCTCTGTGAAAGCAGTTTGTCTCAAGACGACACATTTTGCGACGGTTTTTCCAGACGCGTGAAGCCATCTTGCAGTTTTACTGGACACGGATGAATTGTTCTCTTCGGAGGGGGTCTGCTGCCTCGCGTTCCTTTTAAAAACCTGCACATCAAACCACCGTTAGCCACAGCTTCTTTTAATAGCTGACACATGCAATTAATCTAATCTTCTACCTTCCCGAATGTGATTAATTCAAAGTTAGTCCTTTTTCTTGAACTCAAAAAAGGTCATAAAAGGGAAGGTGAATACTGCCGATGCGGCAGATGCCTATGAAGAATCATCAAATTCAGCGAGAAGCTTTGATGATACCCGGCTCCCTCGGTTAGGCCGAGATAACAAAGACGTTGCCGAGGTGCACTTTGAAAGGTCAAAGCGGCGGAGGCGACCCTTCCCGTTATTAGGTCGCCGTATTCTCGAAAAAACGACGGATTACCGCAGCCCGGGATGTTTGTGTGAGGCCGAAGGGCGCGACAGCTTTAAAAAAAAAAAAAAAAAAAAAAGAAAAACGAGCGCTGCCTAAATGAGGCATAACGGATGCGAGAGGGACACACGTGTGAGCAGCCCGGCAGGGAACATCGCTTCCAGCGACTCCCGCGTTGCATTAGTGATGATTTTCCAGGCGGAGCTCACAAAAGAGCCTTCAGAGCTCCCGCCAAACCCCGGAAAAGCCCCCCGAAAAACAACAGGCCACGTGCACGCTGGCGAGCTTCTACCCGACACACAGCTTCACACGTTGTTATTCATAACAACCGACACTGGCCAAATCTGGGAAATATATATATATATAATATATAGGTCATTCCGGTTCTAAAAACGTCTGTCTCCCTTGGGCTCGCCAGAGCATGAAATAGACTTTACATCACGTTAGCCAAGCAACGACAACCAGGAAACGTTCATTTTTCATCCTCCTTTGTTGCTGGAATCTTAAGATATGGCGCTTGTCTCTCCTTGCTTGTTCCCTCCACGCGTTTTCAACTTTATGACCGGAGTAAGATCTCAGCAGTTGGGTGGCAGGTTCGACCTGCGAGGCTAAAGTCGTGCGTGATCAAGTGTACAACGCTTTTCACCTTTGAGACTTCCTCCACGCTGACAAGCGGGAATCCAGGCGTGAATTTCAAAAACTCTTTATCCAGTCACATGACCTGTTTACAAAGCCACCCCCCCAACTGGTTGCAGGTAAAATAGAATATCCCCTCTTCCTTCGGGCGGCGGCTGCAAAGCTGCACATGATACCCAGAAATAAGCCGCTCTCGCCGCCATCGTAGCGATGACATCTTGGACTGCAGTTTGTGGAGTTCTCACTTGCAGAAAAAAAATCGGATAAAAAGCAGGGAGGAAGTTTGTAGGGCTCCATTTGCCGTAATTTGGGGTTTACACGCTTACCAGGCGCTCTCCCTGCACAAGCGCATTATCAGATGTTAAATCTCCATTTCCAATGCGTAAAGCTTCCCCGGTGGGCGTCCTGTTTATTTAAGCCTGCAGGGCGGCAGTGGTGTGCCTGGTTTTTGGTACAGCCAGCAAGGAGGGCCAAACGGCACGTCCACTCGAACCAGGGGGGGTGTGTCAAAGAAGCACAATTACAGAGGAGAAGGGAAGAGCGGGATGAATGATCATGGAAAGAGGAACAAGGAGGAGGGCATTAGTCATGTGGCTTCTAATTTTGGTTTGGGCTGGAGAACTACTTTGTTCCACTGCGGCCTTTCAGGCTACGAGGTGGCCTGAGACCGAGTTATTGAACTCCACCACACACACACACACAAGTAGCACAGGGGTAAAATAGTATTTTGCACGTTGCTTAGAAATACGGTTTGTCGTGTTAAAAAAAAAAATAGGAATGTTATCCTTTTAGAATGTAATCCAACTTCCTGGTGAAAATCTAACAAAAAAAAAATCCAGGCAGCCACAGGAATAAATGTGAATAAATGAAGGGCTCGCATGCAAGTCGAGTCGAGAGCACAACAAAGGGAAGCAGGGCTCAGATCCAAATTAGAGGCAAGATGAAGATGTGAAAAGATCAAAACCGAGGAGGAATGAGGGGGAAGAAACACTGACATCCAGCTGTGACACACAATTACATTTTAAAAGACAATGAACTGGAGCCAAAAGGCCTGTAACTTGAATTGGAAGTAATAAAGAAAAAGATTGAGACAGAATCAAGAAAGCTCCACACAGAGTGTACATGTATATATATATACATCTTCATTTATTTTAATATTTAAACCCACTAAAAGTTGTAAATACAACTTTTGAATGAAAGGCACGGGAAAAGAAATCAGACAATGCTGATATACTCAAAAGAAAAATACAGTACAAAAGTAGACGGTTACGCACTTACAAATCCCTCCAGGTTTAAACGTCCTCCGTACGGAGGGGGGGGGGGGGGGGGGGGGGTGACAGGGCAAAACTATATCAGACACGGAGAAAAAGGGTGGGGGGGGGGCTTGAGAACCAGAAACCCATTAGGCAAACTACTCTTTATTGCTTTTCCTGACTGACCCGTACCGGGTTGTTGGGCTGGCCGTTTAGCATCTGATCCACAACATCGAGAAAAGATCGAATACACAACGAGCTGCGGGGATCCAAATCCAAATCTGGCTGCGTTCGTGATTATGCTTTAATCCGCCGGTGTAAAAAAACCAACCAACCAACCGTTCCCTTAAATAGTGCCGAGTGTTTAAAATACACAGAAACAGAAGCATCAGGGCTGCACACAAAAACAAAAAACAATCCTGGCCACAGTCCATTTCCGGAGGAAGGAAGTCATTTAGAACATCTTCATTTTCCTCCTTCATTCATTCCTTCGGAGAAGTTAGAGAAAAGGGTTGATTTACTAAACAGACATTTAAAAGATGTCGCCGCATTGTGGAGTTTCCTACTCCGCAAAATAATCTCTTCCCAACTCAATGAAATGTCGTATGGGACGTTAACAAAGCACAGGGGGGGGGGGGGGTGCACATTACGGCTCCTTTGGACAGCTCTATTGGGGAACAACTGGAGGGAAAGGGGGCTGTCACTGTGCACTGCTCGTGGTACTTAATATTACATATAGCCTCTTTGGTATAGGCACATCTGCATCAGGGGATTACCAACGTCCAATTATTCCCTTCCTTTTCCTA
Organism: Apeltes quadracus; assembly: GCA_021346845.1. Taxonomy (NCBI): domain Eukaryota; kingdom Metazoa; phylum Chordata; class Actinopteri; order Perciformes; family Gasterosteidae; genus Apeltes; species Apeltes quadracus. Next base: position 10,426,387 of record CM037914.1, read on the forward strand.
TGTGCAGCTGTCTCACTCCAACTGAGAAGAGGACAAAAAACAATAAAAAACACACAGACAGAAAAAAAGATGATTGCCACAATCCTGGAAATCAAATGATTGATTTGAGTAGCAGGAAATTACTTGTATTCGCTGTCAAGGGTTCTCTTTTTCTCCTAAATGGAAACCAACCCGCTGTAGCTCGGCCTTCCCAGCCGGCTGACAAAGCAAAGACTTACGCTACCTTCACCTTTCCTGCAGCCAAGCTAAAAAAAAAAAAAAAAAAAACAGCTGTGCCACAGCAGAAACGTAAACACACCAATGTTCCTCTAATTCAGCCCTAAATAAAATAAAACACAAAATCCTGGGGGGGCAAAACGAAAGCGGTGTTAAATGCTGTGGAACAGAACAGTTCTGATGGATGGAGGAGGACGGACGGGGCCGCGCCAGAGCCCTTTTCTCAGCGCCACCCCTCCAAAAAGGATGGCCGCCCACCCCGGGAGACGAGAAGGTACCTCCATCACCTCTCTGTCCTGGTTCCAACTAGAATCTCCTCTCGCTCTCTCAGAGGGGAGCAAAGACGGGTTAAAAGCCGGAGCTTTAAACACGTCGGCTGTGAAGTCTGGATTCCTGCAGGCGTCCTGGTCAGGCGGGCCAAAGAGGAGCCAAAGAGGAGCAAACGCCTCCCCCCACCTCCCCCCATCCGTGACAAAAGAACCAGGGCCTCGAGAGTTCAGCGGGTCTCAGGGCGTCGGGGCCAACGCCCGGGCGCCGTTCACTACCTGGCCGCGGCCGAGGAGGAAGCGGCGGCCAGCTGTGTGAGGTATTCGCGCAGCTCCTTGGCCGCCTGGAAGCGGCCGTAGCGCTTCTTGGGTCTGGTGCACTCGTCCAACAGGGCCAGCAGCTGTCCGTCTTTGGCTACGTGGGCCGGGGGGTCGTGCAGGAGGCCGCCGGTGGTGCCCCGCCACGTGGCGTACCGGGACAGCAGGTTCTGGCACACGGCGTAGTAGTTGTGGTCCACCGTGACCCGGGAGCAGAGGGACTCCTTGGAGAAGGACAGGCAGGCCTCCCGGTCGCACTCCTCGAAGCGGCTCTCGTACCACGCGTCGAAGCTCTCCGGCTTGTCTGCAGGGAGAGAGAGATCAGTTGAACGAACACGCCGCAAGAAAAATAACGTGCACAGGTCATAAATAGTCATCAGGTGAATATGTAACGGGTGCATGATGAAAGTATTGTTCCATCACAGGCCAGTAGGCGGTGGTCTACTTCAGACCAGCCGGAGGTTCACATTTCAAACGGCTTCTCGGCTTTTTCGTCAGCCGTTTACAAAATGTCAAAACGGCTCTACATGGGACATTTGAAGGGCGACTGATTTTTGCGAGATTACAACCAACAGCTCCCATTTGATTCCAAAGCAAATGTTTCGCCAGGACATCAACCGGAACAGAACCCGACGGGGCCGCGGTGCCGTATCTGACAACCCAGAGGCACAAACACGAAATCCCATCTCAAAAGCACACAACTCTGCAACCTAAACTTTCATTTGACAGAAATAAAAACACTTTCCAGATTTATTGAGCAAATAAAATTCTCTCCAGCTCATTTCCCATTGCTTTTTCTTCTTCACAGAGACTGTGGGAGAGGGAGCCCAGGAAATAACCTGAAATGATGTGAGCCATTCAAAATAAAAAAAGCAGATCAATAACAGCGTTGGGGAGCAGAGGGGGGGGGGGGGGGGGGGTGAGGGGGGCAGAGGATGCAAACACATAATCAGCGTATCAGTGGTGTAATGTACTTCTCCTCTGGCTCATCAAAACAACTCAATCAAACATCCTCGCCCTGTTAGCAAGGGGGGCCTTGTGCAACCTCCCCTCCCTCCCTCCCTCCCCCACAAGGAGGAGGGGGCACATCAACCTCAATCAGTGAGGGTGATGGAGATGGATGTGCCCGTTTGTGGGTCAACACACACACACACACACACACACTAGAAGATGGTGAACTGAAAGCAATTAACGTGTCCGAGCGAACAATGCATCACACACGTCGGCTCTGATTGACAGGTGGCATCGGGAGTGACGTGCACGCGCACATGCACGGAAAGAACAGCTTAAGAGGACAGGCGGAGAAGGTTGTTACTCAAGGACAGTGGAAAAAAAAGCCTCTTCCATTTGCACCCTGATTCCTTCTGTTCTTTTTTTCTGCCCGCAGCAGGAGTAGAAGAAAAAAAAGGCTAGAACATTTCCAAAGCAAACTACGCCATTTCCAATTCAAATAAGTGGGAGAGCCGTCGGGCCGCCTGGCCTCACTCGCACCTTCCACGCTGAGGAGCTCGGGACTTTCGCCTCGCTGCTCCGCCTCCGCAGGGCCGCACTGACAGAGGGCACTGGGTCCGAAGTGACTGTTAGCGTGGCCTTGCTAGTGGCCTTCAAGAGCACGAGGCGGTTTTAACAATGCATGCCTGCGTTAAGAGAGCATTATTGAATGTGAGAGGATGCGCGTGTGTGTGTTTGCGTGGGCTTGCGAGCGATGCTGAAGGGGAGAGGAGAGACGGACAGCGTGTGTTTCCAAAAAAAAAAAAAAAAAACACTCGTGGTGAAGCGTGCTACAAACGGCGGCTCTGATAGTGGGGACGGGCTTTTCGCTGTGTGCACTCCCGTCACATGGGAGGGACACGTCTTCTTCCGCTGTCGGATCTGGCAATTTGGCAAAGTGGCACTTTATCTCAGCACGAAGTCATCGCAGTACATCCACTTTAACAAAGAAATAAAATTAAAAAGACGCTATACTAACACACATCCAGACAATAGTTCATATCTGCCACGGGGCACAATGGCGGAGCCTCGACACCACAGTTTATCACTTTAATAGGATTTTTGCGGAAAGGGATAAATCTAAAGAGCCGGACTGGGCGGTCGTCCTTCTTTGAAATAGCCGCAGAAAGAAAGGGGGACAAAAAGGGGTAGAAAAACCAGCACACAGTGCGTGTGATGTATAGCTCTCTCTGTCGTCTCAGATTTATTCTGAAAAACACTAGGAGAAAACCCCTCCCCCCCCAAAAAATAGGGCAACGGAGATGGCTTGTTATCCGAGCAGTCTTTGCTTTGAAGCGGACGAGCTGCTGAAGAAGTGCGCTTCGAAGAAGAGAGCGCTTGCAAAGTTGCCCTCGGCCAACCGTCCCTGGAGACCTTTTTCTCAAACCATCATCGCTGCCTCGCGAGCTCATGTTAGTTTTTTTTTTTAACGCAGCGTTTTGACTTCAAGCTGCGATCAGTGTTTGACTCCCACGTTGACTCTCTGTGGCAAAGAGGTTAAAGAGGTGGCGCGCAACTTCATGTGTCATGAACGCAATTAATTATCACTTTCAGTTTTGGAAAGAAAACACCAATTACATCTCGACATAGTCCTAAGTGTTGACACAAACGCTGTGAAATGAGGTGCTTTCACATCATCGCGTAGCCCCGAGGGGTAGAAATGGTTCAAAGGGTGCGACGCACACGCACGCACGCATGCACACTAATCGCCATAGCAACTACGAGCCGAGGGCTGCGCGCTGCGTGCTGGGGTACCGCCACTCACTCTGCTTGATCAGCCTCTTGTCCGCCACCAGGACGTTCTCGGCGTCCACGACGATGACCTTCCCGTCGCGAGGGCCGACCGCGAAAGTTGTCGAAGCTGACGTCGAGCAGGTAGAGGGCGAAGTCGAAGTCGTTGTTGGTGAGCTGCTCGGCGATGTCCATGAGCTGCCGGGCCAGGTCCACCCTCTTCTCCCAGGGCGCGTTGTAGAAGCTCCACAGCTCCTCGCCCACGTAGTTGACGGCGACCATGCGCCCGCACGCTCCCAGGTACTTGGCGAACGGCCAGCCTTCATCCGACGGGAAGCTCTGGGTGGGAAGAAAAACAAAAAACAATTTTTTAATTAGAAAAATGAATAGGGAGACGTCGGGCCGGATGATTTAGAGTTGGCTGAAAGAAACAAATTCCCCCGTTGGCTTCTGAAAGCAAAGGGCTAACACAGAAGCTTCATGCTGTCAAACAATATTCGTTTCACTTGCACAGAAACCAGCCTGCAAATAAGAGACAAAAAAATCCCAGACATCAAAACACAAAGTGGCCGTGTGCTGCCTTGGGTCATTTTTGATACCCAAATTCTAAGCATTTCCAACGTGCGTGAGTATCACAGATCCAATTTAATAAAAGAAAAAAAGAGCCAGTTTGTGTTACAGCCGTCGTACGCTGCAGTGCTTCCTGAGGACTGATGGGAGGCGATTTGTGGTGGCGCATGTTAGAAGTAAAGCCTGATGTGGTGTGATGTGGCGGCGCAGCGACTTAAACTGCTGCATGGTGTTGACTAACCGCGTTGATGCAGTTCGGGCATGCTGACAAGAAACTGTGTAATGCAAAGCAACACCGCTGGCAGGAATACCACGTACTTAGCTAGCGGTATTATGTTGTAATTAATCACTTTAATAACAACGACACCGCGAGCAGGAAGTGGCATCCTCGCTGCACCGGATAAAACAATCTCTCTCTCGCGGGGACGACATTCTGCAGCGAAAAAGGGGAGAAGCTCCCTCTTACAATAAACCTCTCTGCCGTAGGCCTCCATCTCACCCCCCCCCCCACACCCACCCACCGCCATATGCCGGCTTAATGATAGCCCAGAATTCCTACGTATCGAATCTCTCATGGGCTGCCATTGCTGGCAGGAAGCCGCAACAGACGGAACCTGGAGTCCTCAGCAACCGTCCTTCTCGGAAAGCCAAGAGCCCCGTAGGTGAGCTGCTGTGAACCTCTGTGACGGGTCTGCGAAAGAATAAACTCCAGCCGCACAGCCGCTGTATCTCGAAGACAACAGCTGGACTTGTGCACAGGGGGGCCGGGGAGTGAAAAAAGAAACCGTGGCTCGTCGAGGGAATCCATTGCTTCCAAGGTGCACTCGAACAGGCCCTGCTCAAACCGCGCAGTCTTCGCCCCTTTCATCACTTCCCTGGACCGATCTATAAAGTCAGCGTAACTTTTTAAATGGACAAAAACACGTTCGCCTGCCTGTTGGCCGTCGGCTTTCTGTGCCGTCTTACAAGTTGAATAGCATCGTCATGACGCCGCAGTTACAGATTATTATTGGTTTCATGTCAACACCTCATATTCACGTAACAGTGTAACATTTAAAGTGAAATAAAATGCTGCATGAAGCTCAACACCTACAAATGCACAAACTGCAGGTACTTTAATACGTGCATGACTGCGTGCTGCGTAATTAATGGACAATGCAGGATCTGATTGGATAAAAGGGATCTTTAACGCAATCAATCGTGGGCCAGACAAAAAGTCTGGTGAGGAAGCACTATTGGCTTCCGGCAGCCCGTCCGTCTCCTTTAGCCTTGGCAATGAATCATCCCAATTTCCCCCAAAAACACTTTGCTTTACGGCACACTTCATTATCTGGTATAGAAAAACTAAATAAAATAAAACTAAATAGCGACTGCTCTCGCTACACGAGCACCGGCTGGAAAGTAAACAATCCCAGACTACTCGCACGCCAACATGAGATTTTAGGATTAGAGAATTAACAGGCTAAATATCTAAAATGGCTTTCTAATTTCTGAAGTTGGTCTATAAAGATTAGGTTGAAGCCGGATCAGTTGGGGAGTACATCCCTATTAGTCCCGCTTCCCTTTGACCCAGATTCAAACCTCAGATCGCTTTATGCCGCGGCAAATCCAAGCGGCTCTCCGTCCCGTTGACAAAACCTCCGCCTGTCCCACGTTCGGGCTAAACCTGCTCCATCGAAACACCACCCTCCCTCGCTCGGCCCCCCGCAGGGCGGACTGACAAATGGGGGGCGTGTGGGGACAGACTGGAGAGACTAACAGGAGTGTCTTTTGCTTCTCCGCTCCAGTGGACAGGAGGAACAAGCCAGCAAGGACCTGCCTGCTAAACACATCTCTCTCTCCTCTTTGTTGTCGGGCTGCGGCCTGAATAGGAGCGAAAGTAGAGTGACGGCAGATGGAGGGGGGGGGGGGGGGGGGGGGGCAGGGCGCTAGGATGAATGCCCTCGGGGTACTTTCAGCCACTGTCAACCGCTGCTGTGAGAACGCCTTCATGTCCGCCCAGCACCTCGTCCGCAGGGTCCCAGCGTACATGTTGATCGCCGCGCTGCGACCCGACAGCTCTCTCACACACACACACACACACACACACACACACATCTTACGGGCTTTTTTTGCAGCAAGTCGAAAAGGTGGAGGGTACCGAGCCGGCGTGCAAAGGGGGCACCAGAGCTTCGGATCCAAACTCCTATGGCGGCGCTTGATAAATGCCCCACGTATCCCACCAATCACTCGCCGTTAGCGCTCCTTAAACGGTTACTCTGCAGAAGTCATTAGCGTCTGCAATGAGGCGTAGAGGGGAGGGCAAAATAAATTTGAAACGCCCGCCCCGATGCTACACCCACTGCAGTTGCAGAGTAGAATTCGGGAGGGCCCGTGTGTGTGTGTGTGTGTGTGCGTGTGCGATTGTACTAGTCACAATATCGGCCGATTGAAAAAATGCTAAGGCTGCAAAAGTGCCAATGTCACATCTCAGCAGCTTTTAAAGGAAGTCTCATCACTTCTTGTTCCCGTCGTCTGCGGCTTAGTAAAACCTCTACCTCAAAAACCTGGAGCCAAATCCTCGCTCCCATTTTCCGTTTAAACATTCATTTTTTTTGCACACATTCCTTGCAGTGTTGCAAAAATAAGGAGCCTGGCCCTGCAGACAACAAAAGCGAGGCTGCAAAAAGAAAAAAAACTCTTTACGTGCGACCTCGCGGTGACTTAATTGGCCTGATGGACGGCAGTAGCACGGACTGCAGGGCGTTTGTGCTTTCACTCCCCTCTCTGTGATACAACAAACACACTGGCATTATGTTGGGGGGGTTGGAACTGTTGGAGTGAGCTGGAAATGAAACCGGGCCACAGACAAATGGGCAGCCTCTGGAGAAGAGGATGAAACGAATGGAGCGAGAGGCACAGGAACACACACCTGCGTCCTGACATCTGCCGACAAAGGCATGCCCTTCTACCGGGCCACTCGGGGGCGGGCGTCTATGCAGTGTGTGCGTGTGCGTGTGTGTGCGTCTGTGTGAAACAGTATCGAAGTGCATGTGAATGAGAACATGCAACGTGACCGGGGCCGATAACAACCTCTATTCAGTGGCTGAGTAAACACAAACGGCTCCCGAGACATTGCCTTGGCGGGTCTGCAAAGAACACTAGTCTGTCAAACGCGCACAGAGCGTGCACACCACGGACACAGAGCCATGTGTATGGTTGCAGGTTTTCAGAAAAAGGGAAAAGGAAATGAGCCATTTGCTACAAGGTGTTTTGTGTGCGCGCAGCTCATGAAAGGCCCGGTGTGGATGCTGTTGATTAAAAAGAAAAGAAAAAAAAACGCCCAGCTTCTTTTTGAAATGAGTTGAGACAAAGACGAGAGTCTGTGGGGATCAAAATTGAGTTGAGCGCCAGGTGAGACTCAGCGAATGATGCTGCAGAATGAACGTCATTCAGCCCGTTTATCAGAAGGGGGGGGGGGGGGGGGGGGGGGAGTTCAAAGAGCATCATGTCGCAGTCTGGAGCTGGCAGCCGTCTTGGGAAGCAGTGAGGAGCTAAGTGAGGAGGACTGAAAAAGGACAAAATCAAAGACAGAGAGGTCGGGCAGACGGAGAAAATAGAACCGCGGCACGGCCGGCGTGGAAGGATGTGCGCATGATTCAGTGACTGCGATGGGGTTGGCCAGGTCTTCACATAGAGGCGAGAGAGCAGGAGGGGGAACGAGAGCCCCGGGCAGAGCAGCTCAGGGTGTCTAGTGCACACTGTGCTGCTCTAGACCGCCCCCCCCCTGCGAGAGAGCGAGGAATGCATTAAGTCACGACTAGCGCTGTTGACTCAGTCTAGGTGGCATCGCCGCCCACGCGGTTGAGGAGGAGCCAAAGCGAAGCTCTGCCTCGGGCCTGAGGGCTGCTGGTTTGAGGCCTACTTCAAGGGTTCTGTATTTCAGTTCAGCTGCCAATTATCCAGGGGGGGGGAGGCAGCTGTCACCCACCTTACAGTCCAACTTCTCTGCCGAAGAGGAAACACTGAGAGGACTGCCAATTGCGAGGATTTAAAATGGTGAAGACATGAAGTCTATACCCCCAGACCCCCCCCCCCCCACATCTTCTCCAACAGGAGCGAGGTGTCTGCCGCTTTAATGCAGAGGGCTGTTTTATTACTGCGGACAGGCTGGAGTGCTAAAAAGCATTATCTTGCTTCACGTGAAGCCCTCGGCTCTCCAGGGGACACCGCAGGAAAGAACCACTTGTTCCCGATCCGGAGCGGCCATCTTTTAAAAACGGGGCCCGGAGACTTTGTGAATGAGGTTGGACTCTTGCTTACAGCATCTTTAGGGCCGGACCACGCGGTGGGTTGGGCGGCATGCTGTAACTATAGGAACTTGGGGGAGCGAAGGTGGGGTAAATCTAAAAAAAGGAGTTGGTGGGTGGGATGTGTGTGTGTGTGTGTGTGTGTTTGTGGGGGAGGGTGGGGGCAGCCACAGGCATTTAACTAACCAAACACAGCTGTCATGCATGCGTCCTTTGTATGTGTGCGTGTTTGGAAAGAGAAAGGATTATGGTAACACAAGCAGTCAGACTCATTCAAATGTGGTGAAAACACCACAAGGCTCTGGTTTGTACAACACACACACATTCATTCATACACAGCACCTCCTTCTCGTCTTTCCACCAGGGCCTCCATCCAGCGAGCCAAGAGAGGGGAGTCGGGCCCAGATAACTCCCCGTCTTATCCTAACAGGATTCAGTCTGCACACAAAGGCCTATAGGAATAATGAAAGGGGGTTTGGGAGCACTTGAAGCCGGGTTAAGCGCCGTACACAACCTCCTCTCTCATGTGCTAAGAGCGTCCCAATCCCCCCCAGACCCCAAAACAAAAAGGTTCTAAATCAGAGACCAGCAACTTAAATACTATTTACCGGTGGACCTCAGCCACTGAGCCGGCCTTAGAGACAGAAGCCTCTCGCTTAAGCCGGGATAGCATGCAGTGTCTGATTAAAAGGAAAATAAATAAATCAAACTAAAAACAAAACCAGCTTTGATCCCCTTTGTACAGAAGCACGACCCAGAAAGCCAGACCATGCAGCTGCATGCGTTTCCTACAGGCTGAAACCCATTGCATGCTGCGTCAGGAGATAGTTAAGCGTACAGACGGAATTCTGGTTTATGTCATGCAATCCACTACCAAAAACTAAATGCATGCTCTCAAACACGGCTGTGATATCTTCTATCTTATCCAGCATATTGTAAAAACAATAACACCGTTGCCTCACTTTGTGCCGAGAGGCATCCTGAATTTATACTATTTACTTTGGCTCAGTTTCCTAAAGTGGATGAGCATCGCAACAGATTATGCAGAACCTCATTAAATCAATACCGTCCCCACCCACCTCCCCCACCCCATCTCAGAAAACTGCACAGGCTCCCAGTGAGTTGCTCACAGCGCTGTTAATGTTTTCTTCAGCATCCGGGTCAAGATGCTGGTGTTCTACAGAAGAAGTAAAAAAACGTGAGCGGTTGCGCGAGAGGTTAGTGCGGCATGTTGAATGCGGTGGTGGATTTGTGGAAGGTGGAGCACACATTTGCGTCTGGAGGAGCTGATCGAGTTACCCCCCGCAGGCCTGTCACTTCCCATTCTCAGCTTCACTGGGCAAACGCAGGGCCGAGGACCAAAACGTGTGCGAGCGCAGTCACATGCTCCTTGCCATCTCGCCGAGCTCGATGACTCGGAAGGGAGAACTAGGCCGAAGCTGACTAATTTAAGGGGTCAGGCCGGACGTAGTCCACACTGACGCAACCATCAACCTGATGAATCCAGTGAGTCACGGAGACGAGGATTCGCAAATAAGGATCGACTCGGAAGCGAAAGAACCACCCCCTTTTCATACAAACCAATAGAAAGGTTAAAAAAAAACAAAAAACTCTCCGACACTCACCGATTTATATCAGCAACAGAAAAACAAACGTATTTGTGGAAGATCGAGGACTGCAGCACGGGCAGAGAGGAAATGGAGGACTTTGTCAACCCCAAAAATATTTGTTTTCCTCAAAGCCAAATTGCCTTCCTCGTCACACAGGAGAGGCGGTTGTTTTTTTTTGTGATATATATATATTAAATAAATAAAAGTGCCTGCTTTTTTGTGCCGCAGGTAGACGCAGTAAACGCACAGTCGGACGGACCCTAAAGAAGCAGAAGGAAGCGGTTTGCCTGCTTTCTCCGGGTGAAACGGGGCCGATTTACTGCCTGTGGCTCCAGGGCTCGAAAACATGAGAGAGAAGGCAGCTCACCGAGCACACGGCGGAAACATTATTGACATTGTTCAACGGCGTTAAGCCAGAGGAGAGAAGTGGGGGGAGAAAAAAAAATTAAAAAACACAAAAGCAACCCGAGTAGCCAATGACGGCACAGAGTGCTATCGACGTCTCCAGTTTACTGAAGCCAGATGAAAACAGCGGCTGACGAGAAGTCAAAATCAGATCAGGTGGCATTAAATTACTGGTCATAAAACTCTGAGCCGACATTCCTCTCTACCTTTTGTTGAAACAAGTCCCACTGACTGACTGACTGACTGACTCTCTCTCTCTCTCTCTCTCACACACACACACACACACACGCACGCACGCACACACACACACGCACACGCAGAGCGGAAAGGAGACCGGGGTGCTGTATGCAATCTCTGTAGCCACCATTCATTCTTTATGGTCTACCGCCGTCCTAACGTGTGTGCGGGCCTTCGCGGTGTCTCTGCACATTCTCCCTTCACACCTTTGGCGTTCAGTGATGCCGACGAGCAGTCGAGGCACTCTGGGATTCTCTTAGATGTCTGGCACATTGCCGGGTGTATCGCCCATCCACATGATCCGCGCCCAAGGTCCGTTACACATTTCTCCACCCCCCCGAACCTCTTCCAGTGCGCACAAAGAACCGTCTCGTACCCGCGGGCCACTAGTTCAGCATGAGATCAACAATTCATGAGGTCCTGCATGGGATTCAAAGGAGCCGTGCACAATGTGTGTGCATTATGCGTTGTTGTGCAACGTCTGCAGCTGTGTGTGTGGAGGGAGGGGTGGGGGGTTGGAGAGGTTCATCGAGCCTCTGAACTGGGGCATAATACCATTAAAAAACACTGATCATTATCAAGTTCTGTGGAGCGCACACAAAACGGGCGGCAAAATACAGGAGGGGAGGAAAGAGGAGGCAGACCAGAGAAGAAAAGGGCGAGGACATGTGACCCCAAAGGCTAATCAGATTTTATAGATCAACTGGAATAAAAAGCAGATCTCGCCCTTTGTCCTCTGAAATGCCCCGAGGTGACCGGCCCTTTTATTGGAGGCCTGCAGGCCTTATTGAATGTCGACATGGGCCGCTGCCATTGTTGTTCACACAATTGAAATTGATTGGCTGTTTGTCAATCAGCGAGCAAAAAAAGAAAAGCCGCAAACGTATATGACATGCGCTAAGCTGCACTGACATGCGGGATGAAAGAATGCGTCGGTGCTTTACTACCATCCCCGTGTTACAGCAGGACCATTTGCTTTATACGAGGAACCCGTTTTGTTGGCGGCATGCATCATTTACTCTGTCAAATCAAAATATTTCTAATGTTGTAGCGCATTATACTATTAATATTTATAGTCCAACTGTGTCAAAACATAAAAGGCTCAATCCGTCACAGTCACATCCAAACTAAACACTTTAGGCAACAATGTTTCAGGTTTTTGTCCATTCGTTCACGTTGGATATTTAAACTGAAGCTTTTATTTTGGAAGCTTTGCAATGGATCAAGGATATTGGTATTAATGCAAAAGATTCTTTTATGTGCCTTCTCCCACAAAAGAGGAGAAACCAGTGGACACGGACGCATACTCAAATTAAAAAACAACGCGGACCATTTAAAGATGCATTCTTGAATAATTCAAAACTGCCCTACATAGTGTTAAATATGCAGTATCGCCGGCAGCAAAAATCTCTCATCTTTTGGGAGGCCACAGCTCTTAAACCCTTCCCTATTCCACGCGGAGGAATACACAGTGCTCCAGATAGCGGACGCACAGTCCCGACGTAGCCTCCAGTTTAGGGAGGGGTGTAAAGGGCTCGTCTCAGATCTGTGGCAGAGGAAGTAAGAGGAGGATTCCCACCCTGTAATTTACTGGATGCTTTGTGGGCCAACACCCCGCCTTGCTTACTGATACTCTTATCCTCTATGCAGCAAATGCTAATCCAGGAGCAGGTCCTTATCAACAAGTCGGAGAGCACCTGGGTACACAGATCTGCTGTCCTGAAAGCAAGCACAACATCAGAAAAAGACATTTAAAAAAAAAAAGACACAAACACACACCTGTAGTACGAGTGGTTCCGGGTTGAATGCCAAGGTCATGAGCAGCTGCATTCTCTCCGTGTCCTTGAGGTTTTTCAGCAGGAAGCTGCCAGAGTCTTTGGTCTCGGCGTACCTGCGGACCACGCGGTCCAGCAGCCTCTGGGAGGGGCAGTGCACCAGGTCGGACCAGCCCTCCACCACCTCCGGCGTGAGCAGGCGCACGTCGCCGTTGATCCGCGCGAACTCCGTCTTGTACATGGCCTGGATGAGGTCGCAGCGCGGCCGGCCCGTGGCCCTCTTGCAGATCTTCTGGTCGATCTCGGCCAGCTCCTGGTTGGAGCCCAGCCTTTTGAGCACCACGCGCCGGGTGCCCTCCCGGGGCTCGCCGTACTGCGCGAAGTAAACATTCTTCACGTTGAAAACGTCGAGGAAGCGCAGGCGGCCCCAGGTCTCGAAGGACACCTGGCCGTTCATGAACTTGCGGCACCAGCTGGTGCCGAAGCAGGCGGGGCACTTGTTGAGGTTGATAAAGCGCCTGTCTGTGAGCTCGTTCTTCTGGAAGGAGGCAAACAGGCTGTGGGTGTTCATCAGCAGGATGACGAACAAGCCCACCACCAACAAGAGCTTCAGACAGCGGTACAGGCGGCCAAGCTTGAGGGGCAGGAAGCGCAGCATGGTGGGGCGGGGCTTGTCGGGGGGTGTTGAGACGATCGTCGGGGAGGGCAAACCTCAACGCCTCTCCGTCATGGCGCACCGGGGCAGCTTCTAAAGCAGCAGGCAGGGGCGAGGTTGGCACAGCTGCCCCGTGCCACTCGCTCGGAGGGGCCAGCGGGTCATTTTTCCTCTCCTCCTCTGTGTTTGTGTGCGACCGGGAGCCAGCGGGCCTGAAATCGAGTGAAAGAGAGGGGAACTCGTTTACGTCAGGAAAAATGAAAACAACGCCAGAAACACTGATGTCAAATGAAAAAAAAAAAAAAAATCTGCAGCACCTGTAAGTTGAAAACACCCAAATAGTCAGCCCCCTGTAAAACTAACAAGAAATAAAATAGTATACGAAAGAGTGTCACAACTGTAATGCTGGGTCATTTGAGATAATTCCCCGTTTGAGCAAATATAAGATTGTCCACACCCAAGAATAAAAAATAAAAACGGTGAAAAACAAAAATGGAAAAATATTTGTACAGCATCCTCTACTAGTAAAAAAAGAGAAGACGCTGCACTGCAAGGATGATTCCTTAGAGGACCTTCCTTCGCCGCGGACTCAAGTATCTACTTTCTCCCGACGCTCTGCAGAAGCCGCCTGCATGCCGCTAAAGTTGTACCAAGCTCACAAAGCCCAATTCTTCCTCCTCTTGCCTTGACTGGAGAAAAAAAAAACACTCCCACTTTGTGAAGATTCAGGCTGTGCGTGGATTGACCTTTGATCAGAGTTTTTTTTCTTCTTTTTAATCAGCCTTTGAAGTTGTTTCTTCGATAATGGCTCGTGTCACTCAAATAACTGGGAAAACTCTGAATGCCTCAATTAGGCCCATCGAAGTCAGCAGACGAGGGAACGTTGAAGGCTAAGCACAGAAGAAAGACAACCATTTGTTTCTCCCCCCCTCCAGCCCCGTAGACGGGAGAGAATCGGGGGGGAGGCGTCTGCGACGTGCCAGATAAGAGGCCGAATATGTGTTTTCTTACCCGACACCTGCGTCAGAAAAAGCACAGTGAGCAGATGGGGCCAACATCACACGCGTAAAAATAAACCACATCCAAAAAAAGGGAAACTACAGGCGGCAGCGCTACATACATTTCTTACCACAAAGCTAAAAAAAAGTCCATCAATGTGACTCAACAATGAGCATAGGCTCTTCTTCTCCGTGCTGAAAGTATGGCAGGGATGAGGAATTCCTTTACATTGTTTGTATAGGGGCACTTTAAATAGCTGCTGTTGGTCTGTATGACAAACCCACCACGGCAAAAAAAACAAAATAAACTAACGGGAGCCAAAAGGATGTGTGCCAACGGGGAGCCAGAAAAAGCTCATCGCTTGAGGCGAAAACGGAAATACCCCCTTTGCCGTAGGATCTCGATTCAACTGCCGTTTAGCATCCGACAGAGGCGGCCTTAAGATCTCCAGATCTCCAGTGAGGATATGAGATTCAACTGGGATCAGCCCACGGCTCAGAGAGGACCAACCTCGGCCGGGGCCCAGGAGATGATCGCCCACCTCGTTCCTCAGGCGCAAGCGCCGCAGCCAGCTGGAAAAAGGGCCCGCAGGCGAGGACCCGGGACGCCGGCCGCGCAACGAGACACGCGAGGAGAACGTGGCTCCTTCCTCCCCCTCCAGAGAAAGCGCTCTCGTCCGTTACCTTCCGAGCGTTACCTGGATTAATTCAGCGATTGTACTAATTGCTCAAGTGTGCGGATAAGCCACACAACTGCATTTACTTTGTTAATGAGGGACGGCCCCGGTGCTCGGATGCTTGAAATATTGACAATGGAGCGCACAAATGTGCCACCGATGGCTTATCCTTGATCTTCTGTACTTTTGTTAAGCACGAGGCAGGCGAGTGCAAAAATTTAAATGCTACTAGATTAGAGGTTCAATAGCCTGCAGCTGCGCATCCTGTGAATAAGACTATAACGTTCCGGTTTTTCCGAAGGATGCATGGTCATTCAGGAGGGGATATTGTTTCCTGCTGAATGATTACCAGACCAGATCTGTTCGTTCCTCTTTGCAGGAGGAAGAGGAGGGACGCGCAGCACCAAGGAGGAAAACCTCGTTAAGGACGAGGAGCAAAAATCACCTCTGATCACACACACACACACACACACACAGCCAAAACTGGGGTAAAGTTTTGCACCATTACTCTGTCTACAAAGTAGTGCGCTAAGCGCTTGGAAGGAGAGGCAAGGAAAAGAGGGCAAATCAAAGGATGTCTGACTCCTCATGCATGGGAGACGAGTCCCGCATTCAAAATGTTCCAAGTTCGGCAGATGTCAAGAGCCGCAAAATGGCTCATTACCGAGACAGAGGGCACAAGATGAAGCAACAGGCCCCACGTTGGCTTAAAACAGACTGACAAGAGGTCGAGACGGGGGGGAAAGATGAAAATCGTAATATTTGTACTTTTATTAAAAGTTAAATTTCGACAAGAGTCACCCAGATAGGAGGAAAGGAGGCTGGAAAAAATGAATAAATCTTTCCCACAGCTCATTGTGTGAAGCTGGTTCGCGATAATGGTGTACGAGGGCAAAGCTACTCTCGGGCTAACCCATTTCCTTCACTGCACCTGAGGCTAAAACTTCATTAGGCCATAATGAAGTCAAGCCACACACGAACAGGCGCGATTAATACTCCTGGATGTGCAAAAAAGTGCGCAGGCGAAGTGTTGATAAAACGACAAACACGGCGGGAGGGTTGGGAGGGGAAAGATATCACTAATGCACAGCTAATAGACAGCGAGGTTAGAGCAACTTTGAGTTATTGCTCTTGTGACGGAGATGAATGGAAAGAGACCACAAGAATACAGAGTAGCAGCTCTCCACCTCTGAATGGACGCACACAAAACACACACAAACACCAACGCGTCGACTGAGCCCTGACGCAAAGCCCCCCCCCCCCAAAAAAACCCTCTTCTTCGCTATGTGTGGCTCAAGCTGGATGGAGGAACTGCTGTTGCCAAGGTTATCGACTCGGGGAGTCAATAATGTTTGATCGAGGTAAAAAAGAAAAAATTCAGCCTCCACCGGATTGTCTCAAACACGTCGACGGACGGACGCAAAACCACGGCAACGTTCGCATGCGTGATGGGAAATCGGGTTCTCGGAATAGTAGATCCAATCAGCAGGATCCTCCCCGACACACACACACACACACACACACAAGTCCATTCACACTACGGCCAAAGGCAAACCGGTGGAGGTTTCAACGAGAATCTGCTTTGCGCCCCAAACTTTAACTTGGGAGACTCGTTTCTTCAACTGACAAACGCGTTTGTGTCGTTTATTTTTACGTTTTTTTTCCCTTTACCATTCTGCTCAAGCTTGAGAAAGTTGTCACACAACAAACATGTTGTCCAATCAAAACTACAAAAAAAAGCTGCCATCAGAACAAGCTATGGTTTAAACAAATGAGGAATGTGATGAAGTTTCTTCGTGGGGGGGGGGTTAGGATGAAACTGATTAGCTGAAAGACATTTGTATTTTGTTATTTCACTTAAAGTCACTCCCTGCAGAGTGCTTGAAAACATTCAAAATCAACCACTAGCACAAAGTCTGAATAGAATCAATTTAGTCTATTTTCATAGCTCTCCTGACTAGACAATTAGTCGCCTGTTATGAATAAGAATTAATTCCAGTCAGTCTGCTCTATTCAGTGGACAGTAACGAGAAATTCTCACAACATACTTCTGAAACCGAACAGTGGGACTGTTGTTATGATCCATTTTTCGTGAATTAAAAAGTTCGCAAAAGGAGAACCATGAGCTTTTCTACCTGACACGCTCTCAACCTGCAATCGGGGCCGCCAGCGGGAGAAACCGTGGAGGTATTAACACAGGGGCCGGGTAAATACAGAGTTTGGACAAACAATACAAAATAAAAGCATTAGGAGCGTATGGTTCTATAATATGTGGTTCTGCACGCACGTGACTTATAAGGGGGCACGCCGTGGTGGTCTGGTACATTATATTCTTCTCTGGTCGTTATTAAGTTGTGTTCAGGTACCAGTGACGGACGTGACTATGTTTTTTTTTTTTTTTTTTTTTTTTTAAACCTTCACAGCTTGCTCTTTAAATAACCAAATATTCATGTCGAGGTTGAACAAAAAAATCTAAACTTTAAATGGTGCCAATTGTAAATATAAATAGTTTGCAAGGAGACGAAAGAAGAAACATTAAATGCTGTGAAACAAACCTTGTGCGTCTTTCTCTTCCCCCCCTTCTCCGGGTCCGTAGTAGCGCACCGCTTAGCGCATCATATCGTTATTTAAAGTTGCGACGGATACTTTTAACTCGCAGCCGCCGGCACGGGAAAAAAAATAAATAAATTTAAAAAAAGGAAAACGGGCTTCTTTCCAAAAAAAATAAATTAAAAGAATTAAAAAATAAATAGACAAAAACTCGACGGAGACCGCTGTGGAGCGAAGTCGCGTGTGCTCCCCGTGTCTAGCTCCCGGGTCTGTAGCCTGCTAGCCTGCTAGCTGCTGGGATAAACAGTTGGGATGTCGGCTCTTAACTCTTCCCTACAACCGCAGCTTTCCTCTCCGCGAGGGACGCCGACGTCCTTGGCGTGTGCGCGCGCGTCCGTGTCCGTCCGTCCGTCTTATCGCGAGTCCCCTGCGTGGTCACGGAATTGTCCCCCCGCTCCTCTCCTCCCGTCGGGCAGCGACTCGCTCCGTCTCTCCCACACCACAATGGGTTCTGTCTCGGCTCGAGTCCCTTCTATTTTTTTATTTTTTTTTCCAACACCAGCCGCTTTACGACATCCGCTGTCGGTTTTACGGCGGTGGTTGCTAAGCGAGTGGTTCTATTATTGTCTTGTGTGGAAGTTTGCCTGGTTGGTGTGGATATTATCTATTTTTCTCTCTCTTTTACCCCTTTTCCGTGCAGCCGTCAGACTCAAAGCGAGTTTCGGCGGAAGATAGTAACATATACTGAAAAAAAATAACGAAATCATTACATTTCAATTTCAATGTCACCTTGGTCCACAACTTTTTTGTCGATTGTTATTATTTCTGCATGGCAAGTCATTATTGCATTGCTACCACACGATGATTAAATGAATGAAGAACTAAATGAAGCCCACGCTTGAATCCCTTATAGACACGATGTGCAGATTCTCAGTGGGTTCCTTGCGAATCTGCGCGTGAATTAGCTTGATTTTACTGCCACCTGCTGGGAATTCACAGTGTGACGCAGACGATGCTGCTGCTGAAATGAATAAAAAGTTAAAATAAAATATTAATCAGAATGCTGACATTATAAAGCCAGTTTGCCTTCAATTGATTGATCAAATCTGGGCTTTTAAAAGAATGCAGTGGTCCCATTTTCTAATTTGGCTCCTGTCACCGATTTGATCATTTATCTTTCATTTTTAATTAACAGAAAAACCCCAAAGCATGCAAGGCAAAGTTATCATTAATTTGGCTCTGGCCAATGGAAGATAAGCATATTGGCAAAAGTGCGAATCATAGGTAGTTATTTGACATCATCTGCATGACATCGGACTATGCTTTTTAATTTGGGCATTAAACTAAAACAATAATGGCCTTGTAGCTCCCGGCCCCGTGAACTATTAAAGGCTCACCAGTAAGCAGTGGCCTATATTTAATTCATGATACTGTATAAACAGTTTTGCACTCCAGTAGCTGCATTATGATGTATTTGCTCCCGGAATAGATTATTCATTTTCATAACTGCCCCTTGATCTTAGCTTGTGGGGTTGGATGCTGCTCGTTCGACTGGAGAGACACTGCGTTCTTATGAGCATGGTGTTCATGGTGTTCGTGTGGTCAGGTCCTTTCTGGAAGCTACTGACGCTCTCCATCGCAGACTTCTTTCCTGTCCTCCCTGTTGCACAACGAGCTGCTTAGTTCGGGCATTTAGACGGGGCTCTGACCTCCTCTGTGCAGGCCGTCGCGTCGTTAGCAGACTTAATGATGACGTCGGAGCTGTGGAGCTCAATGACAATTGTAGAGTGCACAATCGTGTTACATTACATGTCATTCAACTTTAATCCAAAGCGACTTACATAGCATTTTTTAAACCCAACGTTTACATTTGTGTTAGACGCTGAACTATCGTCAATGAACAGTATTCTCACTTATGTGGTCTTCTCTAGTCCAGGTGGGGGAGGGCGCAGTGGAAGGCTGGTTGAATGGAGACGTCTGCGGATGTATTTGACCTGTAGGGTGAAATGGGTCCAGGGATGAAGGTTTTGGTCTGTGGGCAGTGAGAGGTTGAACATGCCTGTGAGGAGATCTGACAGTCGATCTGCACACAGCTTGAGCAAAGATGCCATCGGGTGCAGTTGCTTTCTGCGGGGGGTAAATCCTTTTGAAATATTAACAAACATCTTCCCTGTATATTGTTTGTGGGCAAGAGTCCACGGCCTTTCGTCCTCCCCGAAACACTCTTTTAGAGTAGATCAAACATTGATCTATGAACACAACAAGCCTTTACACTAAAGCTTTCTGAAAAGTATGCGCCTGCCGACAACGGCAAACACAAACCGTGGATGCAATAACAAAACCCAATTGATTTTTTTTCTCGAAATTCGGGTTCCTGTGAAGACATTCCTCCGCGTTCGCTTATTGCTGGTTTGTTGCTGGATTGCTTCGCATTGCGGGGAAGATAAGACGTGGTGAGTTAATCTAAACAGGCGATGCAGCTCTTCTCCACCTGTAAGCGGGCAGAACACAGTAATGAATGTGAAAATATACCACCTGCTCCGAGATGGGGAGGAAACGACGATACCATGAATATATGTATATATATATATATATATATATATGTCCCATATCACAATCTGCCAAGCAGAAAATATATTTGTGAATGCAGCAGAGAAGCACTGCTGCTTGTGGTTGCACGCAGAGAGTTTAATAAGCAGTTGGTCAGCTCAAAACTCCCAACGTCTAACTGTCTCAGAGCATAGTTTATTTGTGTGATTCCTTTGTCCCTGAGATGCAACAGGAATATTGTTACTACTGGACCTCGAGGCCAGTGTGCTGCAAACAACAAAATGATTTGTGCATAAATGGAATTAGCCAGAGATCCTAACGGTAACAACAACATGAAAGCGCTGGACAGCCGCCTCTGGTTGTAATTAGCATTCATGTTTTCTGGCTTGCTTCCATATCGTGGGAGATTTCCCACATAAAAGAAACCAGCCAATGAGCCGGGGAGCCAGCCACATGACGGCGAGCAGGCACGGGGAAGCTTCGGGAGTGAGTGTATTCGAAAATGTATTTCTTGATCTCCGGACGATATTTCAAACTGAGCGAAAGGGGGTAAGTGACCCATGAACCCTGCAAATCATCTCGGCCAAATGTAACTCCTCGCTAATGGCTTGGACTCTTTGGCTCCTTTGAATGCTGGGGTCTCATTAGCAAACCAGCAGAGACTACCACAGAGGCCATTACTTCGGTCCGACCGTTCGGTGTAAGCCTTCAAGCTATTAAGCCTGATGCATACGGGGGACCTAGCAGAGAGAGAGATAAGAATTTCATTGCATTACTGAGTCCATTATGTGCCACCGGGGAGTAAAGCATTAAAGTTTGTGGTCTGATTAAATTTAGTGCTGCTCGGCGGAAGAGGCAATTAGTGTATACAACACACCTTCATCCCGACTGCAGGTGGCCCTTAGAATAAAACTAAAGTGTATGTGTTAGTCTCTGTTATGCTATTTTATATTTGTCACTTAGAGTCTGCAGAAATACATATTTATAGTGCCGTTCGGGTAATTGCAGTCACAAGAAAAGTAATTTATATTTTGGCCGGGATGGGAGAGGGGGCAATTTGTAACGCTGGCAACCGTTTCAAGTGTGAATATATGTGAAAACGTGGTCACTCCAAACTGTAGAGGGCTTTCCAGCAACAGAAATTGTGATTAAAAACATGTTCACATATTCAGATGGTCCCCATAATGCAAAGCTTCCTGAGACGGGCCTATTTACGTTTGTTCAAATATCCATGCAAATCCAGATGCTTCAGTATTTTTTTTGCAAGCATCACATAGCTGAAATTCCATTAAACTAGAATTTCATTTTGAGCAATGTAATGAAACCTTGGGGGATATAGGAGCCAGAAAAGGGAACATTATTTTGATCTGAATTGAATATCACTGCTGTTTGATCCTCAGACGGTACCCACAACAGACATAAAAAGAATTCAAGGATGAAGCACATGAAAGGCTTTACCTTTCCGGGCAGCTCGTATCCCACCAGATTGGCTGGGATGAGAAACAGACAAAGAACATGCAAAGTATGTCAGGAGATTCTTCGCACTGGCTGCTGTTTGTATGGGATGCGATGCAGGTTGTTGCGATCAGCATTTATTGTCTCAACGTGTGGGGCCTTTGCCAACGGTTCTTAGGCTCATTCCCACTCTAAAGAACGCCGAGAGCCTCCATGGCCGACAACACACATGGTTAATGTTTCTGTTAAAGCCATGTGATGGTTTTCTATGTCGACGCATTCTCATAGAAAGGACGGATACGGTTGTTGTGGTACCAGAGAGACCATTGTGACGTTGGTATTCATTGCGAAAACAAGAACTGCCCTCTGTCGTCAGAACAGAGTCGCAGAAGTGAACAATGCAGTGTGTAGTTTGTCGGTCTGTCAGTCGGTAGCCTCGCTCCCCACGGAGTCCCGTCACTCCCCCACACAACCGCTCCGTCTTTAACATGTGACCTTCCCTCCCGAGGTGCTTTGCAATCTGTTCCTGCCACCCATCCATCCTACGTGGAGTTTACTCCCTTGATCAGGTGAGAGCGCTGTCGTGACATGCCTCGGTGCTCTGGAAACGATTTGTCCAGGCTCCGTCTCGACCTTTTGTGTTTCTGGGAACCGTAATCAGCCGTGCGCCAAAAAGGTTCAAGAATTCTGTTCATTCAAAGAAATGACCACATCAGAAATACATTCAAAACAGACAAAGATGCACAGAAGTAGAAAATTAAAAGATGCCACAAAGCGATTTGCAGAGAGGAGCTTATTACAAAGCTTAATCTAAAATAATTAAATTGCCATTGTGTTGTATTTCAAGAATGAATAGAATACAACAATTACAGCTATGTTTGCATTGGTGTCTAAACACCTAAAACTGAGGTGATCAAATTATTATTAGCTATGATGCTAGCCCGATGCAGTGGAAGTGCAAACACAAAATGAAGGCATCATTATCTTTTTTTATTATATTATCAAATAATTGTAACCTGCTGTTGGTCTGTGCAATGGAACCGGGTTGCCATTCTGAAGTCACAACGCTAGATGGCACCATCTGTCCATGTTGCATTCATGAAAACACGGAAATCTTTTATCTTTCATGGAGCGCATTCAAATGAAAACATTAAATTAGTCCTCTTCTGACCTTCTCGAAAGGTTTCCACATAAAGTTAGCCACTTTATTGGTCACACCGGTACAATCCAAAGAAATCCAACAACATAGTTTTACCATTAAGTCAACATGGTTGCTATACTAACTAATGTTGCACTGTATTGTATTGACAGGGGCCTCTAATGTTCTGGTCCTCTTTCAATAATGCAAATGGAAAACAACGGATGTGTGTGAGGTTGTCAGGTGCATTACAGATTGCATAGTCAGGCAGTTATGTAATTTGTGGGCTAAATCAATCAAATTGACTTCACTTAATGTACCGTATCAGTAAAGTAACACCTTTTAAGGAAGTCAATGGTGAACCTGATTTAATTAACACACCGACATTGTCCCTCAAAAACCTGGCTTTATGAGCTTTGTAAAGATAGATGCATTGAAAGGACCTTGATTGTGTCGGATGATATACAATTCCACAGGTGGACCTAATAAAGTGGCTTTTGCAGGTTTCATTTGCTTCTTTGCCTCTGTTTATAAAATAGATATCATGTCAATATGTTCTCATACTGACATACTAAGAGTTGCATGGCGTGGGCGTTGCTTATTCACGCCGCTATGTCCCCTGTGATATAATTTATTTTGTCATTAAGTTATTCACGCACATTGGATTTTACAGCCTATTGACTCATCCAAACAGTGTATAAGCGGCTGTCTCTCCTTGCTTCCCTCCCTCTTTTCTTCAAGACTTCCCTTCCTTTTGACAAACTCTTCCCCAGTTCCTCGGGAAGCAGGGCCCAGTTCGACATGTCGGGTCATGTGTACATTCTTTGAGGCCGTGGCACAAGACCGGACAAATCCAGTTGCTTGTTGGTGAGTCTGCCGTATCCCACAGGGGAAAAAGACAGTGTCACGTGAGTGCGTGAACCGTCGTGACTCCTCTGACAAAGTAGTTCCACTTTCCCTCTTTCTCTCTGTCTGTCTGCCTGTCTCACTGCCTCTTACGGACACGCACGCACACAATGTATGGCCTTGCTACATGTCTCCCTTAAAGATAGATGAATAAGAAGAAGGCTGAGTCCCTTCACCTGAGGGCACTGCTTTAAATACCGGCTTTGGGGACAGGTTGTGTGCCGTCACCGTGGTGACTGAGTCGTGTTTACGGACAGAAAGGTTCCCCAGAGGACAAGCTGATTATTATGGGATGCTCCAGCGGGACAGGATTCGCAGCACCGCAGTGTTGGATTGGAAATGTTAGTTTCCAAGTTTCTGCTTCTTTTGTGCAGCATTTTAGCGCGGTGCATTCTGGACTAGTACCCTTTTAGAATCGTCTTATGACCGGCTTATTCCTGCCACTATGCCCTTGACAAACTCTCCCCATGGCTGTAGGTGTATCGGGGGATTCTGCGCTCGCACTCGGTCTGCACTCTACTCTGGCTTCCTTCTGTCGTGTTTATAACTGTCATGAAATCACGGGTGCTCGGACGAGACACATTCCAGTAAACGTGTTCGAACGGAACGGGTTCCAACACTGTCGCTGTTGTTAGCATCTGGCCCCGTGCCCCCTCCCGGCACGCTGGGGGAAGCCCTGCCGCGGTCAGAGTGATGACTCATAAGGCCTGCTCCGGCGGGTGCTCCCCGAGGGTCGGTCTAGGCTGTCTGTCTGTCCTCCGTCCCCTCCGGCAGACGGAGACCGTTTGTGTGGGTCACTCGCCCGTGGAGGCAAGCGTTGAGGTCTTCCGAACAGGCTCTTGGTGTGACTCTCATTGCTGACATTGAAACATTCTGTGTTCTCCACGAGGAGTCAGGCGACCTTTGACAACGCGCCAGCGCTAACAGCGGCGTCCTCATTTGCAGATGAATTATGTGTGTCAAAAGGACGTCAATCTGGAGGAGTTTCACAGAGGAGCTGTAGATGATGAGGCGGCTGTCACTTTCCCAGCGTTGCTTTTCCCCCCCCGCGCTCGTCCCCGTCGGCGCCGGCGCCCTCGTCGACTCTCCGATCAGAGCCACGCTGCAATGCATCGGTGGCCTAAACGCCAACGTCCTCTGGCTCGCTCTGTCACAAGCTCTGTCACAAGGCACAATGACCCTCAGAACATTTAGCGTTTGCAAGGAATTCAACCAGTTCCTTAATGTCATTACACTTGCACGACAGCTTTCTGGTTGGGTGGTTGACTTATTGCGGCACTGCGTCTTGTTTAGCCATGACAATCCAAAGGATTCGCTTCCTCTGAGAGCAGCAGGGAGCAATAGCAGTTTGGCAGATGGGGATGTTCACATTGCTTGTAGTTTAATCTTCTGATTCAGGGCTTCTCCTACCAGATTTGGAAATTTTAGGTTATGTCAGCTTGAGTCTGTTGCCCCTGTATGAGAGAAGGATAGAGTCCAGCGCCTGCTGACATTTCTAGCAATAACACTTGAAGATGCAGCTGTAATTCTTTCCCGCAGTGTTTTCATGTTGTCGTATTGATCAGTTTGAGGCACTAGAAACAACATTTAAGTCTGTAATATTCCTATTGATGTCCATTTGAAAATATGTAATTCTTAGCAGCAGCACAAATGTCCCCAGCGTGTGCTTATTTGTTCAATCCATTGGAAATCTATTGATTTAATATTGCAGGTTTTATACAAGTCTTCAAAGCTCTGTAGTCATTTAAGTTGTTCTTTTCAGGAAAAGACACATTGCATCCTCTAGCTCAGTGATTCTCAAAGTGTGGTACACGTACCACTAGTGGTACGCGGGGCTCCCTCTAGTGGTACGCCAAAGAATCACATAAAATTTAATTACATTTTTCACACAGTACAGTTTTATTTAATCTTTAAGAACAGTTTTTACATGTATTTTAGTACAATGTTTATTTAACTTTTATGTGCAATACATTTTAATTGAATCACTATTCAAGTACAGTTTTTTTTTTTCTTCCTATATTTAAGCGCAGTCTTACTGTTGAAACTGTGTAAAATATTACAATGGCTGACAATATTAAATATACTTCTTTAGGTAATAAAACCTCTGCCTTGTTTTTGATGAATACTTAGGCCTACTACGCAACTGAATAGTGTTGGTCTTAAGGTGGTACTTGGAGAGCTAAGTATTTTCTGAGGTGGTACTTGGTGTAAAAAGTTTGAGAACCACTGCTCTGTCATAAGGGACGGTTGCAAAAGGTCAGTGAAACCCTCACTTAACTCCTGAAGGATTTTTCTCTTTCATCTTTGCGTTTCTATTCATTTAATTCCTTAGAAATGCTCTCAACATAAACAAAACAAACCCACGCATACATACAGATGTCAGAGCTGTTAAAAGTGACTACCCATATTTAAATAGTAGTTTTGCGTGTTTATACAAACACAGTTCTAAGAGGCTCAACTTACCAGCAGTACTGTGTCATCATAAACAGAACTAACGATTTTTTATTGCAGCTTACGTTGCTTTAAGACTTATATTAACTTTATCCCCATCGCTGTTAAAAGGGAATCAGGATTAATGGAGATTATTTGGAATTATTTAGATTGTTAAAACCAAACCGGTGCGTGTTTCCTTCAACATGCTCTCAAAGTGCAAAGAGGAACCCCTGTTTGTGCCCTTGTCAGTACCTACAAAATTGAGCACTTCTTATGTGCAGCTTGGAAAATTACAGTAATTCCCTGTAATTTAATCAAATGCTTTGCCTCTGCCGCACCTCTGCCGCCGGGTAATTTGACCTAATAAGACTTCCGTTTGACCCTTTCAACTGTATCATGGCGGAAATGATTGCCTACTCTCTGCACCCTACGCTGTTGCTGTGGAAACTGATGAACACTTGATAGCTGTAGGACGGGGTTGCCGTGACAACATAGCCAGTCCGCATCTTGTGTGTGTGTGTGTGTGTGCTTGGTGTGTTTCGGGCTCTATTTGATTTTTCCTGCAGTACGAGTGGTGCTCGACACGCTGTCATCAGACGGGGCATTATGGGAGCGAGGAGGTGGAGCGATGCTGACTCCGGGGGGGTCTACCTCACCCTCTCCCGAAAAAGGCTTTGGACCTGTCAAAAGACCAAAGAGGCAGATCTGTCAACACGAGTCCCAAGGCTCTTACCGCTGCTTGTGTTACTGGCCTGGTCGTACACACTGCAGAGCCAAACACCGCCGTCGGGGCATCACCCATCAAAGCCTATCACCGGTGTCTCTGAAAATAATTACTTGGGTTCCTTCAGCGTTTTTGGTCTCAAGAGGTGGAGTATTAACCCATCTGGCGCTATTGACCACGTGATGTGATCCGAGCCCTCAGAATGGCCCAGCTCTGAGTTTCTTTTCCTTTCTATGCCTACATCTGTATGAGCGTGTGTGTGTGTGTGTGTGTTTGTGAGCGTGCCTCTGTGTTGTCATTTACAGAGATAGAGGAATTGCAATACTATTTCCCAGCATAGTTAATAATAGTCCGAAGTAGATGCTGTAAGACAAATATTTTCCCATTCCTTTATGTGGAGAGGTAGTATTCCTTCAGTTGCTGAGCAGCCAGTGGATTTTACATTATTTAAAGCACAGAGCTCTCTGCCTGTTGCCTAATGTGAGACTGTAATTGGCTCCCTTTGGCTTTTTTTTTAACCAGCAGCATCTTGGCTCTAATCTTGCCCTTCCCCATCCAGCTTCCGGGTTGTTTTATCCAGTTGGATGAGTTACAACATCTGCCGTTGCTTCTGCCCACAGCATATCACAGACGTTGGATGTTATAAGTACACAGGAAGTGTAAGAACAACGCACATGCAGACCAAGATGTTCAGAAAAGTAACTCTGTATTTGTTCATTCATTCCATGATGCAATATTAAAAAGGCCAAACTATTTATTTTAATGTGGTTTCCTCGTGCACTCGCATGACAACGTCCACATGCACACAGAGCACCAAACTCCACAGTTTTAAGGAATAGATTACCAAATAGCGCAACACAAATATGCCCTCTCGTATTTTCGTCAGTGTGAGCAAAAGTCTTTTTACTCTGGATTTGCATGAGAATCCTCTTCCCAGTGCTGTCACTGAGCTGACATTTTCTCTCAGCTTTTACTGTTGCACTGCAACATTAATTCCCCTGCCTTCCCCTTGTCTGCAGCAGAAGAGCTGATACTCAACACCACTTTTTGCTGTACGATTCCCAGAGCAGTTATTGCACTTCCTGCAGCCTTCAACAGAACCAACTCTTTATATTTATATTTAGTTGCAGTCCTTTTCCTGCCGCCGTGAGCCAGTGTGAACCTGGATCTGCACGTCTCTGCATCCAAATTCCAGTTTTTAACTATGGGAGCTCATTTCTCGTCCTGCTGGCATCATGGGGGTGGTTGTGTGGGCGAGGGAAGGCTGAATGCTGCCAGCTTTAAGGAAAGGGTGTGATTGGTCTGCGAGTCCCACAGATGCTATGCAGTGGACTGCGTGAGCGAGTTGCCCCTGGCGTTGTCAGCATCTCATTACGGTGCTCGACGGAGAGACTCACTCCGGTGGCAGAGAGACGAGCGCTTCGCAGCTAACGAACTTGGCTAACACAGCTTGTCGAATTCGGACAAAAAGGCAGCACGTCCCGCTCTCAAACATTGCATTCATTGTCTGCTATATATTTACGGATTGCTTGTGAACAAAGACAGCCAAGCAGACCGGCTAACAGATGGCATCGTGGGAGACAGAGAGAACACGGCCACTCGCACAGGTCCACTTTCTTGGCGAAGCAGACGGATAAAAGGAGATGGAGATTGAAGGGAGATGAGACACGTGTCCACGTTTGCACAGTGCGTTGCACGATGCATCACACGTACAGCACTCACACACTCCTGACATCTCTTTATCCCATCGCACAAATGGGCAGGCAGATGTAGGGGGGGAGGGGGGGCGGGGATGGCGAGTACGCAGATTGTCGGAGATTTCTCCGAGAACTCTCGGATAGTGCCGTGTTTGTTCTCGGAGATGCGTGACCGGGCCTTCGCGCCGTCTCCCGTCTCACTCGAGGCGGCTCGCTGGCCGGCCGGTCGGCCCTGGCTCCAGACACAAAGCTCGCCCTTATTAGCGAGCCACGCGGGGCCCTGGCACTGGAATTTTAACAAGCTCCCGGAGCAGCTCAACCATACGCTGATGCGCCCTTTCACAGGCGCTAGACTGACCCGGCAAGTACTCACCCCGGTTCCTGTGTCGACGCCACGGGACTTCTGGGAGATAACAGCCTGCAGATACCTGCGGGCGGGTCTCTCGTTTCCATGGGGTTCACGGTGGCCAAGAGATGAGTTACCAAACGAATCCGCTAACACAACAAGACTATTTACTCTCATGGATCGATCCTATCCGATCCTATCGATCCTCTGAGCTGATCAGCGACGGCCTGATCGATTTCTGCTGTTGACATTAAGGCAGGTTGTGCGCTTGAGTTGCAATACGTTTTCAAGGATCTTCAAAAAACTGTTTTCATTGCAGCTGGAGTGTAAACGATTGTGGGAGTTTTCCTCTGGCTACAAAATTGTGTGCCCCGAAATCCAGGAAGCAAAAAACAACAACCACCACCATTGGTGAGTCGTTCTGCTGACAGCGGTTTGAGTGCAGTACGTCTCTGCTGGTCCGTGGTGGAGGTGTAAATATTATCATTCCAAAGAGGCATTCTGCTCCATCACCCTTTGCTGGGTCCCCACCCCAACCCCCCCCCACCCTGCCCTCTGTCTCCTCCTCCGCCTCACCCTTCCTGTGAGGCCTTGTTTGCACTCGGAAGACAAGTAAATATTTACAGCGTTGTGACTCACACGATGCTGCTGGCCTTGCAAACAACAATAGTGTTTCCCGCTAACTTCTCCGGCACGTCTCCTCGGAAAATCATTCCGAATGGGTTGTTTTCGCGGAAGGACATGCATGTGGTTTTAGGAGTGACTCAAATTTTGGCTTAAAGCCTTAGCTCAGCATTATGCGCCTGTGGATTTATGCTCCTGGCTAACACCAAGAACCAATTGGGCCGTATTCCTGACAACAGCGTGTGTCTTTCTGAACCAGAATCGGTAACATTCGTATTTACTTCTGCAGTAATTGTGTTTTTTTATCATCGGCACCTTACTGAGGTGACATATCCTTCGACTCTCCTGCCTCCATCCTGTTGGTTATTTTCTTGAAGTGCTTGCCGGCTCCTTCCTCGCCGGGTTTCGTATTCACAGTCATAACAGCCCTCACATCCTTTCATCCCCTCCCGCCTCCGCCTGGTGCTCCCCAAACTCAATTATCACCTCGGCATCCGCTGCAATCTATTCACTTTCCCAAGCAGGTAATTGCTTATCTAACAAACCTCGACTGCACCGCCTGAACAAACGCGAACCAAAGTGTTCCTGCGACATCAAAGGTCGCTGAGAGGTGGTGAATCAAGCCAAATCCCTTCGTTACGTTTTGACTTGTGCTGTTGTCCGGCGTTTCCCTCTGATCTTTTAGTTACAGGACAAACGAGAGGTTTGGGGCACAGCTCAGCTGTTACTCACAGTGACTAATCTCTGGGTGCGGTCAAAGCACAAAGTGAGCATTTATTCCGTTTTGCTGTTGTTAACCAACAGGCTGCTCCTTTTGGACTGTTTCCTCAAACGGTTGTTTCTTAAAGAGACAAGGGATGCGGAGCAGAAGTAGCAGTACTGATACTGTAACCAAAATCCCTCCATCTTCCATTTCACAGACTATCACAGATGCGGAAATTTAAACCTGCGCCGTCCGTTGTTTGTGAGACTTTACAATGAAGTCCAGCCGAAGAGGACGCAGGACACTGAGAAAGAAGGAGTGGGACGTGGCTTAGTGAAAATCTTCTGCAGAGGCGATTTGTTTGCACAGACTGCAGAGAAATACTGCAATCTTTGGTAAATGGGCTCCGCTGCAACGGCCATAAATCTGTGTTTCAGCGGCATTAGCCTGACGCAAACTGGGGAGTGCTGTTTGATTACCTTCTTGTATATCTTCAACTTTCTTGCCACCTCAGCAAATTCACTCGGCTTTGTCAGAGTCCACTACTGGGAGCATCTGTCTCCTTCCCGCTGTGCTGGAGAAGCTTCCTTTAAGGTAAGTGCTGTTTGACGTATACACGTTGTGTGTGTGTGTGTTCTGGTGTATGTGTGGTCGTGTCAGCCATAAAACAAACCCTGTTGTCCAGCGGCCGCCCCTTAAACCCCCCGAGGGCAAACCGTCTCAGCTGCATGCACAGACTCGCCCACTCCTGCGTTGTACAAGCAGCTGTTTCAAAGCGCCTCGACAAACCTGGGAAATGATGCATGCACTGGTCAGACTCGACTGTCAATTGCACAATTCCTCGACGAAGAACAGGTGAAAACCTGGGCCACAGTCAGATGAAGGCCTTTCCATTAAGCACTTTACCCCCCCTGAGAGTCCCTGGCATCGTGGCGAGTCAATAATGCACAGATGATAAAGCATTAAGCCATCGCCTCTCTGCAGGGAACTGCAGGTACAAATCCCATTTTGCGCTCGGCTCGCCGTAACTCACGTCTGATTATGTTCGTGCCTGTGGTTCGGAGGACACCCTAATGGAAAAATAATGCTGTTGCCTGTAGTTGTACCGCTATCTTGAAAATATAAAACGTGCCACGGTCTTGTTCAAAGAGACACGACCTTGCTGTTGTTTTTCTCCGTACGTCGCCACCTCCTCTAAACACGTTTTAGTTCTCAATTTACTGCTTTTGAGTATCTGGAAGTTAATTGGCTCAGCTGCCTTGAGACGGTCTTTATCTATTTCTTCACCAGCCGGCCGTAATGTAGCTCTGAAATATGAATGCAGCGCTCATGTGCACACGTTAGTGTTGTTGTTCCTCCTGCCCTGATTGTGTCAGATGGATTCCACTCATTGAGCTGATGTTGCAGAGCTCCTTATTTCTTGGCAACACTCCCAGTGGCCTGCGGAGGAGGAGATGATGGCTTTAATGAGGTAGTGTAACCCGGTGTAACTTCTGTGGGACCCGGATGTCCCATCTCTGAAGCACAACACAATACATCCTGCCCGGCGTGGGAGGCCCGACGCGGCGTGGCCAAGGGTAATTGTTCTCTCCACTGCATCGTTTGATGCAAAGCATCTGGTATTTTTAGTGATTTTCTGCTGTATTGAAACTGTAACAACAGGGCTGACTCACCCAAAACATACAGTGTTTTAAAACAGATTCGGATTTCTTTCGTCACCGTGGTCTTAAAATGCGTCTTGACGCAAAACTAGAACCTAACTAAACTAATCTGATGAGTGCTGCTCCACTCAAAGGCCTTTAAATGGTTCATTTAACAACGCGGGGAGCGCTCGCGGTCCTCGCCGGTGTCCTTTGGTGATCAAGGCGCTTTCTGTAAAGTGCTGGAGTTCGGCGAGGGTGTGCCTAACGACCCTTGACCTGGCGGGGAGCCCTGCGATAAATCATCTTGTGCCCCTCACAACTGCTGGTTATCATGCGATGCATCATCTCATCCGTTGCCGAGTGTCTCGGCTGTGCGGATGGATGGTGGATGAGGCGTTACCAAGGCGGAACCGAGATGTGATCCGCCGTGCTGGCACGCTGCATTAGGCTTTGTGGAAAAGCGCTGGCAAGACTGTGGGCCGTGATTACCAGAGGCGGCTCAGTGCAGGTGCAGGTGAGCGTCCTATACTGGCACTGCTGAATGGGGAAGAGGAAATAATGGAGCGGCTTCAGCGCGCTGCCGTAACCACAGGCGCTGTCTTTTCTTTTATTTATTGCCGCTCAGTCCGCTAAAATATCCTCATTCCTGTGAGGCAGCAAATAACCTTTTTAATGCTCCATGTTTTTTTAAATTCCAGCTGTCTTCTGTAGCGAGCCCACTCTCTACCAGCAGGGGCCTTAATCTATCCTCCACCATGCTTCCTCTCTCCGCGCAGCCGCCTTTCTCTCCGCTCCACACATGACTCGCCTGCCGTGTGTTTGCCTTTTGTCCATTCTTTGCTCCTGCGCTTCCGGCCTGAGCAAGAGTGATGATGTCATTCCCTCATGTTCTTCATTTCCCAGAGCTGCATTGTCCCTGGAGTGGAAATGAATCATTTTCTTGTTTCATCTTCAAAATGAATCTAGAAATCACTTTGCCTCTGGTCAGTTGCTTTTATTTAAGAAGTGCAGGGTTGAATCACACAGAGAAAGTCCTTTTCCTATAAAAGTGGAAGGCGCTACAGCATGTTATTGACATTAGCTCATTACGTAATACGTGCATCTATATGTATGTGGGACTTTTCAGTCTGAAGACAAAGCACATTGTGTAAGTCCTTTTTTTTTACACAGTAGTCCTCCCTGACTTTTTCCCACTAAACATTCATGCTCATATTTTAATTAACAGATATCATGCATGTTTAATACCTAATTGGCTATTTCTCCTCTTTAATATCGTCATTAATTGACTCTGCATGTTATTAGGTGTAATAGCAGGACTGTTAGGGCACTTTTCAGTCTACTCACTTTATTCACGTTGCCTTATAATAACAATAGTGTTTGTGTCTTGCACAGTGTGCGAGCAATCATTAATTGCCATTAGTGCGCTGGTTGTCCAGTGTGTCCAGCCAAAAAGCTGAGCACAGACGGAGGCAAGCGCACTGTACCGGCAAGCAAATAAATCAGAAGCAGACACCGATGCAGTATATGCATTCTGTGCCACAATCGTCAGGTAAAAACACTGGATTTGTTGTATTTGTGCAAATCTAAGTGTGTTTACCCATTTCAGAGATGATTCACGGCCTTCACTTTTCTCCCGATAAGAAGCAGACACACACAAACACTCGCACAATCCACCCTGAGCCCTTCCCCATCCCGGATGACCTGCTCCCTCAAGGTCCTCGCAAAACCTTTCATTGTTTGCGGCTCTCTGTTTTGTTAACCAGTGATGCTGGATATTGTTTGGTAGTGTTTTACGTTATGCATTTACTGGACAAATGTAAACAGAGCAAATGTTTTAAAAAAGACTTTTGACAAAAAAAAAAATCCCTCTCTCTTTCAGATTAAAAGATTATGTTTCTGAATTGTGTTCAGGTTTTTGGCTGTTTCTCAGGTGAAACGACATAGCTCTTAGCAATTATGATTTTAAGCATTTGTTCTAAATAATTTACAAATAATCAGAAAAAAAGGCTGATTACTTTTTGACATCACATCCAGATAGTTCCAGTTTATCTTCCATGTGAGCAAAAAAAAAAACAATCAGCCATCTAAAACATCCAGCGATGTTGTACACGTCTGCTTTAGGGGACCAGAGGGGTTGTAAAGGACTGTTCCCTACAGGCGTCCTCGCCTGCGCACTCCAAGGGGCAGCTCGTTCACAGTCTAGTGCCCAGACGGCCAGCAATCATTATTACAATCCGTCCTCCGCCAAAGGTTCGAAGGGGCCAGGCAGAGAGTCGACGGAGCAGATCCCCTTTCCCCGTCTGCCAGGGTGTTTAGCTTTACCCGCGATGCAGTAACAAAAGCGTATACGAGGAGTCTGGCCTACTACGCCTACCGGAAGCCGACCCGGATGTGCTTCTACAAGCCGTAATGCGTCTATAAAAACCGAAATAACACCAGTGATTCAACCCTGTTAATCACCCTTTGGTTCCGCAGTTGATTTTAATCGCAATAGCCGGCCCTTGCCAGCGACAATAGAGATGAGTTTTATTGGAAATGAGGCTGAGATGAAAGTGTTTAATTACCTCCATGCAAATAGCTTGGAGGCCTTTGATAAAAAGAAATTACTGCTTTCGGGAGCAGGATATTGCTTTTGAAAATCCACGGCTCTAATATTGACTACGGGGGAAGAGGGAGCTCTGTTTCCGTAGAGGCCCCGTCAGACTAAGGTCCCCCGTCTGAAATATCAGTCCCATGTTTGGATTAAACGTAGAAAATCTTAAATCGCATCTTAACATAATGCTAAAGTGTTTTTTTGCCCCAAAAATTAAAAAGTTTATCTTGTTAAAAAAGTAAAAAGCTCTGTCCACATCTCCTGCAGCTCGTCGCCTGCACTCGAACTTTTCTCCCCGGACACTTAGCATTCAGGCCCATCCCATAAAGTGCAACATCAAAGCGGGTCGTGGCGACAGCTGGTGGAGGCTGATGGGCGTCGGCACGGAGCCCAACTGCTGTGTTTGCATGTAAAACAGCAAGATCTTTTTTTTCATGTGTGTGTGTGTGTGTGTGTGTGTGTGTGTGCGCCCGTGCCTGTAAGTTCGTATTCATCTCGCGCACTTTTGTCTGCATGATAATAATCAAAATATCTAAGCGCAATATCAACTCGCGCGTGAGTTTCCATGACAACACGTTGAATCGTGAGTGTACCTCAACGTGTGTGAGTGAGTCTTAGTCACAAGGGCTCTCCTTGATCTGGGCTTATTGCAAACCGCTCTGCATCTTTGTATCAAGAGCTTTGTTTACGACCCGTTTCATCCCCCCAATTTTTGGACCCTGCTGAAAGAAAAGGCCTTAATTTGAATATTTGATATTTGATATTCTTGCCGCAGGAGACTAATTGGTCCTAAAAAGGTGCCATTATCATTAGTCTCATCAGTGAGAATGCCTAAAAGCCAGTGTCCCCTCACTACCTCTGTTCCAGTGTAATTTTGACATGAATCAACATTGTCAGAACTCACCTGCAGCGTTTTCTATTTTCATACCTGTGCCTCACGTAGGTGTACAGTGCATAAAGGAATATTTAATGTGAAGGGATGTGGGATTGTGCTGCGGCAGCGTGTTTCGCTGCGAGTGTGACCCACTTTACCTCTTGCATAACACGTTTTCTTTGTAATAAAATAAAAAAAAAAACAGAAGCTATTGTGGAGCTGCATGAAGAGAACACAACAGAAGTCTGTGACGGCGTCAACAACGCAACGTAGTAATTACACGCTTAAAGAATGAATGTGTTCTCTAAGGCCCAGAGTGCATTGCAGTAATTGACGGCCTCGGGCGATGCTTGTGAATGTCCAGCCGTTTTCATTTCAGAGTGTGCGCAAGGAAACACATTGCGTGTCACAGTAGGACGTCGTTGTTTGTTCCACTACACTGTTTCCTCAAGCTGGGAAATGCATTCCTCACAGGGTTAATGTGAGCTGTCCGTCAGACCGCCATGGGACGTTCATGTTTAGATAGATGTGCGGTAGACGCTCAAACTGACTCAGTCGGCTCACGGTTCAGTCAGACCAAAAGTCTGACTCCAGACAAACAAAGAAACATTTACTTTAATGCCGACGCAGCCAATCCTCCCTTCGCCAATCCCTCTCGTTTCCTCTTCCATTTCATTCTCAATTTGAAAGTATATTATTACAGGTGGTAATGTCCTGCATTGTGAAATTTAGTCATTAATTAAACCATCTCATTCCTACTGAAGCTGTATAACCGGTAATTTTCCTTTTCTCGATTTTATTATCTGCAATATCATGCGTGTTGTCTCAGATATTGTGCAAAAAAGCACATGATTAATGAGTTAACGCGATACCTAGCACAAATAAATATACATCAGAAAAAAGGTAAAAGCAATTTAACAGGGTCTAATGTTATTCTGACGCAAATGCAAATGCAAGCCAACCAACACGATTTGTTGTCCGAGGATTGAAGCTCAACGTTTGTTGCAGTTCAGCAGGAGGCGTTTTATGTTAAAGGCAACATATTGTAAGCATTGGAGAAATGACAACTATGTATGGTGAAGGATTGGCCAATCAGGAATCAGGAAACATTTATCACACAAGGAATTCGACTTGACGGTTGGCGCACAACAGCAGACAGTTGGACAATGGACAACACGACCGTTGGCCATTTGTAAGTGAAAATAGGTTTATGTGACATTGAGAAGGTTTTGTGTGGGTGTGTGTGGGTGTATATGTTTACCGCACAACATTATGCGCTGCTTGTGTTAAGGTCTCCAACCTTGAGCAAGGAGATAACTACACAGAGACCAATGAGAGCACAGGAAGACCGTGACTGTGTTTGTTTTTTGTGTTCACTGCCACCATTTTGGGATTGGTCAATTCTTACAGGGTAAACATGTTGACGTAATCTCTCTCTCTCCTTCAGGCTTCCTCAGTCATCACTGAGCTCAAAAGTTCACAAACTGCGTCCCCCAAGTCCTCCGTAGTGCACTAATCGTTGCACCGTTTCGTGTTCCTCGCATTCGGCCGTGAAACCTTCTGACGTGACGTTACGGCGTTCTGTTTTTTTTTTCTGTTCTCACGTGCGACTCATTTCCCCCCTTTTGCTGTTTTGTGAGGCGACGTCATGGAGGCCTTGTCCATGTGACTGCACGTGTGTCTATTTGAGCAGTGTTCAAAACTTGGAGGCTGAGATGTAGCAGCTGGAGGCCGGTTAATGACCGGCCTCTTTATCTTGAGTGCAAAGATGGATGGGTGAAAAAAAGTGTCTCTGATGTCACTCACTCTCCTTCATGCCCCACTGACCTCCCCTCTCTCTCTCTCTCTCTCTCTCTGACATCCATCTGCCTGGAAAGTGTTGATAACATTGTTTTTTAGTTTTTAAGGACTGTGTAATACAAGTACACATAAATAGGTTGACACAGAGAGGACCTCCACATATCCTCACGTACTTGAGCAAATACTCACTAGCCGTAATAAAAGGATGTCAACACGATTAGATGGAAGATGCTTTCGAAGGACTCCGAAGATGAACGGCTGTCTCCAGTCCGCCCCCGCTGACAAGAAAAGGCCGCAATAAGACATCAGGGGGGAGAGAGGAAGAGGAGCTCAGATCCGGTCTTCTCCAGTCAAGGGGATTGCTGTGTAACAATTGGAGGCAACGCCATAACAAGAGTTAAACAAATTCCCGAAAGAATCTCGATTTTGCAGCAGCTTTCTGAAAGTGGATCCATCCCATAGTCTCCTCTCGGGGGTTTGGGTCGAGGGGGTTGGCAAAACAAAAGGCGTCTGTCTCAGTTTCATTTTTTATGTCCACAAAGAGCTTTCATCATTGATGTAATCTGATGATCCGCTGATGGATAAGGGCTAGAATATCGTCCCCGGAGCACTTGGTCGCTGTTATCTATCAAAACAACCTGCGGCCCCTTTTCTCTCTCTCTCTGCACCAGGGCCGGCCCAAGGCATAAGCAAATTAGTTCGCTTATGCTGCAAGCAGCCCTAGTTTTGTATTATAACCTCACTTTATTCGTTTATAATTTTCGCTATAACAGGATAGCGTGACATTTGTGCCAATAATCTTCTAGCACAGGTGACTGTGCGTGGTGGGAGGGGGGCCCCCAAATAAAATTCTGCTTAGGGCCCCCAAGAGGCTCGGGCCGGCACTGCTCTGCACCGACCGTTGATTTGTGCCTCCTGAGGGCTGAAGGACCGAGCTTCACTTTTTTTTTTTTTACATTTCCAACGGTTTTGCCATCAAAATTCCACCCGTCCTCGCTCAGGCATCGGC
The DNA here is from genome assembly GCA_021346845.1 of Apeltes quadracus. Lineage (NCBI taxonomy): Eukaryota > Metazoa > Chordata > Actinopteri > Perciformes > Gasterosteidae > Apeltes > Apeltes quadracus. The sequence goes on from CM037914.1 coordinate 10,464,169, forward strand.
TCTCGGCTCTAAAAGGGTCGTGATGCGAAGCCGTCACTTGACATTTCTGTCCACGCCAGGCGCCGCCGCCACTCGAGTCGAGCCATCCCTGCTCTGCTCAGACTGGAGTTGCCGGTGTGCTTCTCTCTCATTCTGTATTCATGAAGGGAAAAAAAAAGAGTGTAGGGTAGAAGGGTGTCGCTGAGACGTAAGTGCTATATTGAGGCTTGTTCGAGGGGATAACTGGAACATCAAAAGGAGGTCGAGGCCGCAGACGAAGCGAGCAAATTAGGATTCTGATGCCGTTTCAGACATGAAACGTGATCTCTGCGCGTTAGACTGCGATGTTTACTCTCTGCGTGGGACATATGAACCGCTCAGTCCACTGGGTTTCCTCTCAGCGGATTGAAAGTCACGGCAACAGCCTGATGGGGCAACAGCGCAGAGAGCTGTGATGGTAGAGATAAAAAAAAAGTGAAACACTCGTGTGTGTGTGTGTGTGTGTGTGTTGATTATGAGCAAGTGGTGGCGTGTGTTTGTGTGGGAGGACTGTACGGGGGGAAGGGGCACTCTTTGGAAGGCGAACGCACTAATGAATCCATCTTACCCAGCGTCCCCAGCTGCCTAGCGACCTCGCCTCTCAATCACTCTCAATGGGCACCTCTTATTTATAGAGCCATTATTTTTAGCCCGACATCATTTCAACCCTCAGTTTCTAGAGGAATTACTGCCGTAGGATTGGGCACCAACACAGAGAGAAGAAGTAGGAAGAGAAGAATTCAGCAAGGAGAAGTTTTTTTTTTACTATACTTTACACTGGTCATTGCTAAAGTACTTCTGTACTCTGCAATCTTTGTGAGCCATTTAAGATTTTGTTCCTGTCTCATGTTGAGCCGCTGTGCCCCTCCGACCGCCGGGTCGAGACCTGCTCATGTCCGTCTGATCGGTGTGAGCCCCATGAGGTGCTTCTCGTTGGCAGTGAGAGAACCACAGCTTTGACTCCCAAACACAGATGAGAAGAGGTTTAATGGTTTGGCAGAATGGGCCGAACAGAGCGGACAGACGGGGGGGGGGGGGGGGGTAAAGAGAGGGAAATGAACATAGACTAACTCACTTATTCAATCCTGAAAGCCTCCGAGCATCCCGCATTGCACAAATCAAGTCCGTGGAATCAAATCTGCATCGAAGGCCACTACAATAAACTGTTATACAGCCGAGGGGTCAGACTTCACCTGCCTGAAATGTTGGCGTGTGTGTGTGTGTGTGTGTGTCTGTGTGTGCGCGCACGCTCTACATCTGACTTGGACTGCAGAGGAACAGCAGAATAGACTTGGCAGGCTTTGAGTTGGCCATCTGTTCCTGTGGATGTGGCCAGTCGGAATCAGGCCCTTCTGTCAGTCCCAGACACACACAGACACACACACACGCACACACACACACAGACACACACACACACAGATGCACGGCCCCGTCCTCCTTCCAACTGGCTTTCTCATGTACTGTGTTTCATCACGCCGCTGCGCACGGTGCATCTGGCTGTCCAGCCCGCCTCACCCCGCGGCCATGTGTCTGGACTTCTGTTCCGAGGGTCCGTGGCTTCAGGGGGGGGCTCATATCGATTCATACCCGCTAGCAACGCGCCAACAAGCTGCTTTAATAATCCTCCCTCTTAAATAATTCACCGCTCACACTCAAAATTTTGTCAGCAACTGCTCATAGAGGACAATATCCCCCGCTGCAGCAGCCTTGTGAAGAAAACAAATATATATATATATATATATATCCATTAACTTGCTTATCTCATTTAAGCTTTATTAGTAATAAGTAATAAAAAATAATAATAATAATAAAGCAGGATGTTTTTCGTGTGTAAAAATAACAAATATTTCTCCGGTCAGCTGTGCAGCAAGAAATGGATATTTAGATTATGACGTGATTCCTTATAATATATAAGAGATGGCACTTTCCCAAAATGAAACCCATGAAAGAGTTTCACCAGTGGTCGCAAGAAAAAGACGAGGACCGAGGAAGAAACGAGGAATCAAGTCATAATTCGTAAAGTATAAGTCGTAAAAAAATTACGAACAATGTCAGAACTAGAACACAGACGCAGGGAAGTTCTATCAGACTCATTTTTTATTTTTTCACCGACCACAAACCAGCAGTTAATTATGATTCCCCAGTCCGCTGTGCACATTACTCAAATCAGCGAACAGGCTTTTATTTCACTTTCTGTCGAAACGCACTGCTGGCCGTTAACAATCATTACCTCATCTATCACCCACCAGTGAGTGCGCCTCCTGTTCGGAGGAACAGACAGGAGGAGAAAAGCACAGAAGTGATGTGGACGAGAGCCGTGGACAACATTTCAGACACCCACAGAGCCACCGCAATAAATCTCTGTCAAGTGTAAAAAAACTAACTAATGCAACAAATAAGCGGAATCGCAGAGTAAAATGGTGTTTTTTTTTTTGGTCTAAGGAGAGAACATGGATACCTGCTCCAGTTCGCTGTCAGAAATGCAGACTGATGGCAAGATACAGAGTGGGAATTATTTTAATATAGTAGTTTATCGCATTTCGGTATCTGTTTCTTTCTTCTCCCTCAGCTCAACACACTGACGAAGTTCCTCCTTCAACCGCACACTTTATAAGGTAAAAACAACATGAGTTGGCGTGAATGTCCCTTTGGCGTTGTTTCCCTATTGTAGTGCACATCATTTGAATAGCTGTTTCCATTCACTGGCTTTGTGTAAGTGTAATCTGTGTAATCTGTAAGTGCTCAATGCTTTTAGAGATTTAGTGCTAGGAATATAGCTAACTGGCAATATAGTTGTCAATAATATGCTTTTTGTTTCGGCATTGAATCTGGCAGATGGTGTTTTTTTACCTCGGCTTCTATTCTTTTGAGTAATGAATTAAAAACCAAAATAGCTCAGATGTCTTTAGAGGATAAGCATTAAGGCAATATTTATATATAAATATTTATTGTGTATTACAGTTTGATGGTTATCATCCGGCCCCACGCTCCGTATCCCGCTGACTCCACCAGGCTAATTTTAGGCCATTTCCCTTTGTGCTGAGAGACCCAGGTGATCGCTGTTAGAAGGGAAAATAGCTGTGGTTCCCATTCTCTGCTGCACTGACACCGTTTGGATGACAGCTTCCGCGGTGCAGTAGGCGTCTTCTTCCCCGTCGGCTGACAAAGCGGGAGAGTCTCAAACTGAGATTTATAAGATACAGTACTATTGCAGTTATTCCTGGTGGTGTCACCTTAAATCCCATGTAAACGGCACAGTACGGTCCCAGCAGCAGTGAAATCATGCCTGGGAAAACATTAGTTTTTAAGCTGCAGATGGCAGCTTTATCAGCTTAGAACATGGAAATGGGATAGAAAGAGAAGGAAACAACTAGCAGGGCTCTTAACAAAACATTACATTGAGCTTTACAGGTTCTCTAGAGACTGTAAACACAACATCATATCAAAAAAGTGACACTTGAAAGGATCAATTCTTCAGGCTGAATATGACTCACTCTGGTTTATTTACAGCCTTCTGTCAGTCAATTACTAATTGTCATAAATCCAAGATGGCGTTTTCCTAATTATTCATTATTAACAATAGAAATGATAACATGATACTTGGGCATCTGTTATGTGGGCGATTTATTCATCAGTGTGCAATAAAGCAGGTTAGCTGAGAGTCCCACAAATAGACAATGAGCCTTATTCTTATGTAATGGCTTTGCAGCCCACTGCAACTGGCACAGATTTCAGTTTGATTTTTAGACCAGCTCAACTGATTTAGGTTACAACTGCAGAGATAGTGGGACTCTCACTGTAGGTTTCAGTAGATCGACCTAAATACTGCAGTCAGAGACTCGGCCGTGTGTGGATTTTTCTTTTGTAACACTGCAGTAAGAGAAAAGGAAGCTTATGGGGTTTTTTTTGCTCTTTGATTTAAACTGTCATCCGCTGCAGAATTGTAACAGCGAGAGATGTACGACTCAGAAGAACCGATGCAGTGCGAGTACCTTGCAAAGCTTAAACGTGTATCCAGTATAAAATAGGATAGGATTTTTGCTCCCTGGATCAAAACAGTTTGAATGAGAGCCTTCTCTTTCTTGCAATTCTACCTTTTATATGGTTACTGATGTTTTTTCCTGTCAATCACTCTCATCACTTGAGATACAATACAATGAGATCACAGCAGGCACTGATGTGTGCTTTGTGGACTTTCTCTTCTCTTTTACGAGCCAGATCCAGATCGTTGAGCCAGCTCGTTCACGCTGAGCGCGACGTTCATGTGGATGCTGGTTCCCCGTCCTGATTTGTGTTTGCAGGAACGTACGCTGCCGAATATAAAATCCTTGGGGAATCCCAGCGGCTGGGAACAACTAAGCTGCATCCCAGATGTTCTGATGTTGTGGAGCGTAAGATCTGTCGAGGAATCTGTTTACGGGTGCCACGGCGACTGACCAGCGCTTTGAGCATCTCAGGAACTCTACGGTTGTGGCTTAAGCTTCAATGTAAGCGCACATCCCGGAGTGGTACGTGTTCATATTAATAGCAACCCCCCCCCCCCCCCCGAGAGCCTGGATGAGTCATCAGTGAAGGCCCTCTGCAGAGCGCTTTGTCATCCTGGAACGTGCCCAGAGGTACTTCATTCCCGGCGCAGCTCCGCACAAGGAGATGGTGTCAGAGACGGGAAGAGTCCACGGACAGAACAGGAAGCATCGCCGTTGATTGTGGCGAACAGCAGACGCAACTTCAACGGCGTATGTTGCAGTTGCGTCTGTTGTTCGTCATTCCCAGACGTCTTTGTGGCTCATCAGTTTTCCCTCGGACCCGCGTGTGCTTCAGGTTGTCCCAACTCTTTTGAGGGGTTTATTTTTTGTCGAAGGTCACTGTTCTGAAAATAATGCTCACAGGGGGGGTCACATCAATCTCAAAGCGGGCTGAGCGGGCTGGCTGACATTTGCCCTCGTGGGGGGGAATAATCTCTCCAAGACACAATACACAACACTGTAATCCTGCTCACAAACACGCTCCGCCTCCTTCTGTTGTTCTGCTCTGCCTTTGACTTTGAGAAAGAAAGCTTTTTTTTTATTTTCTCTCTGTCTCCACGAGTGAATCATTCCCCTCACAAAGTCAGCGAATCACCATCTCTCTCCCTGTAAAACAAGCTCACCAGCGGCGCCGACTCATGCAACTCCTTCTCTTATTTTACTTTTGTTTTTTCCTCCACCCTCCGATTGTGTTTTTTCAGGCCTTATCTGCCTGTTGCCGTTTTCTGTCGGCTTAGCCGCGGTCCTGGAAGCCGCTCTGTCGCCGTGAAATGCATCTCAGCAGGGTGAAGTCAAAGCGTCGCCCGCCTTGTGTAGAGCCGTGTGACATTGCATGATGAAGAAAGAATCCAATCAACCTTTTTTCTTTTCCCCTGCGTCCCTGGTGCAGTTTCGCACGACACAAAGAACCAGCCACGCAAAGGAGGTGGGAGGAGATAAAGACGAGAGTCTGCACATCTCAGAGGTGTCGTGGCACTTTTAGCGATCTGATGAGAGCCTCCTCTCCGTTATGTGTTATTGCAGAAGCCTCTCGGCGAAAGGCTTTCGTGTCAGCACATTCAAGCTGCACTGCACAGCGATCTCAAAGTGTCCAGAGGCCCTGCAGCAGCACCGCCGGGCTGTTAGGAGTTCAAATGTACATTGAACATTTGTGTGGATGCCGTTCGTTCCGCGCTTGTCAAAGGTTCACCTGGCTGAGTTTTTCCAGGTGTAGGAAGACGAGGCTGATTATGATAAAACAGTTAAAGATATATATTAAAAGAAATATGTAGGGAAAAATCACATACCTGGGATCTGTCTCCTTAAATGCATTGTCACTATTCATCAATGCATTTATTCTTTTTCCTCTCTGGCATTATGTCTTTAGATCTGCAGTGACACAATCATCTGGAGTTTCTTCCTTTTTTTTTGTTTTTAAGTATTCGACAGCCATTCATTGGCCAGTAGAAAACAACTGGCAATGCTTCAAAGATACAATAAGCATTGATATAATGATCGCATATCCCTATAGACATAATGTATTGTGGATCTCGTGCTTTAAGCTGTGTTTTCTCCGCAGTTTTCCCTGCTGAAGGGAACAGAACACATCTGAAGACAATGTAGCTCCATTTGGTTAAGAGCTCGTTTTAATTACCACTAAAGTGCTGCAGGGCTGTGCTGTGTCATATTCTGATTGACTACTGGCACGGAGCATTTTCAATGTTTTTCTGCACACGCTTTAAATGTCAAGCACCCCAATATATACAGTATGCAGCATTTCTGCAAGGATTAACAGTTACAACTGCACTTTTTGCCTTTTAACCAAATGACAGTTGCACTGTAGCGCACACAGGCACTTATGAGTGGGCCTTTTTGTCGAGCACCCGCCCGCCCACTCATCAGTGCTTCCCACCAGCACTCCACCCGCCCCACCCCCTTTTCATCTCCTTGTTTGACCTGGCTTATCTGCACCCTAATGGGACACGAGGCCACAGGAGGTGGAAGGGGATCTCTGGGCTTCGAGGTGAGGCCAGATCTGGGTCTTTCTTATGGAAATGGATGAATGTAACCTTGCCCAGAGTGAGAGTCCTCGCAGGCACTACCGGGGTGGGGGCAGGTTCATGTAGCAAGACGGGACCCCCGGGGGGGACTCTGCCGTGGACCCTTGGTCCATTGGATACGCCCCCCAGGCTTTCAACATTTCCATCAGGCAGCGTGTGTAGCCACGCCAGAGGGTCCTAACATGCCAACGGGGGAACAGTAGTTCTCTCACAGGTCAGGCCAGACGCATCAGGAGACCCGTGGCACCGTCTGGACTACAAGTGTCCTTTCACTGCTTTCTTCCCGAAAGCACCTCCGCATCTGCTCCACCCAACAATGGTTAATGCACCGGTCTGTGGAGGAGTACATTTCTCAAAGGAAGACCCTTATGCACTACGCTGGCAGAACAAACAGGAAGGTCGTGAACTGCTTGGGTCTGTGTTCACACAGTTGAGGGATATTTTGACAGTTAGGAAAACAGCTTCTCCGAGTTTACAGCGTGAAGGAAACAGCAATTGTGGCTTCGTTCACAGGCAAGTTTCACATGACCAGATGTAGTTTGCTTCTTTGGACAGAGCCACGCCGGCTGTTTCCCTGTTAAGGCCTGTATGCTCGGCCAAGCTGACACGCTGCTAGCGGTAGCTTTATGTTATTGAGTTTTCTATGCCGTAATAACAGCGCGCCGCACTAAAAGGAAAGCGTAGATATTCATAATATTCATTTTGCCAGATGAATGCAACTAAATTAATCTGTAATTATATTGATTGCATACAATGAAGACAATACAAAAATGTAATGATCTTTTCACGTTGTTCTCGGGATTTCAGATCAACAGGAAGGATCGGTTAATACTTCCTTCTCGACATTCTTAGATATTAGAAGGCATCATTTCTTTGCTCCTTTTTGTTCCTTAGTGTTCTCACAAGTCTCCATGTCCATGCTACTGAAAAGCCTCATCAAAACCTAATGCATTTCACAAGATGGTGTTTGATAGCTGATAAAACTCTGAATGTCCACAGAATCGCTGTAAAGCACAGAGCTAAAGTCCTTTCTGATGCCCTTCTTCTAAATTATGTTTGTTCATCTCTTCTTTCAGCTTCTGAGAACATTGACTCAAGCGTTATGTATGATGTTTGATCCTTTCATTCGCCCACTCAATGCGAGCCAAACACTACTACATGGAAGTTCGTCACTACACAGCCGCGCCCGTCTGGACTTGATTACATGTCTCCGTAGTTAGTTGGGTGTGTGTGTGTGTGTGAGAGAGAGAGAGTGTGGGCTTCCTGCATGTGCGAGAAGCTGTAATTAGGTTGAAAGGCGCGGGCCTGCTCATAGTTTTCTATTCCTGGGGAAATAAAATGATTCAAAAGAGAAGCTCTGATGTGGAGCAGGTGACGGCGGCCTGGAATTAAAACCTCATCCTCCTAAAGACGATGCCGCTTCCTCAGGCCCGGCTTTAAGGCTCATTTGGACAAACGCTTTCCTCCAAAGCAGCAATTTTGACCGACTTCAAAGCCTGTTTGATCTTTTCCCGTGGTTTCAGGCCGCTGTTTTTGTTCGACCCGGCTTCCCAGAGGCCACCCAGGTTGGCAGCGTTGTGCCGTCAGCTTGGTCACCGGATGAGTCGCTGGTTGTGCGTTGAATCTCTCGTGTCCCCTACATTTCTGGTGTTACCACAGTACCACAGTAGCAGGCATAGGCCAGTGGTTCTCAAACTTTTTACACCGAGTACCACCTCAGGAAATACTTGGCTCTCCAAGTACCAGCATAATATATATAATATATAAATATATTATATATATTATGGTCTGTCTCTCATCCATTTTACAGTCAGGAAAGGGAGGTGTGGTACATTTATAAATGGAATAACGCTTGCTGCGATGATGATTGATGGCTGAGGCAGCTGTCGGGTTTCGGCACCAAGACAACCACTCAGCACAAACACACAAAGGTCAGCAGGATGTTATTATTCCCCCCTGTTCTACCTCTTCACCTTCACCCCTGCGCTCTTCCTCTGTCCCTCCTCGGAGTTGTTTAAAGATAAATACTGTTAGCCGGCAGAATAGTCTGCATGATCCTCGCTTCTTTCATATTGCTGATAAAAGCAACAGGGTTCAGGAATTTGTGCCAAATGACATATTAGCCAGTGTTTCAGTGTGCTTATGGTAGGGGATTGTGCACTTTTGTGCTGCCGAAATACCACAATATTAATTCTAGGCTTTGAAGTACAGAGGGCACTTGATTACTTTTTCCGTGATTAAATAATTAGCATCCCTGCACCCGCTCCTGGAAAGTCGTTCTTTGATGCCTTTTTAATTGTGGGCTTTCATTTCGTATTACAACCACCCAGAAAGGAAATAATTACTCACTCTAACCAATACTTTCTAACTTAGTCACTGACCTGATTTGCCCTCTTCTGAACCTTTATAGGACACCCTCCCACAGCGAACGCGGTCGCTGACCAGGGCTGCAGAGAGGAGCCGTCTTCGATTCTCATGCTCTCCACAATGTGCATGCAGAAGATAGGAGACGAAATTGCAAAGGTCGTTGCTCTTTCTGCAGCTCCGCTGATTCTTGATTTATTTTATATTGCAGCGGTTTCAAGGAAATAGCCGAAATGGAATGGAATCCAACGAGGGGCCAATGTTTAACAAAGATTCATTTTCACACAGCAAGCAAATAACTGCAGTTTAAGTCACATATTAACTGGAAGTAGCTTCATGCCACCCAATTACCGTAAGCCTTGGTTTCAAACTTTAGGAAGAATTGTTAACGAATTGAAAGCTACAGAATGTGTCTCAATCAGCTGAAATGTTCTTTTTGTGCTGATTCTGCTTTTCTCTCACAGCTCCTTATTAAACGTGTATTACACTGTTTTCAGTTTTCAGTTTTAATCATTTTAACTGATTCAAAATGTATTCCTCGGAATTTAACCCGTTTCACGGCTTAAATGATTCCAAATGCTACGGTGTATTTACAGAAGGTCCTGTCTTTGTTAATATTCAGAATAGTCATGCAGTCATTGTCCTTGAATTGTAAATGCATGAAGGTAATAATCACATGCTCTTCTGTTTCAGTCCTCACTTGATGCAGAGAAATACAAGGCTTTCTCCTTCTGTTGCAATGACATCTGAATCCTTTTTTTTGTTCTGAGCCAGAGACTGAGACAAACGCGTCACAGCGTCTCAAGCTTCAATAGAAACACTTTGAGTTTTTGTTTGATTTGTCATTGTCGCACTAATTCTAATTGTACTAGTTCCCGTGTGAATTCATGAAATCGGAAGCTATCACCGATACAGGTTGCTGAAAGTAGGAAAACATTGAATTTTGTGTGTATTTCCCCTTTTAAGCCAATTACCTGAAATCCATTAGGCTGTGTTGTGATAAATTTGAGGTTAAAGTTTTAAAGTAACTAATAATTACGCCTGCCAACTAATGAATTCAGTGTTTCTGACTATAATAATGACGCATAATTAAAAGGAGTGTGTGAGCACCAATAACATCACAGAGCCGTGTGTCTCTTGTTGTTTGTTGTTTGTTGTCAGGCCTTAGGCTCCACATTCAAGTGGATGACGGGACGCGCATTTCTCTTCATCTTCATGGTTCCACAGTATAGACATATAGCAACAAATCACCAAATCACCCAAAAAAAAATAAAAAAAAGCAAACCTTGAAGTTAACAATGCAGATTTCATAGTTGCTTGCAATTGTTTTATGAGGAAGGAAATGCAATCAACACGTTACTTAGACCTCAAGAATACACATGCTGTGTCAGGCCGAGAAAAGCTGAATGCAAACAGAAACTCCACATGGGGGCACCTTTAAGTCAAGTCACAGCGAATAGCGAGACGTGTGTGACGCTACTCCTGCACAAACGATGGAGGAAGGCACAGCGATGCATAATGCACTGAACTAACGGATGCCTTGAAAACATCTCATAAGTGATGAACAAAATGATTACAAACCGCATAAAAGCACATGTTAGTAGCGCACGTTTGTTTTGATAAAACAGCATTGATTAAGGCCGGTGGCTCTGCGCGCCTGCATTTGAATTGACTTTGCCTCATGCAGCGTTACTTCGAGTAAACCCCCGGTCCGGTCCTTATGTTTTTGGATTTCGACATGTGCTGTACAGCGGTATGGATGGTTCAACACAGACGCGTGAACCGTCTCGCCAACTGGGAACTTTACTCGATGCAATAATCCCAAATCAGAGCAAGCAATTGTAAACATTTGAAATGGGTAGAACAGAATGGTTACACAGAGAGAGAGAAAGAGAGAGAGAGACGGAGACAGAGAGAGAGAGAGAGAGAGAGAGGCTCCAGAGCCATGACATCGTCCACAGTGCATGACGTCATCCTACGAGGATTTAATGACAGACATCAAAACAACTTCTTTTTTTTTTCAATCTAGAAATGGCACTAATGCTGTTCTGATCGTCACACCTCTATGGCACAGCAACAAACAAATTTATTGATTTTCTTTCAATGAAACCAGATCTGACAAGTACACATTAGCAATGAGCTATTTTTTAATCAGTTCTTTTTTTTTTTCTTTCCGTCAACTATTTTCAATTTTACAGACAGTATGGAGTATTTTTTTTGTAAGGTTTGGAACATTCAAAAATAATCTCAAAATATTCATTTTGAAGTGTCAGCATAACTAGTTACATGAACGTACATGAAGGTTTTTTTTTTCCCCCATTGCTGCAGCTTCTATAACTCAGCCATTGTTCACATTGTCGAACACATCCAACATTTCAGTATAAAAGAAGTGGTCCCTTCAAATCCCCCAGCAGAGATACATTCCAAACGTGGCCAGCGGAGCTCCTCAAACAACGACTTAAAGTAAAGCTTTAATTCCACAACAAAAGGAGGGGGGGGGGGGCACTCGATGCAAAATGTCAAACGTCAAATCAAAAAGGTCTTTGGTGGAAAGGTAGGTTCTCACAGTTTGGAGTAAGTCAGCAGCGATTTGCCCAAGTCCTTGGCCTCCCCGGAGGTCCGGACTCTTTCGTATCCCAGGACGGACATGGCGTGGTGACAGTAGTCCTCCACCTGTTTGATCTGTTGAATGCTAAGAACTGTCCTCCACGCGGTGGCGGCCTGCGTGGCGTTCCTGGACGAGACTATGAACGGCTTCGAGGACGAGCTGGGGCCCGCTGGTCATGTTAAGTGCGAACGACTCTATGTCGTGGCTGTTGGTGAGGTTGGCGAAGCGGTAGACGTTCCGCAAGGTCTTCACCGGGCTGTCGACCAGGTCCTCGTACCGCACCGCCATGTACTTTCCCTTCAGCCAGCTGGGTGGGTTCAAGGCAGTCCTCAAAGTCCTGGAGGTGCGGTCACAGATCACCTCCATGGCGCCTATGGAGTGGTAGTCCGCGCCGTCCTTCTTGTTGGCTTTGTGACCCGGATCCACAAAAGGTATCCGGCGTAGTTTGGGATCCCTGCTGCGGACCACCTGTAGGTTTTCCCTTATCAGGCCGTGTCTCGATTTGATCCTGGAGTTGGCCACTGCCCGCGGGTCTCTGACCAGGTGGATCACCTTCAAATCCAGCGACGGATCCTCCATGAGCGGGGCCAACACGTTAACGTCCAAAATGCGAACGCCTTTAATGACTATGGTGCTATATTTGAGGCACTCCTCCTCCAACAGTCTAAGGCTTTGAGGGGGGCACTTTTTACACAACTTATCATCCACCAGTCCCACCACCTCCTTCCTGTAGGCTGAGCATAGGGGATATGAGCAGACCACTTTATTGAGCGTGGCCCCGAAGAGTCCCAGGGAGGTGAAGTTCTTGCCCCCGGGGCTGTTGTAGAGTTGGAAAACAGACAGATCACAGCGGTACAGGGAGCTGAGCATGTCCCTGGCCGCCCCTTGTAAAGACACCGCGTCGCCCGGGTACAGCTTCTGCCAGATGTGCCACATCGGCTCATACAAGAAGAACACTTCGGGGTTTTGGTTAAAGAGCTCCCCGAAGAAGGACGAGCCCGACCTCCAGGTGGTCAGAACGTAGACGAGCTGCCTCTTTTTGGCCAAAGAGGGCCTGTAGAGGAAGCGGAGGTCCGATCTGCCTTGATAAGCGGTGCTCCTCAGTTGATGATTACACTGCTGGGGCTCTTTGGTCCATTTGTAATTGGCCAAGTTGAGCATAGTGAAGAGCAGCAGTAAGAAGTAGGCCATGAACAACACAATCCTCTTCCTGCGGAGGACTTTCATCACGATGCCAGGCTGCGCTATTATCTTGGTGTGATTCCTGTAGGTTTTAAGCTTCCTCCCAAAGCCGGCATCTTTCTCCCAAGGCGCCGTCAACTTCAGCGGCTGGTGGTATTGTTTGCTTCTCATTTGTACCCCTCGGAGGGTGGCTCTCACCACCGCACGCAGCTCCTTACATCGACCGTGCACCGACACACTCCGCCGGATGTATTCAGCCTACACCGGGACTCCACACCCCGGTTAGACCCGCGGCACATTAGGTCGCACACTCCCCCGAAATCGCACGAAATCCCGTTTTCACTGCACTGCGCAACGCTCTCCGTTCGTGGGCACGGGCGAGACGGACAGCGTTCGCGGTGTCCGAGTGCGCGCGTCGCGGCGAGTTCCGCGGGGCGGGCCCGGGCTCAAAAACTCAAAAGGAAGGAGCCTCCGTCGTGGTCACAGACGCCCTTTTTTTTTTTTTCGTCCGACGTTGAGCGCGGGCATCCGTGCGCAGTTGCCGTCTGATGATGCATCCTCGTCAAAGGCAGCTTCCCCCCCCCTGCACCTCCACCGGCTAAGATTCGGGCATCGCGCAGACAATGAAAACCGTCACGATTTGGCGCGCCTTCTTTTTTCCTTTTTTTTGGAGCTCACATCAACCCGCATTCTTCCGCGATGGATCCGGAGGACGGTCAGGTTGTGCAGCGGCACCGCGTTTCGTGGCGGCGGAGTCCCTGGTTCTTCTTCCAACTAATACAAACTAGACCGACTCAATCACAATACAAGGAGAAAGACCCGCCCACATGGGAGAGTGTGTGCGTGTGTGTGGGGGGGCTCTATGGGCCTGATTGGCGGCGTCGTGCGTCAGCGAGCCGCCGCCATTGGGTCCGCTGCGCGTCAGTCCCGCTGCGGGCTCGCTTCTGTCTCCCCCTCGGAGCCCCGGCAGTCTGCCCGGGCGTCTGCATCCTTGTTTACATGCTCCACCCTTCTTTTTGTGGACATGCAGCTGCACACTACACAAGCTGCAAGTGCTGAATGTGGAGCTGATGGATAATTGGCCAGAACGTTTCAAGCTCACTCGTCCCCTTTGTCTTTGAAATGGTCTTTTGGTGTCTTGCTGTAAGAAGAGACCTGTCTTTACATCCCTAGTGTGTTTATTCCTTCTACAGTGCAGAGTAGAATCGATATTTCAAATTAAATTAATTTGCTTTCTCCCTATTACCGCCTCGAGAGGGCAGTCCCAATCTCTAGAAAGAAATTCAAAATGCACCGAACGCTGAAGGGAAAATCCTGCAATTGATTAGAAGCAATCCATAAACACGTCAAAGTAAAGTATATTCCTATTAGAGTACCACAACGATATTGCTTGAGTTGAAATAAGTAAGTAATTGAAAAACATGCACAACAGCGGATCCAGCCACGGGGAAACAGTGTGCAACAGTGATTGCCACTGATCTCAAAAGGGAATCAGCTGAGTTTTGACATCAAGGGATGCTGCAATGGCCGTGCGTTTGAACAGAGGAAACCACATGCAGGTTGAAAAAAATCCTCTTTAGGCCTGCCAGTGAGGCCTTACAGCTCCGAACAATGAAAGGGAAATATACCTTTTACCTCTCTCCGATGATCCCTATGTTATCCAGATTGAGATTTAATGATTTTATAGTAACGTGTGGTGATTTAATTATGATTAGCTATACTACATGCAGTGAATAATGACTTTTTATGCTGTTTAGTGCACCACAATTTTACATTACACACATTCTCATTCTGTATTATTCATCCAACGCAAAGAAGAAAAACCTTGGTGCATACTGCCCTCTGCTGGAGCAACAGAACAAAACAAGCATGTCTCTTGACTTTAACTTATGTATATAAATAATCAATTGTACCAACGTTAAGGCACATTGAAAAACGGATGTAACAATTTTATTTTTGTATGTATATATCGCATATATGTTCCATATAATCGTAGTGTTTCTGAAAACCTTGTTGGCTTTCTTTCACATTTGAGAAAGAGTACAAGTTTGTTTCTATTTTCCCGTATGTTTGGGAAGAGACACTAATTCATCGCTCCATTGAACATAATGTTGTTTAAGTTTATGTCTAATATATTCTGTTCAATTAACCAAGGTAGCTCTGTGAGGCCTTATTAATAAAGTGCAGATACCGAACCTCTATCCACACTTGCATGTTTACTAATTGCTTGGTAATAAAGTGGGACTGGGAAAGCTTAATACAAAAGCTCCTCTGTGAATTTAAATTGCTACGGGCTGTTTCAATCCACACGGACATTTTGTTAGCTTTTCTATGAAGTCTTTGAGTTGATTTATAACATTCTAGTTTATTTTTAATGAGAAGCCGTTGGAGGACACCTCATTACCCCACACAGAGCAGCAGAGTAGGCTAAATCATGCAATGCAAATAATTAAAAGGTGTATAAATAAATGACTATTTCTATTACATTGCAGGTGTCTTGCTTCCTTAATCCCACTGTATTTGGCTGTGGACACATAGGTAGAAAAATGGTGGGTGTCCAATTCCACTATATCCGGTACATTTCACGATGCACGCCCAAACATTTCACGGACACGTTGACAACACAGACACTCACAAAACCTGCGCAATAGGAGTTTTCCTTTTTCCTTTGTCACATTCGAGCAACTATTGGTATTTGATATAGTACTAGCAAAAGAGACATTTAAAAGAACTGTCCAATGTTCTATGTCATCTGACTGCTGTGAAGACTGCCGGACCAGATACACTATTTCCCCACTAAAGATGTTCAGTAGCCTCCGAGGCTGCACGGACGTGCCTTGTTACATAATCGTGCATTTTGCGCCTGCGAAATGAAAGCGCAGGTGCAGGAGGAAACATGCGCAGTTGCAGCCTCGTCGGCAGCATCAGGACCAAAATGCCCGGAAGAGCGCGCGATGCGAGAAGATGGTGCATGTAAACACGCCGAGGGGGGGGTGACTGCGCCTTTTTGTCCCACCGCCGTCGCTAAACGTGCGTCCACGAAACCGACCGTTGAATGAATTTCGTGCCGGGACGACAACAGAAGAAGAGAAGAAGAAGAAAAAAAAAGATCACGTCTTTATTTTCTGCGGGCAGATGCGCGCAAACGGAGCGACGGAAACGCAACGACAACGCGGAATCCAATCGGTTCGGCCGCGTGACGACGCGTTAAATCCTCCCGCTGCGCTGCGACGGACAATAACGCGCGCAACACGCGCATCACTCCCAACAAATAAACCCCGCGCTCTCTCTCTCTCTCTCTCTCTCTCTCTCTCTCTCTCTCTCTCTCTCTCTCTCTCTCTCTCTCTCTCTCTCTCTCTCTCTCTCTCTCGTGTCGCCCCGCACGGCAGGCCTTCTCGTGTAATGGTCGCCGGGTTCTAGTGGGATGCACATCAGCGTTTGGCCGTACTCCCTCTCCGTCGTGATGGCAGCTCTGTACCAGGGCACGGACGCTTCCTCTCCGGACACATTTCTGGCCTTGAAAGACGTGAGAGAGGTGAAAGAGGAAACCACGCTGGACGAGAAGCTCTTCCTGCTGGCGTGCGAGAAAGGTTTGGTGTTGTGCATCTTGTTTCTCTAAAAAAAAAAGTATAAACCCAAATCTGCACGTTCATTGTTTTTTGATGCATGGTGCAATGTTGACGTTGGAATCACTGTGATGCTGAACAGTGAAGATCTCACTGGAGCACGTAGATCAATTCAACGATGACTAACAACTTGACAGATTTCCCATGGAGAAAGAAGATGGGCCCACAGGGGTTATTAAATAATTAGCTGAGCGTCTGCTCACCTGAAAGTTTCTCTCCCTGCTCCACTGACTTTTCACAGCTCCTCGTTGGGAATGGAAGAGAAACTACACGAGATGCAGACGGCTCGAGTGATAAGAAGCAAAGAGGCGTGGGTTACGTCAAGCTAATATGCAGGCAGTGGTTGCTGAGGGGTGAGCAGGCCAGCAAACTGCCAGCGTGACCATATACAGTCTCCCTAAACGTGGCTCGGCGACAGAAAGGTTCCTTTCAGGGAGATGTTATTGTTTCACACGGAGGAGGACTGTGCTGGAGCCGAGCGTCTGCCTCGTGACTGAAGCCGCGTCTGTCCGGGCCGCGACCGCGGACGTTATCGTGCTGCTTTTAGAGACGTGACTCTGCAACGGTTCCCTGGAGTGGATTCCCTTCATGTCGCTTTTGTCTTTCGAACGGGCTTTTTTTTTTTTTTTAAAGGCGACTACTACATGGTGAAGAAGCTGCTCGAGGAGAACCGCCACGGCGAGCTAAACCTCAACTGCGTGGACGTGCTGGGCCGGGACGCCGTCACCATCACCATCGAGAACGAGAACCTGGACATCCTGCAGCTGCTCCTGGAACATGGCTGCCAGGTATAGCGACACTTCCTTCACGCTGCCGTTATCTCGGGTTGTTTTGGCACGTAGCCTGCAGCCCGACAGCTTTGAGAGCGCTTGTTTCTGTGCAGGCGACGGACGCCTTGTTGGTGGCCATAGACTCCGAGGTGGTGGGAGCCGTGGACATCCTCCTCAACCACAGGCCGAGGAGATCCTCCAAGCCCTCCATCGCGGTTGGTCTCCTCTCATCACGCTTACAAAGCCTCCTGCAAGGAAAACACACGCTAAGAACAGGCGGTTTTTCTTGGTATAACCTCTGCACAGTGATGCAGATTCTGATTCTCCCGTCGCTTCCAGAAACTGATGCAGCGTATTCAGAACCCAGAGTATTCCACCACGATGGACGTGGCCCCGGTCATCCTCGCAGCCCACAGGAACAACTACGAGATCCTGACTATGCTGCTGAAGCAGGACATCTCGCTCCCGCGGCCCCACGCCGTAGGCTGCGAGTGCACGCTTTGCAACGCTAAAAACAAGAAGGACAGCTTGCGGCACTCCAGGTACACGCGAAAAAGAGATGTGGAAGACTCTTATGTCAGGTCTTAAGAGAAGCCCTGAATCAATTGGTCTGTTGAAAGCATCGGCTTGAGAAACATCCGGAACGACATGATTTGCCATCGTACGCGTTGACTTATTGTTAATGCTTGTTTCTACTGCACCATGGGAGTGTGCTCTGTTATCGCAAAAGAGAAGCAGTGGTTTTACACTAGAGGATAATATCACAGCAGACCGTAATTCAAAGGGAAGTCGCTGCACTCAGAGAAGCAGTGCTCTGCTATCTTGCAGATGAGAATATGAGATGAGATTCTTTTCTGCAAGGCACCTTTACGCTCTCTCTGCAGGTCAGTGTAGCTTCCCACACAGTAAGCTAAATGAATCAGGCTACAGGTCACGTGACAGCACCTTTTGTTTCTACATTTCCAATTTCTTCTCTCATCCCGCACACCCGATCATTCCCGTTCCTTCCCTCAAATTCTCTCTCTTTTTGCCTCCACTTTCACCTCCTGATACAATTTTGTAAATATATTTTTGGATCAGGTTCCGCCTGGACATCTACCGCTGCCTGGCTAGCCCCTCTCTGATCATGCTGACGGAGGAAGACCCCATACTTAGGGCCTTTGAACTGAGTGCAGACCTCAAGGAGCTCAGTCTGGTGGAGGTGGAGTTCAGGTGTGATTCCCCATCAAGCGCAACTGCACGTTCGTCTGTTGTGTCCGTGCGTGTTTACCTGAATTCTTTGCACAAAAGATGAGACATCCATGCAGGGAATGTAACAGATATATTTCATGTCTTCTGGTTGTATCTTCATTCTCTTGTTCCAGGAATGATTACGACTGATCTGGCGAAGCAGTGTAAGATGTTCGCCAAGGACCTGCTGGCTCAGGCTCGAAACTCTCGAGAGCTCGAAGTGATTCTCAACCACACGTCCAACGAGGACCAAGTGGACAAGAGGGGTTTGCTCGAGGAGCGAATGAACCTTAGCCGACTCAAGCTTGCCATCAAGTATAACCAAAAAGAGGTTAGAGAGGCGAAGTTCGCGGCATTCATGTTTTTTGACACGTTGCAGGATAATCTGCAATATAAGTGAGCCGAAGATGTGGGTTTATATATTATTTGCTATTTACAACTGTCCCCAGATCAGCAGAGTGAACGTAATACCACCATCTGTTTCAAATTACTTCTTACTTTCGGTATTATATGTCAAACGTAACATCTGTTCCAGCAGAACATGTGCTTGTCTTTTGGAAATATGAGTTTGGCAATTTGAAGTACTTCCTCCAGGGAATAATAAACCCCATGTGATGATTAAAGCTGGGATGGCTCAGTATGAAAAGTGTGACCCATATATTGTGGCGTAGTATTGAAGACACAAGAGAGACGTCTATTCATGTTGTTTTCCCCCCCGACGCCCTTTTCACAGTTTGTGGCTCAGTCCAACTGTCAACAGTTCCTCAACACCGTCTGGTTCGGGGAAACGGCCAGTTACCGGCGCAAGCACACCTGCCTGAAGATGGCCACGGTGCTGAGCGTGGCCATGCTGTGGCCGCTGCTCTCCGTCTGCTACCTTCTGGTGCCGCGCTCCCGCGTGGGCCAGATCATCCACACGCCCTTCGTCAAGTTCATCATCCACAGCGCATCCTACTTCACCTTCTTGCTGCTGCTGAACCTGTACTCCCTGGTCTACAACGACGGCAAGAAGAACACTATGGGCCCGGCGCTGGAGATGATCGATTACCTGCTCATCCTTTGGATCATAGGTCAGCTTTTTTTTGCTCGTCGTGTAGAGGGGGGGTATCGTGTGTGCTGTCGTCGTAGCGCACAGCGCTAAGTGAGCAGATGGTTCATCACTAACATCTCTATGGACACACTATAACCAAGAATAGAATAACAATCCAATCGCGCAAAACCAGAATTTAATAGAATAACGTTTCATGGTGAGAGATTCCATTTTGGGTCCGGCTAAGTCCAGTATCCTGTGACGGTAATCCTATCAGGAACAACATGACTAACGGCCGTTTCTAGACTCAACGACAGAAAACCTGGCTTGACTGCTTTCAATTCAGGGAACTCTATCGAAAGGAAGGCTTCTTCTTTCTCCCCTGTGGCCCTTCTGAGTGCGGCGATCACTGGACGCGGCACATATACATGCAAACATGTATTTACACAGAGGAAAAGACATGTACACAGGCCTTATCTGTTGAGATGGGGGGCGAGTCAGTGAGTTGGAAATTCACTGCGGCCTCCCTCTGGGGAAGGACCAATCTACAGTATCTTGCTCTTCTGCCAAGAAGCCATTAGCGTGATCGCTCAATCGATTTAATGGCTCTGCCTTCTAAGCAGAGATGTTTGTCTCATGGTTGCAGCATCCGAACCCTTCTCCGTGGCAGAGAAGCACTGGGTTATGTATTTTGCAGGAGTGAGATCTGCAGTGCAGTCATTAAACACCTTTTCACCCTCAGGCCTAGATAGCCTTACGGCAAAGAGTAACATCGCAGTTTAATTCTGATGACTTTTTTTTTTCAATGGCAGTTTTTTTTTCCCGTTATTGCGAAACAGCGCTGATGTAAAGATGTGATGCTGTGGTGCAGATGCAGCGACAACGGGACACCCAAGATGAGTTCAGTGCTAAAAACGAAACTCACGATGATTTACGACTCAAATACAAGGGTTGTTATGATGCAAAAGGAAGCCAATATAATATGACTACAGAAACACTGACCGGCAACACAGCCGCTTCCTATTGCTTCTCTTTCTCCCACGCGATGCCTTTCTCTCGCCTTTCCCCCGCTGACTCCATCCTGCTGTTCCCCTGAGCCAGATGCCTCACGTCAATGTGGAAGTCAGAATCTGGGAATGTGGCTGATGTAATGTAATCATTTATGAATCAAGGTATAGAGACTTTTGGGTTGAAGTTATTTTGAAACGTTGGGGATGACATTACGATACCTTTTTATTTTCAGTGACGCGTGTGTGTGTGTGTGTATATGTGTGTGGTGATGGGTACTTTCTGCTCTCCTGTAGGGATGGTGTGGTCGGACGTGAAGCGTCTGTGGTACCAGGGCCTGGAGGACTTTCTGGATGAGTCGAGAAACCAGCTGAGCTTCGTCATGAATTCCCTTTACCTGGCCACCTTCGCCCTCAAGATAGTTGCTCACAGCAAGGTACACGCACATATTTAGAGGATGGAAAACTACACATACAACTCTATTCAGAAAGTAATTTGTACCTGTGACTCCAAATTGATGTTTCCTCTCTTGCCCAGAGTTAAATAGTGAGGTATGAAGTATGACGTTAGAATAAAACATTGGAAACGGAGAAAAGCAAGTAGCCTGGCTAAAAAACGTCCTAAAGCTCATCAACTAAGATGCGAATTAATCGTATCTCATTTGTTTATCTGTACAAAAACAGATAAGTTGTAGCTTTCCTGCGACTTGTGCACTTGACTTGACTAAAGTGTATTTCCCAGTGTTGAACTGGTGCTATATAACTGTCAGAATGATTCATTGTAAAGGCAGCTTAAAATTGATGTTAAAGGGTTATTTCCACATTTTCATTTCTGTCAAGCAAATGTGTTTTCTAAATGTTTTTCAGTTCAAGAATGTGGAGGAAACGGAGAGGAAGAACTGGGACGCCTTCCACCCCATCCTGGTGGCCGAGGGCCTGTTCGCCTTCGCCAACGTTTTGAGTTACCTACGACTCTTCTTCATGTACACCACCAGCTCCATACTGGGGCCGCTACAGGTAGGAAAGCGGTGCAAATATTTCATAACATTGCCACGGTTTAAGATCGTTTCTCCAGCCGTGAGTTTGAAAACACACTTTTGGGTGTGAACAAAATGGCCGAAACAAACTCGTGGGTCAGATTATAACGCTGCCTCCCTTTGCTGTCATTCTCCCTGAACCCACCACTCACACACACACACGCACACACACGGACCACCCACGCTCCCAGTGAAGTGTGAACACTCAAGGACAAACCCACACTAAAAAATCGTACACCAGCCGGGCTCGGCAGTGTCGTGACCGTCATCATAAGCAGTAAGCGTGAGCACTGTGAACCGTGGCAGGAGACGGATGTGTTCTGCTGTTCTGATAACGCGCTCGTAACAAACCAGGCCCACCGTAGGCGAGCTCTGCCGCTTTAGCTGCCGAATGCATCGCCGTCCCGCCAGCATCATTTCTATTGTCTACGTGAACAACAGCCTTCATTGCTCATTTCAGAGTCGATGGCAAAACCTTTTAACTTATCATCTGAACCTTTCACTGCCAAGTAGGTTCAATTGGCAAGATGAATCAGCCTGATAACATTCTGGATACTTTGTGCACTTGACACTTTGTGCCACTCGCCGGCTGCTTAGGCCCCCTGGTGGCCAGGGGGCCCCAAGCAGCCTCTTAGTTTGCTTATGCCTCGGGCCGGCCCTGGTTCATCTAACCAACTTTCATTTTTTTAATCTTTCTAGACTTGCAAAAATCATGAGTGCATCTTCTATCCAACTGGCAGAAATATAATAAAACCAGCCAACATTCATTTCTGTGGGGCTTTATAACATAAAGTAGTTCTCATGTGATTTCAGTTTATTTGCATGGACACCTTCCTGTCATTATGTCGAGTGCTGTTTAGGGTTGACTTATAAAACTACCGGGTGCCCTGTGGATTGTTCATTTGCACTTTTCCCACCTCAATCTCCTCCATCTTCCTGCTGCCCTCCCTCCACTCTCTTCCGAGCGCTCTCCGCCTCCCACCCGCTCTGTGACATCACCGTCTGGCTCGGCGGGATGGAAAAACCACGGCGGCCGCAGTCACATTGCAGACACACCTCCCTACCAATGCACACGTGCGCCCACGCATTTCCACACTCATGTGTTGCGTGAGCATGCAATTATTTGCACTCAGACCAGCTCGTACTCGCGCACAGACGGTGATGCAGCGCTCTGTGGGTTGCAGTAATGTATGAGGAGGCCAGCTCATATTTCCGACGGGTAGTACCCCCTACTGAGGTTGGAAAGAGTGACTGAAAGTGTTTTTTTTTAATCTACAATCAACAGTGTGCTTACAATGAGCTCACTCATGGCCCAGACTTAACTTCCACCAAACAGTGTTAATCTCCCATAACTGATACAGGCGCGCCAGGAGACAGGCATGAATGTGTTTGGGAGAAAAGACACACCAGGTGCCCTAGTCGCATTGCACATATTTTTATGGTTGTACTGTGTTCACACTAGAATACTTACCAACTGTGCTGAACAAAGAGACTCACAGCTGGAAAATGTTTGAAAGATACTTGGAAAAATGTTGATCTTTGTAAGTTTGATCTTGGTAAACGAGAGGTATAAAAATAAGATCTTTGGTCGAATGTTTTTTTTAACTGCAAGATGTATTTAAATTATATGAATTTCTTTCAATATTAAAATGCAAAGTACACCATTTTTTATATAAACACAGCGAATCCGTACTTTACTGTATGCTGGGGAGCAGCTTGAAGTGGTCAGAACATTTTTGAGTCTTGAAAGTGCACCGAAGCAGAAGTAGACTTTTAAAACTGGTTTCTGGTTAATGCCTATTCTTAAGTTCAAATACTCAGAAGAAACCTATTTCAGACCCAAACACTGAAATGCGTGACTCGAAGGTGATTGCTGGCAGAAAAAAAAAATGATGTTGGATCAAGCTGCGCAGGATTAACATATTTAACATGGACACATATTCATGCATTCTCAGATCTCCATGGGTCAGATGCTGCAGGAGTTTGGCAAGTTTCTGGGCCTCTTCCTGTTGGTGTTATTCTCCTTCACCATTGGACTCACCCAGCTTTATGGAAAGGACCAGCAGGACCCGGACAAGAATCCACCAAAGGACTGCGAGGGCATCTTCTGCCAGCGGCAGAGCAACGACGCCTTCCACACGTACGAGCCAACCTCCGTCCGTCATTTTACAACGACGATGAACGTGCGCAGTGCTTGTTGGGGGGGGACGTTAGACATCACGGGGCTGCGTAAACATGATTTAAGTCTATAAATGGATGTTGATTTTAGGGGTTGGTTTTGCAGAAATGCTGAATGTACGTTGCTCCTTGCATTCTCGCAGGTTCATGGGCACCTGCTACGCCCTGTTCTGGTACATCTTCTCGCTGGCGCACGTCGCTCTCTTCGTCACCCGCATCAGCTACACGGAGGAGCTGCGATCTTTTGTGGGCGCCATGATCATAGGCACCTACAACATCGTGGTGGTGATCGTGCTGACCAAGCTGCTGGTGGCCATGCTGCACAAAAGCTTCAGACAAATTGCCGTAAGTGTAAACTGCCGTTTAGGTTCCTCGGTGCTGACAAAGGGTCATTTCAGTTTCCTATTGGAAATTAAAATTAGCAACTGTTTTCACTCATTCGAGGATTCGATTTTTCTCTGAATTTCTCTGAAACGTTGCACAGATGTTTCATTTTTGCGTTGGTACCGTGATGCTGTTCTAAATCTTCCTTCTCCTTCAAACAGCTGGTTATGATTATGCTAAGTGAAACATCATTTTCCAGAACCATTTTTGCCCTTGAGGATTTTCACAGAAAATTCCTTAGTTTACATTTTCAAGATTCCTGTCCTTAAGTGGAGAACAGTGTTTGAATGAACATTTTGACATTTCTGTATTCTCAAAGTTCTTGTTGGGTTTCGGGGGGCCTTCTGCAGAATCACGAGGACAAGGAGTGGAAGTTCGCTCGGGCCAAACTGTGGCTCAGCTACTTTGATGACAAGTGCACCATGCCGCCGCCATTCAACATCCTCCCCTCCCCAAAGACGGTCTGCTACCTGGTGACCAGCATGAGCAAGTGGATCTGTTCTCACACTTCAAAGGGCAAGGTGAAGCGACAGAATAGCCTCCGGGTAAGAGAAATAGGGTCACGCTGCTCAGGAATTCATAACCCAAACTTCAAGCCTTTTTTTATTTATTTGGGTTGTTTTCTTTAAGGTTAAATCCCATGTGGTCCATTTGTGTGCTTCCTGTAATATCTTCACTTGTCTGTTCCATCCAGGAGTGGAAGAACCTGAAGCAGAAGCATGATGAGAACTATCAAAAGATCATGTGTTGCCTGGTTCACCGCTACTTGACCTCCACGCGGCAGAAGATGCAGAGCACCGACCAGGCCACGGTGGAGAATCTCAACGACCTGCGCCAAGACCTCTCCAAGTTTCGCAATGAAATGAGGGACCTGCTGGGCTTCCGGACCTCCAAATATGCCATGTTCTATCCAAGGAGCTAAATAAAAAAATAAAAAAAAGACTAGATCTAACTTTCCCCTCTCCTCCGGACAAAACCCCCTGCTTCTCGTTTTTTCTGGGATGCTGTGTGTTCCGAGCATGTGCAAAAACTCCGCTCTTTGAAGTTGCAGACGCAACTTTTAAACCTGGACCGTAACACGTATATATTCTCCGCCAAAGCCCCTCGACTCAGGCCCCCGTATGTATTAATCAGCTATTCAACCTTTTTTTGTAAATAAAGAAAGCCATTGTTTTCATCAGAAAAATATTTAACAATTTGTGGAAACATTGATTTGATAGCATAAAGAGCTGATTTTTAATTCATCTCCTTGAAAACTGATCTGTGGCAACAGTTGCCAGTTGCTGTGGTATTTTCAACTGCCCAGCGATCCTTTCTCAAGTTATTGCACAAATAAAGACAAACATAAGTAACATGTTAAATGAGTTTTATTTGGCAAGATGAAAACAATAAAATATAAATAGTATTCACAGACTTTTTCATATGAAAGTATTTTCATTTCCTAACCTGTAAATGTGTGCTGACAGCTGTGCTTGCATCTGCAAACAAACTAAAGGAAAAAAGCTTTATCTAGGAAGTTCCTCATCTTTTTTTGTTACATACATAAAACAGCATAGAATCTTTGAGAAAGAATCACATACATATTCAATATTGCACGTTTTATCAACACTTGAAAACTTCTGAATTTTGCGCTTTGAAGTTTATCACACAAATTGAGCTCCAGACTGTTAATGCCGGCATTAAAAACACAACAGTCAGCTGTGACAAATCCCCTATCAACACCAGCCTTCCGAAAATAAGAGACTATATTTGTCTAATGCATACTAAATGAATCCTACTATTTATTCAGAGAGAGAAAAGCAGAATGTGGAAAAAGCATAAAATGAATAGTGCCATCGCAGGAGAGATGGGTACGTACGCTGGTAGTTTCTCATTAATGTTTGTTTTATGAAGCACATCTCTGTGGACTACTATGGTCGATATTCAGGGTTCCTGTGACTTTGCCATGGTCATCAAAGGAAAGTGAGTAGGCAGAGTTAGAGTGGGCCGTGGAATAGTGCTGAAAAAACTCATTTTGTTTGCTTATTAATCTGAGGTTTTGCTGTTTTATTTTATTGTTGGCCTGTGTTTGTGTGGTCGACAGGGAGGAACCATTTTGTTGCTGTTTTAACTGTTTCCATCTCCCGCTGAGCATCGGGCCAACGTGTCCCGCTGGCCACCCTCCACGGCCACCGGAAACTCAGCAACGCTTGTTTTTCAGAACATTGAGTCCTTTCTGGTTTTTCGTCTTGAACGCCATAACAAAGTGCTGAGGGGCGATTTTACCCCGGCCGTCCTCCTCCACCTGGCCCATGAAGACGTAGTTCAAGCCTGCCGAGGTCACACACACAAAAAAAAAAAAAAAACCTGAATGCAGTGGCGGAACGGCAGAGACATTCAGGGAGGCCAAACATGAGAATCTCCACCCAGCGGGGCCTGTGGACCATGTGTTCACATGCGTGCATGTAAACACATTCAATGTGGCGACCTCACCTCACCTCACACTTATCGACTTAGCGTGACGGGGGAGCAATGGGAGGCAAACTCAGAGCCATGAGTCATTCAGGACAGCCCGCCCGGAACTTTATATTGATTATCATGGAAATGGATTCATTTTTTTCTTTCGCCAATTTAATTTCACCGGCACTTCTGGGAAACTCACCTCTTCGGACAAATGGACACTTCTTGCAGAGGATGATGATCTTGGTGCTCATGGTCTTTCCTGCCTGCTGAATGGCCAGACTGCCTTCTTTATACACGTTGAGAATAGAGACAGTGGCGTAGGTACTTCCTTCTCTCGTTACTGCGCTGATGACTGTCCCGGTAATGACTGTCGTAGACACACACGTGCACACAGGTCACGACAAAACGAACACATTCATAAAAATCCACTAAAATAGCCCATCACTGGACGAGAGTAATTGTGCCTCTCGTCTCAAAAAGACGATAACAATTGTTAAAGTCTAGGCCTGTGCTTTGAGCTGAATGCTAACATGGTAACATTCAATGAAATGATAAAATGCTAGTGCTTTAGCATGTTGGCGTGCCGACATATGCTAACTGGAACTAAGCATTCCCCGTCATCAGTAGGATTCAAAATCTGGGAACAATGAGGTATGTCAAGAATCCGCCGTTCACCGTGCATCTCTTCACCAAATTGAATGACAATCCATCTGATGATTAAAACAGTCATGATATTATTATTATCATGCTGCGGCTGTATAGAAAAAGTTATACAATTGCCAATTAATGCACTGCAGTAGTGCTAATGTGCGTAATGCCAACCACCAACAATGTTTCAACATCAAATGAAGCCTGGAAATTTAACATTTTTATTTATATTTCTTGTATAATATATTTCTCTTGTATAAGTCATTTCCTCTTTACCCTGTACACGTCTTCAAAAGTACAAAGAGTGCCGTTTGGTTGCATGGACCCGACGTTTGGCAGTGACAGTGGAATTATTTTCGTTGACGGTACCAATATGTCTGGACTTCACTACCGTTTTCTTTCCTGACAGGGAGGAGAATAGCCAGAGGCCTGTTTTCGGTAGTACCATTATATCTGACGCTAAGGTTATATAAACCCTGCTTTCAACCATTTTAAAGCGCATATTTCACATAACACCAAGCGTTAATTAGAGGAACATGACACACACGCCACATCACACATGGCTAGTCTTTCCACATGCGAGAACCTCTTTGCTTGCCCGTCCTCAGTTCCCATTGCATTTCAATACCTTTGAAACATCTAAAAGAGGAAAACATCAGAGAGCCGGAAAGTAGCAAAGGGAGGGCGAGCCTGAATCAACACAGCCATTAATCAGCAGTTTGCCCACAGTCGGAGGCCGCGAGAGTGTGTGTGCGTGTGTGCATTCACACTGGATATAACTGTGTCCTACTGTTTACACTGCGTCCCTTCCCGACAGGCTATAAAAGAAGTCTTTGAAATGCGCGAAATGTGAGAAATTAGAGGAAATTACAGGAGTGTAAACTGCTTAGAGGAGATTTGTGTTCCC
The DNA here is from genome assembly GCA_021346845.1 of Apeltes quadracus. Lineage (NCBI taxonomy): Eukaryota > Metazoa > Chordata > Actinopteri > Perciformes > Gasterosteidae > Apeltes > Apeltes quadracus. Next base: position 10,492,165 of record CM037914.1, read on the forward strand.
AATGCTGTTGTAAATCTTGGAAGAGTGTGTACTGCAAAGACTTATACTGTATGTATGTACAGTAACAGCATTAGCATCGCTGGGGCATATCAGTGACTGAAGCGTGTGTGCTTTGAGGTAAATCGCATAAAAGCATCGATGTTCTTACCAAAATTGCTGGAGCAGTAATTGCTCTCAAGCGTTCCCCGTCTTTTGCATTTCTGCTGGCAGAGAGCTACAGAGTACTTCAGAGCTGCAGGGACACACATACACAAGGAGGATTCAATCGCTGTCATTTTGCTCGCCACTAATGCAAGTGTTTAATTACGTTTGCATCCGTTCCTGCTGTTGTTTCTTTACAGATTTTTCTCAGGGACACAAGAGTCTCTCATCCACATATAGGGCAGCCTTGACTCAATCCTCAACCAAAAGCTGTGTAAAGACGACTCAAGTCGTGCTCTTGTGGCTTATTGTCTTGCCCAGATCTGCTTGTGTTTAAAGATAAATCCTACGTGTCAGCAAGCTTATCCATTAGCGCAAAGCCAGTAGCTATCGACTAAAACCGATGTTAGGAGAACTTTAAAAGTAGTTCTTATCTGATAAACGTTGCTACCTACGTATGGGCCTGGTGGTTACTGGCTGGGTGGTGGTGCTGGGTGGCATTGTGGTGATGGAGAATTGCTTTGGTCTGAACTTGTAGTGTCCAATGAAGCCGTCTGCGGTGAGACTGAGATCTGACAGGAACTGGATGAGCAGCTGGTTCCCGTCTGAGAACACTGGCCTGCGAGGAAACCAGAGCGGACTGAGTGTGAACTGAGGGGAATTCATAGGGGGGGCCGTTGTCAGTGACAATAAAATGTGAATCACCTACGCGGGGGGGCTGTCTCCGCAATATTTGCCGATCCTCTTGGCATCGTTGATTTCCGCCCCATTGAAAATGGAGACGTGGTCGTAGCGGCAGTAGTTATCCCTTTCCACGTCAAACTTCTCAAACTTGACTTCAATAATCTGCCGCCGGAGACAAACCACAGAGAAAATATTTGTTCATGCACCAAATGCTTGCAATAGGGTTGTTAAGGCAGGCTGTTTGACTAAAGGCCACTCTGTCATTTGTGGGACGATGTAGTCCTGTTCCACGCCCATTGCCCATTAAGAGTGCTCCACAATTTAGCGTTGCACTTCTGCAACAATGTTGGACTCGTGTACAAAATCAATACAGGAGAACCAGCAATGTACTTTGGTAGTTCATGCATTATTCTTCTGCGTTTGAAACATCGTGCCTACATGCAACCCAACAAAACCCACAACACCACACAGTTGCTCTGAAAATCCAACAATCTACTGTTGACAGTAGTGTATTTATTCTATTAATAATTAAAGTGTTAAAGTGTTGCCTGTTTCTATATTCCCTTAAGAGCTTCGATATAAAGTCTCCTTTTAGAACAATTTAGATGGATTATTTTGGAAGTCTCTGACCTGGTTCTTCGGTGCCACTATGTGCCAGGAGCAGGTAACTCCGGCTGGATAGTCCTTCTCGGGCCAGTTGGGTGTTTTGAAAGTCCCAGAGGGCTTGTCCAATCGGCCTCCACAGTACTGATCCCCTGTGGAGTAATTACACATCTTAATCTTGGATTTTCCACTTTGAATTATCTGCACAATATCACTACTCTTCCTTAAGGGCAATGATCCAGATCTTATCGTCATTCTTAACCTTAGATTATATGCTCCTGTAATGACCCACTGTAAAAGGAGCTCTCTTTCCTTCTTTGTCATTATGTGCATCCTACAAGGTAAGTCAGGCATTAGTCATGTTCAGGGGACAGTTTAATAAAAACAGTAAACTTGTCAACCAGCCTTGTCAAGCATATGTTGAACATCAGTTTAATAATAACAAAAGTCTTGAAGACATGTTTTCTTACGTTTAGATTGATCTTTCCACATTGAAAAAGATGAAGGCTAAAGCCTTTTATGCTGTGCAAAAAAGGCTGGGTAATAGACACTATCCATTACAGCTGTCAGCTCCTTGGGCATGAAGGACCAGCCACTGAAATTCCTCAGAAACAGAAGAAGCGACGTTGAATCCCAGCGGAGAGGAAGAGGCTTGTTCGTAATATTTCTGACCTTTGCCTTCTGCCAACTCATAATCTCACAATCTCTTCTGGTCTATCGCTGTTTTGTTTATCTGCTTGTCTATGTGTCTAGAAACCTATACGTACCATGCAATGACCTCACTGAAGAGACTCTTCTTTTACAGCCTTGTGAATTTGTACTAACCTCACCCTGCGGCAACACAGATGCCCTCCGAGGCCAGTTTCAGAATCGTTCCGCTGAAGCCGTAGCCGAGACACAGTCCCACGCATCTGGCTATTACATGCTTGGGTAGCGGCAAGGTATTCTCTACAGCCTTGCACCAACATGAGAGCCAGCATGCCAGAACCATTCTCAAACCTTCTTCTGCCCACGTTTGCCTACCTCTCTCATGTGGGTGGGCAGCAGAGAAAACAGCCAGGAAGCCACTCCCAGCTGTGTTGGCATCAGACACCATCTGCAGAAGCATCTTGTTGCCAATGGAAACCAGAGCCCCCGGCTTGAACGTCCCACAGAAGCGACCGAGTCTCTGCCCGCCGACATGGCCGCTGTAAACATCCACATAGTCGTAGCGGCACAGGTTGTCGTCCTCCAAGTCAATCGAGCGGAAGGACAGGACCACCACCAAGCCCTCTGGGACCTGAGTTTACACAGTGGCATTAAGAGTTATATGGCTTCTTACTTGAATGATGCAACTATGTGCTGCACATGTGAGTGATATATGTGAAGTTAAACGGCAACTTGGTCCAGTCAACAATATGTCTGTTTGAATCCAGAGTAACGTAACGGAGGGAGCCAGACTGTCAAAATCTTTTTTAGCTGGAAGTGGATGACTATTTTTGGAAGGAAATTGGGAGGTTTGGTTTTGAGAATGTTATTATAGTGTGCAGCTGTAAATAACAATTTAGATATCACTGTTTTCAACATCATTAGCTGAAGTGAATATGTTTATTGGACTCACTGTGATTCTCCACAGACATTTGGCATTTGGAGGGTAAACTCCTGGGTATCCCTGGCTCCCGATTACTCCAGAGTCCCCTGTAATGTTTCCGCCGCATGTGAAGGTTGGCCTGTAGGGGAGAGAAGGTTTACTCCCATTCAAAATATCAAATGTGTTGAATAAAAAAAACATTTTAAAAAGTTAACGAGAGCCTGCGGTTGATTTCAACCCAGACTTAATTCGATGCGCCACATGTCCTGACTGGAGGCTCTCCGGGCAACATTCCTCTAAATAAACTCCGCTCCGCTACCTTTTCCACAGTCCGCGGGCACACATTATATCATTCTAACCCAACTTTTCTCCCATTCATTAAGCTTTCAAGTCGATTGAAAAATAAATAAAAGAGAAAATGAAATAAAAGTACCTTCGCTGAGACTGCGCACAAACCTCTGTCAAGAACAGCAGACTCCATGCGCAAAAAAGACTGCATGTTCCCCGCATAGTTGGGTTAACGGTGCGCGCTCCTCGCCTGTTTCCGCCCCGCGACACGAGTGGCATCGCGAGCTGCTCAAAGGGTGCTGTAAATAAGGCAGGAGGTCCTGCAGGGAGTTCCAGTAACTGCAACTCCGAGCCGATGAATATAGCGTTTGTTCTGCGTGTGATATGGGGGAGGAGGGGGGTACAAAAAAAGAAGGAGATTTTTTTTTTGCAGAAGCACTGGGAGTGTTTGGGGTCTCGCATTAGTTTCTTACGGCACCTAGACTGAAAAAAGTGATAGAAGATAAAAGTGGCAGCTACTTAAATAAAGATGGATAATAAATGGGGGCGATAGAGAGGAGAGCACCACCTGCTGGACTAATGGTACAAGCAGCTGCTTGGCTAATTTTTTTATGTTATTCAAATCAGAGCTGTACAATAAGACGGCCTGGGTGAAAATGTACTGTTATTTTCAGAATCAATTAAAGGACTCTTAAAATTAGGGTATTGCATCGTGGCCTGTATCAATGCATCACAAATATTTAACCACGATGGGGACGTGCAATAAAACAATTGTTTTCATTGTCATTGTATCTAAAAATGATTGCTCACTTTTATAAAGACCTCCAGTTCAGTTTTCTATTAATTAATGTGAAAATAAACACCAACGCGTGACAGGGAAAATCTTTATTCGATCGTTTATTCGATGATCGATTGTGTCACCTGGAGTTTCAGCGTTCGCCACTATCATGTAATCGAAGATCGACTTTATTTTAGTCACACAAAAGATGGCTGACCGAACGCCTGGTGGCACTCAAAAAGCTAGCGCTAAGGTGAATTTACCGTTTTTACTTGCGTTACCTGGGACTTTTCTGTAGTAATGAAACTATGTAAATAATAGCAGGTCCTTCGTAACCTTGATTATTTACCTATTTAAAGCATTCAGGAGTTCACCGTCACGGGGTGCGCAACGGTGTTAGCTTAACCAACGTGCTAAAGCTAGCCTCATTGGCTAATTTAGCTTAGCAATTTAGCTAACGCTACACAGGAGGAATTGTCAAGACACTTGACCCAGATATTGATACTTTAAGTACAGTTCACTAGCTGATGGTAATTAACACGAATAATTAGAATAAATATTAGTCAGACGTGTTTTGAATTCAGAATTTCAGGTTAAATGTAATATTTTGGAGTTTGGGCCTAGCAACATTTGAGCCCTATCTACCCGTTAGACCCCTGTTTGTCACATCGATGAATGCGTTCAGCTTGTTTAGGCCTAATGCTTTCGCTCAATAGTAATTAAACTCTCCGGATGTAATTACGTTCAAGATATTCATTAAAACGTACAAAATAACCCTCAAAGGTTTAGGCAATGGCCGACAGTCTTACAAGTGGACACAGCCCATTACAGTTCAGTGGGAACGTGTGTTGTTGTGGTTCTGAATCCCGCGTAACCTACCTGTCAACATGATTGCTGTCATTCTTTCTTAAACGTCTTATGATATTGATCAAATACCATTTAGACCCTATATTAATACGTCAGTTACACAGTATTTGTCCAACGCACTAACATTTGAACGGTTTTGATAATGCCTACTGCCTACACGCCATTGTTTGTTTATGTCGACAGGCGTTGCTTGAGAGCAAATTGAAGTCTTTCAGTATTGGCAAAATGGCCGTGGCAAAGAGGACCCTGAGCAAGAAGGAACAAGACGAAATAAAGAAAAAAGTAAGAGTTTTTTGTCCATATTTTCTGAACTAGCTACACATTTCTCTCTGTATATTGATACATGTGTTTATCTACTTTGACTGGTTTGTGTGTTCAGGAAGATGAGCGGGCTGCAGCCGAGATTTATGAAGAGTTTCTTGCTGCCTTTGAAGGAGGAGGGGAGGGCAAGGTTAAGGCCTTCGTCCGTGGTGGTATTGCAAATGCAACAAAAGGTGATTTTCTCTGCTTCCCAACTAAGTTGCACAATGTGTCTGGGCACAAACACAAGGTCTTGAATTCATGACATGAAAATGGAATTTCTTGATCTAACTGTAGTAGGATACAGTACAAACACACTCTCTCGTCTTTCAGAGGAGGCAGCTGCTGATGAGAAGAAAGGAAAATTGTATAAGCCCAAGTCACGTTTCGATAACTCAGGCTCAAAAAGCTTCCTGCCTTTGGATACCCCGCCTCAGTTTTTACCAGTAGATAAAAGACATGTAAGTACCATCAGAGTCAACAAGAGGCCTTCAGATCAACTGCTGTAGTTAACATTGCTTTTTTGACTTTGCTGATTTTGTTTTTATGTCTGTATCTCAGTCTGTAAAGAAACCTACTGAAAAGGAAAAGAAGAAGAGTAACTTGGAGCTTTTCAAAGAAGAACTTAAACAGTAAGTTCCCGTACATTAAACTCACAGACATTTTAACTGTTTAGGCTGGTGGAAATGTCCATGTATTAATATTGGAAATGATGCCACTTTGAAAGTTAGAATGTGTCATTTGAACATAGGTTGCAAGTAAATGCTCTTTCTGCTTATTCTTCCAGAATACAAGAGGAACGGGATGAAAGACACAAGCTGAAAGGACGCGTTAGCCGCTTTGAACCTCTCTCGGGCGCGGACGGAAGACGCTCCTGTAAGTGTCTTAACGTTTCATCAATCTGTTTCGTCGAACTAACTCGGCCTGAAACGGCGCTGTCCCGCACGCTTTTATCCACTCACTCACCCCTCTCTGCCCTCCAGTCTTGCCCTAAAAAACAAAATTTACACTGCGTTTCTGCTTCTTTTAGCGGATGGTTCTTCAAGAAGAAACCGTCCGTCCAGTGGTAATTTTGACCTATTATAGTGGCTGTGAATATCCCCATCTTGCTAAGAAAATATCTTGTCCTGTCAGACACCAAAGGAGATTCTTCTCTTTTCTGTTTCTGCAGTTTTGGATGATTGTGCGCCAGGTTCCCATGATGTTGGAGACCCATCCACTACTAACTTGTATCTCGGAAACATCAATCCACAGGTGATTTTTACATACAGAGTGGAGTACAATCTTAGAAATTATGATACAAAAATAATTTTTTATGTTTTTATTATTTAAAAAAATGACAGTAAACTCAAAAGTAAGTTTCAGTTCCTTGATGTCCCTCCATTCAGTTGTTGTTTTTCCATCCATTTGCTTTTAACGGGAATAAATTGGAACATGACGTCTGGCTAAAGGTTCTTCAATACAATAAGATAGATCCGCCCTAATTGCTTTGCCATGGTGCAACTCTCAATACAAACTTAAGAATGTGTTCTAATTTCAAGTGGTTATGTTGTGAAATATTTATCCACTTTTGATCAAAGTAATAATATACCTCCCTATCTCCTTGGATTTGTAGATGAATGAGGAGATGCTGTGTCAAGAGTTTGGCCGTTATGGTCCGCTGGCCAGCGTGAAGATCATGTGGCCGAGAACAGACGAGGAGAGGGCTCGGGAGAGGAACTGTGGTTTTGTGGCTTTCATGAACAGGAGGGATGCTGAGCGAGCTCTCAAGAACCTAAATGGTACAACGCTGCCTTTTCTGTTGTTGAAATAAATGAATAGCTAGAAGTGATCCCAAACCTTTGAGTAATTGGTTTATATTCATATTAATGTTTTACCTTCCACACAGGAAAGATGATAATGAACTTTGAGATGAAATTAGGATGGGGCAAAGGTGTGCCCATCCCACCCCACCCGATCTACATCCCTCCTTCCATGATGGAGCACACACTTCCCACCACCTCCCTCCGGCCTACCCTTCAATGCACAGCCGCGGGAGAGGTTAAAGAACCCCACTGCCCCAATGCTCCCTCCACCTAAAAACAAGGAGGAGTTTGAGAAGGTAACTCAGCCTGTCAGACTAGGATGTTCTCATGGGTTATGTGTAAAATATTAGCCTTTTTAAAATGAGTAGTTAAGTCATGTTTTAATCCATTTATCTTGCTAAATTAAACTAGCTTTGCACTGTATATAAAAGAGTGGGTATAAATAAATGTTAGCGTGTGCAAAAAGGTCAGTGTTACAGACAGGTTTGTATAGTTAATCAAGTGTCAGGGGTGTTTGGCCATTTAGTAAAATTGAAGGGAGTAAAGGAAAGTTGTTGTCTATTTGCACTTTAAAATGCATTTTTTATATTTTTCACATGTTGCCTTTTAACAATACTCACATTCTATGTTTATTATCTGATGTGACTTCATATACAGACTCTGTCGCAAGCCATAGTCAAAGTGGTTATCCCAACAGAAAGGTACATGTTTTTCTTTTTTTTAATTGGTGTACAAACTTAGAAAAAACATCCCATAATGAAGCTAAACCTTGATCAATTGATCACTGCATGCTACAGGGGAATGGTCTGTATGGGTGAGCAATGGTTGAGGCTGTTGTACAATGTCATCATATTAGAAAATAGACTAACACTAATCAGTTAGTTTCATACTTTGCTCCTTCACACTACACCACCCGTCTTATATCTCCGTTACAGTACGTACCAAAAACATCATTGTGGTGTCTATTTTAAAACAAAAGTAGTCCATCACTGTTCCATTCCATGCATCGACATTCCAGTTTGTTGTTTTTAGACTTATGTGGCATGTTTCTCTGCCACATGTATAGTCTGCTGATTCTAGTCCCGTAGTTTTTTAAATTTTTTAAATTTTTTTAATCCTGCTTTGAGCATTGCTCACTCAGACCGTCTATCCCCTCGGCCTCTGTCACTTTATTAGGAGCTCAGTAAATCTGGCCCCTGCCAACAAATCCGAACCTGCCACTATTAGTTTATATGACCTTTGACATTGGCCTTGGTGAGCAGCACAAGTTGAACTGTCTGCAGCAGCGAGGGACCTGAAAAGCATCATGGGATGGATTGGGAAAGTATACTGAATTTTACCCCGGCATTGGTACGATCAGCTCCAATACAAGTAAATGTATTCTGTGTTGTCAAATTTAAGACATCCTTTGTCTTGTTGGACACTTTAGGCTATTTGTATGCAGCCTGCACCATATATCTCTCCTAAATTGTCACACAAGAACTTAAGTGACTTTATTTTCACATTCATTTTTACCAGCACCAGCAAGCAACACGTACAGCCTCTTCAGGCCATTAATCCCGCTTCACATTAGTTATTTGTTACCCTTTTTAATATAATCGTTGCCCATTTTCTGAAATTTGAATCTAGGAAAACTTCATAGAAAAGGTCCCTACAGTACAATGTAATTAAGGCCTGTTGCGCTAGATTGTTTATGAATCATAAGCACAAACTTGTTGGGGAAAAATGTGTCAACTACCGAAAAGATTTAATTGCCACAATTGTTTCATTTTCTTTTTAATTATAAATATCCATGAAGTTTTAGTAAAACTTATACAATGCATTATTAACATTCTTATAATGCCTATCATTTGGCTTATAGCACTATATCATTATAGCTATATGCACTAAAATATTCAAAAACATTACATAGTATTAGGTCAAGTGTCATAAATCCTGGACCTTTTAATATGTTACAATTCCCATAGTTGTAATACACTATAAATGCATAATCGGATCAAAAGCTATTAAAAGTGGTCATTGTTCGCTTTTGCCGTTGCATGGATTCTTACCTTTTAGTTATTTAAAATAGGCGTATTGTTTTGACCAGCGTGGTGGTTGTCTCTTTAGCTTATATATCTGCTCATATTTTCTTATAATTCACCTGATCAAAGGGTTGGATGGTCACCATATCGCGTGCAGTCTATGACATTATTAGTGTTTGTATTACGTCATACAGCAACGTGCATGAGTGCTTATAGCTCTAATTATACAGTGCTTTCATAAGTAGGTTTATCATGCATTGTAGACATGGGTCCTAGAAAGTGTTATTGGAATGTTTACTTCTACCATCTGTTGTCATTCAAGTTTTTTTGGCAGCATTTACGTATTGATGTTATACATAGACTTGGGTTATGTTTGATTTAAGCCTGGTCATGTGACACTCTTGGACAGTTGTGCCTGTTTTAGAATGTCTAACTTCATCTGTAGCAGGAAAATCAGTAATGCATTAATTATTAATACAGTTGTTACTTCTGCCAGGTAAATTACAGCCTATTTCGTGTCACGACCGACGTTTGTTCGGTCAATGAGACATCGGATCTGTCCAGAGACAACTGTCCCGAGTGTCAAACCACCACGCCGAATGACACTTTTAGCAGAGCGGCTTTTGTAGTGGTCAAGAGTCAGGCCTGTCTGAAACCGTTTGCTTTAACTGTGTTTTTCTTGTAGGAATTTGCTCTCTCTCATCCACCGAATGATCGAGTTTGTGGTGCGTGAAGGCCCAATGTTTGAAGCCATGATCATGAACAGAGAAATCAACAACGCCATGTACAGGTCAGCGCCACGAATCACTAACGTATTACCTCGTAACACTTTAGTGGTTAATAGTATTTGAATGCTCATGTTTTATGATTCATCTTCCAGGTTTCTATTTGAGAACCAAAGCCCGGCACATGTTTACTACCGGTGGAAGCTGTACACCATACTACAGGTTTGCGTTCTGCATTCTAAAATGGCCCATAACGCTGCAGTGGCATTCTTTCACAGCAATGTGTGATCAGCAGGGGGTTTTAACTGTACTGCTTTTGACTTGCTCAGGGGGAAGCACCAGTCAAATGGAAAACGGAGGACTTTAGGATGTTTAAGAATGGCTCCCTGTGGCGTCCGCCTCCTCTCAATCCGTACCTCCATGGTCCGTATGATGACGGCGAGGAAGAGGAGGAAGACGAGGACGGCGTCAGGAAAGGCAGCTTAAAAGAAGAGTAAGAGCTGAATCATCTAATGATTCATCATGTCTAATAAAATGCCCTGCTGTTGGATACATTTATATTTATTATTGCCCCTAATTCCTGCAGTGAGCGAGACAAACTGGAGGAGATGCTGCGTGCTTTGACTCCCAGGAGGGGAGACATTGCAGAGGCCATGTTGTTTTGTCTCAACCGCGCCGAAGCAGCTGAAGAGATAGTGGAGTGTGTCACGGAGTCGCTCTCCATCCTCAAAACCCCTCTTCCCAAGAAGGCAAGACAAAGCTGCAAACACCATCTCGTGAATGTTCTATTCTGTGCCCACGTTCAAAAATGAATACAATGTTCTCTTCTACGTTTCAGATTGCACGGTTATATCTAGTTTCTGATGTGTTGTACAACTCTTCTGCCAAAGTGTCCAATGCGTCGTACTATAGAAAATAGTAAGTACTATATTTCTTGGCACGGTTTTACAAACCACTGTCAACTTACGGTAAGAATTTCCCATTTACATTAATACTCCTCCCCTTTAACAGTTTTGAAACAAAGCTGTGCCAGATCTTTGCAGACCTCAACGCGACGTACAAAGCGATACAGGGCCACCTGCAGAGTGAGAACTTTAAGGTACCAAATGTCCAAATACTGCTCAGGACATTGAACCCCATCTTGTTTGTCACGTTATTACGTCACTCGGCCGCCCTACTCTCCCGTCTTGTGGCAGCAACGAGTGATGTCATGTTTCCGGGCGTGGGAGGACTGGGCCGTGTACCCGGACCCCTTCCTGATCAAGCTGCAGAACATCTTCCTGGGTCTGGTTAATCTCGCTGCAGAGAAGGAAGCCCCTGTTGTCATTGTGGAGGTACACGATGTAGCAAAACTAAACCATTATAAGTCTTTTGCGCTGTAAGCGAGTTGCCGCAGGTCTAGTTTGATTCTTGTGTGTGGCGTCTTTGATCCAGGCCGATCCGGTGGAGGACATTGACGGGGCGCCAATCGGGGAGTACGTAGACGGGACTCTGCTGGAGGACGTGGACGGGGTGCCGATCGACGCAGTGCCCATTGATGGGGCCCCTATTGACGGAGCCCCCCTGGATGACCTGGATGGGGTTCCCATCAAGCCCATGGAGGAAGACATAGATGGAATACCTTGTGAGTTGTGCAGAGACGAGCGGCGGATGCGGTGTTGATTTCGCAGCTCTTGTGATGTTGCTTGATTTCTCTGCATTTTCCTGGTTTTCACAGTGGATCCGTCCAAAGAGGCAACCTTCAAGGTAGCGCCCTCAAAATGGGAGGCGGTGGACGAGGCGGAGTTACAAGCTCAAGGTGAGACTTTTCATGTTAAGCTGTTAGTAGGAAGCCACCTAAAAGGTTTGATGTATATAAATTCTTTGTTTTTAATATAATTTGTTTGCTCTTTAGCTGTGACAACTTCTAAATGGGAGGCAATTGAGCACAAAGAAAGAACGAAAAAGTGAGTTTCTTTTTTTTAATGATATTCAAATAAAAGTTGCATTTTTTATTTAAAAAAAACGGTTTTCTAACCCTGAAGGGACGAGGATGACAGTGATTATGATGACAGGAGCCCTCGCTCCGATGATAATCAGAGCTACTCGAACCCCATCAGAGAGGACTCTGATATAAAGGCCAAAATGTCTGAAATGAATGAAGAGAAACGGACAAAGCTCAGAGAAATAGAGGTAGCTCATAATTGTAGCAAACTCCCATACTGTATAACCTATATATGATGTTTGTGGTGTTTATTCATGCAAATACATTTATTTGTTTTGACCATTTCCATCTCTTTATTGTTCGCCCAGGTTAAGGTCATGAAGTTCCAGGATGAGCTTGAGTCTGGGAAAAGGCCCAAGAAGCCTGGGCAGAGTCTTCAGGAGCAGGTGGAACATTACAGGGACAAGTTACTACAAAAGGTATTGAAATTAAGCTCTGCATAAATTACCACAGATGAGGATTCAATAGTCACTGAAATTCAAAATTGGCTGCATTTATTTTAGGAAAAAGAAAAGGAGAAACTTGAACGGGAGAAAGAGAGGGAGAAGAAAGATAAGGAGAAAGCTGAGACACGTTTAAAGGACTTGAAGAAGGAGAAAGAAAAGGACGACACACCAACCAGGAAGGAGAGGTGACGCATGTCATCACTTAAGGTGGGATTTGTTAAAACTTTCTATCCGACTGACGTTTCTCCTCTTCGGTTGTTAGGAAACGGCGTCACAGTGGGTCACCCAGCCCATCAAGGAGTAGCAGCCGACGAGGCCGGTCGCCGTCACCCCGTTCAGAGCGGTCGGAAAGATCAGACCGCTCGTACTCCAAAGACACGTCGTCACGCTCCACCCATAAAGATTCGCCGCGTGCCAGCAGCAAAAAGTCCTCAAAGAGGTACGGCGATCGGTTCAGTGCTTTTTCTAATGTCATCAGAGCTCCCTCTTAGATGCAATGTCCTGTTTGTTCCCCCTTCCCCCCCATAGATCTCCCTCTCCTCGCACACCCAAACGATCGAGGCGGTCGCGCTCCAAGACGCCCAAGAAATCAGCGAAGAAATCCCGCTCCAAATCAAGGTCTCCTCACCGGTCGCATAAAAAATCAAAGAAGAGCAAACACTGACACGTCTTTCCTTCAAACCTCCAAACCAGCCTATTCTCCTCCCTCTCAATTTCTTTTTTCTGACTGCTTTGGTAGCTGAAGATCTCTGCCAAACGTTAATGTATAGACATGAGTGGAGGGTGTTGCATGGGTGACCATCAGGTGCATCAAATGGTTGGGGGCCATTGTTTTATATTGTACAAAAAGAAATGTGGTTGTTCGTCCTGATTACCCAACAGCTCACGATGGAATTCATCCATGTGGTAGACACCTCCAAACAGTGTTTGACTGTAGTCATTTCCTGTTTTTGTAGTTAATATTCAAAAGAATTCCTAATAAAGAAATGTCATTTTTAAATCAAACATGATGTGGACATTGAGACTCTTTGAATCAAAAGGCAGTTGCAGTAAAATTCACACAACCAATTACTGGTTATGTTGATAGTAAGAGTGATGTGTGATTTCCCATTTAATAAAGCCTTTACAGCTTGGCCTGGGCTTTCTTAAATTGGTCCCTTAGTTCCAGATGAGCAATGGAGGAGAGGTGCACCTCATCAGGCCCATCGGCGATGCGGAGCGTCCGTGCATATGAATACCTGAAGAAGAATGGTGACGCTGGCATCAGTTTATTGCTTATTCCCAGGGGGGCGGGGGTGCGTGTCTAAACTTACATCTGTGCAAGTGGAAAGTCTCCAGAAACACCTGCACCTCCATGAACCTGGATCGCACAGTCGACCACCTGACACGCCATCCTGGCGGCTGCCACCTTGATCATAGCAATCTAAAAGATGAGCCGTAAAACATTACAGACTTCTTTATAATAACATTCAAACTGCCATTGCACACTGACACTTACCTGTTTGCGAGCGGCCCGGCTGCCCCGGGTATCCAGAGCGTGAGCAGCGTGCAGAGTCAGCAGGCGCGTCTGTTCTATCGCGAGTCGGCACTCTGCAATCCAGTGAGCAACAACCTCCTGCACACCGGGACAGCGACACCGCAAGCAGAGCGCACACTGGTTAGGCTGCGCCACGATGCATGTCCACCAGGTGTCACCGCAGTGCTACACAGGGGATGTTCACTTACGTGTTGGTGCAATTTCTTGCCAAAGGTTTGCCTGGAGGCAGCCCGCTGGCAGAGCAGCTCCAGGGCCGACTCGGCCAGACCGACGGCCCTCATGCAGTGGTGCAGCCGGCCCGGCCCCAGGCGACCCTGTGCAATCTCAAAGCCCCGGCCCTCCCCTGGAAAAAAAACACAATGGGACAGCAAAGACGCCAATGACCGACAAGAACAAAACCAGGCTTTATTCTCCAAAGCTCAAAGAAGGAATGCGGTTTATTCATCCCTAAGGCTTTGCAGGGAGTGTTTGCCTCTAAGACCTAGACCTTACCCAGAATAATGTTACAGGTAGGGACTCGCACGTTCTCAAAGTGCACTTCAAAGTGGCCGCCGTGGATGGCATCTGAGGGGAAACGAGGCAAAGAGCTGGTTGATTTGCTCGTTTGTCAGGGAAGTAAGTACTGTGGGAAAACAGTCATACCATCCTGCCCAAACACAGTGAGCGGTCTGACCAGCTTCACCCCCGGCGTGTCCATCGGGACGAGGACCATGCTGTGCTGGCCGTGTCTATAAACAAGATAAGTTTAGAATCTACTGCCCTGATTTATTTTACTCCCTTTTCAACAACCAGGTTGGGTGTGTTACATCGCTGAATAAACAAGAATGTGCGATACACATATTGGGTGTGTGTTTAACTGGAACTGGTGAAGGCAAAATATTTAGAGCCAATTATGCCTTATTACATATTATTGAGCAACACGTGTCAGCAAGATTCAAATCGACATTCAGTTGGAAGTATTTTCTTAACACAGTACAGACTAATATTCCTCACCTGCTTTTGGCATCTGGAGACTCGCTCCTGCACATCACCACGGCCACTCTGCACTGCGGGCTCCCAGCACCTGCGCGGCACAGTCACAAGCACCTCGTTTCATTGTGTTCACAGTGCGACTCTGTTCCCCAACCCCCCACTTATATTGACTTTGGCCCCTGAATCCATTTTAGGTCATTTTATTATGTTAATACTTATTTTAAGCAATAGATGTTACTCCGTGTCTCTCCTCGAGTTTTCCAGTTTGCTCCTTTCATTTTGTTTAAATCTTTTGCAAAACTGTTTGTTACTTCCTGCGTACACAGCAACATTTAATAAGCTTTTACAGAGTGCAGAGTGATGACCAAATGCAAAATCATCTGGAAACTCCATAAAGTGCATCCGCTGGGATGGCAAAACTGTCCCCCCCCTGAGTACAGCACATATGGACACCAGGCGGCGACGAACAAGACGTCAAGGGAGTCTGGTATTCACTGAATCCCAGCACGAGTGCACGTGGACAAACACGAACCGACAGCTGTTTAGTCTTTAAATGATGCCGCTTAAATGATGCCACTTAATAGAATGTACAGCGAGCACATCATGCAGCAGCCGTGCCCGTACATGTTCTAAAATAAACCGGTCTTCCTGAGAAGACCGGTTTATTTTAGTAAATAAACACCCAACTTCAATTATTTACATGCGTGATGGAGAAAGATCAAAAGAAAGCTGAAAAAACGGTAATCTTTTAAAGTTTCTTTTCTCTTTAGACACAAGCGGAGCGTGACATCAAGAGGTTAAATACATAAGCTGAGATTGTTTGCTGCCCATGCTAGTTCACCCATAAAGTCAATTCCGCCACCATGAAGGCGTCTTAAAGGCGCACGCACACGCGCGCTGCCAGTGCTCGTGTGCTACGTGGGAAGGAGAGTTGCTCCTCGAGGGAAGCGGCAGGCTGAGGGAAAGAGATCCGTCCCTCAGTCCTGTGCTTCAGCCAGCTTTTCTTCTCAGGATACTTATATGTTTGGGTGCAATTAAAAAATATATATATATATATATATTTATATTTATAAATTTTTTAACAGGAAAAGGAAGAGACGAGGTAAGAAGATCTTTTCCATTTTAACCACCTAACTCAACAGCTTTTATTTTTTCAACTATTCAACTGGAAAGAAAGATTCTTTGACTTATGATTATTATTATTATCGTGTGATCGGTGTCACACTGGACATTGACTTATGTCACCATGATTTATATTGTGCCTTGTTTACAGCAGTCACAGGCTCCCGTTGGCCTGGAAGGGTCAAAGTCCTGCTCAGGATCATATACAGTATTATTATTATAACCGTTAAAGGATGACGACAAGCAGAGCAGAGATTTTTGCTTTTTCCTTTTTTGCTTGTTTTACTCTTCTACACTCTATTTTAAAACATTTAGTTGCTCAGGGTCACATGACCAAAGTTTATTATTTGGTTTTCCTGCAATCGTTTACATTAAATAAATGAAATGAGTGTGATCCAAATGTAAAGTAAAGTTGCGTCGAGGTAAAGTGATGAACTTGAAGTTTTAAATGCTGTTAAGAGATCATCTATAGTTACAAATGGTTTGATCTTTTAACTTAGAAATAACCCAAAGAACTACACTGAAAACAAAATAGCTTAAGTTAAGTTAAACTAGTTCACTTTTTGTACACAGAATACTTGACATATTGCGGATTGTTCAGACGACATCTGCTTTAGTGACTCTGGCTCCCAAACAGGAGAGGATGAGTCAGAAACCAGGATACGTTTCATAACAGTTGTCAGGAGAAAGCGGGATTTCCCCAAAATTATCCTGTGATCCAAATTATTCCATGAATAGTATACTGGTCTTTCATTAGAGTTCCCTGAATAAAATGAAAATGATGACAAAAGTAATATCTTCTATTTTCAACTCAGTTTGAAAATGAATCTCCCCAAGAGACGTTTACAAAGCAGCGCGAACTTTCTGTGTTTGTTCACCGAGTGAGTCACCATGTACAGCCAAACACACAATATCGTGGTTACTGTGCGAACAAGGAGGGGACCGTAACAATCCAGTAACAAAGTCTCCCTCCAATGGGAAGTCCTGCTAAAGAAAAACATGCCGGACACAATCAGAGACATTAGCTCCCTCAGCGTGTATTTCCTGTCATTTTGAAATAAACGCTGATCTTTGTCCTTGCGGCTGATGAATGGGGATCAAAAGGGATGCGCCATGCGCCATGCTGCCATTTTCCGAGCATCCAAAGCACTACAAACTGACTCCCATTCAAAGGTTGCTTTGTGAAACGCTCTAACTGTTTTACTGGGATTGTTCAAGCCCACACAGTTCAGACGGACCTGCTTTTATGAATTAGGGAAATCATGCAGCACAAACCTCCACGTAAAAAAAAAACAACCCCTTTTCCTGATGAAAAGCTTAGAATGGGTTACAAATATACGCTGCTCTTGTGGTGTCAAACAGCACACACACAACGCCTTTACGCAATAGGTCGATCAAAAAGTTCTATTTGAATCTTTATCTTTCTTCCTCCCATTGAAAAACAAATGCTTCCCTTAAAATTTGTATCTATGTCTGTATTTTCTACACAGCAGAAGAATGGGCGATTCCTATTACGACGAGGACGTGGGCTTGAACGACACCTATGATTACGAGGAACACAGCGTTTGTGACAAGGAGGCGGTGCGCTCCTTTGGCAGCGTCTTCCTGCCCGTCATCTATGCCTTGACTCTGGTGGTGGGCCTGGCTGGGAACGCCCTGGTCGTGGTGGTCTACGCGCCCAAGCTGCGACGACGAACCCTGACGGACATGTGCATCCTCAACCTGGCCATTTCGGATCTGCTCCTCCTCTGCACGCTGCCCTTCTGGGCGGCCGACGCCGTCCACGGTTGGCAGCTGGGCACGGCCATGTGCAAGCTCAACTCCTTCCTCTACAGCACCAACTTCAGCTGCGGCATGCTGCTGCTGGCGTGCGTCAGTGTGGATCGCTATCGCGCTGTGGCCCAAAACCCTGCAGGCAGGCCTGGGACGGGCCCCCGTGCCAGGCTGCACTGGGTCCTACTGTGTGTGCTCTTGTGGGCCGTGGCCGGCGTACTCAGCCTTCCCGAACTTTTCCTCTGCAGGGTGAAGGAGTCGCACCACAGGTCGTCCTGTACGGCCGTCTACCCGCCCGGCATGGGCCGATCCGCCAAGGCCGCCCTGGAGCTGATGGAGGTGACGCTCAGATTCCTGCTGCCCTTCCTGGTCATGACGGTGTGCTACTGCTCGCTGGGGCGCACACTGAGCCGGGCGCCCGGGGTGAGGAGGGATCGGAAGTGGCGGGCCCTGCGCGTCCTGCTGGCCGTGGTGGCCGTGTTCCTGCTCACCCAGCTGCCCTACAACCTGGTCAAGCTGATCCGGGCGATGGACATCATCTACCTCCTGGTGACCGACTGCGAGGTCAGCAAGGCGCTGGATCGAGCTCTCCAGGTGACCGAGAGCCTGGCGCTGGTCCACGCCTGCATCAACCCGCTCCTCTATGCCTTCATGGGGTCGTCCTTCAGGGGACACGTCCTCAAGGCCGCCAAGCACCTTGGACAGCGACTTGGGAGACAATCGCGGCAGGTTCGCGAGGAGCCTGCGATGGAGATGGCTCTCAAGACGCCGACTCAAACGCAGTCGCAGTCCGACTCGGAAGAACAAGCTACCAGCACCTTTACTATTTAACACTCAAATCATGTACACATGGTCCTGAAAGCGCCTACACAAAATTGTATATTGTATTGTATAACACTTTTAGTAAAAGGGATATCCACCAATAACTAGAACTTTATTGTAACAAATAAATGTACACAGTCCGTTTATAATCACTAATGTATTTTGTATAAACTATGCATTTTGTTAAATAAAAAGATTTTCAATGACATGCATCTACAAAAATCTGTTTCAATTCACTGCAGCTAAAAGTCAAGATGCTCTGAATTCTTCTCTGCCACCTAATAAACCTTTAGCGTGTGCTGCCTCGCATGCAATCATCTGCATCTCATCGCACTGCATCCCGTGAATAGCACGCAGCAGGACACCTGCAAGCCATCGAACTGGAAACAAAGCGGGAATATTCCTTGGAGAAGCTTAAAGTCTAACAGGCGTTTTAATCCGTTCCTCTTTATTCATTTTCGGTAAAAACGGTTTGAAGGGGAAAGCTGTCCACTGTTCTATGTAATGAAATACAATGTTCATTTGGGCGGGATTTAAATGCTCTAAACTGCTGAAGGAATCCCCCTTTGTAATGACTCCATGATGTAACGATAACAACCCCCCCCCATTCACTATGCACAACCGTCAAATGCTTATAGAGGAAAGAATGCAGGTCTGGGAGTAATTTGTGTACATTTGTGTAATTTGTTACCCACAGACATCTGGAGGTAAACAGGGAAAAGTAAAGGAGTAGTGTGTGTGGTTCGGTAAATAGGTTTAACTTACAGTTAACGCACAGATCCCTCTCGAGGGATCATGCTGCAAAGGCCATGGAGAGCGTACGGGGAGACGCCCATGAGGTCAGTGAGCAGGTGGCGTCAACACGACATGTGATACTTGAAATGAGACACCTAGAGAACATCCTCCTTCAATGGAAGTTCAAGTGACATTTAGTCTGGTTTGATTTCTCCCGTTACAACCCAAAGGGTTTTGCTGCTCTGCACTGCACAGCCTTACAGGACATGGAATCAGCCACCGACAAGAGCAAGTATAAACTAAACTAACGCAAAGAGATGAATTCATGCAAGAAAAATGTTTCTACTGAAGGACATTTCCCTTCCAAGGAAAAGAGCAATAAAGAGACCAACTTTAAACAAAGAAAATCATTTGTGAAGGGATCATTTCCTCCCGCCTGCAAAGCTTCAACAACAACACGGAATTCCCTGCGGATTCGAAGAAAGTGACAGAAACAACAGGCCACTGTTTTCCTTCAGTCAAAACCCAAAACCACATCTGGGTCGGAGGAAACATCTGGAAGATCTTTCAGTTCAAAGTGCTTCAGGGAGTGCACAATATAAATCTAAAATCCTAATGAGAGTTTGGATATTCATGCGATGGTGAACAGTCACTTAAACTGAATTTAGCAATTTTATTGACTTCAATTGAAGTTATCTGGTAAATTTAACAAGATAATGTGAACCAAACGCAATAACACAGCCAATGAGAAGCAAATGTGAGTCATTCGACTATTCTGCTTCCCAGAATCAACAAATGCCGACAATGTGTGCATATGTATAAACATATAAATGCACAAACAGAAACACACACACTTAGCCATCCCGTCCACCTTGAATCCTTTACAATGACCAATTAGAGTGTTAAATAACGGATGTTTATTTTAATCTGTGACCTTCACAGCATCAACTGATCCGACACATTTCCCAGAATGATTCCAGATTATTCCCTGAGTCTTAAGGCGTGTCATGGGGTCGTATAGAAATGTACATACCACTGGTCCACCACTTCTTGCCGTCTATGACGAAGCTGTCTTCATCCCTGCGGAGGGTGCACGCCATGTTGGTTGCATCACTGGAGGCCACATCGGGCTCTGCGGAAAGGACCACAGGTTCTCTTCAACATTTAACACAAGAGGAATGTAAAAGTGGAGAGGAAGAGAATGAGTAATGACATTTTAGTGTTAACTTAACTGAAGTCAGAGGTTTATCAGCACAAGAGGGAGGTTCCTGTTTATGTTCATCCAGCGCGATAAAAATCACCCAAACGTTTGACAAACAACCCCTAAACACTACTTTATCACCCTTTGTGTTTACAAAAACATCATAAGGGAGTTTCACACCCACTGGAATCACCAGCGGGCTGCGGATTCCAGGCAGAGTGGAAAGCAAAGGGAGAAAACAGGGAGAAATGACTCATGATGAGCTTGGTTGTTGCTGGCGTGTGGAATTTCTACCAGGTTCATTTAAGACCACACCCATCACTGCGAAGTGAGAAAGAATACGCTCATATTTTGCGGAGGAGCGGAGACGGAATACGCGTTGAGAGGCGCTGCCTTAACTTCCCGCCAAATTACATTCCTAAATGTCCCCCACGTGTTCCTCCATGTTGTCTTGGTTTGGCCTTTTGTAAAGAACAGTCAGCCGGGATAATTGATGGAGCATCGTGGAAATACCGGTCATGCAGAAGCAGGAGCGAATCTCTCCTTTGAGCAGAGGCTCCAGCCATTTACTCCTCTGCTCCTCAGTGCCAAACATGTGCAGCACCTCCATGTTTCCTGTGTCTGGGGAAAGCACAACATCACACCACACGCCGTCCCCCAGGATACGGGCAACCTTTGAACGTGCTCTTTAGGACCGAAAACATTCCATTTTAGATAATCGGACTAAGAATGCATTGTGTTTAAGACTGAAAAGGTTTACAT
Organism: Apeltes quadracus; assembly: GCA_021346845.1. Classification (NCBI taxonomy): domain Eukaryota; kingdom Metazoa; phylum Chordata; class Actinopteri; order Perciformes; family Gasterosteidae; genus Apeltes; species Apeltes quadracus. Next base: position 10,513,304 of record CM037914.1, read on the forward strand.
TTACAAGTAACCTCCTGTAATTATAGCACGCTATTCCACAGGGTCTCTTAATGAGCCATACGTGTAGGATGCGTTACCCGGAGCCTGGCAGTTGAAAACCTCCGGGGCAAAGAGGCAACGTCCGGTTTCCTCTGCGATGTAGGCGTAGTCCAACTGGCTGAGGCCGCTGACCGCGGGCAGGAACAGGTTCCAGAGCCCCGCCTCCCTGGCCTTCACCTGCACACACGCACCTCATCATACACATTTTGTCGAGCTTGTAAATAAAGCAAGTGAGCAGACTTCTCCTTTCTCTGGGTTTCAGCCGCATTCACATGGTTCAGGTTTGAAATGAGAGGGTCAGGTGTCCCTCACATGATAAGAACTCACAAGCAGGTGTTTTTAGCGGAGAATTATTGAGCACAACTCATTAAAACAATCATCTGACAGCACAGTACTACAGCATTTAGCTGGTTAAACCTCAAAAGCATTTTGATTTGGTTTGCAATACCTGGATCAATATTTCCTGCTCGATTATATTGTGTCTGACTTGTAAAATACATTTTTTCCGAATAAATAAAATGAAAAAGGTTAAGAGTTTTTCTCACACACCTTTAGATCCTGTATTATCTGGGGGAGGTGCCACCTCTGTGGAGACTGAGCGTGTTCGGAGTAGTATTCTGCAACCTCCTGAAAACACAAAACATTTTTGGCCTAAATGAACCCAAATGGCTTCAGACTGTAACGTCACGTCTGCACTCTGCTCATCCGTGGAAACCTGTACTTCCTGTAAAAAGGGAATTCTGAAACCTTTCTGAGTCTTGACTCAGTGAAATCTTTTTAAAGGAGAAACGTTTTGTTTTTTAATCAGCGGCCCCATTTCACACAAAATTAATCTCTACTTTACTGCAGTTTCCACTGCAGTAACATTGCTGTAACGCACTAGCCTGGGTTTTCCCATGCTGCCTTGCGCGCGCGATTTAATTTGCGTCTCATTTGAGATGAGGGCATGACGTTCGCCAGGCTAGTGACGCACAGCAAATTGTGATAATCATGCAAACCCAATACCACTCATGCAATCAACAGAATACTTGTTCTCCCGCTCTAATGAAGCGGTTGCATGAGTGAACTTGTGTTCACCGTCGAATCCTTTCATGTGCAAATGTTAAAAGGCAGCAAACGGCACTGACCTCTTGAGCAGGAAGCACGTGTTGTCTCATGAAGTCTTTGACCTGCTGGAGAACCGCCCGGCCTGTAGCTGTCTGCAGGAACAGACCGTCTGCTGACGGACCCGCGTCACACCTGCCAAGAAACATCTCCCACGTTGAAAAGTCAATGGGCAACATCAGACACAAGCCCAGCAGCTGACATACCCCTCTGCAAGCTGCAAGGCCATCTTTGCCAAGGGCTCCACACACTGGCCGAACTGGGCTGCATTGGCAGCACTGGCATTACCCAGTAGGTGGCGTGCATAGATCCCCTGATAGGAAATAAACGCAAATAAACGCAAATAAAAGGAGCGAGGAGGGCACATTAAAAGCTAACCATGTAATCCATGTAAAGGAGAAGCTTTGTGTATGACCTGCAACAAACCTGTGCTATTCCCGCCATTTTAAAGACGGACAGCGCCAAGTAGAACTTCAACTCTGGCAAAGAAGACGGGATCCCCCGGACACGGCAGTAAATGGAGATCAGGTTTTCCACAGTTGGAATACCTGCTCATAGGTTGGATTGAACAAAGGAAGCAAAAACAAATTGTGGAAGAAATACCAGGTACGTGCCCTTTTTACAGATGTTGGACCACAGCATGTCCATCAATTTAGCAATGTTCTGTGCATGGTGGTCATTTGTTTGCTACCTTCTATTCCGTTTAAGCTGCCCATTGTGCTGGAGATGTTAAGGCTCGTAGGCCAAAAGTGAGGCATGAGGAAGTAGGCGAGGTCTGCCAAGGGCTGCCCAGTGGTAGACAGCTCCCAGTCCAGCACTGCCATCACACGGGCCTGGTGACATCGGATGCACTTTGTGAAGCTCTACAGTCACCGGAGGCATTCAGGTGAGGGCAGTCGTTTCTGAAGTTAGTACCTCGCTCGGATGGAACATCAAGTTGTCCAGTCGGAAATCTCCGTGGACAAGCGTAACCTCGTTGTCACTGGCTGGCAAGTTCTTCATCAACCAGTCAGCCAGTTCGTTCATGGCCGGGACGTCTCGGTGGGCCGCTGCGTTGTACTGCTTTGTCCAGGTGGTCACCTTTTAAAATGCAGAGAAACCATTTTACGTCCCAACCGACTGCTCCCGGAATATTCTTGATGTGATGAGTACGCGGCGTCATGCTCACTTGTCTCTCGCAGTAACCTGATCCTCTTCCATACCACTCAAGGTTCAGGGACACCAGGTCCAGTGAGTGCAGCTTGGCCAACGTTTCCACTGCTGCCACGTAGAGAGCCGCTCTCTCTGCCGCACTCACTCCGGGGAGACGGAGATCCCTGAATATTCGCCCCTGTTCAATATGCATGGACAAGGAAGCATACGGGTTCATCCAATGATCAGTGACCGCTATATAATGACAGTATGAATTCAGATGACTGGGCTTCCTTTGGGGATGTCAAGTCAGCGTGACAGCGAGCAAACACTGGTGAGTCCAAATGTCATCTTTTATCATTGGAATATATAACAAAGGTTGAGAAAATAACCAATAACAATAAATGTATTGCATGCAGCAACACTGGAAGTTGCTCTTGGTAGCACACGCCCACCTTCACATGCTCCATTAAGTAGAACTCAGTTCCGATGATTTCAGGGTCAGTGCAGTGCAAAAGAGGCTGAGCTACGGGGAATCCAGCAGAGAACAGAGTCTTCTGCACCCGATACTCCCGGTCCACCTATAAACACAGCGGCAAAGGTTCACCACAACAACAGTGCAGGACCCAGGAAGGATCAGAAATCATACGGCATTGCAAATCCATAGGAGGGGTCTGGGAAAGGACTATACAAGCAGACAATGCAGTTGTGAGGGCTTACGTTTCCTTTACGGTGTTTAACAGTTTAATTCAAGGAGACAGTGGGAACTTAATAAAATTATACCTAAATCAACATATGGCGGAATGTGGCTATAATGGAATGGACGATTCCATTATCCTGGAAGTCCGATTTTACAGTAATCGGACTTCCAGACTTTTCCTGAGAACCTAGGAAATTATACATTTGTAAACTATACAGTATTATACAGTATCATTCTAACAACAGCGCTTATAAAAAAAAAAAACATTTCATTTTCCACACGCAACTTCTGTCAACAACAAAACATGCAGCGGTTACCATTAAGAAAAAAACATTAAAAAGATACAGAAAAGACACACATGAAACTTGAATCGTCGAACCATTTATTGACCACAGTTATTGATCAGTAAATGCATCAAGTGATCTGATCTGATCAGTGAAACCGTGAGAGGTACCTTGTGAGCTCCTGGCAGCAGCTCCCCGGGGGGCTTCTTCCTTAGAACATAACTCTTTGAGGGGCTTTGGATTAGGAAGGTTGGGTTTGACTGGCCAGCGCTGGAAAAAAAAACAGGAAGAAGATTTTTTTTTTTTTTTTTAAGTGTTTGCTTTCACTCGGTGAGAAATGGTCAAATAAACCCGTCGTGTTTATTCGAACGTTACCTGTACTGTGTGACAGTGAGCGAGTCATTGTTTGACACGGTCCGTGACTTGACGGACAGATACTTTCGCAGTCCGTCGACACTGAATTTCTGTTGCGGTCGAACGGAGGTTGTCGTCTCCTCCATGGCTCAGTTCTCGAGTGGATTAATCATCTCCAGGTGCGTCGTTGGGTTGTTTGACTTTCGCCTTGTTGATAGTGGAGGTCGGGCCAGATACGTCTGCACACACCGACGTAACGTCCTCCATAAAAAAAAAAAAAGTTACCTTCGGGTGACATCTTACAGGCAGTTTTTGAAAACCCAGTGGACGTAAACGATTTTACAGCAAAATCCATGTTCAAATAAACCGTTGAAATAATCAACTAACGTCAATACTATAATACCAAAAAACAGTTTGAGGTATCCGGGACGTTACTTGTGTTCTACCCGGACCCTATTTACGGTAACACACACGCTGACAGCTGATTTCAGCTCTGAAGACGTGTACTTTCGCTGCCGTTTTAGCCGCGCAGTTTGCTCATTTGCCCCACTGCCATTCCCGGTGTTGCCTTCGTTTGGTTAACGTTCTTTTTTTTTTTTTTAAAGCTACTTGTTTTTCCCTCATGGCGACCATCGAGGAGCTGAAGCTGCGGGTGAGGGAGCTGGAGAACGAATTGATAAAGTGTAAGCAGAAGCAGTGCGCCGCGGAGGATGCTCGAAACCAGCAACTCCACAGACCGAAGATCGAGCAGATGAGTGCCGAGGTTGTGGATTCCAACCCGTACAGGTGCCTTTAAAAAAAAAATTGCGTATTTTTGCCCCTTTTATCCTGCACATTTGTGTGGCCCTGATCTCCGCGCTAAGGGGCGACGCCTCATGACTCACCCAGCAGCCCATATGCTGCTCCTTCCACAGACCACACAGCTAACCCCAGCGGTCTTCTCATTGCAGCCGTCTGATGGCTTTAAAGAGGATGGGCATCGTGGACGATTATGAGGTATAGTGTCTATTCACTGCGGCACTTGAGCTTGTTGCTGCTGCTGCTGCTCCATCCCTAATGTCAATGATCACAGACTCTAAGAAGGAAACGCCTAAAATAAGTATGCAACTATTTTCAAAAACATGCCGGATGATGAACACCAATGTGCATTTTATTACATTGCAATGTGGGTATAGATAAACGTTCACGTGAGTGTCCCTGAGGCCAAGTGTGACCTGTGCCAATATAAACTCCCCTAGTACTTTTTATATATTTTTTGTATTTAAATGAAGCAATCGAGCGCGTCAATATAATAATTGTCTTGAAATGTCGGCAGAAAATCCGGACCTTCACAGTCGCCGTGGTGGGCGTTGGGGGCGTCGGCAGTGTGACCGCTGAGATGCTCACCAGATGTGGCATCGGGAAGGTAAAGCAAATAAGTTTCTTTTATTCCTTTTCTTTTTTCACCGCCGCTCATCTCGTCCAGTGGATTGTTCCGCCCGTGCTTGACCCGATCTCGTCTTGTCTCTGCTTCGCGCCGCCGCAGCTGCTCCTCTTCGACTACGACAAAGTGGAGCTGGCCAATATGAACCGACTGTTCTTCCAGCCGCACCAAGCGGGCCTCAGCAAAGTGGAGGCCGCCGAGCACACGCTCCGGTATACTGCCGGTTTAATAAAGTGATCTAATTTCACACCCTGAAAAAGAAATAAACAACAATTAAGTTTGTTTTTGCTTACATGTTTCTCGATTTGAACGACAGGAACATCAACCCAGATGTGTCGTTTGAAACCCACAACTACAACATCACCACAATGGACAATTTTACACATTTCATGGAGCGCATCAGGTGAGCGTCTCCTACTTCTCGCGTTTCTGGTTTTACTACGCAATTCCTCAGTGGCCTTCGCAGCGGATTATTCGGTTTCTTCTCAGTTCTGGAGGGCTGGAAGAAGGGCAGCCGGTGGATTTGATCCTGAGCTGCGTGGACAACTTTGAGGCCAGAATGGCCATCAATACAGTAAGTGTGGTACGGTCACAAAAAATGCAGTACGGGTCACCCTTGCAGATTGTACTCATCTAGTCATGTTTGTCACAGGCCTGCAATGAACTGGGTCAGATCTGGATGGAGTCTGGCGTCAGCGAGAACGCCGTATCGGGACACATCCAGCTCATCATCCCTGGAGAGACGGCATGCTTTGCTGTACGTCCACACACCCAAATGATTAATATTAATATTTTCTTTGCTTTTAACATAGTTGCACTGCGAAAAGCCCATTGCAAAGGTTCCATTGTAATGCAGTGTCACGTCCCTTTGGTAGTGTGCTCCTCCTCTGGTGGTGGCCGCCAACATAGATGAGAAGACCCTGAAAAGGGAGGGTGTGTGTGCTGCCAGCTTACCGACAACGATGGGCGTGGTTGCAGGTCTCCTGGTGCAAAATGTCCTCAAGTAAGCTCATGATTCATGGCCAGTAGTGAACCTACAGGGGGGAGGGGGGGGAGGCTGCCCGTATAGGTTAAGCAAAAATATTGTCGTCTTTCAAGGTTTCTGTTGAAGTTTGGAACGGTCAGTTATTATCTCGGCTACAACGCCATGCAGGACTACTTCCCCACCATGGCCATGAAAGCCAACAGCCAGTGTAGTGACCGCTACTGCAGGAGACAACAGGAGGAGTACAAGGTGAGGGATGGAATAGCTGCCAACAGACTGTGTACTGTACTGCAATGCGGTGCAGGGAAAGCCAATAGTGTCTGTCTTTTATGAATGCCTCCCTTTAGAGGAAAGAAGCAGAGCGCCCAAAGGTCGAAGCGGTACAGGAGGAGGAGGAGGAGGTTGTACACGAAGACAACGACTGGGGTGAGCGCGCAGCAAACAAACGAGCATTCAAGCTCACCGCGTCTCATCGCGTCTTCTGTTCAATACGGAGTATTTTTTTCGTTGTATTCAAAACACAATTGTACGGCGCAGGTATTGAACTAGTATCAGAAGTGACTGACGCGGAGCTACAGGCTGCTTCAGGCGCTGTGCCTGACCTCCCAGAAGGCATCACCGTGGCTTACACCATTCCAGTTGAGGTTAGTGTTTGGTGACACAAAGCTGCTTTGAAGTGACAGTCGTACATTTTTTTTTAAATATGCCAGATTGCTGTTGACTTTTTGACAAATTCAGCATCATATGTTTAAAATATTCACTTTGACGGTTGACTTGTTTTGTCTCGTTTGGACCAGGATACAGAAAGCGGAGATACGGTGGGAGAGACTGAACAGAGTCTAGAAGACTTGATGGCTCAGATGAGAAAGCTGTAAGCAACAATCTGAAGATTCAGATAAAACGTAGCTTTTTTTTTTTGTCATGTGTCTAAAGCCAATTAATGTCAAATAAACAATTGCAGAGTTCTAACACCTGAACAAAAATGCATGAAAACTGCTTCTGATGACATTTCACGTAACGTAGAAATAAAATACTAAACCAGTGCAGTCAAATGTATAATTTGCTGACATACTTTGCTGACATACGTCTTTAATGAAATGTACAGAAACCTAAGATAATTTCGCTGTTGGTGGATTCACATTACGTTGTGTGTATTTTCTAAAATTTTCAGTCTGCCTTTTTAATGTATCCCGGCTTAAAAAAAAAAATCTGCTGCAACAGATTAAAACCTTTTGAAAATTATTGAATTATTTATTAGGTGGAATACAATCTTGATGTATTGAATGGGATTTTTCTTGTCCTGTACAGCTTTTACATATACTATAACATTACTGCACTAATATTTATCACGTACATTCAGTAAAACAAGTCATTACTCCATTTTACTAACATGAAATCTCAACCAACGGTCATTTCTTCTCAGACTCGGACAGCTTTTTTTGGACGCTTATTTTAGGTTCAACATTGGCTTTTTGGATTATTGATTATCCACCAGCATGTAAACCTTATGTAATGCTAACAAATGGCATCTAAAACATACCAGTTTTCACAGAATGGACATTTAATATTAGTGACTGTAGCACTAACACATTTCAGTCAGGAATGTAAACTTGGCAACAAATCTGTGTGAGGTAAAACAACAGTACAATCAGAATTCATTATGGAAACACTTGATCTCTGAAAAGAAGCATGAAGACCCCCTCTCACTGAATCTCTTTTTCCTTTAAAGACAAACACAAATAATTTGTTTTTTCTTCACACGTATTTATATATATATGTAACCCTACTCTACAAAAACAAGTTCACAGATCATTATCTGCTGTGCTGTGAAAGCACACGATGTGTCTGGTTAATGATGCGTGGGTGTGATATCCCGAAACGCTCTTGGCATTCCATGCAACTTGCTGATGTACCAAAATAAGTGTCTGAATCGGTGATAAAATCTAAACGCGAGTTCCATAAGAAGTAGTGATATAACTAAAGGCCTTTAAAACACATGATTATGTAAGAAATATTAAAACAAATACTTATGGTAAATACACAGCTTTTCACAGATTTATGAAAAACAATAATTATACTGGCGGGTAAAGTCTAAACTCCATCCAATCAATTATGGCAGTGTGATGATTTCCCATTTGAATTAAACCAGGGTCGGATGTTTTCCTTATGTAAATGTCATCAGGCTGTATTGCCCCTGAACAGAGTCACCTGTGGGCCTGGGGGAGGGGAGCCGGTCCCTTCAGACTGAAAGTGTCCCCGCTGGAGGAGTGGCGGGACGGAGCGTTACCGCACGCCAGCGACGGCTCGGCCTCCTTGATCTCCATCGCACGTTTGTAGAGCTCCGCTGCCTTCTCGAAGTCCCCCTCTTCGTAGCTATTTACCAAACGTGAATAATAAAAAAAAAAACATTTCAAATGCAATATTCGTGAATAGCCAAATATTGCATGCAACCTCAAATACTGTACCTCAGTACCGCCAGGTTCTTCAGGGTCTCTCCCACCCTCGGGTGGGAGCGCCCCAAACTGTCCTCGTACACCTTCAGTGCTCGTTCATAAAGAGGCAAGGCTTCACTGTGCTTCTTCTGCCAAAGACAAAAAAAGTCATGATTACATTCAGCTTTTGATCAGTACAAACAATTTGCACAGAGCAAACGCTCATTAGTCACTCAAATACAAGTGAAAATGTGCGAATACGAGAAGCGAATGAAGCATGACGAGCATCCCTTACTAGTTGACAGTAGATCACAGCCAGGTTGACCAGCGCTGTGGCCACACTGGGGTGTTTGGGCCCGAAACTTTTCTCCCTGATTTCCAGAGACAGCTCGTAAAGCGGCATGGCTTTCTCCAGCTTCCCCTGCAAAAAGCACGGAAATCAGAATTCTGTGCCGACTGAAGAGTTCAGACGGAAAAATGAAAGTTCCCCGCGTCTCACTCTGCGTTTGTAGAGCATGGCCAGGTGTTTGAGTGTGTATGCCAGCGAGGGGTGGTCTGGGGACAGGGCCTTCTTGCGGATGTCCAGCGCCCTCTCGTACATGTCCTCGGCCGTCTCGTACTCTCTCCTCTCGGTGTGCAGGGCAGCCAGGTTGTTGAGGGACTGAGCGCAGTCCGGGTGATCTGGGCCGAGGACGCGCTGGCGCATCTCCAGAGACCGGGTCAGGAATAACTTCGCTGCACTGGTGAGGGAAAAGAGGGAGATTCATCTATGTTACATGGATCAGATGATCGTGGACACACAATTTAAGACTTAAAAGAACAGATAGAAACCAAAAAGAAAAAGCAAGAACAAGGTGTAATTTGAGGTAGACATAATTACACAATGCAGAGTGTCTGTGTTCATTCCAGCTGTGACTTACTCCATGTTGTTCTGGAGGTAGTACAGAACACCTAGTTCATTCAGTGTCTTGGCAGAGTCGGGCGTTTCTTTTCCCAGGGTCAGCTCCTCCAGCTGCAGCGCTCTCCTCCTCAACAGAGTGAAGCCGTACTGCAAGGTGGAATCGACAAGAGGCGTGCGCAGCCGGTGAATGCTGCACGAGCTCTATGTTTTCCTTGTAGTATCTGTGAAAAAACGCTTACCATGTGACCTTTCTGTCGAGCAGTCTTCTGACGGATCTTCACTGACCTTTTCCTGAGTTTCTCGGCCTGTTCGTACCTGATTGGAAGAATGCCAGTTAAACAAAGGCCTCCGCCATGAGGTCATTGCCCTACAGCTGCGACGCCGCTCTCACATGCTGCCTGCCAGGAACAACCAATAAACTGTACCACATGACAGCTGAGCGACGTCACGCATTTGAACAGGAGAGAAGCGTTTACTTGTTTTGCTTCTGATAGAGCGCGGCGAGTGACTCCAGCTCCCGGGCGACGCTGGCGTGCTCGGCCCCGTAGGCGTTCTCGCTTATCTCCAGGGCCTGCTTGTACAGCTGCTCCGCGTTGCCGTACTTCTTCCACTGGACGTAGACTCCGGCCAGCTGGTGCAGGGAGCAAGCGACGCTGGGGTGATCTGGGTCTAAGGCCGTCTCCCTAATCTCAAGGGACCTTTGTAAAGGTGCTACTGCCTACAAAAACAGAAAGAATCAAGTAGATATGCAATTTAAAATAGATGCGTATTCATGCTGCCGATCACTACCTGGCTAGGGAGGCCCAGGTCTTTGAGGAAACGTCCCAAGGTCTCATACAGGTTTGCCAGCTTGGTCATGCTGTCCTCGCCCTCACAGCTCTTCTCGTAGTGTTTCAGGGAGTCAAAGTACTCAGTGGCCATGGAGCTTTTGTCTTTGCCCACATAATGCCAGTAGGCCAGCAGCTCGGAAAAATGACCCCTAGAAAAAAAACGAAAAACACAGCGTCAAGAGTATAGCCGAGTAGATGTCCTCCATGGGCTTCTGTGTAGGCGTTCTGCATTTACCTCTTGTAAAGGTTCTGGGAAACAAACAGGTTCAGGAGGCTGAGTTGTAATTTAGTCTGGTCCTCCTGTTGCTGGAGCAGCCAGGGCAGCTCATCTGCGACGCGCCACGTAACACGATCCTGGCTACACGTGCACAATGACATGCGGTACACCGACAGAGGAAGGAGGGTTGTGTGTGTGTGAGGAGAAGATGTACTGTACTGTACCCGAGCTGTTGACTGAAGTACTGGATGAGTTTCTCCCTGTAAGCAGCCGAGCTGCTTCCTCCACCGAGGAACTCCAGCCTTACAGCTTCCCAAGCCTGAAAGACAAACGCATGCATTTTGTATTTGAAATTACTTCACGCTGAATGTTCCACCGGCCGGAGCCCAGTTACCTGCAGGTGTTGAAACCTGATGAGCCCGCAACGCAGGGTGACGATGCAGAGTCTGTTCAAACGGTACAGCAGAGTGGACAGGACAGGCAACTCCAGCTCCGGGAAAAGATCTAGCACCTCGGATTCACTCACCCCATTGTGGCTGGCACATACGAGGCACAGCATCTGAGGGGAGACAAAAGACCAGCACATATTAGCTTACTACATAGAGAAGGGAATTCCAGATGGTGTTTGAGAGGTCCTGTGAAAACCAGAGAGGAATTACAGTGACTGGTATCACGAGAACACAATATTACGTTGAAAAAAAATTGTGTTCAAGCGCAGGCGCTGGTGTTGTTTTGTCTGGACGCAGGTCACCTCTCTCATAATGTGTCGCTCTCGGTCTGTGTTGAGGGAGTGCAGAGTCATCTTGAGTGCCAGGCGGTAGAGTGACATGGTGTCCTGACACTGTAGACACTGCTCCAGGCTCCTCTCCACTGACAAACCTGATATACTGCTGATCACCAACAAAACGTGGCATTTCGGGCCAATCAGCAACATTTGAAATTAGTCGGCGACACTCATTGCAATGAAACGCAAAAATATAGTCAACACCAACTCATTTTGTATCACAATTATTCTAAAATAGTCAATAAATGTAGAATTGTGAAACAAGAGGTGGCTAACCTGATGGTCATTCTCCCCAGTAGTGTGACGTACAATGCGCTGCAGGTCGACGCGGAGCGGCAATGCTTTTCTAACTTCTTCTCCTGGAACAGAGATGCAACATTCAAGTGTACCAGTCTCTCCCAAGAACACGCACCCCTGCAAACATTACCAAATGTCTTTCAGCCCCTTCAGAGTTTTAAACAAATGGGAGAGGGGGCCTTGTGGGACGATAACGTACCTGGTCCTTGGTCAACTGGAGATCCATCCCCTGGCACTCTGCATTGACAATGCTTCTGACCTCCTTGGGACTCAGTGGGTCTAAGTGGAGTGTCGGCCATAACCTAATCAGTCACGGTCACTCAATTACAAAAGGGCAATGCTACGGAAGCATATTTCGAAAAATGTACAGTACCACTGCATGCAAAATAAATAAAAAGCGAAGCACAGAAGCGGTAGATTTCACCTCCAAGCTTGAGGACAAGTCTCAACTTTGACGGACACGACCACTCGGACGTTGACAGGGAGAGGGTCAATTAGCCACTTCATGTGTCTTTCTGCCTGCTGAAATAAGCAGAAAACAGTCGTGTTGGAAGAGCTATGTGTTTTTATTCTAAAAAGGAGACCGACAAAACAGAAATCCTCCGGTCTGGAGTGTACCTGTATTTGGTCGATGGAGTCGATGATGATGATGATGTTTCCTTGATGGCGTGCTGACAGTCTTTCAAGCCAGCGGGGAAATTCCTCTAAGATCTTACTGGGCTCCATCGACAAGCCAGAAATGGACCAGAAGTGCTGCAGCAGCTTCGCGAGAAGAAACAGAAAACACCTTTATTATTATTATTAGTTAGTCAGAAAGCGAGCCTTCAGAAGAGCCACTGAGAGAGAGACTCCTCACCTTAATCGTGAGGCGTTTGATGATGAGAACTGGCTCCGAGCTCGTGGAAAGTGGGCGGCCGACAAAATGATAGAGGAACAAAGTGTTGGGGGAATGCTTCTGCTGCTGCTCGATCCTGAAAGAGAATTAACCAACGAAAATTAGAAAACCATCACAGAAAGTCCTACAAAAGCGTACAAAAAATAACTTTGAATGGTCTTTAATGGTGTCTACAGATGGACTGAGTAAAGAAGTTCTCACCATTTGGAGAGCAGGAGAGACTTTCCTGAGCCCGGACCCCCAGACACCAGCAGGGGAGGGGTCGGAGGGGGAGCAGCTATCATGTCATTTAAACGATCTATGTACTGAGGGGGACAGCAGGTACATCACAGACTTAGTGATTAAAGACAGTGTCCGGCTGGCGGACACGATCAGGAGAAGTTAGAAGAAGGGAACATCTGGCCCACCTTCTGGAAGCCCAGCTGGGGGCTGCTGCTGCTGCTACACGCCTGCTGGTAAGACTCAATCTGCTCCTGCTCATCATGCAGGTCCCACAGTACATCTCCGGAGTCCTCCTCACGTCCCTCCTCCATCCCAGAGTCCATGGAATCAGCTTCTGCCCCTTCGAGTCCCAGCAGCTCCTACATTATGCGAGTAGAAGCGCGAGTTCAGCAGCTGACGGACGGGAGGAGTGGACAGAAATCTCCACGCGCACACAACGTTTGCAATTGGGTCAATAAAAAATGCGCATGTTGCTGATCGTCTGTACCTGTTTGATGACTTTCTCCAGTTGAAAAAAAACCAGGTCAGCCCCCTCCTCTGCGGAACCACCATGATCCACCACCTTGGTGAATGTTGGTACAGAATCACCACTGTGTATAGCAATAAACACATTAACACATTATTTAATGTGTACATATGTGCATATTATTGTGAGTATAAATGTCACATCATTAATTGAATGCACATGTAGAACACTATCCTCAAATACCATCTATCCTGTATCTTGCTTCATTGATGTTGATTATTTAACATCCAGCATGCACAAACCTTGATTTTAGCAGCCTTGTCTGCAGCATTGACCCTTTCTAGCAGTTGCCTTGTGGGTGCAGTCAAATTGTGATCTTCTTCGGTCCTGAGGTAGAGAACCAGTGGATGGCCATCTGGATTCTGCACAAACGCCTCTTCACAATCCTCCAGCACAGAGCTACACACGCGCAGGAATATTGGAAGACTTTCCCGTAAAAAGACACTACACAAGCCCAATCTGAACTACGTGGGGATATCCTAGTGGGGACGGGTGAAAGACTTACTGTACCTAGTGACGGTAGAGCTGACGAAAAGCACACACACGGAGCTCCTTTCAATCTCCTGCTTGCGCTCTGCGCGGTAGGAGGCGGCGTTCTCCTCTGGGAAGCAGACGTTCAGGTAGAAATGGCCCAGACCTTCACACATTCTGCGTAGCACAGGTGAATGTTTCTGCGATTCAAAATAAAAAACAAGGAAAACATTTACCAGCCAATCATTAATGGCAGGTTTCTATCGGGTTTACTGACATTCAGACTAGCTTTAAATGACCGCTGGAGTGACTTCCTGAAACCCACTGCTCTTTAAATTAAGAAAACAATAGTGCCACAATAGAACACTTATAATACGATAATCCCATGAAAACAGAATAGTTTTTCCAAGGTGCCCATTTCACCAACCTTAATGAAGACATCAAACTCGGCTTTGGTCTCCTGGGTGAAGATAAGGTAGCAGCGCACGGTGTTACTCCACAAGGCCTGGGGAACGTGAGGCGAGACCTGAAGCAGACTGGCCACTGCAGCATCCCAGTCATCTGACAAAATCACACAGGAAAGGTTGTAATGCAGACATTAGGAGGTAATTGGAATGCACAGTTCAAAAGCTATATGTATATATATATATATATATATATATATATACACCTGTTTTGATAAGTAGGTACTGTATGGAGGGGTCAATAGCAGCAGAATTCATTCTCCAGCGTCATACTAGCCACTATGGCCATGAGGCTAAAGAGGTTTGGGTACCTCTGTGTGGCCCACAAACTGCAGACTTTTGAAGATGACTTACCTCTGCTAACATTCGCAAAAGGTCCCTCCACATCTATCAAACTGTGGGCGAATTCCGGGCCTCGAAAGGTCTGCTGCAACTGCATCATGCTCCCCATTGAGGGCTCACTTCCCAACACACCACCAGACCAGTACTCGCATTGTGCGCCTGCAGCTAGAGACATACAGTGAATAAATAATGAAAAGGCGTTAGAGGATTTTCTCATAATAAACAAGACCTTACATTTTGCATTTTAGTGGCAGCAACCATACTGAAAGGATGGGTCATGGGATCCAACAAAAGGTCCCAACATTGTGGATTTGTGAGTCTTACCAGTAACCGTGGTTTGGTTGTCATCCGAGTCCGAATCGTTCAGGTCATATACTTGGATGCCCTGAGCCTGCAACTGTTGCAGTTTGGCCTCCAAGTCCCTCTTGGCCCGCAGGAGATCCTGAATTTCCTTTTCTTTCGTCTCCCGGAAAATCTGGTGGCGATCGCATTGCCAATCGGTGAGCGTCTCAATCAGGGTTAATTGAAAAAGAGCTGCTCGGTGCCACGTGGATTAGTATACCTTGAACTGTCGTTTTACTTTGTCCCTGTCGTGTTCGAAGGTGGCAGCTCGTTCCATGGCTTGATACTTTGCCTCAAGAGCGCTCTCTTTTTCTCTAAGAATCTTCTGGTAGGTCTTCTGCAGAGCCTGTTTTCCCATTGGAAAGAACATCATAATAAAAAAACCTACTTTAAGATTGTGCTCTGAATCACAGCATCATCACAGATGATGAACTTCACCTGTAGCTCAGCTCTCAGCCTCTTGTTCTCCTCATCCAGCTTGGCTTCCTTCTTTTGCATGGACGAGATCTCGTTATTCTTGCTCACGCGGAAGATTTCATACTCTTTTCGGAGTCTTTCATACTCCGCAGCATACTCTAGATCTACGGAACCCGTGGATTTAAAACTGGCCCCGATCACCCGGGGTCCTCTGCGAAAGGAACTGCGCAGGAGGCGCGCTTTGGGCTTGACCTCCACTGGGATCTCACAGGCCTCCCCTCCTTCGCCCCCATATCCATCCTCGATCACCTCTCCTGGACTGACCAAAGAGGATGCGGTGCCCATGGCGGCAGCCCGTGCAAAACGTACTCAACCTTCTCGGATGCCCATAGCTGCTCCTGTGCGGTGACAGAACGGACGGGGTGATGGTGGGGATGAGGGTAAGGAACCTTCTTCAAAATAACAGGTCATGCTTGAGTGTCATTCAAAAAGTGTCGGCTAAAAAGTGCTTTGACGCCAACGTGTTTTGCAGCTGGCGTCATCCTGCCATTAAAGTGGTACCGTTAACTTGTCACTCGGTTAGCTAACGTTAGCTAACGAATTCGCTCTCTATCCTCGCGGCATTATTTGCTTTTAAAGACTAGCAGAAAAGGACAATAGTGTATGTACACATTTAGCTGGCTTCGACAGAATGTTGGCTGGGACATTAACTCTGGTTAAAAAAAACATATGAAGCAAGCTACGTTGAACAAACAAGGAGACACTCACGGTCCACTCCCTTCACGGCTTCTTCCTGGCTGCCTTGGTAACGAGTCATACTACGGGTGCCCGCCCAAGACAAACTGGGAAAAAAAGGCAATTCTCTTGAGCGCTTCAAAGCTCACATGGCAGGCACTGTATCGTGACAATTATGATCTTATAGTTGTAATGGCAGTAGTTAAAATATACTTATTGAAATTAACTCTTTAATTGGCAGGGAATTGTTCAGTGACACCATCTTGTAAGGGAATGAATGTGAGCTATCTTCTTAAAATTAGTTATTTTGATCCAAAGGTAGAGTGATAATCACTGAAGCACATACATATTTAACTTAACATCTGAACTACTGTAAAGTACAAGTTTAGTTTTCAATCCATAATATTTTGGTTATCATCAAATAAAGACACCGTACACTCTTTTTGCTGGTAAATTATCAAATGTCTCACAGCCCAACCGGAGGAGTATCTTCAACAGGTTTGTGTTTAAAAGGATTGATCATTCAACCAACCATCAAAACATTCGATCAGATCACTAGCACAGATACAAAAAGAGGACAGCTTGTGTTCAAATATTTATTACATAAATACATATGTTTTGTATTATTGGTTTCTTATTGATCACCTTTTTATTTTTTACAGAAGAGCTGAAGCATTTTGTCCCTGTATGAACGGTTCAGGAAGAAATACATCACAGGATCTAGTACACCACTAACACAGGTCAGTGCAGATGTGATCCGATTGGCTCTACTCAGTGACTCATACGTTACCGCAGTCATGTGACCATGACTGTGGCTTTCCAGGTAGATCACCCTGCTTACATGGTAGGGCACAAATGCAATAAGGAAGTTCACCACAATGAGAATAATCATTCGTATAGCTTTGTCCTTCACTGGTCGTCCTTCCTGTTGCTCGATTCCCCTTAGTTTTAGCAGAAGCAGCACGTAGCAAACCACTATGGTGGTGAGGGGAATAACAAATGCCACAATAGTGGAAACTAAAGCCGTAGGAGATGCCTTTTCTAAGTACAGCTTGGTGCAGACACCCGTTGAGTTGTTGGTCACAATCCCTTTGGAGAAAAGTATTGGACTCATGGACACAATAATTGTCACCCAAAGTATACCAACCACAATCTTTGCATACGCAGCCTTTCTTACCGACAGCGATTTTATGGGTAAAACTACAGCCAGAAATCTGTCCAGGCTGATAAAACTCATCAGGTAAATGCTGCAGTACATGTTAAGGTAAAAGAGGAAACCTGCTGTTCCGACACAGGACATGTCCAAAAGGCCTGTGGCGATTGGACAGGTGGTAATCTATTCGCACGGGTAAAATGAGAACGTAAGAGATGTCTGCTACGCACAGGTGCTTCAGGAAGACCTTGAACGGAGACGTGCACTCTTGGCGAAAGAAGGCCCACAGCGCCAAGGCGTTCCCAGGCACGGCCAGGAGGAGGATCAGGATGTAGAAAGTAGAAAATAGAATGTTCTCTTGATGGGCGTCGCTTCCATAGAAGCCGCGGATATCCTCCTCTGAGATGTTCATCGCTGCTACGGAGAGGCTCGGCCTGCCGCGGCGCAGACACAAGTCACCTGCTGTGAGGACAGCCGTGCCAAGTGATCCGTCACACATTGGGACGTGACAAAAGTAAGATGCGTGTGACAAAAAGATGATTCAAATAATGTGATGAAATCATGCAAGATCACATGTATATTAGAAACAGGAACTATTCTTGAAAGGCCAAATTTAAATATTTCTACACAACGCCCACTGATGATTGTTTAAGATTAAATGCTGATTATAGTCAGGATGTAAACAACTTATTTTGAAATAAAGTTGCATAACCATTTTATACAGCGTGATTTCTTTTATGGCAAAAAATATCTGATGTGATGGACCGCAAAATGCAGGATCCACAGCAGGAAGTATAATATAAATTATTATATTGTAACATAGTTTGGTTTCAAAATTAGATTTCAAAGAAGAAAAACGATTTACTAAAATGCTGAAGCGAAAACCCTATGTAACATGATTTGTAGCACAGCACCTCTGTCCTTTACTATTTAATTATGCTATTATACCAAGATGTTATAAGTACAGTAAGGACATCAACCCGCACATGTAGCCGCGTTAATAATCATTAATACAATTGATGCCATATTCTTACCTTTCAATTGAAGAGATACAGAGTTCAGAGGAATGCAGGATATGCATCTACTAGAAGTGCAAAAGCAATCGCTGTGAACGAAGCCAAGGGAAGTGGAAGTGACAACCGTCAAGTACAGCTCGGTTATGTGTTTTTATAAACACGCACACACACACACACACACACACACACACACAGACACACACGACCGGAATTATAAAGAAAGCCAGAAGCAAAACGGACAAATAAGGACATTGAGGCTCAATGCATTACAAGCATGCACATCTTTATTTTTGCTACTCCAACACAGTTTTTGTCTTTACCACATTGCTCCATAATAGTATGATTTAAAGCTTTACAAAAACGAGAGAAAAACCAGATATTTACAAAATCTATCTGTGCAAACATAATTCTTTTTTTTTTACATTACTCTCCTAAAGTATTTGAAAGGCATGCATACAAACAAACTTTGGTATGTTAACAAAACTACTTATTGTCTTAGTAGAAGCATCTATGTACATGTGGTAGAACTGATTCACTTTGTTTTAGTACAGTTTACATTTAGACAACAATACATTGTTAACAACCCAGGACCACCAGTACAAACACTGAGGTCAACACTTCAGCCGTCATGCCGAGCGAGTGCTTATTTGTGCCCTAAATCCTTTGACTGGATTAGGCCTGAAGTGAATCATTGTACAACAACTTTGGCAAATAGGCACACTAAAAGGAAAACTTGTATTACTTATGATACCAGTTTTGCATATCTGAAAAAAAATTGGCAGTTTGTATGGTTGAAAAATGAGAAAATTCTCTAGGAAACAGAAGTTAATATTCAGTTTAACTTGAACATTTGTATACATTATGTATACACTCATAAAAAGGCATTTACAAGGGCTGTGTTGAATGTCTGACAACATAAGAAATACTAGAAGAATCACTATGGTTATTCAATCTCTGGTTTGAAAAATAAAACACATTATTTGATATGGTACTTCGTGATTGTACATAAATTCTATATTCCCTAACTACAGCAAAAAAAAAATAGATTTTCAACACCACGAGAGCCTTTCACATCTACAATGTGGTAAAAACTAAAGTTTTTTTTAATTTTTACTTCCTTTATAACATCTTTTGACAGAACATGTGCTACACCTCCAAGAAAAACATGTCAATTGCAACTTAAAGGGTATAGAAGCATTGGTGTGTGAATGCCAGGGTCAAATAATACATGAAGTGTGGGGGGGGGGGAGTGCATTGCTCAACACTTGTACAGGAACAGAAAAAAAACAGCAAACCAAAGCGAAACCAAACATGAGCGGCTGTACCTGCGTCTGCGGTAAAGCCAGCGGCGGCCCGTGACGGCGCTAAGCGGCGTCCTTTGCTGCCGTGGCTGTCGGGATGCAGGATTTGCCGCCGCCGCCGTTGTGGGACCTGTAGCTGGTGAAGCTGGGGGTGTGTATGGTGCGGATGCTCTTCCCGCCCGGGCCCACAGGAGTGGGCGACAGAGGGGAGGGGGAGGAGGAGGAGGAGGAGGAGGAGGAAGAGGAGGAGAATGAAGAGGAAGAGTGCACTCGACCATTCTGTGTCTGCGAGGAGAACGAGAGAGCTTTACCTGTGTGCTGTGAGGGGGTGGGGAGTTTGAGAGATCCGTTAGACAGGGAGGGGATGTGGGAAGAGGGTTGGGAACCGGAACGAGAAGCAGGGGAAGAGAGGCTGTTGGGTTTTATTACAGAGGGGGAGGAGGAAGGGTTAATGGGATTAATGGCATCTGAGTTTTGCACAGACTGGGAGCTGCCTTTAGTAGAGCTAGGGTAAAAAGCCGGGATTTTAGAGGTGGGGGTAGTAGGGGAAGTAGTTTTATGATCCCCTCCCACTCTTTTAGCACTTCCGTTAGCCTGCAAACAGAGATGCCAAAACAGATACTGGTTGTCAGAAAAGAAATCTGGTCAAATAGTACATACAGAAGGCAAGACAAAGCTAAAAAAAAAAAACCTACAAGTTCTACACATAGAAACACACTAAGAGTACACCAACGTGAATATCACTGAAACACAACGATGAATACAAAAACAGGACCAGGTTGGTTTGTACAAAGTTAAATGAGACAGATTGGACTGAGACACGTTAACGAGAAACAGAACACTGCAAAGGTTAGACCGTGCGATGGCAGACGGGAGGGGCGTCTCTGCAGAACGCCCAAGTTAGGGGTTAGGGGGAGGGGGGGGACATTCACAAAGCAAAAGATGCGAAGGAAGGCTGATTGAACAGGCTTAGGGGGGTTTGAAGAGTGGGTGCAGACAGGGGGGAGATGTGGGCTGGTGTTCCACCGAAACCCACGCTCGCAAGATGGTGAGTTGTGACTCGGTTCTGGGGTAAGGAAATATAGCACCGGGGGAGGGGAAGGGGGGGGGGAGGGGAGGGGGGAGGTGTTAAGAAGCTGTGTGATGCTGAGCGGAGGTGCGATGTTGTGAGAAGGGAGGAGCATAGCCGAAAGAGTCGATAAGGTTTGTGTTGTTTTTTAATTTAGCCGCAAGCATCGTGGGTTTGGCAACACTGTTTAGGAACTCAGCTGTGATGGGTAAAGGGGGGAGACAGGGAGGGGGGGCGACTCAGACAATGACACGGTCGGATTCCGCTTTTTTTCTTTGCCAAAGTTTCCTTCTTTTTTTGTCACCAACACAGTGAAAACCATGAGCAGTGTGGACATGCAAAAGCAACCAGTACAGTGATGTTATGGGGTAACAGTCAAAAGTCATGCCTTCTGGTCAGAGCAGACACGAGAGAAACAGATCCACATTCGTCACTGAGGTGACTTTTTTTCTAAACACTTAAAATCTCATAGCATTGATTGTCTTTTTTTTCTCCCTCTAATAATAAGTGCCTGATGTTTTTTGACCCCTATACGTTAGATTTCTCTAGTCTCTGGCAAGGCCCTACAGTAAAACTACCTGTCGAAACTGCCTCTGAGCGTCCTGCAGTTTTTGTTGTTTTCCTGCTTTGTCAGTAGTACCCGGCGACTGCCTGGACTTCGCAGACAAAGGGACGGGCATCCGACTAGTAGGGGAAGCGACACTGGTGTTCTGCAAGGGGATCCAAACGAAAAACAAAAAGAAGAAATAAAACAAAAGAAAGAAAAAAAAAACACACACACCACAAAGAAAGTATGAAAAATCAAGGCACTTGACAGGTAACGCCACAACGATTAACACCAGTGAAAGATCATGCACCCAGTGGGATCATACACCTTTAAGTCAACACACAGTAGTGCATGCAGTCGAGAATAAGGAAGATATCAGAGCTTAATCATCACAAGAGCGTTTTTGATGACGGATTTGCTGAAAAACCTCAGGAGGTTTAGCAACGAACTCAAGGAGACACACGGTAGCCAGGAAGCCGACAAAACGCCACCCCCAATCATGTCACCATGATTTCACAGAGAGAGAGAGAAAGCCTCGGGAAGGCATTTCCAAAATGTCCAAAGCACCTGTGGAGTGGATTAATGATTTTGTGATTTCAGTTGTTAGGATTGGAGGGAAGGTAGGTGGTAAACTGAAAAAAAAGCAGGAACCAAAGCCTCCCGGAGGAACAAGAGCTAGAGAGAGACCTGTCGTACTATGGTGGGGGCACTGAGGACAGTGGTGACGGTGGTGCTGGTGCTGGTGGTTGTGCTTGAAGGGATGACTACAGGGCGAGGAAGGAGTTGAGGTTTAATCTTCTTCAGCAGCAATGGATTTTTGCCGGGTACCTTAGCGCCTGACCCTCTGGAGGTGGGGAGAGAGGACGACCTCTTCAGCCCCGCCACTTCCAAGCTTTTGCCGGGCTCATCTTTGGCCTCCTCCCCAGGGGACGGCGGTCCCATCTCACTAATGGTGGTCTCCAGCTGCTTGATGGTCTGCTCCAGGCTGTCCAGCGTCTTGTAGGTGTTCTTCCGGATCTCGTCCGTCCTGTGGAGGGATTCGGACTTCTGCCTCTTCGGCGCGGCCGGGCCCGCCGCCGCCTTTGGTGCGCTCGATAAGGACTTTGAGCGCGTGATCTCAAACCTCTTCGATTCTTTGTGCTGTTTGATAGTACCGTCGGGTTCCTCCTCGTCTTCGTACACGACCACCTGCAACGTCTTCTTTCCCGACTTGGTGCCCGAGCGAATCGCCTGGCCCAGGGCCGCCAGTTGCTTCTTGGCAAACTTAAATTTGAACTTCTTCTTCACATCCTGCTTGGCGTCGCTGTTTGACTCCAAATTCATTCCGCTCTCGGCGAGCTCGGAGATCGACGACGAGGACGAGGACGACAGGCTGGTGCGGTCTGCGGCGACCTTCGAAGAAGGCGCGGCGCCCTTGCCGTCGACCACCGCCGCTTTGACCCGCTCGCCCCCCCTCTCGGTGTCCGACTCCTCGCTCTCCTCCTCGATGCACTCCGCCGCCATCATCCTGTCCATTTCCTCCTCGCATTCAAAGACGGTGGACAGGCGCTTGTACGCCGAGCGGATGTCCATGGGCTCGTCAAAGATGATGATGACGGGCTTCTTGTTGAAGCCGTTGTCCTGCGGCGCGGCGGGTTCTGCCGTCGGGCCGCCCTGGTAAGGGGCATTACCCAAAGTGAAAGTCTGAAAGTCGTTTCCCCTCCTGGCGTCGACCAGTTCCTGGTACTCGCCGCGGGAAAGGGCCTGAACTTTGGTGTTGGTGATCATGAAGGCTATGTTGTCCGGGGGCGGAGGCGCCTCTTCCCCAGGCAAGTCCGGACTGAGACTCGCGGCGTCGTTGTACTCCGCGAGATTAGATGTGAATTTCGGCGGATCACTGCCCTCGCTCGGAGGCTTTTTGGGTGGAGCAACAGAGCCTTTGGGCACCTCTCGTACGCTGGCGGTCGCCGTGGTAGCCGCAGGCTCGGGTATTATCATTTTACTAAAATCAACACTTTGCTGGGTAACTTTACTTTTCCTTTCAGAATTCATTTTATTGAGGATTTTTCCCTTCTCCACTTCTGCACTGGTCTTCAGGGACTCAGCACGTTTAACTTGGGTCTTTGGAAGTTTGAAGCCTTTCAGTCCCACGGGCTTGGGCGATATGGGTGGAGGTGTGACAGGCGGTGGTGATTTGGGTGGTGGAGACTGTAGCTGCTGCTGCTGGCTTGGGGAATTGTCGTTAACATTGACATTTGACACCTGTGATGGAGGCTGCGTGGGCTCTCGGTGTTCGGGGGTTTCCTCTGTTCCTGACGGGGCCGGATGCTCTTTGGGAATCTGACCCGTCACATAGTAAATGACCTGAGAAATGAAGAAGTAGCCGTTTAAAATGTCTCAAATCTAGAACATGCATTACTTGAACATCAACGATATGTGAATAATGCAAAGTCATGCGTACCCCTTGGCTCTGTCGGGGAGTAGTATTTCCATTTTCGTCTATGTCTGGATCTTTATCATCCCGAGTGGGCTCAGAGCTCTGCTAGGACAGTGTGTGAGGGAATAATATTACTGTGCAACTGGTGTGTCTGGTTTGTTGTGGGATTAGTGTGAGTTCACATGGGTTATTGCAGTAGCATCCACAGTGTCAACACTGCATGGAACAATTACCTTCTACAAGGCAACAGCAAACTATAAATAGCGTGTAAACTGATATGCACACTGTGACCTGTGACATCAGGTTTATATGCTGCTGTGACACTAAATGCCATACGTCAAAATGCATGCAGGGAAATTAATATCATAGTTTGAAAAGCTGATTTCACCAGCCAATACTGAACCAAATCAGCTTCTTTTGATGGCGAAACCCTGTCGCTTCTTTTTATTGCGTTTCCTACTAACCTTTATAATTTTCTTTCCTACATTGTTCATGTTATTTACCGTTGACACTATGCAAATCAGACACTACTTCCACCTCAGTGAAATCATTTGGGTCATAATCTTTGGAACATTAGCCAAATATTATTTACAGTACCTCACCTTAAATACTTCTAAACTTCTAAACTTTTACTTGATCAAATGTTTTAACTTGTCATAGCCTTGACACATGCGTCCTCTTTGTCACATCTGTTGACGAAAGCTTTTAAACTGTACATATTGTTTAACCTGATGTGAGAAATCATAGTGTTGTGCTGGTAATAAAAGGGGTGAAGCTGGGAAAGCAAACTGAAGTGAAGTTATGCAAAGACAAAGAGAACCAGAAAAGTAATCCCTCGGAAAAGTACGAGCGTAGGAGTGTAACATGCATAGCGGCCAGATTGACCTCGAGTGAACCAAGTCTGCAAAAAAAACCAAGATGTGTCCTCAAAGTGACTTTTAACTCCTTTGCTGTCTCAAGACGTGTATTTAAAGAAAGACACAAGACAATTGAATTGCCTGTAGAATACAGTGCCGAGGTCTTTTTATTGACAAGAGATAATTAAACCAGTGGCAAAACACATCGTTGTCTCGTCCAGGCGCACAAAAAGACACCGCATCTTTTCAGAAGCTTCATTTTATGCAGACTTAATCCTGAAATATATTTAAGCTTTAGATATCCAGTTGAATCAAAACAGGGAAGGA
The DNA here is from genome assembly GCA_021346845.1 of Apeltes quadracus. Lineage (NCBI taxonomy): Eukaryota > Metazoa > Chordata > Actinopteri > Perciformes > Gasterosteidae > Apeltes > Apeltes quadracus. The sequence goes on from CM037914.1 coordinate 10,537,885, forward strand.
AACTGAGGCGAAAAAAGGAAAAAGGAGCATTTTTGGAGGCAGTTGTTTCAGGTTTCTCTCAAGACAAAAGCAGGGGTGCAGAAGGTGTAGAGGGGTTAAGGCGCAGCCATCGCTCGTATCAGACAGCGGGCAGAGGCAGGCGGTTAGGTTGGTAGCCGCGCGGCGGTGGATAATTTACCTTTTTCTCTTTGAGGGGCAATAAGGCCCCCGGTCTTAGTTCTCTGATTTGCGGTTCAATTCGAGAGGTTGAGTCTACCATATTTTTCACCCCTACGTCCTTAACCGTGCACTTCTGGAAAACCTGAAGAGTGGAGAAAGGTGAAGGGGGAAATAGAACATGGATTTTTGAGGAGGGAGGACGTTTGACGCGTCGTCGCCTCTGCCGGCTGTAGAGCCCGACAGGTGACAAAGGGTTAACGCTTGTTGCAGCTTTGAGTGCTCGTCCTCGGCCGTCAAAAAAACCCCCAAAAACAGCCAGCATGGGAAGAAGTGACAGACCCCGTCCCGCAAAGGCAGAAATCAACCAAATCCAGCGGGTGCTACACCTGCGTAGTGCTCATTTGAGGGATTGTGTATGCGTGTGCGTGTACATATGCGTCTAACCTGAAGCTCGGCCATGATCTTGTCCCCTTCGTCGTCCTCTTCTCTGGTAACGGGAGGCGCGGCCGGGGGAGGGGTAGCCGGCTTGGGTTTGGTCTCTGGACGCACCTTGTAGGGCTTTGGTTGGGGACTTGGCGGCGGAGTGTCGCCCTCTTCACCCTCCTGTGGGAATTTATGCAGCAGTTAGGCGTTTAGCCCCCCCATCGTTCCAGTCTTAATGCTATGCTGTGCTAAGCTAAGCCAATCGCCTCTGGGCTCTCGCTCCTTAGTGGTTATATGGTTTCAATCAAACCTCATTTGCTTAACTCTCAATGGAAAAACACAGCAACCACAAAACAGTTTGACTTTTCTTTTTAAGTGAATGATTAAAATGCATTGAACTTCTTATGTATGTACAAAAATGGAAAACACTCTTCGCAGGTCCAACTATGTCAACAAACCACTACTCCTTCGACTTTACAGTATCTTAAAATAACAAATATTCCTAATCACAAAGTGAAATACAGCTCGCTTAAGTGAGTTGAAGTGGACAAACAACTGACCTGAGCCGAGACGGACTCCCTCCTGCTGGTAAAGACCACCTCGCCGGAGCGTGTTGTGGTCATGCCGGAGCTGGAGCCGGAGTAGGTCTTCCTCGGAGGAGGTGGCGGCGGTGGGGACTTGCTGGTCTTTTCGGAGCCCTGCTTAGCAAAGCCGTCCATCGGCTTTGTGACGGTCTTGGTGGCTTTGGCTGGTTTCTCCATCACAGGCTTTGGGAGTTTCTCGGGCCCCGTCTGGCCCGGCTTGTCGGAGAGAGGCTCAGACTGGGGCTCTTCGGTCATGAAAAACAAAAAGCGGAAGTTCCATAAAAGGGTGCATACTTAGTTTGTACATCGATAAAAATGTAAAACGTATGGAGGCCATGCTACTGTCTTAGAGTTGGTAGATTTGCACCTGTCAGTGACTCCACAAGCTTGTGGGTGTCCGCTTGTTCTGTAGTGGCATCAGTGATCAGGGTTGGATTCTCTTCCACCTCTAGACTGGGAATGCCCTTCATCATGTTGGCCTGGGCTTCCTGCAGGATCTTCTCAAACTCTTTACCATCATAATGACCCATGTTCTGCCTCCTCTCTTCCCACTCCCTTTCCGCTGCCTGCAAGGTGAACATGGGAAAAGACGGTTGCTTAAAAGTTCTCATTAATTACAGGTGCTTCAAAAGCCAAACGATGCCAATCGCAGTAACCAGGTTGACATTTGCAGGACGCTTATGTGAGAAAAGATCACCATCTTCACAATGTTGTAAATCCAGAGTGAACGTGTTTTAAAAGAGGGTTTAACAAGGTGACTAAATCTACCTTTATGGACATGGCTCTGTCTTTCTTCTTGTCCCGACTGGTCTGGAGCTCCTCTATAACAAGGCCCTGGGGGGCGGCGCCATTGCCGTTATTCGCCAGGTTCCCTTGTGCCGGTTTATGACCGGCAGGGCTCGGTGGATCGCAGGCCCCCCCCTTGGCAGAGTCCCGGTCTTGACTCTTGCTGGCGGCGGGACTGGGGACGTGGGAGGGGCTGGGGGTGAGCGGCGGGCTGGGCTGGGCCGTCAGGGCCGCAGACTGCTGGGACTGCCGTATGTGGACCGGAGAACTCTGCACGTGGTGGACGACCACCGGGGAGGAAGGCATCACCTCGGATCTGATGGTGGAGCTCTGGGGCTCCGGCGGGGCGGGGGGGGCGCCGCTGGGCTGGACCGCCGGTGTGGGAGCTTCCGCTGCGGCTGGAGAGCTGTTGTCCACTGGGACATTAGTGGAGGGATCGGGTCCTTTCTGAGGACCCTCAGGAGCACATCTGCACAGAGAAGAGAAACAGTATATGTTTTTAAAAAAAATAAATCGAGAAAATACTGAGCTTTGAATGTTTTGCTTTTGAAAAGCAGGCTCACTCACTTGAAATAAATATTTACATAACAAAATTCATGTTAATAATCATAGCCAACGTGGTTTGGCAACAGTTTTTGGTAAAAACACAAGCGATTCCTGAAGGGAGACAGAGAGAGAACCTGGTGTCTGTGACATATTAAAATGGAAATGAGGGTCTGCAGTCCTCACCACATTAATTCACTTATCGGTTCGGTGAAAGCGATGCAGTATATCCAGGTGGACGCTGCATTTCACTGTCTACAGCGAATGACCCCTTAGATGAGAGCATAATCAAAGGGCACAATCTCCCACATATTCCCTGCCGGGCCACTTATACATCCGGCACCTCTTCGCCTGATCTCTCCTTCATCTCCACCGAAGCTTTTTTTCTCTCCATCTACCTTCTAAGGCCGTTGAGTGTGTCAGTCAGGCTCTTGACCCTTTTCAGCATGCTTTCCAGTTTATGAGGCTCCTCCTTCAAAAACTTGACGGCTTCCACTTCCACCCGAAGCACGGACCGCATTTTGGTTTGCAGAGCCGGGAACTCTCCTGAGGAAGCACGCAGAGAAACGTTGGGAGTTATTGTAATTTTAGAAACTGACTCGTAGATATTCAAGATTACCTTTATTGGAAAATGGAATACAAGCAGAGTCTCTGAGAATATAATACACTTTTTATTAAGTCTGAAAGGGGAGGGAACAGCCATCGTATCAGTGGTGAACTGCACGACCCACCGGGCTGGGCAAATAACAGCAGGATTTATTTGTGGGAATATGAGCTACCTGTTCTCCAAAAGTGTAATCCATAACTTTTCATTGTGTCTTTGGATACATTTAACATCTCATTCATGTATAATGATAACGGAAATATAGCCCAAAACAATATTTGCATCATATTGCCCCACGTGATGAGAATACTCTCTGCCGTCTTACCTTTGAGTCCTGCCAGAGATTCTCCCACCTTCCTCAGCGTCACTGCTCCATCCTCCACGTCCTTCAGAGTCACTGCTCTTTGTGTCGCTGCCAAGTCTTTCTGCAGGGAGCCGACATACTGCTCCAGCTCACTGGATAGGCAAAGAAATGCACGTACAAAAATATTTTACTGTATATATGTAACCCCATTTTATTCATTTTCACTTTTCCCCCGTGGTAATATTTGATGTATTATTTACCAACACCAGGGGGCAGCGCACAATCATTTATTTTATGTATTGCTGACAGGGCGTGAGAGAGCAGACTTTGGGACATGGTCCATACGGTAATAAGAAATTAGAACATATGCAACGATAAACATTTCCACCAACCACTTCCCTTTCCTGTCTCCGATAGATTGCTTGGATTGGACGTCGTTCCAAAACCACAAGTGTTTACACACTGAATGAGGGCGTATTTGTCCAAGACCACTTCCTCGCATAGAAAACACTGTAACGTTGCTTCACAACAAGCCTTGTGCTCAAGAAAAAATGGATACCGTGCATGGAAATGTGACGAAAGATAACATTGTGTGCCGTGTTGGATCGCATGAGAGGGACTAAAACGATGTTTCATTGTAGCTCAGTACTTCTCTGACAAAACGCTCTTTCATAGAATTCCCCTAAAGGGAGTAGGGAAAGGTAATACAGTGTGGTTAAATGCCCGGCTATGCCAAGGCCTGCTGGTAATAAGAATGACTGATGATGGAAAATACAAATTTGGCACAAAAGAAAAGTCATTTGTTATCGAGCCTTCCGCAGACAGAAACGGGTACGACATGTCTCTATGACGCACGTTTTTCTGTGCGTGAGTTCATGAGGCAGCCCGAAGATGTGATGGAGGGCAATCGCTCCAACGGGGTTCTAAATCAACACTGTGTCTGAAACTGTGCGCGAGGGATCCCAAACATGTGACCGAACCCACTGTTTAGATAAATGCTCTTCATTTTAGCCGGCGGGAGCTCATTGCTGTCATCTTACAATGAGAAACCCTCCTACTTAAATCACATTTTTTGCTTGATTTTCAAGTATTACTGTTCATGGGTTAGTGACAAACTAGTAGTTTCATTTTAAGTAATGATGCTTTTCTTTTGAATCAATCACGATAGATTGAGTTCTTCTGCTGGAGGGCAGCGTTTTTTTCACACCACATCCTCCAACTGAGCTCAAAGCCATGCAAACCTAATTACCGAGCATTATTTAAAGCTCCGTTTTGCTGACTCGCACTCGGCTGGATGCGAAGGGTGTCAGAGAGCCTTATTCACTGGACTGTTTTACTCCTCAGTCTCCGTGAGCTGCCACCACTGTAATCGCCGGAGCACGTGTTCACTACCGTCTAGCGACAAAACACTGTTTGACCTTGCGTGCAAACGTCCAAATAAAAACATACAATTGCTGCTCCCTGTTGGCAAGATGAAGCAAGCAGATTCAAGTGAGTGGGCAGGGCAGTTGGGTCCATTGTTCTGTCTCAGGGAGTCAGGCACTAGTTGCCTGTATAAACCTGTGAGCTGTAGTCGGGAGGGCGTTGGCTTGAGTTTAGGAGTGAACAACACCGGCAAGCTGGTACAACTAATCAAGCCTTTTGGGGATATCCTATGAATAAAAACACCGTGACTCGAGTCGCGGGAGTGTGCGCATAATGATCTAGAATATTTATAACAATAAACACGCCCTAATTGAAGCGAACAACTACGTGTGTCCGCGTTTCGACTATTTAAAGCCCACAACCGGTTACGTAAGTGAATCAGTGAATTCTGTGCAGACTCACCTGAGCTGTGTGAGGACACGCTCCTCCAGGCCCAAGTACTTGTGCCTGTCCTCCTCCACCAAAGCCCTCTGCCTCTGCACAGGGTCCTCCAGGCCTCGCATAGCCTCCACGAGCTTAACGCTGATTTCCTGCTCAGCCCGCTTCAGCTGGACTCGTAAGGCCTCTTGGTTCTGGACCTTAAGGGACGCACGCAGTCGCAAAAGAGATATTAGGGGAACCCGAACCGGCAGGCAAACGTAGGAAGCCGTAGTAGATAACGAACACGGCTCAAAGAATGAATTGAGAGGGGGGGTCTGACCTGCTGCTGTCTCATCTGATGCAGCTGCACCCGGAGGTCAGAAACGTTCTCCCTGAACTGCAAGAGGTTGACTTTGAGAGGAACTGGACCCGTGGCTAGTGGAGCTGTGCTGCTCTTGGGAGCCAAGACTGGGGATCCACCTGTGTGTGTGTGTGTGTGGGGAAGACAAGTTGAAGCTCGTTGCTTGAAAAGAAAAAGTGTTCTAGTTCCACAGTTTTGATGCATTGTCTTGTGATGCTTTGCTGTAAATATTATATGACATCAAGATATGACATAAGGAAACATATATCGGTAGTCAGACTGCACTTCTGAAATGTCGGTCAGCTGGTTTTTAAATTTCCTTAACCACAAGGCGTTTATAAGAGGTTGAAAACATGGAAACCAAGGGAAGGTTGGGGTGAGCGTCCCGTAATCGCTAACAATAGTAATTAAATGTCCCTATTATGTTGGTTGCATGTGTAAAAACAAAGGCTGGTCATCCGCGGAACAAGTGAGTCCCTTTAACATCAGTTAAGAAATAGTTCAGATGCATATTTCCTTGAATTGAAGACTTAAACACTAAAGGCTGGTTTAAAGGCTGGTTTAGGTCCATTAAAGCGAAGTAGTTTCCCTACCTGCGGTTACACAATAGGCCGGCCAATGTTCAGAGTGCACTCTAAGCTCCCTCGACGCTCAACTCACCCGGTACAAGAACTCTCTTTTGTCTCGGTAATCCCAGAACTCTATTCACAACATATTTCTCACACACTACCTGACAGCTGCCTCCACCTGAAGTGCAGGTTACAATGTGCCGGTCGCGCTGTGGCGCTCGGGGACACGCTGTCCATCAAGGCTTTGTTGTGACAATGGAGGAGCGTTTGAGCAGAAAGAAAAAAGGGGCACTGGACTTGTTGTCAAGCCCCCCAGCTCAGTTTCCTTTTATGATTTTTTAGAGAGTCGCTCAAGCGCAACATGACAAGTAAATCTCTCTCACGTGCGAAATGTGTCACGAGACATTGAGATCGGCTCTCGAGACGCATGAATAAGTGTTGTGTTTTTCGCAATGCCACCGGTGAGGTGAGCTGAGACGGGGAGGAGCCTGCGTTATCTCCGCTGCCCCTCGTCTCTTATCTACCGTTAAATTAGATGTCCCGCGGTAAAAGGTTCTAAGGAAATAGGAACCCAAGCAAAAAAAAAACGTCTGGCTTTGATTGAAATCGATCGAATAGATCAGAATTACCAACCTGAGCTATTTGCACTGTGAGCCGGAGATGACGTCTTCGATGGTCTCTCACTACAGCCAGAGAAGAAAAAAAATCATAAGAGCAGGATTTGTTTGTTTTTTAAGAATAGCATTTGGGGCACATTTAGGGTTTGTATTAGTGAGATCAACACAAAACAAAAACGTACGACGGGGAAGTACTGACAAACCGGGTTAAAAGGATGTTAATGATGTTAACAGGCTTCATCACAGTTGAAAATACAAAAATAAAAACTCCACTTGCATTCACAGACCTTTTAAACTGACAAGCAAACAATAACACAAAGTCCACCAAGAAGAGTAAAATGCAAAGAGGTAAAGAGGTGCAGCCAGATAAACCTTACATAGTGGCCATTTATCGAGGGAGCAAATAACTCCAATATCAGATTAGCAGTCAAACCTATTTCCTCCTCACCAGATGCCGTTTAGCCTGCGTTCGGCCATTGCAGAGAGAAGCCTTTTATCTTCCCTGCTCTGGCTGGATGGGCAGGCTTTTCATTTAAAACGCCAATCCCCCCAATGCCTCACTTTTTTTCCCCTATACTGTGGTCGCTTACCTTAGCAGCTCCTTGGTGCCACTAGTGTTTGGCTCCTTTAAAAGTGCATGCTGAACAAGACCAGTCAAGCTGGCAATCTGTTGCTCCATAGCCTTCATTCGCACTCTGCAGAAACATCAGAAAATTCTACTTTCAACACGGAGGCCTACTGGGTGTCACAGGCGGCACTAGAGCAAGTGTTGGCTCACAATGAAAACGGGACGTTTTTTTGAACAGAATTTTCACCAAAAAAAAAAAGAGGCTTGATTCCAAGTACTCAAGACAAGAAACGAACCCTGATGTTCAGATGGAGGACGTTTAAATCAAACAAAGAGTGTCAACAAGTGGTCGCCACTCCGAAGGGAATGAAAGGGCCGTATTGGGGAATTACACCCATAAGAAAGCCAAACATCAGAGGCAATTCAGGACCCTTAAACCTAGATTGCTTGGTAAACTGAGAACGAAGAAGAGAATAACCATTGTTGTGGGACGTCATCATTTATCTTGAGGAAGGACATGGGGGCCAGCTGAGGACAAACAGACGGAGACTGAGTGCTTTCAGCTGTGCTGCAGACAATGGACAGATGCGAGGACTATGTGGACGCAGCAACGCCCAGCCTCGGTGTCATACAGCATGTTTCGCAGCAATACACTCTATGACAGCTATGGAGCCCCGTAATGTCTGGACTCTGTTTATTTTAAAAGTTAAGTACCATACTTCAAACTTCAAATTCCTACACACTTTCCCAGATTCCCAGAACATTTCTAATGGGGGCTTCGAACTGCCCAGGTGGTCCAGTCTAATCATTTTAAATGATTGACCAGGTTGTATAAGTGTTTTAAGTGGCCCAATGTTTTTCTGTTTTTCCTAGGTACGCACGTTGCCTGGCAAAGGGGCTAAGCATTCCCTTTTCAATGATTATGGGCTCTCAGTCAGAGTGTATAAACCGACCTATCTGCTGGATTATTCAGACTGAATAGACTCAACAGAGGGTTTGTTGTCGGAACAATAGTCCCAGAGTAGCATGAAAAAGTACACGCTGGATTTGTGCGGTCTCATGAACACTGTTGGCTCCAAAGTCTGTGAGAAGTCAGATAAGCAAACTGTTTATCAACACAAACCAAACGCATAATCATGAGCATTAGTCTGCCGTTCTCAATGTGCAGCTTGTGACGCTCGAGACGGTGCCAAGGTGGGTTACGTTTGATACCTTGACGCAGTCACGGGTGTTAGAACGGGAGGAGCAAGGGATTGGAAATCAGCCGCTCGTGGTTAGGGTGGAACTGGGATGCAGTTAGTTTATCATCCAATGCAACGTCTCGATCGTAGCTTTGAGCAATCTCACCAGCGCCGCGCCGCTTACCGGGTCTGATGCTCGCTGGCAACCGCAATGGGCCCCTGCAGGTGACCCTGGAGGTCTGCAACTACAGGTGACCCCATGCTGTTGCGGGGCTTGGCGCCCGGCGCTTCCTCCTTCCTGAACGACTGGCGCACGGGTGAGCTTCTCTCCATGGGAACGCCGTGAGGAGGCCCGCCGTGAGGGGGCATGCCGTGAGGAGGCACGCCGTGAGGGGGCATGCCGTGAGGGGGCATGCCGTGAGGAGGCACGCCGTGAGGGGGCATTCCGTGAGGAGGTCCCCCATGAGGGGGCATTCCGTGAGGATGCCCGCCATAAGGATGCCCGCCATGGATATCAATCATCCGTACCTCGGCCATCCGGTGAGGGGACGGGGGAGGAGTCTTTGAGCCCAAAGTAGGCAGCTGGCTGTTCCTGGACTTCTGCCGGTACAGAGCGGGGTGATCCATAGTGTCCGTTGGGCTGGGCCCGCTGTAAGAGCCGGTGGAGCGGATGGAGGCGCGGTGAAATCCCCCCATGGCGTGATCCACACCGTCGATCCCGGGGCTGGGTTGTGGTCCGTGCGCGCTGGCCACGCTCATCCTTCCATCGTACGGGTCCGCGTACAAGCTCTCACTTCCCCTTGATAGACTCTGGCTTTTGCCGCCCCTGTCCTCATCCGGCTTGACATCCCGTCTTTCCAGGATGGCACTGGGACACGGCGAGGTGGAGCGGGCCGGAGAGTTGGCGCTCGACAGCCGGTCCCTTGGGATAGTGGCGTTGCCCGGTAAGGAGCCCTGCCGCGGGCCGAACGGGATCCTGGAGGGGGACGGGGGCATGGAGTGGGGAGACGGCGGAAGGGCTCCCTGCATGGGGTGGTGTGATGGGGGACCCGCGGGGGGCTGCCTCAGAGGGGGCGGGCCGTCGCGAACGGCATGCATCACTTCGCTGTGCATCTGCAAAAGTACAAAAGCATATATAGAGATCTTCTTGAACACTAACAAAACATATAAACTGGTTATCAAATCGGATAATGCAATAAATCACTCGATCGCAGGATTTGTCAATAAGACTGAAGAGTTCTGCCTGCTTGTTAGCTTCAGTCAGTGTTTATTTATATATATATATATATATATATATATATATATATATATATATATATATATATCCTTTATTATATATCCTTTATTATTGGACTAAAGTGCCAATGAAACACAAATGTCCATCTAACCAAATTTACCTTTCAAAGCAGATAGACTCAGGACAAGTCTCAACTAATTTGATGCCAGTGGAGATAAAAGTGAGGCTTTCTAAGGCGAGGTTGCGTAAGAACCTCCGATAAGGCAGTTGGTTAATTTTCAACAGGAGATCAGTCTAGTCAAAATGAAACTAACAAATGAAGGCTTATTTACAATAAACTCATGCTTTTACTGACACATCACTGCTATAGATTATCTTCAGTTAAACCTTGTGAATTCACGAAGGAAACAACAGGCTTACATAACTAAAATGTCCATTTGCGCATATGGGAAGTCCACCGATTTGCACCGAGTGCCTTCTCAAAAATACAACCTGTGGATACGCGAGAGGATGGGTCTGATAACGCCGAGCTGAGCGGCGTCTCACGCAGGCCTAAATCCCATTCAGTCTTACTTCCTGTCTTACTGTCTACGGTCAAACAAACAAGCAATAGCTCTTTGAAGTTATGACTCATAGGTTACAATTACATAAGAGGACGAGTGAAAGCAGAATGCAAGGTTCTTTCAAAAAGTTAGGGCCTACAGTTTTTGACCATTTCAGTGTTTCCTTTATTTTTTTTTTCTCTCAGTGCTAATTCAGGTTATTAAAAGGGAACAATGTGGTGGGCGTATTGCGTGTGTTTATGTGAAATAAGTATCGGTTCGAACTGGAAAACAAGCACTGGGGAAGGTGTAAAATAGGGTTGAGGCTTGGCTGTGATGACAAAGGAAGAAACTTGCTGGCAGTAAAAGCTCACAGCTAAATATGGCATCAGCAAGTCCGACCTAGCAATAAAAAAAAAAAAAACATAATAAGAAATATAAGAAGAAGACCAGTATAAATACCTAATGAGTTTCACTACCCGAGGTGCCACAAAGAGAAAAAGAGAACTTGCCCTCTTTGTGCAGGGATTCAAGAACCCTAAATAACACCTCTGACGGCGTTGCCAGTTCCAGCAAAGCTGCAGAACAATTTTAGCCAAAAACGCATAACTTGTTAATCCCAAACAGATGTTACACCTTCGGAAGACTCACCCGCCTTAAAATACACTTTATAAATGCCGTCTGTATTGGTCTGCGAAACATGCTTACATTTTTTGCTTTGAGACAAAACGGAGGCGTGAACGCTTCAAAAAAAACAAACAAGACGTCGTGTTGAGTAACATTTGGTTTGAGTTTCACCCCGCGCTCAAACTTCTAATAACGAGGGCGGCACGTCTAAACCTGCACAGCCTGCAGAAGGTGTGTGCCAATAAATAGCCAATGAGGTCACAATATGTTTATAAGGAGATAAGAGCATCCTATGAATGAAAATAATATTGAGTAAAAGCTTTTATTTCTGATTAAATACCAACAAAAAAAGCAAATAACTGAACCTCTGTTTACAAAACATCTCCTCCTGCTGTGTGTACATGACATCCCGCCTATATTCTCCGTTTCTGTGCAGGCATACATCTGTCCACCTTAAATCAGCTACTGACTGATAAGAAGGTTGAATTTAGAAGCAGGGGCAGCTTCATTTGGCCAGAAAGCTTCAAACGACCACGGGGGAAACTGCAGATGCTGCTTGAAATCCGATCCCAAGCCGGCATTCCTGCGTGCAAAGCGCACTCAGCCGCCCCCGAAAAAAGCGCTGGAAGAAGTGTGCAGCTCATTCGGTCGTAGCGGTTAAAGAATTGGCCCTTTTGCTTTGAGACGCCAGAGTTTTTTGTTACATTCTGTTGAGGAAAATTCTAGAAGGACCTTTTTCTTTTTTTTAAAAGGCGAAGACAACAAAAGCTTCGGCCCAGGCTTCATAGAAGACGAGAATAGAGACGGCGCTTGGAAGACACGTCGCAATAAGTCTCTGTTTGTGTCACTGTTAGGAATTGCTGACATGTTGGTGGGGGAAGTGTAGCCGGGGGATAGCGATACATATTTTTGGATTAATGCAACAAAATGTCATCGAAATAATTTCTGTCAAAGGTCTTGTCTCGTGCCATTTCATCAACTGGGCCTCCGCAGCCACGGCGACGTCTGCGTTTTGTATCTTTGCGTCAATTGCTGCTTGGTTAAACAATGACAGAGCTATTCGTCACAGCAATCTTCTCCCGCCGACGTTTGCCAATGTTTGCACTAGCGACCTTGGTGAAGCTGCCTTCTTTCTTTCCCTTAAAGCAATTCACTTCGCCCGGCGTTACGTTTCAATCCCGCAGACTCACAAAGTGTCATGTATGTTAAATACGCACTTCTGCACAAAACAAAAGAGACAGGCGAAAGAATGTGGAAAGCTGCTTCACACAATTCATGTTCAGTTCTTCTACCGTGGCCTGCTCGCAATACTTCCTGCTTTAAGCTATTTAATTACCATTTAACTTTCATTTGTATCTTTTCTTGCCATCTTTTCCTTAAATGTCCTTTACTCAATTTGCCTGCAGCACCTCAAAGGCATCTTGCATTCTGAACCGCCATCATTTATTTAAATGTTGTCAATTTCCCTTCAAACTTATGGGCCTATTATGTAGAAAAAAAAATGAATCATGACCACGGTTAATATAGTTCTTGCAGTATCACAATAGCACTTCAATGGCGGCTGTAAATCCGCAGTATAGAGAGGACCAGCGGCTTAGATGAAGGGTCAGGTGGATTAGAGAGGAGGATTTGAAGAGGAACATTTGGGAAAAAGCTCTTTGGGGCTTTAGTTTTGTGTCATCAGCAGGAAGAAAAAAAAAAAAAAAACACGCCGCCATCGGAGCAAGACAAGAGAGACGAGAGCTGATATTGGGGGAAGAACGAACAAGAAAGGTGGTTGAGATCTGAGTTGAATTGCTCCTTAGGCGAGCTGCACCGGAGCGTGCAGGCGAGGCCCAATCGCAGGCCCCTGCGAGAACAATACGAGACCCCCCCACTCCCCTCTAAACAGATTAACAAGAGAGGCAGGGGGACATTCCTTCCCTTAACTGCAAACAGGATGTGACAATGAGAAGAATTGGGAGGCCCTGGCTCCCTCTTCCATCTGCAACAGGTCCGCTCGTCTCCCTGCAGCTGCTGCTGCTGTTAACGAGGATGGCTTTTTTTTCACCGCTGCGCGTCGTTCAAGTACTCACCCTGGCGTCGCCGTTGGCGGGTCTCGGGCCGGGGCTGAACGCCTGCGCCGGGTCCTTGTGGTAGACCTTCAGGCAGGAGTGATCCGCTATGTTCCTGTAGGGGGGAAAGGCGTCCCGCTGTAAATAGGCAGCCCAGTAATCACCGTCGGACAGCGGGCGACCCTCCCACAGCCGGGATCTCAGCCTCTGCCTCAACCCCGCCGCAGGGTCCGACAGGCCGCTGTCGGAGGACATTTCCTCTAAACCTCTGAAGTCTATGAAGACACCTATTGACGCAGAGTTTAAAATGTGGCTTGGCTTTACAAACAGGGAGCCGTGCGCTCTTCCTGCTGCCGGTCTCACGCTCACTACTATGGTGTTGTACCCTGGACGCTTGAACCAACCGTTAAGAATCACACGACACTTTATTACAGCCCTGATAAAGAATGAGTCACAATGTATACACACACACACACACACACACACACACACACACAAGGGCGTGACGTCCGGAAAAAAAAGTGACAAAGTGGCTGATGTCTTCAGGAGTAATGTATTTATATGTAAAGGTCAAACTAAACTTTCAAAACCTGCGACAAAGCACGGCACAAGAACATGGCAGTGAGCTTGTGTGTGTGTGAGTTTGTGCGCTCGTGACTGAAACACTACACACCGTTTTGAAAAAGGCATCGTGAAAAACCATAAAAATGCCACCGAAAAAAATTCAAATCTTATTACACGAGTGAATCGTTTAACCGGCGGAGACAACAGGACAACAGGCAGGAACATCGTCCACGTTTCTCCAGTTTGTTTGGGTGCAGAACATCGGTGACATATTGCCAAAGGGCTTTGTGTCCAAATACATTTCTTTCCACCAAGTGTTAGTGTGTCGGAAAGTGGAGGCAAGAAACTTTTCCTGGCCAGGGACATTTCCTGTGCAGTTTGGACAGGATGCTCGCAGGCGGGAGGGGGGGGGGGGGGAAGGAAACGACTATCAGAACTCTTGGTTGTCCTTAACTTCAACTGGCAGAACACGCTACAGGCGGTCCAATACCAATTCAGCGGACACAGCCGCGCTCGCCTTTTTTGTTTTTACCTGACATCCGCCAGCTCGTAGTAAATGTTCCTCATGTCGTCTTTGACGTAGACGGCGACGCTGGGCGACTCCAGCATCTTCATGGTGAGCTGCTGCGGGAAGGCGCTGACGAACAGAGCCCTGATCGTGTCCACGCTGGTGATCTCGTTCGGCATGCGGATCTGCTTGGTCTCGTCCCCGTACAGCAGGTACAGCACACCTGCAGACGGAGAGCAGAAAGGGTTCGTCGGGTCAGCAGCGAGTACGGTTTTGGTGTTGCAAGGAGCCACAGCTGGCACATGCCTATTGGTGTTTACCATGCCTGCTTATAGGAATTGGCTTAGCAACTGAAATTAGAGGTTGATTGCTAGGAACATAGGCCACAAAGTTGTCAAAATCTGTATTTTTGGGAAACGGAACACAAAAAAAGAATCCGTTTTTTTTTACTGTGCCTTTCCTGACCCGTGAAGACACAGCTGGCTCTATCTGATGATGGCCGCTGAGTGCAGATACTTGGCCTTAAAACGCGCAGGGGTTTCCTTTGATACCACTAAGCCCTGCCAGCTAAGCTCAGGGTGGAACAGTGCAAGTTGTGCATCGAAAAAGAGCAAAGCCTGAACCTCTGAACTGCGGGTGAGGCATCGGCACTGTGCTTTGCCAAAAACAGATTCATGGACACGCCCATGTTGCACTTGTGTAAACAACACCAGGGAACAGAAGACGACAGAGTTCTGTTTCTGCATCTGTTCTGATTCGCTGCTCCAAGCAGATCTGTATTGGTGCCATCTTGCAACAACAGATGAAAAGAACAAAGGAGTTTGACATGTTTTTCATGAGAATCGCCGACAACGTCACGTTGCAACAAGCCGAAGGCTTTCTGAGATTCACTCTAATCCGTCCGTTCAAAGTCACTTTCACATTCGTGCACTACAATCGGCTGGTTTTAAGGAAAGGAGGAATGGTGTAACCCCATAAAAGGACAGAGCCAGTAAAAGCTACCAGATGTTGGGGAAATATTATACAAGACCCTACATGCTCCGTGAGACAGGGTGGGACAGAGAGGGGGCAAATCCAGGGAATAAAAATTGCTGAGTCTATTATTGCTCTTTCTGGTCTGTCTGGGTTTCTGAGTAGTAACAAAATAACTTCCTTCCCCTGAGAGCTGTTTCTTTTTAACAGTCAGCTAGTTTTTTATCCAGATGTTGGAAATTAAAGCGAATGAGCTTTCGTAATAAAGCGCCGTTGATTAAACTTGCATTGTGAAGTTTTAAGCAGAAATGTCGCGCAGCTCGGTTCTGGTTAAACACTCGGTTCGAGTCGCGGTTCGAGCGCCTGCTTTCACTCAGGATGGGAAGCAAATGGCCGGTTGGGTTTCCAGACCAAATGGGCGAAGCTCTGCACGCTCCTTCCGCTTCAAAAATGTCCCGTATTCATCCAGCGGGACGCAACATTTTGAAAAACTAAGCACACATCCTGAAAAACAACACTATGTGCTCCCCAATATCATCAACAAGCTGCATGTTAGAACCACTGAATGAATAAATGCAACACACTCCAAGCCAAACTCTGGGTGCAGTGTGATACTCACATCAGGGGTTTAACGATCTCCTGTTTTTCTGTCTTATGATGCTCTGGAAAAAGCCAAACTACCAGCGTACTGGATGAGGATACTAAGCCCTGAATGTCCGCTGGGACTCGGTAAAGGGTGTGTCTGTGCCTGTGTGTGTTTGGCTGTCGGGAGGGCCACTGTATCTAAGTGGTGCCCCATTTTTCTCTCCTCCCCCTTTACACCCCCCCAATGCCCTGTCCTGGTGGTTTTCAGAGGGAAAACGCGGGAGCTGGGGCATGTGTGTACTTTCGTGTGTATATGTCTATGTATGCGTGTTAAAGGGGATCTTTTTGCATCTCTGCTCGTCGTGCAGAGCGAGAGGCGCGACAGGCTCAGAAGGCGTAGAAAAGTGGCACCCTACGGCTTCATTCGCTTCCCCTTCGCTCGAAAGGCGTGCCTTTCAGACGCCTTTCTATTATCCAGCAGCGGATGAGTTGTGAGTTACCATTGAAGGCTAGTCAAACTCTTTCCACAACTTTCTCACCCTAACGCAGCAAACAAATTCTGCACGACTGGGATTGGCCTCGAATCCCAGCGGCGCTGTGAGCTGAGGCGGAGAGAGGAAGGAGGAAAAGCTCACGGTGACCCCATAAGAGGGTTCTTAAGTTGTGCTGAGCTGTAAGTTATGCAGAAAGAGCTGCAAAAAGTAGGTATCGTAAAGAATTTTACCCAAAGTCCAGAGCCTTTAATATCAATAAACTCTCAATGGACCGGATTTAAAAAAAAATATTCGTTTTAGCAGAAATAAACGACAGAGAGGAAAAAGCTTAATCCTGCCGTCAGAGCGGCGTACCTAGCGAGCGGTCCTTGGTCTGGTTGGTCGAGCGCACCACGGGCAGGCTGGCGCGGATCCGGCTGCCGCGGGTGAAGGCCGTGGGGGAGTCGGCCTCGGACATGGCGTCCAACGAATCCAGGGAGGCCAGGGACAGGTGGTCCACCTGGTCGCCGACGCTGGACTGCGGGCCGTGCTTTGGGCTTCTGCTCTGGAGGGGGGGGGGGGGCGCGGGGGGCATGGAAACACGACACGGCAAGGGTTAGACCGGGGACACTCGGCACACAAAACGATACATGCATCAGGTTTCCCTTCATAAAATAAAGCACTGTCATTTTCTAAATGAGTAATAAAAAGACTTTTTAAGACACAATGCATTTTTAGCGAGAGAGTAACACTGTAACTGCTGATTTAGCAGAGCCTAATGTCATGATTCTTAGGCGAGCTGTCATAAGACGCCTTTTAGAACAACTAAATAAACCACACAGGCGCAAACCGAACGTAAACACTGCGTTTCACCGATACATGCTCACTAATCCAACCCTTCTCATTGCTATCACACAAGCACATCAAGCATGGAGACACTTTTACACACGAGTCTCAGCTTTTAGGTTTAATTTGCACGAACATGAGCCAAGCCGGGGTCTGAACCTGAAAAGGTTATAAAACAGCTCCCAACCTGTATGATGACAAACTGAAAGAGATCAAACAGAAACTCTTTTTTTTTTCTTCTTTACCACTGATTAAAAGATTCCAGAATTGTGTCATCAAAGACTTGGAAGATCAGTTAGCTTCTCGGAAATCCGATCCACATGACATGACATCGAGAGCAACCGATACAATAAGACAATGTGTGACAGGACTAGCGAGGCCTGAAAGGTGATCCGTACCACAGGGACAGGGCGGGACCAGAACTCAGGGGTCAGTGAACACTGGGCTCTTTATGAAATGCTCTGCGTCCCGCAGCAGGAGACACCGTAGGCCAGTCCGGCGGGGTATCCTCCAGCACACCTGCATGCACGACCATGCGCTTCTCTCACAGCGTCAATATGCAAAATTGACGAATTAAGAATTGAAGATTTTATTTTGAAGTGCAGTTGACATTGGCGGAAGCTTTAATAGCCAGAACTGCTTTGAGGCACGGAAGCCTAAGGGTCGGGGGAACGTGGTCACACAGCCGTTTTTAGTGAGGATGCATACATGCAACCTAGACACACACCCACACACACACACATTTGCACGATGCAGATGGGATAAAAGGCTGACTGACTCTGTGAGGCAACTGGATTTTCATCATGTACCTCTGAATGTCAAGCTCTGAGTGAAGGGAGGAGAGCATGCCCTGCAAAGACTGGAGAGAAGAATAGAGTAAAAAGCAAATGGTTAGGACGGGCCACCGGGAGGCCGAGGCGGAAGGATGAATGGACAAAACGGAGGAACCACGGAAACAAATCAATGTCAACAGCAGACCAAGGAAAAGCAGAAAGAGGCTGGAGGGCAGAACCCAGATTATTGTCATCCACACGTTGTTGAGTAATAGCGTGCGGGTATTTTCCTGTTAAGCGGCGACCTGACACGGCAGGCGACACTGCTGAGCCAACTGTCGTGTAATTCCATTAAAATGCACTCCGCCTCGCAGCACCCGCAGATTCAAAAGACATGAATATGAACGTGGTCGTAAACTGTTAACACACAATAATGATCGTGACCTCTTAAAACGGGAGGGCCGAGGTGCAGGCGACGGGTCACCTGAAACCATACATTTAAGATGAAGACTGAATGATTTATGAGCGCATTCATTCATTCATTCTATCTTCTCCTATGCTACTGAGTCACCCCTGGGAATGCTGAGTCATCCTGGTTTTCTCCATCACCCGTGGTTAGGTTTGGTTTGGAGACTGGTATCCATCTATTGAATCTTTTCATGGAAGCTTCATGAGATAAACCACCGGAATTGTACCCACCATTCGAAATTGGGAGTCAAAGCAACTTGTGTTGACTTTTTGTGTCGGTACGCGAATCCCGTATGATTAAACAAACAGCCGCGTGACAGCCTGGAGAATGACTGCAGGAGGAGAGAAAGATAGTTAAAGTGGAAGCAGAAGCATATAAAGGTGCAGGAAATTGCAAATGAGACCTTCTGCCTCCCTGTGGAAAGAGGTAATTAAGTTGAACCACTCCACACCGGTCCACACCTGACAAATGAGGTGTCCCCTCCAAAGGTCAACAGCTTAGTGCAGACAAACTCCTCTCTCCCCCTTCTTTTTGTTCATTTTTCATTTTCTTATGCCTTCGCGATGGGGGGTTGCCTTTCAGACACCGGCTCCTTCTGACACGGCCCAACATCTCCCCACGAAAAAGCCACTTTCCGTCCCGGCTAACGCCTTTTCCCCGCTGTAGCGTCCAGCTGTGAGGTGTGCAGGCTGGCTGCTTATTAGCGCCCTTTAAAAACCTGCCTCGACCCGCTCGCACCTGTAATGCATTCCACCGTTGATTCCCAAGCTTCAGTCCAAACCATATGCAGCCGGTGATTGCGCAATTTTTCAGCGGCGGCTCCTTCTGCACGCCACATGACATGACAGCTATGATGAATGTGAAACTGAGACAGCGACAGGTTATACGCAGGGGTGTGAAAGGTTACGAAGTCACGAGAAGAGCCCCGTTGAGAAGGAAGGCGCGTCAGATGAATCAGGAAATGGCCACCAGGATTATTGGAGTATGTTAGACCAAGAAGACTAAAGAAAACGTAACGCCGCAGTTAAAATGCATATGTGTGTGTGTGTGTGTGTTTTTTTGTTTGTTTGAAACAGAGGCATAACAGAAGGAGACTGAGCGCATGCATGAGTGAATCAGGCCATTGTTCCAGAAAATCTGACCTGAGGTCAGGACATCCTGAAAACATTTACACTACAGTGGTCCGACAAACACGGTCAGGTCTGTGTTTGTATGTCGGCATCCCAAAATAATCCCCGAATAAATGTAATAACCAAAGCGTTCTGACATTACTTTGTGCTCTCTCGCAGCAGCGTTTCTGCATGCGCGTAACGTTTGTGTGCTTTTCCTTCGCACCCATGTGGAATTTTGCAGAGCCGTTTGCAGATGAAGACATACCGGGCGCCCCATCGCCCGTGTCCCGAAACCAAAAGTTTGACGCGGGGAGCCGTGACGGGCTGATTAAAAGGAAGGAAATCCCGATAGTTAAGAATAATGGCAGCTCCCACCGGCAGCCGGCTGTGTCGGTCACGTAGAAAGCTGCAAGAGCGCCATGCAACGCACCTGCAAGTCTACACAAAGCCCCCTGATTGGAGCGTCAAATGTTGCCGGAGTGACCACGACCAGGTCGCCAGGGAAACGAGCTCCGTTGACTCATCCTATGGTCTTTCTAGACACCAAGGAATGTAAACACCGAGAGTGGAGGCGGAAGCTCGTGGTGGCTTTAAACACAAACTAGAGTGTTGTGAGCACAGCTTTTCACTTAAGATGCTAATTTGGCCCGAGCTCTTGGGAAGCGGAAAGCGAGCGAACTGTAATTACCGGGCCGGATCTGTGTGGCAAACACATACAGCAGACATTTAAACCCTTACTTAAACAATCTCATTCTGAGCTATTGACTCAACGTGGTAAGCGGCGGGTTACAGTGAGAATTTGCGTCCCTGAGAATCTGTACTCGCGTGTCGTAGTTTTTCCCCCATAAAAAAACAAGTTTGAGAAAATCCGGCACAGCAAGTTTACAACTTCCGTGCGGGTAAAACCCAGCGGCCCCTGCAGTGCCGCTCAACTTTAATTCATAAAGCCCCTGTCAGTCTACCAGTCAGCGCTCTGTCCATATGCTGTCTGTGGACCGACCGTCATCCTTTGTCTCCTCTGGCCTTAATGACATTATACCAAAATCCCCCTAGTCATCCATTTCCATTCATTGCTGCCACATCCCTCTCTCCCTCCCTCCCCTGATGCATTCCTTCTTTAATCCCTTCATCCAAATCCCCGGATGACCTTTCAGAACCGGGTCCGCTCGTTAATTAGCGTGCTAGAAAGGAGAAGATTTTATTGTGTCCACAGCCAAAGCCGACAGTAAAAGGTGAAGCCAGCGGTTTTTGGGTGTGTGTCCGAGACCCACAAACTAAAAGCTTACCACCAAAAAGGCCGTGTGGGGAAATACCCCGGGAAGAACAGTAACCGTAAGTGTTAACAAAACATCAAGTCAAGTAAAATCAAGCAAATATCGAATATCGAGGCGGTGAGGATGACCACCTCTGCCAACAACCGAGCCGCTCACCCGGCGGGTCGCCGGCGGCCATCGCCCCGCTCCTCCGAATGACGGAGGTTGCGAAAGTCAAGTTTGCGTGCCCCTTCAGATATTTTAAAAGCCACACAAGGTTTGAAAGTGGAAAACATTTCGACCGCAGAGAGAGAGAGAGAGAGACAGATCACGTTCTAAATGATCTTAAAAGCGTAAACGCAGTATTTACCATATCTGACCAGAGGAAATCTCCTTCCAGCAGTGACCGGAATTGGGATTGTTTCCTCCGCTGTTATTTTAGCCCTGGTAGCGCTCGCTCTGCACAGCGGCCGCTGTCCGCCTGCCTCGCCTCTCTGCTGTAACTAACAGCGGATGCCCCCCCCCCACCCGTTTCCCCCAACCTAACGCACGCACCACCACACATCCCCAACTCTCCACCAGCACAATGCAAGCAGAGCCAATCCACACACACACGGCGGACGGAAGTCATTGTCGGACAGCGCGAATCACAACGTTCAAATATTTCTTTCTTTCAGGCCGGTGACCCGAGATAATAAGACAGATACACACACACACACACACAGTATATATGAACACGTGCTCATGCTTACAGTGCTAAAAATATTACAGTATAACAGTCCAGTACAATATTATTGCAGATTGCTAGAATTCCCTTTTTTTTTTAAACGGTTTTATTTTTTAGTTTTGAGCCACACGTTCAAGTCAAGGCCTGACGCACAAAGACAGGCCAAGACTTTGAACCAAGACCGATCATTTACTAGTCTCGCGTGCAAGCGTCAAGTCTCCCCGCTCTCTGTCTCGCTTACCGAATAAATACATGACAACAATAGACCAACGAGCCCCCTCTAGTTTGATCTGTCAAGGCTTGTTCTTAAAATCAAATTTAACCTCTGAACACCAACATTATTCCAGAATAACCACACACACACACACACACACAGGATTCCTGCATAACCAGCACCCATCCACATTTGCACATTTCGGATGGCACATTTATATGACACGTCCTCGCGTGAACCCGAGAGAAATCACCTCGCAGGTCTAATCCCAGCCTCTCCGGGAGCAGATCTGAGAACGTGTTTGTGTGTGTGTGTGTGTGGCTCCGGGGCTTGTGGTCACCGAACACAAAGACGGCCTTCTTCTCTCCTGAGAAACCGGAGCCCCGCATCCTCTGCACACCATGTTGCACACGCAGAAACGCACATTTGATCCAATGCGATCAAAGTGGCTCGGTTGTAACGCGGTCGAGGCTAAACTACCTTTTTGCACCTGGGTTCGATGACGACGTCTCGGCTGGTTTTAACTCAGAGATTTTGTCAAATGTCAAAGTCTCTTTTTTTTTTTTTTGTCCCATAAAACGAGCCCTGATAATGGCTTTGCTCTTCATGCCTGATTAACAGGTAACCGAAGCCCACGTGCACTCCTCCACCCAGACTACGATTTATTAAACCCGCCCCTCCTCAGGTAAGTTTCTCAGATAATCAGTAGTAGGTGGTAAGTCACTGAAGTTTTTTTATTCAGCCTGCTACTAATGATTCCAAAGTTTCTGCATTTTCAAAGTGATCGGCAACAGTTTACTTTATACTTCAAACTTTTTGACTTTCTTATAATTATCCGTTGTTTTTCTTCGGGTCGTTGACGGTAGTCACGTGACCGGTTTTTGACCCGTGACGAACACTTCCCACGCACATTTCTGAGCTCTGGAAGTCATGAAACCTAAACTCAACGGTGAACAAACAACAGAATGCACTCTTGCTCAGGGTTACGTCTACTGAACGGACTGGTTTATTTTCAGCTTTCATGTTCACACCATCTGCAAAGTGCGAAACAGCAAATTTCGTCAACCTGTTTGCTGAAGACACGGGCCGAGGTGGAGGAGGATTATGGTGTCAACCTGTGGTGAAGGCGCTATGATTAACTGCCGCAAATGCTCCACTTCTGTCAAATAACCTAATTTATTACTTAATTCTGGTAACGGCTGCAACATATACGTTCCCACTGCATACTTACACATATTCCAGGTGTCGCTTAAAGAAAAAAAATGGCTTTCTCGTTTTGTCTGTTGAAAATGTGTTTGACATCCATTTTTTTTTCTCCTTCTTCTCCACAACCGACGCTCCACCCCTGCGTCTCCGCCGAGAAGTGCCAACTGGATATAAAGCACAGGGGATCAAAATAAGGTTTGAGCCAGATGCTCCGGGGCAGGTGCTGTCCGTGGTGAACTCATCCCGATGTGTTTGAAGTTAGGCTCATACCTTTGGCTCCCAATGTGGACTCCAGATGTCAGACTGCATGCAAAGGTAGAAAAGGTTCATATAGAGAAAATAAGGACAAGCCCCACCGCCGCACCCTCTTTTATGCTTTCATTTGGTTCCAGGGGTCATTAATATACAAAATCTGTGAACAAGTCAGCAACAATAAACACACAAAGCGTGAACGGCATGAGCGTGCCATTATCCGGCCGTCCGGTCCATCAGCACAGCTGCACGGAAAAGTAAACGAGATCTTCAGTCTGACATAAATGACCGTTTAGTGGAACAATCAAAGCTTGGCAACGACATCGCAGAGGCCCGTCGCCGAGGGCCGAGGGCATGCTTCAAGTTCTCAAAAAGGAGCACAAAAGGACCAACCAAACTGCTAAACTGCTGGGAGGGACTTGTCATTTAAGGGTGGAGAGCTTTGGGTGGAGGCCCATTCAGTAGTCGACAATGAAATGGATCATGTGCTACGCAGCATTTCTGTCCATTGCTCTGATTTTGCCATGCCGGCGTGGTGCTGCACGGCTGAGCACAAAGTGATAAAACAAGTCAAAGAATGTCCCTCAGGCCGCAACTACTGTATTGAGGAACGGTCCTAATTGCACCCAGAGGGGGGTTGAGGTTAAAGAGCTCGCCGACGTTTCTCCTCCATTCTCCTGAAATCTGTCAGAAGGACCTGAACATTTTTAGGATCCTCCGAAGCCGACGTCCGGCCGACAACAACACATCCGAGCGCCACTCTTGACTTTTGTTCACGGGAGAAAAAAAAAGAGCTCAGACCTGATTAGCCGCTCCGATTAACCCACCGGTGTTGCGTTTGTGCAAAAAAAAAAATTCTGTCTGGCTCGACTCATTATCAGCGGTGATCAGAGGCAGGTCCGTCAGGGCCTTCTGTCAGGGCGGCTTAGCCCCCCCCCCCTCGACACTCAGGGTTAGACACAGCACTGGCGCCGCTCTACGGACCACTTGTCCTCTCAGTTGGGGTGCTGCTACCCCCAAACCCCCAGCACATAACCCCTATTAGCTGGCAGGTAAGCGCATGCCCGTCATTAACCTCGTGGCTCTTGTTTGTGTTACTCGCAGTAGCGCTCAAAGTGTCACTTCATGCAGAGGCGGCAGAAGCTACTAAAAAAAAAAAAAAACGGCTCCTGCTCCTGATGGTCAGAGAGGGAGGTTTGATGGAAAGCAGATGGGGTTTTTTTTTTTCTTCTGCACACGGCATTTGGTTGTGTGATTTCAGACACAAGGTGCAACAGAGGCCACGAATAAAGACCTCTTGTGAAAAAATGCCACACAGGCATAAATGTGCCAGCGCGCAATAATCTGCATGTGTGCTTTCCCAGATCCTTCCTGCCAACTCTCGTGATTCTGCATTAATACTTCAGAGTGAAAGACAGCCAAAGATTATTTTTCTTTTCGCAGTTTAGTTAAAAAGACTACTCCCTAAAAAAAAAAAAAAAAAGAGCCTCCCTGTTCTTTGATCCGATGTCTTGCGGGGAGGCGATGATGCATGCTGGGAGCCAGCGTTATCTGGCCGACCTTGGGTCCGCGGAGCGAGAGTGTGCCGAGCCGGGAGCCCACGGAGGGAAGTATGTGGGGGTCGGACCGATTGTGGCAGAGCCTCGGAGAGACCGACGCTACATTAACTTCACTGACGTGCTTTTAACTTGCTGCCTAAACATTAGTAACGATATTATCTGATGTGACCATTTTCCCAAGAACCTTGCTCCCTTTTTTCAACGTAAACAATGTTATTATCATTGTATTAACATGGCATTTCAGGTCCCACACCTGTCCATCCGTCTGTCTGTCTGTCTGTCACCCACAGGGACAGACAGCTGTACATTACCATTTCACCGAGTCGCAGCTCATCACAGATACACTTACACTTGGGGCGGAAGAAGGGAATTTAAGTGGATGTGTTTGTGTGGGTGTGTCTGCGATCGGTCGAGCAGTTCGGTTTGTGCTCGTCAAAGCCCCTGAGCACAGAGCGAGAGAGCGAGAGAGAGAGAGAGAGAGAGAGAGAGAGAGAGAGAGAGAGAGAGAGAGAGAGACAGGGGCGTCATGGATGGGATGGGTGGCGCCCAGCGCCTGCGGGATATTATCTCATCTCCCTTGGGTGGGATCCAGGTCTTTGCGGGCCTGATGAGGAGGGCAGGAAATGAAACCGCTAGCTTTTATAGTAGGTTTAAGGATCACAGAGTGATGCCAGGAAAGAATTGAGGGGTACCTCTTATAAGGCTGACTCAGTCAGTGTGTGTGTGTGTGTGTGTGTGTGTGTGTGTGTGTGTGTGTGTGTGTGTGTGTGTGTATGGGCAGTCATGCTAGCTGGATTGGGTGTCATCCCCTTTTCAGACTGAAGCGATATCATCTTCTCAACCGCCGCTTGACCTTGATAAATCTCCGCCTTTGTAACTCAAACCTCCGGAGACAATTCTTTCTCACCCCCTGAAGCACACACCGCTGCCCCCGATAGGGTCTTTTCTGCGGTCGGCACTTTTACGTCTCTCAACTTTTTTTTCCTCAAAGCAGAAAAATTAATGAATACCACCTTCCCGGAACTAAATTACCACAAACAAACAAAAACGCTTTAATAGATGTGTCATTTATCTGTTGTGCTCTGAGGCATAGCATTTATATTGACATTCTGAATTAGATTAAAAACTGTCTTTAATCATCATTTTTTGGGGTTTATCAGTTCAGCGCACTGCCAGAAATGTGTCCGCTCGCTCACATCGCTTTGTATTTTCCTTCCTGACGTGATGAATTCAAGCGCCCGCACCATTCAAATCTCCCTCCCACAGTTAAATAACATACGAGTTTCATTCCAAAACCAATTCAAAAGTGGGGTGTCTTTCAAAGTCAGCAGATCGGCAACAGATCATTTTATCTCCCGGTCTCATATTAATGATTCAGCAGGCTGGGGGAGGCACTAGAAAAACGTTTTAAATAACCCCAGCTGGAATTTATTTATCTTGCTTTTTACAATATCAACCCTTGGGAAAGGCCTGTTGGATAAAACAACCCCTCGCTAATAAGGACGTGACATGTTCCAAACAAAATTATCTATGACCCCGGAAAGACCCCAAACATCATTTTCTGCACAAGCTCATACGTGAGCAAAGGGAAATAGTTCTCCCCTGTGGCTCCTTATTGCCTCCACTGAGCAAATCCACTGAGCCAGGACGCATCAAAGGCGCAGCACAATGGACTCAGATGCCAGAAGAGAAAAAAAGCAACTCTTCAAACCCCATTGAAATCTGTCAGTAAAACAACACGTTCAATGCAGAGGGAAATTATCAAAGTGATTCCGCTTCTTTATAAAAGAAAAGTCGTTCCGCACTTTAAAAAAGGTATGAAATGACAAAATCTCCTAAACGTTAATCGAACGTGACGTCATCGCAACACATGCCGTAGCAATACATCGCTGACTAAGAGCGCAGAGTGAGAATGTGGCCGCAGTGTCCTACCGCACGTTGTTACACGTCGTTACACGTTGTTGGTCACACTCGGTGCTTTCTCTGCATGTTACCGTAGGTGTCATCGCTTCATTGTCATGACGGCGAGCCGCTGCGTCTATTGCCGATTCTACTTTTAAGCGTCCGTCTCACTGGAAACAGTGAGGGACGGATCAGTGCGACTTCTTCTTCTTCTTCTTCTTCTCCTTCTTTGTTTGGTCCAATTCCTAATAAAACTCCGGCGCGGAGTGTTGCGATCGCTTCTGGTTTGCGGCACCTGCACACCCGCACGAACCCTCCCCGTGCGCCCCGCGCGCACCTTTCTGTATAAAAGCGCAACGTACGATCGCAACGGCACAATAAACAATGGCGCAAAAGTTTCCGATGCTCGCGCTCCCCTTACCTTTTTATGACGCCCGCGCACGCGCCGGGGTGGGGGGTCGCTGCGTTTATTCCGTCTGGGTGAAAACTTTATTTATCTTCCTGCGCGCGGCCATGCCTCGAGACATTTTCCAGATCCATCGCGTGTTCTGCAGAGCAGCGTCCACTCACTCACTCACTCACTCACTCACTCACACGCACACGCACGCGCACACGCAGGCTCGCTCCCAGCAGGCACATACACGTAAACCGAGCCTCTCCAGCGGTGACATCACGGGTCGCCATGGCAACTCTGACTCCACCCCAGTTGGGGAACTGAATTTACCTGTCAGACCACCTCAGGCTCACAACAAGTTCTGCCCTCCGTCTCACTGCGCCACGCGCACGGGTGTTCCATGGATAAAATAATGCATTTACATAGTACACACATCTCTCTGTGCGTGTCTCTGTCTCGCTGGCACACTCACTCACTCCTCCCTCCCTCCCTCCCTCCCTCCCTCCCTCCCTCTCGCGAACAACAACAGTTGAGTCGATGGGTTTGGACCAGCAACAAGCGACTGAAACAACCGATGCAAATTTCAAAAGAGTCCACGATCACTTCCCTGCAAGAAAAGGGTTCACGTTGCGTGTGTGCAGGCTGCGTGGGCCGGTCTGAGAGCGGCGCACTGAATTCCACCCGCACAATAACCTCGTACCGCCGCCTGCAGCTCCCCTGTTGTTCGTTGCCAATCTCATCATTACCCTCGATTGTTTTGGCTACAAAGCCAGCCCGCCCCTCCCTTTTGTCTCCGCTGACCCAGAGCAAACAGGCGGACAATGAGCAGGTGAGTCGAATGTCAGAGTGTGTGTCGCGCCCCCCCTATCCCCCCTGCCCTTAACTTGCCTTACTTAAAAAAAAAAGAAAAAAGCAAGACTTTCTATCGAGTACCGAGCCGTGTATGTTTATTACGCCGCGCTGTCGTTTTGGATTATTCAAAGAAGGAACTGTAGGCAAGCTCTACAGCAGCAAAACAATTCAAACTTGATCAAACAATTTGCATGTCTTCCACAGCTTCACAAAAACACCACATTACTGTCCCAGAGCAGCTGTGGGAAGGGAGGAGTGACAGGCAGGTTCATTAGATAGACCTCACGTTTAACCTGCGGCGAAAAGGGACGTGAGCAAACAGTTTTGCTGCAATGTTACTGCTACCTGTGAAAAATCTGTGAAAAAAAGTATGCGTGAAGAGTTGATAACACAATCTACGCACTGCTTCTTCAGAAACTCACTAATCCGGTAACATGTTGAACCTCGTTTGTCTAATCTGGATACAAACTGGAGTATAAACAATGATGTGCCATTGTACGGGGGATTAGGGGCTGATTCTAAGCCAACCAGCTGCTGGCACCAGCTACATGAGTGCTATTTACTCTTCTGATTCGCCACAAAAAAAGGTTAAGGAGTATTTCCCCAAAAGGTCGACTCATCTAAGATGTATTTGTAAATGGGATAAAGAAAGGGTAAGAAAAAGGAAACAAACAACAGGTTCCAATCCTGCTTCCGATCGGATCGGCGCGTCGCTGCGCCCACTGACCTGCTCTCGCAGCCGCTCCTGGTGGCCCATGATGGCCGAGGCGTGATGGGGGTACTTCTGCTTCAGGTGCTCCAGGAAGGCCTCCCGCTTCTTGTCCATGTCCGGCGGCTGCATGGCCAGGATCTCCCGGGAGCCGCGGGCTCCCCCCAACGTGTGCCTGCGAGGGACAGTGCGGCTGCCTTTGGCGTCCCCTCTGGACGTCCCATTCGGGGAGGCCTGTCTGCGACCGACGTGCTGCGTGTCCTCCGGGGAGGTCACCTTCAGGTTGCTTTTGGTTTGCTCTGAGGGGGGGGGGGGGACAGAGAGGCAAAGGGGTTCGGGACGGATGTGCTGGAGTGATTCATTGTCGATAGGGTCACGGAGAGGACTTTTGTCTCAATGGAAACGGTCCAGGAAGCTCTTCAGAGTCCAAAAAACACGCCCCATGTTAATGGCCTCTCAGATAAACATATGCCGTTGACCTAGTTCATCATATATTCATGCTGTCGCACGTCGGATATAAAATACACAACTTAATCTGACAGACAGGATATCGCTGATGGAGACAGTGAATTGAAGCAGATGGTGCGACTTCCTTCCTTAATACAAAAGCCAAGGGAACTCAAAACCATGTCCAGAGCAGATGTTTAAGCATCCAGACATTGACGTTGATCTATGAATTAAAAAAATACTAAATGTAATGGTCTTTTGTTACCTTTTCAGAAGACCCGACCTTTTTCTTAAACTGCAAATGTTTCTACTAACGTACTTAATGCTAAGGTGTTGGAGATGGGCAAAATGAATACATCATTGTGACACCTTTACTGTGAGATTCTGCGAGAGGAGAGGAGAAGTGAAGTGAAGATAAGAGACGAAATACAAAGGGAGAATGGACGGAAGAGTGTGTACCATTGAAAATTAAAAGCAACCATTGAAGTTGGTTAACTCAAGTGTATTTTGTCTTGTTTCTTTTGCAGGAACGTATTGGGACTGAGAGGTGGTTAACGTATACTTTTGGTCTTTGAGTCAACACTTGCAGATCTCATGTTGGGGGGGAAAAAATCCTTTTCAGGGTGAACACAACATCAGATTTGGTTGTGGTGCGTCACGATTAAGTCCGGTCAACAGAGGATCAGACCCCAAACCCCCCCACAGACCCACCACACCACTCGAGTTCAGAGCCGCAGCGGTCTCACGTACTTCCACGCCTATTTTTAACTCCCACAAAGTTCCCCCACTGCTAACCGAACAGACTCAAACCTCTGAAGGATCAGAACGCGGATGTCAGAAAAAGCTCATTACCTTCCCCAAGTGAACAATCTCTGTCTTCATCTGCTACGTCCCCCTCCATTGCACTTTGGGACCAACGCACACAGCCACGGGGGGGGGGGGGGGGAGCGGCGGGACCAGGACAACCCGCTAACTCGCTCGCTCAAGAGATTCCAGACGCAGCTCACGTGGGACAAAAGGGGGGCTTGAGATAGGCCCCGCCCCCACGGGCCCAGGATAGACTGCTGGGAGGGGGGGGGGGGGGCAGGAAGGGGGGGGGGGGGGGATTTGGAAAAGTCAACCGCATTCCAGCGCGACTAGCCCCCTCGCCCTCCAGCTGAGAGCTCCTCCGCTTCCACGCTATGTGGCCACAGGCCGAAGGGAGACTGCGAAAGACGCTCCAGACAGGTGTCAGTCAAACTGTCTGACAAAAAAATGTGAATAGATACACGCGCACACACATATTCATCCCGTCGGTTCTTTGTTTGCGAGCTGCCTCTCGCTTAAAAGCCCTCGGTCCCCGCAGAGGGAACCGCCGCCGCCGCAGACGCGAGCGAGCATCCAAATGTGTCATAACCTACTTCTGAACCACATCCAAACTGCTCCCAGCTGACGCCAGGCCCGAGTTATCTGATCAACACGCGGCGTTGTTTCCAATTAGGACTTGTTTGTTGCTCCTCTTGCGGTTTGTCAAAAGCAACACTGTCCTATTTGCCGGCTGACAGTCAACAAACATGCTCGACCGGCTGGAGCCGATGTACATATATATGTTTGTGTAAAAGAGGATGTGGTGGATCCGAACTCTGCGTCTGACCACTGCTTCACATGAAAGTGACCTGATCTAAATGTGCGAGAAGAAGGCGCAAAAAAAAAAAAAAAATGGCACCGCGTCGGAGGGGAACGTGAGGGGGGATCAACGGCCTAGTTTGTGGGCCGTGTAATTGAGAGCGGCGGGGTGAGCGCATGAAGAAACACAATGCAGCAGCTGACGGGTGATGTCAAACATATGGAGACAGGTCTGCCCAGTCTGCTCAGACACTCCAGAGCCCCAAAAAGGCAGACGGCTAACAGGCCAATCATGTCATTATACTCTGACACACGAGTTAACGTCATGCTTTGCTAACACTCTTTGGATATTTACCCGCGATGCTAGTCTGATTCCATGAAAATGTTCGGTGAGAGGAGGGGGGGGGATTTTCTTTTTTTCCCCTCGCACAGGCTTCGCCTCAAGTCTCCTCGTCTACTTGAGCATACATTAGTAATTTCCTTCGTTTCCCCTGAAGTATTATGCAACAGCACCCAGACAACAGGCTCGAATATGTTCGGCTATGTGAGCAGATGGCGAGAGCAGCAGCCATTGTGAAAAAAGAAATGGCAACGCAACCTTTTTGATATAGATTTGCTGCTTTGAGCAATTATGCTAAATATAATCCACAAAGGTACCTAACCCTAAAAGAAGGTTTGGTGTTTGAACATTCACATGAAATATTCAATCGCCTCTGGCCAAACCCCCTTCAGGCGTAATCAAAGCAGCTCCTCCAAAAACCCGAACAACCACACCGTGTGGTCTCGGGCCACCTGCCTCGGTGAGCGTCCACTGCCGGCCTTACGGGCCGAAAGCACGAAGTCCGTCTCGCGGCCTTTCCGGCAGCTTAAGAATGTCGCCCTCTCTCTCTCTCTCACAGCTGCCAGTGGCGGGTGAGTGATGGCCCCCCCCCCCCCCCCCCCCCCCCGTCGTCCCCCCTCTCGGTTGAAAGACAACGTGAGACACTTGGCCAGGAGCACCCAGGTGTTACGAGGAGCGGGGGTTGGGGGACCTCCTGGTGTTTGCAGTTACTTTGCTGGTTGTCACTTCTTCATGGAGGAATGTACCCCCCCCCGCGCTCTCCCACTCGCCCCTTCTATTACTGTCTCATAACTATGCAGTTGGATACAAAGCCCCGCTGTGTGCAATAAAAGCAGGGCTCGCACAGCGATACCCTGAAGCCATGAATAGCGCCACACATAGCGGCGCTGGTCCGCTGCGGAGTATCCGACAGGGTTTTTATTATGCGGACGCTATCGGTGTATCACATGATCTCTTCATGTGGAAACTGAGCCTTGTGAACCAAGTTAAATGGGATACGAATACAAGTTTAATAAGTCAAGTCATTTGGACTGAGATTCGTTTGAAAAACATTGCCAGTGGGCTGAAATAATAATGACCCATTAAAATAATTATAGTGTTTAACCGGGTCCTCGCTTTGGTCCAGACTGTAATACCGTCAATGAAATCTTGACAGCTGGTGGGAGTTTTCATTCACTTCAAATAAAAGTATTTAGTGACGCTGATTATGTAACCATGTAAGCTTTTTCTTAAATCTAAATGACCTCATGTTAGCATGCAAATAATAGCTAATAAATCTAATATGTATAAGTTGGAAAAACATCTTGAACCTAGTTGTTTAACAAAGTGTAATAATCGTATTTCATTCATTTGCTTTAAATGTAACGACGGCTTGTGAGAGACGTGTTCTGTTTAAGAATCCACCTGATTCCGGGCCCTTCGACTCTCCCGTTACTCTCTTCCGCCCACAGTCAGCGCTGCACGCCAACCCCGCCGGGCTGCAGGCGGAGGCCGGCGTGTGGGAGCTGGTGGACGCGACCCGCTCGCAGAAAAAAGACGCCGGTTTGTCCACCGGCCTGTCGCCCATCGCCGATGTGACGGATGAGCTCTCTCCTCCTGCAGGTAACTGACTCCGGAGTTTGCGAATGCCCCCGCAATGCAGACTGGCCACATTTTTCAGATAAAATTCTCACACACACACACACATACACAGACTGATGCAATCAACACTCGAACACAGCGAATATATCTCACTTCCGATCTGGGTCTCGGTCGTGCTCTTTGCGCGTTCCAGTCATAAAAACGACAATTTTCAGGGATGTCAACACATGAAAAACACACCACATGTGTGAAGGTGATTAATAACAAAGGGGAAAGGGGAACTGGAGCCTTTAGCTGGGAGGGATTTCATTTATAGTTTTGCCTACGGCTCGCTGCCAAAGGAGAAATGTTTGCATATGAAATCCACCAATCAGAGGAACATTATGAATGGGATGACCTTTAACCCCAAGTCCTTCCCTCCTGAAGGCTGTGGATCACTGCTTCTTTTGTTTTGATTTTTGGGAGGTTGATTATATGAGTTTCCAGGTCACAATGTCACGATTCCTGGAGGGCAGCAGGCTGTTTTCTTCTTCATGATGTATTAGCACAGAACTGGCCTTAATGAATTCAATATGGTTTTCAAACAATTTAGTATTTCTTCCCTGAACGTTTTTCTTTTCCATTATTATACATTTTAAAACCTTTTAAACAAAAACACCCACTCCCAGACATTTCTTTGCGATGGAACCACATCCTTCTCCTCTTCCTGTGTTTACTTGACGTGTTGATTCAAGATTGGAATCCACATTCGCGCATGTGAGACCACGAGAGCGTTCACCCGTCTTACACACAGTTTGAAGCAGACAGACGAAATCTCTTTAAAAGCCAAGATTCCAATCCAGAAGTTTTGAAACTCATTCGACTGCTCAGCACATTGTATTGTCCTTATCTTTGAATCTCTCCTCCTCATTCACCGTCTACATACAGTAAGAATGTGTCGACCCGTGCAGCCAGATACGCGGGCCTGTTCAGACTTTCAGCGCTGGTGAAACCTTATAAACCAGAGAGGGCTGCCAACCCCGACAGGCGGCCCGGCAAAAAATATGAGCTGCAAAAATGTGGTCCGGCGCGCGAGTACGGGTGGCGCCGATTGGAATAGTACCAGCGGTGGGGTGAGCAGAAGGGATGTCAAAACAGCTACGGAACAGCGGAGAATTTGACCACCTAACATTGCAAAATAAAGGTTTAAATACAATAAGGTGTTACGGGGGGACTCCTAGCGCGTTGCGTTGGGGGGGGGGGGTTGCTTTAAGACTTGTAGATCTTTAACAAGAGCGGAGAGTCCAACAACGTGGATAAAGTCCGACTCAGGAGCGGCTTGAAAATGTTATTCACAAGACTGCAAGTCAACCATTTCGCCCCGGCCTCCCTCATCCTGCTGTTATTTCTCCCCAGGTTTTTCTGTAAAAACCAGCTAAAGCGAGCTGAGAGGAGCCAGTGGCCTAGTGGGCCTGTTATTGGCGCGCTTCACCCATCAGCACAAACGCGGCTTCTTTCTACCCTCCCCTTACCCCACCCGCTGACGCACACGGGCCCGCGATCGATCCGAATCAACTCGCCTCCTCTGCTCTGACAGCAACTGTATTTTTGGGAGGCACTGCATTTTCATCACACCAGGGGGCGCTGTTGAAGATGCACCAGGGCACGATGGGGAGACGTCAGTGGGGATTTGAGCGTGTGCGTGTGCTGGAAAGAGTTTGTTTGGCGTGCGTCCTCAGTCCTGCACAGGGAAGTAAGCTCTAGTACATTTCCTTTGCCATTTATTAACTGAGTCACTGAGTGCTGCTTAATGAACCTGTGAGTTTGTTTGTGTGTCTCCGTGTGCATTTAGGTGGGTGTGTATGCGCATGCACACAAGCGCACACGTGTTTGCCAGTAAACCCCAGCAGTGTGCACACCTCATTAACTTGTGGCTGAAGCAGGTGTAAGTCAAACTAACCACCGGGTCCGGATGTCTGCCGGTCTCCCCTGACAACCGTCTCTGGGCCAACAGTGAGGCGTCCTGAAGGGGAGGTATAAATTGCACCTGGGAAGAGGACTTCCTCTTGTAAGACAATCCTATTTTTCGTCACCCACACAGGCAATTCATATAATATAATCTATGTATATCAAATAATAAATGAGAATGACATAAAATGTTATGCATATATATCAGTCATCTCGTCTGCTTGAGTGGCGATAAAATCTTTTTACTCCCTCCAGAATGTCATCGGCCTGTCGATGAAACCCAGCCTGGCTGGGTAGATCTAACTAAAGGTTTTTCCTTTTTACTTTTTAGCCCGAAGCTGCACGGGACTCGGGCCATGTGATGGTATTTCATCACATCTGCTCACATCAGCCAGCAGAATGTTACCTGTCAGAATTTTGCCAAAGGGAACTGCATGAAGTGAGAAAAAAACGGCTCAGGCCTCTCGTACTGTGTGCCGGTTGATAAGATATCTCCTCTCTGTTTTGGCAAGTTTTCTCTGTCAACAAATTCTAAGAAAGTGCACACAGCGAAAAGTGTCCTTGCGATATCGACATGCATGCAAAACACACACACAAACACACACACACACACACACACAGGTACATAAATGCAAGCACCTAAAGTGTGCCTAAAGGGGATTTAAGATATGGCTTACTTTGCACAAACCAACTTTAAATACTAAGCGAGGCTCTGCACTTCTTCACAGTCCAAAGCAAATTGAAGGAACTTAAGTGCCTTTTTGCCGAAAGCGAGCGAACTATGCGCCCGGCCTTCGCATGCCTTTCAATATGCTCGCTCTCTCACAACTTTACTAAAAAAGTGACAGCGGCGCAAATCGACTCTCTTCATCATGACGAGCAGCTTAGGTCCAAGTCAACGTTTAGGACATTAGCCTTGAGGATAAAGCCGTACGACGTTTGTCCTGTTGTTGGCGGTTTCGTGTGCGTCGGAGGGCGGGTGAATCAGAGTGTAAGGTCCTGCCTTAGTGCCGTTTGGAGCTGACATGTGATGAAGGTGGTGGAGTGATGTGAAATAGGCCCTTTCCAGGGGGAGCCACTGAGGGTCCTGGGAACACTAGTTCCTCTGTCCCAGTTTTTGGTCGGTGAAACCTGCTGTAGGCTTTCCGTGCGTCTACGGCCGGGTGTCCCGGTGTGGGTGTCTGTGTGCGAGTTGTGAGTCAGTGGGTGGGATGCATCCGAGCTTGCGGCTCTGTGAAGCAGAAGGGAATGGAGGGGTTTTGAATATGTAACCCGATGTAATTAAAAAAGAGGGAGAACATTCATGCATAGGCTGCAATGGTGAAGGTACAGAGAATTGGGAGTGTTGAAGAACTACAGTCACTTAAAAACACAAAAATAGTGTGTGCAATATCAAGAACTGTAACAGGATGTGAACTTAGAAGAATCGCAAGAGGCAGGAGATCAAGATGATGGAAAGAAAGCAGAGAAATCCCCAGCGTTTTTACAGTGTGGTGGCAGCCACGGACATGTTGCCACTTTCCCACGGCAGAGGAGGGAAAAAAGTATGTGACTGCAAGTTTAATAGCTTCACCACAGCGGGGCCGTGATGCACAGACGGGCCACGGGTGCTTGGGTGGTGTGTGGGCACAATCCTAACCGCACAATGCCAGTGATTGATTTTGCTTAGTGCACATGAAATAGGTAGCCGGCATCGCATTGCCTCCAAGTGTTATTGGCCTCTGCACTGTAATCAACTCCTCGTCTCTGCAGCACAGCAGGCGGATATAAAGGGACAACAGGAAAGGCCCACATTGGGAGTCGTTATGACGGACAAGTCGCACCTTTAATGCCGATTTAATCGATTTCGATCAGGTGACTACGCCTAATGTTGCAGAAGGCACTCAGAGTGAAAAGGCCTCAGAGAACGAGCATGGACGTGATATGGGCAGAGCAATATGTTAGAAAATACAGGTTAAAAATGTTAAAAACCTAAATCCAAACATGCAGAATATAGTGGCACAACCTTCTTGGCTTAGAACTGATGCCCCACACGGTAAAAAAGGAAGTAGTTTATTCACGTGGACAGGCACAAGACAGTTCCTTCAAGTGTTATTAAGCTAATTAAATGCTAATTCCCTTGAGGCTATATTTAAATTAATCTGTGCTCTCTGGCAGAGGAAGGAACAGGTCTGAAATATATTTGTTGAAACACACAAGCCTAAAAATAGCCACGGGGACAAAGCACAGGCTCTACGATTAGAGGAGGAAAACACATTTCCAGACATCATGCTATGTCAGCCGAAGGAGCCAATACCGGCCTCAAGTTCTCCGATTGGTTAGCAGTGACTTCATCCCCGGGGCCGTTCCCCCCCCCGCTTCCCGCCCGACGATGTCATCAGTGCTGAAGCATCTGAGTGATGTAATGCAGGGAGGTAGTCGAGCAGCACCCCTATTTTCTTCCCCTTTCCTTCCTCTCGGCTCCCCATCCTGTTCCTTCTTTCCCCATTCCTCTCTGCATCTTCATCTTTTCATTAGGCCCTTTTCCGCTCGTCAGCTGCACCCAGATCCTCTCCGCCGCCACCTGTTCGTACTGCGCTCCGAGACGGGGCACGGGGGGGCTTACAGTTAAGCCCGCGGCAAATTAACAGTTCTTAAATGGCTCCTGAAAAGAAAAGGAGATTTGAAAAGGAGGAGAGCATTTACATTTGCTAATCCGGTCCTGTGTCCTGCAGCTGTAATTAAAACGTGGATCAGAGGTGTGTCTAAAAGAAACGAGAACCCAGGTGGGCATGACGTCATTGAGCTCTGGATGCAGAGAGCAAGCGTTACTCTGCAGACTTCGATGTATGGAACGACATGAAAGAGTTTCTGTCACTCTGCATGCTACTTCTGACTCATGTCGCAGATATACAGTACCAGTCAGACGTTTAGACACAGACAAACACACACGAGAATGTGTGTGCGGATTTATTCAGACCATTTCATCTTTTGGCGAGGCTCTCACATCTGCTTTTTAATCACAATTTGTGTGTGTGTGTGTGTGTGTGTGTGTGTGTGTGTGTGTGTGTGTCCTGGGCAAACATCCAGAGCTCAAGCGGATTAGCAAAGGGACTCTACTCTGATCAAAGCAGAGCAGAATTCAGCTCACTGGGACGTACTGTGCAACACATAAACCCCCCCCGCCCCCCACACGGAAATGATGGATGCTGCATCGCCATGCTGTCGACCTGCAGCAACGGTGACGCAGCGAAGACCCTCGAAAAGGAAACGTTTCTTTCCCATCGCGTAGACACATTTTTTGCTCAAAGAAAAAAATAATCTCTCAAGGCGAGACATCAAGAGAACTGACACTCAAACTAAGTGCTGTCATCAAGGGTGAAGTATGCAGCTGCTGCATAGAAGCTGCACTGATTAATGGTCCAAAGTGCGCTGGTGGTGTTTCTGGAGAAACACAGAGCATGTCATTTCTGCCCAAGACGATTTCGGTGGACGTGACAACTACGCTTTTACTTAGTACCAAACAAATATTTACGTCTACGTGCAACGTGATTTATGGATGTCGGCAGTGAGCCGTTTTAGGGCACGCCTACGTCTTTAAAGAGCTATTTTATGTGAACAAAGAATGAAACGGTATGAGCCATGTGAAAGGAGTCCCTTGTTGTGTTGAATCCACAGCGAGTAATCACTTGACTCCGCAGTTCCCCTGAGCTTCAGTCTCACTGCTCGAAATCGAGCCCGTCTCCAGTGGCAACAGAAACAAAAAGAACCCCGACAAACCTGCTCGGCACAACTAACACCGCACCATCAGGCAGGCAGGCAAAGGTAGCGACTTGACTCCTGCTGGAGTTGTTGGAGACAAAGGTTAACGCGGAATGAATACCGGATTCACATTTGTCAGACGGCCAAAATGCAGATCAAACAGTCTGCGACGAACTTCGCTAAATCAACGTGGATGGTGTCCTTACACCTTAGAGTGGGCATTTGGCAGAACTTCTAACCTGTTGAAAGGAACACATCGATTGAAGATCTGCAGTCAGAACCCCAATTTCTAGGGTTTCACCTACATCTATCTACACAAAAAAAACTCCCTTCATTGGTCCCCTGATACCGAGTAAGAGATGCATTATGGATGCAGTTCCAGTAACCTCGGATGGAGGCAGTGACTGTAATTAATTCATTCTCTACAGTACTCCATCAAACTGTCTGAGCTTGACTGAGAGACCAAATGGGACGTGTCTGAGTCTAATAATATAAGGCCCGTCTCCACCGACGCCGGGATCCGTCCGCCTGAGCAGAAAACCGACTCGCAGGAATCTCTTAACAGAGGCTAATATGAATTGATGTCTTAATACACGCACATTCCTCCCGGCCGCGACACATTTCAAGGCGGCCGCGCGTGCTGACAGGCCATTGTCCACACGGCGAGATGGTTATTTGGCGTACGTCTCTGTGGCGAACCGCCGCCGTTCAGCTGAAATGAAGCGGGCCGTTGCTTTGTTGCCGCCGGCGGAGGATACGCACTCTGGTGGAAAGGGAAAAAAAAAACCTGACGGGAAGGAAACCTCGAAAAAAAAAGGGCGAGGAAGGGCACATGGGAGCGAGCTGTGTGTGTCGCCGTTGCTGCCATTGGGAAAACGAAGGGAAACGCTCAGAGCTTGGTGGAATTCTCTGTAGCATTGAGTTTTAAGGGAGAAACAGAAGGTCAGTCAGATCGCGGGGGAATTTAAACTCTAAGCAAACCAATAACTAACCGTAGTTTTCCCCTTTTTGTGGGAATGTAACGACAGATGGTAAACCTTACGGCTGCCCCATAATATGGTTATTATCTGAAACGACGAGGTTTAAAAAAAACGAATGCTGTGAAAGAGCTTTTGAGCTCGACCCCGTCACTACTTGGCAGGCTTAAAGGTAAAATACCGTTAAATGCCTACTATGATTTTCACGTGGAGAGACTGCTGAAATATTAGTCAAATATTTGCACTTTTATTAACGCTGGCTGCACCACTGAAACTCATTCAGTGTACTGAGGTGAAGAAGAAAGGTAAAATACTGACTACAATATTGAAAACGTCAGGTTTTACAAGAGGACTTTCATAAACGGGAGCCTGCGGAGGAACAGGAGTGCAGTCTGGAGCGGAACATCTACGTGTGAAAATATAAATACAGAATATCCATTTTTTTAACCAACTGAAAATATTATTCTTCCAAAACCAATGAAACAACAAACAGTAACCTGGTAGTAGAAAGGAAGTGTGGCCAAAGACCATTGTTATGAATAGAAACTGTTCAGGAACAGATACGTGGGAATGTTCCTTCATTATGATGAGCTTGGGAACTGAGGTTTATTTTCAGATCCAACATATGCCGTCCTGGCGCCTTCAATACAAACAAGCGCAGCAACAAGTTGTTCACAACCCAGGTTCTATTTACTCGCCAGTAGCGTTGCAGCCTGAAAACCAAACGCCGTGCGCATCTCATGGGACGAAATCCTTTACCGACTGCAGAGCGACTGCAGAGTGTGGAAGCGCCTCGCCAGTATAATCCACCCCTCCGTGAATAAGGAATAAACAGATTCCGTACGCGGTTGCAAATAGTCGTGGAACTTCTCTTCTAAGGCCTCTTTCCATTTTTTTTTTTTTTAAATGGTCTTGTGTATCTATCAGACGCAGCAGGAAGGGCAGGTTTCCTTAAACTGCCAACTGCACGGCTCAGAGAACAGCTCGGCTTGGCGAAAAAAAAACACCCTGTGTGTCACAGGCTTTACGGGAATATTTTCAGCGGTGGGACTTTTTGTAATCTCAACTGTGGCTAATTGAGAGTGCGAGTTTGTCAGACAGACGGGGTGATTAGAACGTCGCGGCCATTTTGGTCAAAGGGGAACATAAAAGAAATGACATCGAAGGAAAAAAACGGGGCAAGCGGCCGCAGGTTGTTTAACGTCCGTATTAATCGGGATTAGGCCGCTTTAAGATCCAAATGAGGACTTTTGTTAATTAACAACGCTTTACGGGGACAGAAACCTTCAGTGAGCATGACCTCACCAAATAAGGACATTTGTAGATGACACAAATGTGCATGCACGTTCGCTGCACTTCATCCTTCCCTCGGATTGTCCTCCCGTTGTTCACTCCTCTTTCATTTTGCCTCGTGATCTCTAGAGAGGTGCTTGAAGACGGATGGGCCCAAAACATGTGTCCACACAGCACGCCTGTCCCTGGACAAAGCAGCAGCCCCCGCTACGGGATTGTGTGTTGTGGGAGGCACCGGGTCGAAGCAAATGCCTAAAAGGAGTGGACGGACGGGAGATGTTTACACTGGAGGGGGACGGGGGGGGACGAGGGGGGGGGGTTAATAAGCGACTGAAGAGTGTGTCTGTGCCTGTGGGTGGGGAACATTTGTCTTGCGCCTGCCCCCCCCCCCCCCCCCCCCCCACTTCTCATCAACACCAGAGTGACAGAAGAGACGGTCAAAGAGGCGACTGCGCTGGATAGGCGCTGAAGGGTACGAAACCGTTGAGTGCCGAGAGGGAGGGAAGAGTGAAGAAGACGAAAAGTGTTGCCTTTTTACGAGAATGAAGATCAAATAAAAAAAAAAAACTAATAAAACCTGCGTAAAGTTTCCTTCCTGTGGGGTCCACCCACGTTTTGGGGGGTTGATCTAAGGTGACATGTGGCAGAGAGGCGTACAGAAAGGAAGTAAAAAAAAAAAAATCAAATGTCATGTCTTGGCAAAATTTCCGTTGGCTCCGGCAGCAACGTCACGACAGGGAGCGTGATTCTCCTCTGTGGATTATCCCTGTCGCAGCAAAGCCGACAGCATCCACCGCAGCAAAGGCTGAGGTCTCGCATAAGCCTCTAACCACAACAAAAGGAAGACAACACCGGGGGAAACACATTTGAAATATCGCTGCCTCCTTCAGAACTCTGCAGGAGTTTGTGTTGTTGTTGTTTTTTGGAGCTGAACTCTTTTTTTTCTGCTCGATATTTCTTTTAACAGCTGAAAAAGATTCATTTTCATTTGGACCAAATTGTGAATATCAAATAAAAAAGGGCACACGGGCAATGAGTGTCTGAGGGTAATTGATCATTATTATTTGAACTATGAATGACTAATTGCCCAATTAAATCATGCTCTACTGGTCTGTACAGCATGGAAGTGTTGACATCAGCAGCTGGTTTAAAAGTAATTTGACTTTTAATTCCAAGAGAAATGTAAACGCTGTGTGTGTGTGTGTGTGTGTGTGTGTGTGTGTGTGTGTGTGTGTGATGAAAGCGGCTTATCTGATTTTAAAAGTGGCCAAATACCTGAAGGCACTATAGGTTTGCAGAAATACAAGAGGGCCTGTTACACAGCATATGATTTAGCTCAAAATCAGGTCAGTGCACAACAACCAGAAGTCAATTAATACTACTGAGATGGTATCCAACTAAACACTGCAATCATCCCCACCTCTATTAGACTCTGATTGTTTTGCCCGCGAGGACAGTTTCAGGTCCGAGCTGCTGAGACGACAGGAAAACTTGATGGAGGTTGAGATCCGGTTTTCGCAGCTTATTGAGAACTAAATGCGCCCTAGGAAAATCTAGCTATGACGCGACCACATGGAGGAAGTCCAGGCTTATATAAAACTGAAAAGAAACTTTCAGAGGGTCAGTTCATCAAACAACTTCTTTAATGACGCATAAAGATGAGCATCAATAGCATTATGTTTCTTTACCGGTCTTTCTCACTTGCTTTATCTATTTATTTGTATGTCCCGTGGCAGCCGTCAAACTCCACAGCCGCAGATTTACGTCAGTTAATGCACACGGCCCAGCTCAGCGCTCAGATCCAGACGCGACACGAGCGAACCGAACCCGACGATATCAGACCGACGTATATGCATTTGGTGGGGAGCAAGTGTCGTGAAGGGTGAGGGTGGGGGGATAAACGCGCAACGCTCGTTTGTCTTTCTGAGGAGACATTCCTTTCCGACCGGTTTCGCCGTCCCCTCCGGCACAGGAGCTGCAGTTGACGTGCTGAAAGATACACAAAAACATCCCACCCAGCTACGAACGGCCGACTCGTCAAACGTGGGATTACGAAATCTTTACGCGCTCCTCTGGGATTGGCGGGTTTATTTCGTCTGTTGAGCCATGCTTAAAATGGGGGGAGAGGAGGAGAGGGGGGGGGCGTTTGGGTCTGTGACGATGTGTTTATGTGTCACCATTTAGCTAAGGTGCTCCAAAAAAAAAAAAATGAATAGCTGGCAATTTTAATAGTGGTTTAAAAGTGACATTTTAAACTAGAATTTCGTGCTTGGAGAGGCCCCTCTTTTCCAGAAGTAAATCTCCTCGACAGTGGAAAAAGTTCCAGCGGTGCTGGAGAGCCCCGAGACTGGAAAATGAGCTTGTTAAGGGGAGTAGGGCGGGGGGGGGGGGGAAACAATGCTTAAAATGACATTTTATTTGCAGTTAGGCGTAGACATAACTTACAGTTAAAAAGAGACCATCAATCAAGCGACCTGCATGTGAGTTGGGCCGTCGCACCGACGTTGGTGTTCACTTTGAGCATGGCGGGTCATTTAACAATCCATTTAATCCTGAGAGCAAACAGCACCGAGCGTGGCCATCCGACATCCGCTACTCTCACCTACAAATGTCCCTCCTCTCTGTGATCGGGAAAAAAAAGGTGAAAGGAGATTTATAAAAAGGGCTTTTGAGCAGCGGTGGAATGGCTCGTGTCAGGATGATTTTGTGAGAGTGACTGTGATGTTTTCGAGTTCTGCATCTCATGGTCTGACCCTCACCACTCGACTCCCTCATTAGCTTAATTAGACACAGCCACACACACACACACACTGGATGGCCCCTTTTTTTGCTTCACACACTGAATGGCTGGCTGCAGTTCAAGCCTCACAAAAACAGCTCTGCAAAAAACAGCTCTGCAAAAACAAGCGGCTTTCAGAGGCAGTGGAAACCATCAGCACGCACAAATTAACAACACTGCGCTGCGCGTGCCATTCCACGATCTAAGATGACATCTGGTGCAAATGGTAACAACGAGCCACTCTTCACACTCACGCAAACACTTTTTGCTCCACAACACATCAGTTGGAATCCACAGAGCAGAAAATGGGTGTCGTTCGTCGTTAGTCGTCGTCGTCGTGGTGTCGCCTATAGAGCTTCTTTGCGTGCGAGATGCGACCACTCACCTTTTCTTTTTCGGCTTCGATTCAGTCCCGATGGATGAAGCCCAGAGTCTGTGACACGACCCAACTGACGCGGTCCCAAACTTTTTGCTCTCTCCCGGCAGATCTGCACACCTCCCTTTACTCCCCCTCCCTCCCTCCCTCACTCGCTCGCTCACTCACTGCCTCTCCCCTCTCTGTCCCTCTCGCGCTTACTTCAGCACTTCCTGGGTTGTTGTTTATGCTCCAATCAGGCCATCCAAGAAACAGCCCCTCTCCCCCCTCCTCCTCTCCTTCAGCCATTGTTAAGCGGGGGTTTTGTCACATGTAGATGACTGTGGTTGTGTGTGGGTGGGTGGGTGGGTGTTCCCCCTCTCGACCAAGGGGGGAACCTCTCGAAAGTCACCCAAAGTCTCAAGAAGAGCGGGCAAACTACGAGCTGGAGATGGAGAACGAGAGCTGAAGGCTGGGGGGGCTGAAGAGAATCACGGGGAGGGGGCTTCCTACAGAGATGCCCCTTTTTTCTGGCATGCAGAAAAGGGGTTGGGGGGGGTGGAAAGGACGGGTCTGCAACTTTCACTCCAAAATCCAACAGCTTGTTGTCACAAACCGGGCTCAGCCCACCATTGCCCCCCCCGGAGAGCCCCAGAGCTCCGTCTCTCCCCCCCACCCCCCCGGCCTTTCCCCTTTGCCTCTACTTCACACATTCAGTGAGCTGCGAGCCACAGGCGGGCCAGCTCGCCCCCGGCTTTTGGGTGGAATTAAAAAAAAAAGGTGGAGGTGTGATGCTGGGAAGGAAGGTCGAAAGGTGGCGCGTAGGAGGAGGCAGGTTGACTGCAGCACACTGAGCTTTTGTTGGTGTTGTTAACAGAAATTCGGAGCAGGCCGAAGTCATTTCAGGTGGTTATAACCCGAAACGTGTGTCTTTACGTTCAAGATTAATGAGGTTTATTATCAAAATTACTTTGAATAATCCGGACATTTCAGACAAAGTTGTCAAATTTAAAAAAAAACTCTGATGTGTACATTTGGGTCCCTCTCAGTCCCGTCTGATCACCTACATAACAAGCTTGGGCTGACTTATTTTTAGAGACAACACCACGTCCAAAGAGCTCAACCAATCAACGTATATTACACAT
Organism: Apeltes quadracus; assembly: GCA_021346845.1. NCBI lineage: Eukaryota > Metazoa > Chordata > Actinopteri > Perciformes > Gasterosteidae > Apeltes > Apeltes quadracus. Next base: position 10,582,409 of record CM037914.1, read on the forward strand.
GATTGTCCTCCCGTAAACGGCCTTCTGCTCTGAATGTGATTCGTTCAGTCAGCCACTCGGGCAGATCGGGGCGCCTGCGTGCCAGCCCGGGCTCAGGAAACATTCATCTTCTTGTTTAGTCTGGGCACCATGTGTCGGGAGCTGGGAGGTCGCTCTCTCCTCCGCAGACCCCCTCCTCTCGTGCACACAAGCACGGGGGGAAAAAAAACAAAAAAAACCCACACTGACAGACACGATACGGACATTCGTACACTGTGGTTCATTGTCTGGGAGCTCAGACACACACACACACAAAAAAAAAAAAAAAAAAGCGGCAGCCGCTACGAAGCTGCACTGCACGGAGGAAAAGCGAAAAACGGACACTCCCTGTGTGGCTCAGGTGTGTCGGCGCGGAGGCTTAAATCGCATTATGAAGAAGAGAAAAGAGATGTTGACTCAGAGCAAAGAGTCCTTTATGAAGGAGGTGGAGGGAATGTACACTGTGCAACATTTGTGCAGTTGCATGTGCTGCATGTGCTCGTGAACGCTATTCGGGAGCGGAAATGCTTTGACATCACTTTCTTACTGCGTGAACACTATAAACAGGGCGCACTTTGAATAATCCCGTAGTGCTAAATCCCTCCGTTGCTGAAAAGAGACCCAGACAGAAATGAGAGAGGAGAGACAGAACGAATGAAAGCATTTTGGGGGGGGAGTTAACGGTGAGGAAGCAGGTGGGGATTACACAGTGACGCTATTCAGTTTGGAGCCTCCGCCTGTCGGCTACGGAGGATCCGGTTGAATGGAGGCTGCGCGCGCCTGGGAGGACTCTATTTCACCTGAGTTTAAAAAAAAGATTGAAAAAAAATGAAATGACAGGCAGTTCGCTTTCAGGGATACAAACGTCAAAAGCCGCGTTCAGCATTAACAGCAATATGTGAGACGGAGATAAGTACATGTGCATCGATACACTTGTTAACGTGATGCATCTTTACTCGTACGTAAACAGTTATTGAATATTCGATACACTTTAACAACGCGTCCCCTTTGTGTGTCGTAAGCGTCGATCATAAAGGTTTAGGAGCCCGCGGTATTTGCTGAGTTTTTGGTTTCCAGACGTGATGTAGAGTGCAGAGAAAAAGAGGCGCCGAAGGCCTCGGCTGCATCCCACCCAGATCCCACTTCCCCCTGATGGAGACAACTGACCTGTTCGTACATTTAGCAATCAAATCATCCAAAGCTCGACGCACGACGCATCCGCTGGTCTAGATCGCCGAGTCAGCATCAAACACACCCAAAGCGCACAAAGATCAATGTTACTTAAGTGCCCGAGTTGATCACTTCATCCGAGGCATTTTTTACCCGGCGCAAACGCATCGGGCTGTCCGAAAGGCCGCACCCAAAATGCCCGTGACTCGGCGTGGCAGCTCGGCGAATGCGCCTGCCGCTCCGGATTCACGCGTGGGAGAAAAGCCGAACAGCTGCTAATGAAATAACTCAATAAACAGCCCGACGTAACGAGAGCGGGAAGTGAGAGGTGTGAGATCGGACGCGGGCCGGAGAAGCGAAAGTGGCACTATGAGGCCATGTCGGATTGCCGCGGCACTGATGGAGAGGAACAGTGAGACATAGACATCAGCTGGGGAAGGTGGGGGGGTTGGAGGGGGTCACATGACAGTGCGTCTCTGGTCTGCTCTGTTCTTCGTCTCTCCGTAGCAGCATCCACGAAGATGTGGCTGGACGGGTTACGTCCTGGAGAGAATGCGAGCGTGTCCCTCCGTGGTGAAGACCTCGAATCGGTCCTTCAGGCAGAACGATCTCGCCGATGGAAAGCGTGGAAGACGACGACGGCGGCCCACACTCGGTAAACGAAAGGGTCCAGAGGTCAACAGAGCAGAGTCACCAGAACGCCAGATGCCCAGCCGGCCAGCCGGCGGGCAGAGCAGGCAGCAATGAAGATCAAAAGACGACTTCTTCCCAGATCTCAGGTCTGAATATCAAGGCCGAAGAAAATCCTTGATAAGAACAATCTTAAAGTAAGTGAGAAAAGAGCTTCTGCTGCTCAGCGACAATATCAGAAGCTTTCAGTTACTACGAGAATGTAATTACAGACGGGACAAAGGGACTCATGATGCAGCAATAACCATAACCATGACTTCATACACATTTCTGTTGACTATTAAATCAGCTTTATGGTGTAATACTACGCAGTTATTCTAATTGTATGTGGCTCATGAGTGCACTATATAAAATCACTTATTGTCTTATAATAATACAAAATAATAAATAATGACCATGAAATATTTATCAGATATTCCATGTATTGTAAAAACAAAAGTCCCAATAAGCTTTCCCTATAAGCAAGGCTCTAATGGATTTAGCTGACATTTCTTAGTTCAGCAGGCCCTCAATATCAATAAAGCCTCTTTTATTGCTCCTCCGCAATCATTTCCAACAATCAATAATGAATGTTGCTCATCAAAGTAACTGCCAGCTGTCACATTGTGAACGGTCTCAATCAGACACTTAGCGTTCCCTTCTCCACGTTGCATGGATGTCAGACAGCCTGCCTGCCTGTCAAAAGCTCCCAGCCTCACACAACAACAAACAAATGCGTTATGAAATATGCAGGAAACATTTGGCCCCAATCCCAATTAATATTCCGTCTCCACGGACATAAAGAGAACAAGAGAGAGGCGAGTTAAAGGAAGCATCAGCTTTACTTTCTTATACATACACAGCAGATCATTGAGGAAAGCCGTCTATACATCATACCGCTTTTACACCAAAGGAGTTTGGAGGGTTTCAGAGGCCTTTATATACCTCCAGAATATAAATATGTTTCCATTGTTTCTCTCAGTATCAAAAGTGTAGTAATACGCAATCCTGTTACTTGGTTGATGTGTGTTCCTATCAAGCTCCCACTGTTCCCAAACTGATTAAATATTCGCCCCTTTTCATTTAATTCTTGTTATGAAGCGCAATAAGCGCGGTAGGATTGGAGACTTTGGAGAAAAAAAAAGGGGAAAGAAGGAGAATCTGGAGAAACGACCGCCAGCAGGTTCTCATGTGAGTCACAAGTTTTAGCTGCCTAGCCGGAGAGCGCGCATGTCTTACCGATGACTTCATCGCAAAGCCAAGTCGTATTACTCCCCTGAAGAGAGAGCGAGAAAGTGTGTGTGTGTGTGTGACCGGGGGAGTACATTGGAAATTGCCCAAAAAAGTGACGTCATTTTAATCACAGCGGCCGGGTCAAAAAGAGTCGGCGTCAAATCAACCTGCAGTGCGGGTACCACGGAGAATCAAGTTCAACCTGACATCCTATTAGCTGTACAGCTGGGGGCGCTACACGCCAGGAGCTGTCCAACCCTCCAGCGCGGAGCGGAAGAAAACTCCCCGCGCTTCCACGGACGTCCGAGCCTGAAGCGTGGTCGGCTGTGACTACGCGAGGTCGTCGGAAACCTGCTCACCATCACGAGCTGAGGGGAGGGGGGGGGGGGGGGAGAGATTCCACATGTGGCCAGGAAGTCTGTTTTGTTTCCAGTCAAAAGAAGTACAAAATAGGCCGCAGCAGGCATAAATCTTTTTCTGTATTGTGTAAACAGGCATGTCGGCCTAAAGGCCCACTGAATATTTATATTCGGTTGCTATACGGACCATCAAGGGGCCAAAGAAAGTGTGATTCCAGAAAAAAAGAGGTCTTAAATAAGAACGCGTATGCGTTCTATGGCTTTTTTTTCACCTCCATTTGAAAGGACTCATTGAGCAGCATTCAAGTGGGTCACCGTGATCTTAATGGCTTCTGAGCAGGATGAGGGTGTTCTCTGGATCTGACAATCATTATGTCAACTACGACAGGCCGAGACCTCGTCGAGCGCACGACAATTATATCACAGTGCGCGTCTGTTCTGCCGGCAACGCGGGTACACTTAAAATGACTCAATTATTTTTTTGGATAAGCCACAGTTAGGCTGCCCACACAGTTATTAAGCGGCGGGAGTTAAAGAACAGGCGCCCCGGAGCACGGTGAGGTACACACCGGGCCCCTCATCAGATAAGCATACATCAGGTCTCACTGTAAACAAATGCACTGCAAAAGCTAACATAGCGATAAAGGTAACCACATAGGTAACTACAACTTTGGGTAAACATACTTTTATCATATCTCATTCCACATGGACCTTTATTAAATTTAAGTTGCTATATGAACTGAACACACACACACACACACACACACACACACACACACACACACACACACACACAGATGAACCATAGCCAAAAAACGCCACTGATGCTGCCAAGAAGAAAAAAAGAAGAAAAAAAATCAAAAATATACAGGCAAAGTTTGGTCTGGAACCTTTGCAATTTGCTTGAATTTATCATCTTCATTTGACAGCCACCCACTCTATTCCTCTTCCATGACAGGGGGAGAGAAAGAGGGAGAGAGAGAGAGAGAGAGAGACCTATACATCAGTGAGATTTAATGCTGCCCCATTCTGCTCAGCACTTTTATCACATGGTGTACACCATCAATAATCTTCACGAGCCGCTGTGCCCTGGCTGCAACACAAGGGGGTAATATGCGGCTCCTGCTGGAACCACAGACCCTGAACCCAGGCAGCAGCTTACAGCACATTTTCTAACTGCAACTCTGTCACAACATTTACCGAAAGGACATTTAGAATGAATTAAAGTCATCTGGTTGAAAAGAGAACATTCAACACGCTGCTGCATCAAAGGTCCTTCTCTGATGGACAGACTAAAGGGTTTGTGGTATTATATCTGAAACAGACAACAAGACAAGGCTTACGTCGTTCACCATCATTTACAAATTAAAAGTATAAGCAGTATTGTGAGAGATTATAATAGTCTTCTATGTTTGTCGTTTGTCAAACTGGGTGACTTTCACACCAGAAACTGTATGTTCACAGTCTTCTGTCACTTGTTTGTGTTGGAAGTTTCCAGGCAGTAAAGCACAAAAAAAAAAAGCACAGACGGGAGGAAAATCAAAAAATGGCCATGGTGCATCAGAAATGCATGACGCGTCTATTTTGGGATTTGAAACTAGCATTTACTGAGCAGAGAGTGGAGACATCCTACTCCGACGTGGATATGACACACCAATCTCCCCTCGCACAGTTTAGGGATCAAACGGGGAAGCACCGAGTGCCTTTCCGCTCCTCGACGAAAGATTCAAATAGTCCCTTTTTTTTTTTTGCATTGCTCCAGTTGTTCTTCACCGCAACTATGCACTTGAGAGATGCCGCTTAAAACCTCAATTAATCTCTCGCTGTAATATATCACCGTGCGGCCCGCCGCTTTTATTCCGTTATTTCCTCGGGCTCCAGCCACATCACATGCTGCAGCCATCTGACTCGGTGTTCTGTGGGCAGCAGCTCACCCACGGTGGATCATGTGGTCCCGCTGCTGCACACCAGGCGGGCAGCCCCCTAATCAGAAAAGTGATGCCAACGGAGCCCGATTGAATAGAAGCCGATGTGAAAATCATCCCACAACTCAAATGGATTTTTGGCCTTGGTTAAAAAAAAAAAGAATCGTTGATTTAAATTAGTCCAATTTAGAGTTAAATAGAAGATACGTTACGGCCTGGCTACCTTGTGATCGACAGTAAACTACCACAGAGTTGTCTAGTCTGGTCGTCCAAGGCAATTAGATTAGCTTAGCTTAGCATTAAGACGTAAAACTGGCAAAAACAGCTAACCCTACTGTGTTTTAAGATGTGTCAATAAATGCCTCTCAAGCTTTTAATGTATTCTTCGGTTTATTTGTGTAACGAAAAAGGTTGTCAGACTTGTTTTCCACCAGCTTCCATCTTTAATGCATGCATACATTAAGCAACTTTAGTCAACTCCTGGCTTCAGCCCCACACAAAAACATGAGAGTGGAAGCCATCTTCTCGTCATTGCAAGAAAGTGAATTTGTAAATTTCCCAAAAAGTCAAACTACATCTTGTGTTCTTACATAACCTCGAGTTCCTTTGCGGTCAAAGCTCTCTCCTAGTCTCTTTGCTACATGGACACGATATTATTTTAATAACATCCTCAAAAATTCCTCTGGCAAATGATAACAGATGGGTACCGCTGGCAACGCTAAATATTAATATTAACGTTAATGAAAAATGTTGTCCCCTGAAAGAACATGTCAATGCTAAAGACTAAACACAGCGGGAGACTCAATTTGAACTATTCTGATAAAAGTTTGCTAATTTAGCAGTTTGTACACAGGGCCCACAGCCTTTTTGTGCACATTCACACACACACACACACACACACACATCACGTTTGCCTCAAGGGCAAAAGGGTGTAAGAGGGGAGGAGGAGACATTGATTTCTCTGTCAACTCGTTGAGAGGAAACCCCGAGGGAGGCGTCGCATCCGCTCGCACTACTCGGGTTGGAGGAATTGACCAGACACACACACACACACATTACATGTAATTGAAAAAAAAGTATATTTAGCAGTGAGCCGTCTAGTTTGTCATGCCACATTTGCAGTATTAACTTTGACAACGTTGCTGCGCAATCAAGCAACGCTAACCCCGTATTGGAAAACAAACATGCAAAAGATGTAGACGTGTGGTTTGACTACAAGTGAAAACCTTGGGGACAGAAGTTAGGGCGGGCTTCACACAGAATAAGGCTCCCTTTTTATCCTCGATCTGACACGGAGAGAAAGTCAGCCCTCCTTTGCCGTTTCTCTTTGAGAGACGCGGCGCCTCGGGAACAAGCAAGAAGCAACATTGCCCCGAGGTCCATCCCCAAAAAGAAAGCGCCGCACAGAGGATTTACGACGCACACTCGTGTGTAGTCACATAAACAAAACTCTTTCTTCTTGCTCAGCGGCCCCGTTATTCTCCGTTTATGTTTGAGGGATGAGTCACATTCGCTTATTTTCTAAAAGCACACCCGCGGTCCACGGACATTTATTCACCGACTCTTCTTTCTTCCAATGAGTCATTGGACTTCTCCCGTCATCGACGAGACAAAAGCTGTCTCCAACAGCTGAGAAAACATCACCAGGGAATGACAAAGTTTGGGCATAGTCACTTCCTCACTTAAAAAGCCATCCCTTAACTGACTGAAATCATGAGGAGATGAAGGAATGGGATGATTAATCTGTTAATCTGTGAAGATCTGGTAAACCCTCTCTTCAAACGGCTGAGAACATTTTCTTTTGCTTCATCTCTTTCATATGCAAAGGCGGCATGGAATAATTGTGAGTAAATCCTATGAATCCGTGGTGAAAGTTTGTGATTGCCTGATTCATGGAAAGCACGGGAGGTTTGCTTAAAAATCAACCCCCTACTCACCAGCTTCAATCCGTCAGCTCAATCACAAAAAATGGAAGGTCTGCCCACCCCTCCCCAAAAAAATGTCCTTTTGGCATGGTAAAAGCCACTTTTGATAAAAATCTGTAAAGGGTTCAGTCCTTTAAAAGACATGCATAACACGTTTTAATTATTTCTGAATAATCCGAATTGAATATCCATTTTGTGAGTCCATTGATGGAGGGGAACTACTTTGCAGTCTTAATAACTCTTGTGTCTGCATGATGGTTTTCAAAGAAGAAAAAAACCCAGAGAGACACCCGGGGGGTGGGGGGGGGCTTAAAGAGTCACAAGAGGCCGCAATTAAAGTAATCCCTACTCTCAGCTTCAGTGTCAAAGAAATGGGTGATCGCATCCGAATCAAACTCATTCCCATTTCCCACAGCTCTTTTTCCTCAGAAGGAAGTCAGGCAGCGTCTGCGAAAATAGTCGGGATCAACAGCACTTAGTCTATGAACAGCAAATTTCCTGACAGGGCGTGCGATACAGTGAGCATGTACGAGCATGTAACACTTCTCGTGCCAATGATTCAAGCGGTTATCTGTGTTTTCAACCAATGTGGGACCACATGCGTACATTATTTTCACTTGGGGGGGGGGGGCGACGCTGAAACGTCTTAATAACCTCAAACAAGCTGAAGCAACTCTGCACATTCTGATGTGGTAACAAATCTCGCGAAAACCACATCAGGCAAGACGCAACAAATCACAAGTGCTGCCGCCCCGAGTCTGGATGAGTGAAGCGAGAAGTAGACAAAGCTCGCAAAGACCCCCGATTGAGACTTCTCCCCTCACCCCTAAAAATCTACAGTGACTTTAACCGGGGGGATCACGAGGGGTGAAACACTTTGAAGTTGATCCAGGGAACAGGCCTGGAGATAGGAGAGAGCAGGAGAGTCTTTACAGACTTTCGCGTTAGCCCGCGCCGATGCTCACGTGTGTCTCTTTAACAATGGAATGTAAAAGCATCTAAGACAATGCCTCCATTGTGTGAACAAGGTGGACAAACAGGACCTGCGCACAGGGCGAGCGCACAGGTCCTGTTTAGATAAAACCAAACCGAACAAAGAGGTTTGGTTGACAGAGGTGCATACAGGCCCGACCACAATCCATCCCAACGCCTTTGGGGAGAATAGAAGAAGAACTGAGACAGTCAGAAAGGTTTCTAAATATGTGGATGAAAAACCACAACCCATATGGGTTTGCTACGTAGCGTACAGAACAATAAATCAAGGGCCCATATCGGCTATTCACCCAGGATGAGGCGCCTGCAGGATGGAGCCAAAATGTTGCCTCAACCTCGGTTTGATGCAAACGTCGCACAGTATCAAAAAGGAGGCCGAACTTGAACCTGTACTTGGGAGCTCGTCTTACATCCGCGCCGGACAGAAGATGTCAAACGGATTTCGTTCTGTCGGGGAGCAAGCCGGCACATTCATGCCCGAAATTGGACCCTTTGGGCGAGCAGCAGGTCGGCTCTGAAGCTTTCACACAGTGGAAATGTCACCTGTCACGCGCACTTATCGTCTGCCAGAGCGCCGTGCATCAGCTCGGTCCGACCCCCCCCCCCTCCCCGCGCTTCAGCTGCCTTCATGCCCTGGAACTGGCATTAGCTGGACAGATGAGGACCTGGCACGGTCCCGAAACCACCACGTTTAACCGGCGTTGTTTTGTACACAAGCCATAAGTGGATGGGGAATACGATGAGCTGCCCATTAGGCAGGAGTGAAAGGGTATTTAATTGTGTTGGCCTATTTAAAATACTTAAGCACCGTATTTGCGCCGTGCCCGCCAACGGCGTTTATGTATCAAAGAGCTGTGGAGTCCGTTCACTGTACAGCTGGTTTCCACAGAGACTGGACGGTTGAGAGCTTTGCTTTTTCAATGTGTAACTTCAAAGTCACTGTCCATAATAAGAAATATAGGCCCTGAGTGCTCGCGCTCTCCGAGGGGAAAAAAAAAAACTCCCACTTAAAAACTTGCACACTGTGACGCAGGCGAAATGGGGAGGAGGACATCTAGGGTTCATTTATTCTTTTTGGTGGTCCATCCGGGTATAGTATGTGAGTGGGCAGCGATGGCGTCCTTCAATAACGGATTCAACTGCTGTCAAAAACATGACAGGACGAAAATGGAGAAAATGCAGAGAGAGTGTTGTCTTTGAGAAGGAAGACAAAGACACACATGAAAAGCAACCAGCAGGGGAAGACACGAGGGCAGAAGACAAAGGAAGACTTAGACGTTGAATTGTGGGATGAAAAAAGAGTGGTTGTGAATCTCGCCATGTCCTCAAACACCATTAGTGGTGATACCAATGCGTTCGGGACCGAATGGACGAAAGGCCGACTGACCCTGAACCTCCGAGAAGTGAATCAGACCTGCCGAGAGACGCGTTCATTGCGTAAACAACAAACTGGAGGCTACACAGACAAGAGCATCTGGATTCCAGTACGAGCCTGCCCCCTTGTAACCCGTAACCTGTCTTTACTGCAGGGAGGGATTCACAAGCCGACACAGCTCCGGACCTGTTGATTTCCCAGCATTCACGGCTCACATTCCTGACCTCCTTTTGTCACTCTTTGACTCGACTCACCCCTCTTACCGACATCTAGACCCCCCCTCACCGCTGTTTTCAAGGGTGATTTGCAGGATTAACATGGGGAAAGGCGCTTCTAAAAGTACACTTAAGAGTGCACAACTGGAACCTGGCGAGAAGACCAAGAGGGAATGATAAGACCACTTTCCTCAACCTCTTGCCCCCCGCCCCCCCTCCCTTCCCCCCATTCTTTATCTGCAGCCCACAGAGAGCGAAGCGGCGGGATAGAGGTCTCATGAGGAGTGCGTCCTCCCTCCCTTCCTAAAAGTCATGTTCACAACGACAATAGGGGAAGTTTTTGTGATAAATCTCTAACTGTTTGACTCAAACTGGTCTCCCACGATCAATCACTGGTGTCTGCAGCAGCACCCCCCCTCCCTCCCTTCCTCCCCCCCAAGGCAGAGACCCATGTTTTTTTCTGCTATTTTTGGTCCGAATGCCTGTTAATTGCGGATGTTTGACATGAGCATCACTTCCTTTGCCACAAGGCAGAAAGGAGATCACAGATAAACCGGGAATACCCGATCAATACGGTGAGTACACCATGACCTAGCATTGCAGGGGGGCGCACATCAAGCACAAAAAGCCCAATCGCTGGTACGGTGGACTGGACACCAAGTAAGAATGAGCGGATGGACGAGAGATCCTAACGTGCATTACAATGGTGTAAAAAAAAAAATCCAGTTTGTTGTGTTATAATGACAGGCCGAGTCGGCGTTTAGCTTAATACATTTGGGCTTTTACTCACTGTGCACAGAGCCTTGCAGCGGACTTGCCACTTTGGGTGGGCTGATCCTGCTCTTGGGAGGGAGCATGTCCGTCTCTTGGCCCCTCTCACCTGGCCCCTGGCCGGGCGCCGGGGCCTCGGGCTGGTTCTCGCTCTGTGCTTTGTCCTGCGGCGCGGCGGCCTTAAAAGACTTCTGCCTGCTCAGGATCCCGTCGCTTCCAGCCCTCATCAGCTTCTCCCCCACGCTCAGCACCCGGGCCCGGCCGCTCGCACCGGGGCATTCCTTCCTGGCGGGGGGCAGCTTGGACCGGGCCCCTATCGACGGGGGCCGGGTGAGCCTGGAGGCTTTGGACATCCTACGGGGGGGAGGGATGGAGGGAGAGAGGGGAGGGGGCGGTCGACGAGTCAGTCAAAGCTCCTGGAGTCGCTCTTCGGCTCTCGGCCGGGTGGTGACTGCGGCGGCGTCCCGTCTCGGCGGCGAGTGTGACTCTGTGACTCCCCAGCTGCAGCGCGTCGTGACTGGTGCAGGTAGGCTGAGGGAGGGCACTTTAGGGAAGGCGAGCTCAGAGGGGTGAGGGGGTGGAGGGTGGGGCAGGCGTGGGGGGGAAGAGGGGGAGGTGTTAGGGTTAACAGATCCTTGGAAGGTGTCCTCTTCGCTCCGCGTGGCCTCTGGGGAGCGTCCTCCAAAGCAAACAGTGCGTGACTGTGCGCTGTGTGTGTGAAGGTGGGTGTGTGTGTGCTGGTAAATTAGTGTGTGTGTGTGTGTGTGTGTGTGTTGTGTGTGGATAAACCTGTAGAGTGACAGGATGTGCCGTGTAAAAACACAAACAGAAAGCTCAGGTCTCCGATGTCAGCGCATTCCGGCTGTTTAATCCCCTCTGGCTCTCTGTGCCCGTCTGTCCCACTCTCTCCCGCTCCATCTCTCTCTCTCTCTCTCTCTCTCTCTTCTTTTGCAAATTTCCTCCCTGCTCCCCCTCTTCTTCACCCTCCTCTTCTTTCGTACAATGCTCGACAACTTCTCGCTCCTACCTCCTGCCTGATCATCATTGCTCTCCTCTCCCGCCTTCTGTCAGCTCTCGTCTTTTGCTCCGCTTCACTCGCTCTCCTTCGCCGATGCTCGGCGGTTGGTTAACTATTCTAGCGCTCCGGCAGACGGAGACCACAGACAAAAACGGATTTAGAGACAGCGAGAGAAGAAAAAAAAAAAAAAAAAGAGATAAAAAGAGAGCGGCGAGGGGAGATGGGAGAAAGTGCTGGCAGTGGGTTTTGCGGAGGAGCCCTTCTCTTCAGGTGCAGCCGCGCGAGCTGTTCCAGATGTGTGCGCAGCGCTTTCACGTCATCGTCAGCCAACCGCTCGGAGCCACTCTGGTACAATCACTGGCTTAACCTCATCCCATTTCCTCCCCCCCTCCCCCCACCCCTCTTTCTTGTCCCCCCTCCTCCCCCCTGCTCCAGTTTGTGCGGCTCACATGTGATGAGATGTTCAGGCGACCAGAGGCAGGAGTGCACACATGCAAAAACACAACACGCCGAGCCCTTCAGTCACTGCTGGAATTGACAGGGAATTAAACAGCGCAAAGAAGGGGAGCGTTACAGCATGTGTGTGTGTGAGTGTGTGTGTGTGCAAGCGTCACACAGTGGAGATGTTCTGATCTCCTGTGCCGAAGACACCAGCTGTGAAAAGGAGAAAATAGAGAGCAGAAGTCGGTTGTAGAGAAAGTGAGGAGGAGAAGATTAAGGACACTTTCCCTTCCTCGTGTCAGTTAAAACAAATCCACCTCACATCTTCCTGTGAAGCAGAAATATGTACTTCTCTTTTAACGAATTGTTTAATGCTATTGCCTGACCCGCAGAAATGCCCGCAGCACACCGCGGGATCATTGCCAGGCGGGAACGGTTAGGCATCAACCATTTTAGGGCAAAAAGAGCAAAAGCAACAACCATAAAAGATTTTATGGCCATTTTCAAAGAAAGTGAGAACCAGTTTCTTGTCATAAACGCACATTCTTGTGGACACCAACAGACCCTGGAAAGTGAACCACAATCCTGTAAACTTGTATAATTCATTATCCCTGCACACAGTCTTCAACTGTTCCTCCTCAAATCGGCCGCAGCACGCGAAACGGACACGTGACGTCACGCAGAGGGACACACCGCTCCGCGCTTACCCACCCAAACGCCACGAGATGGATTACAGCGAGCGGAAGGATCAACCGCGTCCCGGCGACGCGTTACGAAAAGAGCAACTCTCGCCGCGGGCCGGACGGCGGGGCTTCGATCCACACGGGGGACACGGGTTCCTCCCCCGCGACCTCAGATATCAAGAAATGTCCCGCAGTTAAAAGCCAGTGTGGAAAATCCAGATTTAATATTTAATACGTCGCCGCCAGGGTTTATCTACTGCTCTGTTTGGAACACTCCCCTCCCAACCCCGCCCAAATTGCCTTTGAGACAACTAAGCCCTCCAAACAGGATGACATCAGTGATTGTATAGATATGAAATATTCACCGTATTGCCACATATCTGTGCGGCTTCAGATAAAGAGCAAAGCAGATTGACCTACATACTTCACCAGCGAAATAGCTGACAAAATCAGAGGGCCATCACGGGAACCGCTTCGTGTTTGACGGATTTTTGCGAGAGAGAGAAAAAAAAAAAAAAAAAGTCAAGACAGAAACATTTCCATGAGATTAAATATTAGAATCGCGCCAGATTATGGTTGTGCGTCACCCGTTTTGCTGAGTTTAAGGCATTGAAGCCCTGAGGATTACGTCAAAACTAAAAAAAAACTAGGTTGACCGTAAAAAAAAAAAAAACTCACTTCATATAGGTTTCAATGAGTGAATGGCCGCTCTTATACTATGGTTAGTGGCCTGTATGTGTGTGTGTGTGTGTGTGTGTGTGTGTGTGCTGGGAGTAAATGAAAGCCCTCTGTGTGGATTGGATGCCTCCCAGACTTTGAGCCATGCATAACTGTACAGTGGGGAACCTGATTGAAAGGGTCTAAATGACATAGCATTTAGGAATGGATATAATTGGGAGTTTCCTTATTATGCCTGTGATTTGTCATGCAATATGACAGATCACAAAGTACATCCAAGTTTCAAATAACTAGTCCGACCGACGACAAAACTGTCCAGGCATGGCGACCGTTTGCCCGCCGCAATTAATTTCAACTTCAAAAACCTAAACTTGGGAGGTGATTATCTGAGGAGTTCAAATTGGCTCCAATAAAAAAAAAGACCTGAACGACAAAACTACCTCCCACAGCTGTCTGAGCAGATAGTCCTGGCTAGCGTGAGCGAGGCTTCCTGGTGCCAAGTCGCAGTGCAGGACGATCAGTTGCGAGAATACGATGACGAAAACGCCTCACACGCTCGGGTGTATCTGCGTATTTGTGGAAACGTTTAAGGATGTTGGGCCGACTGGCTCTCTGGAATTTTTCTAATTAACTGACTCTTCGGTCTGAGGGTTAATATTAAACTAGGGTGGGTGGGGGGGGGGGGGGGCGTAGGTAACTCCATGAACTGAGCCGAGTCCTTTAGAGTTCCTAAACACATTAGAGGATTTTATTCAGCCACAGAAAAGTCGGTTAAAATGACAGATAGTTTCTCTGCAAAGAGTCAGTGTAGAGCATTGCTTTAAGCCTCGTCCTTACCGGGGACCTGCTCTTCTTAAAAAGATTTAGTTGTAATCTTTGTTAACTGAAAAAAAAAACCACAACAGATCAGTCAAATAAAAAGCCAAAAGAGAGCAGCACTATTCCGCTTCCCGCATTCATTTTTTTTTTTTTTTTTGTATCTTTATCTTTCATCTTTATCTTTACAAAGCGCTCACCGGCTTATCGTCCTACTGTGTTTGTGTGCCCATTGTGATGAGCATGTGGTGTACAGTGTGTTTATTAGACCTCTTTTTTTTCCACTGGAAGCATCTGGCTGCCGCAGCTGGAAGCGCCTCGGACGGCCTTCAGACCCGGATGGTAACTATCTGCGGATTCGTCACTGTGAGGGCTCCCTTTCAAGAGATCCACAAGCATCTGATCCATTGTTAAAATAAACAAAAAAAAAACATCGCTCTAAAGCAGCGCTAACTACACGCCGATTGGCTCTCGATGCAGCAGGATAAACACAAAGGCCCAATCGGCACAGGACTGCTGGGGGACTACAAGGTTGGGGGATTTGGGAAGCAGTAGGAGGGTGTAGAAGGGGAGGGAAGGGGGGGGGGGGGCATTGAGTGTGTTTTTCAAGTCCTCGGGGGTTTGGTTGTTTCTTTCCCTGCATTCCATCTCCTCCCTCCCTCCCCTCCCCTCCCATAGCATGAGGCATTAGCGACTGTAACATTTACTCAATATCAGCTGCTGAATCCGTTTGTGAAAAGCACACACGCTCCACCGCTAAAATGCGCGCATGCACCCCAGCGGCACGTAGTGTGCGGAGACCACTGCCGTAGTAGGTGGAGGGGGGGGGAGGGGGTTCCGGGTTGCAGCTGTTATCCATGATGACGCATTACTTGTCTGGAGAGCATTACCATCAGACGGGTCGAGTCCGTGTTTGTCTCGAAAAAGCAAATGTTGGGTCATATTTTCACCAAGGCTGCAGCGACCACAGGAAAATCTGCCCCTGGCGAAGAATCAATATTTCATTAGAGACTTGTTAGTAGTTCACCGGCTCCATAAACGAACATCTGAATCTGAAGCGCTTATCCGTAACGCGCTGCATCTTCACAGTGCTGGCCCGAGCCTCTTGGGGGCCCTAAGCAGAATTTAATTTGGGGGGCCCCCCCTCCCACCACGCACAGTCATCTGTGCTAGAAGATAATTGGCACAAATGTCACGCTATACAGTGAGGTTATAATACAAAACTAGGGCTGCATGCAGCATAAGTGAACTAAGCGGCTGCTTGGGGCCCCCTGGACAGGGAGCCCCAAGCAGCCGCTTAGTTTGCTTATGCCTTCGGCCGGCCCTGCATCTTCAACATCCACAAACGTGTCTTCGTTCCCCTCTGCAGTTTTAGCCGTTGACTCAAAAAAAAGGAGTCACCAAGAAGATGAGACTCGCCGACAGTCGGGACCAATTAGTCTGAGCGCTCTGCAGCCGCGGCGTCTGCTACGATAAGTCACAGTTGATGACGGCGCTGGCGGCGGCGTACGAGCTGCCACTCGGTCAGCAGGTTGGAGGAGGCGGAGGAGCGGTCAGGAGGCTTCCTTCTTTTTTTTTTCCAAGGCTTTTGGTTTCATGCAATCACTTGAATCTAAAGGTTGCTCCCAAGTTTAATAATGAATAATGTGTTGCACAAAAGCACGTTCTGTCAAATGAGAAGTTCAAATCAAGAATTGTTACTGTGACAATAGATGTTTTGAAATGAGATGAGCGTCTGCATCTGGTGATGGACAGTTATAAAAAGGTGCATTTTGTTCTGTTCAAGTCATTAGCTTATGAATCAAAGCAAAACCATACGTCTCCAAAAGCTGTGACGGTTCACATGACATAAGGAAACAGCAAAAAAAAAAAAAAGTTGTTTTACAGCTGTCAGTGAAAAGGGGATCGTCTCATGGTGAATTCTTCCTCCTAACGTCCCGTCTCTGGGGCCCCCCTGTGGCCCCCCTCATGAATCACTCCTGCTTCATACCCTTTAACGGGCCTCGGTGAGCATTCGCACACCAGCAGTGTGGAAACGTCAACCGGTGGACTCGTGCTTCCGTCCCCGGGGCGGGTGGCCCCCGCATCGACCCGCTCCATCCTTCACGCCGAGTTCAGCACCTCATCCGGACAGCCGGGGGAGTGCGTCTGAAGAGACAGACCGGCACTGCATTTAGACCCGTGTCAATAAAGAGGCTTCTGCGTTCCCTTTATGGCTTATTGATTTTTAGTTCGGTGCCTGGCTGCGGACAGAAATAGCTGAAGGAGGGAGGGAGAGGTGGAAAGAAGGACGGGGAGGATTTGCTACTGAATTTCTAGGAAATCAGAGGCACATTAATGGCACTTAACGCACAAACGCAAGCAGTACAGTAGAGTCAGATCCGCTTTTAAAAAAACAGCCACAACCGGCTCTGTGAGATAATTACAGCGTCCCAATTCTTATGGTAGTTAGGAGAATTGTGTTGTGACATTGTATACTCTCTATATTCAAGACTGAAATATATAGATTTCCTCAAGAAACAGAAAACAGGAAATATATTAAAATATTCCTGGACTCTATGCATGCAAGGCAACGGGGCAGAGAGGCTGTGTTTTTGGCAAGAATGGCAAAATGAAACAACAAATCAAAATATGAAGTGACCAAAAATGTGTCCCTCATAACTCACATGTAACTCAAGTATTTTTCGTAGTTTTAGAACCATGAATTTATGAAAAAAACACATTACTAATCTCTAAACCAGGGGTGTCAAACGTACGGCCCGCGGGCCGGAAACGGCCCGCCAGGTGGTTCAGTCTGGCCCGCGGGATAAATCTGTATTATTGAAAAAAAATAAGAATACACTTCATTTTCTATAAAATCTGCAGTTCCTATATTGTCCGCTGTTTTCACATCTATCTTTACCCGCATTTTCTGTTGACCCTGGCACCCTCTTCAGTGAAATGTCTTTGTCAAAAAAGTGAAAAGTGGACACAGCGTCGGATTTTTCAAGAAAAATGGACCTCTTCCTACATGTTCATGGAGGTGAATCACAATCACTGTGATCAGTTTTTATGCATAATGCACTTGAATAAATGTTAAACTGGGTGAAAATGTTGTTGAAATTGCACATTATCTTTCTTAAAAACTCTTAGGTTGTTGATAATATATTTATTAAAAGGACAATTCATTGCATATAAAGATATTTATAATTTACTTCTTCTCTGCACTAATACAAAGAAGAAAGTGGACTTATTGTTAGTTCTATGTAATTTTGGAATGAGTTTACTGGTCTGGCCCACTTGAGATGCGATTAAGTTGTATGCGGCCCCCAGACCAGAATGAGTTTGACACCCCTGCTCTAAACCTTTATAACCTTTGTCAGGACAGTCCCTGCTTGCATGGCTCCACTTTGACAAAGATAAACTTCAGGGCGAAAAAGTTGACTGTAGAAAGAAAAAACTGTCACCACATTTTGATTCAAACATTGCTACACACTGTGTGCCGGGAAGGGAAATCTCCCAGGTGAAACAACCACGCTGTGTGTGTGTGTGTGTGTGTGTGTGTGTGTGTGTGTGTGTGTGTGTGTGTAGTTGCGACAGCCAGAAGGGAACTGCAGTGACAGCAAACATCAGCATTGTCACACAACACAACAGGAAGTCCTCACACATCCAATGTAAGCAGGCAGGCACACACAAACAAACACACACACACACACACACACACACACACACACACACACACACACACACACACACACACACACACACACACACACACACACACACACACACACACACACACACACACACACACACACACACACACACACACACACACACACACACGGCTTCAGTCAGCAGCAGGGATCTGCTGAACCAACAGCCCGGGGCAGGGTGTGGGGGGGCGGGGGGGAGCTAGACCAACAGGACAGAGATAAGCAATCAGACGAAAAGGGACATAAGGGATGAAGACACAAAAGGTCAAAGAGGGGAGGGCACTAAATATGACGCGTGAAGTAAAAATAAACCAGGACTAAAAGGCTGTTAACGACGGGAAGACGACAGTAACAGATGAAGGAACTCGTCTGCGAGATGTGAAGCGGCGCTTTGCAAACTGGTCTTGTGACACAAAGATGCGGGTCCTTCAGCTCCTGCAGCTCGAAAGCGCCTGCAGGAAAAATGAGCTGCAACCTTTATGGCTTTCCAACAGAGCAATTATTAACAGTTTCCTCACTCTGAAATAGCACTGACTTGATGCGAATTGTAATAAATTGCGCAGAAAATAGCTGCAGGACAACGTTGGCTTTGAAACAGAGTGCGTTTAGTTGTATTGTAAAATGTGTGTGTTTTCACGCCTCAATCCACGTTATTTCCACGACAACTGACCGACGAGAGCCCCACGTCTCGCTCTTCAGCGGCCTCGCTGCGAGTAAAGCGAAAGCGGCCCAACAGGGCTTCTTTGTTTCCCCGCGTTAATTCATCAAACGTGTCTTTTCAACAGGACTTCACCAAAAAAGCTCGGTCACACGTGTTTTCGATTGGCCTTCAATTACGGAACTCAGGTCAGGGGGTTCGTCCGCGCCCTTCACCCTTTTGTCAGGTCACAGGATCGCGTGCACGCGCTTCAGTTTTTTGGTGTTTCCGGCGCGCCGACGGAAAAGACCCGAGAGGCCCGATCTCACGCGACTTCAGCGAACCGAGCGACCCGCTCTGAAGCGCCGGGAGGCTTGATTAAAGAAAGAAGGGGGCCAGAGAAAGAGTAGATGGAGACGGAAGGGGAAGGGGACAGGGGAGGATCCTTCAATGCTTTTGGCCCTTGGCTCCAGGGGGGAAAGGGAGAGGGGAGGGGGGCTTTGACCAAAAACCCCCCGCCCCGGAGTCTGATCCTCATTAAAGGAGCACAAGGAACATCAAAGAGCAGCCCTGAACCTCTATCAGTCAGGAGCACCCACAATCCCTGTGATATTAGAAGTCCCGGGCGCCACTCGGTGTTCCAGTTCTGAGGTGTAGGCGAGGGGCCCCGCTGACTCGGGCTTTGGGGACCTTTGGGGAACTTTGGGGACCCGGAAGGTCAGCGGAAAGTTTAAGCTAACTTCTTGTCGCCCCAGTGATTGGCTGCTGCCGGATAAGCTTTCTGCTGGAGGAGAAGATGATAACTGGCAGCTGTGAGACAATTCAGTACTAGAAGAAAGTAGGTAGAAAGTAGAAAAACGTCCTACAATTCCTAAATGCAATGTGAAATTATTAAACTCTGTTTCAGAAATGTAGGAAATAAATTGTTAAACCCGTTAAAGTCAGCCTTGCTTTCCTGTCACATTCATATTCTCACTTTGAAGTTGAATTAAGGTCAGTTCCTGTGCGACACAATCCTTTCAGCTCTTGGAGTAACTGTTAGTCAATAGACACTTTCCAACGATAAACTAAAATAAAGGAATATCTAATAAGCAGTGTTTGCACAAATGCTAATATTTGTCACACACACACACACACACACTAACCGCTCCCCTTTCCTCTGGCTGCGTGGGGACACAAACACCAAAACATTCAACTCTGAACTCCAGATCCGCGCACAATGTGCACTTAGACACCTACACATACACACATGCCTCTGTCATTGTCAGGATCATTTACGAGCGGTGACGCGGCGGTTCAAACCGAGGACAGCAGACAAAAACCAGCAATGTGACATCGGCGTGTTAAATATCACCGAGTCTCACCTCTTCGACCCGAGCGGCTGTAGGAGCTGTGATGAGCTCACGTGAAAGGCACGGCCTTGTGTTATTGAAAAATGTATTGACACTAAATTACCCTGAATAAGCCATCTCTATTAATTTTGTACACAATACAAAAGGGCGTAAAGTGGATTGGCCCAATGTATTCATTTCCTAAAATTTTCACAAGACACATGTTGCTGATGAAGCAATCGGTTCGGGAACTCGATCTCTCTCTTCCACCGCCAGAAATGGAAGCAGCGACCGGTCGGAGCGGATAATTGTCGCGCGGCTGCAGCTGAAGGTGTGGATGAAAAACGTGGCGGAAATAAAATGTGCCGGGGGGGGGCAAACACACAACTTCTCAGCAATTTCTGGATGTGTGCTTTCCTCCCTCAGCAGCCCGCCCGCCTCTGCTGTGACCGCATCCAATCGGTGGCGACCCGTTCCACTTAGAAACACCCACGGGCACCGGCGCCCCGAACCTCCCATTCATCACGTGGACAGCCGCGGCCTGCGGTTATCGACTGGGAGTGGATTCGTTTACCGTCCTCGAGCTCACTCATCAAACGGGATACTGAAGCTGAAATGTTTGGAATGTTAAACGGGCGTTGTCACATGGATCGTTTTTTTAGCCCGACGAGCATTAATTAAGTGAAATCAGGAGCGCGCGTGTGGTTTCTCCGTCCAATCCGTAAGGATTAGCTCGACATGTTGGGAAATGCAGAGAGCTGCGGCAGTCGTCCTTTTAACGGGGATTCCCGCGCGTGTGTTTATGAGCGAGTTCTTGGACAGCTGCAGCAGCCAATCAAAGGCTTTAAGGGTCGCGTTGAGGGGCCTGTGTGTCTCACTTGTTGCCGCTGTGCACGAGAGCTTTATTGCCTCCCGTTTTTCACTGAAACCGATAGTTCACCCCATCCTCTCCAGGAAGGAACTCATGGAGAAGGAATAAATTAGAAAAAGTGATTAAAAAAAAAAAAAAAAAGGATAAGAGGAAAACATCTGGTTCATGCGTCCCGCTGCTGAACAGACGAGAGAAGTCAGGAGAGTGTGGATAATTCATTAGGCTCGCAGGGTTCCATGACGCATAGCTATTCAGTGAGACAGAGATGATGCCTCAACCAGGAGTAGATACCATCTACTCTGCCGTATGTTACTCTATTACTGTAAATCTCTATGATTTCTGTCCCTTTTCCCCCATGAATCTCTCTTTGACTTCCTTTCTCGAGGCCTCTTTAGGTCTCCTTTCTCACAAACGCTTGATGATGGAACAAAATGTCACAAGTCAGAAAATAGATTGCCTTGTTTAGTTTTTTTAAAGTGTCTGTGAAGATGTGAAAAGGTCAGCAGAGAATGGATTCAATGTGAGAGTGCTTGAGATTAAATACACAGTAACATCTTTTTAAAAGATGGTCCAAAAGCTCAATGGGCTCTTCTGAAACCCTGAAGCCTTTTGATCTGAAATGACCTTTTTCAGTATGAAAAAAAAGTATAGTAATGAATACACAATGCCGCTATATATTTATATAAAAATATATGAATTACAGTGAAAATACCCAAAAATATTAGAAGAGCAACCTAACCCCAAGAAGACAGGCTCTGTGATCCCGTCTGAAAGTATTTTCAGTATTTTAGTAACAAAAAAAACAAAGCGGATAACAACTCAAGGTTGTACCTTTTAGAACAGCAGCAGCAACAGCAGCGTGTTACTTTTGGGCAGAGAAGGCCGCAGCCTTCCCTTAAACCTCTGTGTTTCACACTCGAAGGGAACCGAAGAGCCCTTAAGGGACGGCCTTTTAATCCGCGGTGAAACAGCCGTTTAGTCTCTCTGGGGCCTGATTATTTCCAGAAGGATCACCTCAAGAGCCTTTCCAGGGAGATCAGCCGACCCACCGTGGCACTTTACACCTCTGAGAAGTCACCCAATGTCAATAGAAAGCTCACATTAATTTCAGCGTGAGCTATGCATGTCTCCTAATAATTAAGGCCATGCCTTCACTACGATTCCGATGCGTCTTTCCTTAGGAGGACTTAGGAGCTGTGTATTTTGGGCAAAGCGATATGCCCACAGTGACGTGGCGGTTTAGAAGCTGACGGCTTAGAAGGCGACAGCAAACGTGGAGCCACAATGAGAGTATTTGGTTACATTGGCTCGGGGACAAAGACACGCCATAGACTGGAGTTGATGGAACGAATGAACAGGACTTCCTGGCAGAGAGCAAACTGAGGAGCGCTTCGTAAGAGACAGAGTCAACAGTTGAAGAGCTCCACCCTTTCCTCGTGAGAATTGATACCACGCCGATGGGAAAGCAGGAGTCCGTCTCTGCATTCCGCCGTCCAATCAGGGCCGCGTAACCTTCTCCAAACCAGAAACTGTCGACATGGGAACCTGAGATGATAAACATCAGAGTGCAGCTGTCTGGGATGTAAAGCAGCCCACTGAAAGACGTATCCCGGCAACCCATTAAATGTGGAGCCCCGCGGGCGGAAAGTCTACGACGAATAGACCGTCACGAGAAAGATCCCCCTTTTCACAGATGTGTTAGAACTTCAAAAGGTAGCAACAGCTGAAAGACGGCCACACCACGTCACACACGTTATCAATAACCCTGAGAGAAAGAAGTCGCAGTACTTCGCAGACACAACAACGGTCTACGCAAGATTTGTCCAAAACACAGATGTTGCTGCGTACTGCTTGAACTGAAGTAAACGAAACAGGACCATAAGCAGAGCTTCATCAGCACTGCTCTGACCAACCAGCTGCTCCAGCTCTGCCGTAGCATTAAACCACGATGAGCTGTTACAGCGGGCTTTGTGCCCTTCGGATGTCATGTGTCAGGATTTTGCCGTTTGCGTCTGAGAGAGAAGAGGCTGACGTTCGGCCCGACTGCCACCCGCATCTCAACGTCACGGCACGGCCGAGTGAGACGGAGTTGTTTGTGGTGCTGAAGCGGCCGTTCTGCGCCTCCATGCGCGCAACCTAGACCTGCACGCCATCAGCACTTTTCACCCTGCTGCTCACATGCGCGACAGTGGCTGACATTGGCATAAGACACACACAAACACACACAGACACACACAAACAAACACACAAAAAGGAAAATCCGACTGATAAAACATCTTCCATCATACACTCGTATAATGTACTTCCAACAACCTTGCACACGTCACGGAACGCTGGATATGCTCCTCTGCAGGGCTTTGCAGCAAACGGGACATTCCCCACCGCGTCCTTGCTCACGTGTGTCCCGTCACTCAACCTGTCACCATGGAGATGAGCACACGCTGCAGCAGAGGCCGGCACGGCCGACTCCGTGGCGCCTCACATGCAATGACGTCTTTTAAAAAGGCGCTGAATGGGTTATAACAGCCACTGTTACACGCGTTGCACCCTCAGCCTGTGGGAGGCCGTGAAGTGCTCACTAAATGCACCGGAAGGTGAGCGCCGCCTTATACTGAGACGGAGTTAAGTTAGCAGCAGCACGTAAAAGGGCAACTGCCACTTCGGATAAGGGGACTGAACGGGATCAGACCACTGATGAGGATGTGAAGATGCAGGTGAGGGGTCATCGCACAATCTCCACAAACCAGTCACGCATAGGGAGCACAATATTACCAGTAAACGCACATTTTGTCCGTCTCAAACAGTGATTACATTCCCCCAAAGGCATGAGAGCAAAATAACTTTCCCTGAAAATTGGAGGAAATCTCATTTCAAAGATAATCTTTTGGCATGTAAAGAACACAACACAACATTTATTGAACACAACGGGTTCCTTCAAGACAGCTCAAGTGTGGTGATTAATTACACTTCCATGAGGTCTAAAATGAAAATCGAAATAACATATCCTGTACTAAAAAAAACACTACTGGGGCTAAATGTGAACTATGAGATGATTGTTGGCTGAAGAGAAAACCCCTAAAAAAAAAAGCTTTACAACTTTCCCAGATTAGCCTTAAAGGTGAAATCAAGGTCAGCAGTGATCAATAGTTACTTACTGTGGCACTTGGGACTTCCTTTGCGCTCACTCGGAGGAAGGTCCGCGAACTGCACCCGGTGTCCCGACATCGTCACCGGCCGCAGCTCTCGGGTCAGAGCCGCGCGACCGCCGACCGCGTCCCCCGGGTCTCCGGGTTGAGTTTCCAAAGTGTCCGGTAACTTCCGAGCACGAGGAGGGCTGCGTCGAAGGTGTCAACCGCGTCCCACCGTGCACAGCGCACTTCCACTGGAGTCTGGGAGGGGCGGAGGGTCCCAGCAGCGCGTGTGTGTGTGCGCGCGCGCGCGCGCTGACCGCGTGCCAGTACTGCGGTGAATACGGGCTCGTGAAGCGGCTCTGCGCTCTGCAGCCCGACCCTCTCTGGACCGGGAGCGGAACCCACTGCAACGGGGGAAGGAGCCGGGATATCGCACCTCCTGCATTAAAAATACATTTTTTTTCCCCCCAAAACTTAATGACCGCAGGGTTACGTCATCGCTTTCGTAAGAAAATGTCCATTACAAACCCATTACCGAGGTGAAGGAGGAGGTTGAATACTGATGGTTTTATGGAAATAATGGGTCTTGTGGGACCAGTTACCTTGTTTGGAGGCGACACAGAGTGTTCTGTACTTATAAATGCAGACGCTCCAAATGGATAATTAACTAATCACACAATACCTAACATATAATTTACTTTAAAAAAGGCTTTGTTGAGTCTCGGGCATAGGTCCAAATATACCAGGTCCCTATCATTTTAAGTAGACACAAATTCCTTTCGTGTTGTTTTATCTAAACGTTTCTTGTGGCCCATAACGCCACCTAGTGGCCATTGTACTGAATTGTAGGCCTACACGTCACACCATTCATGTGCTTTCTCATGTAGGTTTTATTCTATCATGTTTCCCGAAGAGGTTTTCGTTTCACTCTCACAATCCCATTCATCAATTTTTTTAAAGCTCAACAAATACTGTAGTGGTGGGAAAATGCACTTTTCAACTTTGATAAATGATGGGAGCTTTTTTTCTTACATAATGTTGAATCACGAAACGCTCAAGTATAGTTAATACTTACAATAGTACAACAATATTACAAAGAGGCCTTATCCAATACCTGCATAGCATCAAACAGCAGGCGGACAGACTGCAGCTCCCCCAGGAGACCTAAAACAGTGCTGAAAAAGAGAGAATATTGAAGTTACATTCACCAGAAACCGGTTCTCAAACAAAAGATGAAGTTGCTCGGTAACTGTGTTAAAAAGCAGTTGTTTTCTAACAATGTCATTGTTGTACTTATTAAGTTAACATGTCATAGTTGTGTTCACAGCTGGTTTCTGCTGCCTTCAAGTAGAAAAACATCCATTAATCTATTACGAATATGCAGTATTAAGTACACAAATTACAATGGCATTATACTTTGGAGCTACAGAGACACTGCACTGGAAAGCTTGTAGCTCCCTTAAAGCTTTAACCCGGCGAGGGTCCGTTGGGATCTGTGTACTGACACACAGTTGCTTAATACAAGTCCTGCAGCCTGGATCTGAATCAGAGTCACTGCACGTAATGAACTCCAAACATCACTCTTCACTGGGACAGCAGGAGGTGACGGACGAGTACTGCGCACATCCGTGAGCTGCAATGAAATAGATGGATCCCATTAAAGGGAAATCTAATTCTGCCACCAAGACGGCGCAGCTGACATTAGCGTTTTATATTGAATAGTGCAGTGATTTAGTAAGTAATGAGCATGCAAATTAAACATGAAACCACTGTAAAATCTAGTTTCTTCAACATTTTATTTTATAGTCAAAAGACTGAAGAGAACTGGAATAACAGAAAAGGAAGCTTCGAGTTGTTCTCAAAGACGCAAATCAAACTCTCTGGATTTGTCTGATAGGACTTTTGTGCGAAAGAGAGCAGCATTATTCAACAGTCAGCTGTATGACAAACAACAAATCAAAGTTCATGATTGGCAATGTTCTATGAAGTGCTAACATAAAAAAAACACAGGTTTGCCAATTAAAAAGGCATATAAATACTCCAAACCACTTCCTCGTACGGTAACTTATCAGCAAGACGCAAATCCAATCATGTCAACATAACCACGAAAAACTGGGTCACACACTTTCAAACAATTCCAGAAACCACTGCCACTAACGGTGGCATGTACAAAATACAAAGTATGTGCACTGCACTTCTGAAGATATACATCTTATAAAAATAATCACTTTAAAATCACGTGCGGAAGCAGTGCCTCTGCGCTCTCCCGGGCCAGTGTGCGTCCTTCCCGTCCTTCATTCATTTCACGCAGACCCATTTTGCTCAATGTACATTCTGGACAAGGAGGCAGCCATCGACTTGGCCAGTTCCTCGTCTCGCTTCCTCTGCGTCTGCGAGCGGCTGCACCAGTCCTCGTACTCGGGGTTGGCGAGGCGCTCGTCCAGGAGCACGTCGTAGTGGCCGTTGCTCAGCCAACTCAGCCACACGGCCCCCTTGGAGGCGTCCTCCTCCCCGAGGCAGTGCACCATGGTGGAGACGGTGGGGCTCTCAGAGCTCCCGCCCGTCGTCAGGTGGACGCGGACGCTCAGCATCTGGCTCATGGCGAGGAGCTCGGGGTAACCCGCCCAGGCGCCGTCCTGCGCCGCGTTGATCAGGAACTCTCCCGCGTCCCCCTCGATGATGGCGTTGAACTCCTCCAGGTGGTCGGCGATGTGATGCACCGTCTGCTCCCTCAGCTCCCCGTGCCCGGCCTGGTCCCCGTACGTGGCCTTGCACACGGCTCTGTACAGGCAGTTGCCGTCTGGAATGATGTGGTACCGGTACTTGCGCCTCTCCTGGAGGTACTTGTTCTGCTTCTCGACTTCCGCCAGGTACCGGGTGACTTTGCCGTTGACGTCCTCCGGCCCGTTGCATCGCTGCGGGGAGGGTTCCTGCAGGACGCTGAGCTCAAAGGCCCGTCTCTCACCCGATGCTGAAGCAGCTTTGCCGCCGCTGCTGCTGCTGCTGCTGCTGCTTCGATCCCTACGAACTTCCTTTATGAGGTGTTGGCAGGGATCCTCTGTGGAGGCAGCCGTCTCCCCTTTGTGTAATAAGTCACATCCATGGCTTCTCAAGGGGGTGTCAGTCACTGGGCCTCCGCGACGCTCACTCGAGTTTCCAACCACCCCGTGGCTTCCTTCCGCTCTGCACCCGTCGTTTCTGTTGAAACCGGGATCACCAACCAGCTGAGGACAGTCGGGAAAAAGCTCATCTGTGGAATTTCTGAGATGATCTATCAAGCCCACCACCACGTCCGCAGAGAGGGGTTTGGTGTTGGACTCCCTCGCGACACGGACAGGCACGGTGCTCTCCGCTCCATCAGCTCTGCGGATTAATAGCTCAGCAGTCGATGTGAAGTAAACAGGCCTCGAAGCTTCGTAACACGAAAAGGCAGGCATGTTCGCGGAAGAAGAAGAAGAAGAAGAAGAAGAAGAAGCTGGATTAGATGTGGCGCCCGGTGGTGTAAATACCTCAGAGGAGGTCGGCGTTGTGCCGTTGAAACGCTCCGATCCGGTCAATAAAGTTATCGTCACTTTGCGAGACGACCTCGGGTAGTGTGTCAGAGCACTCTTGTACAGCTGCATTTTGAACGAGTCCCTTTATACTGATCGTCGCGGGCGGGCTGTTACGAAAAGATGACAACAGGGTCTAAAAATACACGCATGTCGTCAACAAACAGCCAGGTTGTAGGGATCGTTTCCATGGTCCTGATTCCGGATACCGTCGACACTCGGGGACGAGCAGACGGTCCACTTTGGAAGGCTTGCGTCACTTGCTGTCGGGGTGCCTCCCTAATTTTAGACTTTAAAAATGTAACACACTGCGCTTTAACAATGTGAACAGAAAGCCCCCTTCAAATGCTTTCAAAATAAAAGAGCAGATTATTGATTTATTTTTATTTTTATAAAAAAGGAACTTTTACATTTTGATTTTTCAAATTTTGAAATGAAATATTTTTAGCACCTTCCAGCATATGTTACTCTTATTTTTGCTTGTGCATATTTGGTAATTAATGTATCACTGTACTCTCTTGTCAATGATATATTGCCTTCAACTGATTGCAGCTTTGTGCAGCACTGTTGACTAATAGGTTTCATCTATTCTTTATCATGGTAAAAACCCTGCATGGTATTCATTAGATTTCATAACGACGATAAAAGGTGCTTTTGGTCCCGCTAGAAGGTTTTTGT
This sequence comes from Apeltes quadracus, assembly GCA_021346845.1. Taxonomy (NCBI): domain Eukaryota; kingdom Metazoa; phylum Chordata; class Actinopteri; order Perciformes; family Gasterosteidae; genus Apeltes; species Apeltes quadracus. The sequence continues at coordinate 10,610,592 of CM037914.1, forward strand.
ATGTTTTAATATCCAACCGATCAACACAAAAACCCTACCAAAGACATTAAAAAAAATCTAAATAGAACACAAAATGATATTATTTGCAACACAATGTTAATTATTTAACATTCATGGAAAATATCAACACTGGTGCAACCAACTGGATTAGAAGTGAAACTGGCTCACAAGTTAAAACAGACACAACCTAATCCAGGGGCTTTAATTTACTTTTCATCTGCACTTTAATACGTTTTGAGAAAGTTGTACAAACTTTACTCTGAATTGTTCAGAATAAGAATTAGTTGCTGATGATGTTATTTTGAAGGCATGTCGGCCGGCCTGGTGGTTCATCGTGCTGGTATGCAGCTTGACGCAGCTCTCCACTTACAGGTTCTGACTGTAGCAGTGAGTCAGTGTTGAGTCGATAAATGTTAAGGATTTGATGTGTATGAGCTGGGTGATAGTGGGAATGTCAATGCCATGTTAGAGTGGGCAATTACCCCTTTTCTGACTCTAAAAAAGAATACGTACCCTTTGAAATATGGGCAACAAATGCCCTCCCTTCCCCTGCCCCCCAAAAAATGCTCTTCGTCAAGCCCTAGAATTATGATTGTGAGCTTTGACCTTTGGATTATGACATTTAGGATTGTGATACTTGTTTTAATAATAACTGCTTAAATTGAAGGGTGACACATTGTATTGTATAATGGAAGGGGGGGAGTTAGTGTGTGTGGGAAGGGGGTGGGGGGGGCAACAAGCCTCTCCTGCTCATATCTCTAATTTTACACACTGTTTAAGCTTGTCTGGTTGAAATCAAATCCCAATGTGTTTTGTGCCTGATATGGAAATTCCCTCAGCGGAGTTACGCACCGTATAATTAAGAGTGTCCAACAAATATGCATGAATAAGCTTGGACTGCCAAAGGTTTGCAGAGCATATTTTGTAAAACAGTATGACACCTATAACATTGGGCGTGAAAATTGTACAATTTTAACAAAGATTCATTAACAATTGATCAAACAAATAATGTATTTTTCTTTATGGAGATTTTTTTGAGCTTGTTGTTGTTGTTGTTGTTCCACACTAGCTGCCCTTCTCAACAAACGACAGGTTGAGTCGCACAGCAGCAGAACGACCACCAGAGGGCAGCCCAGGATCTTATTCAGAACGCCCCTGTGGAACCAACGCACGCAAAAAAGCCACATGGTCGTGCGCGGCATACAAACGTGCGCCACGGTGCTTTCCCTCTCCGTAGTGTTGTCTTTAGAAACCCGGCAGACCTGCAGCCGGCACAAGGGCGGCCCATCAGCCCCATGAAACATAGGCCTGCACTGTTTCTACACGTCTCGTTCCCGCGAGAAATCGGAGCGTCGGCCCCTTAGATCATGTGAACCTTTAAAAAACAAAAATTACAGAAAAAGGATAATCTGTCGCCACGGGAATACAACCGAACGAGCTACTACGGTGACGACATTGCAGGCGACACGGCATTTGCCAAAGACAATATGGATCACGTGTTGTTATGCGCGATATCACGATCGAGATTTCACGCTCACACGTACAACGGGAGCACGGTGCAGTAAGTTGCATCAGAGGAAAAAAGGGGAAATAAAACCACAAATGTCAACACCGAATAGCAGGTGAACCACAAGCTACTACACACACACACACACACACACACACACACACACACACACAAGCATCGGCTTTGTCAATGAAACGTATGCGATGCTCCATCGTGCTTGTTGTTCGTGTGGGTTTGTCACCACGAGGTCCGCAGTGCTCCCCGTTGTTGTTGTTATTATTATTGACGTCATTCCGACTGCGCGCCTAAAAATCGACGCCCTTCCGTGCTTCATAATTTAATATACACGGTGTTTTGTCCGACTCTGTGAGGGTGAAGGGGGTGGGGGGGTTGTGGGGAGCTGGAGGGGGGGGCGGGGGGGTGGGGGTGTCTGCAGCAATAACGGCTTAGCTACACTGTATCCATGTCAGTGGAACAAGCCATGCTGATGTCAGAGCTTTTCCCCTGCGCGGTGGGAGGATCTCCGTGCGTTGAGTCACGCAGCTGTCAAAGATAGCTGTCACCCAGCTTCACGATCAAACACAGTCAATAAGAAAAAGGGCTTTGAGCCGAAGGGACGCAGAGATCTCAGGTAACTCACCCCCCTCCCACACACCGCCCCCCCATTCCGTCTCCAAACAAGGACGACCAGGAGGAGAAAAATAAATAACGTTTTTTCCTTTTCTTTTTTTTAAAGAAGAAGAAGCGAGTTTTGATGAATAAGGATTTTCGGATGTTCGGATACACGGCGGGGATCTCTGGAGAAAAGAGAAACACCGCGCTGACACAAAGACCGTTTTCTTCTGCGCTTGACGAGCAAAAAGTGGGCATCGGCGGGAGAAAATGAAGACGAAAAGGGGTAGGTGGAACGCTTTCGGGGTAAAAAAAAAAAAAAAAAAAGAAGTCAAAACGAGTTTCTATACCCAGAGGCAGCGTACAGAGCCATTTCCCTCAAATCAAACCGTGCGGTCTATTGTTTCCTTCCCAGACGTGACAGGGGGATTTTTTTTTTGCTGCTGCCATGTGCTGGCGCGATATCAAAAGTCGATAAAGCTAGCTTTGCCCAACGCGTGTCTTTTTAACACACGTTTAATTCACACAATTTGACCCAAGAGCACACGACTGTTTCGCCATGTGTGTCGTTTTCCTTGTCACGGTGTATTTAGGCTTAACTTCGGTAACCCCCCGACGAAAATGTCAAAACTTCAAACCTCCCGTACGAGTGGCTCGCTTTCGGTTTGATTTTGTAAGACAATTTTGAAGTCGCACGCGCTACATTTGTGTCAAAAGTTTGAGGGAAGAAGGGGAACGGTTACACGTCAAAGTTGGGTCCATTGTTGTTGAGTTGAGGAGCCGCGAGCGTTGCATTGGAACCACGTCCGAGCTTTAAGCGTCGATGCTCGGCGGCTTCACCGCTTCCAAGACGGACGGAATCACCGTTCGGCCCCGTTTGAAATGGTGTTTAAAGCCAAACAGGAGGCTTTTGATAATCACCCTGACCTCATTGTGGGAAGCTGCTGTCGCATTCGTGGACCTCGTGGTGCCACACACACACACACGCGCGCGCCTGCCCGCCCGCACACGCACACAATAGCAAATAGCCCTTACAAGTTACTTCAAGCTACGAAACATGCTCCCTTTGTGCCTTTTGAAAAACACATGTCTCTGTTAAACTCTGACATTTCGGAAGGTTAATGGCGAACTCTCGGTTCTTTGCTGTTGTTGCGTGGAGAAACTTTTTTTTTTTTGAATCTCACACAAAGAAGCACGCAGCCCCAGATTCTTTTGTTTAGTCTGGAGACGCTGATTTGCAACAGGTCTCCCCTCCCCCTCCTCCCCCTTTCCAGCCTACGTAATTACCTCATCCTGTAGGCCGCTCGGGAACTTTCTTGCTGCTTTTTTTTTCTCGCACCGCTTTGCCTCCCAGCAGATTAATTGCCCTCCGACTCTCATTTCTGAGGTTTCTCAATGGAGTCTGGGCCGCGCGCGAGGCGCCGCGCGCGTGTAAATACCGCCGATGCGCACTTATTTCTACTCGTGCTTTTTAAAAAAAACGATTTAACACGTTTTAAAATAACATGACGTTTCAGCAACGAGCGGCCGTATTATCCTCCCATTCGATGCAAATCAGGGGCCCAACTTCCTGTTTGATCGTGATTGACTTTGCCAAATGCCGTCAGAGAGCCACTCTGTTATCTTTACCAAAACGCTGCCGCCTTTTCTTTCAAACAAAATCCACAATTTTGCTGCGATTTGTTTCTTGTGGTCAACTTATCCAAGCATGCGAGTTGTGCTCCCAGACCTGTGTTTTTTTTTTTTTTTTTTTTTTTTTTTAAACTGACGCAGCCTTTGTGACGTCCCCCTTCCTCCTCTGCTCCCCCACCACCCCGCCTCCTACTCCGCGCACCCTCCCTCCCTCCCTCGCTCCCTGTATGAATCACATGGCTGAACTTGACAGCTTGCTTCTGACACATCAGCTGCCTCCCAGACAGCCTGCGTTTGGCGGATGGCTGCGGCACAGCAGCGCCACGGGGACGCATGTTCTTTTTGTCTGGCGTTGCTCACGCGCTCTCTCTCGTCCCGCCGATTGTGCAGGTATGGCGATGCTGTCGGGCAGCGAGACGGACGACGAGGACAGCGTGGACGCCCCTCTGGACCTGTCGTCCAGCTCGGGGGGCAACGGGAAGAGGAAGCGGCGGGGCAATCTGCCCAAGGAGTCGGTGCAGATCCTGAGGGACTGGCTGTACGAGCACCGCTACAACGCTTACCCGTCCGAGCAGGAGAAAGCCCTCCTGTCCAAGCAGACTCAGCTCTCCACGCTACAGGTACGGGGCCCCGAGGAGATAAGATTGTCTCAACCTTTTTCTCCGCCGCCGAGCCCTCGCAGCGTAAACAGATCAGCGTGGAAGTCTTGAGTTGAATCATTTCCTGTCTAGATGACAAAAAGAAAAACATGACACATCTACAGGGAATCGAAGGTCATCCAAGGCAGCGTGATGTCGCAACATTCAGAGGCCGAGGCAGCTTGAGTAAACTCGCTCCCTGTGTGCCGTTGGCTCGGCTGAGGCACTCGGACAGGAATTTCCCTCCCTCCAGCTCCTTTCCATCCCAGCTGTCTGGGAACAATGCAGAGTCATTTACATGGTTTGAACGGCTAGCCTCTCCGAGCCAGTTCCAACTAGCCTGCAGAGCCGAGGCGACAAAGGAGATCACCCTTTATGGAAGACTTTGAACACGCAATTAAAAATTCCAAACCTTTTTTGTTTTTGTTGAAGGTTAATGTTTGGCAGTTTATTGTCTTTGGTCTCTTTTCTTTTTTTGGCTGTCCTGAATATGCTAATTGTATTAATTCTACAGCATATGGTTTCAATTTCACTATTTTGATTTCTCTACCCGGCGATAAGTGTACCCGGGAGGTGAATTGATGGAAGAAACGCACGCCGCTTTGTCACAGCGCTTGAAAAACCCGTTTGTTGTCGCCCCCCTCCAGGTGTGCAACTGGTTCATTAACGCCCGGCGGCGACTTCTCCCGGAGATGCTGCGAAAAGACGGCAAAGACCCCAACCAGTTCACCATATCCAGGAAAGGCAGCAAGGCGGGCGACAGCTTCTCCGACAGCTCGCAGTCGCCGAAGCACGGCGCCGACGAGAGCTGCTACGACCGGCGCGCCCTCCACCCGTCCAGCTTCGAGCCCGGCGCGCCGAGGAAGGCCGAGTCCCCCTCCCCGACCCTGCCCGCCTCGCCGGGGGTCGTGCCCACCCGCCCCTCCGTCATCTGTCACACCACTGTCACCGTGGCGATGCAGGGGAGCCCGGGGGCGGCGGCGTCCCACCCCTGCGCGCCCGGAATGAACTGCGACAGGGCCGGCGAGCTGTCGCAGGTGCAGGCGCTGCTCAGGTGCCAGGAGGAAGGAGGGCGGGGCGGCGGCAAGCCGCTCCACGCCACCGCCACCCTCCTCGGCGGCGGCGGCATGGAGGGCAACCTGAGCCCCCGCAGCGGGCTCTTCAACACCCCTCCCCCGACCCCTCCAGACCTCACGCAAGACTTCAGCGGCTTCCAGCTCCTGGTGGACGTGGCCCTCAAGCGCGCCGCAGAGATGGAGCTGCAGGCCAAACAGCTGGTCTCCTAAAAGTGACGGAGGAAGAAGTCCAAAGGGGGCGGCGGGAAGAGGGGGAGGGAGTGGGGGGGGGGGGGGGGGGTTAGAGACTGACTTTGTTGTCGCGGCGGCGGAACTCCCCGGAGTTCCAGTGACTCGTCTGCACGCGACGGAGATCAAACCCACGTGGAAAGCCTGATCATTTCTATTTTTGGTATACCAATCAAATTGATGAGGACGTTTTTTTTTATTGAAAAAAAAAAAAAAAAGACTGTATCGAGGTGCCTTGGCTGTAAGTTGTCTATCCATTTCACATACATGCGTATGTATCTACATGTGTATCTTATTTGCACACAGGGACCAAAAATGTTATTCGAGAAATGCTGTCTGTCTTATGTCTTTCCGTCGTACCGTTTATAGATTTAAAGAACGGGGAATGAGCTAGAATCGTCTCTCGCGCATGTCGGTTCGCGTCCACGTGCACGTTTACTCTTTCACAGATTCACAGATCAGCTCATGATTAGTCTGCCATGTTTGTTTGCACACTAAAGGCAGAGGAAGGTCATCTCAGTGTCTTAAACATACTTTGCTCTCAGCATCTATGACAAACTTATTCACTACTGTAGTAAATGTTTTCATGAGTACAAGTGTAGCTTTGGTTTTGTAATTTACTTTTAGCCATTTTAAAAGGAAAAAAACCCCTATGCTTTTTTTTTTTTTTTAAACTTTTTTTCCCACAAAGGGATGTTTCATATGACCAATGTAGCGGGTTCTTAGTGGGAGCCTTCGACACATCACTCAGCGAAAAGAAACGACGGCCAGTGGACTGGAAAATTTAAACACTACAGAAGTCTTTTCTGCATTTGCTGTTTTACAACCTAAGACAGTACTTTTGAAATCACCAAAAATGCATTTTCATGTATAATAGGACCATGTGTATAGTTAATGTGACGCAATGCCCAATGATGTGATTTCTCTTCATACTGTGCAATGTTTGTGGCGAGTAGGGGTCACATGGGATTAAAATAAAGTTTTGTTTTTCTACATCTCGGATTTGATCATTTGATGTGCGTCTGACCCCCCCCCCCCCATCACTTAGATTACACACATTCATACAGGCTGTGCTCATCCCTTACGGAATACGGAGAACGTATTAAGTCAGTGCGCTGTGTAAATAAAAAGAGCAGAAATGGTAAAAGCGTTCATGTCTTTCCACAGGCTGCCGTTAGGCTTTCAGACACATTCCTGCGTGTGTGTGAGGGTTACAACAGCTCTCGGCAATTAGCATAATCCTGCATAAATTAACACGAGCAAATGGCAGACGTCAACAGTTTCTTGCCAAAGGGGCTTTGTGCGCGCCTGCATCTCAATAGAGTCGATGTAAGTCAGCTTACAGCCGGAGCAGGCGGCCTCGTTCCAGGCCATAAGGGACAGCTGTTCCCTACTGGTGCTGCTAAAGCTTCTTGATTGGCCTCAATAGGATTTGTTGTCCTTACCACTGCTGAAAGAAATGACATCTTTTTTTGTAGTTTTTTTTCTCTTTTTAAAGACCCCAAGGAACAATCAATCGTATCTTCACTTATCAGCAAAACTATTAATCTGTGGTTGGATCGTAAAGAAAATATAGTAATATGATTAACATTTTATAGCTGACGCGATTCAACAAATGTCATCACATTTCCAGAAGGCCTTTCGAGTTGTTCTCTTTGTCACACGTCGTCCGTCTCAAGTGACGGCTCTTGTCGGTGGCGGTTGGTTTCAAACTTGTAATCACCAACAAGGGTTTAAAAAGACTCCTTCCGGGCAGTTGCAGCCCACCACGGTGGGCCCTCCAAGGGGGTGGGACTGACCCTGGGCTAGGGTTTTTACACAAAGACGACACCCATTTCCGCAAGCCCCTCTTTGCGCCCCCTCCCCTCTCTCCTGAACTCTGGCAGCGGAGGTCAGCATGCCTCCCATCAGCGTGACTGATGCGTGAATGACAAATTACCAGAAGCTGCGTGCACAGGAGCGTCAGGGCTAAGCCAAGGCCAAAAGTGCCGTCTAATTATGGGGCCCGCCCCTGCGGAAGGGGAATGCCCTAAAAAACACACCACGCTGGCCTTGTAATCTGTTTGATTATATTTCAATTGAAAACACATGTAGAGACGGCGAGAGGAATGAACGCGACAAAATGAGGGCAATGATATCGTTTTTTAATGCTGATAAGAGCTCATACACGTGCCATAACATCAACAGTGTAATAACATTAATTACAAAATGTATACTTGCTTGATAGGTTATTTGATTGGGTGTATGTGTTTACATTTTACACAGGGAAACATTCATCTATGTACAAATTGTTGTTGATGTGAATGTGTTTTCTCTGAATATAACTACATCACAAGCTTGAGAATTGCGTGTGACTTTAGAGTTTAGCAATGAACCATAATTCAACATTCTGGTTTCTATATCCCTGCTATACCAGGAGCATTATATTGATATGTTAATATCATAAACATAAATAAGTAGTCAATCATTTGACACACGTTTCAATTCAAATACAAGCTCCAAAGCAAAAAAATACTCAAATAACCGTCATCTACATGAAATGGCAACAAGTCTGAACTTTTATTACTTTGCCTCCCCTTTCCTATCGACCAACTAAAAGGAAATACTACGTTTAACTGGCACAAATAGCAGGAATATATCCATTGCTATAGTTGTCCAATGGCACAAAACGTTGTCAGATCAACACAAATAATCAAACTGCACACCGTTGTCCCGCTATTCTCTTATTAAAAGAAGTATTTGATGGTAAACTGGTTCAGGATTGTCTCCACATTCAAGCAGCTGACAGAAACACCTTGTTACATTGAAGTAATGAGGGCGCAGATGTTCAATAGGAGCATCATTCCAAAGATACTAATCCCCTGTTTACCATCATGGCCCATTCTGGTGACTGGGGTTTTATATACAGTGAGAGACAAAGCCATAGGTCACATAAAGTCAGTCACACTCTCAGACAAACACACACATACACACACACCTTTTCCCCTGAGACTGCTGTTGTGCTCGACTATCATATTAGAAATTAAGGCTGATCACTGAAACAGAAAAGACAAAAAAGGTGCCTGTCAAGAATCAACATAAATAAAACATAAACACAGTATAAGGGCCTTGTTGTAAGTGCATAATAATAATCACAACGTCCATAAAGAGGCATTGTTCTCACTAATTAATCAATTAAAGATGGATACAAAATATATTTTTTTGTATGAGCGTTAAACGTTTGCTTCATTTGGAGGCAGAGATAGTGCACACAGTGAGGAGAAAACCAGCCCATTTCAGTCCTTTTGTCTCAATACTGTCAATAAACCTCTGTCTAAAAACGACGTAAAAATACAGTACGACTACCATTATTGTACCAAATGTCAGTATTTTGTAACACCAAAGCGTTTTAATGCAAGATGGGAACGGATTTAACCCGTTTAAAAAAAAGACAACGGCATCAGATACCTGGTGTCCGCATGCGTGTCATGTGATTATACTGTTCTTTATACAAACTAGGTTGGCTCACTTTAGAATGAGACACGATGGGTGGTTTGTTTACAGTGGGTTGATGCTGCTACCTTAACAACTAGGACCCATTTGACCTAGAAAAATAGGAAGCACTTTTGAAATGAACATCTGAATCCCAAACGCACGCGCGCACACACACACACACACACACACACACACACACACACACACACTTTCTCTCACTCACACACGGATTAGCTTTGTGGCATTTCGGACAGTGATTCTTTCAGAGAGTCGCAGTCTTTGCAGAAGCGCAGGTCCTGCTTCTGGCTCGATGGCCGCGTCGCCTCACCTGGGAGGAGCAAAACCCGACCTTGCTCCCGAGGGGGGGGTTTGGACCTCTGGCTGCTGGAACGACCCACATTGAGTCGCTGTGTCTCCTTAACAGACACGCCATCGAGTCCTTGTCTGGTCTTTTAGCCATTGTTTTTCTTTTATAAAGTTTGGCCTCATTAAATATATCAAAACTCTGATCATATCAAAACTAAACAAGCATAAATAATACACACAAGTTAATCTGGTCTTCCCCTTTCATTTGAACAAATACGTGACGAGTTGTAGGTGTTTGCATGTCTCAACATACACACACACACACACACACACACACACACACACACACACACCACGTGAACATGCGCGCTCCTTTCCCTGTTTACCGTGGATTTTCTGCATTTTAAACATAATGTGAAGCATCACTGCTGTGCTAGCTGGCTTAGTTTGTAACATTAGGCCACTTAGAAAAAGGGGCGAGATACATCTTTGTAAGTGAGGAGGGACTGCTACATCAAAGCTGGGAAGGAAGGGAAATGAAGGAGGAGGGGGAAAGGGGACGGGGGACGGGGGGACGGGATCTATAAATAAATAAATAAATGCTGTAAATGTACATTTCTTGTTCTTCTTCCGTTGTGACTAATCCCACAGTGATACTGGGAAGCCGGCGAACGATGCGATACGCTTACGTTAGCACCCTAGCCTTACCATCCAGTGCTTCGGCGTGTGTGGAACAGTGCGTCGGGCGTGTGTGTGTATGTGTGTGTGGGTGTGTGGGTGCGTGCATCCGTGTCCCTCATAGCCTGGTCTGAGCCTCGGGGATATAGATCTCGATACTGTCTGCGCTCTCGGTGGCGGAGCTCTGCCGAACCGACGCGGCACGTTTGGCAGCTAGCAGGCGCTTGCGGGCCTCTAGACGCTGGCGCTCAGAGCTCTCCAGCGAACGGTCCCTAGCCAGGGGCGGGTGGTGGCCCTTCAGGGGCTTCTTTGGCACAGGAGGGGGCATCCTTCTCTCCTGGACGGGAACGACACAACGTCTTAAAAAACGACATGGGCATTGAGTCCGCGCGCCAAACAAACAAAAAAAAGGCTGCAGTTAAAACACAGTAAGGAGCAACACGGCTGCAGCCAACTCGCGTAATGGTTAGAAAGAGCAGTGTAGCTTTTGTCGGCAGTATGTGCATGCAACTTTGAATGAGGCAATGGTTCACAGTGGCAGCCATTTATGGGTGAGGGGAGGGGGTGGATGGGGGGGGGGTGTGGGGGTAAGAGGGTGCGGCGGTGGCCGTTGTCTGAGGTAAAAGTGACCATTGGAGACGGACAGGCCCCGGCGGTGCATGGCAGGTAGCGTAGCTTCTCAAAATCAGCTCACTGTCGACAACAAACACAAACACAAGTGGTGACGTGAGGCAGGCGACGCACATCATGCATGCTACAACAAAGCTCGGCTGTGAATAATCAGGGCGTGCATTGCAAAGTATACAGCAATGGCAGCAGATCGCATGCAGGTTAGTGGATTCATTCCAAAAAAACTACATTGAGATTAGATGGATTTGATTTTGGCATCGCGTGTGTGCACCTGGATTTCCGGCGGAGTCAGAGGTTTCCAGCTGTTGGCTTTGAGTTGGTGAAGTTCGTCGAACTTTAGGCTGATGTTCTCGATGGACAGCTGGAGCATGTCCCAGAAACCGGCCAGGTCCTGGGAGACGGGCCGTGGGTGGGCATTTGGGTTCTGATACACAAATTGAATAAAAACAATATATTTAAGCACAAAAGGCACAAACACATAATCTGGATAGGATTGAATGCTGCTTTCAAGTAACTGAAATGCATATTGAGAGACAATTATATTTTTTTTAAATAAACAATATGAAGATCGACTATATTATATATTAAAGCTCATTGTATCACGATGGTTCATTGCAGATACTTCAAACATTTGGACATACAAAAGGCTGTTGGATGGAACACAAACTGCAGCGTTTACACAGCCAGTTTCTTTGTAGGTGAAAGGCAGCGAGGGTCTCCACCAGCTGCATAGCAAAGGAGCTCTGGTCCGTCCTCCCGGCGCGATTTGTGCAGGATGATGTCAGCGTTGTGGGGAGGAGGCGGGGGCGGGGGGTGGGGGAGTAGTGGGGGGGGCATGCAGAGGCTGAGGTGACACATACCAGATTCTCTTCACACAGCTCCCGGAACTGCTGGAACTTCTGGGACATCAGCAGCTGGGCACTCCCCACTGCACTGCGGATCTTCCCCAGGACTGCAGGAGGCACAGGCACACATGCATGGATGCGAGGACACACACACACACACACACACACAATGCAATTACTCACAGTACCGCATACTGCAGGCATGTTGCAGCACCAGCAGGGTGGGTGCATTTGTGATTCAACTGAAAAGGATACGCCAGAATCCCCCATTATCTGTGCGTCTCAGACAGATAAAGCTTTCGGGGAAGGAAATGATTACTAAAATGCACAATCCAAAACGAATGCAAAACTAGCAATCCTATACCATTCCCCAATTCAATCCTTTCACTGAGAACCTGCATCAAAACAAATCAAGAAAACCAAGCAAATAGTACAGCAAGAATGTATTATTATAGTAAGCCCGTTTATCTGACTGATAAACAAGACTGTACTGCATAACCGGACACCGATGCGCGTCCTATTGACTTACATATCCCCGTGGAGAGAAACTGTCAGTGCAAACATTGGTGTACGGGAGGAAGAAACTGAGAGGAGGAGTAATGAATCTGCAATACAGAGACCAAATCTTTGTTACTCCTTCAGCAGCGTGTGTGTGTGTGTGTGCGCGCGTACATGGCAGCGTGGGATCTGGGAAAACATGACCTTGAGACAGGCTCTCCCGTTCAGCCCGCTCTGTGAGAGAATGTCTTGCCTGGAACCATAACAGCACAGGAGCAGCGTAAACAACGGCATTTTCAGTGCGACGTGAAATCAGCTGTGCAGTGTGGTCATACAGAAACACGGTGCCCGGTTCCCTCAGTCCGGTATGTGCAGGTCATCATTATATTATTATATATTATATATGCAGAAAGCATATTTAGACCTGTGTGCGGGCGTGCTGTGCAGTGCGCGTATTTGTGTTACTTCAAGATCAAATAACAGTTGCCTGAAGGAGCGAGGAGAGAAACGTCTGGAATTGCGCAGCGCGTCTAAAGGGACAGATGTGCGGCCGAGTAAGTGTGCACGGCGTGTCTGTTGTCGGGATCAGGCCGCTATTGCACTCCAACGTCACGAATAGCAGCACCCGCCAAATCCCGGCAGGAGTATGGATCCGACACCGGCCTCGTCGACTCACTCTCATCGGGCAGCTCGTTCTCCATCTCGTCCTGCTCCATCCGTCGACACCAGCCCTCCATCCGCTCCGTCTCGGCCCGCAGCAGCTTGAGGAACCAGCGGCCGTCGCGGGGGCACACCGATCGGCCCGCCGCCCCCGGGAGGGCGCCCGGCTCCGGCTCCGCCACGCTGTCCATCCAGGGGTCGGGAGGGGGCAGGATCGACGGGTCGAACCCCACCTCGCCGAAGTCGTCGGCGGCGCAGGCGTGGTAGTGGTTCCCCGAGCCCTGGATGCTCACGGTGGAGGAAGAGGCATCGCGAGAGAGCTGCCGCGGCATGGTGGCGCAGTGGCGCGGGGGCGGCCGCGGGGTGTCTGCGGGGTCGTCGAGGTCGGCCTGCACCGCTGTGGTCACGCTGTTGGAGCGGGTCATCCTGCGGTAGCTGGGGAGGGGAAGCAGAGACCCGCTTCAACATTTGATTTAATTCGCTTGATTGCACAGAAGTATTAACACACTCGTGATGGATTATTTAGACAATGTCAGTATGAAACATTTAAATGAATGAATAGAGAGGAATATCTTTTGTGCGCGTGGGTGTGTTTTGTCACCAGGCTCATTCAGAAGTAACGGAGTATCCAGTCATCTGTTGTACAACAAGCACTGCTCTGGTGCTGATACACACACACACACAACACAACACACACCTGGGAACCCTCCCTACAGCTGTGTGTGCCATGTCGTATTTGTCGGACAGCCTGTGCCAAGTCCCTCCACAGTACATGCAACAGCACACACACACACACACACACACACACACACACACACACAACAACATTGTGCTAAATTATATCTCAGTAATGAACGGAGCACCAACATCACAACTCAAACTAGCTCAAAGCCCATCTATTATTAAAGCTCAGATGACGCAGAGGACACATTGGAAGCCATCGCATAAAGGCTAACTTTAAAATGTTTACTATTTAACTAGTTTGCTGTCAATAAACAGTAAACTAATAAGAAGTAACAACTTTGCGGCTCCAGAAAAAAAGGATCCATTGATGCAAACAAGTCCTGTCACACACGCACACAAATGATCGCAGCTCCATCATGTCTGGCTCGGCCCGTCTCCGGACGCACACTCCTCCTCAAATCTCTTAACCTCCCCTTTTCTCATTCATCTCCCTTCTTCCGTGAACAAAAAAAATAAATAAATAAATAAAGGGCGAGAGCAAGAACAAGGGAGTGACTTCGGGCTAGATCAAAGCGCGCGCGTGTGCGTGTGTGTGTACTTTGTGTGTGCACGCAGGCGGCCCGTGAGTGCGAGTTTGTGTGAAGAGCAGTTAAAGAGTAACTCCTCCGAGCAGGTGTTCAGTTCTAATGACCTCAGCCTGCTTTCTATCAGCCCGCTAACAACTTCCTGCAGGGACGGGACGGGCAAGGCCAAACACGGCCCAGACAGAAAGACAGACGCATCGCCAGACAGCAGAGGAACAAGGAGGTTACATTTAGAAGAGAAAACGACCACGCGAAGGAGGACAGAAGTGGGAGAATATAAAAAGCACACATTAAAAAAAAAAAAAAAAAACGCTGCTACGAGTCCATGTTCTGCATTCATGTGGCGTCACATGACGGAAAGTTGTAAATCACGGGTTGCATTCCTCACGCAGCCGCTTTCCAGGGGCCTCGTAACCTCTAGGTTTTTTATTTCAAACTGTATTCATTTTCCTCTCATCTGCACGGAACGTGGCCGACACCGCAAACACGAGGAAGTACTGAAGCTTCTATAAAACAAAAACAGCCCGATGTTTTATTTGGATTTAGAAAGTGCTGGAAAAAGCCGAGAGATACGCTGGATGACATTCAACATTGCGAGGCTCCTGTTTGTCTTACGGCCGCTAATGACAAACATTCTGTGGCTAAAAAATAAAAAAGACAGGGAGGTCTGGTTGTCCCTTCTGTCAACTTTTCAAGATGGCTGCGCATATGGTTTAGTCCTGGGATCATAAGCGTATCATAATCTCAACTTGCAAGGCCGTAAAAGCAAATCCAGATCAGTCAACTCATTCAACAAATTCCTCCACATTTTTCTTTTTTTTCTTGTTTGTGATCAGACAGCAGCTTAAAAACTCGACTGATGGACTTTTTCTGCATTATTATTATAGTAAATATTCAATATAAACAGAAATAGATTTATTTTAATCTCTCAACATTTCAGAATATAAAGTATTTGTGAAGATAAGCATGTGGTTGGTTGTCTTTATCTCTCTAAAAGCTCTCCCACTTAATCCTAGTTCAAACAGTAAGGTGAGGGTCTGACCTGCAACTGCTGCTTATAAATTCTCTCTCTCTCTCTCTCTCTCTCTCTCCCCTTCTCTCTCACACACACACACACACACACACACACACACAGCTACAAACATACAACTAAGGCAGGTTGAGCCCTGGCGGGCGTCCGCAGGAGTTTGGCCTTCTCGCTGTCTGGGAATCTAATGCAGGGGGCAGCGTGCCCAGACCTCCCAGGTACACGCGTGCACGAACCAACACGCGCACGCACACGCAAACAAACAAAACCGGGCTAAACGATCAAAACATGCCCCAACAAAAACACCCCACTACCTACTCCAAACATTAACCAGGGAAATGCAGGAGCTGCAGTGCCGCAGTATCCGAGCCCGCGCGGGCCGAGAGGTGTCTGGGTGAGTTAATGTTTGGCTTGGCAAGTCTGGGAACTCGAGAGCTCGGTCACTCAGCTGAGACCTCCCCTTTCAGAAAGCCCCTCGCATTCCGTGACACCGTGTAAGTGTGCGTGCACTCGCAGCCCTCGCCGTGACCTTTTGAAATCAAGGTGACGCTTCTCCGAATTCCCAAGGCTTCCCAAGCGTTTCCACAGCAGGAAACCAGCAATGTGGCCGAGTTTGTCACCTCCCCTCGACAAACAAAAGGTTCACTGTTTTGACAGCTAAAAACGCAAAAAAAAACAAACAGACAAAGGAACTAGACGGCCCGATAAGCCCGAGGTCCGACATGAGCTAATGCAACAGCTTCTCCTTAGATTGGGAACGTGCTAGAGAATGCTGAGAGAATGTAGCTAACAGCACCATGAACAAGCCCAATAAAACTCCCTCCCTTCCACACATGTGCAAAACACACACACACACACCCTCAAAAGCAGCCTGAATCACAATGACTGGAGCAACAGATGGCTGTCAACTCAACCCCCCCTCGCCCCCTTCCTCCCCGGCTCTCTGCACAACATCCTCTGGCCCAGCTGTCACTTTTGGGCCCCTGGCTGGGGAGGGGGAGGTGGGGGGGCTCTGACGCCAACCTCCCCTGAACTGGGGACAGCTGCTGCAAAGAGTGTATGTCTGGGGAGGGAGGGGGGCGGGGGTAAGAAACCTCTCCCCGTCTCCACAGGGCTCTTTCCTCCCTCCCATTAGACTCCAGTCGCACTTTGAACAACCTGCTCTCTTCACTCACCATCGCTCATCCTCAACCTGGATTCCTATGGACTGGAATTTAGACAGCTCCTCAGTCGCCTCGCCTTCCTCCGGGTCCACCTGAGAAGAGGAGGGAGGGGGCGGGGGTGGGGCGGTGGTATTGTCAAACCGCAGAGCAAAAACATCTCCTCAGAACCCCAGACGGAGTCGTGGGCACAGACCTGGATCCCTATGGAGAGGCACTTGCGCAGCGCCTCCCTCTGTGCCCTGCTGCTGTCGGCGGAGACGGAGGCGGTGGCGGTGGCGGTGATGGTGATGGTGCTGTTGGTCACGTGCTGGCTGGCCGGGCCGTGCACCTGAGCGTTGGCCGCCTCTATCGCGGCGGTCAGGGCCTTCATGCTGTCGATGCTCTCCGTGGAGTTGGACAGGCCCGGCTGGGAGCTGATGCCGGCCCGCGGGCCGCCCCCGTCCATGTAGGCGTCCTGCGCGGACTCGGTGCTGCTCTGCGCCGTGATGGATATGAAGGGTTTGGACGGGGTGGTCCGTGGCGGGACCGGTGGAGGCGTTTTCTTGTAGGTGGTGATGCATGATGACACTGCGGGGAGGAGACGGGAAAAATGAAAAATGAAAAATGAAAAGACAGTTCAGTTCAGTCATCACTGGGAGCATAAGAGGGGGAGAAGGAGAATACAGCCGGTGTATATTTTTCTCTGTGGGTCTGGAGGAGGCGACCTACATTCTGAAAAAAAATAACCCACATGGAAAATCACCAGGGTGTTCAGGTTAACCGTTTATGTGTCAGGTCCCTGTGTCAGAGTCGAAAAGGACAGTAGATTAGGGGCAACTTTAACACATCAGAGCCTTGTCAAGTAATAGGATCAGTATGTCAGTCCCTTGGCCTACTGATCTATATGGTTAAGCCTTCTGTGCACTTACTGTCCACATACAGAACTATTAGATGTTGCACAAAGTAGCCCATGAAGTAAGAAGACCTTTCCTTGCTGTTGTTTGCATGCATGATTGCAGATAAATTAAATTCCTGATTAAGCACAGGAGATCAATTATATTGCAGAGAGCTTAGTAAACCAAACCACCAACCAAAAGCCTGCGTTAGATCCCAGCAAATGGATATCAAAGAGCATCATAGTGCTGCTCAGTTACACTCTACCTCTCAGGTTACAGAAAAAGGTTCTGCACGAAATGGAGCCTCTCCCAGACTGACCCAAGAGACATACCAACAGACAAAAGACTTATTCTAGAGACAAAAACAGCCGCCTCCCTTGGAATCTCCTTCCTGGATTGGTGTGATCGTCAAAACTGTCCCTCTCTCTCCCTCCCTCTCTCTCTCTTGCTGTCTCTCTCAGCAGAGGGCTGACCTCGTCCTCTTGGTTTGTCAGGAGTCACCACCGGCCCTCGTCCGGGCCTCGCCGGCAGTGATTGGATGATCTCAGAAGCGATTTCTCTCAGGTTTTGACAAGCTGGAAAGTCCTCAGACGGGAATAAAACCGGCGCTGAGATGAGATCACAGTCGCTTAAACGGGATCCTTTGATGGTGCGGTTTGCAAACCACAAGACAGACAATGGGAGGTTGACTTGCTGCATTTCCCTCTCCAGCTACACAGACGCTGGATGTTCGGGAGCGACATCAGACATCGTCGCCTAATGCGGCACTCGTCTCGTCTTTTCATACATGCCGAGGGATTTGGATCGACATCCGAGGCGTCAGGAAGCTTCAGAAAGGTCAACGAGTACAGACCCACAAGAAAAAAAGAAAGGAAAAAAGAGAAACCCTGAACACACACACACACACAGGTAGACGGGGCGAGGTCCTGCCCCTATCAGGCGTGGAGGTTCAAAGGATAGAATGTCAGCCCCTTTCAGAGAGTTTATCCCCTGAAGTCATCTAAAAGTCAGACTGTGTGTGTGTGTGTGTGTGTGAGTGTTTTCCTCCACTCAGAAAAGCGGCGTACGAAACAGGAGACAACACGCCACGTCCCCTCCCTCGCTCCCTCGCTGTCACTGCGAGAATGACACGGGGCTTTGAATGCCGAGGCACGCCGAGTAAACAAAAGTCGGGAGCGGGAACATGCCCGCACAGAAAACGTACGCGCACACCGGCCTGCGGAAACGCACACGTAGGCACGGAAATGACATTGACACAGCCCGGTTTGACGCT
The DNA here is from genome assembly GCA_021346845.1 of Apeltes quadracus. NCBI lineage: Eukaryota > Metazoa > Chordata > Actinopteri > Perciformes > Gasterosteidae > Apeltes > Apeltes quadracus. The sequence goes on from CM037914.1 coordinate 10,628,982, forward strand.
TCCACCTCTCCGAATCAAGGCGGACGACAGGCGTCCCGCACACTGACACACTGTGACTCGGATCCAAGTTTATGTAAAGATGTGTCATCAAAGAGTGTAGCTCCTTTTGTTAGATAAACTTAAAAAAAAACTATTTGTGTCAGCCGTGAGGGAAAAGCCTGGGCAAAACAACTGTCCCGATAAAACAGCAGCCAAGTTTCCGAGTTGCCCACAGAAATGATAAGACTACGGCCTGATCCTCCTGCAGCGCCGCAGCACAGACCTCCCACGCACACCGGCGGCCGAGGACAAAGTGAAGTGGGAACGTGACGCAGGATTCAACGGGACCCCTCGAGGATGAATGTGGAAAAACTCTCAAGAGCCACCACAAATACACACCGACGAGCACAGAAATAAAAAATAAAAAATTAAATAAAAAAAACGTTTTCTGTCCACGCACAACATCAAGTTAGCGGGGCTTCGATCGCAGGAAAAGAGAGACGTCATTCATTCTCATAGAACAACTTCCTCACTCGATTGGAAATGTGGAATTTCTCTCCTCTTCCCTCTCAGAGGCAGGCGCCGCCCGCTGCGAGCATTGTCGTTCCAAAGAGAAGGGTTTGTGAATGACAAAACTCTAGCGGCTCTTTGCCAAATCCCTCTTTTGACAAACACTTCAAAAGCCTCATGCCGACAAGTTGGTGTGAATAGAAGTCCCCCCCCCCCCCCCCCCCCACTCTGCCCCCCCTCCTCCTCCTCACTGGGCTTAATAATATCAAAGAATGCCTCTTTCCTCCCCCTGAGACAAAGCAATGGCTTCATTCACTTCGCTCGCCTTCTGCCTCTGCTGATCACCGTCCCGCCGTCCGTGTGTCAGATCAGGTGTTTCTTCTTTTTTTTTTTTTTTTTTTTAACCATCGCCTCCGTGATACCGCAGAGATCGAAGGCAGGCAGCTGCCTGGTAATCTCCCAATCTGTATATCTGTGTGAAGGGCCACATCAAAGGGAGCAGACGGTTTGGGAGGTGTAGGCGAACAGGAACGGGCTCCCCCACGCGGGGGCCAAGGGCAAATCCACCACCATCCAAACAAATACAAAGGCCCGGAAAGGGGGGAGGGGGGTGAGGGGGGCGGCCGGTATGGGGGAACATTGACAGCTGAGCCCAGCTGCACCGTGTTTGGGGATGAGGGTCCGCCGGAGGGGAGACGACGGCGGAGACGACGGCTGAGAGTGGCGAAGAGAGAAGAAGAGAGAAGAGGAGCTGAGCGAGACCGACGAGGAAGAGGAGGAGGGAAGAGGCTGAATCAGAGAGCTGCCGCCCGGCTCCGTCTGTTCCCTCTCTCGGCCCATTTGTCCGTCTCCCTCTATCTCTCTGTCACATACGCACAGAGAACCAGCTGGAGTCCTTTGTGAGGGGCGTCGCCATGGCGACCCACAGCAACACAAAGTTTGCCGGGAGGCTTGGCGTTTTACCAGTGGCAAGCGGTTGGGAGGGGGCGGGGGGGGGCTTCTCTCGGGCATTTGTTTGCCACGAGCGGGTACGCTGCAGCTGCACTCACACCCGCCCAAACACCTGCCGACAAGGAAAACACAGCGGGAATAATGGGTGGCAGCGAGCGTGAATTAAAAACCGAATAAACACCAGGATAACGACGCAGAGAGGACTGCTGGGAGCCACCGTGTTTGCGAGTAAATATCCGATAAAGGTCTCTGAAACCGAAGCGGTGGCTTTGGGCCTTTTTGAAATATTTCACTCCACCCCAACCAGTTTTTCTTGGATCCACGTGAGAAAAAGTATTTTCCCCGGGTTTCCGGCGATGAGGTGAAAGGTTCACACGGGACGACCTTTTCGCTGCTGTGAAACACGAGAGACACTGTAAATGACTCAATGTTGCTTTTTAGCAGAGACGGGCAACAGACAAAAAGTCCGCCGACAGCCCTCCGAGTCACCTGAAAGTCTCCAAGAGCCCCCCCGCATGTCACTCTACGCCTCTCAGCCACCAGAGGTCAGAGGTCACCCGAGAGGGTTTCTGCTCTCCAGATGCCTGAACTCTCTCAGACACAATAGCTGCCTGTGTGTTTATGCGTGTTGCACGAGGGGAGGGCTTTTAGAGAAGAAGAAGTATATTTGGCATGTGTGAGGCGCTGGGTTCTCAGTGCAAATGGTACCAGTGCTGTAAACATCCTGCACGGCTGCAGCTTTTAAAACCCTTTTTTTTTCTTTCCTCGAGTTAAAACGTAAGCAACGGGTAGATCCATCAGTGCTAAACATTTGTGAACTGTGCCTCCGGTGTCCCCAGAACCCACAGTGCAATCAACGAAACGCTGTGTGCTCACTGAAACCCGTGTCAACAGCGGGGCGACTGCTCTGGCAGGCTGGAGACTCCTGAATCGCCAGATAAGAGTCGTGTTTACAACTGTCAGCCAGCGTTAAATCTGGCAGGCGGCTCCTCAGCGTGAGGCAATAAGAGTCGCTCTCTTAACCCACTTTCCTGAGCGTCGGAGTTCACGGAGAGCCCGTTTGCCTACTTTCCCCTCTCTTTTTGGAGGCCCTGGCGCTCGGCTCGCAGTGTCAATCAGCGACCGGCAGGGAGAGACATGCTAAGGGCTAAGAAATATCCACAAAAAAAAGAAACAGCGAGAGTTGACTTCTAGGTCGCACTTTGTTATGGCTCACGTTTAATCAAGATCCACACTGCCTTGAAGTTATTTTGAAGTTAAACCGTGTGGGGAATCACTAACCGTTTTATATCCCTCTAAAATTTCAAAATAACTGTATTAACACCGCCACCACTGAAAATAGCAACTTCACTCTGTCAGGTACAATCATCCTGGACTTTTGTTTGAATGTGTAATCTCGGAACCGTGGATGTGAGCGGAGCTGCTGAAGGACTTTTCTTACGTTAGACCTGCTCTGTGAGGAATTAGGCTTCTGCCGGTGTTCTCCGTTTATTTCTCGGCGAGGGCTTTACCCCGACTTGAGACACATTAGTCTTTTGTTTCTGCCCCCGAAAAAGATCTGCCTGCAGGGGATAGAAAGAGAGATGGTCACTGAATGTAAAAAAAGAGAGGGCAAGAGATAAAGGAAGAACCACAGAGAGAGAGAGACACAGGGGGAGGGAAAAGGATGAGGGAGAGTTCAAAGCTAAGTCCGCTGTGCTGTTTATTCGAGTTCCTGAGCATTCCAGCTGCTTTGCGGGGCATGAAGCCGAGCGTTAGCTCCGGCGCTAAAGCTACATCTCACGCATGCTTTCACTGCGCTCATTTCCCACAGCCAGCATTGCTCACCGGCCGAGACTTTAAGAGCCGCCCGTGCAGAGTGACACATCGCATGTGTCTGCGATGACAGCGTCAGGCAATACGGGGGCATACCTATGAACAGCATCATGTAGCTGGGGGAAATCGCTCAGTCATTTCATTTAAACAGCCTTTGTGATTGAGCGGTGTCAGAGTCTCCATAAATCCTAGTTAGTGTCAAGAGAAAGAAGAAGAAGAAGAAGAAGAGGCCAGAGTCTTAATGGCGGTATTTTGTGTCGCTAAGTGGATAATACAGCCCACTTAGGCCAGAGTCTGACTCACTAAAAATAGCCACAAACAAAAACAGCAATGTTGCCACCACACGGGTCTCCAAGTGCTTAACAACACGGCTCCCTGACAAAACATGACGGACTGTCCACAAGAACTGACAGTCTGTGAAGTTATGGCCAAGAACACAACCGCAGGCCTGGGGGGGGTAAAGGACCCTGGGCGAGGAAAAACAGCAAACACACAGGAAGACAAGCAAAAGGGCAAAGGGGCTGACACACACACACACACACACACATACAGGAGTCAGTCTTAAGTTAGAGCGCTGACACACAATGCAGTTGTCGTTACATGAAAGATCACTGCTCGCTGCTGCTGCTGCTGCTATTTACATACAAATGTGGTCAAAAGTTTCCATTCTTCTTTTCATACTTGACGAGACGCGATAAAAAAAAAAGGGCCAGAACCCGATTTTTGTAAATATGGCGAGGCACAAAGGGTAACGGGAGAGCCGCCCCCCGGCGGGCTCCACAAGCGTTTGAGTTTACACTTCCAGGAATCCCGTGAAACATTAGCGTCGGGTGTTGCTTCACTGCCCTTTTTTTTCTTTCTTTTTTTCTCTTTCTCCCCTGCTCGCATTTCTCCCTCTATTTGCCCCGTTTGACGTCTTTTGTCCTGACCACTTGCACATGGGAGGGGAAAAGGAGCCACTGGCGGGCTTAGTCCACAGCCAGAGGCATGCTAAAGCCATCTGGGCCCAAAACCCAATTCTGTATCTCCTATACGTAAAAGGGGGAACGGATGGAGTGATGGAAAATGGAGGGGAAAAAAAAGAGGGGCAGAGAGAAAAAAAAAAAAAAAAGGTATGAGGAACAAGAGGAGCTACGGGGGGATTTAGAACAAGAACCAGGCTACTCTCTTGTGGTTTGCAGTCCTGACCCTGTGACCCTATACATCCTGTTGAAGGCGTGGAGGGGGGAGGGGGGGGGGGGGAGAAAGACGAGATGGCGGCTATAGGCATGGCTGTGCGTGCGGTTGCAGCTGTGCGTCCGAGGCGCAGCGAAGCATCGTATCGGGGCGCATACGAGATGCTGCTGAGCTCTATCTGTCCATCAGGTGTGATTTTTCACACCCCTCTTCCTGCGTGTTTACATCCACTCTCTGCAGAACCTCATGGGGGAGGAACAATAGTCTCCCAAACATTCCCACTCTCCTGCCGAGAGCGCTCGTTTGTCTCCTGCATTCCTTTGCCCATTCATCTCTCTCTCTCTCTCTCTCTCTCTCTCTCTCTCTCTCTCTCTCTCTCTCTCTCTCTCTCTCTCTCTCTCTCTCTCTCTCTCTCTCTCTCTCTCTCTCTCTCTCTCTCTCTCTCTCTCTCTCTCCCCCCTCCTGGATAGAAAAAAAATACGACTTTACATGGGGGAGGGGGTCCGAGTGAGTGTCTTAAAACCCTGTGAGTGGAGTCAGTACCCCTTGAACACAGCCTCCCCCCCTCCTCCCTTTCCTCCCCGTTTTACTTGGGTAGTGAAGCAGCAAAGCTCAAAGGAAGGGAGGAGAAAGAGGAGATGCATTCTTTCTCTCCCTCTCGCTGTCTCTCAGTGTCTACCGTGGCTTATTTTTAATGACTGGTTAAAAAAAAAAAAAAAAAAAAAAAAAAAAAAAAAGGAGGAAGGGTTTGGTCTCTTCCCCGCCGGCCGCTTCCACACAAGCCCAGTCACACACACACACACACACACACACACACACACACACACACACACACACATTACTGTAGCCGAGTCTGGGACTTTCACAGAGAAGTCTTTAATTTGCGCTGGGGCCTGGCCTCCCACGCTGCACGGCCCTAAACCACCCACTTACAGCCGTGCAACCATTCCTGAGAGTCGCTCCGACGCACTTCCTGGCCTTCACAACAGTGAAAGCAATTTAGCTGTCAGGTGAACAGAACAAAAAAAAAAAAAAAGAAAAACAGCTTTCAACTTTCAACATTCTGTCAAGAGAGAAAAAAAAAAAAAAAAGAGAGCACGGCTCATCTGTTCGCCTGCTTGGAGGAAATAGAACTCTGCATGTGAACCCGTCGTGTGTTTCTGGTTCATGCTTGGAGTTGGCGGGCCCCGCCTCGCCCCCGCTTTAGCGCGGAGGAGCCGCGAGGATCATCCAACAGCAAACACTGAGGAAATCCTTTCGGGGCTTTGCTTCTCCTTTGCTCCTTCTGATGCCAAAACACAGACAGGAAGAGACAGAGGAGGAGGAGGAGGAAAGCCCCTACCTGACAGGGCAGTCCCTGTCCACCTGATCAGACACGCCAAACTTTAAGAGCCGTTTAACTCTTGCAGGAAGCCGGTGTGTGTGTTCTTTCTGCACAGTGGCAAACCGCGGGGGTCCAATGCCGCTCGCATTCTTCTCTGTGTTTGTCGCGGCCCTGTCAGTTCCTCCCCGAGCTCCTCTCTTTTTCCAAACTCAGGAGCAGGAGCAGAGGAATGAATGACATTCTCTTCCTGTGTCAAAAGACATCCAAACGCCTCTCTTCCTCCCCAAATAGCTGTAATCAAAGCATTCCGGGGGCCCTAACAAAGTGGGCCCAATTAAGTCGTAAGTAAACATGAACACCTAACAGCCACCAACAAAGGCTTTGAGCAGATACGTCCCGTTAAGCTCAATTCTGCTTTAAGCATTTACAGGCAGGAAATAACTGTTGATTCAAGTCCTGTGAATGCAGTGATTTATGCGTACTATACAAACGCAACGTCGGCACAGATAGTCAACAAATCCAGTTGCAAAGTATACAAAGGTTACAACAATGACATTGAGCCAGAAGTTACGCTTTATTTGAGCCAAACTCGACACTCTAGGTTACACAAATCTGACTGGCCACATGTTTTGAAATGTAGATGAGGCTATGACGACATCTAGTGGAGGATTCTGTATTGCAAGTAAACAAATGTATATATTTTCCTCGCTTGCATCTAGATGACAACAACATTTATTTTTGTATTATTATTTAACCTTCCTTCAAGCAGGAGGGTCCCATCTCTTTTGTTAAGGGAGACCTGGCCGAGACAGGCAGCAGAATCAGCAACACATAATTACAGACAGACTTCAAATTTAATTTGATGTCTGTAATGCATTACTTTAAATTAAATCAGAACAACTACAATTAAAAGGAATAAATTCAGCAATTCAGAACACGTTTAACTGCCGCCGTACGTGCTGGAACTGCAGGTAGAAGCCTTCCTCCACAGATGTCAAATCCGTTTAACTGCATCCAGCCCATCTGCATCTGTTCACCTTATGACTAACACCCTGAAAAAAAACTGACATCGGGCCGTATAAAAGCGACGCTGGGGGCTTACGCATTGTAAGAGTGCAAGTCACCACTGGCTCGCATTCTCAGACTGCCGTGACAGGACGGAGTCATTGCGGAGTGGCTGACACACACACACACACACACATCCAGAGAGATAGCCACAGCCCAGATTACCCACATCGAGGGCTCCCAGTTCACGCCGGATAACACAGCAGCAGTCGGGGACGCAGCCGTACGCGGACACTTTTCTGCAGTGTATTTTTTTTCTTCCAGTCCACACAGATAGAGTGCTTGCGCTACTGTGTCGACACACGCCCCGGCCCAGCTCTCGTTTCCTGTCAAACACACCTACTCGCAACCCTCAAAGCATGTGGGATGACAGCCCCGTGCAGGTGTGTAGCGTGTGAGAGGCAACAAGAAGGAGGGGAGGACTGGGCAATGGAGCGACCGATGACACCGGAGCACCGTTTCATTTACAAACCCCTTCTCAGAATAATCATTCCACCTTTGATCCACTGACACACAGGTGGATTTTTACACGCAGCCACATACGCCGCTTAGGGAGGGCTTTAGCGGTCCCTGTAATTAACGCCAGATCTGTGTGTGTGTGTGTGTGTGTGTGTGTGTGTGTGGGACTGAGGAGCGGGCATGGCAGGGTGGGGGAGGGATTGATGGAGCTCAAAGGAGCATTCCTGCTCAATGAACCACGTTTGATCTCCTCGTCTCTCAGGCGCTTGTAAATCAGGCAAAGTAGGGCCGTCAGTCAAGGTTCACGTCTCATTTCCTCCGTTTCCGTCTCTCGGAAACAAAAATGTTTCACCGCAGCTTTAACACACACCGCGTCTAAAATAATGTCTTACAGGATCACCACAAGATGAGACTTGTGTGTTGCTTCATGCACTGAGTCACTCCTGCAGACTGGTTTGCTCTAGAACGGGCAGATGCTCCCTCTAGTGGGGAGAACCTGCATTAAAGAAAACTGAATAGCAAAGAAATGTCAAACATTGAGTGGCATTTTACTAATAAGAAAGTGTTTCATTTTGTATTTGTTCCTTGTACTGGGAAAATCATTGTTTAGTTATCCAGATAATTGGAAAAATCCAACCTGTTATGAAGGAAAAGATAAATTTCAGCTTTGCACCCTTTGTCTGTTTGGTGCGCTGGAGACTCGCCTGTCATCACATCACGCTGTATATGTGAACACCTCAAACCTCAACACTGGATGACTCAAGTAACAGTGTCTGCCTTTCCCTAGGCGAGTACTTCCGAAGCTCGTCTTTAACATGATAATTGCTCTTGAAAGACAGAACGGGACGCCTGTCGACAGTGAGGGTTGCTGGGAGGAGATGACCGGGCACCGTCGGGAAAATTCGGAGAGAGGCACGTGGGAGCGAACTTCAGCTGGAGCGTCTCGCTGAAATAAAGGCTCACTGGAATGGAGACAGAATGAATGCTGCAAATGGAAAAGATGGGAAATGCTGCAAGCAGGGAGCGGCTCTGCTAGTCCTTAGAGTCGCACAAGACACGACGAAGCCGAGACCACTGGATTTACTTTAAAAAAAAAACACGCTTTTCACGGCACTAAACTATTCCAAACTCACAAAGAGTTTATAGCTTAGAGTATCCATCCAACATTTCAGAGCGTAAAGCATGACCCACTGTATTTAGTATGTATACACAGCAGGTTCCAGATTGAAAGAGCACCAGCAAAGTACCAGGATCACTGGTGATTCAGCCAGCTGTTTGGGTTCTCTCACCATTCGGAAAAAATGTCGAGCGGGTCTGTGAATTCTAATGGAAAAATTCAATAGCAATACAACAATTGCTTTAAAACTTTGATTATGGTGATTTGGTCCAGAGGGTAAAATGCTACTCAACAGTTTCCCTTTTGTACTGAGATACTTAATCAAGCAACGACTCGGCTCTTGCCTGCGGCGAACAGATCCTGAAACTAATGAAGTGTTATCAATTTAAATGCTAATACTTTTAAACACTTCTACATATTGTGGTGAAACTGTTCCCTCGAGACAGAAGAAATTCTCAGGATGAACTTTACCAAGTTGGACCAATTGTGAATTAAAATGAGGGAAACCAATAATCCCTCAAGTCATGTGACTCAGCTGGTAAAAAATGTCCAATTGAGTCGATTAATCTTGTGCTTAATAACGCTGTCGCCCGCTGAGCTTTCCCCGATTCACATAAATCCGTCATATCAACACATGGCGGTGGCCTGCTCGGATCACCAGACATGAGGCTCCTGGAGCTTCGTCTGAAAATAGAAAGCGGAAAGCTGGCAGGTTAGCAGGCGGTCAGCATGGATGGGAGTGGGGCACGGGGGGGGTGGAGGCATCGGGGGCGAGAATACATGAGCATGACTCACGAAAACACAGATGGCTGGTTGGAGACACAGGGACGCAGACGGTTCATCCGTCACGCGGGAGGGCGTTAGGGGCTCTCCATCCACCATAGCAGTAGCACCACTCATCCCTTTTCCCATAAGGCCTTTGGGGCTCAGCGCGCACCCCCGGCCCCACCCGCCCCATCCCGTCTCGACCTAAATACCCAAAACCCTGCAGAGGCCTGGGCTGTAATGCTGTGCCAGGAGTTGCTTTAACACCTGTCGTCCTCCCATCAGAGACATTGTGCCAAAAATACACCGGCAGCTGAAAGGTGTTCCACATTTTCTGGGCACCACGAGTGGACGGGAAAGCACGTTGCTTACTTTTCAAAGTAAGTCAGGTTAAGGGGAAAAACCAGTTGCTTAGGCCCTTGGAGCTGAAAGTGTGTTTAACAGAGAGACTGGCATGTAGGGTAAGGTATAAAAGTGTGAAAATATAATGTAGTTTTAAATTTAAATGCAATTTAAAGTGGTGAGTGAGATTAGGAGGGTATTAATAGTTTATATCACGATGAATTTTGTTTTGTATTCCATATGACGTTAATTATAATGTGACGTCCAGTAAATTCGTATCAAATATAAACAACCTCGTCCATTTTCACGTGAACCATGAATAAGCAGAAAGGGGAGCGGCACTTTAACATACGACTTCCTGCTACCCCTTTCAAAGTAAAGCCCAGTGACGCATTTTCACTAGCAACATACTTTTCATTTGTATTTTTACCAGCCTGACGTTGAGAAGTTTACGCACAGAGTTAAAACTAGAATCGATGCCCTTCTAACACCAAGTGCCACGGTGCCAAAGTGTTTTGCATTGCATACGGTATTATTTTAAGTTTCAAGAGCGTGTGTGTGTGTCCCCGACGAATTTTCCTCCCCTCTTATTTTGAAGGCTTCCACGAGGCTAACTTCCGGGCCCCGAGATTCGCCTGACAGCAGCACCTCCATCGAGTCACGTCTCGCCCTCTCAAACAACAAGAGAACCGCCGGTGGTTTTACTCACAGATGCGCATCCAGAACTCGCGCGCGCCGCGCAGCGCGCCGCACAGACCCTGAAGCAGCGCCATGAGGAGAGAAGAGTCCGCGAGGAGAGATGTCGCGAGGAGCCTCCTCTGCCTCCTTTCCTTGTTCACTCTGGCGATGTTGGCTCTTATGTCACCATGTGGACGCGCCTTGTTAGCGCACGCCCCCCCAACACTTCACATCTCATCCAGTGCTGGGTGAGACGGGCCCGTTCATTTGGAAAACTTTATAATATAACTTTATCTGCTTCTAATGCTACATGCCACGCTCATTCCAATAGAGATTTGAGGATTTCAGGGGTGAATAAAACCATTTTAAAAGCTATTTTATTGTTTTATTAGTTTTTCCTATATTTGTATTGCACCAGCTCAACAAGCCCCCGCCCAATTCTCATTTAAATGACGCAAAACTATTATACAACATAACATTTGAGTAAAGACATTTGAGAAGTGTTAATTAATTTAAAAAGGCTTGGTTTACTTGCGTCATGTTCAGAACCATTTCTTGGGTTGTGGTTGGTCTTTTTTCTATATACAGGGCGGTGTCTTTAAAGGATTTACATCATTTTCAAGTTGAAGTACTCAAGGAACTCCCAGTGAACCAATCTAACCCTAACAGAGTATGGAATTAAGTTTTAAACTACACTATGACCCCTTTCGAATTCTCAGCACATTAAATACAGCTGGAGTGATTGTGACATTAACTTTAAGGCCCACACACACACACAAAACTATACCGCCACACAGCGGACTTGGGTGTAATGACTGCCCCCCTGTGGTAAAGCGTGGTGCTGACGAGCATTTTCCCTCCCAGGATGGACAGCTTTAATTAAACATACAAAGCTTATAGTTCAGAAGGTAATGAGGTCTCGGGACGCAGTGCTGCCACAGGGGCCTTCACCTGCAATCCTCCTCAAACAAGGAGGGGACCATTTCAAAGCACATGGGACCCTCCGGCAGCAGCTTCCTCTGCTCTCCTGAGTCATCTGGACAGATAGAAGAAAAAAAAAAAGGCATACACGCACTTGGAATTTTTGCGTGGGATGGCGAAAGGTGTGAGGGGGACGAAGGCCGGACTTCATCTCGATTCCGACAGACTTCAGTCGTCTGTCTGCGACTTTTATTTAGCGCACCGGGAAAATCCAAAGACACTTATTCCTGCGAGCTCCGTCGGAACAGAGCGGTTGGGAAGGTGCCAGCGGTGTTAATTGGGTCAGGCTGTCTAGTAGCTTTACATCCACCCACACACACACACACACATAGCAACTGCAGGAAGGAGGGGGCCGAGGTGCAGTGCTGTGCTACACTGAGCCCCTGGGGGCAGTGTTGTGCAGGCTTTGTTTATAGCATGGAGCGCGGCAATGTGACTACTCCTCTTGCAGCGACTTGATCTTTTTTAAGTCACAATCTTTCCTTTTCCTCATGATGTAAAGATAAGACGATAAACCGGTTACCTTCTATTCATGGTGGGAGCGAGGAACCTGGCCATTGCTTGACTGATAAATCATAGATGTTGGATAAAGTAACGTTGTGAAGGATTTTCTGGATATTATGCATGCCAGACAACAGACAGAAAAGTGGAGCGCAGTCAGTGTTTGACAAGAACATCTGCTAAATGACCCCGCGAGCATGCTTCAAAGAAATGCTTTTGTGAGCTCAGCGCCTCGGCTTGGGTCCGTATGGAAACTTACAGCCAATAAATTAAACATTGTCCTGTAGCATATTATTAGACGCACTTTTTTTGCAGGCGACTCGGCCACGGCTCCTCCACGTTCAAAGAGAAGAGATCAAAAGGACAGCCCCCTTACTTCTTTCTTCTTCCTCTGGATTAAAACGGTCATCAATAATGATGGAGCGGAGGAGCGCAGCGGGCAAAACTGGAGAGGAGCATGAGCTGATTGGTCTTTCACCCGTGTGTGTGTGTGTGTGACATGTGACATTCATGTGACATCTTTGTCCATAAGCGCTAGCCGTTTCTCTGGAACCTCATGCAATATTCACCACTACATCGTCTTCCCTCCTCCCAGTTCCCAGTAAAAAAAACGTGTGTTCACGTTTTTCACCTGCATCACCATCAAGACACATAATCAGCAACCTGTTGCCACCTTTCCCAAATTGGCCGTGCAGCTTTCGGATCTACAGCGAATCAATTATGAAATGAATCTTCGGTAGGAAAATGGGAGCACGAGACGAGAGGCCAAAAAGCACACAAATCTTTGCCTTCTGTGCTTCCACTCCGCGTCAAGGAGAAAAGGGAAAGGTAGCTAATTAATTGCAGTGACTGATGACTCAGTGGTGAAGATCTAAGGAGGTGATACATTTGTTCATTCGCACAACTGTGACAGTAATCTGGGGCAATCCCCCCACCTTCGACACGTTGCCCCACGATACATCACACGAATCCCCCCCCACGTCTGTTTGAGCCTCAGCCGAATCCGAGACGCAACGAGCCGCGCACGGCAGACAGGAGGTTTGCGCGTGACGGGATGCGGCGGGGTAACGTTCGCCATGCGCCAAAGATGGTGAGAGAACGCGTGAGAGACGGCAAACAGCTGGAAGTGGGAGAAAGAGAGGCTTTGTGCATCGCGTGCAGCAGCAGCAGTCTCAGCAGCTGTCTGGCTCCAGAAACAGAGTTTAGTCCCGACAACCCCTCCCCTGATAGATGGTCTTCATTATCTGCTGCTTCCTCAGGGGAAGGAGCTCCGAATGTCCCTCTCTTGATCTCATCAGTCTCCTTTTTTTTTTTAGATCAATAACTACCACCACACGATATACTAATAAACTGAACCCGCTATTGGCTTTTATTGTGATGTTATCTTTAATTAGTAAAATGTGTTAAATGAGAAAACTGCAGGGAACTTCATATTTCAATATTCCATTAAGAGAACTAAATGATTGTCTTAGAAGTCTTAACAACATTAAATAAATGTTCTCTCCTTACAGCCTGTAATGCCTTTGAATTGATTGGACTAGTTTAGTCATTCTGCAGCGATGGTGTCTGATTAGGTGAAAATATTCTGTTTCGTTGTCGGCTGCGTTCGGGGCGGGAAATGCGATCTCGTAATTGGCGTAACTAAACACGAAGGGAAAGAGAAAGCCAGTGACTCAACGCGCACAACAACGTAAGGGGATGACGTTTGGATTCCAGCGGGAAACACAGAAGCACCCAGAGCCCGATGCCGGCACCACCCAGCATCAATACTGCATGCAGCGCTCCGGACCAAGAGGCACACAAGAGGGCTAAAATAAGATCCAGCAGCCAGTGAGCTTTACTGCTCAAATAAGCCCTGATGGTGGGAAAAAAAAACCGTTCTGCATTCACCACATTGTATCTGAGCAGTAAACTGGGTCACATGGATCACAATGCAGAGGGTCTGGGGCCTCAGATAACCGATGTAACTTTTCACAACTGTCCTTTGTGAAAAAATACTCAAAGTGCTTAGAATAAGAAGTGAAAAATGTGACGGCCCGTGATCCAAAGTACAGCCTTCATATAAAGAGAAATCCCTATTGGTGCGGCAATAAATCATTCATTTTAGTTGCGGTTGACACTAGACACATGCACACACAGCAGCACATCTATAATCCATGACCGTCTATGTCCCAGTATCAATTCCCAATGACGCCCTGTGGATGAAGCATGTTCACACGTGTCCACGAGTCCCACCGACCTGTACTGCTCTGGATGGTTCTGACGGTGGTGGTGGTGGTGGTGGCGCGCGGCGGCGACGAGTCGGCCCTGGAGGCGCCCGCCTCCTCGTCCTCCTGCGAGCAGCCCTTCTCTATGGCGCGCACGTAGCTGTGGCTGCGCACGCGGAATCCGTTGGGGATGGGCAGGTCCAGGGCGTCCACCGCCTGCGACTCCATTTCGCTGAACACCGACTCGCACACGGCCTCGATCTGCCCGTTCACCTCCACCTCGCTCACCTGCGACGCAGGGGAGGGAGAGAAGCAGACATACAGGACGTGCACGCGAATTAAAAAAAAAAAAAAAAAAGCACCAACGGGAGCATACGTGCTGGGCAGGTGCGGGTGGCGGAGGGAGGGAGGGGAGGGGGGGGGGGGGGGGGTGCAAAGGTGAAGAATAAAGATGCACAGGCGCACGCCACCGTAGTGCAGTGGAAAAGAGATGGGGAGAAACCAGAGAAGCATCTCTCTGCTACACAATTTAATGTACAGAGATTTTACGGAGAAATACACTCATAAATTTGTTGTTCCAATATAAAGACAGCGTTTTCATAAATTGAAGCAGCTGCACTCGCGCTTAATATGTTCTCCTCAATGTTAATACCTCTCTGTAAAACAAAAGCAGAAGCGCTCTTTGAAAACCTCAATCATTGGAAACCTTTAACAGCATTTTAAACCATATATAGGAATCCAGGTATTATCGTAAGGAAGGAAACATACTGAAGGATGGGTGCAGAGGGGGAGGAATCACTGTCGCACAACAGAGTGAAACACTAGTGTGGTGTTACGGGGCGAGCACTACGAAGTGTCAGCGCTCGGACTACACCGACTACAGCTGCATCGTCAGCCGGCGCCGGTTTGGGAGTAAATAAAGGGTGAAGAGAGAAAAGGGCGCCTTAGAGATTGGGTTTAGTGAGGACAGATTACATTCAGGGCCCATTCCATCCCTCGGAGGGAAGTGTTTGGTTGTTTGGTGTCAGTGAAGTACGTGTGCACTCAGACAAGCGTGGCGCTTGGACTCGGAAAGGTTTGGCGACCTTGATTCAACCCACTGACGCTGAGCCTTTGTTTAATACTATATATATATATAGTCAAATATAGACCTCCGATGTTGAGCGTTTCCCTCCCTAACCGTTCAATGTCCATCATTTGGATTCAATCCCAATTTAAAATCATTCCTAATATTTGCATGGCTGCATGTTCATTCTTGTTTTTCATCTCTTACGTAGCAGATGCCGGGATTGAAGAGAACATTTTTTATTTGTGTCATTTCGTATCACAAAGTATGCTGAGGCATAAGGCGCATATTAGGTTGAAGGGAGGGGAGAGGGGGGGGGGGGCTGGGGCTTCTGCCTGCACCTCCTGTTTAATTAGCCAATCCGAACTCGCCTGTAATCATCCAGAAACCCGCACACAGACGCATTCGCCAATTGGGAGACGTGTTTTTTTTCTTCTTACTGTTTGTGTTTTGCCGGCCGCTGACCCGATTGTTACACATCAGCCTAAAGCACATCTACGGATGAGATTCCTCCCCCCCCCCCCAACCCCCCTCCCCCGCCCGCCTCTTGCACCATCTTACTGGACGCGGCAGTACAGGTGCAGGGCTGGTAGGGTCTGACTCTAGAGAGGCACGGGGCTCCTGGGGGGGGGCCACTAACCTGGCTGATGGTGCTCATGGCTCTCATGTAGCTCTCGTTTCGGGAGCGGAATTTAGGCGAGGCCAGCAGCCCTGCCGGGTCCAAGCTGTCCAGACTCCTATTGATGGAAACCTCACTCACCGCCCGCAGGTAGCTGTGGCTCCGGATCTGCAGTTTGGGCGAGTGCTCTGTGGAAATCCTGGGACAAAAAGAAAGTGAGGAGGGAAAAGAGGAGGGACACGACAAATTCACAGTAGATTAAGAGCAGCTCGGTAAAAGGCAAAACGCGTGGATCGATCCACAACGGCCCCAGAAGACACCCTTATCTAAATCAAGTGCAACAGCAGTAAGAAACACTAGCTGCAGCTCAGGTCTGTCCTTGAAGCTCCTTGGAAGCACCTTCTAAAGCCTTTAGTGGTGGAAACGCTCACTTGCTGCATGTACGTCAGTAGACTGTGTGTGGGAGGTCTGCTTGGCCTTCACACACAAACAGAACACGTAATCCACAGAACACACACACACACACACACACACACACACACACACACACACACACACAGAGAGACACGCACACCAAAGGAAGATGCACCCGGTGTCTCATGAGCGCTCACCTGCTCCCAGTCTGATCGCCCAGCGTGCGTCACGCCTATGTGCATGTGCATGAAGTGTGTCCGCGGGTTGTGTAGCAGATGGATGCCTGCTAAACGATTCATTATTCAGGGGGAATAAACCCTAAAAAGCTGACTCGCTTTCCTCACGGTGAACACCGTGGCCTTGTAAAACCAACTTCCAGGAAGTAACATCTGATCTCCAATTCACTGTGAACTTTTACAGCCAACATCCCTTTTATCCCACAAGAGGATTTACACACACACACACACACACACACACACACACACACACACACACACACACACACACACACACAGGTCAGGCCTGCTTTGATTATGTATTTTCCTTCTTAAAATAGACTGTGGTTGCTGCAGAACAGCGAGCCACAATAATCCTTCTTGGATGGAGAAGTGGAGGGGAGAGGACGGCGGAGACAGCCGGACTAATAAAAGGACAGATGAGCTTTTGAGACGCTTTTTGGAGAAGCATCTAAAAGGCTTACCGGCTCTTTTTATCAATACAGTTCGTTCTCTTTTTTTTAAGCCGAAGGGGAGAAAAAAAAAATCCTGATTGCACACCTCAAACTTAATAGATGGGTAGGAATCTTCCACCTCGGCTGCCTGCAGTCTGTGACTGTGCGTGGGAGGAAGAATCTACCGTGCGCCGTTATCCCGATCCACATCTTCTCTTGATTTCCCTGTGCGGCTGGTTATCCGCGGAACAAAATGATGTCTTTTGTGGCAACTTGAATGGCAGACCGAGCCTGTAATCAGTACCACCTAAGGTGGAGGGGAGGAGGGGGGGGGTTCAGTCGGTGCCTTGGTGTACCTCTGTCGAACAAGGGACATTAATGAGCATGTGTTCCTCTCTGACAGTCGAGGATCAAGGCTGACGAGGCAGCCTGTTGCTTTTCACAGCGTTACCAAGTGTTCATGCACAACTACTGGATCAGTCTTTTTTTGTCTCCTCCACTCTGTTCACCTGATTGCTTCACCTCATCTTTCCTGTCAGTCGGTTTCTCCCACTTGGTCATTTGAGAGGGTTTTCTCAAATTCTCCATCCTCCATTTCTTTTCCCTCCTTCTCCTCCTCCTCCTCCTCCTCCTCCTCCTCCTCCTCCTCCTCCTCCTCCTCCTCCTCCTCCTCCTCCTCCTCCTCCTCCTCCTCCTCCTCCTCCTTCTAGTGACTGTCTGAATAATAGTCTACAAAGTGATGACTGGTTGGCGGGAAGGGAAGACAGAAAGACGGAGACGTCATTACTGCAAACCATTATGCAGGATGTCTGTTCTTGCTGAGATATTTTAAAATTAGATGATAAAATCTTAAAATATAAATATAAATATAAATATAAATTAATTCGCGGCGAAAAGAACGACAACTGTTAGTGACTGCGGGAGACAAAACAAGGATGTAATTTTCTCCCGAGCTTGCTTGTCTGCCAGAATAATCCCGGCCATTTAAATGCATGCTTTACGTGTGCGCTGTGTGTTTTAATAAAGGATGATGTTAACATTGGGTGCCATTAAACAAATCCCACAACTTCTTAGTACCAAGTGTCGGGAGAAATGTCTCTGAAACATACGGAACAAAAAAAAAATGACTTATTAAATCACTGCGGAGTGCAACACTGAAAGCACAGTGGGAAAAACAAGACCCGCTCATCCTCTATCTCCGACGTGCAGCAGTTGCAGCTTAGTTTGTTCCGCTGGGTTCCATCAGATGATGATGACGGCATTCCCCCGGGCCAAATTCGAGTCGTTAGCGGGCCCCCAAGCAGTGTTACTCGCACTTACATAAGGTTGTGTGCATGCACTTGTGTTTGTGCAACCGGCACAATGACTGAGCACCCACTGGTGCTGTGCTCGTCTCCCTGCGTGTTGCACAGCTGATCCGTCACAGCGCCTCTGCAGCGGAGAACGCGTGTTCCCTTTCAAAGGTTCCAGCTTCATGACTAGTGACGCCCAGGAATAAGAACAGTAAAAGGTGAATATTTCACAGTCATTTCTTAAATAATTCAATCCAGTTATGTTTAATCCATTACGGATCACACATGCATCCTGCCAAAAGATAAAGTCAGAAATTTCTTCCAAAATAAATATAGCTCAAGATAACTTATCTGGAGTGAGGAAACAATGTTGTTAGCTTGATGTGCTTCAAGACTTGTAATATTGCTGGAAATCGTTATGAGCTTATGTTGTGAGAACGCCTGACGCAACAAGAGACAATTTAAATATATGAAAAACTTTAAATGATGAAGCTTGGCTTTTAACCTCAGATCTTTTTTTTAAATCTCCCTGAAGGCTTGAGCACATCATCAGTCATCTTGTATTTTTCTATTACGGTTCAATGCGCTTGTGTCATTGTGGCGATACAAAAGCCAGCTATGTGTCACAGGTAATTAAGCTGCTGGAGACACACACACACACACACACACACACACACACACACACACTGACTTCACCTTCTTCCCTCCGTCTGTCGCCCGCTCTCTGTTCCCCGTAACCCCCCCGTCGCTTTCACTGAAACCCCCACAGCATGAACAGAATGTTCTCCAACACAACCACAGGCGGGCACACGCACGTACTCGAGGGTGGTCATCTCCGTGAGGGACGGCTGCGTGGCCTTCAGGTAGCTGGCTCGTCGGGCCTGCACCTTGGGCGAGGGTTTGGGGCTGCAGTCCGAATCGCCGCTGTCTTCCTCCGCCATGGCCCTGATGTAGCTGCCGCTGCGCATCCGCCGGCACGGGATCTCATCGTCCTTCCCGAGCGGAGAGAAACTGCTCCAGTCGTCCTGAGGCACCTGTGCATATGTACGAGAGGGTGAAAGGAAGGAGGGACACGGGGGTCGACCCACACAGATGCACTTGGCCTGACATAAATACCTCTCTGTCACACAGAGCACTTCAGGCTTAAAGGATTCAATGGCAACCGTATCAATGCAGGGTCCGGCTTGATCGTACCAGAAGCTTGTGAGTGCCAGAAGTTTTCTTTTGTCTGTCCTGCGATGGATGCGGCATATTAAAAGAAGATAAATTGATTGTTTCGAGAAAACGGTGCT
This sequence comes from Apeltes quadracus, assembly GCA_021346845.1. Lineage (NCBI taxonomy): Eukaryota > Metazoa > Chordata > Actinopteri > Perciformes > Gasterosteidae > Apeltes > Apeltes quadracus. Next base: position 10,648,205 of record CM037914.1, read on the forward strand.
CTCGGTTCGCTCTCCGGACTTTTCACACACACTAATAAAGGTAAAAAAAGTAAGGCAAAGCCATTTCCCATTTGAGAGGGAGGGAGGGAAAGAGAGAAAGAGAGAGAGTGTCAAAGACAGCAGACGTGGAGAGAGAGAGAGAGAGAGAGGAAAACAAAGGGGAGGTTTGTTCAGCAGGACCACTGCAGTCCCGATGCGAGTGGCTGTGAGGGCACCAGCGCTCGAGTGAAAGAAATGAGATACAGAGCGAGAGTCATTCAACAGACCGAGCTGACTTTGATGTCAGGGGCAACTACAGACTGTGGTAACGCCTTGTGAAAAGCATGGATTTAATGTGTCTGAGAAATAGAGGCGGATCAAATGAAATGTGCATGCATTCATGCTTTAGGATTGTCGTCACCCTCGAAGTGCAGAATTTCTTAAATATTCTGGGAATGTTTTACAAGTGCAGGAAAAGGTTTGGCAAAACCTGGAAAAGTGTGTTCCATTGTCTCCTCACCTCTCACGCTCTACTTATTGTAGAACCCTACTTTTGCTACTTTGACTACATGACAACCATCAGTACAGTCCGCATAAATATCATTTCATCTTGCCCCAAACACAGGTTAAGTTGGTTTCTGGTTGCTTTCACCGTGCTTGTATACTGTAAATATGAAATGCTAATTCAGGATGCTTGTATATAAACCTGATCCTTCAGACAATGGACTTGACATCCTTTGCAGTACAGTGAAGTAACGCCATCACAGTAATTTCCATGCACATAGAGACAAACGCAGAGGAGCTGATGACATGTGAGGATTTTGCTAAATGTTTTCTGATGATACTCGGGGTAAATTCAACACGACACCAGTAATTACTCAAGTCCCAGGGAATGAAAAGATGAGCCTGCTGCTTCCCCAGCAGGCACACATGCAAATAAACAAACAGATGCATGCAGGAGAGGACGACGGAGCAGCTGGCACTAAAGGACGCATGAAGCATGACGCGTGACATGCGGGGGGGAAGAGAGAAGGGGGGGTTGCGTGAACTGTCATACCTGTAGGAAGTGGCAGGTGCGTCCCTGCTCGGCCTTCACTAGAGCTTTATCCAGGTTGACCGAGGCCTTCTGGTAGACCTCCCTCGCTCTGCTCACCGTCAGAGTCGAAGACCACGAGCTCTTCTTCAGCTGCACTTGTCCGTCCTGGGATCCCAACAGCGGCATACCGCCGCCGGCGGCCCCGCCGGCCCCGGAGCACGTTGAGCACTTTACGTCGTTGTTGCTGCGTGACGTCTTCAGAGAATGCGCGCTGATGGTATTGTAGGACTCCATGAAGTACTGCGACTGCGACTTTTCCGGGTGGCGCCCCATGGTCATGACCCCCAGTGGGCGGGCCCCCGCCGCTGCCGCCGTGGTGATGGTGGTGGTGGTAGAGGCACATCTCCCGGTCGAGCGTGTCGTCCGAGCTCCAGTAGCCCGAGATGGCGCCGCGCATCTTGGGCTCGGACTTGGAGCGGTCTTTGCTCTTGCCGCGCTTGCTGCGCTTCAGCGTGCCCGAGGAAGAGGGCGGCTCGTCGGGACTGGACTTGCTGCCGTTCACCCTTGCGCCCCCGCCTCCGCCGCCGCCCGAGGGCCCCTCCAGGGAGTGGGACTTGGTGAAGAGCTTCTGGACCGAGTGAACCAGGTGGCGGATTCGACCGGGGCTGTCGCTGCGCTGGTGTTCCACCGCCGTGCGCTTGTACTGCAGCGTGTGGTAGCCTTCGCGCCGCACCGGTGCCTGCCGCTCAAACTGCTCCAGCAGGTTAGAAGGGATGCGGTTGTTGTTGTTTCCGCCGCCGCCCCCTGCGCTCCCCTTCCCGCACCCCGCCGGCCCGACGTAAGGCACCACGGCGCCGCACTCCTCCTTCAGCTCGTGGTGCGAGCTGTAGTGTCTGCGGGGGAAGGTGCAGCTGGCCAGGTCGGGGTACGCAGGGTGGCACTCCGCCTGGAAGGAGTTGCGCTGGGTGTAGCAGGGGTGGGCAGTAGGGTGAGCCTCGCCCGGGTTGAGGAAGTAGGACCGACGGTCCGAGTGCCCCAGGGTCATGGAGTCGTAGGAGGGGTCGCAGGTCACCGCGTGGTGGTGACTGCGGCTGCTGGACAGGCCTTTCATTGTCATCGCGGCCGGGTCGACATGCGCATCCAGCTGCTGCCGCGGGAAGTTTGCACAGGCCCCAAAACCAGCTCTGAAATGAAAGGAGCACGCCGCCATTAGAAAACAGGCAAGTAGAGGACAAGTACAAGTACGGAGCAAGAACAAGAGGAGACGTTTTTCTCTGATTTCCTTTGTTAAGGCTTTTTGGCCGTCCTTCACAGATGAGAGAACTTGATGATGTTGATGAGACTGGGACCTGTTCTTTTATTTTTCTTCAAAAAAGAGAATCTCTAAAGATAGCGGCCACTTGGGATGTGGTCCTGGAACATCAAAATCTGGCCTAAAGCGTCCTCTCCCACTTTTCTGCTCTCTCTCTCTCTCTGCAAGACTGTCAGAGAAAATTACAGGAGAAGAATGACAGAAAAAAGAAAACAGGTGGGGTAGAAGGAAGAGTTCAAATCTATTTTTAGCTCACGTTATTTTGTTCGAGGATGCTGTTAGAAAGGAGAAATTGGTGATGCCGATCCTGATAACATGCGGGAAATTCTGAAAAAGTTATTTTTTTGTACACCTGCTCATTGCGCACGCTCACAAACACGACAAATGATCACAGCCTGGTGCAACACTTTCCCTCTGTACCTCCAGCGCCACTCGAAGGGCAAACTAATTGGCCAGTAAAACCCAGCTGACAGCTCCTGGGCCGGTCGAAGGCAAGCGGCAATAAACGACCTTTCCCTTACATGGTGACATGAAAACAATGGCATCCATCAGGGCCCTTAAACTGCCCTGCTTACCCATCGGGGGTTAGATAGCCGCTGAACCCGCGCGGTTTTCCCGAAGGACTGGAGGTAAAGCTAACGAGACAATAATAAGCGCCCACGCGCGGCGCCGTGGCCCGGTCTGCGCGGGGAATTCGCTACCGCGATTTATAACACTCTGCCAAAAGGCTACTGTGGTAAATACAAAATCTAAAGTAAAAACAGGAGGGAGGACGGGGAAGAGACAACGAATGGCGGAAGCATAACAAGAGAAACGACGGGAGGCAGAGCAGGGGAGTGAGATGTCATTGAGGACACTGGGCACGTGAGGATGTGTAGCGACTGCAGTGTTTCACATCTATGATTTCGATAAACTCGATCATTTCATGCAATTTCCCTGTGAACCTGGGGGGGGGGATCAAGGTTAAAAGAGTAAATAAAAGATAATGCATAGCGACCAATAACCAACCCTTTCTGCAATCTGTTTACTCGCTCACACAGATCACACGGGTCTACGTGCACAGTGTCCGCTTCTCGCCGGGCACTTAAAACGTGTCCAACTAAAGGTATTCATTCCCGTTGACACAGATCCCTTCTGTTGGCCGCTGAGGCACAGAATGTGACCTAAATAAAAGGCCCTCGCGGTGATCCACAGCAGCGTGTTTGTGGCACAGCTGTCTGCAGCGCTGCACTAAAGCTGAAGATGGGTCAGTCTGGCTCTCTGCCTGCTAGCCACACACACACACAGAAACACAAACACATAGTGTATCTGACAGGCCGGATTTTTTTATGCAACCGCTTGCTTGTAAAGTGCAGGTTAGCAGGTTAGGTTAAAAGAGGATTCACCGGTTCTGCTTTCTCCGTCAGGTGCGACCCACCGCGGCGCGAGCAAAGCTCCCGCTGTGGTCGTGCGTCGCGCCCATCGTGGCTGACTGACCCTGCTCCGTCTCTACCCGTCTGGTCAAGTCAACCTCAGTATAGCACATCAACAACTGCACAGGCTGCATTTTAACGGACTACGGTCTCTAAAATCCACAAAAACAACAACAACAACATGCAAACAAATGAAAAACATCAAAAGAGACCCAAACTTACTTTGTGTGAAACAGGCTGTGAGAGTTCATTACATTTCAAGCGATTATGTGCTGAACAGCATGGTGTGCAAACAAAGTGCAGGAGTGGATAAAGCAAGTCAGGCTATGAATGTTAATGCCGATTAACACCTGCACTGCATTAGCACAACGGGACAAAATTCTATCAAGATGCCCAGCTGCTTTGAAGCGGCAATGAGATAAACAGAACTTTTTTTTTCCTTCTCTATCATCGCACAGCAGCCAAACCTCAAAGCAGCATCCCACTGGTCAAATCTACTCTAATCTGCTGTTCTTTTTCTTTTCTGCTGCAGCCTGTTTTGAAGGTTCCTTGACCCACATCAAACGCTGAGTGCGTAAGAAGGAGCTCTCGGCTCACGGAGCTTCTTTGAGGCCTTCAGAGGCCACGAGGCTACGAAAAGGTATCCTCTTCTGGCTCAAAGAGAAGCAATGGTTGAAAACACCACCAATCTTCTCTGTATGCTTCTCATGTGTGCACATGTGACTTTATGTTTTGGACCGAAGGAGAAAACAGCACAGCACTTTTCTAGGTTCGAGTGAAGTTTTTCCTTTGAGCCGGCAGATGTTTGCAGTATATTTTCCAAGTATTCCCCATGGACGTGACAATACGACACAGACTGGATACGAGGGTGAAGATGGACGCATGTTTGTACATGTGACACCCTTTGTGTGTCATCAGGCCTGAATACTTTGGATTGTTTACTGAAAACACAAGCAATCCAGTATGGTGAAATAAAACGCATGTTTTTTTTCTCCAGATTTGCATAATGACAATCCTATATTGCAAATTGCTAAAGTGGAGGCCCTTTGACAGACACCATCACGGCGAGTCCACATACACGAGCGCTGCAGCTGGCAGTAACAGTGACAGACAGCATGCGGTGGCAAAGGTGCCTTTAAAAAAGTCCCAAGGCAACGACACTGTTAAACATTTTAAAAGGAAGCAAGAGGCCAAACAGCTGTTGGGGGAACTGGTCCTTTTTTTTCCGGATTACGTAGAAGTGGCTTTTAGGGAGGTCAGGAGAGACTGACAACGAGCAAACGTAATGTCTTACTGATAAATTGACCTAAATGATAGATGACCGTCTTCCTGGACTGTGCCTGTCTGGCAGCAACGAGGTAATACTTTGAAGAGAAACTCAAAATCGCTGCTTTTATATTATGTGATGTGCTTCATAAAATACATTAATGTCTCCAAAAAAAAACGGAGCACATGATAAAAGTCAAAGAAATTGAAAATTGAAGTGAAATTCTATCAGCATTGCATCGTATTTCACACAGGGGCAAACTCGCTCTCTACCTATGACAGGTCTATGCAAGAGAGTTTAAAAAATGACCCCAAGGAGCACAAGAGGCCGTATATCACGACTGCATCAATACGTTACAGCTTACAAAAACGTGCCTCTAAACGTAATATGCATCCTTTATCCGAGAATGAAATCACGTTGCTTGACATTGAATCAAAGCATAAAAATGCATATTTACGCCGCATTTCTTTCTATTTTAACCACGAACGAATCGTGGACTTGTCGTAGATCCAGTTCCACACGGCGCCTAATAGGCGTGTTTGTGCTCACGGTGTCGGCTGCGTTATGAGCACACGTGCCTCCATGGATGGATCGAATTTCCCAGTTTCCAGAGGACGGCTCCTTTGTCACAACCAAACTAATTAGGCCGACTGTCGGGGCCCTCTGTGACAAATGGAGTGACGTGGTGGAGTTATAGCTCGCTCCCCGCCAAACACATTCTGGAGACAAGTTCCTCAAGTGATGAGGTCTGTTTGATCAAGGTAAACAAATTAAAAGAGGCATTAGGTGTAGAGAAAGAATGGTGTTGTTTGTCTGCAGGCAGAGCTGTCACGACGGTCGGGATTCTACCGCACCGCAGAAAACTGTGGTTTTATTATAATGCAAGAGAAAAAAAAAACATTGAATTAACTGGAATTTTCTGGATTCGCGCAGATAATGCGTGCAGGAATAAATTAGTTGCAATAATACATAAAACGATCAGAACAACATTGCTGTGCTGAAATCTGAAGAAAAACTATTTTCCCTTTTCTGATAAAAACGCATACAGTGAGGACTGAACTGAATGGATCTAAGACTTTGACCCTGAACAGAAGCCCATGACTCCGCCGAGATTGGTACTATTGCTAAAGGTTGAATCCATTATGGGCATGCAGTGGAAGTCAAGGATAGAGACGACAGCCCCTATTATTCACTTCAACGGGTAAGATTTACAGATAAATACGATAACATTCGGTATGCCATGTGATGTCGGAGAGGGTATCAGGAAATTCTGATGTATTTCTGTCCCTAAAGAGCACTATGCAAACTCAAAGCCAGTACCTTGTTTTCCTCTGAAGAGCCGTTGCTCGGTACCTGATGAAAACATGGTGATTCTAGGCTACAACTTTTACTTCTTTAAGTGTAGCCCGATTAATAATTAAAGTGCAAATGTTCATGCGCTCGAGAAAGGCAGGACAGGATTTGCCATGTTGTCTCTACGTGATGCCAACTGCCCACATCTCAGCTCGTCAACCCAGACTCCAAGAAGCTGCAGGTCCAGAAGATAAAACCTACTTCAAGCATGGACTAAAGAAGAGTGACGAATCAAACAAACCGGAAGAAACGATTGATGAAACATAATGAAATGCTTTGTGTGAATAATAAAAAAAAGTATTCAACCGTGGTTAAATTGCTAATACTGCCACTGTGAGTGTAACGTGGACTTGCAACCACTTCCTCTTTGTGGCCCTTCTCCTGCGTTAGCCGGCGTGCAGCTGATACAAAGGCTGCTGCGGCTTCTTCATCACAGCTGCTATTTCCACTCAAGCAGTTGCTTACGAGTGGCACAAGATGAACACGGACAATTAAACCCGTACAAAACAAACTGTTTGTATATCCATCTGCCTACTCACAAAAAACTGCCGTGCATAAATCTGCACGCGTGTTGCAGAGCAGTGCTGTGGTTTTATTAAAAAAGCATCCCCCTGCAGGATCAAAGCACGGGGTTGCGCGCATGCAGCGTTCTGCAGCACGCACAGTGCAGTCACGACGCTGCCACGCGGCGTTGGCATCACACTGCTACGGGCGTACAGAGTGTCAGGTGATTTTAAGCAACTGATTCTACAGTTAATTACATTATCAAACCATTTTAAATATCGTAACCAAACCGTAGCAACGGCTAGCGCAGAGGCATGAAAAGCTCGCGTGGCCGTGTCTTTCTTCTGGGGAAACACATTACATAATGGGCTGACGACCAACTGAAGCCTTTTTGATGAGATTACCTTGACTACGTCGCTGAGACCAATGCAAGGCAATCTGCTTAACCTCTGGGGGGGTGGGGGGGAGGCAGGGGTCACAGACGGGTTACGAGAGGTGAACGAATGAGAAAAAGCAGGATGAATCGGGCCTCTCCTTCGCTGCGGGTGGCATGGGTCGCACTGCGGACACGTCCAACTGAGCAAAGAGGGTCGGGGGGGGGGGGGGGGGGGGGGGGCGGGGAGCATCTACCGCGCCGTCTTCTTGCATGCACGGCTGAGAGGTGCGTATCCTACGCGACACACAGACACACAACACCACGCACGCTGCAGACGAAGGTTGGCGCCGCCGTGCAGGTTTGAGCCTGAATCCAAACGGTTAGCAGCAGCTAGCCCCCCCCGCCAAACCCCCGGCAGACCTCACAACACTACTTGGTCACACGGAGCGAGTGAGGGCATGGAAATTCCCAAACTAATTCCACCAAAACGGACTCAATTACGTCTCCCGTCACTTCCGATTCAGCCAACGTCGATCAAAGACTCAACACTGGGGCCTCGTTTCTGAATTCGGATCACTGAGGCCGTTTCCCCTCAGCAGAGAAAAGGCAGCGCTTGTGTCCCGTTCCCGTGGGACTGTGTGAAAGGAGAATAAAAAAAGGAGAGTAAGGGGGGAGACGTGAGATGACAAATGGAGGAATGAACCATAAGGAAAGTGGTTCTTTTTAAAGATGCATATCTGCTCAAGTGGTAAATGATGCATTTTTCTTCATGGCAATTCCACTATTTGTTCAATATTTATTCAACAATGTTCAGAATGTTCTGTTTCTTCCTTTCAGGGTCCACCACCCTGTGCGTGTAGACTCGTTGGTCATATTCAACAGTGCTTAAAACCACACTAGAGTGAAATATTTAGCTGACGGAACAAACCAGAAGAGAAAAATCAAATATTATACATTTTGAAAGACACTTGAACGTATTCAAGTTAATAACATCACTGTTGCAGTGTTGTTATAAAGAGAACATTATACGTCTTTCCTTCGCCGCCCAAATACGGTGAAGCGTTAGAATTAGAAACAAAGAACCAAGGATGTAAAGCCGATTTAAATAACGAACAACCGAATTAACTGTGAAATGTGCCGCTCATTGAGCAACTGAAATTAGCTTTCATTTGATAATTTGCTCAGGTGCACACGGATAACAGCCTCTCCGACTGGTACACAGAGGTGACACGCATCATATTAAATAACTTTTTGGAAATTGGATGTTATCGCGTGAAACTCTCAGGCCGTCCGCCACGGTTAGGAGTCCAATTTCGGCGAAGAGATAAGATCTTGAATTAGTCCTTCAAAGACGGAGAAAAAAAAAATCATTTAATTTTAGTTTGTGGTGAAATAATGAAGCGGGACGGCTCACAGATAAGCAGGTTTTAGCCGAGAGTTCCTTTGTGCTCTATATTAAAATATATTATGGCCTCATTAAAAACGTACTCGTGAAAAACATTTTGAAAGACTGAACCACTTGCAGGGCAGCTTAAAGCTTGATTAATACAGGTTGGTGATTACTTTTAAAATACTACCACCTGAAATGTGTGAATAAAGCTGTTACGCACTCTTTCTCCCAGATCAAGTATCCTCCACTGCGACCTATTGATACAAACGTGAATTTGAAGAAAAAAAACACTTTTCTCTGGAAGAATCTAATCGAATGCCCGACAGCGGCCAAGATTTACCTCATTGGATCGTCCCTAATTACACACTCATTTGCTGCCTAAGCTACATAAACACACTATCTGGAACGCCGCTTGGTGTTTGAACCCCTAAATGAAGAGCGCTACTGAACAGCGGGAGACATGTGATCAGTTACCTGCCGCGCGGCTCACTTTGGCTTCCAGTTGCCCGTTTCCGGACAGGCTTCGATGGCGATAACGACCCGAGCCAGCGCCATGATACGGTTTTAAAAAAAATGGTAAGCTGTGCTCGCTGCATCCAGCTCTTCGGCGGCCGGGCCGGCCTCAGGCTTCAGCGTTCAGAGACGCCGTCCCCGACGCGTGATTATGCATCAACCACTCGTGGTAATGACGACGCGAGGCCTCCATCGCAACGCAGCTGCAGCTGGTGTGATTATTATGCACGCTCTGTTTTGTTTCTGACTTATTTCCTTCAAGTACAACAGCTGTGTGAATTGCGTTGTAGCTTATAGAAATTCAGCACACTTTTCGAGACGTCTGACGGAAACACAATGTTTCAATTTAAAATGTCAGCCTGATAAATAGCAAGATGAGCTTGCAGCACACTGTACATTTAAAAGATCAAGATAACATGTGATTACTTTTCAAAGTCAGGAATAGACTGGTTACATTTGGTGAAAAGGGGCCTATTGAATGTATGAGACAAAGTGTTTAATGGTTGTGTGACATCTCAACAATAATATTTTCTGTGCCTGGATCGCAGAGAAAACTGCGTGTTCCGCCCTGAGGCCCATTCTGTGTCACTCATGGTTTACCAATAAAAGTCACAGGGCAGATTAAAAACATCCAGCCATCTTTAAAAAAAAAAATAAACGTAGGAAAATGTAAAAATGACCCGTTGGCACCGCCTTGGTTTTTTGCACCACGTTGCTGGAGGGATTTGACTCGTGCCCGGCACAGTAAACACGCTCAGCACTTTCACTTGCTAATAAGCACTTCTGCACACCTTTTAAACTGTTTATCTCGCCGCCACCATCTGCTCCGTCACCAGCTGTGATCATAACAAACAGGAAACAGCATTTAATCCAAACAGCCTGTGTGAAAACTCTTTTTCAAATTTTGTCCGTTTGTCTCATCGCTCCGTCATCCCCCCCCTTTTCCTGCCGGCGTGCCCCCGTCGCTCTCTGCCCAGCGCCCGTTTCTCTTTCTTTCTCATTCTTGTGGCCATCGGGGGGGAAAGCTGTCAACCTTGACCGATGAGTCTCCAGTAATGGGGCAGCGAAAGGTTATGGCTCTATGGCGTCTACCTTTTATTAAGGGTTATTGCATATGAAAGGTCAAAGGTGATCTGTATGCAGGTGTACAAATTGACAGCAAAGAGTGTTGTACACAGAACAATCGACTTTTTCTTTATGTACTGCTCACCTCAGCAAACCCATATTATATCCATCAATAAAACGTGCATACTACTGTATACAAGGAGCAATGTCGGCAGTAAGGATCTCACCTTCTTTATGGTCTCATTTTTGGCATCTTTTTTCTTCTGTGCTTAATACCCGGCTCCTCGTCCTCCGTGCGAGCACATTTTTTTCCACCTTGAAGTGAAAAAAAAAGACAGAATCCACGGTTGAGAATTCATCCCAACAAAGAAAATCACTTGTGCGGTGCTCCGGCGGCTAATGTGCCAGTCCATGTGCCGTGCGCTCATGCTGTGATGTTGCTCCCTGCGCTTTTTCCACACTCACTTCAGTGCTGCAATTACCGGGGAAATGTTCAAGGAATGGAAGACGGCAGAAACCTTCTTTTGAAGAAAAAATAATGGAATGGACATTAGACAAATGGAAAACCTGGTCTTCGTTGTGAGCAGAGAGGGTGGCTTAAAATACATTTGAATGCCTGTATATATCCATCAGCTAAGCAGAGTTTTGGCAGCAAAATCATGTAAAAACACAACGTTTTTGATCCTAAAGCTCGTCTTTTAGGAAGCAACATCTCAGGGATATGGCACGAAAGGAGGAATGAAACATGAAGAATTCATTGGGGCAAGGAAAAAAAACATGCGAAGAGGAGATAATTCCTTTTAAGCCCATTTGAGCTTTTTTAAATCTAGCTTGTTAAGTCCTAGCGGTGTTTTGGGGATTGTCTCAGAGCAATTACTCTACTTCACAAAAAAGCAGAAGGCAGTGGCCTGTCACGTTTTTCCTCACATGAAAAAGGCTTGTGTGGAAACATCCTGCTCCGAGACGTCTCGTATAATCATCATTGTAATAACCTCGAACGGATTCATAATTGTGCGTTTGAGAATTGACTAACAATCTGCAAAATCGGCTCACTGGAAAGCATCAATTTCCTTATATCCCATTAAGGCGATGAGGAGGAGGCGGCAGGGTCGGTTCATTCTGGGGCCACGCAGCAGATGGCGTCTGTCCGACCCTCGCCAGGTGGGACTTGGTTTGGACAGGTTGCACACACACACACACACACACACACACACACACACGCACACGGGTCAAGTGAGTGGTGGGGCAGCCCTGTGTGTGGGGCGGGCAACGCTCTAGGGGGACTTTAGGTTCTTTTCCCATGACAAGGGTTTAGCGACACAAAAAAAAAAACAAGTTTGGCAATGTTAAGTTCATGCAAAGTTGGTGCCAGGGCCGGCCCAAGGCATAAGCAAACTAAGCAGCTGCTTGGGGCCCCCTGGCCAGCCCTAGTTTTGTATTATAACCTCACTGAATTTGTTTATAATTTCCGCTATAACACTATAGCATGACATTTGTGCCAATAATCTTCTAGCACAGGTGACTGTGCGTGGTGGGAGGGGGGCCCCCCAAATAAAATTTTGCTGAGGCTCGGGCCGGCACTGGTTGGTGCATAATTGTTACAAAACTATATTAGCTATTATGCTACGCAGCTAGCCTTCTATTGGCAACTCCAGCACTGTGCTCATGTTAGTAAGCGAGAATATTATCAAGTTACTGTGGTGGTTCAGAGAAGACGGTGAAGGATTTCACGTAGGGATATAAGATAAATTCAGCTTTATAGCTGTTGAATTATTGAACACTTTAGTGACCTCAGGCCAACTCTTAAATCCTTTGCTAAATTAGTTTTCATTATTAGAACATTTTCTCACCTATCTTAGAAAACTCCATTTAAAAAAAATATGGACCCCTTCTTAGTTTCGAGTGATAAACGAAAACAACTTGAGTAAAGATGGGATTTTACAGCTCATCTCTTCTTTTTGCTGTCAGTCACGTCACCTCTGCAGGGGAGAATTTCAATTTCACACTCTACTGGGGTGCGTAACACACACATCGCTTAAACACAGGTAGAGAAACAGAGGGTGGGTGTGGACGGCTGATCAACACAAGTTCTCATGAATGAGTAAATAACCCAGGGATGAACAGAAATGGATATTGGAGACAGGCGGCTGGCATGCTGATAAAGCTGCCGCGGCTCTCGGTACAAGTAAGCGGAATAGGCAAATCAGCGGCCCTTCCCCCACTTTTAAAATCAACAACGGGCTGGAGATTAGGGAGGGTTAGCTGAAGCAGTTGTTCCAAGTATCCACCTCCAGTAAGCTTCCTGAAACTGCAGCTCTCTAATTCACTGTATTCACAATCTGCAATCTGAATAATTCATGAGTGAACAATAAATCGACCCCCCAAAAAAGAAAAAAAAAAGGTCCGTCAAAAGGGAGAAACGACTGTGACCTTCCAAGCAAAATAAGGGGAAAGTCAGGCGAGCGATAGGCAGAGAGAGATAGTCGTAGGCGGGATGAAGAATGACAGGGGAACGGTTACTGTGAACGGAACGAAAGCGGGAAGAAAAAGAACAAGAGAAATATTTCCGCCTAAAAAAAAAAAAAAAAGCAAAAACTCCATATGTTGCAGTGTGATATGGAAATAAGGCCTTTTGTATGGAGGAATCTCTTAGGAGCACAATCAATGGGGTTAGCGATACATAAAAGATGAGGCCGGGTTTGACCTGTGGACCAATGGGAAGGTTCTGCACAGCTTCGGCTGGAGGAGATGGCGACTTGGACTCCGCCCGGACGTCCTTTGAAGTTTGGGCGGATGAGGATGCGCTGTGGGTCAGCCCGTGCTGCATTAACCCTCCAAGCCCCAGCTACGCCTGCACTGAGTCAGCAGCAGGAGCAGCAGCTGCACCGGCTGCGGGCCGCCCGCCAACCCAGCGTGATGCATAATCTCCACACTGCTGCGGCGCGGATGCATTACACGGAGCCATTATTCAAACTTGAGCGGCGATTATATCGTTGCTTTATCACATCTCCACAGCGAGCGTGACTTCACAACATTTCGGGCCGCTTGCTTTGGAATTTGGAATTTGTGGAGCGGGAGATAATAACGTTAACGCCGGGGTCATGGGACTCCGTATCCGCTGGCGTGAATGCACAAACAGGCAAGCCCTGCATGTCCGGAACAGCGTGAGCAGCGCGCCTGCGCACAAACAGCGCCGCACTGTTTGCACACTTTGGCCTGATTGAGCGCTGCGCCGATAAATAGGTGAGTCACGTAAGGAAGAGGATTAGAGGGGCTGTGGAAAAGCAGAGAATTATTGACGGAAAAGAGCAGGATTTAGATTTAGCAGCGCCGGTCAACCGGAGCTTCTAACCCCCCTGCCCCCCGTCCCGTCCCTCCCCCTCCCTGTACGCGTATGCACTTACTAGTGAGACAGTCTCAGGTCGCTCTGGGCCGGCATCGCCCAGGCAACCGTCCATCCACGGTCTGACCCGAAGGTCTTATCCCATGACTGTAAACGCAGTCAGCTTTAAACGTACTGTAAGATCCTTCAAACGGACCAGCGTGCGCATACGCGATGAATAAAGGGTCCCCTGGACACGCGGTCAGTAAACTTTTAGAATCCATCCGCAGAAGAAAAAAAAAAAACGTACACTTAATCCGATGCAAAACATACCCAAATCTCTTTGTGAGTCAAATGATTCCAGATTTTAAATACATCACGGGCGATTAATCTAACCACAGGCTCTTACCAACTAGACAAAAAAATAATAAATTCCCAGCAACATCTGGCTTTTTTTTTTTTTTTTTAAATGTCCTACTGGACATAAAGCCTATTTGCCCAACAGTCCATTAACCTAAAAACAAAACGTTTTGTTCAGAATACCTGATGGAAAATGTGCTGTGCTTTTTTTTTTTTTTACAGGAGCATTGAGATGTGTGCAGTACTTGTAATTGAAAGGTCTGCGGTGTGATTCACAGGCAGGGGAGGGGGGTGGAGGGCGGTGGACGGCACCCCACCTGGCAGGTGAGACTTCCAAAGGGCCCCACTTAATGGACTCACAGTGCTGTAATGTGACAACCACACACTGACGACGGGTCATTTGTATTAAAAAGTCAGGCCTTGGTGTAGATATTTGCATGGAAGATCGCTGTCATGTGGCTCGAGACATGAGGTTATTTTCCAGTTAATGTGCGCAAAAGGGTAATTTGTTTCTTTTTACATTCTGATCTGAAACATCCTGATACGCAAGAGCAGCAGTCCTCGTCGCCCTTATGTTATACAAGACGGGGAGGAGTGTGCTGAATGTACCTAGCAAGAGGCCACACTTGCTGTCATCGTCTTTGCGTATTTGTCTTTTTTTGTTATCACTGACAGGAAACCAGATGTACTAGAATACACAAAAAAACAGTCCAATGTGAGAGGCACATTTGGCATTATCATAAAAGGCCTGTGGTGTAAATGCAGTGGGAGAGCGAAGGAGACATATGGCGCATTGTGTCTGACTGTGTGAATGCTACTGGGTCTGAAAGTGAAATAAGGATGCCGATGTAATATCTGTGGAATCATTTTAATCCCTCGCTTTCTCATTTTACAAATCAGATGCGATCGATTTTGACTGCACAGATTGGCCCTACCGGCCGCCTATTGCATTCTGCCTCCTTTCACCATCCGTTAAGGTTTCCTGCGTTAACCCACAGCTCCGTGTTGTTGAGCTCGCTAACCGGCTGAATAATCGGAGCGTAAACATGGACTGAAATTTGAATTCTCCACACTTTTTTTTCGTAGAGCAACTCGTACGATACTGCAGCTGTTGCATTTTCCCATTTCATGGGCAACCGACTGAAACGCGTCGTCGCCCTACTGCCGCTTAAATGTTCAAACGAGATGTTTTCCCCCCCTTTCCAACCGGACACAGGATGTAACATCGAGGATTCAAGAAATGGCTTTACGACAATAAACATAAGGACAGCCCATTGTGTTATCAAGACCGCATTCTAGTTTTCCAGGCTCGCTTATTACTAGGTGTCGCTTGTTGCTGATGTTATTTCAACACCTGCCGAGTCATTGCTCACACAGGAGGGAATTCACTCAAGGATCGGACGGATGTTCGGGGGCCACTAAACCTGTACAAACACGACAAGAAAAACAACTTAAAGCCATTCTCTGAGCAACCACAGCGGCACTGCCGAGGAAATAACATCTCTTGGTCCTGAGAAATTTGCACATATTTAAAAGGTGATGTTTATACATTCGGCACATTCCGTTTCTGAGTGTATGGGGGTGTCCAGGGTTGTTTGGTCAGTTTGGTATGTGCAAACATCGAGGAATATGCCAAAAAAAAAAATATGGGAAGCCCAAAGAAAAAGGTAGGTTATCAGAGGTCATGCAACACGAGCAATATGTGTTTTACACCGTCAGCCATTCTCACGTAGGTGAGAATGAGCCGACTCAGCACGCTTCCACAGAAGGAGGCCACACCAACTAAAAAATAAAAGGTGCAAAGAACGTTGCTGCAGTAAAAAGCAGCCCTGGTTGGATTGTTAAGCTCACCCGTGCTTTGATTCAAGACTCAAAAGCTGTGAGAAAAAAAAAAAAAGAACAAAAGCTAAGAACAAAAGCTGGGATGATTGCAATGAGTTTTTTGGGACCATATCATTTCGGATTAATTTTCGGTATCTTTTAGTTGACAATGACAGACAGTCAGCGCGTCCTTGCTGAGTAGGATTACTGGAAGACGGACGCCACAAAATGCAGCGGTGAGACGTGGGTTGTGACATCGTCTTTTTGCCCTCGGTTTCTAAACATGTCCAGAGGGCTGCTGCCTCTCAATGGGCCACAATCAGACTCAATGAATGAAACATGAACTTTGAACACCTTTTGAAGTGTGACCTGTCATAAGGACTCAACTGTGGTTGAGCAAAAGGAAAAACATGCTCTCAACAAACTTATTATTATTTTTGAAATACAATGAAAGAATGCAATCACTGTCATTTCATTAAAATAGTCTTGCAATAAAGAGTCCCAATCCTTGGTGGTAATAGGGAAGTAAAATGAATCGATTTCAACTAGTTAAGTACACAGAATAAAGAATAATGGCAGAATAGAGTAATCAGTTTATCTTTGAAAACGCCGAATTGCGGCGATTGGTTCCATTCAACACCTTTTTTCAATAACACGTCACCCGTGACGTCCTGTCAGCTTTGTGCTTTTTTTTCGACATCCCCATAACAATCCTGATTGAATTAAGAAATGTGAGCAGCCCAGATTGCTTTTCTCGATCTAAAAAGGAAAGTGTGATTAGTTTGTCCTTCCCCATGGCGGCGACAGGTGTGGCAAGGTATGAAAGCCCATCTGTAGCCGGAGCCTCCATCCGAACACACCTCACATATCCTAACACGGACATCCAGGCAACAAAATGTTGCACAATTCCACAGCAAACGCAACTGTCCTATCCATGGAATGTTATGGGGACACTTGCCTTCCAGGTCTCCTCCCCTACGTCACCCTCTCCATTCACACCAGGCTGCCTTCCGTTTCTCCCTTTTTCCGAGCACAAGGCTTTGTGATATTTTTCACTCTCTGCCACTCTATTGTTCTCCCTCATGCATAATCTGTGGTTTTTCCTGTTTTTGTCCCCCCCCCCGGGGGGACAATCTTTCCCCGGCTCCCTCTCTCACTCCATCACTCTCCACTGCTCACTCAGAACAACACCAGCGATCTATCAGAACATTTTCTGTAACCGGAGGGCAATTTTCTAGACCTGTCAGAGCATCAGCCTTTCGCTGTACTGTACCAGGGCACTGCGGTAATAATAACAACACCGAGAAATGTGATTAACACAGTGTAGCATGTGTGCTGCACAAACAGCGAGGGTGAAGCAGCCACAGTGAAGGTCAGCGATTCCTTGCAAATTCATAAAAAAAAGGTTGACGCGGAACGTGAGCGAGTGATGTGGGCGGACGGTGAATGCAAATGCTGGGTCAAAAGAAGGGTGTGCTCAGTGATTAAGTGGAGACACAAGCTGGGGACTATAATCAGGCCAAATCAATGTGAACTAATCCTGTGCCAATTAGGAAACCAGGGATTCGACGCCCAAGATCTAATTCAATCTCCTTTCTAGCGGTTAACGGATAGGTTCAAAGTCCCGGGCACAAGCCAGATGAATAATTCTTTTTTTTCCTGTTAAATATGAACTCTGTCTTGTTGAATATCTCTTAAGTTATTCAGTATGGTGCTACATGCTGTAGCTGCATGTCCAGGCTATAATCAACAAGGTCAGGATTTTGAGCTTCTAACACAATCACAGCAGACATGGAAAAAACACAATTATGCCTTTTGAGGAACGAAGTCAGATTGCTACGTAAATTAAAAAAAAAACAACACTTTGAAGTCATTTTTTCCCTTTAAACTCCAACTTAACTCGACATTGAGTGGTCATTTGAAAAACACTAAATCCTTTGAATTAATAACACTGCTTGCATAACAGTTCTCTAAGGAAGCATAATTCACTGACTATACAGGTTTTTCAGGTCATGCAACTCAAGGTTTCAGTGGTTTAGAATAATCAACAAGACGTCGGCACAGAAAGAAATAAAAGTATGTGTGAGGAGGAAGAAATATGACAGAAAAGACCAAACAGACCAGCAGATATTCCATTACTAAGCCGATACGTTTGCTAAATCTACAGTGCGTTAAATCCGCACATCGAGGGAGGAGAACAGCCCTCGTGTCATCTGCCGCAAGTAAAGTGGGGCCGAATGAGCTTCCAGAGAACCCCTCGGATGAGAAACAGATGCATCTTACAGCTCAGAGGACCAACAAACGGAGAGATTAGGCAAAAGGGGGGAAAAGGAGAAAACATGTCGTGAGACAAAATTAGGATTGTGTGGAATTCTCAGGAGACGTGGTCCAGATTGTCAGACGGGCTGAAACATTCAACAGACTTGAAAGCACACACACACACAAGACAAATGAGAGCGGATTATAACAAGCGTTTTTTTTTTAAACCCAGGGAATACAGCAAGTAGAAAGCGCTTTGTTTTTGACTGTCATGAGACGGGGACGTGCTGAATTACCCAAAACTCTTTCACTACACCGTTAATTTGCCGGGCTCAAGTGCTCGGCAGCACATCACCGCCTCGCTCTGAGAAAGCGACTAAAGTATGTTTTTAGCATTTTAAATTAGCCTTTTGGAGAACGTTAAATAATCTCAATCTGTCAAAATGATATTGAATCATTGAAATTGGGTAATACAGCAGTTAAATTAGTTTAAAAAGTAAAACTGGTGAAACAATATTAGCGATGGCCATCATAATCCATGGCAAAGATCTGCCTAACACAAAGTGCCCTATAATGATCTTGTTTAAGAGGAAAGCACTCGTATTAATGTTGTTATTCACCCTTCCTCCTCCTGCTGTAACAAAATGTCTGCTGAGACTGTAATCTCAAGTCAAATTCATTTTAATGAGAAGAGACCAATCAATTAGCATACAGTGTGTAATCTGTGCGCATGCAAAAAAAGTGTTCACCGCCTGTTAACCAATAAACAACATTTTAAAATGATAAAACATGTAAGATAATGAATCATGACCACTTAGAAGACTTTTTGCTAGAGTAGAATTTCCTGTGAACTTTGAAGTCCATTATATTCACGAACTGGTTTAAATCTTCTCATTAATAAAATCCTAATCAAGTCGATCATTCAGGAGTTGCGCCATCTCTGGCTCTTGAAATGCAGTGTGAGCCCGGAGCGCTTCATTCCGAACTGCGTTTGACGACGTGAGCTTAATCAGGACGGAGGGATGATGTCATTCACGAGGAAGGGCGGCGTGAGCAGTGAGAGAGGTTGGTCGCCGGTGATGCACACGGGTGGATCGACACAAACAGGGAAGGACAACAGCGACTTCGTAATGCGACGTCAATCCTCCAGCACCGCTGTCAAGTAAGCAGATAATAAAAACACGGGGGTCTCTGATGTCACTGTGCAACGTTGCATGGTTGCGCACTGCTGTGCACACGTCCTTGCACTCGTCATGCTCCGTACTACTCAAGCACTTCACTTCTTGACCTTTATTCATCTTAACTGCCCTGTTCCTCACTAGCTTGGACACAAGCAGTCACTTTGAAATATGAAGTTAGTCTTCTTTTCCCTTATATCGGATGGCAAAGAAGGCAAACATTCTGTTAATATGGGTACTATTGTTTGAGGGTTTGTTCCATGACAACAACAGATCCCAAGATGTCATACTATTCTCTTTATAGCGTATTCAAGCAGATATCCGTTATTAAAGTGAAACAGCTGAAGCTCACAGACACACGGCAGCCTTCAGACATCTTTGTACTACATAAGGTCCATGTTCCTTTCATGCTGTTTGCCAAATGTTTGTAGTGTTTTTCTATTATGCCGTTGCACCAAATTCTCCTTTCATACACATACTGGGGTCGTATTAGGCATAAGGCATGAGTCTCATTGGGCTCACCGCACACCGTGTTGACAGCTCCTGAACATTTGTTGCATCGGACGACTTAACCAGATAAATAAAAGATGGCAACATGAAAGAGAATGTGTAAACATTCATTTGCACGCTGAGACCTGCAGACTGAGCGCTCGCCCCTTCCATCTGGCTCTCTGAAGCCGACCTCACGGAGCATAAAACAACCAAATCCGTGCGCACGCACTACGTGCTATCGGCCATTAACTCGTTACCTAATGTGTAATTGCTCACGAGAGTCCGCGGGTTATACATTTAATGCGGCGTGGGATCGCGCTTGCATAAGAACGGGGTCAATTGAAAAAGAAGCATGACTCATTAGAGAGGCTGCAGCTCGGGAACCTTAAAGACATGCATTTCTGTTCTTATGTTCACACTTTTCTGTGATTGAACAAATAGACCTCTATGAGTTAATAAATCAACGCAATGACAGGTATTATTATTATTATTATTATTACACATGAAAAGCCAATATATCGATGGTTAGATCAGGAGCTCCATACGGTAGTCAATACAAATGTGTGCACAGGGTGTGAATGCATTAAATCACAGCAGACATGACCATGATGGTTTGTTATCTCGAGGCAAGTGTCCCTTCTGGGTCCTGGTGAGAGGAGCACTCTTTGATCTCTACCTCAGATAACCTGAAGAGATGTTGGGTATCAGTGGGGCGTATAAGGGGATTACACATGCCGAACAAAAAAAAAAGGCTTAGACGGAGTACTACACAACCCCGTGCACGCACACATAATCTCGTACCGTGGAACACAGCGGTGATGGAGCCCGTGCAGGACGGGTGGAAGTCTGATGTGGTCTCTCAACATTTCTCTTTAAAAACACATGTTTTGGACTGAGCGGCTGCAACTCAAACCAATGCCCTCTAATTTATAAGCATGAAGGACCAAAAAAACAAAACTTAATTGATTTGTTTTTTGGTCCTTCATGCTGCTGGTCTGAGATCAGCAGTTACAGCAAGGTGAGGCAAGCTGGAGCGCTATCAGAACGAGCACCGTTTCACACAAGTTACATCAAACCTCCATCCATCAATTAGCTTCCAGCTCATCCTGTGCCGGGGCACAAGGGCAGGAGGCTCAGGAGGAGGCTCCTCTCCCCGGCAGCACCTCCCGGCTCCTCCTGGAGAAGCACTCCCGGGCCTAGCTTGATATCTAATCTCTCCAGCGGTCTGCGGGTCTACCCCGTGGGCCTCTTACCAGTGGACATGGCGATAATAACCAAAGGCGCGGGACTGAAGGTAGATTGGAGTGGTGACTCGAGACCTCTGCCTTACGGCTCGGCTCCCTCTTTCGGCCCGGTGCGTCGCCTGTCCGTCAAACATGGTCTTCATCTGTAAAACAACGTCCCCTCGGAGCTTGGAGCTGGCTGAATGTTACCCTGAGAGGCGACTGGAGGGAGCAACAACAAACACTACCCTCTTCGCTGTACTCGCACACAGCAGTCGGTTAATCATTTTCATCGATGTTCACTATGGGGCAATCAGAGGATGTTGACTCAACATTACGGTCGTGTCTAGTTTGTTTTAGGCCTGTGGATGGATCAATAGACAGTCATTGATTGTTAGATATCCCATTACATAGCTCCAAGCTAATTGTTATTTGGTCATGGTTTTATTATTATTATTATAATACTAAGCTGATAAAAGTTCTAACTTAAATACCTCTTTCTTCATTTGCTGTGTACCTTTTGACTATCCTAAGAATGAAAAAAAATCAGAATTCCTGTTTGACAATGAGTAAGCAATAATTTAATTAATTAATTAATTAAATTAAATGCCTGTTTTTACAACAACATATTGCGTGACTTGCAACCAAAAGCAAATGTTTTCCATCAAACTGTTGAGACGAGGCCTCAAAATTGTCAGGGATTTGGAAACATGGGCGACAGCAAAAGTAATGCTGATGTTTAACGGCCGAGTACAGACAAAATAAATGAATGACAATGAATGAATGAGGTTACGCCTGAAGGAAATCGGCCATTTATCGCAGCAGGCTACAGACGAGTTAATTAGAACGTTTACCAAACCGAACATGAGCAGTTCTATAAAATATCTTCTGAAATAAGAATAAGCGCTTTGATTTTCTTATCCTTTCTTTGACATCATTGCTGATCATCTCCCTGTTCCTTTCCTGTTTGGATCAGCCAAACATAAATGACTAATGGCGCAATGGTGCACATGTAGCGGAACCACTTTGTTTTAATTCAAGTGACTGCAGAAATGACAACAACACAAGGTGTAATGACTCACGCTTCGGTACGTTTTGTTTTGTAGCAACCTTCATGTAAAAGCAAATGAGCGAGAGAATTGCACATGCTAGGTGACACTCCTCCCCACTACACAGGAACACACACACACACACACACGCCTCTTTTCCCCTGACCTGCCTCCTACACAACAAATCATCATGACAGACTGCTCATCCCGCTGGCTGCCTTCTCGTCAACGCTGGCCCAGATTCCATCAGATTATACAAATGACATCATCAAGTGAGTGTTTTTGAGCGGGTGCATGAATGATGGTGTTTTGGCAGTGGGGTTTTAACTGCCCCATGTACCAAAAATATGCTTTTGACTACATTTTGCGCCAATCCACATGTCTAAAAAAGGCCTCATGAAAAACAAAAAAAAAAGCCAAACCCTCGAAAATGTCCGACAGCGTTTCATCCCTCTGAATAAACTCCCAGTGACTTTAGAGACGCAGCTCGCGTGCCTGTCGACACAGGAAGTGCATCTGTTGTTCTGGGGGCCGATGAACTTCAACAGCAATATATGCTTAAATGCGTCCCCAGTGACCTGAGGCTCATTTGGACGAGAGCATGCAGGGAATAATGCCACTGTGCAGCAGGAAACAAACGGTATCGTGACCCGATTTGGCTTCAGCCACACGGAGGCCCCTCGCCCCCCTGCTGTGGCTTTTCATGCTTGATGGAGAACAACATTCAAGAGGATATTTTTTACAAGGTTGCTGCCATATATATATATATATATATATATATATATATATATATATATATATAAAATCAGAAAATCCATAGCGTTACAGAAGTTACTGCAGTGCAGAATCATGTCAACGGGATCTGAGGAAGCCATTATTGGAATAAACCAAAGGGGTGTTCGGGGAAACACTTGCCTCCAAGTGCCTGTGAGGTCGAGTTGGTTTAAGTCTTGCAAACGCACGTCTTTTGGCTTACTACGACAAGAACTGTCAGTATTTAGTCCGCAGTGGTATTTAAGAGTAAGGAACACACACAAACAGAAAGATCCGTATTTACAAATCATGTTGAAGGTTTATCGGTGCGTCGCTTTTCAGCAGCTGCCTTACTTGCTACAAGCTAGTGGCTGATAAGTGTTTACTACGTGTCAATGTACAAGGTGCAAAACAACATGTATGTGCACATCTTTTCTCAACAGTGTGCACGGGAGATCACATTTCATTTGGATCACCAATGTCTTACTCCTGTCAATGCCATATAAATACTACAAGCTTAGCCATTGCATAACATGTATGATAATTATGGCTGATAAAGACCGTGAGAAGAGTGTTTGTTGGCACGGTAGCGTCAAGATCTTTTCTCACTTAGCTTATTGGAGCCTGAGAAAATGCCCTGGCTTGTCACAGCAATCCAAAGCTATTGGCTAGTGATGACCCTGACTAAGCCATTTTCTGCTGCCTGTGCATCTCTCTCTCTCTCTCTCCTCCCCTCTCTCTCTCTCTCTTTCTGGCAGAACCGCCAAGGAGATTTGGGTGTCCTCACAGATGCCAGAGTTTCATGCTTTCGACCCGGAGGCTCTCACTGTCTGTCTGTCTGCCTGTCATTGTGGAAAGCATTTAGCGAGGGAAAAAAAAAACAACCAACATCCTCTTCTCGACAACTTGCTAATTACTTAACAAAGGTTTGCTTGCTGTCTATAATGCATTAGATACATCTCATTCCAAAGAGGGACAATGGCGTTAATTGATTTGCTTTCAGGTCTCAAATGAGTGAGTAAATAGGTGCCTGTTTGCATTTTCCAATTCCACTCTTTTAGCCGAGGCAAATATAAAAGACAAGACCAGAATTTCTGAGCAAAGCCAAAGTTTTTGAATTATAATCCGGGCTAAAGCGGTTTTATCCAGACTATGACGTTCAATGACGCATAAAATGGAGATTAATATTTAATTAGAGTTGGGATGAAACAACTTTAAGTCCCCACCTCTGATTGTTTGGGTGAATAGTTTGATGATTTACAGCTCAGCAATGCAACGTTGGACACCACCTCAATGGCGGATGAGGAACATCAGACATTTTAGAATGTAAAAGGAAACTAAAAATACAACAGTCCCTGTTTGGGCAAACAATGCAACAAAAAATAAATAATGTATTTGGGGCTTGTGTCAGTGTTTGCTCCTAGTACCTTTCTATAATGTCCTACCTTTTTGTAATGTGTCAAATCCAGTTGTGGAAATAAAACAGGTAATTTACGCTCAGTTTCCTTTTCAGGCTGTGCACTTGTGTTTGGTGTTTTTATCACGGAACCCTCGCTCCACAGCCACGTTCATTAATCTATGAACGCACGTTGGCGTTTGAATATGTGTGCGTGCTTGTGTGTGTAGTGAGACTATGTGGGAACAGATGGAGTGCTGCAGTACAGAGAATCGAGCAGTAGGATATGCATGAAGCACGAGGCGCTGTCCGTGGTGCTGAAGTCATCCTGCAAGCTGCATTAACTTTCTGCAGTTGTTCATCCCTCGCATGCAAATGCCGATGCAAACACGCACAAAAAAAATGTCTTTTGCAAACCGTGTATCCTGAATTCAATCCTGAACCTGTTCTTGTGTATATGCCTGAAAAGGTTCAGATAGAAGTAGCGACCTTAAAAAATGGGTCAATGGTGACGTCAAAAACATGACGAGAAGCAAGCTAATTCAACAACGGACTCACAGCTGTCGGCCCATTTTGTGCTCGTTTACCAAAATAACTGTATCGCAAAGATCTCGTCGCTGACCTTTTGTTCCTCGCAAATTTAATTACTAATAACTCTCAACAATAAAAGACGAGAAGAGACAAAATGAAGACGACGGCAACGGTGGGGTCTGCCGATTCGTTCCCCTCTCGGCCCTGCTGCAGGTGCAGAGCAAATTTCACTGTCACTCCGTTGCTATGATAATCTGAGGTTGTAAAGAGCCACAAGAACAATTGGGAAGAAAATAAAACCTACTTTAGCAAAAGGGCAGGATTCCCACTTTAAAGTTGCAATTACTAAAAAGAGTCCATCTCTTGAGAGGATGGACAACATGGGGAGCTGTGCCAAAGTAAGTCAAAAAAGAAAAATTTGATTTGATTTCAACAGGGATATGCAAATCATGTCTAACATTTCTATCTGCAATCATTTTAGACAGTTAAACGCCAAAGCTGAATGATCCATCGAAAATAAAATAACATGATGTGACCAAATTTGCTTTTTTTCCTTTGGGTGCCAAATGACTAACAGCGAGCCATCGTGCATGACGCATGCACACCAGAATAACAGTGACCGACTTCCTGTTGGTATTGTGTAGTTAGAGACATTTTCTAATTTGTATGGGGGTATATTTTTCAAGCAAGAGCAATCCTAATGATTAGTCACAACTAGTAATCGGTCCATCACTGTCCATTCATGCAGGTGATTAGATTGAGAAGATGGTTTCCCTCTCCCAGCTCTTCCATGGCTGCCACGTTTTGGCTTCATGCCAAAGTTTAAGCCCCGCCCTCCTCTTTTTGCCCCCTTTTTCCTCTCCCTGCAGCCAAAATGCAACACAGTGATTTAATGGCCAAACGTAAAAAGACACCACCCGAGGATCTGCGTTTGTTCTACACCATTTTTCTATTTAATTTTACAGACTTTTTTTCTGGGTCTCGTGTAAATCATGAAAAGCTTTTAGCTGGCTTCTGTAATCCGTAGAGACAATCATTTGACAAGTGATTGTCTCTATAAACCAAGAGATAATCCAGGAATTAATGCAAACATGACATTTGGTTTAGTTCCATATGAGTCATTGTTCAGGATAAACTATTGGTCTTGAAATGTGACTGATTAGGGAGCCTTGAATCTGGCTACATTTAATTAAGAGATACTTGCCAAAGCTACCACTGCTTGAAGATATTGAAAGGTCATTTGAAATAAATATAATTACTTTGAAAATAGGAGACTAAGTATATTAAAAACCTGTGCAAAATTTGATGTGGACAGCCAAAATGTTTAAAAAAAAAAGGAAACAATTTTGTCTCCATGCAAAAGCAACCCTGAGTACCACAGCCAGGCATTCAGGCAAGCATTCACTCATTCACACACTGACACACACACACAGTCGCCATCTGTCATGCGGTAACCTCCCTGAGCTCGCTCTCCCTCTCCGTCCTGCTGGGACACATGCCCACTAATGATTCCATAACTTAGTTACCACCTCATTATGGCGGTCGGTAAGCGGCATTGCTGGAGTTACCACTCTGTAATGGACTAGCGGTGCGGACTCATTTGCTTAACGGCCGTATTGATTCAGTGCGCCGTGACCAACAGGCCGGTTGGGAAACCGCGTGGAGGCGACGCTGACCCCCACCTGCTCTCGAGCTTCTGCCGCCGTCGTGTCCATATGCCTCCTTCTCTTCTGATTGTATTGCAGGGACTGTTATTGGTCCAAATGTTTTTAAATATGTTATAGGTTGTAAATGGAAGGAAACCCTTTTTGCAGACAATGAAAGTTTGTCAGGTAGAACTCCACAGCTTTTATGATTTGAGAAGTCTCCTGGTACAAGCTGAGTTATGCGTCTCCACCATGGTTGAACACCACAGGGGAAAAAATATCACAGCAAAGTGACTTGTCAGCGAACAAAAGCAAAAGCCGGGATTTAAAGCCGGATATTGGCGCCAAATGGCTCACGAAAGAACGCGCTCAGATGATACAGCATGAGGAGATGATGCCCGAGTTGTCCTAGTAATGGAGGCCAAAATCTGCATTGTTTTACACAATTTTGAGAGGCTTACTGGAAGACCTGTGAAAGCAGTCTGTAATGGTTTCAAAGGAAGAAATACTCCCCTAATGCTAAAGGGTTTCCTTTGAAAGCAGCCAGGAAACGTTACAGCAGCTGCTCTGCATATTTATTTCAACCTCCTGGGAAACCTCTCAGAGGGAGCACCATCAAACTGAAAAAGGGAGCTCAGTGCGAACTCAACAGCTCATGTTGGATGAAGGGAAGCAGCTACTTGGGGTTTAGAGACACCAGTCACATCCCAGCGAGCATGTGGACATCGGAGAGGAGGGGCCGGCAACATTTTAAACCGGCCTGACAACCTTTTGGTTGGGCGATGACCAGTTGGTCTTTGGAGCAGATAATCCCTGAAAAGCTGGTTTTACTGAGAAAACAATGGTCCCACCTCCCCCCACATAAACGCCCAACAACATTGCAGCACGTACAGAACCGTTTGTCTACATGTAAAAATGAAGTTTACCATAATGAACTGCTGTAATTTACGGGAGTTCATGCCTTGCACGTTTGCTGCACAAATCACCCATAATCATTTGCAAAGGTCAGTACAGAAGCTGCATCTCAGCGACAACACGGACAACAACGATAAGCTGCATAATTCATACATTTCACATACTACAATGCAGGTTTCCTCTAAAAGAGAGAAATCCAAATTGTACTAAAGATGACACAGTACTTTCAAAATAGACTCACGTGTGCATCTTCAGCACAGTATACATTAGCCGTCTCCTCCTGGTTCTCCCGGCCGCGTTGCCTCCCCGCTCGCCGGCTTTGTGCCTGATTTAGCCGGCGCTTTGGGCCTGCAGCAACTGGCGGTCGTATAGAGGGCCATGTAAATGTCACCGTCTCAGAGGCTGTGCTCTGCAGAGCGTGAAATGAAATCTGGCAGAGTTTTAAGGCCCTTGCCTTTCCTCACATGTACATTCCGCAGTACACGGGCCGTATATAAAAACTCGAGGATATGTTGTGATCATATCTGGACCCCCCCCATCCTGTCTTTTCTTTATCAATTATTTTAGCGTCGGGTCAAAATTGTTGCCGGTTCTTCCCCATGGGAATACATTCCCCAACACTATTAATAGTTTATTAATTAAAAACCAGATTATTATTGCCGTTGTGTCATTGGATCCATGCATGTACTTCACACACACACGTACACTACATTAAAACGGACATTTACAACCATTTAAATGTCAATCACATCATTTCAGAGACTCTTCCATAACAGGAGGAGACAGGAAAACCTGCGGGCACTGAACGCTGGCGCAGAAGGACGATGAGTAGTTCAACTGCAGGAAATGTTCCCTGTAGGGTTTCTTCTTCTGGGAAGATTGGCAGCACGCTTGAGGTGCTCTCTCTCAATTAAAATCAAGAAGGCGAAGGGGCTTTCCGCCTGAGCTGACGCCATTTTGGATCCAAAACAACTGTGTCAAACCTTCCTACTTAAGTTCTGCCTCAGACCCTCTCTTGAGGCATCTCATTGTCAAAGATTGGATCCGAGTGACTCTCTGTATTGGGAGGCGGACTGCTCGAGGAGGGAGAAGAGCCAGACATTGATACATCAGAATTCCCGCTCGCACATCCAGGCTATGCAGGCAATCGTTCTAACTATTGCTTTGAACTGCCAACGTTTGGGCGAGCTCAATAGAATGAGAAAAAAAAAACCTTAAACATTGCTAAAATAACACAAATATATTAAAAGCGAAAAATAAAAGGCTTTCATCACAAAATGTCTACCTTTTCAAACACCCATTGTTAAAACAATCACCTCAATTCATCGCTCAGTCGTGCACTTAAACCTGGCCCTTGCGGACATTTACAAATTAGATCTGCCATTCCATTTAGAGCTGCACCTCTTGCGGCTTATCTTGTGTAACAAGCTTTTAAATAAATCCCATAGCTTTAAATAAACAGGAGCGGAGCTTTCCTCAATGTTGGGTCACACGAGTCAACCTTACCCGAGTACCTCCAATGATGCCAACCCCTCGCTTCCCTTTGGTGAAGGGAGAGGCTGAAATATTTATATATTTTTTCATTAAAATGGATGAAGCCCCCCCCTAATGGAATTCTGATGAGTTTAAAAAAGAAATAAAAAATAGAATAAACAAATTGCTAAAATTCTTCGAGGGAGAACTTCAGTCACGCCCCTGATTCATCGCCATCCTCCTTCCTCCTGTCAAATCTGCTGAGAGGCGGCCAGGCCGACTCTACAGTGGGTCGTGGCGTGGGAGGAGGGGCGATGGTGGAGAGGGGGTGGGGGGGGGGTTGTGGCAGGTCAAAACAAGCCCCCTCACTGCGCCGCGAAGCCAATCCTCGCCAAACTCACACTGTGAGCAACAGAAATTGGGCTAAAAAGGGGATTTTATTCAAAGTTATGACTCTAAATGAAACACTGTTTTTTATACGGGTTATTGGTGGCATTTTATACAATGATACATTACAAGGTAGCGCTGGACACGTTAAGTTAAGTTATTATCGCGTTCACGCATTAAGTTGTTAACGCCGACAGTAACACCCGTTAAAGCACTTTAAAAAATAGATATTCATATTTTGTACGCTGGCTCTGAATCAGTCTGCGTGCTAGATGAAGTCCCTCTGGATTTACTGGTGCACATGCTAACAGACTGTGGGACAAAGAAATACGACTACACACTCACATCTAGGAGGGATCCAATGAGGGGCTTCACTTTCAGCAAGGAGCTGTTCACTCACACTTGTGAAAGAAAAGTTCACATTTGAACGTTTCACGGCAAGTTGTTTTGACAGCACGACTGACGTTTGACTTTTAAAGTCATTTGATGTACTGATCAGCTTAGAAATAGATGTGGATCGCAGATAGGAAGGAACCTTGCAGTCAGTTCCTTCTGGGTCTTTGAAGTCGCAGGGTGGACGGTTCAGTTTTGCAATTCCTTTGACTCCTCATCTCAAATAGCAAACCGAGACGACGACTACGTCTGAGTACAACCCACATGCAGCTTGAGTATCAGAGTAATATTGCACAGCAGCATTTCAGCAGAGAGGGGCATCTGTTCTGAGGCTGAGGAGGGAGGGTGCAAAAGGCCGCCTTCAGTGTCTGGCCGAAGGCCTCCATGCTGGATTATGTTACCTAACAATGGCGGCCGGCCTTTAACAGTCGCAGCATGCTCCGGTAGCTGGAAGGCACACAAACACTCTGCCCCCTTTCCTTTCTCCATCCAGAATGGGCTTTGTCCCCCATGTCCAATGCAGGTCTAAAGTACGTCTTTATATCAAACATGGGAGCACCCCAGTTCCCGCTGAAAGGCAAATAAAAAGCAGGCCATCACACCAAACCACGCGACACGGCACGGTTGGCATCACGCACGCAAAAAGGGACCCGGTGTCACTGCATGCTTTCAAAGCAAGAGGAGATGAAACCGCTGCGTCTGCATCACGAATTAAAAACAGACACAACGGAAGGTTTGACAGAACTAGGGGAAAGGGGGAGGGGGTGGGGGTGAGGATGGGATGATGCGACGTACTGCAGGCGAATGTCGGTTTATAATGTGTGTAGAGAAAAGGCACACTATCATCACAGAGAGAAAGCCCGAGGCGTAGAATGCAAGTCCTGCAGGCATGAGCGGGCATGAAGGGAAGCTGCGACCGTAAACAACCCTCTTCCTCAGACATTCGATATCTGTGACTTAAAAGCTGCTGTGGCACACACAGTCCCCCCTCAGCACAATACTCAATACAGCAAGGTGACATCACCAGTGGGTGCAATGTACTTTGCCTCACATCCCAATACGATGGTGATTGACAAATATGGAGGTCAACCCAATCAAATCAAAACTCGTTGGGGTGACCGCTGACAAGAGGAGGAAGACACATTTTAGGAATAAATCTCAAAAAGGCAGATGTCACAGGAGGTGAGTCCATGAGTCCAGGCTCGATAAAAGGAGTTCAGATCTCGCTTAACCTCTCAGTTGGAGCACACTAAAGGTATCGTACAGCTCTGTCTCCTTACTTTTAAGAAAATAGATGAAGAAGTTAAATTTGCTTGCTGGTGGCTTCAGTACGATGAAAAAGAAAAGAATTGCCGACGCTAGCGAGTGTTGATGGTGCAAGTGAGAAGATGTCCCACTCTCACAAGTGAACCGCTGAGAAGCAACAGCACCTCGCTGGACCCGACGGGCTCTGCTCAGTGGAACAGTGAAGTGTAATTAAAACACAACCAAAGAAAAGAACAGAGCCGGGAACTACAAGGGCGTCGGAGAACACTGCTGTCGCTGACTCATTATTGCTGTCATCCACAAGCATTGTTGCAACGCCGCTGTGACTCCTGGCCTTTCCTAATCAAACCTGAGGGGAACAAGTCATGAGTAACAGCTGCGTCGTCACTGTGCGTCGCACAATCTGCTGTCATAATCCCTTATTTTATTGTAAAGCCTTGGGGGTGTTGGAAAGCAATATTGGCACCACTAGTTTTAGCTCCTTTAAATTTAATTTTCAGGCTGCCGTGGCTTCAAAGACGATCTTAAAACAAAGCGACAAACGGACGAACGAGGTTGTCTGGAACGGTCTTGGAGGACACGTTGGCATTCGGAAAACATCATCCGCATAATTACATGGGAAAGATACGGTTGAAGCGGGAAAAATATACAGAGATTCTTTAATATCCAACGGCCTTCACCCCCCCTTGAGAGCATCCTTAATATTCCACAGGCGG
This sequence comes from Apeltes quadracus, assembly GCA_021346845.1. Classification (NCBI taxonomy): domain Eukaryota; kingdom Metazoa; phylum Chordata; class Actinopteri; order Perciformes; family Gasterosteidae; genus Apeltes; species Apeltes quadracus. The sequence continues at coordinate 10,679,592 of CM037914.1, forward strand.
CGTACAAAAGGCAAACGGCCGAAGCAGGTATTTGGTAGCAGAGTGGATCTCATCGTGTTTTAACTATAGACCAGACCGGACCAGGTTAAGGCCTCCTCGAATTGCCATGGGAATGACAACAGGAGGTCCCAAAAGACCTTCACATCTTTTAATCCTCCTCACTCCCGTCAGGGGACAGAGATGTAGGAGAATGATAAGAGGGGGGAGGGGGGGGGGGGGGGGGGGGGGGAGGGCTCCACAGCTGATAACAGCAACACAACAAAAAGCAAGCTAATGAGGCAGAGGCGCGAGGTTGGCAGTTCAGCACAGAGTGCATAATTATCTGCCGGGCGAAGAGGAAAAGCAGCTAATGATCAATCCAACATACCGTCCCCACAGTCGTCCAAAGCCACCGCAGTCAGCCATACGAGAGGAAACGAAGAGGGTGTCTATCGGGGGAGGGAGGGGGAGAAGGGCGCCAGACGCCAGGGGCCTGGTGTTCCACAAGGAAACTGGGCACCCAAGCGGTTTAAGGAAGTGACACGGGAACGAGGGAACATCAACAGATTACGGGACTGTTTCGCTGTTTCTTTGAAATAAAAGAATGCGTTTGGACAAACGTCAAAAAATATTGTGGTTCCTGTGTTATTAAGGCCCTCAAGTAATCTTGGTAGGGTGCTAGTAGCTTCCTTACTTGATTGACCCTTTCAGCCTCCGCGTCTACCTCCACCGGAGTCAGAATAACAATTTTTCCCCAAATTGGCTCATTGGCCCTCTACACACACACACACAACGGTTGTTGCAGTCCATCGCAATGAGCACAGCTTTATTTTGGTGGACAAACTTGGCCATTTAAATTGGTCCAGCGGTCCTTTCGCATCACAGTCGGGAGTTAGTTCCTGTTTTGCTGACCGGATTTCACAAGCGACTGCTGCAATATTGTGCGTTTTAATGACCAGAATCACACGTCCAGTCCGCAGCAACGCTGTGTCTGTGCAGACGGCATCCAACACCAAACCAATTTCCTAGTGGGCAGAGAGCCAATGAACGCATCCAGCAGAGAGACATGGCCATAGGAAGAGGGCAAAAGGGGTAAGAGGGGGCGGGGCGCGCAGCAGCCTGCAATGACACATCTTTCTCTGCATCCTGGTCCCTCACGTTTAGCTTCCAAACAGTTCACTGAAGGTCCAAAACTCTGCATCAAATCCGCATAACAGGATGCCAAAAGACGCAATTGCTGCCGCGGATGTTCAGGCTCTTGGGAGGATAATGGGTGGATATTAAGGCGAGGGGGGAGGACGGCGGTCAACGTGTCGAGGGGGGTTAATGTGGGGATGCAGTCTAACAACTTTTGTTCAAAACGAATCGACCCATTTCTTTCATTGCCTGGGTTTACAAGAAAGTTGAGGGGGGGGGGGGGGGGGGGTGGGATGCACAATGAAGGCATTCCACCGCGCACAATCTGACATGGGATCAAAAAGCATGAGCTGCAGAGCAGCACGCGCGAGATAAATCATTTCTCTAAAAGTGTCTCCCCTAAAGACGAGTCCATCGTTGGTTGGACAAGTGTCAAAGAAATGTGCCCAGTGCAGAATGTACGAAACGGGACAAACAATTTGCGCATTCGGTCCCTACCTGTCCAACGCAGCGCGTCCGGGAGCCGCCTCGGGGTTAATCCTCTGTGGTTGTGCTGAAATAGCTTCTTTGCCTTGAGGGTGGAAAAGAATCGGGATTTACCATACAGGACGTGTCCTGGACGGCAGGGTCCCGCACACTGTAGCGTCTCCCTGTGCCGCTCCGTCTGCGGGCTGCAGAGGCATCGCTGCACGTCTCGATCGGCGCTTCACGGGGAACGGAGAGAGGAAACACCCGGCATGGAGTCTCCCACTTGGATCCTCCGGCGGACCACTCACAGAATGGTCAGCACGGTGTGTCAGCCCTTCAATGAGCCAAGCTGGTGCGGTAACTGTAACGTGAAACGTGGGGATCCGCCAGGTGCGTTTGATTTGATCGCTAATTAACTCTAGTTTGCAATGAGACTATGGGGATTAACAACGTTTCGTAATTCAGGCCCATTATGAACCGTAGAGGATTCTAATACTAAATATTCCACCTGCGATCAATTATACAAAATATGTATATACATAAAACACTGTGTTAAGATACATCCACTTAATTCAAGTGCCTGAGATTTCATTTAGTGAATTTATATAAATAACTGAAATATATAATAATTATAACTTTTAGATTCTAAATATATATGTACATATATCCTTTAAACGCCCCACTAGTGTTTGCCTACTTTTATAATGTTCATTTAACTTCAGGCGAGGGCAAATTTTCGAATTTATTCACAACGTCTTGCATTCATCAAATAGACTTCAAACACACAGGCCACTGTGACATTTGTGTTATCATGAGTATGAGATCCGCTGTTGCCGTTTTTGTCATCCAAATCTCCCGCACGCACACACACACACGCACAGACACACACACATACGCAGAATGACAAAGACAGTTCCAGCACATCACACACACTTCTCCCATCACTCTCTGTCTCCCCGTAGCAGGGATGCTGATGAATGACTGGAGGCTGTGCTCTGCAGGGAGAGAGCGCTGTGCCTGCCAGGCAGAACTGGATCCAATAACAAAGTTGCATATAGCCTACTTCAATGGCATAACCCTGGCAACAGCAGCGGCGGCAGCAGAGGACTCGCCGAAGGCTCCGGGGCTCCGGGTGATCAGGCACTACACACCAATCGGTGATGTGATACTGCATAAGAAAATGTCGGCATTGAGACGTTATCGGGGGATTCATTAAAGGCCGAAGCCTTTTCATCAACCGGCGATCAACAATTTATTGTTGGCAGACAGTCAATAGAAGCATTCCCTGGAAGTGTCAGTGAAATCAATACCCCTCCTCCCCCAACCCCCTCCTTGCCCCCTGTGAAAGCACGGAGGGAGACGAGAGCAAGAGAAGAAAATAAGGGGAGGTAATAAGAGGCCACACTTGCACTGTATTCGAATAATATTGACTAAGTGTGTTGCCAGTGAGGCAGGGGTGACCTGGATGGGAATTTGCTATGATCATTGTGACCATTTTGACCATCATTTCAGACTGATGTCAGTCTTTGGAAGGATTTTTCTTGGACTGCCTGGCCTTTAAGAACCACAACGTCGCTCTCCTAGCAAAGACAGCGCGTGTGTGTGTGTGTGTGTGTGTACATTAGTTCAAATGCAAGATCATTTTTCTGCGTATGGTGTCTTTAAAGGGAACTTGCGTTTTGTGCTGCGAGTCCCCCAGGAGGCATGTGTGATCTTATTTGCGTCACAGCATCTTGCAAGTACAGTCCATCCAAGATGCTGGCCGACACATCAAATGGTGTGAAATGGCTCCATCAAAATGTGTCTCTCGCGGCTGAAAAACACTAATCTGCACCGTGATAAACAAAATCCTATCCACCAAGCAATTCAACAAGCTTTTAAATGTATTCATTAATTTATTTAAAGTGTAACATTTTAAATTCACATGTTAGATTTCAGGTTAAATCTAAGCGACTGGATGCGTTTCGTCGGACCAGGATCCGGTCCATGGCAAGATCCAGTCCACATGTTACATCTCTCTCTGGCTCAGCATGCAACAGCCAGCTACTTATCAATAATTCATACCGAAGGTGATAGTTGCGAATATACAAAAGATGACTGAGTGTAAAGTAAATATCATATTAATGTGTTCTCATAATTACCATTTAATCACACTTTGACTGTTGATCTAAAAACTGTTCTTTTAAACAGTTTCTTGAAAAAAACTTCATGAAGAAGCTATTACAGTATCTTTACAGCTTGTTACAAATGTATTTCTACTAAATCCGTTTCATTACTGACACATTAACAGTGTGCTTTAAATGCAGGAACTAAGCAATCTTGTTGTTTTGTTTAGGATGCTGTAAGATATAGCAGAAGCCACATTAATGTAAATAATTAATTCATCTGCATCATTATACATTCTGCAGATGCTGCCATGGCAATGAGAGCCTTATAACCATGAAAGGCCCAATGGGCATGTTTAATGAAAACATCAAAAAAATACTGCAGAGATGAACGTGAATTATCGAAAGAATCATAACATCTCGAAGAAAAACAAAACCATCATTTTCTTAGCAATAGCCGTTTGATAACAGCAGATACAACCTGCTTTCAGCTTCACCTTCCCATATTTTCCTTCACCGCTGCTGACCCTTCTTCTGCTGCTTTTCTCCAAACAATTACAGACTGGAGAGATTAGCAGATCTCAGCAGCGATGCTGCTGAAAACAGTTTTTTTCCTGGACGGGAAGCGCACTCCCACGATGCATTTTAGATCAATGCTCACGAAACTGCCCACAGGGACGTCTGCAAACCTTTGATGTTCCCTTGAAGACTCTATCGCCTTTTTTTTGACTGGATTAAATTCAGGGGCCTCTTTGTCTTGAAGCAAATTCGTTGCATCCTGTAAAAGTGACGGGTAAATATTATCACTTCAACCTTGCGGTTTGTGCATTTCAAATGTTCAAGGAACATCAAACGTGTTGCATTTTATAATTGCCCAATTATGTCTTTTTCGCTCAAGAAAATCAGACGTCACAAATGTGAAACTCCTAAACCGCATGAAAGGGCTGAGCTAATGAACACTGCTGTAAGGTTTTCTGTAGACCTTATTTAATATGTGGCTACTTATGTGGTTTCCTGTGTACTTGGGGTTCTTCTGCAGCCATCCAAACACTAGTAGAAGCACTAAGAATAGAAATGGCATTGAAGCTGAATAATTCAGATGCAGGAGGTGGAATACATGTTGATTTTCTATGAGGGTTAAAAAAAAAAGCCCCAGACATGCTGTTATCACGACAGCCTATTGCCTTCACTGAGGAATGTCGGTTTGTGTTTGCAGACATTGACTTGTTGAGCGTGTTCATGTGCGTGTTTGTGTGTGTGTGTGTGTGTGCATGTGTGTGCGTGTGTGTGTGTGTGTGTGTGTGTGCACCGGTTGGGTAAGGGCCACTTTACCAAAGGATGAACTCATAATATAACAGTCCTCTATGGGTCGAACTCATTCAAATACATTCAGACATTTATTCAGTTTCACCTGAATAACTGATGAGCGAGGAAGTCTTTAGAATTATCATCACACAAGAGGTAAACGCATTCCCCCCATCGTAAGCCTTCATCTCCCCCCCGAGGAGAACTCGTCCTGTTCCCCACATCCACACGCCTGCACTGCACCCCTTCTCTGGGACTTCACACTTCTTTTAAACTACACTAAAGAAATTCACAGCAACGCTCAATTAAATATTGAAGAAGCAGAAGTGAAGAACGATGAAGCGGTCGTCCTTCGGCGCGGCGGGTGGGTGCGAGATGCAAGCAAAGGTTCGTGGTTCAAGGCGAACGCGGTCGTGGACGTGATCGCCTCGGCCTAATGAGGCGACCTGCGCTACACAATGTCAGCATCACGCACGGCCCTCCTCTCTCACCCTTTGTGAACACCGGGCTCGCTTTTGCTCGTCAAACCCACCATCCTGAGAAAATGAGATAAAACACAACACAACTAAAAAGTCAAACAATTTTTTTGCTGTGAATCTGTGTTTTGCAACTGTCTGCTGCAACGCCTCAAGTGATGCTTAGTCTCACCCATTTAGGCAACGCAAAGCCCCTCAATAGGTTTAGGAATGAAACGGTTAGCTGAGTATTTCACTTGCAGATATGAAAGAACTCCCGAAGAAAGCAAAATGTTCAAACTCTCCATTTTACGTGTCAATGCATGATTCCGTGATTCAGAACAGCACTTGTGTTTTGCATTGAGCAAATGAAACGAAGCGCTCCACGCACAAGCCATGTGCAACCTCGACTTAAGTGCTACTTTAATAATATCGGAGCTTTGGATTTCTGTGAGACCCCCCCCTCCCCTTGGAAGGGGTTGTTTGTGTTGGCACTCTGGGAACGTGTCGGTGCTTCCTGTCACCACGTCGAAAAAGAGATTCCTGCCCTGAACTGCTCGGCAGAAGGTGCCGAGGCGACCGCACAGCGCGGCGCTGCTTCCCCCCCCCACCTCCCCCTCCGTGCTGCTCCTGCTCTTCGACCTCCCCTCCTCTCCCTCTCTTTCGCTTCTTCGTCCCTGTCTGTCTCTTCCACTGGACCCTTAACTCACTGGATCCCCAACCGAAGTGACAGGAGTCAGGGGGACTCGGCTCGCGTTCGCTAAAGGGCGTCGCCGTGGAGGCCGGTCACACGGCGTCACATTCATCGTGACATGTCTCTGCTCTCAAGCTTCTCTTTTTTAAAGCACAAAGGAGAGTTTAACTCAAGTGCAGCTGTTAAACTGTGTGGGTTAAAAAGTTCTCAAGTTTATAACGAGGTAATTATGTTACGAAACGCCGTCACGCTGTTCTAGCTGTCAAACCAGTGGCAGTTGAATACGTTTAAAATGTGTCGGAAGAGCATTGTGTGAGCGGGGCGAACTGCTTCTGGCTTTCCTGACAGGCGTTTCAATAGACCACAATGCACTGCAGCTTCACGATACATGCGTTACTGGAAATAATGGGTTCCATACCTGGAAATGTGTTGAATTAATAAACGCAGCAGAATAAACCTTGAAGCTTTACGAAATAACTCAAATCGACGCCACGATACAAGAATGGAATCATATTACAGGCAGTTCCCCGGGGGGGGGGGGGGGGGAAACTGTAACATGCAAACCTGAAATCAAGCAGGTTCCACATTTGAAACACTTGAACAATGCCACTAAACCACCGTGCATTCTGCTGCGGGGAGTTTATGGCTCTGACACTATTGCATCCAGAGATGAAAGAGCAGGAGAGCGGGAGAGGGGTTAGAAGTAAATCATGGAGGATGGAGGCAGAAATAGAGAGAGAGAGAGAGAGAAAGCTGAGTGAAAGACGGACGAGACGCTCCATATCTCCCACCAACAGAAGCCTGGGTTACAGCGTGTTTACCTTAATGAGATACATCCTCCTGTAATAGTATAATGAATCATCCCACAGATCAGAGGGGCCGAGTTGCATCACGGCGCACGTGAGGATTATCAGTGGAACTGAGTGAATTGTGACATCAGCCGGGATATCGCATGCAAACTAAAGCGTATGTGACTGCACACAAACAGAAGGGGAGAACATCAAGGAAAAGCCAAAATAAAGCGGCGGAACAGCCTCAGTGCTCCCTGGCAGAGGTTCAAGTCTCTGAAAATCGATTTTGGGGGGGATGAAAACCATTCCTTGGGAAAAGACATTCCCTAATTTGGTGTTTTGATGATGAAGCGCGCGGTCCAACACTGTGGTTTAGAAATAAATAAAAGCAAAAAAAATATCTCTGTGGTCTCCTGCTGGACCACGGTGCTGAACCAGAACCCGTTCTCACCTCCAACGCGTCACATGGCGCAGCTCGTCCGGGCCTCGCTTAGAACGTTGATGTGACGCACAGCCGAGCAGATGACGTCATGCGACGCGGCCACGTCTGTCCTTTGGGAGCCGCAGAGTTGTGTTATCGTGAAAGTCGGTGCACTGGTGCTTTCAGATTAAGTCACATGTTCCAGGTTATTTCTAGCTTGTTGCTAACGAGCACTGAACATGAAGTACGGCTGGCAACGATGGGAGCGTGATGAAAGTGGAAAGTATTTAGTCTGGAAATTGTCTAAGGACGACCGGTGATTGAAATAGATGTCTTTTAACCAACGTCCCCTGTCCCTTGGCTCGTCTGAAGCGTCCTCACATTGAAAACGGCGGTGAGGTCCCTTTTTTTCACATCCTAAGTTCTGAAAAACGGGGGATGTGTCCAAACGGGATGCTGAGCGATAACGCAGCACAGCAGCAGACAGCAGGGAGTACCAGGGTCACATGGAGGAAACGAAAACAGTGCTTTGACAGCTTACAGACCAAAGTAGTTTCATGCATGGAGATTTATCTCTTGTGACGAGGCGAGGAGGAGAACAGGAAGGAGAATGGTTGGACGTGACCTCGAACGCGGTAGTTGTTACTCGATATTTTGTGTTCCGTAACGAACATTTTTGGTGTGTGAAAAAGATGTCTTTTATCCAGAGAAATCATCTGGTATTCTTCAGACACAACGGTTTAAGCACTTCCCTGTTAACGCGTACACCGTGGCCCTGGGACTCGCAGTAAGTACCGGCGTCTTTTTCAGAAGCGAACTCACCTCTCGCCGTCCTTCGCCATCCTCATTCGTAATCTAGCCGGCACAGCCGCGATTATTGGTCATGGCGGACTAATTGTGACATTAAAACCGGTTCTGGAGGGACCCACGAAATGTCGCTGGCAAATCCGGTGTGAAAGTCACACAGCGCGTGGTTGTGAGGGGACAAACACTGCGAATACACAGAGCGCGTTAGTCATGGCGCCCGAACTAACCAACGGTTCGTGTAGGAACGTCCCAATTGTCCTCAAAAACGATGCCATGCAGAGCTGTTTGAAGATCGTATCATTACCTGTGTGTATACATTTTTTTTCCCCCGATGTCTGTCTGTTTAAATTGTTTTCTTGCTGGCAAACAGTCATGAACATTTTGAACAATATTTCGACAGTAAAAAGTTTGGAGGTAATTGAGATCCAGAAGTTCTGTGCGACTTCAGCGTCGCAGAGACCTCCGTGAGTCATAAAGGGGCGGATCGTAATTTGTTACCAAAGTGACAGTGATCCTTCACAACACCCATCACGCACATATCTTTTATGATGTAAGTGATCAAAGATGGCGGGCGTGTAATTGGATATGATTTTGGTTATTAGATGATGGGGAGCCAACAAATTGGGCCTTGTCCTCTGCCAGCAGCGTGAGTCACGGCAGTCGGTTAACGGGAAAGAGTCATCCAAACACAATGTGGGATGACAGATCAGAAACGAAGGCAGATTCTGTTCTGGGCATTTCAACAGCAGTGTGAAGTGTTCTTTTGGTAAATTTAGTCTAGAGCTTGTTGGCTCGTTTGGTCACGAACGACTGCTGTTCATAAGCATCCTTTCAGATCGCTTGTTTTCTCCCACAAGTGTCGACAGTTATGACTTATATCTGATACATATTGTGCGTGTTTTCAGCTTATTTTCAGGCGGCGAGTGAGTGCGTAGCTGTGTCTACGTCACTGCACATATGTGTGCAGCGCCGCATCAAACCTTTAAGCGCTCCTAAGGAGCTCCACATGAATTATTGCTGGGCGTCAGATACAAAAACACCATGAGGGCACATCTGGTGCCGGCTGGGGGGAGCCAGCAGGAGAGGTGTGCTGGGTCGGCTGCCTCTTTTTTTTTACAAAGGTTGAGCTCCAGCTGTGCCGCTGTGCCACAGCCTGCCCACTGACTCGGCCCTCACAGGCGCTATAATTGGATCATATGAATAATTGCACAAATGGACACAAACTACCTGTTTCTATGCGCTGCTGGAGGCGGGACAAACTCACAAACTGACCAAAGTCATTGCAACCTAGTAAATAAGTTCAAATGTTTACAATTGTGCATCAATGGTCTGCTGGCAAGAAGTAAAAACCCACACAAAAAAACAAACCCACTGTCGTGCAATGGTGCCACTGTGTGGAAGAAAGCAGCACACGCAGGACCGGCCGTGCAAATAGCAAATCTCTGCAAGGTTTTGTTACAACACGTTCACCTCCGGCTCTACCAATCGAAACGTAGACGCTAAATGATGGACTGAGGCACTTTTTAATACCATCATTTAAGTTATGACTTCCTGGTCTGCATAGTGCCGTGACCTGCATTACACTTGATTTAATTTGATGCCGTGCTCGTTAAATGATGATCATCGTAAAAAGAAGCAAAGGAAGAAGAGAGTTGAACCCCGGCCGATACTCTCAACACCTTATCTATTAACTCTGCCAACTTAATTCGTGACACATAAAAAATGACTCGATGTTTTAGGCTTTTTACTTTTGGGACTCTTTAGAAGGTAGAACCGTTCCTCATATTCTCAAAGATACCTCATCAATAACGCCTGCTGGCGCCTGTTTCCTAATACTTTCTTTCTCCCCCTGATGATGTTTTATTGCGTGCAGCAAATCACTCTAACTAGTCCAGAGTTAATTTGCTCTTCCTCCGTGCAGTCGTTTGCTCTGCAGCGTCGCAGATTGCTCCGGCTTTGTGTGAAAGAGTCTGATTATTTCCCCGGGCACACAACTAATTTGCCTGTTGCAGGTTTTCCTGTCACAACAAGAGTCACAAAAAAGTATATATTTATCTAGCTTACAACTGGATGCACATCACGCCTGCAGTGCTGCCCTACGGATTTCATGTCTCTTTCATCATCAATATTTGCCTGAACATTACAGGGCTGTTTCTGTTGAGATTAAGCGTGCAAATTAACGTCGGCAACACAAATATGTTCCTTTATTTTCGTTTGAACGTGAAGAACAGCTGCAATAATTGTAAAGTCAAGTAATTAGACATTTATTCCAGAGAAAAAGCAAAATCTTGCACACGCTAAGAATCATACTTTCTCAAGACAGATCGTCAACAGACACAAACACTATAAGATTACAAAAACGTTTTATCAATGATAGAATACCAATAAAATAGTTTGTGTACAATCATACTATGAAACACACAACAGCATTAAACCCTCACACTTGAGAAGCTGCTCTCTTGGCTTAATACATTTATGAACAATTTATAGAAATATTGATTTTAACAATAAATATTCTGTAGAGCAAGACCACATTTAGCGAATGACAACGTGCGCAGACGTTCCAATTGAGGAGAGACACACACACACACACACACACAGGGACACACAAACACCGCCCCGTAATGCAATCACCTGTAATCAAAGACAAGCCATAAAAATGATTAGCACCAAAGCCATCCAAAGTCCATTAGCCCGACATGACACGGCGCCTCACAGTTTGCTGAGCTGCGGCCGAGCGTCATGGTGAGGCTCCAGATGTCTTCCCTCTCCGCGAAACGCGGCGCCCACGAAGTGATGCACTTCGGGAGCGTCGCCCTGGCCGTCATCGCCCAGTTGATCTTGGACGTCTTCTGTTACCTGGCGAAGGAAGGCAACGTGCCCAACGGTGAGTGACTCCACGGGGCGTCGCCGTCGTGTCATCGGAGAAGCGTGCGGATCAAAAAAAGGGGAGAGATGTCATTGTACGGATGTTTGAAAGTGAGAAGCCCAAAAAAAAAAAAAACAAAGATCATATGCAATGAGAAAAGAGCAAGCTGTTCTCAGTGGGTTAAAGTGTGTGTGTATGTGTGTGTGTGTGTGCGCATAGTTCCGCTCATCAAATCGGAACAATTCAAATGTGTCATAATTGATACCTCTACAGAATATGTAACATAACGGAGAAATGCTAAACGTTCACGTACGAGCGCTTCTTACTGCTGACCTTTGCCCCGACAGTCGTCTTACAGCTGTCGACCCCGGATGAAGGCCAATGAAACGAACCACACACACACAAATCCACACTGCCGCAACGTGTGCCATCGTGCAGCTCGGACAACAATCAGTGATACTTTGTTTTCTCCCTCGGCCCTCAGCCCTGTTTGCGACCTCAGCCAGGAATGTGACGGAGACCTTCCCCCTGGAGGTGACGATGGACCGGTGGTCCGACAGTTGCTGGCTCGTCATCGACTTGTGGTCCAAGGGATGGCTCTTGTATGCGTTGGTCAACATTATTATAAGGTAGCCTCAGAGGTGTCTTTATTCAACGCAAGGAGGAACATTCTCCTTGTTTGTTCGTCAAAATAAACTTCTCTTACAGTACAAATTCCATGTAGCCAATCACGCTGACTCTGCTTCTGGTGAATACAAACCTTCTTAGATCATTTACAGTGCTGTGTGTGATCTCAGTTCAGTGACATTTTTCCATCTGCAGAACAGACCCCGGTCCGGAAATCCACCCGCCGGTATTCTACCTGATGTGGACCGTGATTAACGTTGCGAGGATGTGCTTCATGCATCTATGGGATAAACAGTAAGTGGATCCAATCTTCTCACGAGCAAGAAACGTGGTAAAAAAAAAAAAAAAGCTGCCGCCGCTTTTTTCCGCAGCGATCTGCTGGGAGCCGTCGCGCTCGGCTGGGTCCCTCCGGTCCTGGGCCTCTGCATGCTCTACGTGTCCTGCTCTAACCTCTGCAAGCACGAGGCCTGGCTGGTCGCCAACAGGCCTCGTGCGATCCCCTGGACGCGTTACCTGGTGAGGACGCTCGTCTGCTGCTGAGAGGCACGTGGAAGCTCTGCAACCGCGTCCTCACTCACCCACGTTTGTCCTTTGGGGCAGATCCAGAACGGCCTGGCGGCGTTCGCCTGGTGGTCTCTCCTGAACGCCGCGCTGGGCCTCGGCGTGGCGCTCAAGTACAAGGCCGGCGTGCCCGACCCGCTGACGAGCACCGTCGTCCTCACCGCCGTCTCCTCCTGCGCCATAATGTGGTAAGGGAAGACCAACCGGAGGCTGAAAGCGGAGGCCGATGTTGGGAAAGTGGAAAAAAATGTAATTTTTTAAAGAAACGACTGAAAACGTTGCAGGTTCATCGCACAGAGCTGCGTGTTGGCCAAGTACCTGCGCCACGTATTCAGCGTCTATGCCATTCTCATCCTGGGCCTGGGTGCCATGTTCATCAGAAGCTACCGTTTCCAAGATCTCGCCGCCAACACAGTCTATTGTGGTGAGGCGATGTACACTTAACAACAAAATCCGTCTTTTTTTTTTTCCGGTGGTTGACTCCGTTTTCTCGTCTCATCTTAAGGTTTCCTGATGCTCCTGATGACCGTCATGAACACGATCCATTCCGTCTCCCTCTGTCTGCGCGCGGATGAGTCAAACGAACCCGCCGCCACGTCCAAGGGCTGTGAGGCAGTGTGGCACACCGACCTCCGGAGCCCCGACGTCAAGAGCGGCCTCTTCAAGAACTGAGTTTAGGCGACGAAAAGAAATCAATCAATCAATCGCGTCAGGCAGGGTGTGCACTTCACGTTAGTCGCCAGGAGGGAGCAGCACAGGCTAGCTTCACGCTGAGAATCTGACCGGCACAGTGGTCGAAGCAACACAGAGAAAGTCCACCTACTGAGCACATGATTGAAAACTGCATTTGATCATTCCACAAGAATACAAGGATCCAGAACACGTTAAAAGAATATCATCTAGTGAGGTGCTTTTGTTCAATTGAGGCCAAATTGCATTTTTGTCTTCTAAAATAAAGGAAAGGAATGAAACTATTGCACACTGGAGCTCTCAGTCGAAAACTGAATCGTAATCGCTTGTTATCTTTATTGTCGGTTGCCCATGACGATGACCTTTTTTCTAGATTGTCAAACAAACAAAAGGTCATCAGAACCCTCCACGACCTCTCGTGAGAGATAATCACACGGGCCAAAGTTTACAGGCGCCCTCTGGCTCGACGCGGCATTAAAGAACAGAATATTAAAACACGCCTGCTGGCTCGGCGACGACGCTGCGCTCAATAGAAACCAACCTCGGATCAAAGCAGCAGCAGGAGAGGAAAATACAGCAGGGATGCAACGAACGTCTCCATGGGTGGACACGGCGACAGATTAAAGCTCACCGGGAGAAAATCGAGAAATGTGATGCAACGCGGCGTTCTTCCCCGGGAAAAACAATTTAGATCGAGAGGTATAGATTTATGTACAACAAACCAGTGATAATGTTACATTTTGCTGCCGGGGGGTGAAAGCGTTATTATGGCGTTTACAGACAAAGTGGCCTCTGTTTCTAGCTTCTTTATTCGACCGCCCAATTTGGGGGCCATTTCTGCAGAACCGGGCTTCAGAACATTTCGGCCTTCGGGGTCGTTGCAGAAAGAGAACGCAGAGAACGCAGACGTGGAATCAGATCAGTGTAGTGCAGTGATTCTGCTTCCAGAAAGATTGATTTTAAGGTAATGTTCAATTCTCTGTTGCACTACATTTGGAATTAGAGAGCTGCCTGCAGCAATATAATTGTGGTTAATTGAGGATTTCTCATGTTTTATTCAAAACTTGAATATTTTTGTGTAACAGTAGTTCGAAAATTGCTAAATTATTGAAATGCTCAGTGTTTTATATTTATAGGCACAATAATCTTTAAAGATACCTGAGAGCCACAATAGTCCTCTGACCCGCTCTCTGAGCAGAGAGGTGTGAAGATGAACCCACCAAACAGTAAATCTTACTGATCCATAAGGTTTTTAAGCAAATGTTGGTCTTATATTGCTGAACACCAAATATTTTTGGGTGTCTGGCCGCGTATCTATTGATAAATTAACCATTTAGGTTATTTTCAAGTAGGAAAACTGGGAATATTTCTTTTGGGATAGTAAACTGAATGTTTTTACGGTTTGAACACACAAGACATTGCAAGAGGTTCCTTTGGGATCTGGGCAATGATGATAGGGACTTTTTTTTCTTCTTTTTTCTGTCAATTCTAGGGATTAACTATAATCAGTCGGAAAAATAGTTGTTGGTGCGGCAGCACTTTGGATGGCAAAACCGAATAAAAGAGGAAGCGGGATGAATTTGGAGCGTGTACTCACACTCAGTCGTGCTGCTGCTGCTGCTCTTAGTGGTGAAATGGAATAACTGTTATTCAGTGTAAACGCGAGACGCTTTCTAAACTTCCAGCAGAAAGCCACTTTCCGGTGAGTCAGACCGTCTAGCATTTACACCCGTAACGACACAACGCATCAGCTTATTTGATTACACGGTCTCATACCCGGGCCGCTTGCAGTGGGGAGACATTCTAGGAAGGGCAGAAGATTACCGTCCTCCCGGTGCATTCACCAGCCAGTATCAGATCAGGTCACAAATGTCCTCTAGGACGGGAAAATAAATCGTTCCACTTTCTATAAACACCACCAACTGTTGAAAGTCATTTCGAGATGTCCGGCGATAGTGTGTGTTCAGGGTGGCTGCCAAGTCCATTAAAGTGTTTCACGGCTGCGATTTTTCCTCCGGGGGGGGGGGGGGGTGGGGGCAAAGGAGGGAACGGAGGAATTTCACTGTCGGGCAAGCTATTAATTGTTTCTGTACTCTCCAAAGACCCCTTTGCCCAAAAGAGAAATAACCTAGATATGCAAATATGCGTCAATTAATTTAATTCGTATAATTATGCAGAGAAATTAGATTAGTTTGAGAAAAAGAAGTTGTACCATGTGCCAGGCTCCCTATTTACGCGAGCCCCCCCCCCCCCCCCTCCCTCGCTCGGCAGCGTGTGGCTAAATTAAAATATTGAAGCAGGCTCTGCAACGCAGATGAGGATCAATTATCTCTGACGTTGGTGCGAGTAATCTTAAGCCTCGACCAACAGCGAGTAGGTGGAAGTCATCAATACGAGTGGGTTTAAACTCAGTGACTAAATGCACAAACATGACCTCACGACTCCACTCAGTGCGTTTGAATGATTTAATTAGACAAACAACCTGACGCTGGCCTTTATGTTTGAGCTTGAGCTTTGAGGTTTATTTAACTTTTTCAGCTGAACTTTTTAAATACTTTTACCATAGATTATGAAAGCCGGTGACATGCCCTAATTTTTGAACTGCAGTCGGTAAATGTGAAGATTGATACCAAAATATGTATACAAGCTTAAAAAATCAA
Source organism: Apeltes quadracus (assembly GCA_021346845.1). Taxonomy (NCBI): domain Eukaryota; kingdom Metazoa; phylum Chordata; class Actinopteri; order Perciformes; family Gasterosteidae; genus Apeltes; species Apeltes quadracus. Next base: position 10,695,161 of record CM037914.1, read on the forward strand.
TTTCTATCATCATAAAATATGGCGTTTTAAGCTATTTGACGGTTTACGTATCTGTGGTTTCAGGTGGCTTTGCTAACAACAATGCCTCGGACACAAACTGAGGCTGGCAGAGAAAAACAACGTGCACAAGGTCGACTCATCGGCTTTCGCTGGAAGCAAACAAACCTCAATAATCCTCGATTTCACAACTGAGGCACAACTTGCAAACTGTGGTGAAATAATTAGAATACATGTAAATGCTTTGAATTAATGAGTCCCAAGACACAGTTGAACTAATTAGCTGCTAATCCCCGACTCCTTTTGCTCCATATTTAAGACAAACCAACTCAGTCCAGATGTTGAGGACAACAGCCACCAATCTGTGGGAATAATTATTACTTTAAATGGATGCTTTTTTTTCCTTTTTAAACTCAGCATTGATATAGTCTTCTAGGACACAAACCAAAAAGGAACTTGATGTTAATCAAAAAAAAGTCTTTAATTAGCAGCTGTAATTAAGCGAGTGATAATTACGGAGAACACTGCGCTTTAGTGGTTTGTAAATGACTCACTTAAATGATAGAAACACGACTATTTGGAGGTAAACCGCTGACAATCAAAACTTTCCAATGTCTACAGGTGGTTTCCATTTTGTTTATTGTCGCATTGATTGCTTATTACTAACTCACATGACTGAATAATTCTTGAACTTCATTTGGCCCGGTTCAGTCAGCCTTTCCTGCACTCAGTGTGCACGTCGTTGTGTAACTGTCAACGTGCGCGACGTGTCAACACATCCGCATTCTCTTTGCTGCCACTGAACACGACGAACAAAGTCTCTCTTGACTCCAAAATGTTAGGATCTGGAAAAGAACACGCGGACCCAGAGGTTTGTGAGGGGCATGTCAACAAAATGCAAAACAGAAGCGCCTGCAGACAAACCGCTGAAGACGGCCTGAAATGCTGCAGAATAAAAGAACAAGTGGAGGATTCTGCGAGTGCAGCCTACTTTCTCGCTTAATTATGAAATATTTTCATATGGACTGTTAGAAGCTTAGTAGGTGCTAGTTGTTTACTTTCTGGCTCTCTGCAAGAATAATGAATACTCTCCTGCCTTGAAAATGTTAAACAGCTACTTTGACTGTAGATGGACAAATGTGGACCTGTGAAATGTTGGACATTGCAGTCACAAACCGTAACGCAGGCGTTTTCTTCCGATGGGTTTCGGCATGTTGCTCGTTAACAGAACACAGGCGCTCACCAGTGAAGATGTGTTGTTATTGCATAAACAGTCAAGCAATCTGCCCCCATAAACCCACTGCTTTGAGTTTAAATATTTATCCATTTCTTGGCTGAGTGAGAAGTTTGTGGAGAGAACAGGACTCATGATCAATGCATTGCAATCTCTGACGATGATGAAGCTATTTGCATTTTTATAACTTTTCAAAACGTGATTCTTTTGAGAATCACGTGATTTTTTTTAAACAAGATTTCTAGAATAGGCTGAGAGTAACAGTGTGGAACAACTCTTTATCTCCTTCAGGTGAAGCATTTCAGAAACCATCATGTTTATGGAGTCACACCTACAATATGATCAAAGTACACGGGACGGGATCAAAGAACGTCGGGTCGCGCCACTTCCTGTTGATCATGTGACTTATATAACAGCCCAAATTGTTACAGGGGGAACATAAGGTAACACGACTTGATTAAAAACAACGCATTTCAAATGTCTGGTTCTAAATTTTAAAGATATAGAAGATTTAGAAAATACTCCAATCATTTATTTTCATATTTAAACGTGTTTTTAGTCCTGATTGCATTTTGCAATCAGGACAAAGGGCAGGACGCTTTGCTGGATGATAAAATGTATTATGCAGATACCATTCATGCATATTTATGCATGTAATGTCGTGGGCACAGGAAACCCACAGGCTCAGCGGAATGGCCCCACTACACTCACAATACTCCAGCAAGAGTATCTGTATTTTCCCAATTTGCAAATCGACAGCGTGGAAGCATCATAATTCACATGACGTCAACCAAAAAAAAAGGAAAAAGAAAAAGCAAAATCAACAGCAGAAAGAAGGGGAAGTAACCAGCGAGCAGCATATGTGGGCCACAAGCAGATTCACACCAAACAGCTATTCAACCATGTTCGTCATTCAAGCACACGAGCACTGACCCAACGGGGGGGCGACGCCAGACGTGACCCGCAATGAGAAGCGGAGATCCCGATCCTTTGCGAAGCTCAAAACGAGTGCCGCCGAAAGACACCGAATCAGATGCGCCACCTGTGACTTTTTACTAAACAGGGAAACTCAAGGACGGTTATGTCCTCATTGTTTGGTGCTGGGCAAGGGATCAATTCCAAGGATCTGACTCAATGCACCCCGAAGGGTCCAGGGGCTCTGATTGCAGCAAATTACAGACCGAAATGGCCCTTCATACTCTTACACAAGTGCTCCCGGCACACTGGCCTGAGCCTGAGATTACTTGTGAATCACAGAGTTGAGATGTGTGTGTGTGTGTGTGTGTGCGCGTTTGTATGTGTGGGCGCGTCTGTTGTCAAGGCCCAAAAAAAAGCTCTATTTTTTCCCCGCGCTAGTTATTTTTAACTGAGCGAGGCGAAAGAGCGATAGCAGGAGGGGCAGCGGCCGAGGCCCCAGACGCCGTGAAACAGAGTGATGTTGATTCGCCCTGACAAGCAAACTGTGCGAACGTGTGTATCCGCTGCCCAACACGCCGGCGTGAAGAAGAGAAGGATTGAGCCTGCTGGTTGAAGGGGCCACAGTGGAGCCGTCTCAGATGAGTTATTGCAATTCCAGACCACACTTCTTCCTGGTTGTACTTGAAATGCTATGTACTGGTTGTACTTGAAATGCTAATGTCATTTTAAAGAAATATGAAGCCTCGGCCTGTTTTACCTCGGCCGGTCGCATGAAGCGGTAGATGGATGGTTCTTCCAAGATCTTCCCTGGCACATGACCTTGAGCGCTGTATCCATTGTCTTATTTTTAGGGCAATACCGCAGGCGATTCTCTTTAAAAGATTAGTCAGGGGATCACTTCAGGCATAACATCTGAAATTAGACCGTTTCTAGTCAAAAGACCCCAACAGTTCATTAAGTATTTAAATTAAAAATAATTTTTGAGGAATAATTAAATTAAAACAATGAAATTAGGTTTTGTTTCACGTGTGCGCTATTCTTTTCAATTATTCCAAAAGATTGTAGTTATTTAAGGTATTTAATGACAGGAGTCAGTCAAAAGCTATCAGAATTAATTTAAAGTTAAAAATGTCTCAAACTGCGCCCTTAAATTTAATGAGGAAAGAGGAAAAACACGGCAGTTTAAAAAGTACCATGCAGAGATTATTCTCTGGTGAAGCCAAGATGCACTGAAAAGGGATTCATACAAACTGTCATTGAACCACATGAATTAAAAGACAATAAACTCGTCCTGAAACGATTCAGCGTGAACCATGAAGCGGATTGACTTTTAGGGTTGAAGGCAAGCACATCATGTTTAGACTGATTTATTTAATCCCTTTCATTTGGAGAGTTAAGGGACCAAAGATTCACAATTCATGCACTGACTCATTGTGTTTTGAAATGCATTGCACGCAATGTGTCATCTCTGAAATGGTGTGAAGACTGAATACATCATCGGTGTCGTGGTGACAAGAAAAGAAAAAAAAGGCCGGAAATTTCCTCCATGAATGATATGCTACATGTATTCATTTAGTCTTTCCTTTAAGAATAAACATTTAAGTTGACAGATGTCAGCAGCAAACAGAGAGGGAAAGGTTTGTGGACCCATTTATTCCTTTAAAACTTCCATTAAAGATACTAAAAGCATCTCTCTTTGTTAACAGCAAGACATCATATAGCTTTGCACTAACAATCCATCCGTTCATCTTTATTACTTTAAACCGTTCACAGGACGGAAAACAAGCATTTCCAGTCTTGCAAGTTCACTACATGGGGTCAGAGCAATTTATCAGGATGGCTGGTGAACAATGAGGACACCTCTGTCCCCCACATTATGTGCAACGCCTAAAAAAAACAGCCGGGCTATTTTTGGATGTCAGAACAAAAGGCTGTATGTGGTTGTGTTAAAACCAAAGTACTGGCGTTGAAATGCTGACCTCACGAGGGCTCTGAAAGGTAATGGGTTACCAAGGCGACGACAAGTGATCCGTAGGGGAGTTTGACAGCGGGGACGCCGGCGCAATCCATCCAAAAAATTTTACTTTATTTGGTACAAATGTGCAAATGTAAAGCTGCATTTCACGTTGTGGAAATGCTAAATTAATTAATTAAAGTTTCTCCTTAATAAAAACAAATGCCCAGAGGGGGGGGGGGTGTAATTCAAAAGAACACATTTATTATTTGACAAATGTTTTATGGTGGTTTATGTACAGGAGGTTCTGCTCCCTGTGTACTCATTGAGGAGGACGCCCGCTGCATCGTCGTTGCAATTTATTGAATCCGCCCTCATTTTCCGTCATCTGGCGGCCCAGCGCCGCTTGCCTCAGCACATCACAGCCTGACACCTTGCCGGTCTGAACCTACTCCTGCCTCGCCAGCTACACTCACACACATACACACACACACACACACACACACACGCACACACACACAGGCGATGTCATTAGGCGTGGGCGGTACACGGTGCAACCAGATATCATTAACTGATGTATGACAGCAGAGCTCAACACGCTTGTAGGTAGAATTTCCCATTCCGTCAAGTTCAAAAGGTGAAACAAGCGTAAATCATGAAGCTTTAACAGGTCAGTTAAGGTTTAAGCATGTACAACACGTGTAAACAGGGAAAACCTTAACATTCAATCACTCCGTGCACAATTTGGAATGTTTACCAGCAAAATCTGAGACGCAGGACCGCATTTTTCATCTCCTGCGATGTGAAGTCATGGATGCTGACAGAGTAAGATTCTGGTACTAACAGGAGTAATTGATGACCCTCTTTTTATGGGGATGAGACCGGCTGGGCGGGACAAGGTCAGAGATGTGATTTACAGGAATGTGCCAAGCCAGCGTGTGAATAAAAAAAAAGACAAAGAAGACAACAGAGGAAGTGTGATGCTTTCATTAAAGTAAGTCGCTGCAGCCTGTTTTACAAACAGCCAAACACCTGGAAGTATGTGATCCGTTTTAATAAGGAGCACTGACAATTTACGCGGGTTACATTACCGTAGCCTTCCCAGCTCTATAATTAGCGAGACACAATTTCACAAAGCAGGTTATTTGGCACTCACTGCCACTGCTAAGCTGATTTCATTTTGTGCATCTGCATCACCTGTAGGAGGGAGTGAAGTGGCAGGCGGGAATAGCAGGAGGGAGAGGTAAGGGTGCAGGGAACGGTTCCTACAGCTCCTCAGACGTTTCCCTCGAGGAAGGGGCGACGTGATAAAAGCAAAGTGTGACTGTACATGTGTGCAGCTGCATATTTCATGGTTAGTTAGCGAAGCACTCTCATCCTCTTTCAGCAGATGTTTCAAACAAATTCCATGGATTTTGAGGAAGTGAGAGGAGGCACAAGGGAGAATCAGATAAGCACTTACGGTTCTCTGCAAGGCTGCAGGGACTAAAGAAAGTGGAAGGTGTGCAATGGAAGGTTTAAGATCCCTGCACAGCGGCTGTGAAGATTTCACAGAATTTTAACATTAAATGCAGTTTGTACTGCCACAAATATTTTTTTTTCTATGATGGTAATGAAAAAGCCTCCCATGGCGCCGGCAATGGTGTAAAACCTCAACAGTTCTCGATTATCATCATTTGCAACCAATCCGACCATATAGGCAGGGACCACTGCTGCTGTATAAGAACCATTGGAGGTTTCTTTCCTGTTTGAGTAAGTGGTGGACTGGGGCGGGACGACACTGTCCTCCTGTATGCCCCGGCAGTCCATAAATCATGATAAAGGGCCCAATGCCGTGGCCCTATGTGCATGAACATTTGGTGCAGGGCACTAATGGGTAGCCTCACAACGGAGAAAATGAGATGCAGTCCCTGCAGCGTTGCCAGATGTTCACTAATGATTATATTTGCACGGCCATCGTGCCCTCTGTATACGCAATGATGGGGGGAAAAAAGGACATAATGTATGGTCAGCTGGCTCGTCAGGGTTCTCTTGGATTTACAGGGACATCTCGCTTCGTCCTCAGAAACCTGAAAAAAAAACATTTCTCCACTACAGTTGATATTTTATTTACCCTCCCCATGGCCCCATGTGGATTCCCAGTTTGCGTTTACTATCTCTTCTCACATGACTTACTTCCCGCCGGTCATGCCATGGTACAGGCCATGATATTGATGAACGTGACCCACTATCCCCGCTAGTGTAGTGTAGTTAATGATAGCTAATGATCTCTCTCCAGCTTCTCACTGGATTGAATTAGAGATAAAATGCTGCGATGATCAGTAGAAATGAGATTATGGCCTTTATGGTTTTCATACAGAACAAAACTTCCTCCGGGTTGCCCTTCAAGTGGCCAAACCCTGACGCAGTGCCCTCTAGAGTGCCTTCCAGTGGAGAAAAGGGGAAGAGGTGCCAAATACCCTGGATATAAATAGACTCGGCTATGTAAGAACTACAAAATGATATATTTTTTAAATTTTAAAACTTAACTCGGGTATGGAACTGTTTTAACTAAAACTTTCTAACTAAAAACTAAAATGTTTCTGCACCACAGTGAAGCCACAATAAAATCATACACATTTGCTTTGCGGTGAAGGTAATTCACATTAAAAACCAGGATTCTTGAAAATAGCCTCAAACATTCCTAAATGATACGGTTTGATGAGGCAAACTGTGCACCTGGTGTCCGTCCTTACAGAGCCGCGCGCGTTGCAGCGTGACACACGTGATTGAGACCACTTTTGCGCGACATGCGCATCAATCTGCGTGGACACGTGACAAATGCTGTGGGGTCGAAACAAGGGTGGTCGCGCGGAAGTGCAATCCATCCTAAAGCAGCAGCAGGACCCTTAGTCCTCGAGCAACATCCCCCCTTCCGGTGCCTGCAGAACACGAGTAATTAAACGGCAGGGGAATGCTCGTTACGAACAGCCTGGCGACTCGGAGACGTGGTCCTTCTCCACGCCGCGTGCCTCTGACGAAGCCGCCGAGGCACGCGTAAAGTCCACACATACACACACACACATACACACACAAAAAAATACAACACGCGCGCAAGCAACTCTCCCACATGCTCGCGAACCGCAGTGTTTGCCGTTACAGTCGGACCGGGTTCCCCCCCTCCCACTGTCCGCTGTATGGTTCATTCCAGCGGCTGTTTGCTCCGTGTGCGTGTTTCTGCCGTGTCCGTACACGCAGCCGAGGAGCATTTCGATGGAGAGGCTGACGCCGAGCAGACTGTTGCGGGACCGTTTAGTGCCAAACCGTCAATGGGTGAGTCTCTCTTCCCCCCCGGAATAGCCGTTTTTTATTTTATTTTTATTTTTATTGTAGTACCGGTCGAAAAGTGACCGGTACTACAACATTATTGAGATGTCGTGTAACAAGTGTCTCTGGGTGTAACAACCTAATGAGACACATGAGTTATTTTTTTAAACTGTAGATTCCCGTAAATAATGCACACATGAATCTGTTTCTTTCCCTGAGTGATCAGCAGGCTTTTGAATGTTTCATACTACGCTGTATCTGATTGGATTGAAATTCCACTGAACTACTAAAAACTATCATTTTAAAATGCTTCTTTAAAGTCAGAGGCCACGTCTATATTCCTCACATCTGCCAATGTCAGCTCAGTGAAGCCAACCGATGAGCCAACCATCGTTTCCCAATGAAGAGCTGCACGCGTCCGCCGGTGCTGCTGCTGCACGTCACGAGGTTGTGAGAGGTTTTGGAAAGGATGAAATTGGATGGAGGTATCAAAAGTCCCCTTTTCACCAGAATCATGCAGCTGACAGCCTTTGACGCTTTCAAACGTTTTCAACAGCAGGCTGATTGAACAAGGACAAATATAGAACCACGAAGAAAAATATCTGTAATGCATAGAAATTACAACAAAAGTTGGCGACAGCATTCGGGTGCAGTGTGGTTTTTCTTGCAATGCCTTGCTCAGATATACTGATTCATTTTGAGATGATATTGAAATGCATGTGGTCTGCAGATATCGCTCCGCTGCAGCTCTGTGGTCAATATTGAAATGTTTTCATATTAGAGCTGTCATTTTACCCTCCTTCCGCCTACGTGAATTAAAAAGTAAAAGCACACTTTGTTGCAATTAGATGTTAATCACACCCTGTCCCCGTCTGATTTGTCATAGTTAACCAAAACCCCCCACAAGGCTCTTCAGCAAATATGCCCAGTGAGCCAACTGACACTGGCAAGTCTCATGACACTGACTGATCTGAATTGACGCTTTACCCTCACTGTCTACAAAAACCCTCCTCAGTAGAGACCTATAAGGATTCAGTTATTGTGCTTCGATGTCAGTGAGTGCGATTTTGTCACCCCCCCCCCTCCCCCCCCCCCCCCCCCTCCTTTTCCCCTCACACATGCACATATATATTTGCATGCTGCCTCGTGTGTGTCGCTTTCACAGAGTGAGTGACAGCCGCTGTTTTGAGGGATGGAAGCGTCCATGCTTAACTGCCTGTTCCCTTCAAAACGGTTGTCCAATTTCATGGCTGTTGGGCTTGTTAATACACGCAGGGAGAAGAAGAAGGAGCAGAGGGGCGAATCGATGATCTTTAGTCGGACCCTTTGATTAAAAGGCACGGTTTGTCGGCAAAGTAATAGCGTCAACATGTCACGTAAACATGCCGACAAACGGGGTCACGGGCGCGTATTGATGTAATCCGTCAGGATGACTGACTGATCAACGAGCAGATCTGTCTTAAAACAAGCCGCATGCAGTCCTCAACTAAGGTTTGCAGAAGTGAACAACAATCTGTGTATCCGCCCTCTGAGGTGGATGCGGTTCGGTGCCTTCACCTTTCCCCCCCACGTTTCATGAAAGTGGGGCCAGAGGTTTTTTTTTCAGTGCTGATAAACAAACCAGCACGTTAACAACCTCCACGGCGGAAGCAACTCTGAGGCGCTCCACTGCATTTTAATTTTTGGCAGAAATCACCAACACGTCCTTGGAAAGTCGAGGATCCTTTTCATTGATTTGTGCTTCACAGATAGTCAAAAGAAATGGCAAATAATTTGATCCTGTTGATTTGAATCCTGAAATTCAAGTCAAAACCATTTGAGGGCAATTTATTCTATTGCACGCACTCATTGGGGACACTTTGTGTGGGATCAACCGCAGCACGCCACCCATATCCTGCCATTTTAATGTCATAAAGAGAACACATAATTCATTTCTGTTAATGTTGTTGTGGATCAAACTCTACTTTAAAGACAAAACTGTGTGGTCAATGATATAAAGGGTCAAGGTAAGAAACCCAGATGTGTAGTATGGGAGGGTTGTGAGAAGCAAGAGCAGTTCATATTGACAGGTTTAACCAGGAGAAGAAGCAATGATTAATCAATAAGGCATTATAATTCATAATTTTAAATTAACATCTTATGATATTGTTGGATGTGCCACATAGGAATATATTTTCCAAGACACGATGCATGAAATCATTATTCCCCCTGGTGATGCTGCTGAAAGCTACGCTTCTGTGATGCACCCACGTTACCATAACAATGTTATTCTGAGCCAAAATAATGGAGTCCCGGGGCCTGTACCATGAAACTGGTTCAGGTGGCGAGCCAGCTATGTTTCAGCTTAGTTTCCACCAAACCTGGGTTTTCGCTACTATGAAAGTAGCCTGGCTTCAATCGGTATTCGTTGCCATGGTAACTTACGCTGCACGGCTAACCTGCTCCGGGGCAGGTTATGTTCTGGATTTAAGCTCTCAGTCAGAAGTTTGACCAATCAGCGGTGACCAAAGAAACGGCTGACGCAATTGATTTCTAGCTTCTGTTCTCTGTTGCAATCGTTGCAATGGCTTCACCTTTCCTTCCAAATCCTGTGGACATCTCAGCGCAGATTGTTATAAGAGCACTTCGTAGAGTTTTTAGGGACAAAATCCCCTTTGACATTCCTGATACTTCCGTGTATGAAAGATACAGGTATTCAGCGGAAGGAATAACTTATCTTTGCGAACTTGTTAAGCCGCACATAAAAAATGTGACTTACTGTACCGCAAATGGTTTGAATGATATTTTTATATATATTTTTTTTAACTAGCGCATTAACGCTATCAGCAATGTTCCTCTAATATTGTTCTCTTGCTTTGGCAGCAGAGACGGTGTTACTGCGTGCTTGAAAAACATTTTTACATTCTTCATATTTCTGAAGAATAATTTCTTGCTCCTCTGCAGAAAAATATATTTCTATTTCTCTCTCTCTCTCTCTCTCTCTCTCCATATCAAACGTGATTGGTTGTTCGGTGCCAACGTCACTCTTTTATGTGCATGCGGAGTAATCAGAGTTTAAGGATCAAAGCCTGGGTTGACAAAGTCTGTTGATGAGCGGCATCATGGTACCAATGAAGCCTGATTGCTTCGGTTTGGTTTTTGTCAATTCTGAACCAATTCTAGAAACCTGAGTTTGTTCAACCAGCTTCATGGTACAGGCCCCCGATGTAAGATGAATCTTTCTCATTTTCAAATTCACATTTTGTTTTTGTAAATCGTCACTTAAGTCATATAATAATTGTTTCTCTGTATTCATTCCACTTATGGCTCAGTTGATCTATTGCGTTATACGATATATAGCAGTTTGTGGGCTGTAAAGATCAATACCACACTTAACAACATCCATCTGGCCGACTGCTTTGTTGGTGATCTGAGATTTTTCTGGGCATTTGGACCTCATGTTGACTTTGAGACAAGCTGAGCCTCTTCTGGGAATGTATTGATAGGGCTGGCATTTCAAATCTTTTTCTTCTGTGAAACTGAAATGGAGACGGTCCCATGTTGACACAGAGCGTCTCTCCAAGTCTCTCTTATTTCCTGTGAAATGAATAGATGCTGTCGCTGCAATCTCTCACAACACAACTGCCTCTATTGAAAACGAAATAAATACCGCCGAATGAGTTTGCAACAAAGCCTCAGAGGTCTCACCTTGATGCAAATCAAAGGGCAGCAGTGAGATGATGAAACTGAATATTTATGGTCTCCTTCAGGAGTCGAGATGTCTCAGAGTACTTTGGAGCCTTTTTAACCGCAGATAAAAATTGCACTTGAAAGTTGTAGTCAGGCTGCTTCACAGCTGTTAGAAACTCAAGTGGGTTTTACTATCGCGAGCAAATCACTAAAGTGCCTCTCTGGTGAATGACACGGTGATGTACATGTAACAGTGCAAAACCAGCCGCAAAAGCTGCGTTTTCTGTCACGTTGAGGATTCATTGTTGAATTCCATTGAACTTTTATTGCAACAACCTTTTGTGACATACTGAAATTGCCTCCCCCTCCCCCTCCACCCCACCCTTTTCTATGCCGACTGCAGAATGCATCAGCCGTCTGCAGGAACTGAACCGTCTCGGCCCTCGGCTGCGGTGCCGTGAGCAGCTACCATGACGTATCCCAACGCCAGCGTACTGACGGCCAACTTCAGCGGACCTTGGGACGGCCACGGCTCCGGGGGGAACGTCTACCGGCCTTTTTCTTTCTTCAACGTGCTTACTCTCACCTTGCTGGCGATGCTGGTGGTGGCCACGTTCGTGTGGAACCTGTTGGTGCTGGTTACCATCCTGAGGGTGAGGACCTTCCACCGCGTGCCGCACAACCTCGTGGCTTCTATGGCCATCTCCGACGTGATGGTGGCCGCCCTGGTCATGCCGCTCAGCCTGGTCCACGAGCTGAACGGCAGGCGGTGGAAGCTCGGCCGGGTGCTTTGCCAGTTGTGGATCTCCTTCGACGTGCTCTGCTGCACGGCCAGCATCTGGAACGTGACGGCCATAGCCCTGGACCGCTACTGGTCCATCACCAGGCACCTGGAGTACACGCTGAAGACGCGCAAAAAGATCTCCAATGTGATGATCGCCCTCACGTGGCTGCTGTCCTCCATCATTTCCCTGTCGCCTCTCTTCGGTTGGGGGGAGACCTACACGGAGGGGATGAAGTGCCAGGTGAGCCAGGAGCCGTCCTACACGATCTTCTCCACCTTCGGAGCGTTTTACCTGCCGCTTTGCGTGGTGCTCTTTGTTTACTGGAAGATCTACAAGGCTGCCAAGTTTCGGATTGGTACCCGCAAGACCAACACGATAACACCCATGGCTGAGGTGATTATTCATTTTCTTTTGTTCAGATCCCCCACTGATCCCTCTTTAAATCTCCTCGTTGTGGTATTATTATTACATGCCCTCTTTGAAACCTTCAAAGAGCCAGAATGAGCCGTTTGTGGGCCGTCGGTAAGGTTGGTTTACAGCACTTGGTTTAATTGGTTTATGTTGAGATATGTTGTAGAGGAAAGACAGTATGTTTCAAGCACACAGAAGCTGTGTCGCCATTATTGCAAGAACCTATGGCAAATTTCAGTGCTCCAGAATACCGGAGACAGCTGCACAAGGTTGACGCCAAAGTCGGGGGGAAAAAGGTGTTGAGATCCAGGTGAGCTCATGTCCCACCTTACATGGGAAGCTGCTGTGCATGCTGTGATGGGAGTGCAGGGGGCCTCACAGCAGAAAAGCCAGCAGGATTCAGGGCAGAGGATGTTATGCACTCGCAAACCATTAAAGGGATGTGGGAAACAGCCAGCCGAGGAGAGGAGAGATGGAGGAGAGCAAGCCACCCTGCGGGAGGTGCGCCGATGCAAAAAGGATCACAATGCCCGGGGAAAACGCCCAGCATCAGAATCTGTGTAGCAAATGTAGGGGGAAAGTAGTAAGCGATGTCACTTCTAGCAAGAAGACCGAGGACAACTTTTACCTAGGCAGGGCATCGCTGTGACATTCCACAGTCAACAAGACAAGAAATACCAGAGCAATATGCAGACAACGGGCTACGCCGTCGTTGGAGCCTCGCCTGTTGGTGAAATTCAAGCCCACTCTCACCCGCTGTTCGTATTCACGGGGTATTTCATGGCAGCGTTGAAGACTTGTGCAGGTTCAAGCCCCAGCAGAAGGCCTCATGGGGCAAAACATTAGACCCACACTCTATTCACTGGAAGGACAATCTGCTACCTAAGTGGCCCTCATCAGTCGCAGAGAAGCGAAGCCATGGAGAGGACCGTCATCCCTCATTCTAATTCTAGGGGGTGGGGGGGTTCCTGCAATGGGGAACCATATCAGAGGTCTGTACGTGCGCATAGTGAAACCCACCGCAATAACCGACAGTGTGAAGGCGAAGGTGTAATGGGAAATAATTATATACTGAAGTTCAAAGGAATCAAAATGGTTTATCTTGACGCAGTTGCGGAGGACCTGACTGCCACAAGCATGATTCTAGATTCAAAGACTTACTGTTTGTGAGTAAGCTTGTGACGCGTGGGTGGAGGGGGGGGAGTGACATCAAAGTATTGGGTAATGGGCAAACTCTCCGTGAAGCCAATCAGAAGGCTTCGTTAAGCCGGAGCGCTGGGACACGAGCACAGTCAGAGAAGTTGGTTGTCGACTGATGTGGAAATTGTATTAGATCGAGTGTTTAGTGTTAAAAATAAACTGTGTTGGCCTGCAGTTTATTTGACATCATATCTATGACCCCTCTCGCTGACATCCCATAACAAAATATGAGTTGCTTTTGGATTTATTTATTATTCTGGTTGATGAGCTGTTAAACGGTAATCAAGGAAACCGGAGAATCGGATGAATGAGCATACGGATAAATAATTGCCACAATCCTGCTCATTACCACCGGCTTGTTAATGTGCACAGGCTGAAGGTAGAAAGCTATAAATACCACCTCGTGCTTTCTTAATGGACATCATTTAGTCGGGCAAATTTCCCCCCTGATAATTGAGTTGGCGCTCACTTTTCACCTGCCCTTGTGGCGCTTATGACGAAAGCACCTCAGACATCTTGGAGCTGACGACTCTTTCTTCCAGCTTTTTGAAAGGCTTCTTATGAAAATCATCAAATGTCTGAACCCTCTCAGAACTCCACAGCAGAGATGAATGTTTTACAGAAAATAGACACTGGGGGCCCTTTACTTTTTTTATGTATGTCATCCACGTACTTTTAAAAACTTCCCCCAGTCCTCAGGATACCTATCAGTTATGAGTGTGTGACACCATTTGCCCCAAAATTAGGAGCTCATGGTCAAGGAGAGCCAATCACGGGAATACATCAGCCCTGTCTTTTATTGCTCTGGTGGACTAACTTTATGTCAGGTTTCATTTCGCAGGCAATCGCTCTTCCAGCGATGGCAATTAAATTGAATATGTTTTGATAGCCATCTTGCTTTCCGCAGATTCGCTTGTAGCCGTATTAGACGAGTCTCGCTAGGGAGCCGGACTTTATCGTCATCTTCCCGCGGCTCACACCGGAGGGACGAGGTACCGAGCCCTGCAAAGCGTCTGCGCGTTGTAATGTGAGCAACGGCAGCATTCACATGCAGGTTAATAAATATCAATTCATCCATGAACACCCACTCAAAGATATTTATAGTACTCGCGTGCCAGCGGGAACGGAGTCTAAAGATGTGCATAGATTTCGGGCCAAGAAGCTGCAGAGCTTTTAACACTGAAGCACCAAAAAAGCTGTAGAATCTACGGTTTCAGAAAAAAAAGATTCCTTTCACTATATATGAAAACTGTCTAATGTCAAAATCCATTCTACACTTGCTTGTATTCTTGACTTTATAGATTTCATTGAACCCCAGAGCTCTCTGAACCCGCGTCACATTAAATAAAGGACACTGCACTCACATCGCTAACCGCTCACTCCGAAACAGAGACACACGCTGCGGTAAAGGCTACCCAATGTTTTTGATGCTTTACTTTTGCATTCAAAGCTTTAATTCAGGTTGTCGGACACAGCATTTAAATATGTACGAGTTCATTGGGGTTAAGTTAGCCTTTGAAATAAATCGTGCTCCCGGCATGTAACTCCTAAATTAAACCACGAATTGTAGTTTTTACATTTTAAACAAACAAAATGTAGTTAATTCTGGAGATAGGATGCCAAGCTCACCGCCTCCTCTGTCAAGCTTCATATTGATGGTGATCTTCTGGTTTGTTAGCACTCAGAGAAGTTGGTTTAACCGTTTACGGGATTTAAAACCTCGTTCACAACAGCGTTGAGCTTTTAACCTCTGCGCTGTGCTGTGGATGGACCTGCTTTGTGGCACCGACAGGCCCAGCTGACCCGTCCCGATCCAGCTACATTTACTCCAGAGTGAGAGTCTCCATCTCTGGGCTCCTAAGTATGTAGCGCTCGTCTGTTTAACTTCGGAAAAATTTTGAGGGTCTGAAAAGCTGTTTGGCTGCTGTAGGACCTGTGCAACTTAACCTGAGGAAAAAAAAGTGCGCTTTTTTGCTGTGTTAAGCAAAGAAACAGGAGATTATAAAGTCTGCAGATTAATGTTGCCACTTGCCGCAGTTTATGAAATTGGCTGCTGGGAGATGTAGATTAAGACACTGCTCTAGTTTTATGTCCTGTGTGTGTGTGTGTGTGTGTGTGTGTGTGTGTGTGTGTGTGTGTGTGTGTGTGTGTGTGTGTGTGTGTGTGTGTGTGTGTGTGTGTGTGTGTGTGTGTGTGTGTGTGTGTGTGTGTGTGTGTGTGTGTGTGTGTGTGTGTGTGTGTGTGTGCGCGCGGATGTGTTATGAAAGAATTGGCCTTGGCTCGTTGATCCAACTGTCGATTCCCATTTATTTTCAGCCAGTAAGCCATCTTTTGTTGAGTAGACAGAATGGCATGCATTGTTGAAGATATAACTTTTCTTTTTGTGAAGGCCTTTAGAAAAACCTTTTGTCAAGGATACAAGGAGTATAAACAATCCCACTTGTTCCAAAAAAACAAGCTACATTTACGTGGAATATTTACGTTATGTTTTAAAAGGATAAATTCACAAGAGAAGAACAATAAAAGGCCCCCAGGCGGGTGTAAGCTAGTTAAATAATTCAGTGTTGTAACCGAGTTATCCTCTGATCACTTACCTCCCAGGTGAAGGATGAAACGCACCCACCGCAGATGGTGTTCACGGTGCGCCACGCCACCGTGACCTTCCAGACCGACGGGGACACGTGGCGCGAGCAGAAGGAGAAGAAGGCGGCCCTGATGGTGGGCATTCTGATCGGCGTCTTCGTCCTTTGCTGGATCCCCTTCTTCATCACCGAGCTCATCGTGCCGCTGTGCTCCTGTGACATCCCGCCGATCTGGAAGAGCATCTTCCTGTGGCTGGGGTACTCCAACTCCTTCTTCAACCCGCTCATATACACCGCCTTCAACAAGAACTACAACAACGCGCTGAAAAACCTCTTCTCCCGGCAGCGCTGAGCCGCTCGGGCGCCGGCGGGGACTCCGGCCAGAGAAGGACCGGCCGGCCTGCCTGCCTGTGTGCGTCACTCGATCATCCTTAAGATGGATGTGTGTTTTATTTATGTTTTTGTTTTGTTGCCCCCGGTGAGGGTTACCTCACAGCTGAATTTGAAACGTGTGTCTGAGCTACTGGGGCCACAAAGAGAGGAATTCAAGGGTTGTGTTGCAGGCGGCTGTGGGGAGTTGAGGGTCGCTCGGCGAGTCGGGATCCTTCTGACGTTTCCAGGCTTCTTAGGAAGGATGTCCGTGTTAACTCCCCCGGCGAAGAGATATGTGGCGAGGCTGGGAAGGCTTTCAAAGCAAAGAAGAATCTTTTAGAACTGCTCAAAAGATCCAGATGAATTAAAAAAAAGCAAGAACACTTTTTCTTTTTCTAAGCTATAGACAACAAAATTAATTTCAGTCTGACCTGAAATCCCTTCTGTAAAGAAACCACTTTATAGCTGAGTAGACATGAAATCCCTGGCTTCACATGTAACTTATTCATACAGACTTGGATAAATGTACAATGTCTCCTCAGATGCTGGATTCCAACACATCAATTCTCTTTGCAAATACTACGACACAAACCATTGGTTGTGATAAAGCAAGAAAAGCGCAGACTAAATGAACATCATCTCCAAATAGATGCATAGTTGAGGAGCTGCAGCTACGAATCAGCCAAACTCAAATTAAAGTCCCCGGATGCAGAGGGCGTGTGGACCGGTGAAAAGCTATCCGAAGCATCGCGACTGGAGATGTGATCAATACAATCGGCAAATATAAATAAAATAGCATGGCATTATTGTGTAGAAGGTGAAGTGATGCATGCGTTTTAAATGACAAACCTTTTTTTTTTCATACGCAAATTGCCTCTTTCTACTTGAAGCGGCCAGCGAATGGTCGATGAGCAATTGATTCTCAGAAAACAGTTTTGCTATTTGGAATCGAGCTCCCGTTGGAGAGGAACATCAAAGTATTGAAAATCCAATAAGATTCTCGTTTGAAAAAAAAAAAAAAATCTAATGTTGCTGTCAAGTGGAAATCAATTTTTCTGATTTTTCTCAAATTCTGTGATTTAACAATTGCTTTTTAGCCCTAAATACTAATTGTAGCTATTCGTTTTGAGACGACTCACTGAAAAACGCAAATGGTGCAGTAGAGAAAAGGTCAATCGTTCTGGAGATACTTCCCTTTGGACTAAGAGGTAGATTGTCGTCTTCAGCAGTGGCAAGGCTAAACATTGTGCAGGAAAAGGGATGGTCTTAAAGCTTAAAATGGGTGTTTTAGCTCATGAAATATTATAGTTTTTTAGCAATGCACAGCTTAACTTAAGCGTTATAACAGAATACAATTGAATACTATGAAATTGTCCTTTTTCTAGAATTTATTTTGTACACAAAGTTAGACGAGATTGCAACTGGTCTCAACCCGACATTATTCTTTTACCTTGATTTAGAATAACAGACCTTAAATCACATGGGTTATAAGTCAGAGTAGTTTCAAATATATATATAATATCAGATCGAGTTTAAACAGAGTATTTTGTCATGAAACATAAATACATGTGAAAAGAAAATACAGCGACAAACTGCTGTGAATATTGAAATGCATGGACTATAGACAGCGGCAGATATCCTGGATATGGTTTAAGAAATAGCATTTTTTTAAGTGCTGATGGATGAAAGCTGATCTCTTTAGCGCTCCATATATATATATATATGAACTGCATGAGGGCTCGAGGATGGTTCGTTTTTCACCCTTTGCCCCTCTTAGGTCTGATTCTGTGTGGTGAACAAGCTCAGGAAAAGCAAATGTGACAGAAATGTGTTGTCCTCCATTCATCACCGTTTCCAGTTTTCCTTCTCAGAAGAGGTAAAAAAATCTAAACTTTTTGGCAATGCATACTTATTTTCACAAAAGCAGACACAAGAGGACGGGAAATCGGACGTGTTATTGTGTCAGTGTGTTTTCAATGTGTGCATGTTTTCTTCCACCTTGGCTGATAAAATTGACAATAAACGAGCCCTTGATTCGAGCTGCGCGGCGTCGAGCTTGGCACATGAAGGCTTACGAAAGTGAAAGCTGTTCGGGGTTGAGCCACGAGGCCTCCTGGCTAGATATTTGCTGACGGGTTTGGCAACAGACACACACACACACACACGCGCACACGCCTGACGAAGAGTAACAGTCTTCTACTTCTTCATAATGATCCACTTTAATGACCATTGTTGCCCAACTACTGCAAGTCATTTTATAAACAGGAATTAGCCCATCCGATCCAGAGCCAGCAGTGAGTCTGCTGCCTTTCAAAGCGCCGCATCCATCCATGTTTTTTTAGGAAGGGACGGGATGCAGGAAAATGCGTCTTGGCTTAACTGAGATTAGAACCAGATGCCCCTGGCAGAGGCAAACCTGTGCTTGAGTTGCTGAATTATACTGAACTGGATGCAGTCACCAACATCTTTGACCACGAATGGAATATCTGGGCAAATGGAGATATGCGAAGACTTCTAGAAACATTTAATGTTTTACCACTAAACAGAACCTGTTGTATGCATATATGATATCGTTCTGCACCTGGATTTCACTCATGTCCCTGACCAGTTAACATTTAAACCACAATATCTGTGATTTACCAACACCAGGCTCTGGTCGTGATAGAATAGGCTTAATTTATGAAATGTAGACTGACCAGGCAGGACAAGACGTCCCACCCCCCCCCCCCCCCCCTCCCCCCTCTTATCTTCACAACATAGTGGGACCGGTGTCTTGAATATGCATGTGATATGAATGAGCACATCGCCTTCTTTTTCCTTAATCTCTGCTCAGCTCCTTGCTAGCTTTTCAATTTTGGTTCCCGGGGGAAGCGGGGGGGCAAAAAACTGAGGTGATTGTGGGAGAAAGGTGAATTAGAAAGTCCCAAATACTACAGAGGAAATGAAATACAAGATGATCAGCCTATCTTTGCCCGGACTGGACAGCACTTTGTGGAATCCTGAAGTGTACAAACTATAATTCACAAGCTCTATTGAAACACAGAATATATATATATATATATATATATATATATATATATATATATATATATATATAAAGGCAAAGCACTGATCCGTCTTTGCTGGTTTTAAGCATCTGTTTACTCTGAACACCGATCCATTGCTGATTGTCTTACTGTTTTCTACCATCTCTCTCTTCAGACCTCTGCGCTGTCATTCACTGTAATAATTCACTCTGCCAGGCCATGAATAGTTAAAACAATGTAGGTGGGAAGAATTTCAAACAGATTCAGCAGATCCTGCTGTGCCACTGCTGAAATAGGATAAGCCAATATGGCACTTTACACGGAAGCTCTCTGGAGAATCAAAAGCCTTTCTGATTCGTAATCCATCCTCTTTAGATAACAGCGGCATGCTGGAGTGTGTACACGCATCGCTTGTGTCTAAAGATCCCGTACATGCCTTCTCACAACAACAAATCATATGTTGCATTGGGCCGCGGTGGACTAAGTGTCGTCTGACTATCTGCATTTCATGGACCTTATGGCTTTTTGTGTTTTTTATTCAGTCCTTGTAAGGGTGTGTCATGTCTAATGTATACTGTGCGTGTATATGAACTGTTGGTGGTGGCATCTGGGGATAAATAAAGCATTTCTAATCTATACTAATTTCACACCCCAATAGTTTTAAATTGTATACGGGTTACGGTTGACTAACAAACTAAGTTCCCATGTGCGACATCTCTCCTCAATGTCGCCCGACGTTTTAGGCTGGTTGTTTTTCTTTTTCTTCTAATTGTCTCTCTGTCTCTCTCTTTCTTCCTCGCTCCGCTCTTGAAACACCCGCACAAAGTATGTTGTCATGGCAGCGCATCACCTCAAAATGAAGTTTGACTCACACGGATACCCCCCTCTCCCCTCCGCCCTTCCATGCAAACCGATTGAGAGCCGAGGCGATGTCAGGCTGAACATGGAAACCACGTGCACCGAGGTGACAATTCGCCAATAAAGCGACGCGGCCTCACACTCTGTTGCTATGACACCAAGACGGGAAAAGAAGAAAGCTCCGAGCGCATCTGTGACGGTCCTCGCCCGGGTTGTACGGGATGTTCACCGGTGCTCGGTTAAAGCACGATGTCATATGTTCCCCGTACAAGATTTGAAGGATCTCAAAACATCTTCAAAAGTTCACAAAAACTGCAACATCTCGCCTGGGGGGGAAGGACCGTCTCTTGGCCAGCCACCCTGAGGGGAGGATTGAGCAGGTGGGGGAGGGGGACGGGGGGGGGGGTTGACGTCACGCCTTGCAGAGAGCAATGTGGTATTTTGGTAACAAACAGCATGTTTCTGTTTCGGCTGATTTAGCCCACGGCGGTGCCCTTTGCCTCGGCCTGCTCTGAGGATGTTTTTGCACGCTCCACTTTGATGTCTGGCGATGTGCGAGGCGGGAACCCTTTTATCGCCGTTCACATTGTACATCCCCCTCCAATGTGAGAGCGCGTGGTTTGAATTCCCCCGAAGAAAGCATTTCAATATGAATGAGATCTGTTGCGCCGGAAACAAAGGTTGGTTGGTTGGTTGATGATCAGAAAAGCGCAACCAGGATTTTGTTCCCTCGCAAGGACTCATTTTGACACAACGTCTGCAACTGGAACCGAAGAGGCTGCATTACACGTTTAAAGTCCCAGGGTCATAACAGGCTTTGTTTTTACACTACATTGCTACAGTGCATTCATATTCAGGAGACGCTTGTGACACATTGGGAGGCGCCAAGCCATCTCCATGGCCCCAAACATCCCACTACCTCATTTTCAGAGGGTGAAGTCTGAATTAGTCTTCACTGCCAGTGTTTTCCCAAAAGGAGCACCGCTGGGAGACAGAATGCCGTAGCAACAAGCCAGATAACAGGAACCCGTCTGTACAGATTTAACTAGTGCACATCATATTCAGCAAACTAATAAAACCAGTAAATCCGCGTATTAATGCGGTGCCATGTTTACCTTGGCAGTTTTTGTTAATTGGCTATAGCAAATGATTTTCTTAATTGGATTCAGTTTATTGTATCCACATCAGAGATTCATTACAAAATGGAAAATATATATTTGTGTGCCGCTGTAGGATTTTTATTAAGTTCTTTGACAAATTGTGTCGTGCTGAAATGCCAGCAGCGATAACCTTAAGTGTCCCGATGATTGCCCGTGAGTTTCCAATTACGTCGTAGCTGTTTTTGCACGAGGCAAATGTTGAATTAGCATTTAATTGCTTGTTTAGGAAGAAGCGTATCACTAAAATGTTATGTCTCATATAGTCTGGTTGGACGACAGAGTGGTAAAAGCTATAATGAGACATGCAAAACCCAGGAAAAATGTAGCTTATCAAAATTGTAATGTGGCGCTCTTAACAATAATGTGTAGATTGGGATAACTGGTTTTCTAAATGCAGCAGTTTGGAACATTTTGACGGCAGGCAAAAAGGCAAGGCAGCTTGTATTTGGCACCATCGTCGCTCCGTGCCTTAGGTTTTTTTATAGCATTTTGCCCATGCCAGCTCCCATTCACGCAGCCCACTTCTCACTTAAAACGTCCTCCTGGGCTGCAGCACTCAGCAACATGTTCCCTCCGCCAGCCCGGGAAGGCTCAATACCATCGACGTGACGAGAGCTGAACATTTAAAATGAATGCAATAGTATTATACATGAAGAACATGGATCATTTTGAATCCAGCGGACATAGCGTATTAATAATTAATTAATTAAAGTTAAAACTTCATTAAAAGTGAGATAACAACAGAGACAGTGCCTGCATGACTCCCAAAGGAACTATAATCAAGAACAAGTCACCGTAATACGATACGGTCGGTCGAACCACCATCCATGGATCTCTCCGTATCTGCTCACACACGAGGCTGTTGTTTACGTAGTTTCTAAATGCAGACTGCAGTGTTATTAGATTATTGATGACCCAACGGGGCAGATCCCAATGTGCCGAGTGGGCAGATTCAAGGGGACAAGTCGACTTTGATCATCGGAATAACTGTTCTGTGGGTGGATGTAACTCGGCCTGGTAAAAGCAGGTGTATGATGTTTCTCTTTCAGTCACAAGAGAAAAAGCCTTTTGCAGATCCACAAATCTAAAGTGACATTTGCTTTGTTTGCTCGACTGGAAAAAAAAGGTTAGAACAGCCGCTGGTAAATCTATTCACACTACATTTTCTCCTGCATTAAAACATAACACTCTGGGAAGCCGCTGGCTGAACCTTCAACCTGTGAGGGAAGGATGTGCGTCTATTTGTGGTCGGCATGAACAGGCCATTGCAGATTACATTCCGTGTAATGTATGTTAAGTGTGCACTCTTCTGGACGGCCCCTTGTTGGTGGTTCATATTTACTGTGTATTCTGTGATTGTTGCTTGCTGACGCCCACACACACACACACACACACACACACACACACACACACAAACACGCAAAGGTGACGGCAACGCGGCTGTGTGCGGTGAGCATGTGTGGGAACTCGAATCACTACACCGAGACAGGAAGGAGCTGCCGGACTGGAGGCAATCTCACCTTTCATCACGGCCCTGTTATTCACAATCAGAAACGCGTGCAGGGAGCGGCAGAGCGCGGACGAGCGCGGGGCGATCTTCAAAGCGGAGTGGTCATCATCGGTCTGCTTGAAACCGGGCGCATCGTCATCTGTCTGTGACACCGGTTCAAGCCACAGGCAGCGGCCCCGGAGAGAGAGAGACACGCTCTGCGCAGCACAGCGTCAGTGAACATCACATTGCATTGGGCGTCATTCCGCTGACGTTTTTTGTCCAAAGCGACTTGCAGTGAGTGCATTTCAACCATGGGGATACAAACTCAAAGAACAAGAAACAACAAAGTGCTGTTTCGTCAAATAAGCCGATGCACAACTTTGTTATATAAGAGCCATCATAAGTACATAGATAAACCGCTCTGATGAGGCTTGTTATTCTTCCCATGAGTTAATGACTTATCTCATCTATAGCGCTAAATGGATATAAAAAGCCTATTTTAGGATCCAGTCTATCTAGTCCATAACCCTGAGAAGCTACATCGTGTCTTATTCTCGCCCAATTAATAAGCTCAAAAGCATAGAGGGGGCATTTAAGAGGAATTGCCATGGAGCTCCCACTGAGAACGAATCCACCTCACTGCCCGAGTACTGATTGCCTATCCGTGCAACAGGGTTCATTTATCAGGCTTCATTCTCCCCAAAAAGTTCAAAATGAGCACCACGTTGCCGGCTGGTAAGGCTCAAACGGCCCAGCTGTGAAGCTCAATTGAGATTCACAGCGCAATTTAGGGCACCATATGTGCATGGATGTGTTTGCCTCCACCGTGTGCGGCTCCATCAGTCACTGTCCTCGGTGTGGGTGTCTGCGTGTATTTGCAGGAGTCATCATTATTTATCTGTATCAATGTATTTCTTCAAAGGAGGCGAGGCAGAGGACGGATTCGCCGTTGAGCACTGCTGGAGGTTACACAATGTCGAGAGCAGGGGAGACAAGGTCAAGGAAATCAGCCGTTTGAGGAATTGATGCAGTTTCTAATGAGAAAGATGCAAGATGACGGAAATGGATGGAGATGGAGATAGGACGTGCTCAGGCGGACTTCGCTTATCGGTGAATGGACACATCACTGTTAAACCTCTGCTGAGTCGCTTGTTCCTCTCTCACCTCATTTGCACATAATGCTTTCCACATTGCCGCGTCCCCTGTAGCCGGCAATCTTAACTAGCAACCGATTGCTCCATTTCCCCGCCAATAACTTCCACTTATTTCCAGGGTTCAATCTCATCTGTTACGACTGTGCTTTCAGCTCACAACGGCGTGTGTATTAGTGGAACTATGTGAATGTGTGAAATGCAGAAAGGGGATTTTCACGCTTTGCGGTTCTGGTGCCGATTTTAATATTTGCCAAAACACAGCCTCACGGATTAATTTAGTTCACATAATTTAAATTGACATTTAAATAAAGAACAGGAAATGACATTGCCTTACAATTAAATGTCACCAGCGCAATCACGAAACATCTTGTTAGAGACAAAAAATAACAGCTTTGACAGCGTTAGCCGGCTAGCAACCGCTCTCTGATGGAGGATGTGGACGAGGGAGAAGACGGGGACATGCAGCAATGTAAGGCGATGGGAGTCATATTACCTTTAAAAGAAAAGTTATTTGCAGGAGAGTAAAAGCGAATTCTCTCCCACGCCAACTGTAAAAGATGGAATATCAGTTTCTGCCGTTCCTGTTGTATGAAAAGAAAAAAGAAATGAACCGATAAATATTAGATGACCCAATCTGAAATAGCGCCACGGTTCTCTGGTTAGCATCTGGTATTGTCTGGCCGCGTCATATTGGAAATTGCAAAAACTAAATACGGCAATCACAGAGCCCCCCGAACGCGGCGAAGTTTCTTCAACACCGGCGATTCACGGTGAGCGTTTTTTAGCTTCTGTCTCACTCTCGGCCTGTCAGAGAGGTTTTAGGCATCAATAGTAGCACACAAAAAATGCATGAAAGTCAAACAAGCCCTGTCGCAGAATCTATGAAGAAATATTCCTTTGGCATCGTAAAAAAGTGAGAACGAGAGAGAGAGAGAAGATGAGGTTCACTGTAGAGGAAAGCTAATATGTGCACTAGCTCTAATGAGCCCAACTGATGAGATGCACCACGGGGCAATTATTGATTGTTTTCAGAAGACGGGAAATAACAATAAGGCAGATACACCTATGCTTATTTTGGGGATTGATTTCCTGCTTACGACATGTTCCCCAAAAAAATCTCCAAACCAACGGAAAAGTTTAGACGGCGTTACAGAATCTCCGTGTGCACACATGAATGGTTGGTCTTCCCACAATGCAGTTCTTCGCACGGAAACGTGTAGGCGCACCCCTCCTCTCGAATAGCGGCCTGTCTGGCTCCACCGCGATCATCTGAGAGCACAAGACAAAAGCCCGCAGTAGGACGAGAATAGACGGAAGGAGTCAAAGGCAGCAGGCTTGAGGTAATCACACCGAGGCACTCCGCGGAGAGATCAAAAGTAGAACGCCGCAGCACCTGCCTGAGCGGCGTGAGTCGGGGGTAAGCCGGCTCACCGAGTGGTGGAGGGGGTTGGGGGTGGGGGGGGGGGGGGGGCAGGATCACAGCATCCATCCAGAAGGGACCCTAAAGCCGTCAGGGCTCATTCCTCCGGTCTTACTTGTTAGCATGTTGCATTTCGAGGTGAGAGGCCGATGTGGGAATGAAAGCTCGTGGGGTTGATATTTGGTGGAGTGTTTCACATCTAAAGAGTGTGATGTCTTACATCTCAACCACACAATGGTGTGATGGTTAATGGGGTCCTTTTTCTTGTCCTCAAAAGGATTGAAAGATGTATTTCATTCACGCTAAAATTAAAGATACTTTGAGCGATACAACGTGAATGCACACAAATGAAATAGTCTGTTTGATACACACCTTTTTTAAATTAGATCTTACGAAATAAAACCGAGCTTATGAACTAGGATAACATTACTCCAAATTTAAAACCAGATCAAAGAGATTCTCATTTCCTTCTAACAAGCACAGAGAGCGCCTTTCATTCTAATATCAAGAGGCTGTTTAGCATGAAAACACAAAGCAATCAATGGTACATTTATGGGCCATATAAGAGTTTTAAAAGAAAAGTAGTGAAAAAACCTCTGTGATCTGGCTTGAACATGACAGTGAAAGATAATCCCAGATTTAAAGCTTTATAATCGCATTGATTGTTGGCAGAAAGTAGACACTTGTTTATTTTTTTCGTTCTGCTGCCGGGACGGTCGAATACAAACGCTTTGCCAGATTCAATTTAAGTCTCCTGAAATCACTTGATGAATGATATTCAAGTCTGAATCATGGTAAGGATTTCCAGTTTGCACCATTGCCTGGATATAATATTGTGATGGTGACTTCTTAGACCTCTGTTATGCTGAGAGTTGCGTCATGCCACCAGAATCTCCAAAGTGAAATGAAAAATATGCGTCGACTGCTGCAACATAAAAGGAAACATACTGTTGAGAAGAGGTATAATTAGGCATCAAACATATTCCCGTGTGGGTGGATGTAAAAGTATCATAATTAAATTGTGATACTAGCAAGAACACTATAGTTATCGTAGACGTTTGCATCTTTGAACAAAAACGCCCACTTTAAAGTTAGTCTGCACTTGATTAGAAGACATTTAAGCATTTTACTTCCTGTTCACGCCAACCTCCTTAATTACGCCCACACAAAACTCAGTAGTCTTCTTATATCTAGTGTGTTACAACGCGAGTGCCAGGTGTGAGGAGACGGGAGAAGGCCACGAGTAACGCCGCAAGTGTTGTGGGCCCACATCAATCCTGGCGCTCTCAGGCGTGCGCCCTGTGAATGTTGAGCAGCGCCTTCGGGGCCCGCGGGCAGAACACAAAATCAGGAGTTCAGGTGGAGGGATTGTGTGGAAAGAGCTGCTGTATCTACACAATACATCTAAGCTACTTCCTTCAACTTTCTCCTTTTTCAATCAAGGCCTTTTTTTACATTTTTTACATTTTTTTTCATACGCATCACATTTTGTTATATTTTCCTAATATTGAAAATGGTGCTAAAAGTAATTAAAATAAAATATGATATGAATGAAGAGGCTGATGAGTGTCAGCTATTGTCTCTTCTTTGTCAAAACAGTTTTGACTTTACAGTTACAACAATTTTGAATAAAAGGAAGAAATACCAAGGGAAAGAAAACATGGTGAACTTAATCAGCATAATTATTCACCTCTTGCTGTAACTGTAAATTAGATTTGAGTAATTAACAAGGGTTTGATTGTGTGTGGAAGGGTTTGATAAAAATAATTTAAAAAAAACAATGCTAATCCCATCTGTGCTGCACAAACTGACCTTGTTAATTAAAACGGCATCACGCCGCTACCACTGCAAAGGGCAACTCTCAGAACAGCAGCGGGCTTGCTTCCAGGGAACACAATTGAAATGTATTTTAAACAAAAGCATATATTGTTTACACAAAAGCTCTATTCAAGTATTACTTGAAACCACTGACAGGCAGTGGTTTCAAATATCAGACTTGGCTTTCCCGAAACCAAAAGGAGATTCTCCTCGGTGCGAGGCCTCGCCGCAGCGTGGCACAGAGCGGCCGTGCCGACTTATCAAACCGTGAAGCTCTGTGTTGTGTTTCGTTCTTCCTGCAGCGTGAGGATGTAAACGAGCTCCTGTCGGTGTCCTGTGAGCAGCTGTGCGAGAGCCGAGGGAAGAGATTTAAAGACAACATAAAAAAAAAGACCTCATATAATTTAGATGCTACCAGCGTCTGGTCATGTGGGGATGGGATATTCTCCTCACTAAAGTGTGGTGACGTCAGGCAGGAGCCACTTGACAGTCAGAGTAGGGTTTTTGATAGTTTTTGATATGTATATTCACTGAAATTATCCCCATTGTTTCACCATTTCATGATTTGATTATCCGCGATTAGATAAAGAGAAGTTTATTAATAATTGCCCGTAATTATTGGATAGCCTGCGCGTATTAGCATTTTACTTGTTTCATGAATTAAAAGAGCCCTGTAAGCAGCCAACCGCACTAGATCCACACGGAACAATTACCTTTAAAGAGGGATGATAATGACAGGCTAAGGGGAAACCAATTTACCTGCTAAAAACATCTAGAAAAAACACCCAATTTATGGACTACTGGCACTGACTGACTGGCACCACCTTGTAAGTCCATACATTTTTTTGAAAGTGACTAAATACAAAAAGAAGAACCTGAATTGGACTCAGTTTTTTTTTTTTTTTTTTAATTTGGACAATACATTTTCTTTTCTTATGCTTTGGCTTTTTTTTTGTTAAATATTTGAACATTTGAACTGAATCTTGGACTGTGTGTTGGGTTTTGTGTTTTATCCTTTTCACTGTTTAATGGTCTTAGGGTGTATATTTTATACATAACTTGTGCGATTGGACTGAGATCAGAAAACTTAAATACAACTTACATACGTTTTTAAACTAAGGCTATCTTGGATGTCAGGAGAGAGACTTGGATGGTACCCCATAAAAACAAAACAAATCAAAAAAGGATCTCGACAAACTGTCACAATTCGCAGGTAATGTAGACTGCGGGCCCTGCGCAGCCATGGAGAGCCACTTCTCTTTGACCCCTTCGGGGCCACATTGCAAGCCGTTATCGACAAATACGTCCGTCTTGTCAGCGGACTCGAATCTTTAAAAGAAGCCTACGGTGGATTCGGATAATCTACCATGCCTCTCGATTTTTCCAATGTATGGTTCAGCATGCTAATGTTTCATTAGTTTGTGTATTGGATGTTTAACTGTCACTCAGTTTGCAGTTGATTTCAAATTAATTGACTTAAAGTTCATATTTTCTTTTACAATTGACTCTAAGCTGAAGGACATTTTTTCTCTAATGCCGTTGCAAGACAGGCTTGCATCTCGTTTTTTTTTTCTTTCTTTCTTTTTACGCCTGACTACTAACTCTAATACTCAGAAAGTCATATGATCCTTCAGCTCCATCATTGTCTGAAACATGTAATCTACTGCCTGAAACTTGATGCCATGATTGGAAAATCCTGAGAGCAGGAACAAGTTCATATTGGCTTATTTTGGCTGTTGTTTGTGTGCCATCTGCTGGTTATTCTGCAAAAAGCCCATTGTGTGCTATACTTGTTTCTACCACTAGGGGGGATACTGCACTGTGTCAAAGAGAAGAGATTTACGGGCTTCACAACAACAATTCTTTATGATTTGAAAATACAATAACATGATAAGTCAACCGTAAAATAACACTCCCATCCGGTCCTGCTGTGTTTGGATTTATGTTGCCGAGATAAAGCCCCGTGCCAAGCGTTCTCCGTCACTATCGCTGTTCTAACCTATAAGAAAGGTCAAATAGATCAGCAATAACTTGCACCCTATCAGTGATAAAACGTAGAACAACATGTACGTAGGGAAAAAAACACGGTAGGAATTGATAACACTTAATTGCATTTTTTTTTGCATATTGTTAATATATTGATAAAGTCGTACATGATTCATATTGTGACCCATACAAATTGACAAAAAAGGTATTGCATCAATAGGTATTACACGTTGAACCTTTTTAAGAGGACACTTTATCAAAAGTAATGCCAAGTTTGATAAACTGCGTAGTTTAATTACAAGCCATGTTGTAAGATGTTGCAGCAGGTTTTCTTTTTTAGAAATCAATATCAGACTTTTATTCCAGATCCTTCTGCAGTCAGTTTTTCAAAGAGGTGGGCAGGAAAGAACATTTCTTGTGGACTTAATTGAAAAAGCAAGCGCCTGATGCAAGGCTGAGCCCACCATTCAGAACCAAAGGTCAACAATGCGTCGAGGCTTCATCCGCAGTGTTGTGCAAGTTACTTCAAAAACGTCATACATTATGTATTACAGCTAGACTACATTGTAAGGCCCTTTTAGCTAATTATTGCTACTGTTTATTGTGTTTAAGAGACGTTTTTGACTTATCTGGATACAGATTGACGTTATGTCGCTGTTCTGATGGCTATTTATAATTTATAGCCAGTAACAACCTGTTGAGGCAATGATGGCTTACCTCGTTATTGGTAGTCTGGACGGGGATCTTGCTGACAGGCTTTCTAAAAGCTGGAGACTCCGCTGTTGACAGCCGCTGCATATCTTCAACCACATACTCTGCCACAAGTCTCCTTACTTCTTGAGGTTCAAGGGGCATCGCGGAACGGTACTATGATAAGTTTAGCTGCTTTTGTTTTGTCTCCACTCTCGTCCTCAGTTTGCTTTCTTTTTACTAACTTAATGTTGGCGCTCTAAATGTTTCGTCAAATTACTTGTGATGGATCTTTTGGGTTTTGCGATTAGTATAAAAACAAAACACCCATAGATATATGAAAACCCCACTTAATTTCGGGTGAAGATGCATTGTAACGCGCGTTACTGACCTTTTGTACCGAGTAAATATTACCCTTTTTTTTTGCGGAATCCCTTATGTCACAGCAGAAAGCAATACATTACAGTAATTATATTTTGTAACACGTTACTCCCAACACTGTTCATCCGTGTGAAGCGCAGGGCAGCCCAACGAGGACAATGGACAACATTTGTATTGGCCACAACTTTAAAATCTCCAGCCCATGCTGCAACTTTGACAAACACATGATGTCAGCGGGTCTTTGACTCTACGCTTTGGCATAGTCAGTGAGGTCAATATTTTGGACTGTAAAGAATTCATTTTCTGGTGCACAAGTCAAGCTAATAATAGATATTTAGAAAATCACCAGGTGTTCCACCATGTGACAGCACACTTTTTTAACTTGTGCATCTGTTTTTTCCCCACACTGTAACCTCCTTCCATTACACGGTGCTTAGGACTCCCCTGATACCAGGCCACCACCATTAATCTACAGCCGCAGACAGTTCAGGTTAAGGTGCTGTGATAGAACGTAATGCTTGTTAAAAAAGGGGCTTGGCTGCTGATTGGCTGTTTGAGATGCCCGGCTCATGGGTACTTCAGCTGTGGCTGACTTGAATGGAGCTTTTGTGTAAATGTGCCACATTTACAGCCGTGTGGGCGGCAGGATGACGGACGCCCGCGATGCGGTCTGTGGTAGCCCAATACAATGGCCCTGCAACAAAATATTGTTAAAGAAGTGTCGATTTAACGTTGTGGTTTTGAGTTTGTGGTATTGAGTCATCTTGGTGCAGTTTCAATTGAAGTAAGATGACAAAAGTTTTCTTTTACGCAACATAGCTATTTAAAGGCCAAAGGCAGCAAAGAAGTTAGTGGTGGGATGATCAGACCAGCAGGCAGTTCGTCACAACAGACACATAAAGGAGGCTTTATTGCTGATTGATGATAAGAGTGATGCCAATCTCTAGTCTGATTATGACATGTGAGGCCACAGCCAATAGCAAGTGAGCATCAAGGTGGCCTGTTTTCCCAAAATGCTGAACTATTGCATCAATCAACCACATTGAATGAGTCACTCATTGGCAGAGTACGTTTTGCCTTGTAGCTCTGAGGTGTAGCTGTAAAAACAGGTGAGCTGCTTTGAAACAATCGTGGACGTGAACGCTGGAGAACAAAGAGGCTGGGAGCGCCGCATCCTGGTGCCACGCCCTCGGGGCCGCTATCGCGCCCTTTGTTGCATAATCCTCTTTGATCTTTCACGGCACACAGAAAAGAGAGGTACAGAGTTCCCAGAATGCATTGAGGCAGAGGTATTGGAGAAAGAAGACGTAGAAAGGGTGTGGATACTGTTGCATGAATGTAACCCCTTTTATTAATTTGTTGAACATTTCCAAGGGGCTCTCAAAATGTTTAAGTATCTTAGCGAGAGTGGAAAAGGAATGAACGCAATGATTTTTGACACCTGAACTAGAAGGAATAAAGAGGATGACACTGAAACCGTTTCCCTCTTAAATCAACTCTCCGAGGGGACGGATTAGGGCGCTCCCCTCCCACCCCCCAGCCTCCCTCATAATTTCACATTGAGGGAAGAAATTGTCAAGCCTGAGTTTGACAGATCAATTTAGCAGCAGGCTTTTCCTGTAGCTATAATTCAATCCCGCCCAGTCAAACGGCATAATCTCTGGCATGCTGGATCTGAAGTGTCACAGCCGCCTGCTTCATCTTCTAACGTCTGACAGCTCCTCCATGCCAGCGCCAGGCCTGCCGGTTGCTAGGAGCCGCGCGGTACACGCCGAGTGATTCCCATGGTTTTTTATTGCTCCGCATCAGCTGACATATGACTGGTATTTTCAGCCTCTACTGTAATGCACATGTCAATGTCACGAGAAGCGGAGGAAGCCACATTAGTGATTTAAAGTGGGAGGGTGATGTCGCTGTTTTTCCTCCACCCACCTTTTCCTTCTTTCATTTATTGATAAGATCACTTAAGTGTCTTCTGGTTTGGATGTGCAACAATGCTGACCCCTTACACGCACTCACTGCTGTAGTTCTTTCTTTATTCGCATGCATCTGGATTGTCGTGAATTAGGAAGAGATATTTCCTAACTTGGGTAATGAAGAGACACACACACACACACACACACACACACCCCGACCTTCAACACACTCAGGGAAGCAGAGAGGAAAACCATTGCTAAATAAGATGATGCAGTAAGTTTGGGGCGTTGTGAGAGCTGCTCGTACGTGCACTCCTCTCATTTTGACCTTCTTTCCCCGGATTACTCAACTGTGAAGCTCTGGCGATTTATCTGTGTCAACCACATGGACCAATGATTTTATTATATGGCTGATGTCATTATCTACAGTCTCCAAATGTCTCTTTGAACGTCTCTAAATGGTGGTTTGGAACCACAGCATTCGGTTTGTAAAGAGGTCATGATTGGGGGCGTATGTTATTAGGTTGCTATGGAATGAATGAGGAGGACGAATAAACCTGTTCAGATGGTTAAAAAATGCCTTCTCATCCAATACGACATGGTGTCTTTGTTCAAGTCTCATGCAGACACCAACACAGGCATGGGGGCGGGGGGGTAGGAGAAATGCAAACTTTTCAGACCTCAATACACTTTCACGCTTGACTTGTTTGGGAGAAAATAGTGAAGTTGAGTGCAACTGTGACAATTATATTCAACCATTCAGTTATTCCTGGCATTTTAAAATGGCATTTTCTTGTCCTATCGTGTGCAACTAATTTAAACTCTGTCGATTCTGAATGTACTGTCTGGAAACTGTAATACGTATAATATATATAATAGTATATCCATGTGAAATACGAGAATTTAAAAACTCATTCTGAAGCTGCTGTAGTGCGACTAAACATCAATCTTTTTGAATTGTGTGATGACACAGTTAATAACGGTCTTTTTAACACTCGGGGGAGGGAGAGGGCACATATGGAGCGGGGGGCTTTGTGCTTCTCCCCCAGAAAATGTTGAGCCTCAATCGCTTCAATTTCCCACATTCTGGTGAAATTTGGTGGAAATAATGACTTGGTTTATTTAAAGGACACCCGTCATTCAGGAAAGCAGGTCAGAAATTACATAAATGTAATGTAATATAATGCGATTAACTCAAATTTCTATTCAGATCAAATTCTGCTGAATCAACACGCATGATTTATTCCACCATTATCTTTGTTTTCTGGAAGCAACCATTTTAAATGTGCATGGGATCTACTTTATGATACAGGTTTATTTCCATTAATTTCTAAGTTGCTGGCGATGTTCCTGCGCTGTAGCCTGCAGTGCATTATGTTACGGCTCTGCTGGTACCATCCTATTCAGAACCTTTAACAATAATGCTGTTTATACCTTTGTATCTTTTCATGAAAGAAGGGGAAAAAATCGTTCCAAACAGACAATAACACAACAAAGACATTTTATAAATATACGTTTGCTGTAGTGGTATCCCACTGGGGTAGAAGCTCCCGTGTAGTCGAGTCATTCGGCTGTTTAATGTGTGGGTTTAGTAGCTTACGTTGCACAATCGCCTCTTTAAACCCTCTGCTGCTGTGTGAGGTGTATCGACTGTGGAGCCAAACAGGAGGCCTGACTGGGTTTGATGTCAACGAATTCAACTGCGTTACTTGGTTAGCTTCATACTACATGCAAGAACTGGTTTTCTAATTCAACAATTAGCATCTAATATAACAGGTGGACAAACCACAGCAATATTGGAGCCATGTTTGCTGATTTTTCTGCATTGCTTATGTGGCTTCGGAGCCGCGCTCGGCCCTTACCGTATACGTTTGTTTCTTCACTGGTGTTCCTACCAGACGAGCAGGGTGGTGCACTGGTAGCACCCCTCCCCCATCCGCTGCTGGTTGGGGTGTTCCATGTGGTAATCTCTGTTAACAGATTCTACATTCCCGTTCTGTCTGCAGGCGACTGGGCCAAGACTGTGCCGTCAAAATCGCTCTGTTTTCAGTTTTTAGACCGAGCTGCATTGACCGACCAAGTTTGATTAAGATTATGACGCATCATCACAGCGTGAATGTCTGGGCCAAATGTTGCGGCAATCCACGGGGTGGTTAATAGTTAATGCCATGCTGATAGCATGGCTAAGAAGTCTGGTGAGTTGGGTATGCTCCCATATCGGCTTTGATTTAGTTATAAGATGTTTCCTTTCAATACTCCCAGTAATTGGGGCATCATTTTCCTTTCCTAGAGTGAGATAAATTGAGCAGCTGGGTTACACCTTAAAAGCTGAAAAGTTGCCTCTTTTGGTACAGCAATATTTTGAAACCCCATAAATACACAAAAAAAACATAAATGCAATATCCTGAGACATTACTGACATAATTAAACCAAAGAAGCCTGTTTTGTTTGCCGCGTTTGCTGTAGGTCGTGATGCATCGCTTCATTCTGCGAGGCAATTTTGCGTTAATGAAAGATGATTCAACCATGATATTACTTTGCAAAACGTGCCAGCAATTTGTGACTTTTCAACAGTAAAAGTGACGTAACTGGATTCTAGATGTCTAGAATACCTGTTCTCCTGCACAGTGTAAAACAAAGTGCACCAAAGTACGCTTTTTGCTGCACGTATTCAATGGTTGGAGGTTCTTATCGCATTGCACTGTATACCTGCCCCCGGTCACACGTCTTCTTGCAAAACATGTTTCCATGTTGTTGTCGCTGCTTGGCACACATTCATAAGGGGGACTGAA
Source organism: Apeltes quadracus (assembly GCA_021346845.1). Classification (NCBI taxonomy): domain Eukaryota; kingdom Metazoa; phylum Chordata; class Actinopteri; order Perciformes; family Gasterosteidae; genus Apeltes; species Apeltes quadracus. The sequence goes on from CM037914.1 coordinate 10,730,282, forward strand.
CTTTTCACATTATCTCAGAGGTTACTTGCAGTTAGCCAACATGCCCCTCCCACGGCTGCACGCCGTTCTTTGCAAGCAGGCGAGCTACGCCTCCTGCAACCTGACCCAAAGTTCAACGTTATGTCAAGAACAACAACAGAGCCGGGCCACGTCACACTCCCCAATATAATGGGCACGACGCTGGAACAGTTGGCCTTTCTGGACAATATCTGTACACACGAGCATTCAATCGAGACAAGTTGTGCTTCTAGCCTGGGAAACACAAATTCCCTTTTTATTTAAACTCATTTTTTCAGTGGTACATTATGGACCGGCCCCTGCAGCTGTTTTTCAGTCCTAGTTTAGCAAGACTTTAAGCTTCTGTTGTTGCATGTTTGCTCTTTACTTTTTTATCCAGCCCTTATATTTAGTTGCATGTCCTTGAATGTTCTTCATAGTTCCCTTTTTGTTTGTTGGGGCATTTGCAAAGACTTCTCCGTTTACACTTTCACTTCTGCTCAAGCCTACCGGTTTGCGCGTCCGTCTGTTCCGGAAAAGGGGGCGGCGGCTTAGCGACACGTCATATCAGCCGCCGCGCTCTGATTGGCTGCCTATCCTCACCCGACACAGCTGTGATTGTTTTCTGCGCAGAAAGCTCTCGTCCCCCGGTCATGAGCTTGTACGCCGCGGAATGGAGCGCTGTTCTCTCTCTCTCCTCCGATGACGATGTGAACGAACAGCGTGATCGCAGCCCTCCTTGCAACGAGCAGGAAGAACACACAGGGGATCTTCGGCTGGGTCGTTCTGTCCAGGCGGCACCAGAACCAGACCTGAAAACATCTGGAGATCAAGGTAAGGACCAGCCTTCTCCTCACTTCTGCTCATGCAACAGGATGCAGAGGGCGGTGGGGACCGTTTTCATTTTTGGTTTAGCAAACGTCCGATTGCTCTCTCTCTCTCTCTCTCTCTCTCTCTCTCCGCGTTGTCACAAATGCACAAAAACTCTTCCCTCCAGCCTCCAAGCGCCAAATGCCAAGACTAGAGGAGCACTGCTGGAGCTGCTCCTGTGCCCCGAGGGTCGAAGCTAAACACTCATCCGGAGCTAACTGGTTAGCGTCGAAAGCCGAGGAAATGATGTCCATCATCACCTCGGTGCTCAGCAACGCCTACGGCTCCCTGCACGACGTGCGGACGGCCAACCTCATCCGCCGGGGTCTCGTCCTCTTCACGGTGGGCGCGTTCCTCGCCCTGGTGCTCAACCTGCTGCAGATCCAGAGGCACGTCACCCTGTTTCCGGAGGAGGTGATGGCAACTTTGTTTTCGTCCGCCTGGTGGATCCCGCCGTGCTGCGGCACAGGGGCCGGTGAGTAAACCGCGCGACAGAAAAGCAGGGAAACAGACATGTGAACGTGTGCGTTTGTGAGAGCAGTTTTGGTGGAGCTTTTTCAGTAGTTTGCTGCTGAGTTTTGGGACTAAGGAATGCCTAGGGCGAACAGGAGTAACAGTGCAGTAGTTTATTCCGTTACATAACGAGACATGGGTAGAGAAAAATGTTTTCAAACAACAAATGGCTGCCGAAATATTCACATGCAACACCTTACTGTGCTGTGAAATGACAAACAGGGGAGGTCGCAAAACAATACGTTTTATTGTCGCTGCTATCAGCTACTGTCCGATCATGTGCTGGTGAATCACCATTCGGCTTTGTTGTTGCCCTTTTATAATACCAGCCTTATTCTCTAAACGCTTTACTGGTCGTAGCGGTTTTGTCTGGCAGCCACTTATAAAAAAGAAAAAAACGTGACATGGAACAGATGGTGGCATTTCCCGACCTCTGATTGGCCGCAACAGCCGGATACGAGATCAGCTGCGCGCTGATTGGCCAGTGTCATAACGGGTGAGCCGAGGGGGCGGTGCTCTAGGTGCAGGAACCAGGAAGTGGGTGGAGAAGACGTGAAAGGGGGAAAACAACATCTTTTACCGTCTTCTGCTGACGCCACGTGCTGCGGGCCAGAACACAAACGAAACACAAACGTAGTCTGAAGTATTTGCTAACCACATCCTACTCGACATGTTTAAATAAATGTGTGTTACGTGAACAAATATGTCTATTTCCATTCATCTGTTTTATTAAAAGTAAATCATGTCAAAAACTGGAACTCAATTTGAGTTAAACCCAAGTACTGCATTAAAGACTTCAACAAATTAACTTCACCCTCAGTATATGCCGGTATAAGACTTTATTATGCAATTGCATTTTCAGCAATTAAAATGCCTCCTGATGGAATTTGCCTGCTGCCGTTTCGCATGCTCTCTGCTTATCTCTCGTCATTTGGCTCTGTTTGTTCCCGCTCGCAGCTGTGGTCGGCCTGCTTTATCCCTGCCTCGACAGCCATTTGGGAGAGCCGCACAAGTTCAAGCGGGAGTGGGCCAGCGTCATGAGGTGCATAGCGGTGTTCGTCGGCATCAACCACGCCAGTGTTGTATCCTTCCAAGCGCTCACCTTCTTGTTGATCCCTGTGTTAAAATATTTTTTGTATGCAACGAAACAGGACGCGCTGGTTTGACCGTTCCGGTCAAAGTGGTGTAACTTCCTCATGTCATTCAAATATTTGAGTAAGAACTGTCTTTTTTTGTCCTTGACCGACTGGCCACGCAGAAACTAGACTTTGACAACAACGTGCAGCTGTCCCTCACGCTGGCGGCCTTGTCCCTGGGCCTCTGGTGGACGTTCGACCGGTCCAGGAGCGGCTTCGGTTTGGGGATCACCACCGCCGTCCTGGCCACCGTTTTCACGCAGCTGCTTGTCTACAACGGAGTTTACCAGTAAGTACGGTTGTTGCGTTTTTGCTGAAACGAAACCGATGGCGTCACAGAGATCTGGTTTCATATTACACTCGTGGAAAATCCTTTGTTGGCTTCTGGGATGATTACAAAGCTGTAGAGTAAAGTCACACCCGGGTGTGAATTAGGTTTATAATTACCTGGAAGTACCCTCAGAAGTATGATTCCATTTTTTTTAACAAGACCTCAGATTAGACTAGAAAAAAATAAGTTCTATTTTGGCATTTCCCCAGGTCTGTTAGAGACCAATTTGTAGGACCCCATACCGGCTTCAGTGGCGTCAAAATAACACGGCTGAGAAAAAAGATTGCTGTTGATGTTGGAGGTTCAAATAGATACTGCAGCTCATGCTGACTACAAGGAGGAAACGGAGAAGAAATTAATACATTTGTTAAAGTGGCATGTTTCGTTTGTCTTTACGCATTCAGACCTGTCTTTCATTTAATTCTGTGATATGACATTTTTTAACACCAGCTCTCGCACCCTGCTTTACGCTACCAAGAATGATTGAATCACTTTTCTTTCTGTCTTTCAGGTATACGTCTCCAGACTTCCTGTATGTACGCTCCTGGCTCCCATGCATATTCTTCTCTGGCGGTGTCACAGTGGGAAACATCGGACGGCAGCTCGCCATGGTAACGCCTGCGACTAAATATACATACTCTTCTTCCAAATGATTTTAAAATAAATTGATTAGCTTCCAGTTATTTATGTCCATCATGTCAAAGTCTCAGAAAGGCCCAGAGATGATTCACACCTGTGGCGATTTTGACCTGTGGCATTCAAACACAATCTCTCATTTATCAGCACGCGCTTCGAACGACCCACCTGTTGAACTCTTCCTGCGCACCACGCATGCTTTATTTGCAATTATTAAACCGCATCTGATTTTTAAAACTGTCACAACGGTTTAAAGTTGGGCAAAGTGAATTGGACGCCCCGCGCCCCCCCCCACACTCCCTTTTTCTTTTCATAATTGCCCCATCAAGTCGGCTTTGATGTCTTTATTTAAGCCCGTGCCCAGAAGCCTCACCTCGTTCTGTCTATGAAGTAAGAGTCCCGTCACTCCCTCGGTGTGACTTAAGTGGAAGCGTGACAGCAGATTAAGGGCCGTTGTTTTTCACAGTCGTGGTGAGACTCGGGGGCCAGTCGGGACCCGGCTGACCAGAGGGTCATTTGCTACTCGTTGTTTTTGTTTGCGGTGGGGCCTGAAGGAATGTTGGCACGAGTCCGCACTCGTGGGTTTGTTTTTCTCTCTTTCGCTCCAGTGGGTCATTTAGGAACGGGATCCGGAGGAACATTTTGTATCTCAAAGGTCTTTTTGTGTTTGTGGTCCGTGTTAAAGCCGGTGGAACCGTGCAGAATAAACACAAGTCTTGTTCCGGTGCTTATTGGCTACGTTAACGCAGACTCATGTTATCATTTTATTTAGTTATAGTTTATTTGTGATGAGTCAAACAATCAATGAGAAAAGTAGTCCGCATTTGCCTTGAACAGGCAGTTCTCTCTTCTGTTATTGTACAACAAAAGGAGGAACTGAAAGAAAAGTTTTCCTCTTTTAAACGTGACGCATCCAGATTGATTTCATGAATCAGCAACTAGTCTGGTTACTTAACAGCTGCTCATTGGAAAATACATAAATGCTCTTTCAGCAGTTTGTTATTTAAAGCTGCAGCTTTGAGTTTAAGGGGAAAGCAATTAATGTGTAAATGAGTTACCTGAGGCGTCCCTGTCCTCCGAAGCATAGAGTAGTTTCGTGACCGTTTCAGCCGCTAACCAAACGCGCAGAGGAACTCCATTTCAACTCCACATACCTTTGATCGATGTTGTGTTGTTCACGCCGAGCGTCTTCTCTCCCCCCCTCCCCCCCCCCCCCCCCCTTCCTCCCTTAGGGTGGCGTTGAGAAACCCCACATGGACTAAACGGTGGAGACGCAGAAGAACCAGGTGAAGGACGGACGACGTAGAGATGGACAAAGTTACGCGATGAGAATAACGGGAGGAAGAGACGCGTTGTTTCCCCCCCCCTTTTTTGTTTTTTTGTTCTCTCGACAAAGTGGGGGTCACAAAAGAAGCCCCTCGTCTAACGTGCCATGTCCTCCGCACCTCCTCGTGGCCAAACGGGCCTCTGTTCTACTCCATTAGCATTCAAGCTTCCCTCACACTTCACAAGAGGACAGTGTTTGCCTTTTCTTTTGTCGTTTGTTTAGTGTTTTGAAGTGAACTGGTTTTATTTTAATGCTGTAAGTGCCGTATCCGTCTGCGGTTCATGTGTGTGGACGGGCGTTGGTCTTAGCAGATAAGACCGGTGTGTTTGTAGCCTAAAATATATTATGATCGTAAAAGGGAAATGAGCGGGGCAAAAGGAAAAATGTCTTCACTCTCGCATTGAAACGTTTTGAGACAAACGTTCCCCCCAGTCAAACCAAATTAAGTATTTATTATGTCGTTTTGAATTCCCCCCCTCCCCCGCCCCCCCGGAACCAAATGTACTGTATCGACACTGGACAATAGTTCATAAATTGAGAAGTGGATTACGGACATTCACCGTAATCAGAAGTCCTCATCGAAGTTGAACTTTCAAAGCAACAGGATGCTTAATGGAGTGAAGGGACGTGTTCAACAGTGCCAATTAGTTTGTGCCGGCCAAGCTCGCGTGTTATTGTCTGGGGAAAGTACTCGGAGACCTTCGGTACATTGTTGGGGGGGGGGGGGGGGGGGTTGTCACGCTGACCGAGGATTGTTAAGCAAGAAGTGAACACGTTACGCACGATGGAAATTCACATTGTGTTTTTTCTTTTGTGGGACGAGCGAAGAATGTACCCAGAGTATAAACGAACCAGCGGTTTAAAATCCTGTTGTGACCAGCTGGCTGATGTCTTTGTAATGGTGTACATTATCTCCCACTCTACAGTAAAAGTATTGGGAACATGAACCAGTGGAAAGAGAGGCCAGGACATCATTGGTTAAGATTTGCAATCTGTGATTGCCTGTGTATTTAGAATTTAGTGCTTTTGTCACTATAACAGTTTTTTTGTTTTATTATTTGTACAAACATGACATTTATGGCTAATGTTTAATCGCTTTCCTATGTGATCAGAAAGGTATTATTACCATAATAGACCTACAGTATATTACTTAGCGTTTGGGGGTCTAGAGGATTCAGTGCAATCAGAGTATACATTACGACGATTACGATGTTCGTTATTTTATTTTTTTTCTGACGATTGCAAAAAGAAAACTCAAGTAAACTTAAGTATATGCAGTGAAGTGATTTAAATTAAAAAGCAATAACCTCGCGAGGGTTGTGTCAGAGGTTACAACGCCTTCAGTCAACACCAATGACTCGCCGCCGAGACGATGTAAAACGGATATTGTGTCAAACTTCGCAGACGCAAAGCCAACTTGTGGCAGGTTCAGGTTGCGTTGGCTTACATCCAGGTGTGTTTCGCTGAAGAGGAAGCCTTTGTCTTTGTTGTGTTGGGGAAGCACCTTTTTGTTTCCGTGTGTATGATGGTTCCCCCCATGTATCCTTTTTTTGCTACCATTGATTTTAAGTGAAAAATAAACCCCTGTCAAGGATTTCTGCACATTGTCATTGCTCGACCATGGGACCGGATGCAGGACTATAGGACATGAATCCCTGAATCATGAGTAACATGTCTGGTAAACTACACCCCCCCCCCCCTCCCCTCAGATGAAATGAACCTGACACACACAACTGAGTTTCCCCCCCCTTCTACCTTCTATCTTTTTTTTCAGTACGACCCACCAGCCTGATTTATACAACTCAACTGTCGGTCCCCCAGAGGCATTATCATTTTTTCGGCGAGAGTGAGGAGGGTGGGCATCAGTTTCTCGGCTCCACCCCTTGGAACTACCCCCACCCCCTGTATGTGTGTGTCACTGCGCCCCTCCTCACCCCCCCCCCCCCCCCCCCTCCCTTCTGAACATGCCTTTCTGGAGGGCAGACTTCTATTTATACCTAGCGGGGGACTGACGGTTAACCTTTTGCTCCGGGGGGAAATTTCTGGGAGCGGGGCCAATATCTGTGGGCTGTTTCTGAATGAACCCCTCGTTCTCTCTATACATCCGTGTATCTGCTCTGCATCTATCTATTTATCCATCTCCCTCCTTCTTGACAGGCCAACGATCCGGCGCCACACGCCGCTTCTCCCCTCGCCTTCCTCTTTCAGTCTCCTCCTCTTCCCAGGGAGAATAATTGGCCGGGCTTCAACTTCCTTTCATTTCCAGCCACAGCAAACTGAAAGACTCCATTAGAGTGCCCCCTTATTGCCAAAAGACCCCTCCCACCCCCCCTCCTACCCCCGCCTCTCTTCCTCCCACTCTCTCCGTCCTTCCTTCAGGGCGTGGAGACAGGCCCGGGCCCTTCTGAGCTATTGATCCGAGCCATCTATAGATTCTCCCGCTGGACTGTTCAATTTTATCTCCTTGCAACACCTTTTTGTGGTTTGATTTTGATTCGATTTTAAATTGTGGTTATTGCGCTTTTTTTGCCGACACAACGGCTGGTAAACATGAAGACGTGTTGCACCAGCCTGTATGAACTCGTGTTGTGCAGCCAAACGCTGTTCAATGGGTAAAGACTAGTAGAGATTCCATAATAACAAAGACGGCAAACATGTCAATGTAAACAGGAAACGTGAGATAAATGATGTGCAGAATATCTCCATTTCAAGAAACAACTATTGTTTTTTAAATTCCCATGCGGCTGTAATGAAGCGATGGAAAGAGCTCATACAGATGGTGCTTTTGCTTCTAGAGAGAAATCGGCAGATCAGTCAAGAAATAAGTGGAAGAAGCGTTTTTCTTTTTGGACTTTATTAGATGAGGCAAAATCAACAAATAAAGCTCCTTCCCTCAGGCCGTCCCTCTGAACAATCAGTCACCCCCCCCCCCCCCCCCATTTCCACCTCGGCGTTGTTTTTGTTGTACAGATAACATATCACATATACATCCGTTGCACTTCTTTATGTTCTTTCTTCTATTTCCACCCCTCAGTTTTTTTTTTTTTTTTACATTTAAAATGTAATAAAGTCCTGATCCTGAACGCCGAAGCCGTATTCCAACCATAAAGAAAATGAAGACATCTCTTTGGCTTTCACGTCTCACAGGTATAGGAAGATGGAAACAGATAGACAGGCCAAATAAGAAATCTATAACAGAGACGTAATCCCCGTACTATTAAATCGAGAAGACTTCATTCCTACGGGCCGATGTCTTATCAAGGTTACTCCTTTTTATTGTGTCGTACTCAGCCGTTTGGGAGCAGGTGGCTCCACTTCCTCTATACAGGCGTTGACTTGTTGGCTGATCGATGTCCTGTCCCCTTGCCCGTGCTTGTGCGGTGTCGCGTCCGTGCAGGTGGCCCCGAGGAGGACTGGCGATGCGTTCTGGAGAGGTACATCATGCATGACGAGGTAGACTACGGCGTCCTCTGCTCACTGGTGATGGCTTTTGTTACCACCAGATGACAGTATTTATCCTCTCAGCACGCCTGGACATTATTACCGTGACCTTTGTGGACCCCTAGTGGAGGCACGAGGAACACCAAATGTCCTACAGGGCCCCCGATCTGACAATACAGACATCGACCCAATTTCATTGAGACAAGAAAACATAAACCTACTGTGAAGTAAAAAAAAATAAATACACATGAATGCAATTCAGTTTATTGGAGAAAAAAAAAACATGCTCTATGCAAGAATTGTAAGCAAAACATATATACATATATTTTTTAATAAACAGATCTCAAACCCATCTAAGACAATAGTCATTCAGATTCAAAAAGATGAGTTTTTAAACAGTGAAGGGAAGCTTATACTTGGAATATTTATCTCACACTGCAGTGCAGGCAGAGTCACATGCATGATAGAAAAGGTCACCGAAATGGATTTAGAGAAAAATCATTGCTCGCACTTATTTCTCTGCCAAAAGGTCTTGAGTGCCATTAATGTCCTGCTCTCTGTGATATATAATCAAAGATTGTGTGTGCGTGTGTGTGTGCGTGTGTGTGTGTGTGTGTGTGCGTGTGTGTGTGCGCGGGTGTGTGTGCGCGGGTGTGTGTGCGGGGTTGGTTTAGGTCGACTGAGTCTTCATTGCACCATGAGCGGGCCGCTCCTGTCCTCTGTCCTCGGCCCTCGCTCGTTGCCTCTCCCGGTGCCGGCCAGGAATAATGAATTACAGTGGATGCCATGGGGAGGGGGGAGCTGAGTGAGGGGCTCAGAAGTGGACTCCATTTTAGCTTAAATTACCTCTCAGTTCCCATTCAAATGGAAGTCTCGGGCTGCTCTCTGCCTCACGTATTCCCGTCTGAGGGAGTCATTAGAAAAACGTTTCTTGATTTTCTCAATTCTATTCTTAGCAGATTTTTTTTTTGTTGTTGTCTCCATTCAATTAGTGATTTAGGGCTGAAACAAAGGCATGAGAGGGGAAAACATGGCCGTCAGAAGGCAGGGAAGCGTGTACAGATGCAGCATTGTCTTTACAGCGTAAACAACAGTTCACATCTTTTTTAAATCAGCTCAGTCAGCATGCTTAGCCTCATGTGCCACTCCTACCAGGACAATAATAAGATGAAAACCTCAGGTGATGCATAAACAAATCCTTCCCGGTGTGAATTGAACACATCTCGGTGGAAAAAATAACTGATTAAAAGGTGAAGGAATAAAATCGAGCTGAGCATCATATTCCGAAACGCTGACAACACAAACGTCCCAAACAGTACGAGTCACACTTCTCTCTTTGATCATCTTTTTATATTTTATTATTTGCAGATATCTATCTGATTTTAACAGTAGCTTTGTGTGGGCCCAGGTATGTTCCTTCAATGGTGATACACATATCAAATGATCAAATAAAGTTACACTATCAAATGAAAAGACATGTGCTGTGTGAAAGGAGCAAACGGACACATGAATATTGTCAGAGCACCTTTGCATAACCCAAATCGTGATCTCAGCCCTGTTTAGAATGCACTAAAGGTCGATGTTTGTCACGTTTTAATTAGTCTCCATTAGTAGGCCTAGGAGACATTTCTGGGGAAGCAGCAGGCACGCAGCCCATTCAGCTCGCTGCTGCGCGATGCACAAAAGTTGGCAGGCTAAATCCGACTGGGAAAGTTATTGCGCCTAAAATGGCCTTTGACAGCCCTGGGCCCCTGATAAGTGACAAATTCACAACATATCCGTGGCTGGGGGGTAAAAACAACTCAGGTGCACGCGGGGTGAAAGGGACCCATGTCGCACATGGCGCTTTCAGGGCAGTCCGGCACTATTTTGGCACTTACGCGATGCCACACAGGGAGAAGGGGGTCGAAAAGCCGCTTCTGACTGACCTTCTTCCACTATAATTAAAGTTGCCAGCCGGACACTGAGACATGACACGAATTGTTTCTCCTATCTCCTAAAACGGAAATAAACGGGAGAGGAGGAGGGGGTTGTAGCACGTGGTGGATTTTTTTTTTCGGAATGAAACAGCCTTCATAAAATATGTTTGACATTTGTCAGGTTAGGGTGAACATAAAACCAGATAAGTTGGCTACAGGTTTAATAATCCACTTCGAGGGTTAGTTTGGAGACAATTCCCCTTCCGGAGATGTGTGATAGCACATTTATTTCCGCCTTACTTTTACAGGATGTCTATTTGGGAATATCCTTTAAAGTAATAAAACGATTTAACGATATTTAAAACACACGATACACGTTTTGGGTGGACCTGAAGTCCACCTCTCATTTCAGCGGCCTGTCCTCACTCTGTTTGTCCTGCAGCAAGTGCTTCCCACCTGTGCGTCTCTCTCGCTTCTGCTTCCCATGCTCTTAAACGCTAAGCAGGAGCGCGAGACAGGTGCACGAGGCATTCGGACGATCCGAAACTCGAGAAGCATCCTGGGCTCGCACCTTCACATCGGGGGCCAAACACCGTAGCCCCCCCCCAAAAAAAGCACCCCACCCACCGCGGGTTGCGTGAGTGAGAGGAATCGGGAAAGACGCAGATGCCCGTTTCTTGCATTGCATTTGATCCATTTGGCGGCAACATTCATAAATGCCCCCCCTCCAATGTTGCATGGCAGCCTATTCTTTCTTCGTGTCAAGCAAATGTAAACCCGTTGACCTCACGGAAATAGCCACCACGTGCAGGTCATTCTTTGCTGTCACAAGTAGGACGTGAAAAGTCCGGCGAACCAGCTGGGGGACAGTATGCGCACAAAGACCCGCTATATGACGCCATGCAGAGGGACAGTATGCGCACAAAGACCCGCTATATGACGCCATATAGAGGGTCTAAAACGAACTCAAAGCACCGTTGGGAGGAACCATACGAAGCCACACTCACTGCTCACAGATGGTAGTGAAGCACGCGTTTTTAAGCGCTTGTGCAGGAGTCTTTTTTCCCATTTTACTTCCGTATTTTACAGCAGCAGGGAATTAAATTAGTGATGTATAATTGAATAAGATTGGGGGGGTGAAACTAATTGCAAAGTTAATAACGTCTGCCGTGACGTAGGTGTCAGATTATCGTTTTAAGTTTATTATTCTAACTTTAATTTGCCTTTGGCTTTATTTTGTAGTCAGGCCAAAATAACTCATCCTCCGTTGTGAAGAGCCCTGAAGTTTGATTTAAAGTTTTGATTTTTGTTTGTACCTACGACTGACTTAGCACTCACAATACAGTTAGAATTTACACACACATAACCAATGAAAACCCGATATTTTTCACTTGGACAAGATATCAATATTAAATGTCCTCAACTTCCAGCCGTAGGTTTCCACTCTGCATCCAACATCACGGAATCAACCGCAAGACTTCTGCCTTTCGTGTTTGTGTCTTACGAGCAACGGACATTCATTTTTTAAAGGAGTGCTGCTGCATTATTGTTACATTGTATACTTTTACTCCTTCAGAAAGGTTTTTAAAAAAACCTGGTGCCGTTCCAGCAAAAGTTTTTTTTTTTTTTTTATCATATTAGTGATGCGTTCAGGAGTTTGCTGATGGGGGCTCAGCTGCATTCAATTAGCCTTCATCCAATTTAGCTGAGGCCTTAATTGCGCTCAGGGTGGTGCAGTTGTTTGTGCTAAGCTCCGTTTGAGACTTCAGTGGAGAAATACGAGGCGCTCCTCAAGAACAATCCCAATTCAAATGAGACTTATCTACGCCAGACCGATCAGACGGATTAAGAGTTATTAAAACCTATAAAGGGCTAAAACCACAAGGTTCAACAGCCCCAAAGTCCGCTGCTCGGCGACTGCAGAGGCTTTATCTGCAAACCCTCAACGGGAAAACAAATGATTTAGACATCATCGACGTGCGTTGGATAAATAGTGGAGTAAAGGCGATGCGTCATGGAGCAGAAACAAAACATGCATTACTTACTTTGAGACACAGCTTGCAAAGTGGTGCCTAAACTGCTAAAAGCAATAACAAAAATGTTACATTATTGGCTTTTAGAAGAATAAAAAGAAGTCAACTGAAAAAGCTGACGAGTATTTCAGCAAAGTTTGACCAAAACAATTAAGAGTGTTTGGCAATAGGCAGCGCGACAATATCTTGACAAGTGGCAGAAATAAACCGATGCCATCAAAGAATGGCATTCGTTTTTAATCCAAATTAACCCCCCCACACACACACACACACACACATAAATGTCTTGTGATCTGCCCATACTCAATTCACCACACCTCCTGTAAAACAATGGGGTAACAGCTGCTCCAAATCGTTTATTCTTTTTATATATATTTCTTGTGTTTTGTAAAACTACATAAATTGTCTCTGAAAAAGTGATTGACTTTCTGCAGCGTCGACACAATTAGGCCCGCTTCTCTAATCTGCTCTAATTCGGCTGCCATGCTCTTGGCTGACCCGCGATGAAAAACCGGGGGCAGCGAGCTTCCAGGCCCACAAAAGCACAACAACAAAAAAAATCATACGGGATCATCAAATAGGGGAGACTTGCTTTCAGGGTTTGAAAGGCACAGGAAGCTGGAGGATTTGGTGCGACCCCTGCATGGTGACAGAGCTGATATCGAGACCCCCATTCATCTGGAGGGAGGGGGGGGGGTGGAGAGGGGGGCTCAGGGTGCATCTGCAGAGGTCCCACCACCACCCTCTGATCTGTGTGAGCTGGCACACATCACGGCGTCCATTCACAAATCCTCCTTCTGCGCGTCACCTTTTGTAGTACTCCAGAGTACTGAGCGCTGCTGACGTGTAAGACAATCCTACCAAGGAAAATACAGAGGGGAGAAAAAAAAAGGTTGTAGAAACTTAAGGACCGGGCACATGCGCACAATGCATGAGATTTATTTATTTTTGTAGCGTGTGTGTGTGAGCGTGAGGAGGAGGAGGTTGGAGTGCGTGTCTCTCAACCTCTATAACCACACAGGTTTTTAAAAAGGGAATCTTAACCATTCCGTGAAACAAACAAGAGCAAACAACTAAACCATTCACTTATTTAGTAGAACTTGACCGATGTGAGATGTACGATAATCAATATGTCCTTCCCCCTTTGAACAGGGAACAGAATACATTCATCCCAAAACTGCAGTGAAACCTGTAAATTAACCATTAAGCAACAGTGAACATAAAACGCTAAGATAATGGGGGAAAAAAGGATTTCCCAAAACTCCATATTATCCATTAGTGATCGGACGGCGGCTTTCTGAACGTTATTCAGCGTAATCGAATGGAGCAAATTATTTCAATTAACGCTCGCAGGATACGAAACGTGTGCGTCTGCGCCCAACACGTGACAGGATGGCGCACCAATGCTACGTTTGTTGCACAGAAATGTGATGAAAATAGTCCCACCCACCCATCTGTTTCTATATGTACACGGCTTTTATCAAAATGTGTATACGCCTTAAAACCAATCAGCCCACGCGCCTGGAGTACACGCGACCGAGGCCCGATGAGCGCGTGCAGCCTCGTTTTAGTATCACATGGCTGATTTGGGTAGTTTTAACAAGCAGGATAAATATTAATGTTATTGTGGATTCATACATCCGTCTGAACAGGATTAGATGGCGACACAAACAATACAAAAAATATTTTTTTTAAAGCACACAATGGTCAAGGATTAGCCACCCCAAAAGCTTGATTTTTTAAATACGCTATTAAAGAAACAAACTGACGCCTGAATATGAAGGAAACGTAACACAACCCCAGGCTTATAAACTATTACAAACAAACTTATTAGCGTCATATCCGTCGCTGAATTCATGCCTGAATTTAAAAAATAAATAATAATAATGTCACAAACAATCGGTCAACCAGGACAAACTGCACCACAACGAGTGTTAGTGAGCAGAAAGTCTGACTCATCAGACTAAAAGAAATCGGTCACTGACTTTTCTGCTAAAACAGGACACTAAGTCATCCCTCTTTTCTTTTTTTTTAAACCACCACAGTCCAAAACAAGCCAGTCAAAACTGAACACACAATAGTGAATCAAAATCGCACAATTGTGGGATTATAGTGCTTGCACGATACACTGTTTGCATGCAAACAAATGCCCGTATAGTTTTGAGTATTAAAAGCTTGTTTTGCTGCTGGGAAACAGCAGTCGAGCGAGAGAAGGACTTCAGCACATCTTTTTTTCTTCCCCCAGCACATCCATTTTCCCTGTCTAAAGACAAATCACGGTTCACCCAATTAATAAAGAGCCATCTAGAAATGTAAACAAGTTAAATGTCACTTTCTATAACGGGGGGCAGAACCGTGTCCAAACGTGCACCTGTTGGTTTTTTGTTGTTGTTGTTGTTGCCGTGCGCTCTGGCTCATGTGTTATAATTCAGAGGCTGAGATGGTGTCATTTCCTCCAGACGTCCGTGTTTTGCTGCGAGGTTAGAGGCCAAGCCAAGGCGGTAGCGGCCTGTCTGTGCCTCCATTGTCTGCTGCTTATTTGGCGCTCAGCATTAATCTGCGCTTCCCCTCACAAGTGAGAAACAATCGCAGCATGAGAGTGGCCTGTCTAATTACATCTTTCCCTCCCAACTTTCCCTTCAGCAGCCGAAGAAAGAGAGAGAGAGAGAGAGAGAGAGAGAGAGAGAGAGAGAGAGAGAGAGAGAGAGAGAGAAAGGGAGCTGCCATTGCCATCAGAGATATAGCATGGGGGGGGTAGGGGGTCAGGCAGATTTGATATTTCTTAAACGATGCGAACATTTGTGAAAGACATGCACGATCCAAAGACCGTCTTCAACGCTCTGGTGTGGCATTTGGACTGCGCGCGTGCACGTGGGCTGTGAACGCAAACACATGTTGAGCCCCAAACAAACACCGAATGTTATAAACACCATAATAACTTTTGCAATTTGCACAATGCCTGCGTGAAACAAGTGACAAAGTCAAGGAGAGCATGTTTCCCGCCAGGCACCACCTGCTTAGACTCGAGTTTAAATTGCAGGGTGCCACAAATACAAAATCAAACGACAGTTGTGTGCAGCAGGTTATGGCTGCTTCACGGCGTACAAAAAGTACACGTTGTTTTTTTTTTTCTTCTGCTGCAAACGACCCTCATCCTCCAAATAAATCAGAATATTCTATTACGTCTGACCACAAATGCCTCCAATGATCATTTTAGAAATGTGGCTGCAAGTTACTTGAAACATCCCCAAAACATTGCAGATAATGCGTGGTTTTTTTTTTAATTATAATAGAGGGCATCTGTCTGACTTTCCAACTGAAATGTTCAAAGGCCGCTCACTCAGTCTCAGTGCGGCTGCTCCCATCGGTCCTCCTCGATAACCCGATCTCTCTTTACGCGCAGCTTCGGGTTCAAACGCCGGCGGAGAACCGGCTGAGCCATCCCCGGCAGCCCGGCGGCGCCCAGGGAGGAGAAGCGCAAACTCTGCGGTCAGCAAAGTTGCCCAGAAGTTTTGTCTTTGGCGCGACTCGGCATGAGCAGCGTGCACAAAACAGTTTGTTTGCATCACTGATTCCTTTTAAAGGGATATAGACCCAGTTTCTCGGTTCCAGCGCAGCGTCACGAGAGGCGAGCATGAGAACATCAAAAAATACACACAGTGAAGAAAAAAAAAATACTAGTCTTTTGAAATTGGACAGGGCGGGGGTGAGAAAGGGGAGGGGGGGGGGGGGTCATTGGTTTTTGGATGCATCATGTGGCCAATGATCAAACTGTCTGGTATAGGTTAGACATTCTGCAAATTAAATTGTAAAAAAAACGTCCCACTGCATTATACCGTGGGGTGTTGTTGTAGGTTTAGAAAGAGATGCGTTAAATAGTTAAAAAAAATAAACAAGAAAATAGCGCCAGTGGTTCCAAATGAGTGCATTCAGACAGGCGGCTATTGTTATCCGCATTTAACCATGGCCGGGACATCCTGACTCCAAACGCGAGTCCATTTGACCTTGCAGGTGCTATAATAACCGTGAATGCAGAAATATGTTTACAACCAATTAACAGTCTTTCTAATGGTGTCTGAAGGTGTACGTTCACATATTTCCACGCATCTTGCCTCAAAGGTTTTCAGGTCACGGATCCCTAAACGGATCCACATTAGGCCAGTTCCCTCTTTACAATAGGGGTTTGTCTCATTTGCCTTCGAATGAGCACGTTCTTAGTTGCTATTGTTGTAAGGTTGAACTGTAATGAGCTGTGGGAATCGTCAAGTGTCGAGAAGGAAACTTCTATACGTCTATATTAAACATAATAGCACCGGTACAAAAATATACTATTTTTCGTTTTATTGGAAATCCCTCCCTGCCCTGCAAGAGAGGAACCCCGGGGGTCCCTTCGCCCCCCTTTGGCAGCCGATGCTTCATCCTCCCTTTTTTTAATAAACACAAACATGGTGATGCACAACTCCACCCGCCCCCACCCCCCAAAAAATAAGTTTGACGTTTTATAACATATGATTTATAGCGAGTTCTGGAAGCATGCGCTGGATTTAAATGAGGTTTCTCCAGTCCAGGACTCTTTCCCTTTATTGAGACGGGGATGGGCGTTTGTGCACTGCTCTGGAGTCGGCGTCACGTGGCTTGGTTTCTGCCATCCCATTGGTCCAAGGCACGTGTCTGGGAGGACGGTGGGAAAACGTCACTCGGGGGGCTCGTATTGAAAATAAGAACAAAACTCCAGAGTGAGAGTATTAGAGCATCAGTTTAGGAGCCTCTTTATTTACCCTTAGTTTAGTTTAGGTGTAGGCATTGTTGAGCGCACTCAAATCGGATAACACTTAATTGGATGGTGCGCAAAGGTTTCGCGGTTTCACTTGTAAACCGAGATTGAGGGAATATATGTCAAAAAAGTATGCTTTTCTCAGAGGGCACTATCGCAAGGCTTTGCATGGTGTCCAAGGCACCTACTAGCATTTGAGTTTCATTTTTTTAAACATTTATTCAAGCGTGCAGCTTTTTTTAAAATACATTTTTTACAATCTAATTTCCCCGCGAGTTCTTTTGCGATTTTTGTTATTGCTGCGGAGAGAGCGCACGGGCGACAAAGGGGTTAAAAGAGAGCCAAGCGGGGGAAGTGAATCAGTATGGAGGAAAATGATCGCGGCAACAGAGACGCGGTGGAGCGGCAGCAGTCGGCGGATGAATCCAACAGAGCCATCCTTCCCCTCTTACCGGCGCCGGGGAACCCGCAGATCCCTCACCGGGTCACCAATTTCTTCATCGACAATATCCTGCGGCCGGATTTCGGACGCAAAAGGGACGGGGACGCGAACCGCGACGCGGGCAGCCTGGCGTCGCGGGAGAGCCCCAACAGCCCCGACGCGCCTCAGACCGAGCCGGTGGGGAATACGGTGCCGGCGGAGGGGACCTCCACTCCGCACACGGTGACCGTGAGCAAGAAGCCCGCTATAGCCGCCGAGGAGCCCCTGGATCCCCGCGGGGAGAGAGGAGACCAGTGCCTAAGCTCAGACTCGGACAGTTCCCAAGCCAGCTCAAACCCACCCGCGTCCAAGTCCATGCTGTGGCCAGCCTGGGTCTACTGCACCAGATACTCGGACAGGCCTTCTTCAGGTTGGTGGCACCGACCGCGCGTGCGTTTTAACTCCGCCGTGATGCCGGTAACCTGAAATACCCCGTAACACTGACCCCGGATGCCTTGACCGACTTTCTCCCGATGTAGAACAGCGAGCCGCGCTGAGCGGCGCGCGCGCGCTACGTAGCCTATTTACGACAACAAAAACGTTTTAGAATTGGTAGAAATATTATTGAATGTTAACATGAAAATAATAATAGTAATAATAATCCCGTGGTAGAATATGTCACATATACAGCAGATGGTGAAAAAATGGGGCATTTCGCTGAGAGGGTGGGAGGGGTATTTTCAATGCAAAAGAAAAAAATATATATATTTCTTTTAAATGGTCCAATTTAATTTAAATCTATAGAATGTAAACTACTCACCTAAACACGAATAACCTTCACTTATTTTCTTGAGTAAAGTATCCCATTCAGGCAGTTGTTTTGTATACTTCCTCGGGTTATGAATATGATAATAAAGGGGTTCTACACAAACCACACATTTGCGCTGACAGGCTGAACGTCTTCCAGAAAATCTGCAGTTCTGCAAAAAATAATAGCCGGTGCTTTTAGAGCCGTTTCTCTCCTTAGAAAGCGTTATTGTGTTCGGGATGAATTAAATATGCGTCTGTTTTCACAATGGACGCTCCCGCGGAGAATGCACACGCTGGCGATAGTGAGTTTGGTGTCTAATGTGTATTTACGAGAAAACTCGCGCTACAACCTGTCATCCCGTAGCAACGTTACGTCAGTGTATCCGTAGTGTGCATCAAGAGTGGAGTACAACTTGTTCTCATGCATTATGTAACGCTGTATGGCGTGGCGTAGGCGACTACTACGAGTTGTGGAGCTGCACAGTTTTTATACGGGCTGCCTGAAAAGAAAAGAAGCACACGCGCGCGCGCACACACACACACACACACACAGGGAGGCTGATTCATCCGTATAAAAAGGTTCGGCCTGTATCGTGTCGTTTCAATAATGTTTTCCACTCTGTTTGGAGGAGGGAACCAAACACTAAGCGCACAGCTCCGCCGAATAGGCCTCTATCCAGACGGGAAATGAACGCGCTTCTAATGGGTGCAACTCAAATTCTTTTCACGTTTTCCCATTGAGGAGGCTTTTTCTCTTTCAAGTGGTCCACGAAACTCAAATGCAAAGCAGCTGCATTGAACTGACTCCTGTATTTCAGAACAGCAGCCTGGGATGTGTCGGGGATGTTTTGGCCCAGTGTGTGTTGTCCTATTGGTTAATAATTCCCTGCTACTACAGACTGTCAGTGTGCGTGTGCGCGCGCGCGCGCGTGTGTGTGTGTGTCGAGGCTACGCGAATGTGTGTGAGCGAGGGCGAGGAATAGATCGCGGAGGGAGGGAGAGGAGGTTTAGCTTCTTGGTTTGTTTGCTTCTTTGAACGAGTCAATTTTATTTTTATTTTTTTTTACAAATCAGTCCTCATTTTTAACAAGTTTGCCAAAACGAGGAATCCACCTTGTTGATTTGTATACAACATAGAACCAAACTAAACAACTTGACGGTCACATTGGTCCACTTGTTCCTTTGATTTGGGAGGATTCGACTTTAGATCACACAAATATACATTGTCTTATGAAACAGACTAAATCAACACACGTGTTCCATTTGGGTTTACAGGCTGTATCCTGAATGTAAAGGGGATTCATTTAAACGGTTTGCCTGATTACCCCCCGTGTTTTCTATTGTTTGTTTTGCCCATAACAAGGACCATGTTTTGATACTGACAAACCAACGTCTGTTGTGACCCCCCCCCCCCCCCCCCCCCCCCTCTCCCACCCCCGCAGGACCAAGATCTCGCAAACCAAAGAAGAAAACGACCAGCAAAGAGGACAAGCGACCACGGACGGCCTTCACCGCAGAGCAGCTGCAGAGACTAAAAACGGAGTTCCAGACGAACCGGTATCTGACCGAGCAGAGGCGGCAGAACCTGGCGCAGGAGCTGGGCCTCAACGAGTCCCAGATCAAGATCTGGTTCCAGAACAAGAGGGCGAAAATCAAGAAGTCCACCGGCGCCAAGAACTCGCTGGCCCTGCACCTGATGGCGCAGGGACTTTACAATCACGCCACCGTCTCGTCGCAGGACGCAAAATCAGACAGCGACTGATTTTCCCAGAGAAGTCACAGCCGCCTCTATAGTAATCCTATGATAGATTTGATTTTTTTTTTTAATAGACGCAACCCACAGGAATATTTAAAGATACCCCAGGAGATACAAAAATACAACAGACTTCTATCAATATGAGTGCTGACCCACGAGAGGAAATACAATAAATACATAAACAAATAAAAAAAAATCATTGGACTATAAGTCCCCACATTAATATTTAATGATACCATAGGTCTCCATGGTTTCCCTGTAGGAATAATAAAGCGGATTTTCGTTATATGGGAGGTTTTGTCAAGCCTACAATGCAATAATTTCATCGAATAAAAGGGCCAGCAGCGTAGAGTATACCAGCATAAATTGTTTGAAGAAGAAAAAAAAGATATTTCTGCAATATCACGTCTATAAAAGATGTCGTAAAAAGTATGTTTTCATTGTTTGTGGCCCCCCCCCACCAAAGGAGGTACAGATGCTTCCACACGTCATTTCTCTATAGGCCTACTATCCATGATTGTCATCGTTTCACACTGAGCTAGCTGGCACCCGACGTTTCGATCCGCCAGCGAAGTGAACAAACTGAAGTCCAAAGAATATTTTTCTGCTGCATCCAGGCTACTGTGAATTTAAATAAATGCGAACACGAGTTTTATTTCCACGCCTGTTGGTTTCCTTGGTTGTATTTTAATGTAGAAGCGGAAAGGAAGGTGTGTTTTTTTAGAGGCAGTTAAAGAGCTAATTGGGCAGACAATGAATTTTGATACGCTTTTTTAAAAGGAAAAAAAAAATCAGCAAAAAAAAAATCACAGCAACAGTTTATTATCACAGGTGACTGAGAGGTAGCGATTGTTTTCTAACACGGCACTAAACTAAAATGCTACGTTACGCCTTGCTTACGTGTGGTCGTCTTTATAGCCTTTAAACAAATAGTATGTGCGTACCCCATTCGTTATACCAATGCATTAGTACATTGGTATAAGGCTTTTTTCTTTAGTTTTTTGCAATATCAAACTTTTTATTGTAGCTAACTTTTGAGGTTGTAATGCTGCCTTCAAAGTCCCAGAACTCTGTAGCATAAACACAATGACGACAACCACTCCGAGTACAGACTATAAAAGCAGGTTACTGGTTGTTCTTGTTAAATCTTTCTCTATATACAGTTTTATTACATATCCATTTATCATAAAAGAAGGCAAATTCGTCAGTGACTGTATAACAAATGTTGGAAATCTCTTATCGTTGTTGAAAGGACTTCATATGTGTATTTATATAGATTATATTGAGAAAAAAAATCTATCCAATGACCAGTGTTGCTTTAGAGTAGATATCTGAGGTGTTTACACTGCTTGTTTATCTTGCAATAACTTCTTTTTGTTTTCTTTTTTTTGTGAATGAAAATAGTTTATGGGGCCTTTGCATGAAAGCTGCAGTTTGTTGTACTTGGGCAAATAACTGTGTTCATAAACTTTGGTCTTTGTCAACGGAAGTATGATGGAGCTAAGTTTTAGACCGTATCCATACCAAATTGTGGACTTTTTTGCCTTTCCAAGTGTTTTTGTTGTGTATCTGCAAAAAGTGTGTGTGAATTAAAATCCACCAAACAGAAACACACTTTGCCTTAAAGTTCAAGTGTGAACTTTGTGTGAAACAGAACTGTGCCGAATCAGAGAAGCAGTATTACTTCAAATGCAGACTATTCAAGTTTAATGCCTTCATGGAAACATGGTACGACATTATGAATTTACTCATCAGCGTATATCTATCTATATATGAACATGTTTAAATAAAAATACAACACAGAGTTGTAGACTACAATGATATTTTTTATTTTATGTTGGAAGTATTCTTTGGTATAAATGTACATACTTTGTATCATGTATTAATTGCGTAATTAACTGCCTCCTGAAAACTGCAAAAGAAGAGTAAATAAACCTTGAATATTATACACAAACACGTCTCTTGCACCTCTGTTTAAACCAAATAGTTCATAAATTTCCATTGCAAAGCAGAAACAATACAACAGAGGCCACGTCTGAAGTAATAACCCTCAATCAATGCCGAGCTTCTGAAGGCGTTACAATCACGCCTTCTAAAATAGTTCAGGAAAGTGAAAAATACAGAAATGTTGCCAAATATTCCCGTACGTAATCACAGGCATGACAATCCTTTCCACGCAAACACCCACTCGTTCTATGGGCGGTCCTGCGACGCATTCACGGAGGATCAAATTCACGGCTGTTCAGATTAAAACATTCGCCAAAGCGTCCGAACAGCGTGCGAGGGGAGTGAGGGGGGGGCGGGGGGGTGCCTTGAAAACAATTCCCCGGCATGTTTCCTGAACAATGCCTTATCTGCATTTTCACACTTGCACCGCTAGTCTGTGAGACGGCGCGTCTGAGGGGCCGCGGGGACGAGCGTCGAAGCGGAGAAGGGCCCGCTCCCGGCGATGACGTCACGACGGTCAGTCTTCCCCTCTGAAAAGGAGAGAGGAGTTGAAAAAAAATGAGGGGGGGATTGAAGGTCAAAGCCTGTCATGGCTGCAGGTGGCATAGTCTCGCCCCCGCCCCCACCCCCCCACCCCTCTCCCCTCCATCTCCCTCCCACCCTTCAGTAACTCATTCTCCACACAGCCTACTCACTCAAGCCCCTGCCGCATACACCCACAACTTACTATCACCACTTTTATTTTTCTATTTCTTATTTATTCTTCTTGCTTGGCAGATTCGCTTCGATCATTTGCCTTCCTTCCTCACATGAACACGAACCCACCGGGTGTTGTTTTGGTCCTTCATTCAGCTCGTCATCAAAATATTCCCTGGCAGAGAAGCACCCAGAAGTTCAGATGGGGACACCGATGCATGAACAATAGCTGAAGCTGTAGAGGCTGCACGCCCTCGTGGAGCAGACGGTTTATGGGAGAATAATTTGTCTCGTCGTCGGAATTGGGAATGAAGGTGGTCGAGAGATCAGAAAGCGCTCGTCCTCTGGGCCTCTGAACACTATCGGTAATCTGGGTTAGATAACACATGGGAAATAAAACATCTCTTATAAAACAGCTATAAAAAAAAAAAATGTCTGAAATCAAAATTATTTTCTTGAATATTGAAGACAATTTCCTAAAGTTGTCCTTCTGTAAAAATGGAAGTGAGCACGGGATCCATCAGGAAAGCATCAATGTCTCCCCCCCGAATACAAAAGGGCCCCATCCTGCTATGACCTCTCCTACCATCCTCCCCCTCCCCTACTGTGTCATTTACCCAGTTTCTAAATGCTTCCTACGGCCAGAGTGGAATCTGCTCAGAGGTGCCTAGGCTTTGTGGCGGAAACATAATTAAAGTGGTGAAAGATGTAAAAGGTGAAGAATGGGGATGACATCAGGCCAATTTCACACTTGGCACTCGAATGGCTAGGTCCAAGCCAGGACTCTTGCCTCGCAACACAGATCAAAGCCCACTGTCACCGCACCAGCGCAGGGGGAAAAAAAAAATATAAAAAAGAGGCGAAAGGACACCTAACTATGCTAATCCCCAGGACGAATATATTTTAATCTTGTTAGAATACAAGTTAATGCCGTGGCTCAGTGACTGAACTTTCTGGCGAGAATGAGAGGTGGACAGAATCTGTTTTACCTATTTCTACCCGAGGTGCCTCCGTCCGGCCCCCTGATAAACAGCCGCGGTCTGAACCAACTTTCCCCTTTTTCGGGGGGGCAAACTCAACTCAACATTCATGTACGTGGAAGCCGACGTGGCTGCTGCGAGCGGACGGAGAAGCAACAGTTTTCATTGAGAACAACCGTGGAGTAGAAAAAAAAAAAAAAAAAAAAAGCCCTCCACCCCAGCGGCTGTGTCAGTGACCCCTTCCGAATCCCCACCAGGGCACCTAAACGCGCAGAGAGGAAATGAGTATTTTGTGGACTCGCATTGAGCCCTCCTCTCTCAAAAGCACCTTGGTAACCCTTGATCTGTCATGTATGGAAGGCCGGGCACTGGGGCCTGCAGAAGTTGACTAGGCGGACAATAGCAAGCGGATGCTTTCTGGAAAAAGTCACACCCAGGCGACTCTCATTTCACACACCGCGTTTGAGCGACCCTTGTGAAGAAATGAGGGACTTTGTTCACGCCACAAAATTCGAAGGGGGGAAAAAAAACAAAAAAGAAAACAGAAAAAAAACAAATCCCCATGTGCTTTTCTTTATCCCCATGGAGCTACCATATCTGAAGTGCTGAGTGGATGTTTTTGTGCTCAAGCGGCTGAAGTAAAACATGAAATATTTAATTTAATTTCACTTTATAACATAGTTTGCAAGCAGCTGAGATCTGGTAAAAAATAAATAAAAAAATAAACTTATTTTTTTTGGAACGCACCGAACATTACAGGTAAAACACAAATGGGCAGTATTAAAAAGTTAGAATTTGTTTATAAAATCGGCTTGGGTCACACTTTCCCTTAGGCTTTGTCTTTTTTGCGTATAATAGATGTTGTGCAGAAAGCATTTGTGACCAACGGTCAGGATTCAGCGATATGCTACACTATTAGATGTTCCTCAGGAATAATAAAAGCACAAAACATTAACTTAAGTTTGAGGTCGTGTTTAACTTTAAGGGATACACTTAATGTTAAAAGCTGCATCTGATGATCACTTTGATTACAGATTCATTTATTGTTTGCATTCATCAGTAGTTACATTCAGTCTATGAAATGAAAAAAGCAAAAACAGAAAACCACGATTTACCAGCTGGAGGTTTCATTTTCAAAAATTGCTTTCTTTTGGTCCAACCAGCAATGAAAAATCCCCAAATATTCTCCTCATAGACTAATAATCAACACAACAAAAATGAACGCGTCACACTTACGTCGTGAATAATATAATAAAAACCAATAATGCGTAAATAAAACCAACATTCAGATTGGAAGAAACGTTTATTAATCAGTGATGAGCCATTCCTTCAAAACAAGCAATGCCGATTACGTTTCTCTAATCACACAATACACGCTTAGGTTAGATCCCCTTCAAGCGCTGTGATGCCTCGAGTTGCAGTTGGCCATGTTTAATGAATGATGCATTATGTAAATAGCCAAAAGGTTTTCTTAAATTCTCAACTAAACTTGGTACCAACGTCGACTTTCCTGCTCCCTGAAACTCTGAAAGGGTTTACAGTGGAAATAGGAGCCACATTTCAGTTCAAAATGAGAATACAACAAATCCTTTAAACAAGCTTTACACACAACTGGATCCAAAGAACGACACAGGAATAAAGTCTTAAAGTGGCATCGGGTGTTTAGCACCGTATCAGTAAACAATGTTGAATCTACCAAAATCACTACCAGGTTCCTGCTTGAAGTTCTAAAAAAAAAAAAAAAAAAAAAAAAAAAAAACTCTACTCAGGAGATAACAAATGCATGCAAAGATATAAAAAGGGTGCAGCTGCACTGTGAGATTCTGCATTACAATTTCATGAGACCAGGGAGCTGATGCAATGCGAACCAGATGTCTTGGACATAAATAAGTTGCCTGCGTTTCCCCACATTCTCTTTCTATATACTAAATTAAGATGTACAATGTACAGTCGTGCCATTTCTGGCCTTTGTCACGGAGTTTGTGTTGCTTCCTGACACAGCTAGACAGGGTCAAGGATACATCTGACTCACCTCAGGCCCCCTGCTCTCCCGGGGATTGGCCTGTCACTCACTTTGTGGTTGCGCGTCACAAACTGACAGAGGCACAAAGTGAGAGCTCGATGCTGCATCAACAGCAGCAACATCATCACCCAAAAAAAAACCCCATCCTTGGCATGACATCTTCCTCCGAGTCCACCACCAGCTCTCTGCACCGCGGAAGGAAAAGGGTTCACACGAAAGAGACAATAATAAAGTGTCATTCGGTGCGAGTGGGAAGACCTATAGATGGGAGCATTTGGACATTTACCTTGAAATTCTCACTGCTGTTCGGGTGTGTGGGAAAGCCTGCGATGGAGTTGTTAAGAAGTGGCAGCCAGACCTGCAAAGAGAGATGATTGGGTGCAATACTTCATTTCGGGCGGTTTATTGAGGCTGGATAAACACGTCGGCGCCTCTGTGATCCCTCCTAAATGGGTTCCTGGCTCGGTGAAAACGGCGTTGGGTTAGTGTGGCGTATATCCTTTAATTGGAATTAAGTAGATGACATAATAAGCACATGCATTGAGCGGTTCGACTAGGAGCAAAAAGGGGAGTTTCGATGATCACTGTAATTCATACATCTCAGAACGACTTCAAGATACAAATGATGCCGATGGCCGTTGTGCCGACAACCCAATCTGAGACATAAGACCGTATACAGAGTGCGATTAGGTAGCTCGTGTTAGCATCCTGTGATAATCAGCGACGGCCCATTGCCCCACTTGATCATTTGTGGAATAGAATGGCGGCCCATCAAAGACCATTCTCATTATATTTGCGTGTAACGGTCCCACTGAATCCAGAAAAGCAGATTTAGTGTTTGTGGAGGTTTCTTTTCCTCTATTGGGCTGTATTTATACTGAACAGTAACATGGTTTTGCCAATTATGTTCCAATGGATTTCATTTATTTTTGACATTCGGCCATTTTAAAAAAGAGGAATATACGGCGGCGTTTAGTTCTATACTAGGTAGGGGGCTGAAATAGAGCACCATCGGAAGTGACAGAATTTGGATAAAGCGGTGAGAAAAAGGAGGTTAACCGTTCGCCGATTTCCGCCCAATCTACCTGTCTGGACCGCTGCACGCTCTACATTGTTCCCAGTCGGCCAAATACACCAAGAATAATCATCTCGGTTGGAGTTGGCATGCAAGGCGAGCGGCAGCTCAGTCAACCGAACCTTGGCTCACAGTAGTGGGCGTCTCTCTCTCCCCTTCTCCCTCTCACTCATTCTGCTGTACGCTGCCATTTTAACTGCTCCTGAGTGGCAAGCGAGAGGGCGGGGTTGGTAGTGGCGGCCATCATGGCGGAATCACTACACCCCACCTCCTCTTCAAAGCCAAGCCACACGTTGGGTTGTGCTGTGGTTGAGAAGAAGAAGAAAAAAAACTCCAGGTGCCGTAGAGCGGGCTGATAAATACAGATAAAAGGCATTTTTATTGGAAACTAATAATACTAATTAAGTTATTGGAAACCAATGGGAGGAAATTTCATTGAAATTATTCATTCTAATGCTGATCCGTTATGTCACATTTTATATATGGAAATTTATAGTATCAATAGTAGGCCAGTAGAGTACAACAGTACACAGTATTACTGCATGTCAGAGTTATGTCTACTGATTTGAGACATGCATTGTTTTTTGCACTTCATTTTTCTTGAGCTTAAATATTCTCAAACCCTTTCAATTAAATGATACATGTATAATTTATGTTTATAAGCAAAGAGCTACAAGAAATTTCCATCTACTTAAATATAAAAAATTACAATTTCATTAAAACTTATTTTTTTTTAAAAGGTGAAAATTACTGTATGTGTGGCAAAGACTTTAAAAATGGTCCTGGTTCAACCAGGCAAAACATAAATGAGTTTCACTGATCATTATTGAAAAATACAAATTGTTGTTTGCCTACTTGTCCAGCTGCCTGTTGAGTATATTGTAGAAAACTAAAAAAACTAATAAAAGCAGATTACTTACTGCGGATGAGAAATAAAATGTCCAAAATAGCATCTTAAATGAATAAAACAGCATAAACAACAAGACTTTCGTAGAATGTCAAATAAAAAAATAAAAAATTTTAAAAAAAGTCAGTCGTCGTTCCAAAGGTGTCATCGGGATCAGTTTAACTAAAGCAAACCAACATTTCTCATAAAAATAACATTTAAAAATAACGTTTCAGAGTTGAAAGGTGAAGGAAATCACCTTCATAAATAACCTGACGTCCTGTGAGCAGCTAAACACGTCACACAATCATTCAAATAAAAAAATAAAAAAGGAAGTCTCGCCAACACAATTCTTGCTTGTGGTCCCTGAAAGTAGCCCGTATTATGTGGGTCACATCCGTACCCCCACCTCAGTTCCCCACCCCCAACCCTTCAAAATTAAAAAAAAAAAAAAAAAGTCGTCCTTGGATGACCAAGGTGGCTCCTAACCAACTATATTTGAGGTCAAAGTTCATCATGTATCCTTGACAACACCAGGGCAACAAGTAACGGTGTCTAGACAGGTCACGGTAACCCCCCACCCCACGCTGCCTCCCCCCAAACCCCCATGCCCAAACCGACCAACCATCCCCTGGTTTTTTCCGGAAGGAGGTGTCAACAGCAGCCAAGTGCAGGGTAAACAGGGCGGAGGTGGGGGGTGGTGGCCTTTGGCCCCCGTGAGGTCGGATCAGCACCTCCACCCTCCACTGATCAAAGATGAGGATCCTGCTCGCCGGGAGCCCGGTCAAAGGGGGCAGGGTCGGGAGATGAACTCTGCGTTTCTGTAATCTAGATGTGTCCAGGCCCGATTGTCTTCTTTCACGGCTCGAAATGGACCCTTCCGGTGCCGCTGATTACATTAGGGAGGACAGCCTCTTTTCACTGGGGCGCCTGGACAAAAGAGCCGCTTCCGTGCCCCTCGCCATCTGGTCCCAAAATAACAGAAAAGACCCAGAAAAAAAAAAAAAAGCCAACACAAGGCCCTAAATGAAAGGCCCGGCTGTTTGAATAGATGGGACGGGCGGACAGATAAGCAAACTTACAGTAAAGCCGCACACATTTACGCACCGATTGGAAAACAATCTGAATAAGCAAATAAAGCAGCGCAAACAGGAGCAGGTCTGCAAATCATTGACGGGTTTAAGCAGGAACTGTGCCACACGTACATCATTATCACCGCGAACCGTCGACGCCCAGAGGCTCTTTGTCAGTTTAATCTGATAGGTGTAAAACCACCGTGGACCCCGTGGATAGATTTCTGGTGAAAATGAAAAGAAAAAATGGTTTGGGGGGGTTTTAACGCATTACAGTCGATAGAAAGAGGTTAATAAATTAAAAAGGACTTGGTTCATTAGTCAAAACAAAACAAAAAAAAAACAACCAATGGACGTGTCAGCCAAAAGCATTTCTTCACTTTGACTTGAATCAGCGTGTTTGCTGCACAGGTTTGCCACGTTACGTTGATTTGCCAATTAGCTACGTTTGCAAACGCGTGCATGGCCGGCGTGCTGCGTGGCCGTTACTCTCACCTCTCGCCCGGTCCACTTTGTCAAGTGTTTTTGCACAAGGCGTCATGACTTTTGACTGTTCCTTTCACACATATTCAAATATTTGCATCCCACCCACCCCCCAAACCACCAGTCAATGCAGCTGCTGTTTGGGCACAGATGATTGGGTCTAATTGCGGCTCATGTTGCCTGGAAAAAAAAAAAAACACTCACAAATCCAAATGCCAATTACTAGACTTCCATTATAGTTGAATAACTGCCATTCCACATAATATATCTCAGGCATGTGTAGGCGGACAGAGTTTGGTGAGGAAGTTTCAGAGTTCTGATTATTTCCATGTATTTAATGCCGTTTCGTCTCTATTCGTTACTAATGGATTTTAAAACGATACCCTTCAAGTCCTCAGTCAGCCAAAGTTGCGGCCAAAGTCAACATAAACCATCTAGGTTTTTGGAAAAACTTGACAAGACATCAAAATAAAAACTTTTAGAACGGGTACCCAACTAATTTAAAATATAAACCTCAAAAGTTCTAATCTCCGGTCCGAAAGTCTTGATTTCTTTCCTTTGAAGATTACGTACTGCGGGTTGTAATAATGCCGCCTGTTCCCTCCAGTCGCCTCTTTGAAGGGTTTACACGTTGAACATGCAGGTGGTTCAGGTGAGCTACACGGCGTTACTGTCACTAAACGTGCAACTTGGAGCTTCTGCAACGCCGTTCAGCTCACGCTGATTATGTGCTCTGTTATGCATGCCTCGTCCCTCTCGCTCTCTCTCTCTCCCTCAAAATCCACAAGGAAATTTGGTAAATAAACTACCTCATTAGTGCCAAAGGTGATGCTGCCCTTGATCGTGAATGGTTCTGTCAGGAGAAAAGTAGACGTGCAGTGCTGGGATGTTGGGATTGTGAGAAGCCTGCCCATCAGGCTACTCAAAACTCACACATTACGTACACGCCATACTATTCTCACAGAGATGATGACGTGCTCCAGGTCCGAATATTAAACTTAGAAGATTGAGGATCGTTTTTTTTGTTCATCCGTTCACCAACAATGATCGGAAACCATTTTACTGCCATCCACTCGGGAATAGAAAATCAGAGACGGCACTTAAGTTTGAAAATGAATGTAAGCGTTCAAATCCACATTTATAGTATTGTCAGAACAAACGGGTGTTTTAATACATCATGAGTTACAATAACCTTACTGGTAGAACTAGGACACAGATCATCCAAGGTAAAACTCCTAAATACTATTTTTCTCTTAGGAGCACAAATTAGAAAGCAATTATGTAAAGCTGATTTTAAGTGCTGAAATTTCATGAAACCTTAATATCTTATTAAGTATCCCAGGTCATATTTCTAGCATCTACATCATAACTCTAAACTTTTCCTTCACTTACTTTTCTCATTTTTTTATAAAAAACATCCAAGGCTGAAAACCTTCAGCTGTGTGTTTCTAATCAAATACATAAATTACTCCAAATGAAAGTGAAATGCATTAAAACACAATAAATAAATAGATAAATAAATGCAACTGTAGTGTAAAAGAACCAAAAAAGAATTTGGTCACTATAATGGAACAAAGCGGTCCAATATCCCAGATAAATGAGGCGATTCTTAAGAATGGCAAGTCTGCTGCTGTGATTCCTGAAGGCCATATTCTGAGAGCGAGTGGAAATTACTGTAGACTTCAATGTTTTAAAATATCTACTTCACACGTGTCATCAAGCTCTTCTCATCCCCGCTGAGATGCAACGTCCTGCCAGTATTTTACATACGATTTCCATCGGTGTCATTTCTGGGAAACCGGTCTGTAGGAAAACATTGAGAGAATAAACCAAAGACAGAGAGGTGGGTGGTGCTGTGATCTGCCTTGTGAGGTTGGAATAAAGCTTTTCATCACGACATAAAAAAAATAAAAAATAAAAAAAGACTAGTTCTGAACTTCAGAGATGAGACACACGCCTATCACGTCACGCTGAAGGGTTGCGTCATAGAAATGGACTCCTTTGAGGATTTGACATGGACTCATTTGGCTTTGGACAGTCAGTTGTCGGCCATATTGGCATTTACTTGCAACAATGCTGCACACGTGCACCTTCAGCACCGAAAGAGAAACCGCTAAAATACAGAGTGGAGGGAAGACTGCTTCGCGATTACAATTTGCTGGTAAACTATTGATTGAAATGTGTGGTGGTGCATCAGTAGTGAACAGCATTTAGAGAAGAATAATGCAGACGGACAACTCCCTGCCCTTTCCCGGCTAAAGCTCGGTTGCCAAAAGACTCTATTAAAATACATTTACCAAATGACAAAAATAAAGCAGCGCTCTTCCAGCAGCGGGTCACGCCACAACGTTCGACACACGCAGCCCAGTGAACCAGATGAACCACCATGTGACTGGAAACAAATCGCTTTCCATCCAACGCTTTGACTTTCTCAACTTTCCTACAGCCTCAGGAGAGAAATCCCTCCCTCTCTCACTATCTTACTGGCGCGCTCTCCATCCTGCACGTCATCGACTTCCAATCTTTTGTTTCAACAAAAGCGCGATCCGGTCCGACCCCGCCGCTCGTCCGCCCGCTGCTTGCGTGCGTGCGTGTCTTCTGGGGGTTTGCGTTATAACTGGCAGACACCAGCTCGGTTTCACAACTGCGGGGCGAGTGAAGCGAGCGTGACGTTACAGAGGGCAGGTGGTGCCAGTCAAGTGAAGTAACACACGCGAGAGTCCCAATCTGTAGTTCCTTTGCTCCGTAATTGGTGATTTTTCCACCGCAAATCACCAAATTATGTCATCAGGCCTTACCGAGTGCTCATTATTCACCGCAAACAAACAAGCCGGAAATAACCGGCAATCCTATGGAGACCCGGGAGCCGCGTTCCAGGGAGGGGACTCGAGCCGCCGTGTGAAACCAACAAGAACCAACACGACACCTGGCATTTTCCAGCTGACGTGGGCCGCTGCACACCGCTGAGCGCGGCGGAAAGACACGATGCTTAATTGT
The DNA here is from genome assembly GCA_021346845.1 of Apeltes quadracus. Classification (NCBI taxonomy): domain Eukaryota; kingdom Metazoa; phylum Chordata; class Actinopteri; order Perciformes; family Gasterosteidae; genus Apeltes; species Apeltes quadracus. Next base: position 10,762,406 of record CM037914.1, read on the forward strand.
GGAGTTTGTAAAGGGCTGGGGGGAAAAAAAATAAAAAATCACATATGGTTGGCCATGTAAAAAGTCCCGGAAACTTTTTTGAAAGCGACAAATTTCTGAGGAAATCTGACATCGATGTTTTGAGATTTTAGTTGAGAGCAAAGAATAAATGAATCGTAATCGTTACTGAGGCTCCTCGTCTGGGAATCAAGGCCACTCAAGGCCGCCAGTCTTCTCGGTTATCGTACGGTGTTTACTCGTCGTCGGGGGACGTCCCACAGCATGCGGCGGAGTACGAATAGTTCCAAAACATCTTAGGAAATCCAATCCGGAAAAAGAAACGGAACTGAAATTTTAAATCGGAATTCAGCCAAAAAGACGGAGAAAGTTAATTGATCTATGTCGAAATGAATACATAAATATATATGTATATAAAATATGTTCCATGTCTCGCTCGTTATTACGCCTTATAATATGGTATTGTCGTCCTTTTTTTCTTTGAGGTATGGCGGGAAACAATCTGTTTATCAGCAATCCTCTGCAGGGCTTTCACTGGTATTTTCATTGTGAGTGAATGGAGAAAAAAAACGACAGTACTATGAGGTCCGTCCTGTCCCTCAGTGTGGTATTCATTCTAGAACTGAAGCTCAAGACAAAGTTATTGTAACCTAAAGATTCCAAATTCCATGATTCCAGATTTCATTTAGGTTTTTAAAAAAGGTAAACGTCCTCATCAAATCAATCAACAGGATTCAACAATCGATCCAAACTTAATGACGTCACACACCAATAATCAGTCCTCTTCATCAGCACCCTGATATGGATTAAAATGAAAGTTTTCGTATTGTCACAAATCAAACCTTTTCTATGCAACTAGTAAAATGCACAGTTTATGAAAAGTGAATCCTATCAAGTCTTTATTACCGTCAATCACTCCCACCTCAGACCGAATTCAGTTTCAGGCCTTTCATGATGAAATCATTTGTAATAAAAGTTAATAAAGAAACGGTTTCTTGATAGAGACCCAAAGCTGGAATCCTTTGCCGTCGTGAATTTCAAACAAAAAGTTATTTTACACTGATATTGCAACAAAAAGTAAAGTGGACAACCGCTTCTAAATGCACTTTGGAGACCGCGCAGCACCGGCGCTGCGGTGAAGGTGATACGGGTGCCGGCTTTAAAAGTCTAGTGAAAACATTTTAAAGAGGGTCATTAGTTAACAGTTAAAGTCCATAATCGCCTAGTAATGAAGATGAAAGGACTCCAAGCAAAACAAACTGCGAATGGGATGGTACCATTCACATCACAGTGGGATTCCAGAGGTCAGGTGCTAAGTCCTGTTAAGAGCCTCAAAAGGGCAAACCCTCAACATTGGTCACTTGTGTGCGAGTGTTTAGAAACACAGGCAGATTTTAAGCACACAAACATAAAAAATATCAATTTCACATTTGGTTTAACGCTTTCACACTTTGTGTCACCGACACCCGGAGAGAAGGGCTGTGGAAGACAAAACACAGCTCCTGGATAAGGATCATGTTAATGCCCATCAATTAGGATCAAAAAGGGATTAACCGGCATGGTTGCAGCGGTGGGACGGCGGCCCATGCAAAGTCACTGAACACCAGGGGTCACACCCCCGACTTCATTAGGCCTGACCTTTCAGAGCCATTGTGTGGCAGAAAAAGGAGACCCTGCAGTCTGCGTCCCCCCCATCTCCACCCCTTCACCCACCTGAGATGGCTTATAGGGAGTCAGATATGAGACACGCAGAAAAGCAGTTCGAGATCAGCGAAATATGAAATATTCACTTTCAAAGTCCAGAGAGACTTATTAGGTGTCTGCAACTTGGGGCAGGTGGGTATTTATTTATCAACGCCCCAACCGCCCGGGCAAAGGAAATCACTCTTTTCTTTCACCTTGGAGAGGAGTGAGGCTTTTCTAATTAGTCACGGCGCCGCCTCCCCTCGCTACGACGCACCTCGGGGTGGACGGACTCAAAACTCTGCCGTCTTAACTCAGCGAAAGGTCAAATGGCAGAGACGAAGGTGTGTCCAGGTGTGTTCGAATAAGCTCCAATTAGGGAAAAATGCAAGCGCGCCCTCAAGTCTCACATATCCAACTTGGAAGGACGCCCTCGGTAAGACTTGGGACGTTTCAATACCAGGCATGTTAAGAGCAGTTTGACAGTTTTAAGAAATATTTATTTGCATCATCGGAGGTGGAGGCAATGGAGGGAACTTTACAGTTTTACTAAATGTTTCTCAGAGTACCAGGTGACAGCGTGACTCAATGTTTGTAGCATTGAGAGAGAGAGAGAGAGAGAGAGTCAACTAATTCTTGCAAATGTATTATAATCAGAAGCATCTCTGCACTAGTGCATTTGTTCAGTACACCTCGTAAATATTGGCACCACGCTCCGGAACCCGGTAGTGGTGACGCTGTCTACGCAACTATGAAGTTATACCTGCAATCAACCGTTCACACCACACGGCTCAACGCGATTTAGTTGAAAATGAAGTCCAGACAGCCAAACCCGTAACGCATTGTGTTACAACCTTTGCGTTTATGCAAAGACGCCCACTCGTCTGCGAGGCCTCCATCCAGCGGTACGTCTTACAGAAAGTTAAAGCAGAAGTTCAGCGTTGAGTGCCTTTTCAGGCCGCTGTTGCGTTTAAGCAGGCATGGCGCCTTGCACCTCCGGCACACAGCGGTCACTCAGGCCCACAGCCGCCTTTGTGCCGCCTACGAGGGCCCTGTAGCCGAGCACGCTCCATTTCAAGAGTCAGCGGTGGATTGGCAGTCAAATTAACAGGAAGTATTGGCCCGAGCAGTTCTACGCCACGCAGCCCTTATTTACTTGCTCAAAAATAAGCGTTTTAACAAATTGACACAAGACGCCTTCTTCTAATGAGGATCCGATATCCAGGTGACGTTGATATTGTGGCTGCAACTGAAATTCAAAACCTTCTGCTCGGCCCGTGAAGGCGGCGCATTGTGGTCGTTTTAAATGATAAAACAAAAAGGTCTGCTATCGCCAGGCAAAGGTCTTCCAGATCAATCGCATGCTTCAGAAAATCCATCCCATAAACAAGTCTCGCCTGTTGTTATTTTAATATTATCGTGAACACAGCGTTAAAGACACACACTCAACTGCAAAAAATATTTCAATCTAGGCCAAAAACAAATCAATATTGCATACTAGCAAAAGTATTTTCGGTCGACACGAGTGTAACTATTTAATACAATGGGGATTTTAAACCCTCCGACAACAGATTAAATGGTTTACTTTGAGTGTGCAAACTGCATTCCTGCAATATGGTGAATTAAACTTTTTTTTTTTTTTTTTTTTTTTTTAAAAGGGCGGTGCAAAACAATAAGTACAAAAGAAGCAACATACTCAACATTAAGCTATAGGTTGTGGAATTGCGACTCGTCTTCCGACACATGCGTAAACCCAAAGTGTCTGTTTTCATGGCCAGCGAGCAGAAGCCCAGCTTAACACGTTACTGACAGCTACTGTTGTTACGTGGCATCGGAAACACACGAGGTCTCAGCAGTGGAGGAGACCGCGCGTTCGAGAGGGTAAAGGTCACCCAAACCTTTCACTGGTTAGCAGCCCTGCATGAAAATGTACTGTACTTTAAAATACAGATTTAAAACATTTTCCCACTATCATAAAGATTATTATTACCAACGTTATACCAATGCAAAGTTTTGAACAAATAATGTAGCGTTATGTTGCTTCGCGTTATTTTTTTTATTACCAGTAATCGTAATGTACATATGGAGTAAACTTTTTTTAATTACATTTAATGTAGGTATATAGTTGGTTTAATACAATAAAAATGGAATTACAATAACGCATGCATTATGTTATCGCAAAGATCAGGCAAAAGAAATGATCTAACATTTTATTGTTGTTTGTCTCCTTGTGAAGAACCAGAAAACGGCCGACTCGCTTACATTAAAAGCCATTTTATTTCATTTACATTTTTCAAATTCTTTTCAATGGCAATTTTCGAAAAACTGCAAAATACTATTTTGGCTGTGGTTAATATTCAGCTCGGTAAAATTACAACTCACAAGTTTAAATCAAACATATCAAAACATTATTTTTTCTATTGAATTTTAAAATATTTCTTTTTTGAAGTTCATCGCCTGTCTTATTCATCGCCTTACGTTTTAAATTAAAACTTGGATCAATTTTGCGACGGAATTTATAAATAAAAAGCAGAAACTAAATCGAACAGAATCTTTAAAGCAAAAGATTTTGCGTTTTGCAGTTTATATTATCTTGCCGTGGTGTATATTTTTCAGACTTTAAATGAAATACCGTATTGACGCTTTGTTTACGTCTTTAAACGCGTGCATATTCAGTTATATTAAATATTCCATCTAAATGGAATAAAAATGACAGGAACATTTTATGTTGAAATCAAAACACCAATCCAAATAAAATTTGAATCGCACTGCCGTCGATAAAAAATAAAACATTTAAGTCACAAAACACAACTCAATGCCCGTATTTTTCACACGCTTGCTCGGTATTCTATCCTGAAAGCCGCACCGTTTCCTAAGCAGAATAACGCTGCGAGTTCAGAGTTCCTTTTCCCACCAGCTCCACCACAGTTCATCTCTCCTGCAGCTGCCTGAACCTAAAATGGACGCCGCTGGCTTCCAGCTAGCAGCGGCTAGGCCCGGCTAAGGGTCACAGCTGTGCAGTTGTGCTCTTAGGAGGGGAAGGGGGCGAATGCATCCATGGTGTTGGCAGGCTGCCAGGAGTCTCCTTTAAAAATACAGTGAAGGCCTTGGTTTAAAATATGGCGGACCAATGTCAAAAGGAGGCTGCGTCATCGCGCAGCAGAGGCTGCAGAGGATATACAACCCGCCGTTTGGCAGCAGGCAATAGGCGGTGCCGCTGCTGCAGCCTCGGAGCGAACGCTTTGGAAACCAGCTCAGGTTTTTCTACGTGCTCAGAAATAACCAGAGAAAATCTTTTCATTGCAGCTCAGGTGGCATTAGAGCCCCGGATGAAAGCCTGTTTTCTCGAGACATCACCGTGATGCGAGGCCTCGTGACTGCGGCTGCGCTGTGGGAGGAGACGGGGAGCCAATGGGAAAGCCGGGTGAGGATTCAGAGGCCGTCTCGCATCAGCGTTTTTTTTTTTTCCCCAGCTAAGCCTCAAGTGAAAGTTACTAGATCCATATCCATGATGATGTTATGAAGAGATCAGAAATCAGCGTTAATAAAATATGATCGCCGCTGATTAGTGAATGACAGCACTGGATTTGTTTAAGCATTTCTCACCATCGTCCCATCACGTAGCCAGAGCCCAACCTCTTTAAATACTGGTCTGTGCGGCCAACCGATGTTTCCCTCGGGCGATCCCATTCACTCACCGCAGCACCTTAAAGCATTCCTGGAATAGCTTTTCTCAACTTTTTAACGCGCCCGAAAGTGCTTTAATGAACAGGTCAACTTAGATCTTACCATCTGGGCGGAAACACCGCGGCGTTGGAGAGATGAAGGCGTGACAGGCTGCAAGAAAACACGGAATCTCCTGCGAAAACATGGAGAAAAAAACAATGTCAAACAACTGTTCGGCTTAGACACACGTCGGGGACGAGGGTAAATTAAATTAAAGAGCTTTATAATTTCTGTTTGGTGGATTAGGCTTGTAACTCATTCACGGTAATATTGCAGTAAGAAAGTTTTTGTGTTGCAAGAATGACACCATTTGAAAATAAATGAGAATCATTCAAATGATCTTACAGTAAAAGAATTACAAATAAACAAGCGATAAAACAAACAAAAGCTTTGAGCAGTTGTTGATACATTAAGCTTAAATTAGATTTCCAATTAAGACAACTCAAAAATGATGAAGGGATTGATTTGTTTAAACTTTGTTTAATCTGGCAGCGGGAAACACAATAATCACCATCCCTCTGTAACAAATACACGCTCCGTTTGAAACACGTATATAACACTAATGGCCTTATCTATTTATTTAGCAAGAAGAACAACATGAATGTACAGCAAGAAGAATCGTTTAATCCTCAGACTGTCTCACCTCTCGCAGAGCAACGCCAATCATTTTACATCAATCAGGCTTGGGACCGGCCTGCAAAGACAGCGCATGCTTTAGGTGTACTCTTCCTTGAAAACAAAAATCAACAAAGCCCTCTGAAACCATTCAGGAATATGACAAGACGAGCCCGAAGGAGGTGTTCGACAGCAGACGGGAATGCACTAAGTAGGCGATAATGAAGAGATCCCGTCCAGGCTGGTCACTGATATGGCAAAGAGATAAACATCAAAGAGTCACTGGGGGAAAGTAACTGGTAATGTCACAGCGAGGCTGGGAGCACTTTCACCGGCCGAAGTTAACGCGCTCGCTCCGTACACTCGCTCGCGGAGCGGAGCAAGTGAGCCGTGAACTTTCAGTGTTTCCTTATTTAATCTACTAAAGCTGTAAACATGTGCATAGTAAAGTGAAGTGCTGCTTCAACAAAAGCATGAAGAGGCAGTTTGCCATCTTTAAAAAAAAAAGATTTTTCAGTTTTTCACCATAAAACATACTGACTTATAAATGAGTCCAAAGCAACAAAGCCAGAGGTGATAATAACAAAGATTATGGAACCTATTACGAACCTTTCTAACTTAAGAATAATATAGTCTGAATTCAGTGACTGCCAATAACTAGGCAAATTTAAAAAAAGATAATAGGATATAGTAAATATATACATACATTTGTTACTAATTTAATTAAGACCCACGTTGCTTAGAGACACGTACTGTAGGGATGCAGAGTTGCGAGATTCATTATCCAGATAATATACAGACTACAACTTTGTTCAAACCAGAAGCCAGGGCGACCTTGAGGGTTGCTCGACACATTCTGAGAAGCCTTTGGCACCAATGGGCAACGAATGATGAATCAGACAAAATGGCTACCAAGGTCCCCAACAGACAGACAGGCAGGCAGACAGACAGGCAGACAGGCAGGCAGACAGGCAGACAGACAGGCAGGCAGACAGGCAGGCAGACAGGCAGACAGACAGACAGGCAGGCAGACAGGCAGACAGGCGGTGCTTGAGAAACAAGTAAGAAATAAACCTCCATCACATCAATAATTACACAATAACACTCACAGTCACTCAGGACGAGTTAAGGAAGGACGCAAACCGTTGATCACATAATCGTCCAACTGAGTAAACGCAAAAAAAAAAAAATGTATTTAAGTGATGTAAAATCATGAAATCCATCCACATTAACTGAAGTGTGTGCGTTGTGAGTGGCTCTTTCATTAAGTGGAATGTTTCTTGTGTCATTTGGTTTTGCTTACATCGATTCATATACGTCCTGGATAGCAACCACGCCACAGTAGCCATCTTAACCCCAATAATGCGAGCCACTGGGAGGAGGGCTCTCCGAGTCACATGACCGCGATGGCGGCTGACAACTGCAGTGAGACAGCGAAAGCGTCTAGACAGGTGTGAGACAGCAGCGGCAGCAAGTACACATTTAGTGTTGCACGAGTGCTGACGCAAGTTAAATGCGCATCTTTGGCCCTTTTTTACCTTTCTGCACAACGAAATACGAAAGCCGGGTGAAAAGCATTGTTTTGACCACATAATGGTTAACATTTCAAAATGTATGAAACGCCAGGCTCAGCCATAGAGAACACACAAAATCAATGCACAAAACATGGAGCATTAGCTATTTAAAGTGAAAACGCAGCCAGGTTCAAAATGGCAATTCAATATTTCTGTACTATAGTATGAAACACTGCAGACACATTTAGTTTACGGACGGTGTGTCTGTATTGCAAAGCTACTTGTGGAAAGTCATACTGAACGCATTCCATTCAAGAAATGTTTACAAAATCGTTGCATGAGGTGGAATCATTGCAAGAGAATAAACCACGATAGTATAACAATCGATGGAATAATAAACTAACTCAAGTTTTACCTTTGAAACCCTGTCTGAACCTGCTGAATGCACAGAAACCGACCTTTCTGATCCGAGCAGGCTGCCTTCTGGGTGATGCACTCCTCCTGAACTCCAGGGCTGACGCCTGATCTCCTGCAGAGCATAAACAAGAGCCGGATAAGAGGGGAACATTTCATAAAGGGATTCATATTTCCTCACATCAGAGTCACGCTGATTAGTTGGGATTTGTTATCTGCACTTTAGTGTTCGACCCATTATAAACGACTCACGCTGGTGCTTACATTTTTTATTTTATTTGTTATTTTAAGTACACAGGAGACTGCTGGATCCCGCCCGCCCCCTTCTCAGGTGCCGGTTGAGTGACAGGTAATATAGCGCACGTGGGGTTAATCAACAACCTGACGTCAGCAAAGGTGCGTCACCTGCGCATCCTCCTGGCCCGGTGCGAATGAGGTCAAGTCTTCCAAACCAAACAAATCTACTAAGAATGAAGAAAAGGCACATCAACACGCTTTGTTCCAGCGGCAGAAGGAACCAGAGCATGTGTGTTCCGTGGAACCAACGAGAAGCAAAGATGTAGGCTACATAATGTAGGACAGTGTCATTTGTATTTTAAGCTAGCAAACCGAATTATCAACTAAAACCCCACAGAAAACGTTCACGGATAAACAGGGACGTTTAACGCTGCAGCACCGACTGCTTCTCAAGCAACTTGCACTGCTTTACCTACCTGTGCATAAAGAGCTGCCTGCTGGTAGGCTGCAGAAGAATAAACTTTCACAGCCTTTATTCGTCAAATATATTTGTGGGCTCAGCCTGGCGGCTCGTGGGCGCAGGCGTTTGAGGAGGCGAACGGATAAAAAAATAAATTAAAAAAATCCCATTTCCAGCAGGCGGGGAATTTGCAAACAGATGTGAAACTCCATCTCCAATTTTATCAATTTCAGACAGACTCCAGACAGTCTCTGCGCGGGTACGTGCCTGGTCGCCTTGCGCGTGCACGCCGAATGGCGCGGGAAGCGGCGAGAACAGGTCCAACAGAGTGGCAGCGCGGGCGGCCAATGGAAAATGGGGAGTCGAATCCAGTGCCCAATCCCAGTGGCTGATGTGCATAAGCCCCGCCCTCCTCCTTCACCAGTCATGTTGACACTGCACTGAGTTAAGCAGTTCATTGCATTGAGAAGTGGATGACTGTCTGCAGCCTATACAACCGTTACCCATTACCCTGGATGTGTACATCAATAATATCATTAATTGTAAATTGTAAATTGCATAGCCTAAATGCATATGTATTTAGGCTATGCAATTTACAATTAATGCATTACATATCAAAGTATATGAATATGATCTTTGTAAAAGGTTGTAAAGTAACCACCCGTATTTTCATTGGGTTTAACTCCTGAGATCCACCAGTTAAAATTGTGTATTGATCTATATGCAGCAGCCATTGTTGTCAATGCATATGGCACATGACTACACGCAGCTGGGTGGAATTAAAACAATGGTCCTAGCATCTATGTAGGCTGGATAATGGAAAAGTAGACAGATGGATGGATAGATGATAGATAAGAGATTGATTGCTCAAAAGACACATTGATTAATAGAAGATACATAGTTTGAAAAACATGGGATTCCAACCCTGGTCCTCTATGTGTCATTGAAACAGACTATACCTCTGCCGAAATAAAATCATCCTACTGGAGTCTATAAAGCCAATAATTTAGAAAAACTGCCCCAACTGGATGATAATGGGGATGCTGATGCTGATGATGGTCAATACACAATAGGCCTACACAATGAATCAAAAAATGAAGTGATTCAATCTTTCATTACAGAATAATCTATTGCAGGACTGACCCACAGCTCAGCACCACTTTCTCAGGGGAGTTGCTGACCCTCATGAATTGACAGCAAAAAGCTTATTGTTAAACACAAAACAACTTCCAAGTTGCCATTTGAATTAAATGAAAAGGCGTACAGACAAGTTTGTTGTAAAGAACTTCTGTCCTACGGATGGTAAATAACAAGTCTTGTCTCCTTCGGCTTTGCTCCCTTTAATTTGCTTTGTTATGGAAAACCGCTGGATTTGGATAGGGCACAGAATCATTGAGGTCACCATAATAGAGTGTGACAGCTCCTCTTTTCACAACTATTCGGAACTAAAATCAAAATTCCTGGGAAAGTGAATCCAGGGAGCATAAATATCTGATACAGTTTTGGAAACAGCTGTTCACACTCAGTATTTATTGGAGTTTGGAGAAGTTGATTGTTGATTTGCATTGCACTTGCATTAACTCAAGGAGAAAAACTGTTGTTTTAACTTGTACAGGATAGATATTGTCCCGTTGCCTTGAATATGCACATAAGTAATTAGAAAGACTGGAATACTGTGGATGAATAACACATTTCTATTTACTTAAAAAAAAATATATATATATATTTGCCACCTCAACATCTTTTCTGTACAATCCCCACAGCGCTTTAAAACTCACACACTGTCCCTCACTACAGGAAACCCCCTTTACGCTTTCTCAAATTAAAAATCTCATGGCTGATCCCCTCCATCGCCCTGGCTTTCAGATATTGACCTTGTGGTGCTACAAAATAGCTTCTTCCTCACTGCGGGACCCCATAATGAGCCAATACAATGAGGCTACAGTTCACTGCTCACCTCTCTTTGGTGTCTCTCGGGGTCTTTGTTGACGTTTGTCAGCCCTGGGAGGAATTTGGGGGTTAGAATTCTGCTGTAGTCTGGCTGTGGCTACAGACACAGACTTAAGCACAAAAGCATTATAAAACTTAGTCAGCGATTTACATTTTTTTAAAGAGAAAAAAAATAAGCCTCGACCTTACAGGGATAGACACAAGGAACGCTTGTGGTATCCACCCGAAAAGTACAAAACAGGTTCCCCCTACCGACCTCTATGCCACGTCAGAGCTCAACTAACTAAATAATGACCAGACTAATGTGAGTAAAATCATTACTTGAAAACAGTGTTGCTACATTGGGAAACTATGGATAACTGCAGATGTCTTCTGCCAATAAATGAAACAGCATGAAGCACAAGGCCATAACGAGTTATGCGACTTTCACACCTAACTGAAGATTATGCGATAATTACCGTGGTAAAAACTGAATGATTCATCCTCTTTTACAAGAATGTATGATGTCTCCTCTTTTATTGAGTCAGCGATCAGTTTATTCCTCATTTATGATGAAATATGTCTGTGTGCTTTCAATGTTTATACAGAAAGTGAATCATTTATTAGTTTACAATCATCTCTGCCTTTAAATTCTCAGAATGCCAAAAATATGGAAGAAATTTGCTTAATTTTCCCCTTTTTTTTACTCTAGCCTGATCCTTGTCAGAGTTTGACAACAGTGACAACACCTAGAGAAACACATGTCTGAGATGCTCTAGCCATGAAAAACCTTTGAATGAGGACCACCAACTGAATCGTACACCTTTAAGAACAAGACAGCATTGTATTTGGTCGATTCCAAGGCCAGCATTACTCGTCTCTGGAGGTGTTTGCTTGGTGTCCTTAAGGTAAAAGAGTTATTACCCTGGAAAAGGCTGACAATAATTAATTTGGTATAACGTTTAACAGCAAAGTTAAACACTTGAAATGCATATAGGGTTTCAGTGCAAACAAATTAGAGGTGACGCAGCCTCTGAAGCGGCCTTTCATACCCGAGCAATGTTACCAACTCAGGGTTCCTCCTCCAGTTATGGACCTTTAAAAAGGACCATCCAGTAGAACGTCCCATCTCCCTCCACCTTCTGCCAAATCAAATTTCAATTTCCATCTGCCTGTTGGGATTACTGACATCAAATGAATGTAGGTTAAGTCGATTTTGGAAAGTGCAGTCACAAACATCGTTGGGGCTGGTGTACATTTCACTGTGTTAGTGTATATGCTCAAATCTTTCTTGCTGTTGTTGCAAAAGAAGAATTCATCCTTGCTCGAGTGCAAAGATAGATATGACTGTTTTGTATGAAAACCTTCTAGTGCCAAGGCCGTTTGTCGTGGTTGTTATTCCTCGCAGTCACGTATCAAATGTCTGTGACCTTGGCGTTCAGCCCTTGCACTATTTTTGTATAAAGAAAGTGCAAACTCCTGTACACAAACTTCTTCTTCAGTCAGACTGTTTGCATTCTCTGCAATGATTGAACCTTCTCTGCGTGGAGAATAAATACTCAAAAGACATCTTCTGCTTTTCAATATTCTTTGGTATGTTATATGTTCATACATTGAAGTCAAACTCATGGCCCCTTCACACATATCTAACCGAAATCTGCTAACGCAAAAATCACTTGGCAGAAGCAACAGAATTTCTAATCTATGAGCCCTGACCCAGTCAGTCCTGCGTGATGATCATCCAAATCTAATACTACAGAGTTCTGTGATTTTGCATAGACAATCGTAGAATAAGAAATGAAGGCTCTGAATCAAATACGTCTTTTGTCCGTTTATTTTCCTGCAAGGGAAAGAGGTCACCACAGCTACGTGCTTTGCAGACGGTCATGAACTCCCTCCGTCCTTGATCAAGCTAAGACGTTCTTATAGTTTAGTTCAGTCACAGGCGACGTCAACAGGAGAACATGCTATTCGTGTGAGTCACATCAGTTAGTTACAGGTTACGTCAACAGAACAAAACAAACTTGTTGAGTCTCTATCGCCAGGTCACCGGGAACATACTATCAGAATGTTACACATCAGTGCTTATCCCATGGCCCTGCCATTTCAGCACTTGCAATTTAATGAACTGGTTATACAATGAAGCATTAGAAAAAGAGTTATTTAGAGTATTTTTGCCTATTACAGTTCACTGAAGAAGAACAATCTATAGAACAAAGTGTGATATTTATTAGTGCATTGTATGTATTTGGCTTTCAATGCTTTTTCTGTACGTCTAGAAAAAAACTACAAATCGTTTTTACCCTTTGCTATGCAGGAAACAATCAATAACATAATTGTACAACACGCGCATTTCCACAACATACCCTTGGAGGCAGTGATGGGGGGGCAGATCTACGACATTTCTCCTTGCAGCGAGTTTGTTTGCCAGGTCTGGCCAGCGGCTCGACTTAGGGCAGCAAACCGATCGGGGGGAGCTGGTGTTTCCCACCCACAATGCATCACAGCGCCAAACGCGGTGCGGCCATGTTTGTACTATTCTGATCGTGAATGGATATCTCCGCCGCATAGAATCGGTTCCTTTGCTCGTCTCACGTTTTGTAACCGTCAAAACGGAGGGATACTTCAGATTAAATGCCCTCTCGAGTTTTGTAGTCAAGCTCTCAGCGGGACGCGGCTTGCACCATGTCAGCCAACGCGCAGAGTGAGTACTTGTCAACAATGCTATAGTAGCAATGTAGCTAGGCTAATTACCATAGCTAACGAAAACGAATGTCAACAGGGTTTGAACACGTCCATGTGTTGGTGGTATATACTGTACCACCAACATGCATTATAACTGGCATTAATTTTAATCTTTGGCAACGTGGGTTGTTAACGTAACGTTATATTGCCATACGTTAAAGCCAACGACACTTTTTTCATAGCCCGAAGCTAACGCTAACATAAATGTACTGCCAATACTTAATGTTAGCTTAGCGTAATACGTCAATGTCAGCATCTGAGTTTTTTCATCGAATCATACTACCCGGGAGTTAAGCAGATTGATTTAGGGCCAAGTCACAGGTTAACGTTATTCTTTTTCTGTTAAAGTGTCCGATTTGGGCTTGAAAACAGTTGCGTTTGCTAGTTTAGCAATTTAGCTAACACCAGGCACTAGTACTAACGCGAAAAAGAACTTGTTAAAACACCTGTTATATACTTGACTGATTGGGAATAGTTTTGGCGTTTTGTTTGTCACCTTACAGTTACTCTTGACGTGTTAGATTTGATGAAAACATGTTATCAGAAGGGACAATGTACCCATAACGTCAGACGTTACGGCTTCAAATACAAGCTTACATTGGCCGCTGCAGCATCATCATGGGGGAGGGATGCGTCTATGACGCAGTTTATCCTGGGGTTTGATTCCACATTGACTACATTTGTCGTTTTTGATTAGCATCCGGCTGCAGTCGCTATCAGAAGATCTATAATATGTCGGTTTGCGCTAAAACCTAACGTAAATTAGGGGACTTGAGGGGGTTGAATACATGCACTAGGCCGCTTAACACACCAGCCTCTCGATAGTGGCGCTGCTGTTGCAGAAAGATGCGTCGCCTAGCAGTTTTTGTAATGAGATAGCTTCATCTGTAAACCAAGAGCGCCTAGATACGTTTAGTTCAGTTTAAGTGCTAACGCTACTTACCGGACTATGTACTTAGAACTGTGTATTAGCAAGAACGGATGTGAGTGCTTAATAATACAATGCTCCTCATTTTCTGACTAATACGCAAATTTGCAACACAGCTGTTTTAACATGACATTTTACATTTTAACATTCAACATTAGGTTTTCCTGGAACAAACCAAGCATATTTTTGTAGGAGGGATTTTTATAATTAAATTCGGGCGTTTAATTGTGCTCACAGATAAACAGTGAGGAATAAATATTAGAAATTAAAGTCAATAGCTGATTCAACCAAAATACCTGCCTACATCAGGTTCACATGATGCTCACCCGAGCAAAAATGTTCTGGTCTCTATCTCCAATTTATTTGATATATTACTCATATTAACGCTTAAAAGTTTCGCTTAATTGAGGGTGTGGTCGCTTTGACAGATGGGTGCTGTCTGCTCTGCTACATCTGCTGGCATGATTCCGCTTTACCCATGATCCACCTCTTTCCCATTTTTGGAGTTAGGCTACGCTGTCACTTCCAAGATGGCGACAACTAATGCCATTCACTTTGACCCCCCCCCTCCCCCCCCCCCCACCACCCACCATATTTTAACTTGTCTCACCCCAATGCAAGCATTATTGTGGCTACTATGCATGGTTTCACTCAAACTCTGCAGTTGGCAAAGAATTATGCTTTTAACCTGTTTGTGTCGGGTCACCTTTGCAGCTGGGCGGCTTAAGCTCAACTGACAAGAAGTAAACGTTGCATTACTGTGACGGTGTTGAGTGGGGTTTTAACAGAGTAGATTCCCTAGCTGAGTAAAAGTACAAGATACACTGGCATGATGAAGTTTATGGGACACATGAGGAGGATCTGTTGTTGATCAGTGTCAGCTGGGAATCAAACGGGAGTGTGGCAGGTGCTGTGATAGTGTTCTTATCAACAATTGGGTCGATAACTTGAAAAAGATAAAAGTCTTGCTTTTTCCGCAACGTTTTAAACACACCCGTACAACTAAATTACAACACCAGACAAATTTGTTTCATGTACGTATAATACCAAAAAAAGTACCTTTTTATATATGGATTTAGAATCAAGCCACGTGAAGGATGAGTCTACCATTCTCTACTGTGTCATGCTGTTGTTATACAAGTTGTTGATTCAGCTTGGCATAACGGGTAAGCTAATCTGAATTAACAACTGTGTGCTGATCGCCTCTGTCCATTTCATTTTGTGCACTCTGGTAGGACATACCTGCGAGGATGGTAATATTATTAGCATAGTCCATTCCCCTGTAAACAAACCGGTTCTCTTTTGCAGATTTTGACTTTGAAGAATATGACAAACCTGGTGCTGAGCGGTCACGCAGGAGGAGAGGGGAAGATGACGATCTTGAGAGGTGAATCATCTCGTGTTCCAATTTCTCTACCCAACCAGTGCTGCAATGTAAATAGAGGAATGGCTGATTTTTCTGATCTTTAGCACAGAGCCGATAGTTAAGTAGTTTGCCAACATGACAAGGAGCACTTGCTTATAGGACACGGTGTCTGCCGTTGTCATGGGTCTCGCGTTGTTGAAAGAGACGTTATGTGACTCCCACCGGTAGACGCTACAAATTAATATACATTTTCATTTTCATATACCTGTTTTTTTTGTATTATTATATTTTGTACCAGTTGTATTTTATCTGTATCTTGGTCGTTGGCAGCCCTGTTACAAAATAACATTATTTGTAAATGTATTCCACTCTGCACTATTATCTAAGCCAGCTAACCTGTTCTCTGATGATATTTCTCTTTCAAAAGTGATTTGGAAGATGATTTGTTGGCGGCGGATTGGCTTACTGTTAAAAAGGTAAGATAATGCAAACTCTCACTGTTTTGTGTACTTTGATTTAATGATTGTTGCCAATAAAACACTTGGCTTCTCAGTAGGGTTTCTCTCTTACAAGCAGGAAACGGAAAATAATATGCAAAACATTGGCTGTCGGTGCTGGTAGAACATTTAGAAAATTATAGTGAACAGTTGACTTGGAGCAGGTGGCTCCACCACAGGGGAAGTTGTTGATGTGAACCAGGAGGAAGTTCAGTGGACAAAAAATAACTGTGTTGACCTGTCCAGATTGCCATCACCACATGGGAATAGAGCATCCTTTGGGGTTGGAGGTGGTCCCCTGCCCCCATGCCTCACAAATGTTTCAAAGTAAACCATAATGGTCCTTTATGTTTATTTCAGAATCCTTCAGAAGTGTCTGATGAGGAGCTGAATGACGACCTTCTACAAAGTGACGAGGAAGATGTAAATATGAGGTACGCTAATGACAAGTCTCATGTGTTCATTCTTATTTTGTTTTCTGAAATAAAGTTGACGAATACAAAACCAAATTGTGCCCATTTTACCGTAATTCTTCATTGCTGTTTGCTGTAAAGTATCTATATATTTGTTTGTTTTTAGTGGTCAGGATATTAGCCTCAACGCCACATACCACCTGGGCGCAGCCTTTGACCAGCAGGACGACTTGCAGGAAGCAGAATACACAGATGACGTTGTGAACCTTGGTGCAGAGGGCTGTGAAGAGGGGGATGTAGAGGCGGAGGGGTACCAGCATGTGGGGGAAGAAGGGTACACACAACAATACAGCCGAGACGACAACACAGAGATGCCTGACGACCAAATGGATTACACCGGAGAGCTAGCAGAGGGGGACGAGGGCTACCAGGATGAAGTGTTAGACATCCAAATCAATGAGCCCTTGGATGGTGAATTTCAAGTGAGTTCTCACATTTGCTTACTTGGGTGTAAAAGCACACAGTGTGCACACACACACGCGCGCACACACACACACACACACACATACTCTGCCCTCCCGTTTCTATCCAACTCTATTGTTCCTCCCAAGAGATGGTATCAGTTTTCTTGTCTCGGCAAGGGGACAGTCGGGATTGAAAATCTATTCAGGAGAAGGAGATGTTGGCTGGCGTTTTTGGGCAGGAGAGGATTAGATTCATTATCCCTTCCTGCCAGTTCATTTCTCCATCTTGCTGACAAAGTTTGTGTTGACAGCTTGTTTGGCATGAGGTAATGTGCTGCTGTCGCCTCCAAATCCGTGTGCCATTGTGACCTTGGGCCTGGTATCTTTGAGGGAGTAAGAAGCTGCTTTGTGTTGGGGAGATGTGCTGCCAATCGGCGGAGGTTAATGTGGAGGGCTTTTATCTCTGGCTTTAGACTGGATCTGATAAAGTCTCATGCAGGTGAAAAGATTATTGACCTTCCTGAGGACACCCCATACAGTTTTTTAATGATTGATGCGATTTCCCCATTCATTCGTTTTCCTTCCCTCTTAGCCAGAACTAAGAGGATCAAAGATAAGAACGGATCCATGTGCAAATGTCTGCTATGGTCCATTTACCAAGGTGTGATGGTGTTTGGCACCTGACAAAGATATATCGGCCCACCTCCTTTTTTTTTATTTTTTTTTTTTATAACCAAGATAAGATGTTGACCTTCTTTCTGACGGTGTGCGGGGACAAGTGGACGCCCCCTTTTTGGATTTGGAAAATTTTACAAGGTCACTAAGCGGCCTGGACATTTTGATCGCCATGGTATTCAGTTAGTACTGTGTGGAACAGTTTAAAGGATAAAGCTCTCGCGTTCCCCCGGGGCATCCTGTTCATTCTACTGGTACGCTGAAGGTGTTTTTTTTGCATTATTATGTGCTGCTGTTTGGCAGGTTAATGGAGCGCAACACCAAACACCAAGTGTGACCTACAGTCTGACCTCATTTAGCTATTTGTTAAAGGGTGTTATGCAGATTCCATCTTTTGAATTACTAGCAACTCCCATACCAGAAGTATGATGTTAATTCGCAGGAATGACTATTTATGGTTATATGAAATGATTTTATCATAAATTGGACTAAAATTTTCTCATGGAAGAGTAAAGAAATGATTTGTCATCTCCCAGAATGTTTGGATGTTTTCTGCATCGATTCATGACGTTATTGTGCGGCCAATAACTGCGATTTGCAAGGAGTCAATGATATTTTCACCATCATTGAACTGGGAAGGAGTGCTTTTATCCGTGCCTGCATTTCTGTATATCATGTCAAACATTTACATCTCATTGAATTTCAAATGCTGCCAGGAATAGTAATGAAGCCTTGCTCCCACTGTTATGGTAATTTGGGCTGGGAGGGGGTTTACATGGTGTCTCCCCCAAATCCTCTCCATAACATTTGGTCTGCCTTGATGCTATATAGGATTTTGTTGTATTTCTTTCGGAAAAGGTGGAATATTCATCTGAAGTCATAATGTTATAATTAAGCAGTTATTTAAGTAGTTGAAATTAAATAAGAAATATGAATGTCAGTTTCATTAAAAAGCTGTCAGTTGAACTACAACTCAACAATGAACATGTTTATTATGCATGAATAGTCAACATATATATATATATATATATATACACACACACACACATTACAGAGCCATATGTGAGAGATGTGGCTACTTTACCAATCAGTTAATACGTATTATCTTTGTTGTCTTTTTAAGGAGGATGAATATCAAACCTATGAGCGTCTGGATGAACGTGGAGTCCAACGGGAGGGGATCCCAGAGGAGCGGGCGGAGGGAGGTGGAGCAGAGCAGCAGCGGGAGCAGGAGGAGGAGGAGGAGGAAGAGGAAGAAGACACAGCCGAAAGCTCTCGGGTCTTTGACACAGAGGAGGTATGCTGCCACCCTCCAGATAACCACTTTTTATTACTGTTAATCTTTTTATTAACTGCTGCAGATATATAACTGATTTATCTGTTTTCATCACAGTGTATGACTGTAATGGTCTTTAAGGCGGTGCAGTTTTGGGCATGCAGTGAAATTAATTTAGTTTCACAGACAAATTATCAGTGTTGAGTGTTTAAAATTATATTACTGAGATCATATTAAAATGAATGCCATTAATGACTGCTGTCTTAACGTTGATGAAATTCCACTAAGTCAGTGACAATTTCCTTCAAAAATATGGTTTTGTCTTACCCAAAACATAACACGGCTATTAAATGTTTTTTCAATAAACAAAAGACAGGAAATATTCGCTTGAACCAGATCATTTTTGTTGAAAGTTACTTAAGTTAACTACTTTTGAATGTCAATCGGGGCATATTTTAATTCTTTTGATCCTATTCCAATTGTTTTCCGCTTCAGAGCAGATTGTGTGATGCCCTTCGAGCCGTCACCCCCCCAAAATGTGTAAACGTACAACCTACCTACATAGGTTTGTGAAAAATTGTGGCTTTCATTTTTTTTTTTTTTTACCTCCTGAAAAAAATTCCCAGGTCGAAAATGATACCATGCTTGAAGATACTAGGGAGGAATCGGACGAGGAGGATGAGGAGGACGAAGGGTCAGGCCGCATACGATTTAAGTCGGAGAGAAAGGATGGCGCTGTTGTGCGGCTGGCCGATGCAGGCAGCAACAGGAGGAGTATCCCTGAAACATTAGGTACAATTGATCTCTATTGGGCTTCGGGCAGCCTCGGTTCAGTAACAACCAGAGTTCCTAAATCTTTGCTTCACACAGACTTCTGTATTCATTGCAAAGTTCTTTCCCCCGCAGTGTCGTACAAGTTCTTCTTTTTGTTGTTGTCCCCGTTCCACCGTCCATTAGAGCTGTCGGAGAAGGCGAAGCAAGACCTGATGCAGTTTGAGGAAGAAGAACGGCAGAAGAGACAAAACCGGTACGGAGGCCGAGGCATGCGGGGAGGCATGCGGGGAGGCAGAGGAAGAGGAGGCTTCCCACCTTTCGGCATGGTCGACTTTAGAGGAGGAAACCGAGGAAGAATGATTGACCACAGGGTCTCTCTGATGGGAAACATGGGCATGCAGGTACGGCATTCTGCACTCACTTGCCTGAACCTTCTTAAAGCGACAGTCGTCCCGCCAAAGTCCAAGCGCTCTCCACTATCTGTGTTTATATATAGATTACAGCAAATCATTTGGCTGCAGTTCATCTAGACAGTATTATACAAATTTACATTTGTTCTTGACCAGGATTTGGTTTCTCGTGGGGTTTTATTAAATGTCACATTTCGTCCTTTGGTTTACACCTTTCGGCAGTTTATATGAGACCATCTGAAGGTCTCGGCGAAAAAGTCATGAGACGAACATGAAACTTGAATAGAAAAAAAACGTGATGTTCCTCAGTAATGCAGCCGAAGGTTATCGTGATGTTTAAGATACCTCATTTCCATCTTTAATGTATTTTTCTTTTCTTATCACTGAATTAAATTATGCATTTTTGCCAAGGCTACATTCTACACTGCATAAAACTATAGTTCATACATTATAAATTACCAATATAATATTGTGATAAAAGATACCCAAGGCTGCGGTACTACAGCTCTTTGTTTTTTTTATTTGATTATTTTTTATTTAGAGACAATTGGTAGAAAAATTCCAAACAAAACCCTGGGAATGAATGTTTAATGACAGATTTTACAACATGCCAACTCCACAAACATTCTGCCGACTGCTGTTAACGAGGTTGCACTTTCCACAACACAATTGTGTGTTTAGCCACTTGACTAATTTGGTCACTAGTAGCTCGACAATGGCTAGTTTTTAAGCACCCTTGTGAAACTATTGCAGACTACTGCAGCAAACCATCTTCAATATTTCCTGTGAACCAACTTGTTGTTTTGGGTTTCCCCTCCTCTTCGTTTCCCCCACATCTTCCCAATTGGCAGCCGTCCCGAATGCCTCTTCCTCATCATCAGCAGCAACTGCACTCCCAGCAGCACCACCCTTCACGACCGAGGGGGCCTCCTCCCTTCCAAGACCACGGGCGCCCGCTGGCCCAGCAGCCCCTTCAGCCCCTCATCCCCCCGCACATGGCACACCGCTCCCCTCCGCTACGGCCGCAGATGGAGCCTCCGCCGCGGATGATGGGCTCACCACCACCCAACTACCACCAGCAGCAGCAGCAGCAGCCTCCACAGTCCAAAAATATCCACATTAACCCCCATTTCAGAGGGCCCACGTCATCCTCTGTACAAGGTAGGTTAATCCACCCATACTCTTTTTACCGGACAGTTTTTTTGTTTTGCTTCCGTGGCTTTAAAAGAATTTTGATTTCTGCCATTGTTGCGTTGCCATGGAGATGAGTGGCATCAAAACATGTTTATCCCAGGTGTAGGGGCTTGTCTTTTAATTATGGTTGTCCTCACAAACACAGCCAGGCGGTGCGTGAAATGAATACAGCCAAAGTCCCTCCAAGTATAAGGGCAGACCTAACGTACAGCTACGCCATGAGAACCAAAGAAATACCCAGCAGATATCCTAAGCGTTATAAAATTCACAACAACATTCATAATGTTCATCTCATCCCAGCGTTGGCAGCCCTGGTTCATCTGCGCTGCGTGACGCTCAGTTGAGATGCGCTCTGCGGCTGGCAGTTCTCCTTCCAATGTCCTGAAAGGTGTCTGGATTAGAATGCCATTTAGTTGTTTGGTTGAATGACAAGTGAATAGCTCTCTCAGCCAGTAATGGGTTTATCCTCCATTTCTCCATCACCGTTTCATTCCCCGAGATGGGTTTATCTGGCCTGTCTGTCCAGGGCAAGATTGAAATTTTGTTAGTAAAGCATGTTAGCGCGTGTGCGTATGTGTGCGTGTGTGTCTGTCTCATCGTGTGCTAGGACAAACAGGGTTTTGCCTTTAGCCCCTGTGAATGAAGACATGTTCTGGAAAAATCAGCCTGTGGTTATGATTGATTGTATGTGTTTGTGTATTTGCCTGTTACTTTATTCATTTTCCTACAGTCACATGAATAATTGTTTTCAAGCAGTATCATCTGCAATATGAAAATCCACTTAAGTGAATGTAGTGTGCAACTGACAATGACTAGAATTATCAATTAATTTGCTAATTATTTTCTCGATTAATCACGGTAGATGCACGGTCAATGATCATTTTCACTCAGTGCCATTTTTTTTTTTTTGGCAAGCGATTCTCATGTATTTGATATTTCCTTGAGCTCTCTGGTCTGTGCTTGGCTGTGTAAATATGTGAGGATCAATTCTGATATAAATTGTAACATGTATGTCAGTGCAACAGCCTTAAGCATGTAGATGTCTCTCCTGCCATTCTCTTTGCCTACTGCCCTTCATTTTTTCTCCCCCTCCTCCATCCACCCCCCTTTCTCTTGCTCCCTCTCCGTCTCTCTCATTGCAGTGCCCTTGATGCCTCCTGCTCAGAGCCAGCCCAGACCTGCTGTGGGTCCTCAGAGGTTCCCTGTGAGTAGCAGCTGCTCCTCTCCCTCCCCTTTGCCTCACTTTCCCTACCTCTCCGCACGGCTAGCGTCCCCTTTTCTGTGGGGGCAATATCATTACGCCAATTAGACTGACTGCCCTGGCCAAATACTGTTGAAGCGAATCTGTAAACACAGATACGAGTCTGACTGCACAACTGGAAATGTGCGATAGGAGCTCCAGGCGGTAGACTTTTGGAGGTCGAGGCTGCAGTGGCGGGACTTACGTTAGCTACCCTTCATGGCTGGGCCGGGGCTCAGACTAGCGAGCCTGGGACATAATGGAATTGTGAAACCAGGATATTCCGCCAGTTAAAATTCACATTCCGCAGGTTTGTGTCCCAGAGGCACGGAGACCTTTTTTTTCGAATGGTATTTGAGTTAATGAAACATGCTGGTGGTTTGACGGGGCTTACGTGAGCCTCTTGCCCCCCCACCCCCCCTGTAACATGTATTCCGAAGGCTGAATTTCACGTCCGAGAAAAAAGGCTCTCAAGTCAGGGATTTGCTGCAAGAAAAGGTCTTTTTATTTCACTTGCAGAGAACCCATCCAAGGGATGACGGAAATGCCTTTAAAGTAATTACCGTATTGAGGGAAGTGTCTCGATAGCAAGTCGGCCAAAGTGCCCTAAGTTACTGCGTCCTTGTAGTTAATGATGCCCAGGCATCAGGTGGTGCTGGTGCTGACTGACAGCTTCCTGGAAATTGCATTTTATATGGATTTATGCAAATTAGTCTTTGCAAACTAGCTACGTCCAATTGCATTCATTTTGGATTCACAACCCTGTTGCCAAAAAAAAATCCAGGCTTTTGCCGTCCATGTCCAACACCACTGTTTTTATTGACCTTTTTTCCAACCGTCAACACAATTATCATAATTCTTGTTCACTGAGGTCTGTGATTGTCCTAGATATCGATAGCACAGTCGGGAGGAGGGGAGGAGGGGGGGGTTTGGGCTCTGATGGAGAGCACAGCGTTAGATTCCCCCGCTGTCAATCGCGTTCAGGCCGCCGTTGCCAAGGACACAATTTGAAATGCAGGTGACATTCCAGCCGGCAACATTCCATTTACCAGTGGGCACCTGATTACTCATGATTATCATACATTATCATCCCATCAAATTTAATTGTTAAAAGACGGGGCAAATGGGGGGAGGGGTCATAGCCTCTAGTATTACTGCATTATATTCTTGCGGGTGTAGACAAGTTTTGAAATATTAATCCCAGTGCCAATTAAAGATATTAGAATATTTAATCTGTAGATAATGACATTCATGGTAACCACCAAATGAAGATGCCACACAGCTAATTTCTAGTAGTTAAAACCGATTTCCATCAATATTGAGATCCTTTGTTTCCTTTAACGTAGGTTGACAATGAATTCTTTCTTGATGGTGAACGTTAGCAATCACAGCCCCTTAAGCCTCTGAAGAATATGCTTCAATGCCTGCACTTTATAGTTAATTAAGGTCTAAGAGACAAAACGTCTCCTTAAACCCAAGTGTACATTCTTCAATACATACTTGGACCTTTGACCCCTTCTCCATTATATATGTCCTGGTTATTCCCTCGCTGGGAGAGCTATCCCGGCATCGGTTGCGCATCGAGCAGCCAGCAGCCTGTTTATCCAGGATTAAAAGCGAGGGGATGAGCAGTGTTATTTGAGAGGTATTAACCGGATACCGGAGTCCTCATTGTGCAAACCTGCCTGCCTGACCTTTCAGAACCGTGTGATGTCCCCCTCATTGTGAAGCCCCTGTCTTTGTAAGCCCCTTTGATTAACTTTCTGTTAAGCAAGTTTTTTGGAACTCTGGCCTTCTAGCTTTCTAACACCTCTCCTAAATACCGCCATGCGGCAGTGGAATAAAGATGGATTAAGCCTCGATAGCATCTTAAGTAATTTACAATAGGCTTGGAGGAGTTAAGAAGCCCATTTGTGGAAGTGCCACGTGTTGAATAGCAGGTTAATTTTTCAACAGAGATGGATGTTTAAAAGAATAGAGGAGACTGTTATGAGGCGGATTCGAATTCCAAGGAGGGATTAAAGGGTTGTTATCTAGTTTTCCTCAGGAGAGCGATGGGGAGTAATGTGCATGCAACGAGCAGAAAGCTGTCCAACGCACAAATCAGTTGAGACAAAGGTAAAGGTGCTTATCCCTTCCTGAGATGTTCGCTCCTTGTTAAGAGTCGGGCTTTTAAAAGGTTTATGAACAACGTCCAAAGTAGCGTTAACGCGGGTTTGCACTCAAATTCAGGCTCAAGGGTTTCTTTAATATTGGCATACATATTGATATTTTACAATTCAAGATCCTGCATCTTGTTAATGACCATAGCCCTTTAGTTAGAAGCGATCCCCGTTTGGTGCAATACTCCCCAACAAATTCCCATTTTTCATTAGTTTAATTTGTTTGAGATTATTGAGTTCCTGCCCTATAATTCATGTTTTTTTTTTCTTTTTTTTCGTGTTTTCTTTTGCCTTGTTCGCAGGGACTGGGAGACTTCCAGCAGCACATGACTGCTAATTTTGGTCAGCCCCAGCGGCCCCCTCATCACATGGAGCCCTTCAGGAGCCAGCCACCTCAAGGACCCCAAGAGAGGGAGCCGCTCTTTATGGGAGGTGAGTCCCACACCCGCCTTGGACGAGGGTTACAAAGCTCTCCTGGCATATTTAATCCTATTCGACATCACCTCTGGCGGTATACCTACAGGGTATGCTGCTTGCTTTCTGCCTCCCTATGAGCAGCACTCATGTTAAATGCATGCATGTGTGTGTATACATGCATCTGAATGGGCTTTTGAAACCGAGTTTAACACCTATATTTCAGATTGTTTTCATTAACAGTGCAGCATTGAAATAACCGTTTTACACTTTCACCTTGATAGAGTTGTCTGTTTTCATTTCCCTCGCCGTGAGACTATGGCGTCTGGAGAGGGAGCTGCCGATGTATTGAGATCGGCTCTCAGTGCAAACAAAACTGACACCTCTGTTGTGTTGTTGCTCGGCCTTCTTTCTGTGGGAGCAGAGCGACCAGAGTCAACACGGTTTCCGGGGCAGCACATGTTTGATCACCAGAGCCCCGGCCCTCTGATGAATAGCAGCCACAGCCTCCACCACCACCAACAACACCACCACCACCACCACCCCCCGCAGCAGCAGCAGCAGCAGCCGCCCCCGCCGCAGCAGCTTCCGGGCCAGGGCCACATGGGTTTCGGCCCACCAGGACCAGGCTTCAACCAGCAGGGTCAGATGGGACTCTTTTCCAGAGAACCTCCGAGACCCAACCTCCCTCCCCACCAAGGTCATCAAGGCATGGTGGGCTTGAATCAACAAGGTGGCCCCCCCAACCAGCCCAGGCCCTTCCTGGGCCCCCGTCAGCCGTTTGGCCAGCAGGGGAACCTTTTCCCGCCTCCACAAGTCCAGTTTGGGATGCAGGTACGACTAAGAGTAAGTGATTTTTAAGTTGATTGCTGTCTCGTTTGGTTGTGTTTGTATGCGGTTATTCATATTATAATACTATCCGCATATCAAATCATCAGGTTTTTTTTTGACATCCTCTCTCACCTCTCGTAAAAACACGCTTTGTCTGCCAAGAATGTATGAATTTTGGTCAGCTTTGCTCGAGATTATTAAAATTGATGTGGCAAGAGCAATGACTTGACAAGAGTAGTGTACACATGAATAAACCAGACTAGATCTTGTATTCAATGTTACTGAAGCGTCAAGGAGAAATACTTTGGCACCGTGGCTCTTTGTCAAGAGATCTAGACAAGAGCGCCCTCTAGTGATTGAGAAACTGGCTAATTCAGTTGAAGGTTGATCATTTTATAAATGCAGGAATAACCTGTATATATACATAACTCTTGCTATTGAAAAGACAAAGAAAAAACTGGTTTGCTTTTTAATATTTCAGGGCTTAATGCACGGCCCTCCTGTCTCTCAGCTTCCGCATCACGACTCCTTGACGTCCCATCAGCCCATGCACCAGCAGCAGCAGCAGCAGCATCATAGGCAGGAGTTGACCCATCATCAGCAGCAACATCTTCATGTTAATGAGTCTCGCCCCATGATGCACCATGGCCAGAATCCTTTCCATCAACAGGCACATGGTAGCCCGAGGCAGATGACTCCCCGCCCTCAGAACCCCCAACAACGCAGCATGTCAAACAGGCTGAGGATGGTGAGCAATTAACATCAAACAACAAAACCAACTGCTTTTTTTTTTTAAAGATCAGATTGATAATTCACAAGATGCTGATATTTCCCTGTTATCTTTAGAACACGCCCATCTCCAAGCAAATGCAGCAGCGCAACAGCAACCTCCGGGAACTCCCCGTAGCACCCAGCAACACAACCATGAACAGTGCCCTGCCCTGCCGCCAACATTAGACCTGTTCCCAAGGCAACACAGGGGATGCGTCCTGGACCGAACACCCAGCTGGTGCCTGACGGCGGCAGAGGAAGGGGCCAAGCTGCCGCCAAGATGGAACCGCAGCCCGGAGGCGCTGGCAGGACGGTAGTTCGCAAGGAGATCCCGACCACGGTGTCCAGCACGGCACCACAGGTCCGCTTTCTAACAACGACAAAGTAACAGAGCTCTGGAACCATGTGATAGTGGCACAATGGACAAATGATTTCAGATTAACGTGTATCAAGCTGTTTATTATAATAATATCCTTTTGAGATGTAACTATAACTCTGAGAATAGGTTTATTTCCCACTGTACCAGAAATTATACTAGTGTTCTGAAAAGGACCCCCATTAATTATTATCCTAATAATAAGAATCTTGACGTTAGCAGTCTCATTCCATTCTAAACACCAGATTTATACAATTTTTTTTTTTTTTAACCTTTTATAGTAGCATGGTTCACACAAGGCCCACTGGCTCACGCCTCCCTGTCAAGGAAGTGCAGACCGGTGGTCATATCTTCAGTTTGTGCTCTTGTGTCACAGGACCCGAAGGAGGACGAGGAGACGCGGCAGTACCGCCTCAAGATTGAGGAGCAGAAGCGTCTGAGAGAAGAGATCCTTAAGCGGAAGGAGATGCGACGGCAAATGCAGGCTGGCGTCAGAAAGAAGGAACTGCTGGACAGGCTCAACACTCCCAGCCAGGGCCCGTCTCCTTTACACATTCAACCGCAGCAGCAGCAGCAGCAGCAACAACAACAACAGCAACAACAGCAAAGACCGTTGCCTCTGAGGACACAGCAATCATTGACTCAATCATTAAAGAATCCCAATCAAGCCACCCCCATCCCTCCCAACGGCGGCCCTCAGATCGCAGCACCACGTCCCAACGTCAAAGCCCGCCTGCAGATGGTGAAAGGCAGCGGCCAGCTGCCACCGCCCCCCCCTGGGCCCGGTCCAGACCAGCAGTGGAAACCGCCTCAACAAAATCAGCAGCTGCAGCAGTTGCAGCAGCGAAGGAACAGTGCAGCGCAGAACGTAAACAGGCCTGCTGCGCCGATCCAGTCCGATCAGGTACCTCAGAAGATCCTACCTGTGACTCCCTCCGCGGGACCTGGCCAGGCTCAGGCCCGGGCTGCAGGACCTAAACCTGGGGCTAAGAGAACTGTGATGCAGCGCGCCAAGAGTTTCGAAGGCCAGCAGGTTCCACAAAAAGTCAGAGTGGTCAAACTCTCGGGAGCGGTGAGCAAACTCCGTTGCGTCTTTTATCCAACGCCTTCTTTTGTAGGTTCGCCGCGACATTTATTTGATCCGCCTTTTAACACACAGAGGAAACGGCACTTTCGAAATGAAATGCCACGGATTGCCCTGCCACGGTCTATTTTGTAATCTAAAAGATATCTAACCTATGGGTTTGACAGGGTGACGTCTGCGTCATTTTGGTAAAATTGATCTGTTAAGAGTTTCCTCTTATGCTTTGGGAACTGGTATTTAAGACGCCGACGCCTTTACGCACATTTTACCCTTAGAACACAGAAAGGCTGACGGCATTAAAGGGAGGTGTATGACATTTATCTGAAGAGTTGGGGACACCTCATCACTCCTAAAGGTTGATATCCTCTTTTAAGGGCAGAAGAGTATTATTTTAAAGATATAGCCCTTGGAGACGGTAAAACCGGCATGACAGTAACGGCAACACGTCCACAATCGCCACTGCTGGCTATTATGTAGCACTTTATAAGTTACTGCCGTGCCCTTAATTACACATTCATCTTTATTGAAAAGCCACAAAGGCGCGCGTGTTAAACACTCATACTTGTCACTGATGAGACACGCTGGCATGATCGGTCTTTTGAAATAATCCGCTTTCCGACTCCCATCTCGGAGGATCGAGCGGCGGAGCTAAAATCGCGCGCTGGCTGCAGATGAAGATAACTGTGTCACTGCGTTAATGGAAACCTGCGCGGAGCTATCTGATGTGCCGCATCTTGGAGGAAAAAAAAAAGAAGGGAGTGGGATGAGTGGCGGAGGAAAGAAGCGGCAGTGAAAAGGAGATAGTCTTGATGCTTCCTCTTCCACATTGTTCTGCTGTCATCGACGAGCGCTTGACAATGTTATCTCCCCCCTTCTGTTTTCTTTTTCTTCTTTCTTCCTCTCTTCCTTGGTTGCATTCTATTATTTTTTTCATTTTTTTTTTTACCATCAACCCACTTCAGGTGAGAGGCAACAAAAGAAACCCAATCCAAGACCCTTGTAATTAATCTCTTTTGGTTGAGCGGAGAGCCAACATAATACCTGTGTAAGAAAGTTGCCACTTTTGAGGATTTGGATTTGTATGGCTTAGGCACACAGATAAGAGGCAAATTATATTTTCATCAGGGATAATGGAAAGCAGCGCAATACACAAAAGGCCGGGGAGGGAAGGGGTGGGATGGGGCCGTCGAGCCGCTGTCGGTCCAGTGTAATGCAGCTCAGCATTTGATGGGCGCAATCAGGAGCTGTGATTTCTATAGGAGGGATTAATCTATTTACTCTCGACTGGGGACAGGTCAGAGATATCGTCTCCTTTCTTCCCCCGTATTGATCCGCCACATCTCTCCGCGGAGTCGGCGAAGAGACGACCTTCAGTTCTCCCCCCCCCCCCCCCCCCCCCCTCCTCCGCATGTCAACAGAGTTGAGCTGTGACTTTATTTGATAATGAGACCATCACCTTGTTGGGTTGATCTTTATTTCCCACGGCTTGAATGTGAATCAACGAAACGCCCGTTCAGCTGCTACGCTATCCGGTGTTTTTACGGTTATGTGGATGGTTGATCAAACGGATGAATAAAAAAAAAGAATGTACACTCAATGCCCCGCCCACAGCACATATCTCATTGATGACACGTCGCCAGTGCCTAACAACGGCGCTTGAGGACACTGTGGCTTTGTCGCGCGGTGCTGGGTTTCGATTGTAACGCAGCAGATATTGCTCAAGTTAAAGAGTAAACCTCACAATCCTGCAAATGTTAAATTGTTTGCAATAATTAGACGTCAACCCTAAATCGTGTTTTCCCATCATTCCCACTCAGGGTGGAAACGGACCAGTGGCAGCCGGAGAGCACCCGCAGCCACAAAGCTCCAGGCCGGCAACCGCTCTCGGCCAGCCGGTGCAGAGGAAGGTTATGATGGCGCCGGGGCAGCAGCAGCAGGGACCAGCCGGTACCCCGCAGGCAGGCCAAGCGATCGGGGGTAACCCGCAGCAAAACCGGGTATGACACCAGCGACCATTTCCCCTAAAACATACACACGTAGAGCAGCCTGTCGGATCATGGCGGCTCTGAAATAAAAGAAGCTGAAATGTGTCGTGTGAAGTCGTCTCGGGGGCCGGGATGCGATCCACCCCGGTGTTCGGTCGACGTGGCAATCGAGCAGTAGGGGTAATAAGACAGGACAGTGTGCCAGGTGCAGGCGTATTGACAAGCTGAGAGCAGTGTAACACGAGGTGGGAGGTGGGGGGGGGGGGGGGCTACACAAGGTGGCCTCTCTGCACGCCTGTCACCACCAGGCGGCTGTCACAGACACCGTACACACTGACAGGCCAAGGCAGGCACCATAACGCTGGCATGGCTCCCCTCTCTGCGGCTCCCCCAACACACACACACACACACATTTTCCTTCTACCTCTTATCTCTTTTTTGAAAGCCCCCTGCACCACCTCCTCCTCCTCCTCTTCCTCTCGCAGCTGAAGAAACGTACCTCTCACTCGGGTGCTCAAATGAAGACGCGCCACGCCACATGCATCTCGTTCTGACGTTGACGCTCTATGTAGAAATATGATGAGTCAATCATGTGATAGCTCGGCGTGTCTGAGAGGCATGCGAAGACGTAGCTCCTCTTCACAGGCGAGCTCCACGTGAGATTAAAACATCAACATCGCCAGTGAAAGGTTCAGTGTGTGTTTTGCGCGCGCCGTCTTTTCTCTTAAACCTTTTTTTTTTTAACTACACGCGGGGAAATCTTATCCTCACTCCTATCTGTGCGTGTAGGTTGTGGTGCCGGGCCGGGGCCGAGGGAGGGGGGCTGTTCCGATTGGTCGAGGCCGCCCGATGGCCACCAGGCAGAGCCAAAGAGCAGCGGCGAGCGAGCGCTGCACCGTGTCCATCGAGGGCCTCTCGTCATCCACAACTGACCTCCAACTGCAGAACCTTCTCAGGTCCATCGGCCCCATAGAGGTGGGTTCAGCCGGCTGACGTTGCATCTTTTTTTTTTTTTTTTTTTTTATGAAGGGTAACAAAATGTTGTCGTACCTGGTGGTGAGAGTCAGATTTTTACCAGTCATTCCCCCACCAGAGGGGCAGTAATGACGTTTTGCTAGCGTGATCCCACAGCGCCCTCTGGTGGAGGAACTGGGAGGTTAGAGGAAATCTCACACTGCAGCCCCCCCACTCCCTTGTGCAGATCTTGTTGTACTCGCGACAGACCGGAGAACCGGTGCAGCTCCCATCTGTATGCTGTGCGCGAGGCCCGTTTGTGACGATCCCTTTCTGTCCATTGCAGATGTTCAAAATGATGCCGCAGCAGAGAAAAGCAGTCGCCACGTTTTCCAGTCCCCAGCACGCAGAAAGTTTTCAAATGAGCTTCCATAGGTAATCAATATTCTTCCCTCTTTTATATCATGGATATTAGTACCAATTCAATAATCACCTTCTGTTATTGCTGAGCTCGCGGAATTTAGTCGCTATGCAACCCCAAGTTTTAAATCGGTACCCTTTCCCACCGAGTCAATGGCTCAAACACCTTTATCACAATTGCTACACAGGCACATGATTGATTTGTCCCACATTGATGTGGCGCTGATTGATGGATGAGGAGCCCTGTCACAAAGGAGTCGCTTTCTCCCAACGCGGGAGCCTCGGGGGCCCAGGCAAAGCAGTGCTCCTTCGGCCCCTTTCGGGGGCATGAGGGGGGGGGGGTCACCCACTGCTAAGAAGCGTCATTCAGCCCGGCCTGGAACCGTGAACATTAAAAGGCGTGGCCGCGAGCATGCCTTTGTCTGACTTTGTGTACCATTCGTCCGATGTTGTGAAACAAACGGCACCGGAGAGACACTGGACAGTTAATCCTACTTTTAAGTGTGTGTGTGTGTGTGTGTGTTTGTGAGAAATGCTGCGTGCCTCTTCCACGGATCACCAAGTAGAAGCTATCGTGGGATAATGGTTGCTCCCCTCCTCGGTCGGATTCGTCATTTGAAGCAAACGCTAGGACTCACTACTCCGGATAGGACCACATCCCAGTCGCCTTTTAAACCTTCTTTGCTGGAGTCTGTGCGGAGCAGAGGGAGGCGGGAGGGAGGCGGGGGGGCTTGGTCACGATAGGCAGCTTGTCTCCCTCCGCTGTAGATGGCGCTATTCCATCACTAGTGCTGCTTCCTTTTGGACTTTGGAGCCCCCCTGCTGTCCGTTGGAGATCTTTGGGTGAATGGCACCATCTAGTGGAGAACATGCGTACAGGAACAGAGGCAGATGAAGGGATATTTGTCACATAGTGGTGACGGGAACCAAATTGGAATTTTTTCTTTTTTTAAATTTTATAAATGTTGTTCGTCGCTTTTGGTGCTCTTCAGTTTCCGGGCTGCTTCTGGCACCGATAGTTCTGCTCATTTGGCGGCGTTCTAAAAGTTCTTCTTTTAACTGTTACCTGGAGGCCAATTTGATATAGACGCTTGCGCGACTCGGATGTATATTTCAGTTTCATCTATTTATGTATGTATATTTATCTATTTCACCTATCGATTATGGGTTCGTTCGATTTTAGGATTGAAATCTTTGCCGTTGGTGCTGCGAGGTGTTGCGCTTGCCTGTGTATGATTTTTTTTTTTTTTTGAGATTTTTTTAGAATTACAAATTAAACCTTTGTCTATTTGTTTTTTTTTCGGCGTATATATCGTCAGAGAATTGCCGACAGTTCCCCTAAGGATACATTTCTGTAACCGCTTCCTCCGCTCCGTAATTGATCCACATCCGCGTGACTATCAGCTGGTGATTGGCGGCGTTGTCGCCGCGCTGCGCGGCGTCTGAGGAGCGGCCCTCTGAGCACCGAGCCGATAACATGGATAACCTAAATATTTCATTCTCTTCTCCGTGAGACGTCCTTATTGGACTGTGAGATGAGGCTCATTTATGATTCATTTATTATTTCTCCATCCCAAATCTTTTCTTTTTTTTATTGTCTAAAAAAGTCTGTTAAAGAAACCAGTTCTTTTTAATCATCAACACGTTGTGACCCGCGTTTCCTACTAGCTTAAGAGCCGAGGAGCAGGAACGCGACGTTAGGCGGCCGAGGGGGCAACCATTATCCATCCAAAGTGTACATAAGCAGAACTTTCTCTCAGCATTCCTCCTGTTGGGCTTTTTTTGTTTCATTTTAAAGTGACTCTTTACCTGCGTTGTATCACGTTAAGCATTTTTACATGTAAGGATATACTGATGTGTCCAGACATTAATCATTTCACAAGGTGTTTTTTTGTTTTTGAATTTGGAGCCAAAATGAAGGATGACTGGACAACATTTCTGTTTATAAGACATTTGACAAAAAGTGTAAGGGGAAAATAAAAACATGGCCAATATACCGTGAACATGCAGGTATGTGAAGCCGGTTCAACCGCAGCCCAACGATGTGTGTGTGTGATGTCCATCTTTCTGGTGCCTTCACGAGGAATTATCTCTTATGTGCTGCCTTTTTTCATTCGTTTTTTAAAGTATTTTACTTAACATATTGCACATATCTTAAAAACTCCTGCAAGGAGTTCAAACTTTTTATATAGAAGCCAGGTAATTTTTGGCTGTAACACTACTTTCTTCATAGCCAGAAACGCAAGAATCTTTTGTCGTGCCCGTTTTTAACTGTGGTGTCATACGGATGTCCGGCTCCGACAGCCCCGACCTGCGAGAGGAAAAGCCAAGTGAACGTAGCCTCATAACTGCAAAGTGTTTCCACGGATTTGACTAATCCAAAGATACATTTGTAACACCGAGACATTCCTACTTGTAATGTCTTTAGTTTAGTAATTGAACTCCCAGCTGTGCATCTGAATGACATCACAGATCAACTTCTCTGGCTTTGAGTCTTCGGGTAAGAGTTGTTCATGTTCACCCAAGTACCTGGGGGGGGGAGGGCACTGACCTCTACTGCATGTGTGAATCCAATTCATGCGTTTTAATGGTGTTCTCCTTAAATTAGCCGCCACCTTAAGGAAGCAGCACGTTGGTGATGGTCACCAGATTCTCCAAATACTTGAAGCATCACAGTTGTTGGGTCGATTGTGCCGCCTTTTTTTAAAGTGTCTAAATTCCTTCTTGAGGTTTTCTTTTTTTGTACGTTGTGAATTTGTTCTTAACTGTCTTCTTTATGTTTTTATTCCATTTTTGTTTTGAGTTGAAATGATGTAGAGCTCTTTGTTCCCTAACTGTGTATTTGATGTCTTTTTCGTGTTTTGGGTCACTTGCTTTTGAGTGTTTGTACTGAATCCTGTGGATTTAAAAGCGTACCGGCAGTGCCGGTGTTAATTACCTTGCTACAAGACACCGGATCTTGTAATGACAGAGCAGATTCATATTGAATCTTTTGTACCTTTAATTTTTAAGAATTTTCGTACATATATGTACCTTTTGAATTCTTAGACATGATCTATTCCTCATCGTAGGGAAATGGTGCTTTATTACGTCCTGATTTGCAGGAGGCTAATTGACCGTTAATCCAATCACATCCCCTGATGTGGTTGCAGTAGAGTATTTAATATTTGACACAGCCATGGGTCTTTCTTATGCTTTGTATAAGCCGTTGTTACGGCTGCTGGTGTCACAATGTAGAGATCCGTGCAACACAAGCCTTTTTGGTTTTTCACGTAACTTCCTACTTTCTCAAACAGGTCCGTGTGGCGATACAGATTTGCACTAAAATAATCATGTTTTTTCCTTCTTCTCTCAGATCAAATCCCCGTCATCAAAGCGGTGTCACATGACCTCATCGGTGACGTTGCTCGGTTAAAGGACCATGCCGACGGTTTAGCGCGTTTTAACTATCCTGCCAATTTGGTTGTGATTTATTACCGCGCCCGTTAATACATTTTAAACTGCGACTCTTCCCAACTCAAATGCCGCTGTTGGTCTGGTTTTTTGTTTGCTACACAATATTGACAATCGATCACATTCAACCACTAGACTTTTGATCAGTTATTTAATCCGTGCGCGACGAGACCGCTGCTATCGCAAAGCTCCGACTTCTGGAATTTGAGTTGGGTGGTTTGCAGTTTGTCCACTCCGATAAAACAGAATCCCGAGTTAAATAAAAAAAAAAAAAAAAACCGTGGGTCGTTTGAAACGTCCTTCTGACCCAAAGACTGGTTTCTGTGAGGCTTCTCTGTCCTGCCGGTACAGTAAAGTATTCCTCTGCCGCATGTGGAACAAAATGGAAAATAGTTTTGCGCTGGCAGAAATCTGCTTTGACTGATTTCAAATGACCCTTTTTTTTATTTGTTTATCTTTTAGTAACTCGGTTGCTGAACCGATGTCTCGATTACCTGATAGATGCGTTCCTAACCAGCGGCATGGTCCGAGCGTCCGATGTGGGGCCTGTTTGTTTGTTTGTTTGTTTTGTGTTTTTATTTCAGTCTCGCAGCGCGTCACCCGAAGCGTGGCCTCGCGCTAGCGTATTAACGCCTTCGTTTTCCCACAGCTGAGAGGAACCCGACGAACGCTGCCGCTCACCTAACGCTTCAGGTTCCTCCACAGCCGCCCGCGCGGGGCGTCCCGGCCTCGGACCGGAGGCTTGATAAACTCGAGCCACATTTCCTTTCCATTACCGCTTTCCGCCCTCCACCACCGCCACCGCTGTCCCTCCTGGCCCGACATTCATGTGGTGGCCGCTCATCTTTTCCTTGATGCGGCCGCGTTGTTGAGTGAACTTTAGGACTCCTGTGTGGAGCCGAGTGGCCCTACCTGGATTACCTGTGTGTGTGTGTGTGTGTGTGTTAGACCCGGGTGGAGGGACGTTTCCATCTCTGTGAGGACAGCCCGGTTTCACAGAGCACACGCGTGACTCTCTGTGGCTTTCACGCCACCAAAAGCTCCTCCCAGCGTCACCACATGCCTTGTTGGGTTGGATAGTTTTTAAAAATGAGAAAAAAGACACTGCAGTGGTTTCATCGTCTCAACAAAAATAATCACTGACAAGCCGACTTGTTGACAATCCATCCGGTCATGTGTGTTCACAATCTGTTGTATAACATGAAGGAATGTTTTGTATTGGAAAAACTCTCGAGTCCTCTCGATGTTCTGATACTGTGAAGCGTGTGGTTAAAAAAACAACGTGTGAGTGCTTTTCCAAAAGAAAGCAAATCATTGTCCGAGACTGAATGTGTTGAAGAAACTGAAGAAAAATAAATATTTGGATACATGCAGCAATGGTATTGTCTTTATTGTGAGATGGAAGTGTGTATTAACTTTTTTACAACCATATATTCATCTGCTGAACCCTTTTTGGTTGGTTTCATGTTGAGCATTTTGATTGTGACTTTTTTTTTAAATGCAAATGAAAGGATGGGAGGAGGCCGTGATTAGGACCCTTAAAATGTACCCCCCCCCCCCACACACACCTACATCCTGAGGAGGGTAAATGCGTCCTGGGAAGGAACGCAGCGCTGCCATTTGCAGAATTCTCTTAGAAACATCCCAGTTTTGTTTTTCCCAGAATGCCAGAGCGCTCATGTTTGCGAATGTCAACGTTTGTAAAAGCCGTTGTTGAGCCCTCGGCAGACTGAGGGCCCCCGGAGGGATTAGAGGAGGCTCTGTTTACCTGCTCTGAGGAATGCTGCCCGGCGCGCACGCTTTTGTATCTGTCAGGGACCCAAGGTCACAGCGCCGGCAGAGATGGGCCCGCTTTGTCCCTCCTTGAAGATTCCTCCTCACAGTATCAACAACCCGACACAATGTGGGAGAAGGAAGTGGAATTCCTGCTCGTGTTGCTACAGTGCTCAGAAACTCTGGTTCAGGGCTGCTTTTTTCACCTTCGGATGAGTCCGGGTGAGGAGGATGATCATTTTGAGCGATTTTGAATTGGAAAAAAAATAATAGTAATACTTTCAAAGACGTGATTAGCATTTTGAATGTATTTTAATCCTTTTTTTGCCACAAATGTATGTAAGTTAAAATCCTTGAAAGCCACTTCACACGGATATATTCATATAGTTATTGCTGTCACAGCTGCTTTCCGCCTGTGATTTCAACTTTCAACGTGCACAAAAAAATCAACTGCACGTACTGTGGGGTGTCGCGCCGCAGAGCCGTCGGCAGTACTCGCGGTTCGCCGCACGGGGTCGCACTTGTTCAACCCAGTACCGCCTTCAGCGGGAGAAACCGACGATCAACGTTAGAAAGAGCCTTTCAAATACCACAGAACACATCAAGAGGTCATCCGGGATTGAGTAAAACCTTGCCGTTACGTGCTAGATGCACATTCTATGTCCCTGTGAAAATCCTAGAGGATTAAAGCGATTTGTCCGCCGAATGTTTTACTAAGCTGTGATTTTGACAAAAGCCCCGAGATTCTTTCCTCATGGGCAGTCGGACTGTCAAGTCTCTGATGGAGCAATCTGACCTCAGACCAGCAGACCCCGAGCAGCACCTCTAGGAGCCAACAAACACGCTTGTGTTTAATTTTGTCTGCAAGTTAGGAGTTATTTGCGGAGGGCAAACCTCGTTAAATTTGACATGGGCTCTCAACATTCCGCGAGCATGCAAAAGGTAGTTCAAAGCGCAACGATTTCTCCATTTTGTAAAAAAAAAGAAAGAAAAAAAGCGTTGAAATATGTGTTCTTTTTAAGTTAAACTCATTCAATTACCGCGTACAGCTGTTTGATGTTAATTATAACCGCCCAGAAATGAAATGAACAGTTTGATCAGACAAAAAAATCGCAAAAAAAATTGTTTATCAATCCGCCGTCTCAACAACTAATTTAATACCACCTTTTGTCCGCGAAAATAATGCTGGTCAAATGTAGACAAAGACATGTAACAACTCAAGTTTGAAGATTTTCTTTATCCCATTTTGTAATAAACATATAAATAATAAACTCTAGACATTTGTTGACGCATCGGCCTGTTATGAAAGTTAACTGTATGGTCTGGCTATATAGACTATCCAAACGTTGCATCTGCCGCAGCTCATTTCTATAAAACTATTTCCCTATTACAAAATATGAAAAGAAAAATACATTTTTAGTACATTTACATGAGTTACTTATTAATTTATTTAACGAAACTGTTTCAGTACTACTTTAACATTTACTGAATTGTCAGAATCTGCATTTAATATTTTTTCTCAGAGGAAAACAGAAAAATAGAAACAACAGAAAAGGAAAAGCAGAGTATGCAGACACGAGGCAGAATATCTGTCCCTCTCCGACAACTTAAACGAACATTTTCCAAAATAATAAAATTCTTAATAAACCAAGCAGTACAAGATTTTTCAATACTTTCCCAACTACTGTATTTAAATTAAAATATATTCTCATATCTTACACTATTTCAAATAACGAAATGTGATTCGGTAGCAATCTGTCAAAATCTAATTTACAATTCTGTGTATAAAAATATAATTTATGGAACCCCGCGAAGTTTGTTCCCCCCAAAATATAACAGTCAGTTGCACATATATGCACATATGAACATTACAACCTGTCAACTTTTGCTCCTTTCCACACGGTCTTTGTCTTTCTCTTGGTGATATTTTTTTCTTTTACATTTTTTTTCTTTCTTTAGCATTTGAGATATACAAAAATAGATTATGCACATTTTGCTGCTCACACCGTTTCAGAATCCATTTGTGTCACAGCAGCGAGTTCACATGAGAATAAATTATTCAATGAGAAACTTTTTAAGGCTCCATTCATTCTTTGAAAGGGGACACATGGAAAAGTCACTGAAATAAATATCCCAACTCCGCTGGGGCCTTTGTCTTGTTCGTCTCGTTTTTTTTTGTTTTTTGTTTTCGTTTTTTTTCCTCTTGTATCATCATTATTATTTTATTTTTTTTATTTGATCTACTGAATAGTTCGCGTGTCCTACATGTAAGTCTCACTTTGCTCCCGCAGCAGAGGCTTTTCAACTGGAGTACACCGACATCCCGAGCGGATGCATCGAGTGGCCGTCCAACAGCCATGTTCCCAACTCGTAGAGCATCTTGGAGTACCAGTGCACGCCGTCGCTCTGCGCGCGCGCCCGAGGCTGCTGCGACCTGAAGAGCAACGAGGACACCCAGTGGGCGAGCCTGACGGGCGCCAGGGCCCAGTGCGCCAGGTCGTGGTCCTCGATCACCGCGTAACAGGACGCGAGGACCTGGTCCACCACGACGGTCCCCTGCACGGTCACCGGCGCGAAGGAGCCCTCGTGCTCCCGCGTGTATATCCGTTTCACGGTCACGGGCTCGAGTCGACTCCGCGCGGCGTCGTACACGAACACTCTCTGCCCCGGTCGCACCTGGCTGGCGAAGACCGCCGACATCCGTCCCCCGCCAACCGTGGCGTTGCGCACGACGAAGAGGAGGTGCGCCGCCGTGAGCGCGATCTTCTGGCCCGCGTCCGTCTCGATCACGTGGAAGAGCCGCCTGGTCGCGGAGTCTTGGTCGATGAACATGATGAAGTCCGTGTACACCGGGTTCCCCCCGGCGTCTCCCGCCAGCACCCTGTCGCCGGCCCGGAGGTGCTTGACCGCCTTCTGGGTGCCGTCCTGCAGGGTGACCGTGGACGAGCCCGGGAAGCAGCCGCCCGACTTCGCCGCCACGGAGTTTTCTGTTAAATAAAATATATTAGTATTATTATTTTCCGCCGTGACAGAGGAATGATTTCCAAAACAATTTGAGAACTTTTAAGGACTTCGATATAACGCATCGCAGGTGCCTTTCATCCCCCTCAAAGCGCCATAGACTAACCTTCCTTTTTTTGCTCATGTTTGTATTTTTCCTGCCTCCACACATCATGGTGGTGCCATATGCTTTTTGCATAATGGTGTCCGTCTGCTCGCTGCCAAATGCGTATTGGCTGGGTGGGGGACACCAACCGAAAGCCTTGGCTCATCTATTCTTAATTAAAAAACCCAATAAAGAGCAGGCATTGTTATTCTAAATCAGCCTGTGGATCAAGCTACTCTCGGTAAAGAACACTTACGCCTTTCCCAGCTACTCGTCCCCATATTTACTCAGGTGCAGAAACCTCTATGTGACAATTCACACAAATAGGCGACTCACAACTACTATTTACACAGTGGAGCCACTTTTCCAAGCCTCTCGAGTCGCAGATTGGAATTTAAATGAGGGCCCGGACTCTTAAATGCTTTCTGTTGTGCCACATCAATGTGCCCCTCTCTCCACCACCTTCTCGCTGCTTTGTCGTCAGGCTGGATGACAATAATTTTGGCCTTGGTGGAGCTCTTCACATACCAAGTCTCTGGTGCACACAGCGAATGGGGGGGATGGGAGGGGGGGCTTTCCTGCTCTGAAGTTGGGGGGGCTTCTTAATCTTCTTTTAAGATTCCCAAGCATGAAATAAGGTGACAACTGAAAACCAGATTTGCCCCAGCCGATTCAACATTGTTCAGCCAAATCCCTTCGGTAAAGTCGCATGACCCCGAATGACACGCCGGCCCGGCTCATACAGGGATCTCAAAACGTGTGTGTTGAATGACAAGTAAGGGATTTATCGATGAAGTCTGAGCTAAGAAAAAAAAATTAAATGAAAAGGTACCACGGTTCTTCAAACCAGTGTGAGGAAACCGTTTCTACGCGCCGTGGGTGTCTTGTAGCTCAGAGGAGGCCTGCACCAAAACGAAGATTGTCTTTAAGATAAAAAAAAAATGACAACGATGATTACATCTAAATCATATCCCCCCCCCCCCCCCCCCCCCCAAAAAAAATACGTCTAGTATTTGTTTTTCTCGGCTTCTGAGATGCAAAGCAACGGAAAGCGAGCCGAATGACGGTGCTGCTGTGGGTCCCGCCGAGGAGCCTGGCTGGCTTGTGGCCGTGGTTCCCACCAGGAGACGGTGTGGGGCGATGTAAGATCGGGAAATACCGCTCACAACGCCACCGTATGTTTCACAGCACAAGCGAAGGCTTTGCACTCCAGTTGCCTCGTTAAAGATATGAGTGCGAGTTCTTTGTCATTAACCACGAACTGAATGATCAGCGGATGTAGTCCCCCCCGCGCCCCCCCCCCCCCCCCCCGATTATCTTGATATTGATAGTTTTACAAACGAATCGACACACGTGAAGGAAAACGCGGCGTCACGTGTGCGACGGCACCTTCATCGGGTCGAATCTAGTGTTTCTCTCCCCGCGCAAACAACTGGAGAACTCTGGTGCTGCTGCACGCAGCCTTTTTCTAAAAGATAAAGCACGACTGCAGCTTCCCAGAGCTGCACCTGCTCCCTCAGATTACGATCGCACCTGACGGGGGAACGTGCCCCGGTGGTGCGTCTGGTTATTTTCTCCCACATGCAGCAGTGCGCAAAGACCTTTCTTTTTTCCTCAACAGGAGGGGAGGAGAGGGGGGGGGGGGCTTTCCCTCTCATGTGCAGCCTTACCTGCTTTCACAGAGCAGTGGATGTGGGCTTTGGACTCGTAGTAGACCCAGTCGAACCCGGCCTCCACCGCCAGCCGCGACAGGGTGCCGTACTTGCTCTTGTCCCTGTCCGAGGTGGTGATGTCCACGGCCCGGCCCTCGTAGTGGAGCGACTCCTCGAAGTGGTGTCCGTCTTCGTCCCAGCCCTCGGTGACCCGCAGCTTCACCCCGGGCCACTGGTTCATCACCGAGATGGCCAGAGAGTTCAACTTGTCTTTGCATCTCTGCAGGAGGGAGAAAAACGGAGCGGTTAGTCACCCGCCCAAAGCACCCGGTCCAAAGCTTTTTGCGCAGAACGGCGCAGACGCGCAGACTGTAAAGAGTCTCAATCAAGAGCAGTATTTACACCAGCACGGGCTCGTGATTCACTAGAATGTGTCATCTTTTGCGTAGAGAAATAAAAAACCCCGCCTCCAGAAATTGCGCATTGCACATCGGGTTCCTTCGCGTTGCCTCTGATCACAAATCAACGAGGCCTCGCACACACCTGATTCCCCCCCAGCTGAGGGGGGACGAGCTGAACTGCTTCTCTGGGCTTACATTGGTCGGGATGAGCAGCAGCCGCGGCAGAAGACACATCCTGGATAAGAAAGCTGCCGATGAAACATTAATAAGGCACCGCGTCCGCTTCACTGGCCCAGAACACGCGGGTGTTCTTTGGTGTTGGAGAGGCGCGAGCAGCGTCCCTATTCTTTCCCAAAGTGTGCCATTGAGCACAACATGTGCGTACATTAGGAATTCATCTCAGGCCGTGGAATGGGAGAGTCCTTTGTTGGTCGCAACTTGTCTGTTTTCTTTAAATCAATAATTCATATGACGCGAAGGTGATCGTCAGGAGCGGCTGGCTGCCTTTCAAATGTATGGACTTGGTCTTATAAATAAATCGTGGCAGCCCCAACCTCTCCGTGGCTCTCAATGAAGATGCTTTGGCCTTCTCCAAGACAACTGTTCTCGACGCGCAAGCAATATGTCAAATAAAACATCACAAAGAGTCTTTTCAGCCCCGCCGCGGAGGGAACCTTTCATTATCCCTCTCCTGCAAAGTCTGAGGGACGTGACGTGCCTTCTTAAGTCTGACAAGACTGACAGACTTGGGAAATATCCAGAGGTGGAATTGGAGAGAAGCGTCGATGCTCGCGAGACACTGTCTTTCTCCCCTTCGTGGACAGAGTGATGGTCCTAAAGTGGGAATCCCCCCCCCCGCCCCGCTCCCGAATAAAAAGGTCGCCTAAAAGTAAACATAAACGAAGGCATCTAACAATATCAGTGTTTTATCACACTTGTAGAATGTGATGAATTGAAAAAAAAAAGAGAAGTAAAGAACCCTCCTGCCGCCGCCTACCCAACCCCTCCACCCCCCCTGACACAGACGAAAATACCTCCCACCGTTCTGAGTGGGATTGTCGGAGTCAAGAGCTGTAAAGCTTAACCTATTTATTAATTCATTAGGTCGTGTGCCGCAAATCAAACCAAATTCTGCGCAGCCACCGTGAAGCGCAGCAGGGCGCCGCAGAGCGGGGCGAAGTTGTTCAACAGCCTCCCTCTTAATCTGTTTCACAAATGATTTGGTTAGAGGAAACACTTATCAGCTACCTGTCAGTGCAAACATGCCGCCAGCTCATCTCTTTTCCGACCCGCTTGCACGGAGTGCATGAGACTGCAGAGTCACAACAGCGCTTCACTGCACCACACATGGAGCTTTTCTTCCGCGTGGAAACTAACATTTGCACGTGTGTCGGTGACATGCTGTAAAAAAAGGGGCGAATTAAGTGTTTTCTTGAGCTGCTGTGGGGATCATTGCTTGCTTTGCACGTTGTCTCGGACGTGATGAATAAAACAAAAAAAAAGCACCGAAATAGATGAAAAATCATGTAGAATCGCTTTTTTCAAATATGCTCGACGTGGGCCGATTCATTAATTGGTTTATTGCACACACCAAAAGCAGCCACCGCATGCACGCGCCGTGCTTCAAGTACGAGTACATTTGTTCTCTAACAGGCCAGTTCGAGTGTGGTGAAAGTCCACTTGGTGCGTAGAGCTCCGTGCGCAGCAGCGCCGCAGGTTCGTGCGCAAAGCTGTGTGGAGCAACGCAGAGACCATTGGCACGGCGTGTTGCAGTGTGATAACACGTAAACCGCTGAGAAAGTAGCCTTTCAAACTGCTCGGCTTCTCTCTTTTTGGGTGTGCATCACCGAATGTGATCACCTTGTGTGTTGTACGATAAGAACAATTTCACCTGTTTTAACTTACTGTGGCCTCCCGCTGAACAAAGGTCATGAGTTCAAACTCCGTTTTAAGGCCCAGTGAGCGGTGCCTAAAAAGCCCTTTTATGTACATGTCACACTTCGAGCATG
Organism: Apeltes quadracus; assembly: GCA_021346845.1. Classification (NCBI taxonomy): domain Eukaryota; kingdom Metazoa; phylum Chordata; class Actinopteri; order Perciformes; family Gasterosteidae; genus Apeltes; species Apeltes quadracus. Next base: position 10,806,354 of record CM037914.1, read on the forward strand.
TTGTGGGTTTTTTACTTTCTGTAAACGACCATAAGCAACAACTACTAGGCTTTCCCCCCCAATCTATAAAACAGTAGCTCCCAAACGTGTGATTTTGAGGCCCCTTGTTAGACAAACTCCAGCCATATAATCAAATCGTATCCAAGGGACCCCCTCCTCCTCCTTTTATACAGAGCTGTAAACACAGCTGTTTATACACAGCAGGTGGACTGTTCAAGATGAAAGATTTTCACATCTATGACTCAATATTCTGACAAATGAATGAAATACCGGTCAAATCAGACAATCTGTCTTTTTTTCTCCCTGCAACCTCCCCGAGGATCCAAAGCAGCGCTCCCTGAACCCGCAGTTGCATCCCCACGCGCCTATCATTTAATGTGATGTAATGTATCACAGATGAGATGTTGGAGAGGGACGCCGAGACCGCACGCACAGTGAATATTTCATCGCAGCTCGCGCTCATGCATTGTGCGAGGCGCAGGTCCAGGGACTCCGGGGCGCGCGCTTGCACGCGGCTTCATAACCGACCATCACCACCGGCATTTTATTATTACTGAGCCAATATCACCCAAGCGCTTTTAATAATTCACCTGCATCTGAGTGCTTAAAGTCATGCCGAAGACGGCACATCCTGCCGCGGGGAGAGAAATCTCCCCCAGCTCATCTTATCTGCGGAGAACGAGCTGCGCGCTTTGATAACTCACTGCCTGCCTTAGGATGGAGCATCATACCCCCCTCGGAAAAAAAGAACAAAAAAGATGTCATCATCCATGCCAGCGAGGCACCATCACGCCATGCGCGCCTTGCTCCCAGACACGACCGACAATCCCCCTTCCCCCCCCCCCGCTCCCCCCCACTCACATATGAAGTCCTGACGGTGTTCAGAACACTCTCAAAGCCATGTCACTGATTCATGCACTGATGCACATCATGCGAAAGGCTGAATTACGGCAGCCTGTGCGAGAAAATGTCTGAATGAGCCACGCCATGCCTGAATAAGCCCGGCGGGGTTTTTTTCAGGGTTGCGCATCCCCAGCTCCGTGTATTCGGGGTTGGAATAAAGAGGAAAGGCGCTTTAAAAACACAAGCTGCGATGACAAGCGTGATAAGGCAACAACACGCTAAATGTCCTTCCGGAATGTAACGTTACATGAGCGGGCCTCCAACCAATAGAGCCGCACAAAAGATACAAATATAGCTATGAGGAGAGGGCCACATTAATATTTTAACTACACTGTCACAATCATGAAGGCCGAGTGTCCTGACTGTCCGCCTGCACATCACTTCTCCATCTGGCTCTCTGCATTCGCCTCCAGCTCTGCAGCCCTTTGAAAAAAAAAAAAAAAAAACTCCCGTGCTGGTGCATCAAGCGCATCTGCTTTTAACGGTGAAGTTTGGAAAAAACAAAAAAAAGGGGGGCTCAGCGTGAAGAGTTCAGCAGCAGACTTCCCTTTAAGGTGCGCAAGCTGTCTGACACGGAGGTGGTTGCAGTGCGCAGTGATGGTGCGTTAGGAGACGGGGCAGTGAGAGGAGGCAGCGGGGAGGTGGTGGTGGTGGTGGAGGGAAGCGGCGAGAAAGAAGGGAGGGAAAGAAAGGGTTCTGTCTCCTTACCTGAGTCATTAGCCTGTCGGCACCGGTGTTCTCCTCATCCTTGAATATGATGTCTGTGTTATAATTGGGAGTCAGCTCTTTAAATCGCTCGGAGTTTCTCGTGATCTTGCCTTCGTATCTGCCGCTCGCCCCGAGGGTCTTCTCCGCCACGTTGGGGATGAACTGCTTGTACGCAAGAGGTGTCAGCTTCTTCGGGTGTCTTCTCCTGCCGTAGCCCCTGCCCGGTCCGCATCCCATCCCAGAGGACACCAAGGACGAGCAGATGAGACCCACCAAAACGACTCTGGTCCAGATCAGCATTTTTCTTTTAGTTGTTGTTGTTGTGGTCCTTTTTTATTTTTTTTTATAAGATCTCAAACGAGTAGCCGCTGCTATCTCTTCACCGTCTGCCTCTTCCCGGCTCTCGCAAATGCCCTTGTCTCCTCCTCTACTTCGCCGTTCGCCCGGTCTCTACTGTGGCAGGTGCGGAAATGAGGTAATAACGGGGCACATCGAAAGAGGGTTTTTAAAAAAAAAAAAGTGGTGAAGGAATTAAAAGCCACGGGATCTCTGGTCGAGCTGCAGCCGCTTGTGTGAGGCGACCGCTTTTACTGCTTTGTATTATAGCACCGATCTATTGCAGAGGAGGGATTTGATTGGCTCGCCTAGACAAACCCTCCTAACGTTATCCCACAAAAAAAAGGAGAAAAAAAATGCTTCCACCTGAGGGTTAGCCTGTGTTGCGGGGAGGAGGGGGTTGTTCCATGGGAAAACATCAATTATAAACCGTCTTTCTCTTTTCGCCCTTCCATTTTTCCAGATTTCGCAGAGCGCGTGCTCGCTGCTCCAATCGGAGGCGGTGTAGTTGGGGTGAAGTGATATCAGTACGTGTGCGGTAATTGACCCACGTTTGGGATAACTTTGCGCGCAGAATGCTTTTCCCAGGATAGTTAAACTGCACGGCTGCACGAGCCTTCGCTATAGCTGGATTTCGCTGCGACCTTTTATCCTCCAAATAAATGAATAGTGGAGAGTTACCGGACAAATCGTCTGATTGGTGGAACCCGTTTTCCACAAACACACACATATACGCACGGACATCTCTTTGGAAAGGTTTCACACCATTTAGTTTCATTCGACACTTCTCCACTTCTTTTAGTAAAACTCAAAAATAGACCTGCACACCGTAAACACGTCTATAGTTGCCCCCACGCACTCGTCACCAGTTTACATTTTTAATTCCCTTTTTTCTCTGTGCCTATGACACGTCTCTAACTCACGACAAGACACCGTAACGAGGAACCTGTCCGACTTATAGCGTCGGCTGCAGTAATTGAGTCGTCAGAGAATGTCCTCCAGGTCTGCCCAGCTCATCTCAGGCCAATTCCCATTGGAACCAATGATTTTAAGTGCCTAACATATTCTTTCAGCATAAAGTGGACTTCCTTGCAGGATCCACCTTATTGACAGCTTAAGCATTGGCTCCCTCTGCATTCACTGGCAGACAGTTGTGGCAGATATTTTTGTTTGCACCCAACTGTCCCCTCCTCTTGACTCCTTTAAAGGAGAAGGGGAGGAGAGGGGTTCTTATGCTAAGCAGTAACACCAAGCACTTCTTCAATGAATTCGCCCCCTCTAACAGGTCCTATTTCAATCACCAGCGTTCCTGAGTTGTTTCCAGCCCCAAACACACATGTAGTAGATACAGCATTCCTGGTATTATAGCCTTTTAGGAAAAGTGTTGTTGATAAAAAAAAAAAAAACAGCAAGGTACCCACACGTTTTAGCCCACAATCGATACAAACTCAAGCTCAGGTATCTCAAATGTTTCAGCAAGACAGCAGACGGCGTGGCACAGGTGCTCTGCAGTCTCATTAAACCTCACTCTGGCTGACCTCCGTTGTGGAGTTGTTCGCTCGGTGCCAGGCACCGTGGCACCGCGACCAAGGCAGGCGAGACCTGCCCGCCGCTCGCCGAGCTCACGAACATCAAATCGCGGCCAAAAGACGGCCCGTGCACTTGGCAGCGCTGCCGTGGAACAAGATAATCCACTACCAATTGACATGTAGATGCCTCCTCTAGACATATTTCAGCAGATGTTTTTGCAGAGTTGTTCAAACACTGACAGCAGTTGTGGTGCCCTGAGGGACACCGTAGGCTCTGTTTGGCCCCAGGTTAGCCTTGGTTCAGGTCTCACAGCTCTGAGACAACAACCTGGCAAGCAACACAAACGCATCAAAACCACAGATGGAGGGGGAGGAGGGGTGCGGGGGGGGGGTGGGGGGGGGGGTGCAACAAGATTCCAAACAGGCCTCAGTCCTCACCTGCAAAGAAAGGATGACGCAATGGTCATTATTACTGTTACGATCGTAGAGAATTAAAGGCTTCCTCTATAAATGAAACCCTATGAAAAAATGTGACGCTAAGTGAAATGAATAATGTAGAGATTGAGATTAATAATGCAGCCCAGAGCCCAAGGTGTGCTGATGTGACAGAGTAGATTTGAACTTGAGGTTCTCAGAAGTAACCAACCAACCAATCTTTCCACCTGACCTGGGGCAAATCGTTATATTTGAACACGTTAGACTTCATTGTTTGGATTTGGTCTCTTCCTCTGCCAGATGGGTGGAGTCTGCCAACCATGAGCGGTAGAAATCACGGCAGTCTCAAACATCCTTATTCAAACAGTAAACATGCCTTAATGCCCGCCTATTCTCACACGGCACTGCAGCTGGGTCTGTCCTGTGTGGGGTTAATGCACGCTGCCATGTAAACACTTTGGACTATCAAATAGCTAAAACACAAGCCAGAATAATGAGGACAACTTTGCACGTCAACCTCAAAATAGAAATTGCCCAAATAGGGTTTGAAAGGATTTAAAAAGCCCAACAGCTAAACCACGAAGGAGTACATAATCCTGCAAATTAGAGTTACTGAAAATGTTCACCTCACAACATAATCACTACTTGGGAAAACTTCCACGTGGTAAAAATTGAACATTCTAAATATAATACAGCAAAATAAACAGCTTAAGGAAGCTCATGAAAGTGTGACGTTGTGTCGATCTTCTCTTTATTTACGTTCACCTCGTTTGTGCGCGTGAAGGTGACACGGCAGAACAGGGGCTGATTTTACAATAAACGATTCTGCGGGGATTGAGGGCATTACACAATTCACATGTAAGCTCGCATGTGATGGCTAATCCAGCGCGAGGCGTGAAAGCGGCCAATGAGTCATCAGTTTCAGGCTCCTTTCTGTGTCACATCAAAACCTGCATGGCGCCCCCACCCATTACACACCGACCCCCCCCTCCCCCCCGACCTATAGCTCTCCAATCCAGCCTGAGGCACCTACATCTGCTCCGTTACACTCGCTCTCCAAAAGCCCCCTCAGACCGACGTTCAGGGGAATTAAAAGATATGCTTCAAATGAGACTAAATCCACACCCATGTTTGATTTCTTGTGCCACAGTCTCGATCAAGCACGAGCGAGATGCAACTAGAAGTTGTTGAGCCGCGTTTTACCCCGCGTAAGTCCCCCCAATTACTGCCTGAAAGCCTCCTCCTGTCTGAATGTTTTGTAACATTGTTGGATGGATTAGAACCAGAATAATCACGCACAAACATATAAGTAGTGTCAGGCTCCCTGTGTTGTGTTCCCTTTTCTTGCAGCCCAACACGTTGTGGTTTTTTTTCTCTTGCAGGTGGGATCCTTGTTCAAACCTCTCCTGCCGGTCTGGACTTTTGACTTCTATCCCCCTTCGCACGTGCGTACCCTTTTGCCATCGTCACCCGAGTTTCAATTATCTCCCTCTGAATGGTTCATCTGGAGCCGCACGCCTTCGAGTATGGCGAAGAAGTAAGGGGCGAAAAAATTCAGCTGTTGAGAATCAGCCGCCCCTGAGGCTACTCCGTCATTCACAATGGGGATTTCACAATACAGTATCTTGAATCACAGCCCTCGGCGTGCCCCGCAGTCTGTAAAGCCATTTTATTTGCACTCTACAGCCGCTCCCAATACTTAAACATTAAACGCCAAGGCTAGACAGGCGAAAACACTTTGAACTGGAGTGCAGGTCGAACCCAGTGGGAGGGGAAGGAGGTGAGTGAGGGGAGAGCGGATGGCTGATCCGTGTGTGTGTGTGTGTGTTTGTGCACAATACTCAACCAGGTGAGTCAGTGCTAGCCACCGTCGCATTCTTAAGCAACGGGGAAGGGCGAGGGCCCGGCGAAATGTGCACGTGACTGTTTGCGTTCGGCGAAACGTCTCGAAGGTTTCGTAGGACGCCGTTGGAGATTCCATGTTGTTTTGTCATTGAGTAGCGAATACTTTTAATTCACGGACTAAGCGCTGTTAGCGTAGGTTAGCATAAATGGTTGAAATAGGGCGGCGCAGCTGGTCCGGCTCGGTCTAAAGTCTTCTTTCTCATCACCGAGGTTGCCAGGCAACCCGTGTGTCATTGCTTCATGACCTGCTGGATGTGGTTAACTTCAAACAGAGGCATGCTAGCTGTTTCCCAGTGTCCACAGGCTTTTTGCTAAGCTAAGCTAATGATCTCCTGGTTATAGTGTGCTTTTTATAAAGGTGGTGTGCAACTAGCAACAACCTAACTCTTGGCAACACGAGGGCTTAAGCATTGATTTAAAGAAATAATAGGCAATAAATCAACTTCTTCCTTTTCTAATGTCTGATGAATTGTTTATTGATAGAAGGTATCTTGAAGTTATATTATGTTGGAAAAAAATAAAGCCTACAGCGAGAGAATTATATTTGTTTATGGGCACCAACGAGCACCAATCCTCAATTAGCTGGAGATGTTGCTTCTCATTTCCAGTAAATCGGTAACAGGAACTATCTGGCGGGACTAAAGTGCCGTCAGAGAAATTTGTCGATACAAAATATAGCAACTTTATCAGTATCAGCTATGCAAATATCGTCCTTATTGACGAGCAATCTGCTTTAACGTGATCTCTCCGCCATTTGCTTTCGTTAAAGTGAGGACACTGGACTGCGTCTCACTAATGGGGTTTGTGCCTTTTCACTCCTGGTTAGTTATAATTCCCTTCTGACTGAAGTGGTGTGTTGGAGTTGTAGGCAGGGAAGCTTAATCACACTCTGTTAGCACGCTACCACGCTACCCATGCAAACCACAACATCCACCGACATAAATCACACTTCCCCAATAAGGAAAGCTCTATTTTGCCTCACTGAGCATTTTTACTGAGCTCTGTTGTTACGTTGTTTCCTTTGATTTAAACCAATTGACAAAACGATGTGCCGCAAGATATCACCGTTTATCAAAAAAAGGAAGCTCGTGCTAAATCAAACTGATGTCAACTTTACAAAGCCAGGAAATTGGCGCCACCGATTAAAGTTATTGCCTGGGAGGAACAATGATGCTCAAACAAGTGACAGTGTCCCGTATCCTGTTATGACTTGTGGCTTTGGATGGACACAAATCTTTTTCAACTGGATGTTTGATGGGGTATCAAAGTGAAAGTGGCTATTCATTGTGTGTCGGATACGGTCTGCATAATGACCCACGCTTTTGTCGGCAGTAAAGATGCTCGGCGACCATGTGATTTGTAGCCGTTGCAGTGCGCTGATTATTGTGACCCAGCTACTAAAATCAAATGGTTATTAATGGTTATCAATTAATATCAACTACAAAAACAATTTACCCGAGGAAAATACCTCCCCTGGGACCATTAGTTGTGTGTTATATATTGTAATGTATGGAGTGTTGTTTTCTGTGCTGCTGTAGAACAAATGGTTTCTCTTCAGAGACATAGAACGTAGAGAGTTGTTCTTCCTCAGAAACATATAGAAATATTTAACCATCCCCGTTTTCTGAACTGTGTCCTGGTATTTATCCGTGTGATAGTGGTGGCCAAATGCAATCCATCTGACTGCAGGGTCACAGACAGAAAGATGTAGTAATTTAAGCAGCAGAACCTCGAGTTTGCACATCCAAATGTGAGAGGGCGCGCGCATGTTCGGCTACGGCAGTGGGAATAACAGCCCCAACGGAGTTAATGAGGCGAGCGACTGACGGAGCGGCCTTGCCTGTGTCAACAGAGTGTGGAAGACAGTCTGGTTTTTGGGGGGAGAGAGGGCGGGGGGGAGGAGGCTGAGCGTCTGAGGGAGCCCAGGTGAGGAGAGAGAGCGAGCCCGGAGCCGGTGTTGATGGGAAATGTCAAAATGCTGCTTTCGGGGGAGGGGGGTGGGGGGGTCTGATTAGCACCCACACTGCGCCGCATCTCTCGCCCTGCACTTTGGCGATGACCCCCGCCTCTCTCACGCCCCTTACTCCACAGACACGCTGAATAACAAAAAAAAAACCCACCTTTGAGACATCTTCATTCATTTTTTCTTTCTTTCTATTTAACGAGCAGAAACTCCCCGTGAAACTTCAAATACTTCAAGTCCCTTTATGGCAGGTTCAAAAAAAAGCTGCCGAACAATCAGCAGCTGGGCTCTCGTACCTATTTTTTATGATTTGTTTAGCCAGGGTGATTGTGCGGGTTAATTGTTCACCGCGGCAGATGCTTCTGTTTGTGTGTTTGTGGCGGTATTGACCTGCATTAAAAGCTTTGATGTTTCATCAGGAACAGATTAAACCGACAGTTAAGACACTTTATAGTTCAACAGACGCAAAAACAGACGGACACAGATGGATGCAGACATCATACGGGACAAGCGGCATCACTCCTGGGTGTGTTTATTCTATCCTTGTGTTGGGCGATATGTCACTAAGAGGACATGATACGAAAGAAGGGAAACTTTCCTCCATGTGTTTCTTCCATTTGCTCATGTTCATTATTTGCACGGTGTGTAACCTTGTAGGGTCGATATGGTGGACATGTTTACATCACTGCCACCCATTTGGAACTGTCGTTCTGGCCCCTTAATGAATCACTTCAATATTTGTTCTTCCACTAGCTCTGGTTTTGTTCTGCTCCAACTTGCACGTTGGACGGTCTCTCTTTGCCCTGCAGTGATTGGCAGGTAAACGGACAAAGAGCAAAAAGCCAATCACTAAATCTGCATGACATAAAACCCAAACAATGAGACGCTCACAAAGCTTGCAATCCTATGATCCAAATATCTGCTTACAGATATTGATTAGTGCGTCTTTAGGTTGCAGGAAGAAATATCACGACTAGCATTTGTGGTCTTTCCCCCCGGTTGAATCCGGTTACATTCTTCCACGTTTCACCAGGGTTCACGCAGTCCAACGAGCCCACGAGCTTCTCTTTCCCCCGATGGGTCTGTGTCCAGCTCGGTAAGCCGGGGAGTAATCCCGTCCTGCCACTGCAAATACTAAGTACATTACAACACCACTAACAAGTAAACCGGAGCGTTGCTTCAGGTGGGACCGGCGGAGGAGAAGGGGCTGCGTGGGCATGTCCGAACAAGTCCGAACGTCTCGCTACTTTGGGTTATCACAGAAGGTCAGACTGGTTTTCAGTCGTCCTGGATGTTGAATTCAGGGATAAAAGTCAAAGGGGGTGAAAGTACGACCGAGCCTGCGTCCGAGCGCCTTGATGGTTTCGGTGAACTTCTCCCCACTTCCCGTCTGCAGGTGGGAAACTCCTCATCCTTTATCTTTACTGCCTCTGAGAGATCGGCTGCCCCGTCGGGGAAGCAGATGAGGGAGGAGCTTGCGCGTTGGAAGTTTTCTTTGGGTGTGCTACTGCAGGGTGGAGGGGTTTATAAAAGGGCTTAGATCACAGGTGAGGGGATCACAGAGGAGACCGTGCAGGTGTTTGAGGAGTGAACCGACGGCTGTTTTAGTGCCGTGTGCATACGAACGTAACGTCGTATCGCACGATGCCTTTCGGCTTTGGGCAGACGTGTGCCCCTCCGCAGATCAAAAGCACAGGAAAGAGTGGGGATGGTTGGTTACACCTTGCAGTACAGCCAATCTCACAGAGATTATCTCGCTCAAGGATCCTATTATTTAATAGCACCATAGATTGATTATTGTTTAGTGCTGCTCAAATTGACGTTTATGCTTTGTTCTTGCAGGAAAGGTATTTTCCCACCTCGGATCATGCGTTGTTTCTCGAGTAACCACACCTTCCATTTCTCATAGGAAAATCTAACATTATGGTCGGATTAGGAATATTTTCCATTGTGTGCCCCGGATTTGTTTTTGTGTTTCACTACAACCGAGTGTTTTTGTCATTTTAGAATATCAGAGGCCGGCTTTTGGAAGAAGGTCGGAGCTGGTGTGAGACCTCGCCACATCCTCTGCTTGCGTAGCTCCCCGAAAACTGACAGGGCAGTGTGCAAAAACTCACCCGCCCGCCACATTGTTGAGCAAACTACCAAAAAGACTGGCGCTCGCCGCTCAAAAATGTGTTGAATTTGCTGCCTTCAAGGCTTTTTTTTTTCAAACACAGGATGTCAGGGACCCAGAGAAAAGGTCCAATGTCCAAATAAGGCCATCGGAATTAGACCAAAGAAGTTTTTTTCCTTATTAGGTTTAGCTACATTTTGGTAATAATGTACTTTATGTTGATCTGCAGAAAAATGACAGAAAATCATGAGAACAATTACAGCGGTCTCGTCCCCGTCGGCGTGTTTGTCTGGCTGTCTGGGTCGGGGGGGTTGACACATCGTGCACAGCAGGCCGATAGGCGGATCTGAGTCATTGGTCACGGCTCGTTTGGGGTCTAACGGTTGATGTGCTGTGACTCCGGATCGAGAAACACCGACATCCTCCTGAAATCTTGTTTTTAGTAGAATAACATGCTGAATGTTTCCCTCCATCGGACGGTAGATTCTTAGTTTCAGTTAGTCAGTTGCTTTCAGTCTTATCTGGCTGCACTTTGTACCTTAGGCCGCGACTTAAAAAAAAACAGGCATCAATGTCCACCAGGTTCTTTTGTATGTCAACAATTTAAGGCATAATTAGTCACACAACAAATGGACATGCTTTGCAGATAAAATCTACTGGCTTGCATTACATTTATGAAAAAGTATCTGTGTTTTACACTGCGTCATTAAATAAATGAATGTCAAAAAGCAGCAATAAATACTTTCATTAGTTGCAGTGAATGATACAAAATGGCAAGTCCAGTGCTTTTCTGATCCCTAAGCTATGTTAAGAGCCTTATTTAGCGTTGAACATGCATTTAAGGCCCTAATATCAACGCAGCAAGTGAATAATGGCGGTAATGGAAGTGAATCGATCTCCAAAAGAAGTTTGCATAAAATCATCCTCTGATAGTCCCGTGATTGTTGAAAAGGTGGTTGTTAACGGCTCGGAGACAGACTTGTAGTGCGCCGACTGCCGCAGCGCTTAAAGAGCACTTAAAGAGCAGCGAGTGCATCCGAGAAAGAAAAAAAAAAGGAGAAAGTGAACAACTTTAATGAGGGTATGATCGTTGTGCGGCCGCGGTTCTTGTCGTATAGCGAGCGCGAGGAGTCTGGCTGGGTTGCAATACGGAAAACTCCCCTGCTGCTCGCCATAATTGAAGTGAAAGAGTGAAAAAGAAAGGAGAAGGTGCAATAGGATAAAGAACACATAGAAGCATCATATTTTCTTAGTGAAGTCTTGTGGGTGAGAGGTTCAACAGATGGTTTGGGGGCCAATAGGGGGCACTGGGGGCCTAATCCACAAGTTTTTGGGAGCAAGCGGCAGATCAAGTAGCACGAAAAACACGCTTTCCTTCTGGATTCCACACTATTAGACTGAACCAGCTTTCCTTAAACTGGGAAAGGAAAAGGAAAACTCTGTGACTCTTGTGTCATTTGATGAGAGGGATCTGGGGGGCGAGGCGGCCCCCCGTGCAATCAATCCTCCTGAGCTCCGTGCGACCGTGTGGACGCGGCTGCTGCCGTCTGAACCGCCATCAGCGAGTCAGCCACGTCTAATCAGGGCTTGATTGGCACCCTGGGTAGAAACGGCCCGTAAATCAGTCTGATGTGAAGAGCCGTTTTCAAGGGTGCAGGCGGCTCTCTCTGTAAATATAGACGCTGCTGTTTTTTTTCTTCTCAGGAATCGCATGCATTCAATGCCGTTCATTTGTCTACCCGTGCAATTTTAACATTCGAAGGAAGAGCTGCTCATTATCTGTATTCGCTCACTTTAAGAAGCCTTTCCCACTAATTATAACGCCGCTCTCCTGCTGTGATGTATTAGCTGTGCTGAATTATGATAAAGCACATTGTTGTCACCAATTACCGTGCAGAGAGAGACTGACCTGCTCCTCTCCTCTATACCTCATAGGCTGCGGTTACCAATGGAAACAGCGCAGGGCTAACATTTACCCTCACTTCTTTGTGTGATGTATTGCAGTAAGGAAAAAAAGATGAACAAAGCACAGTAGCGTACTGTGTGTGTGTGTGAGAGAGAGAGAGACGGAGAGAAGGCTGTGCAGAGACTGAACTTTCCCAACTAATGTACCTTGTGAATCTGGCGGTGACAAAGATAAATTAGCCAAAGAAAGAGCGGGCGACGCTTCAACAGCAACCGACCCTCCGACACCAATTAGCAGATTGATTACGCGCCTGAGAGAAGCGGACGCTTGTCAATCAGCGCCACACAAGGAGAGCGACAGGAAGGAGCTGGCGTGGATGTACCTGGAATGTTAAAGGAACAAGAGGCTGCTCCAGGGGATCCATACAGAGGCACTGATCCATAGGGCTGTGTAGCGCTCAACAATGACACACTGAAACAGCAAAGGTGCAAATACCACTATGCCACATGGAAGCCTGAAAACCTTCACAGGCTGCAAACTCAAATACCTGTATAACTGGAGGCCTGTTGTGATGGCTGGCCGTGCAGCCAGCTTCCTGTACGATCTGAGTGGATTACTGCAAACAGGGATTCTGCAAAGGGAGGTATTTCTGGTGTGTGTGTGTGCGTGCATAGATTATTTGCACACATGTTTATTCTTGTTCTGTTCATGCACACATACACACACACACATGTGCAGAGGCGTATACATCCCCACGTTATCCATCAACTCCCGAGGGGCTGGGTAGTGCTGTCCTCTGGATGGTGACAGTCTTGTTCGCCTTCATTTAGCAAGGACACACTGGCAAGGACGCAAAGTAAATAAACGGGGTGCTGCAGCTCAATTTGATGTGCTCATATGCTAAAAACACACACACACACACACACACACACAGACAGACACACACAGACAGACACACACAGGCTAGTTAACTGTTAGTTAACTGGGGAGGCAAAAAATCAAGATTCTTTGCCTCCCCCTCAGACTGTAAGGATGAGGCCATGACATCACCCCCCGGATCCAGAATACCTGCAGCACGAAAGAATGAATAGAAGGATAAGAAACAGAAACCAATTTGTTAGATTAAACATTTCTCATGCAGCCCGCATGATTTAGAAGGTCTGCTGACCGCAGTCGCACAAGGTTTTAGCTCCTCTGAGACACGGCATTCTGTCAATCTGGCCCAGCCGGAACGTCTAATTATAGTCTGCAGTCGCAAGAAGGTCAAAAGCTTATTAAGAGTCAAGATTAAAATTCCCAATGCATATTATAAGCCACCTCCTCCCCCGACTAGCAATTATTTGCTAACTCATGCAAGTACGGAGAGCAATATTTCTCAGAAGGAACACGTTATGTGTGAGGTGATTGTGCGTTATTGTGAGGGGATTATAGTGTGTTAAATGTTCTAGTTATTTGACTTTGCAGCTGACATTTGGTTTTGCCTTTGCATTTCCTGGTCTTAATAACGGCAGGAGAGGAGAAGGGAATGATTTAGCTTTTTTTCTTCATAAAACGATAAAACTGCACATAAAGACATGAGGATCATATTTTTTATTCAGGAGCCCATCTTCTGTCGTAAGAAAATGATCTTAAGGTGATGAACATGTTTGATTAGTTGTTATTATGACTAACAAATGGCGATGACTAAAACAACGAACGTTGGAATGGCCAGGATTGCCCCCACGTTTGCCAGTCGTAGGAGGAAGGTAAGTCACATTGGGAAGGTAGTCGCCCTTGCTTAAGGGAATAAAGCGTTAACAGTAACAGAACAAAACTCAAAGCAATCTGAGTTCCAGAAGTCTTTGCCTGCAGATTGTCTGAAAGTCTAGACCTGGAGTAGCATGTTTTTGCACCAAGGAAGCAGCCTCGCAGTGTCAAGCGGGGTCATCACAATAAACATCTTTTTCTCCGTCATCCTCAGAGAGACTTCTTTACTCACCGTCTTTAAAGCCCCCCCTCTCCCCCCCACTAAAGATGTGCGGACGGACGCCTCAGCGGACCAGCTAAGCTGTTGCTAGCAGACATGTTCTGTTATGAACCAAGGAGCATTTCAGTCAACAGCATCGATCCAACTCAGACAACAAGTCCAACAAGTCCCTCTCCCTCTTGTTTCTCTTTTTCCTCTCTCTCTCTTCTCTGTGAAGCCTCCAGCCACGTCTAATCGCCCCGCTGCTCCCGCATGGATCCCAGTTCACCTCCCGTTACGGCCTTACAGGGCCCGGAATTGAAAAAGAAATTGATTACGAAACAACGACACGACACTTGTTTAATCAACTCACTCCGAGCCCCCCGGTTGGAATCACGTGGGCGCGCATGCATGCACGCACTCTGTGGCGTGTGGGTAATGAAAGCTGCGAGGTGAGGAGGCACTTTATCAAATGAATGGCTGAAACGCTGCAGACCGTAGTTATTATCAGTCCAGGCTGGAGGCTGAGACTCCTGTGAAGACCGGGACGCAGCTGAGGGTAATCTCTACCTGGATTTAATTGCTAGGTGGAGAACGGGGGGGGGGATTGCCATTTTTATGAAAGTGAACCCGATAGCTCTCTTCCACGCTGCCTCCTCACATGTGGTTTAGCCATCTCAGGTCATCTTCCCTGCATCTGCTCCTCGTGGAGGCAACATGCCGAGGAATAGAGTATTAATTATGGCTGTGTGGTTGAATGGTGTCTGAGGGTATCAGCGTGGCAGCACAATTTGAGCATTCCCCCCTCAATAATTCCTGTATGTTTGAGCTCAGGCGCAGGACCGGGCACGTTGGCCGTCCGCATCGATGCACTCGGGGTCCTGAGCAAAAGCGCGACGCGTTTCCATCTGTATTCATGTATTCGCAGTACAAACAATGACCCGCTGTGCGGCTCCAGAAAGGGGATAACGAAAAGCTTTGTGTCATCAATTTACTGCGGCCAGACAGACATCACCTCTGTGCCTTTTTCCCGTATCCTCCGAACCCACGTTGTCACGTTGAGAGGGTCACTTGATGTTTCACGGCACCTGCTGGAGAAAAAAACACAGTTTCGCACGTTCTCATTATGATAATTTCACGTTTGTGCGTTGAATTTCCGTGGTGGAGCTTATCATCTGCTCGGGTCGCCTTGTTTTTTTTAAAGTTTTTTCATTTTAATCTCCTTTTGATGTGTTGTTCCAAACTTAATGCACAGGTATCAGGAGGAATTACAGGAGGGCTCCTGCACACCGTCAGCCACACTTTCTTGTGGCTTACTAAGTAGAGCTGGCTGCTGTCGAAGATGAAGGGCCACTCTGAAGTTTTTCATGGATGATCATGCCGGATTTTTTTTTATGTTCTCCAACCTTTGAACACAGGATGTGTTTCCAGGTTGAGCAATTAACTCGGGGCTCAGCCATTTTCATCCAGCGACGGAAAGTTACCAAATGACGAAAAACGAAAGATCAATACTTTGCAAAAGGCACATTCCCAGTCGCATTATTTTAAATGCGCGTGACTCAGTTTGCAGTGATTACTTAGATTTTGCAATGAAGTCATCGAACCAAATTTAATTTGAGCCAAGTTCTGAAACAAGTTTTTTTTTTGCCCGGCTCATAATTCAGAGACGCCTCGGTCGAACCCATTGCTCTGCCTCGGCCAAGGAGGAAAGTATATTAAGGATTATAAATTGCGGGGAGGAGGGGGGGGGGGAATAAATGACAGAGCACTTTTTGCAATGGATTAAGTCTGAGTGTGCGACTGCTTGTGTGTTTGTTTATGTGATTTTGTCTTGGGAATCCACTTATGGTGGTCGCGTTAATTCCTTTGCTGCATTTGTGGCTTTAACGGGAGATCTCTGCACTTCTGTCGACGCAGGTGAAAGGCAGGAAGTACTGGGCCTTGTGTGAGGGGGGCTTTGCTTTCTTCCTCTTCCTTCTTCCTCAGATAGACAAGTTGTGCCTTTCTCCTCATTTTGTTTGAAACCTTTCTGTTGAGCCCCTTCACATACAAATGTGTGTTTCACTCCAAATGCATTTGGAATATGAGAGACATGTGACTGGAGTGTGTACCGGAAAACCAACGTTAAACTACCTGTGTTTTATCCAAGGCCAGCCCAAGGCATAATAGAACTAAGCAGCCGCTTAGTTTGCTTATGCTGCAAGCAGCCCTAGTTTTGTATTATAACCTCACTGTATTCGTTTATAATTTTCACTGTAACAGTATAGCGTGACATTTGTGCCAATAATCTTCTAGCACAGGTGGTGCGTGGTGGGAGGGGGGCCCCCAAATACAATTCTGCTTAGGGCCCCCAAGATGCTCGGGCCGGCACTGGTTTTATCAAACACAACTTTTTTTTGGGCGGTTTTTGTGCATGGCTTTTACTTGATACTTTATTTTTCTAAAATGCAAATAACGCAGAATAGATTTGTCACAATGAATCAAGTGTAGTACTTTACATACAGGTGAATCCTTTCGAATCCTTTAGAATGATAATAAATTACAGACACAAATAACAGTGTTTCCCTGCTGAACACTCCAAAAGATGCGGCGCTCCCAACGCAATTAACCGATTGAGCCAATCTGTAAGGACTTAAACCACAGATGTGATTCAGTGTTTCTTCTCTGCCTTTACTCAGAAAAATTAAACCATATACTGAGCGATGTGACATCCTCGCGTTTTTCGAACCCAGTCCGTCAACCAGGCTGGATCGAAGCCTGCGCTCGACTCAGAGCACTTCACTTAGAAGTAATACATTTGACAGGAGGCCAACCAGACAATCGCTTGCTCGCTAGTCTGACCAGACTGCCATCGACGTCTAACTTACGACATTCCCCTTCTCCTGCATTTGACGCGGGCGCCACTGCAGTGAATCCAATCAAAGAAATACAAACGAATCGGAGCATTTTTTTTTCACCGACATCAAACTGATAACACAACGTATATCATCTTTAGCGTGTGCGCAGCATCCGCTTGCAAACAGGTTATATGTCATTTTCACTTTCCAAATGATACAGTAATAAGATATGTAATTGCTACCAGGGTTACGTTCATGTTTACATGTACTATAAGTGCCTACACACGTCAGAGCAATAACAACAAGCGCATACTGTACAGAACACAGTGGATGTGTCTGTGAGTGAGCTTTTTACCGATGTTTTAGAGGAGCAAGGGTTTCTGGGTAATTTTCAGACTTGCCGGCTGAGCAGCTCCGCCTCGCTGGCAGCCAGGGGCATCGATGATGTAATCCTCATCCAGAGACAAACCCAGATATATGATATTACATCATCAGGGCTGAACCTGGGTAGACAGCGGGCACACACACACACACACACACACACACACACATGGGCAGACTGCACACACACACACACACACACACTAGGATAATTAAGCTTTTGCTGCTCAGCCTCCATTGTTGACATTCAGCAGCCTTTCAGAACTTTTGAATGTGGTGCTAATTTGGCAGCGACGGTGCCTTTTTATCGTTCGGCAGATGCTTTTCAATCGCGTGTAATGCTGTGGGGGAAAATGAGTATCTCACGATGGTCTGACGGAGTTTGTTAAGTTGGTGGATTTTGGGGGGAAATGAGGAAGCTTTCAATGTGTCTACACTCAGGGTGGGAATGACAAGACCAGGGTGCAGGAAGAAGCAATTATATCCCCTGAAGAGTTGTTTGACAGTTTTATAGTGCAACATCTATTTTCTCTATCCTCCATATCGACATCCGTCTGGGGAAAAGAGCGCCATTAGTTCCCCCAAAACACATCTCAATAATTAATGTTATGCTCGGGAAAATCTCTGAATGTGTTGGATTGAAATGTTGTAGGTAGGCATTGTTTTCACACTGGTCTAAAGAAGGTATATAGGCTCTGTTCTCATAATAAGCGTAAAGCTGCGTGATATTTTTGACATGTTCTTACATGTTTAAATCGAGCTGCTGACTAAGACAAATGCTACTTATGACATTTGTAAATCATCTTAAAAGCTTTCAGCGCTCCAATCTCAAGGTACTTTCAAATACACACACACACATATATATATATATATATATATATATATATATATATATATATATATATATATATATATATATATATATTATGTAAAGCATCCAAAATATATCTGTATCTTTTGTTTTTTTATAATGTCAATATTTCACCTACATTTTTTGTAATTGAACAAACTAATTCTGTACGTGCTAATGTAGTATTTTTATCAAGTCAATTATGTATCAAGGGTCATTGAAATGATCTCAAACCCATTTACACTTGTTGATAACGTTTCAACAGTAGACACGTGCTGTAAATAATGTTGTGGCATCATCAGTTGGATCAGTGAGGAAGCAAATAGTATTTCCTCCATCGCCTCACGTCAGATCAACTATGCGTCATACAGTATGTAAACGAGAGGTCAATCATCAGCATTTGGGATCAATGTTACATTTCTGTGAGGTTTGTACATTCATCCCAGAATCTGAGAATAGAGGGACATTTTTCACCATTAGATTTCCTTCTCCACAGTACAACAACTGTTACACATTTCTCATAAAAGATTCCACCGGACACACAAAACCCTTAATTTTTGGTTCAATTGAAAAGTAACATACTAAAACGACTGCATGCTGTTAACAATTCAAACCCCCATCATTTCATTTTAAACTCTAGCGGAGATCCCACAGTGAGTCAGTGTGAACTTTGTAAAACTATTGTGACATGATGATATATTCTGTTTGCCGTAAAAAAAAACCCAACACATCTCATCTCTGTTCCTTGCTGGATTTAATCTTGAGGTAACACTCATTTCCCGTGATCACACTGTGCTACGCATGCGTGTCTACATGAACAGGCAGCGAAGGCCAGGCTACGACTAAAACCCCCTCCGGGCATCTGCCGCTGCAGCCCCTCGCATCCAGATCGACGGCCTCGGATGTCTATCGAACCAAGATGGGCAAATTCATGTCCCTGTGCTTAAAACAAACAAACAAACAAAAAAAATCCCACGAGTGCTGGAGCCTGACGCGCCTGGCATCAGCCGGCGCATCGTGTTCAAAGTTGCCTAAATCACATGTCTGGCCTGGTGTCACATTTAGTGAAATGAAAAGTAGCTGCTGACTCACCGTCTGCGGGATCAAGCCGTGTGTGTAAACAGGAAGGTGCAGCTAATGAAGTGACCATGAACCCCGCCCCTTTCGACCCACCTGGTATTTTCACACAGAATTAAAAAGCACAACTATATTGTTTTTTGACATGAGTAAACTTCCTCGCATGGCGCAGGCGTCAATGTACTGCCGCCATTGTAACCACTGAGAGTTATTGTAGCCCGTCACAATTACGCGTGAGCGTCATCACTATTTAGCAGAATACCCTATAATATTTTTTACTTCTCACCGTGAATTAGGGCCTTTGGAAATTACAGGCTGGAGGTCTGCCTCGCCGTTTTATGAACTTTAAGTGCTGATATTGATGGAAGGGTAATGGTAGTCCTCGGCCCCGAGTGTAAATAGTATCTAAAGTGATTACTCTCTCATCCCGTGGGCTAAAAAGGTGGAGAAGCACTTAAAAGATGAAATATGACAGGAGGGGCGCGGACCGGGAACGCTGGATTGGTTTCATTTGGATGGTTTATTGGCTTATATTTCTGGTGTATGATGGATAAAAAAATACAAAAAGTGGACTATAAAACAGAGTGGAGGTTATTCTTTGTTATACATTCACTCCACTGCATTTGAGAGGTAAATATTGTCCTTTTCAATCCACTAGAATGATCTAATAGCAATAGTGTGATTGTGTTTTTTACGGTTTCCCTTTGATCTATCTGACGAGTTAAATGCCTTTGTCAATTTTACAATATTTAACAATTATAGTCCCATTATTAGTTTACAGTGATTAAAGCCATTTTATGATGAAAGATGAAAGTGTCAAACTATAAGTCATCATGTTTGACTTCTCAAAGAGTTTCCTAAATGTATGAAAATAAATCCCTTTTGGCCTTTTTAATGATTTGAATGATATATCTTTACTGTTCACGGAAGTACTTGACGGCCAAATAAAATGTAAAAAAAAAATCCCAACCGTTCATTCGACACTTTCGCAATAAAACAACCCCACACAGTCCAGTTCCTAAGCTGCTATTCGGCGCGCTGAATCTCCTCTGAATGCTGCTCATGTGATCCTGAGACCTGGCAGCGGTCCACGCTCTGTTCAGCATCGCTCCACAGCTGACGGAGAAGCAGAACACCATCTGAAAGCCGCCTCTCCGTCGCTGCGGCTCCAATCAATCTGCCTGGCAGTTCCTCTGTTCGCGCTTAAGTAGCTGTTAAATTATTTTGGTTCAATTTATACCCTCAAAGCTCTCGTTACGAGGGACTCCCTCTCCTGACACCCGTGTCGAAGGGTTAAGATTCTGATTTTCATCAGTGAGTGCCCCCCCGCCCCCACCCCCACACACTCCTCTGGCCTCCTCTGGCGTTCGGCCTCCTCTCCGAGGGAAGCTGAACGTGTAGCTGATATCTTTCAATCGAGGGCTCTGCCGTCCCTGCAATCACAGTGGCATTGTTCGCCTCCTGTTGTGGAAAGCTCTTTTGACAGAGCGCTTGCGATGAATCACCTGGCTGAGGCCTCGAGATCCCATCGTCCTCTTTTTCATAGTTGGGGTGTGGGGTGTGCGGTGTGGGAGGGAGGGAGGGACGGAGGGGGACAAAAAAAACAACATTACATTCATTTCTCCTGCTCTTTCATGTCCTCTTCTTTTCGTACACACAGTGTTTTTAAAAAAAGTTATTCACTGCAGACCGTCCTCTTTTCTTCTCGCTGGGATTCGCAAAGCAAATATCTGGCGGGTTTGGTGCATAAAGGAAGCGCTTTTACTTGCTTAAGGTGCTGACGGCGAGGCCCACTCTGTTATGTTGGAGGCTTAGAAAAACAAAACTTTTGCGGGTTAATGCTCGGCGGCCACATTAAGCGGCGGAGGCTTCCAGCTCTTCCTCCTCTCCCCCCGGTGGAAAACACTCTTTTGTACAAACACTCTGTAGCAATGTGGAGCAACCTGTGCTCTTTTAAAGTTTTATCATGAAGCCCCTCAGTTTTTTTTTAATTTTATTTTTTTACCCGCACCCCCTCTTGTATCATCTCCCAAAAAAAGTGAAAAGAGGGAACAAATATAAACTTGCAGGAGCAGCGTGTGAGCACATGATCCGTTTCCAAGGGGTGAGTGTTTTTCAAAAGGCTGAACACATCACAGAAGAAAAAAACCCGACTGTGGGGAGAAGAACAAATGACACGCCCTCGAACCGGTGCAAAAGAGAGTGATTCAGAGCACCTGTGATTCCTCAACGCCAGAGCACAATGCGCTTTCAGGGCCCCGTCAATGATCACTCAATCAGCTGCAATAGGCCGATTTAAAAAAAACAACAAAAAAAAACGCTGTCAGTATCAAAGTCACGACGAGCGATGGACCGGGGCGTCATGCGGCTCCCCCGTGGTGAGAAAGCATCTCGTGAGGAGCTCCGTCGCAGGGGGGGTTGGTTCGAAGGTGAGGGATGTCACGCGGAGGGGAATTTATAGATCCAGACGCATTGTGCCCCGCCAGCTGTGCAGCAAAATCACTCCGCTCCCGATCCTTCAAGTGCAGACATAACAAGCTGCCTGAGTGATGGGATACAAACTTTTTTTGGACTCGACTCCCGAAAAAAAAAGCTTAAACCTAACCAAACACCGCCGACTTCAATGGCACGCCGATGCCGATTTATTCAAACATGGTGAAGTTCCTGAGCACAACCAAACAGCAAAAACGATCCGCCAGACACCCCCAGGACGTAGCTTTTTAATATCCACGCCACAGCAGTTAAAACACCGTTTTGCAGTTTTTTTTATACAATGCAGGGAAATTGTAGTTTGCTCTGAATCGATGATGTTTTGAAAAAGTGTGAGCGCAGCACACAAGACAAAAGTGTTCATCGGAGAATGTCAGTGCGTGAGAGTTTAGAGACCACATTTGAAAACACTACTTTGTACTTTGTACTAAGAGCCTCTTCCGGTGTCCCGCAGCCTCAAATGTCTTTATTGCAGGGGCGTGTTTCAACATTTCAACAAAAGGGCACTGCTATTTTGTCGTGAGATATTTTTCGAAGCGGTTCTTTCATGGAAAAAATATTGAATGAAGCGATCAGCACAA
Source organism: Apeltes quadracus (assembly GCA_021346845.1). Classification (NCBI taxonomy): domain Eukaryota; kingdom Metazoa; phylum Chordata; class Actinopteri; order Perciformes; family Gasterosteidae; genus Apeltes; species Apeltes quadracus. The sequence continues at coordinate 10,828,316 of CM037914.1, forward strand.
TTAAGGGCGCAGATTTCTTCAGCGATGTGAAGTTTCGGAGACCTGGACAAACCCTCTGCTGTCTCCGGCGGGAGGCCTGACACCTGGGCAAACACTGCAGCCCAATGATCTGTCATCGGCTATGGAAACCAGCAACCAACCCGGTCGCCTTTGTCAGCGCACAAAAGAAAATGCCTCAAATTAATTTAGCGCTCTGCATTCATCTTCTGTTGAGGCTTAAGACCTCATCTAAGCTTGCGAAACAGCGAGGGGCTCACGGGGCTTCATGTAAGAATTTTGGCTCGTAGGTGAAGCCAAACACTGCTAAGACGTGACATGTTGACTGTTTAGTGAAGTATGTGTATCCTGTTAATTCAGACAGTCGGTAATACCTGGGATCTGCCGAGCCCCTCAGATGTACTTCTGTGTGTACCCTGCGTCTCTGATCTCTCCTACTGAGCCTCGCCTCCACAATGGCAGACCCTCTCGAGGACATACACGATAATTGTCCCCTCAGCCGTCTCGCCCCCTCGCAGACGACTTCAAACGGAGCTCTGCCAGCTCTGGATTACGTCGAGCGTCGCGGCGATGACTTCCGAGGCCACGTCGGTGATGACACGTTCGGGGTCGGCGGTGTCCGCCCTCTTCCCCCCCCGGAGCAAATGTTCACACCGTCTGGAATGCGAATGCTTAACATGGTATCTGGCTTTAGGGCCTTGGTCATGTGTTTGCAGCTAATCATTTCTCCCTGGGAAATGTACGTCACAGCTACTGGATTAGTTCTCCGGTCTTGCCAAACATGTGTCCACTGGAGTTTTTTTTTTAGGGTGTAAACATATATTTTATTATATATGTTATTAAGTGAAGGGATGAGTGAAATAGAGAGAAAGATTACAATCAAAAGAAACAGCTGGTAGACTAAATGTAGCTATAAGAGTAACGTTTACAAATGCAAATCTATTTCTATTTCATGGGAGCAAAGCAAATTATTTCAGCACCTCTGTCCGACCCAGATGCATTGTGTATTTATGTGTGTCGTTAGCTTCCAATAGCAAACAGAAATGCAATGCTGAAACTTTTGTCTCCGAAAGCGAACCACACAAGGGTCTTAAAATGTAAAACCTGGATACGTTGTTTAAGAGTCTCACACTTTGTCGAGCGTCTGTGTATGACTCGTGTTAGGAAGAAAAAAGGTTGCTTGATTTACGTGAAGAAATTAAAAACAATTGAACAGATTTGGCAAAATGTAATTTCTAGTTTTTATCCTATATGGTATCGCCCTTAAGTATTATTAGATAAGGTCATAAGAATAAAACAAATAAGGATAATAATAGAAGTACCTCAGGTAAATGATTATAGCAACTATTTATTGTATCGTAAAGGATTTTGAGAGACAAAATTCTATTTAACACATTCTGTGTGGAGGAACTTTAATTTCTTTTAAATCCCATTTGTGAGCCATAAATCCCAGGGGTGGATTTCTGAAAACGAAGACAAAACTACCTTTACAATTGCTTCTTTTTAATTTGGGAGAAGTGACTCTTTAAATGTTTAAACAATATCCGTTAGCCCGAGCAGCATTCACTATTTTCACGCTTCGAGTATTCATCCGCAAATTAACCGCGGCTACGAATACATTTATTGCAGGTAAGCCTGCCATTGATTGCCACAAAGCGTGTGTCACAAAAGGAATAACCTGAGTGCCATTTCCATGGCAACGCCGTGTGGCTTGGCTGCAATCACCGCGGCGTAGCGACGGTTGTCACACAAAGCCATTCAGACAGTCAAATGACGAGAGACCTTGAGAGCGGGACGGGAGGAGAAGCCGGTTGTGAGTGTGAGAGGGGCCTTTTCTTCTTAGCGCTGCATTATAAGGCACACTGCTCAGACTTGATCACACACCGGAGGAACCCGTCTTAAGCCCTTTAAACTGGCCAGTAATCCACCAATATGTGCAATGTGACGTGAATCGTTTGGCTGGAAAGGAGGGCGTGCTACTGCATCGCATTCAGGTCACCTAATTCCTTGTCAGTGTTATCCGTCCCACATCCATGTTATTATTCTTAACAATACTTGCTTTCAGATCAAGCACTTAAAAGGGAGTTAGTGTATCATCTGGATTTACTTGAATGGCAGGGGGAATTTGGAGAACACATCAACATGCAACACCAGATACGACTGAGAAAATATCTCCTTTTCATTCGGCGGTTTCGTCGCGTCACATGCTGCTCCGGCCGCCGCGGTTTGGAGATTGAATCTGGAGTCGTGAATGTCAGAGAGTGATCTATGGCCGCTCAATCCAGCCAGAAGAATCAGGCTGGAGTGTGGACTGTGACACCTGAGACTCCTTAATCGGCATATTATTTAAGAAGAGCTCTAACCAGACTGTTAAATCATTTAAAGGGACCATTTCATGGTTGCATCAGTCATCAACTGACAAGGGCCATGTAGTTAACCTAATATTTCTTAAGTACGCATTTACTTTAAGCCTCAGATAAATCAATAACTTATGTTTTCTGTTTATAACATCGACCGCAATCTGTTGCTTTTAGAGAAGTGTGGGCGGAGATCTGGAAAAAAGCACACAATGTAATTAAAAACAGGTACTAGGAACACGCAACGATGTAATGGTTCAGACATTCAGCCCCACGGGGAAAAGAGCACATCTGAACATTTAAGTTCGAGGCAATTCAGCAGTGTGAAGAATTGCAACTCCCGTGTCGCCTTTACATTTGTAAGATACTTTGAAGGAAGGCCCCAAAACCACAAGCTTGCTTCATAAGAAACAAACTGACGGAATATATGTTACAATTTGAAAACCCCTTCAATGAAGCCGGAGGATGAACCGTGCACTTTTGTCGGCCCGCCAGCCTCATGGCCGGCTTCCCCGCAGGTTTCTTTTCAGCGACAGGTTAGCCACCAGGGCAGATTAAGCCCGCTCCCCTCCCCAATCATCCCGTAATACCAGCAGGCTGCATAAAGCCCATGTTGGGTTTTGCCTGTTGAATGGTGGCTTATGGCAGCTAAAGACCTCTAGAGGGGGAATCCTGAGGGGATTACTCTCACGTTCTCCATGAAGTGGGAAATCAAAACAGTCTCGAGCGTCTGGGGATGATCTCCAACATCCAGCATTCCCCCACATGCACGCGCACACACACACACACACACACACACACACACACACATATATCCACGCTCATGTGCAAACATGCACAATTACACAGCCGCACAGACACACACATAAACTATAAGGATATTGGACACTCCCATCCCTCTTACCCATTGACACCCAGTTATTTTTTTTTTTTTAGTATAGACGTCTAACAAGGGCCAACTCCACTCTGAGAGGATTAGTGTAAGTCGGACTGATAATGAAATCATGGGCTGAGTAGCTGTTGGGAGGATTTTATACAAAAGAGGCCTGAATTACTTTGTCTTTTCTTTTTTTTTTGGAAAACCTTTATTCTCCATGGTGAGAACATTAAGAACAGTATAAATTCTGCAACTCATGTCACCCCGTGGGCCCCCCCCCGATGCCCCCCGTCCGTCCGTCTTTCCCTCTGTGCAGGGAGCCCAAACATTTCCACCGTCCATAAAGAAACTGCTCAGGCCGCTCTCATCAGCAGCGGAACACATCGTCATGGCATTAATCTGCTGCAAGGCCCGCATCCTCTTTCACCGCAGGAATGTTTCGCCTGGGATTACACAGCCGATCAGCATTCTCTCACGTAAATAGATTATTGCACAAAGTGGCAATAAAGAGCGCGTTGAGCTGTGGTGAATAGTCGAGTGTCATCGGGAATTTCTTAATTATCACAGAAGCGCAATAACCAAATTCAACACTTCCTCCTCACTCCTGCGGTGGAGTGGCTGTCGGTGTCTCTCGAGGGGAGGGGCTGAGGTCTCGTTAATGGAGGAACATTTTGGCCCAAAATTAAGTCTCTTTCTCGTGTCATTTGCTCAACAAAAGAGAAAAAAACGTGTTTTGCCTGCTTTAATGTTGCATTTCCAGAACAAATGTATGTGATTTTATTTTGTGTAAAGCAATGTCATCTACGTGAAGTTATTTCCTTTTTTTTTTCCAGGTCACATCTTTCATATTTCATATTTTTGACGTCATGTTAGGCCATGACGCCCGTTAGCTGTTATTTCCCACCATGTGATGCCATTGAGTGTCACACCAGCGAACGGGATTGAATGTCCCATTGTGTTGTGTCATGTCGAATCACCTCATGTCATCCACTGGAATATCATGTTATAGAATGTCATGCCATCGAAGTAGTACTACTTCAGGTGCAACACTAACGTTTTAAAAACACGACGCAATGTGACAGTGACGGCGGCGTTCACCGCGTAAAAAAGGTGGAAGGTTGGGAGACTGCAAATTCCCTGTAAGGTTAAATATAAGATTCCACTCCAGGCATGATTTCTTTTTTCTTTTTTTTTTTTAAATAAGCTCACAAATTATAATTTGTTCACAAGAGGTTGTCAGGGGTTACCATGGTTACGTGTCTCAAACCAAGAAGGAAACTGATTTTGTAACTGAGGTACATTGTGTCCAAAAACGTAATTTACTGCTGCTTTTCAACAAAAGTATGTTGAAAGAGAACACAAATATTTAGCGTGTGACGCATTGTATGCCGTGGTCACTTTTTTTATGCACAATTTTTATGTTGTGTCGTGTTATGTTGTTATTTTCCACTTTCTTTCTACAATTTGTGAGGCGCAGTTTAAGAAGGAACACATTTATTCCAACAAACCAATCACCAACTTCACACAGTCGAATTCACGGACCCGTCCGCCCGCATCGCCACATCATCCAAGGAGGACTTTTCAATGCTACGAATTGATCTTTTAGGCATTTACAATCGGGGTGAGTCATGCCCGCCCCTCTCCGTTTACTTCGAGGCAACACAACCGTAAACAGCTGTTACATGTGAAAAGGTTACATTTTTGTTTGGCAAACACTGCGAGACATTTCTCAATGACTGGGGGCTTCTCTAGTTCTGGTCAAGGAATAAACATCTCCCCCCCCCCCTTGAAGTGTCGATTCCCCAATCTCTGAGAAGCTGACCTGTGGCTTGTGCACAAAAGGCTCGGCTAGAAATGTAGGTCAAAAGCTAATTACGCGGTCTGGCAAGTGGGGCTTACAACCGAGACGTTTCACAAGGCCTGCCGCAGATCGGCCCGCACGCGCTTACCCCCCAAAAGGCCCGCAACATGTGATCGGCGGCGGTGCTGTTATTTTTTGTTTCGGGTTATACGGGATACAGTCACACCTTCCTCCTCGTGAACTCCGTGGTCTTCGGGGAGCCCAAAGTCCAAACGTCAACGCAAGCTGTCACGATTGCTTTTGTTGACTTGAATCAAAGAGAGAATGGAGCGACGGCAACCTTATTTGTCGAAGCCGTCCCTCCCTCACGGAGGGTCTCACAGAAGAGCAGCAATTTAGGGATCAGGGAGGGAAGAGCCACCTGTTGAGAGAAAGAGGTTAAAAGCTATCTGTTGGCCTTCCCAGCATGCCTCTGCTCACGGGCCGGCAAGTACAGTTTTCAGGACTTAACGTCGCATTCCGAAAGCAGCGTCGACTGTGATCTCGCAGGAATGCTGCTTTCAAAGTGTTTGGGATTAATATTTAACACAACATTGTTTGTAATGCTGAACATAGTCTGTGGTTTTGTGTGGCCGTGTTTTCTTAAGAGCTGCGCTGCCACCGTTATCAGGTTCTCGTCCGTAACAAAGTATTTATGAGGTGTCTCGAGTGATTGATGCACAGGTGGGCGTTTCGTTGACTTATAATAGCAGAGCCCATGTCGTGCTCGTTTGATTTCTATCTGCAATGATAGTGTGTACAACACTTTTTCATTTATAAATTCTAAACAATTATAGATTTTTTATTTTTATATATTTATTCATGATTATGCTCATAACTACACAATTATCCAATTCTACTAATCACGTAACCCTTTTGATTTCAAGAATAAAACATTTGAATAACATTTGAGCCTTTTTAAATAAGCTTGTTGCTTTTGTGAAGCACAAATCCCTTCATGGAAGGTGTGTGTGTGTCCTTGTGTGTGATGTAGATGTCCCTCGTGCTCATGCATGCACCGACACTGTCCATTCAATCTTCATTACATGCATAGATATCTCTATACACATAGACATCTATACATATATGTGTAATGTAGAAAATGCCGAAGACACCACGAGGTACCGTTGAATCAGTAGCAACCTGGGACCTTGTCCTCTCCACCTATTGCTATAGCAACAGCCTGGCTATTGAGATATGAACAATGTGACGGAGCAAATGGAGGCTGAGACTGGAGGCGGAAGAGAGATGGGATCCTTGAGCTATAATGAAGACGTATAGGGTGTCTCCTCTTGTTCGGCTGTAGATCATTCATTTCGGTCCCGCTTCCGAGGGATCTTGTTAAATTGAACGAAAAGCATATTTTACGAAACAGTAAAAAGTCACCTTATTCAAAATGCAATTGGAATAAATGCAGTTATGCTTACCCCAAATGCAAAGCTTACTTGACATAAATTAACCAATGCAGATATGCGCAATATATTGAACTTGCAAAAAAACAAAAATGTCTCAAGAAGCAACACAAAAAAGAGGGGCGGGTCAAACATAACTCTCTCTGAGCGATCATTGCACTGATTGGGTGACAAAGATGAAAAAGACCTTTTCAATAACTCAGACTAATGTTGTGCCTTTGCTCGGACCGGCTGTTGCCCCGGGTGCGTGTGAAATGCTTGGCGTGGACAAAGTAAACCACGGCCGGTGCCCATGCTCCATTGTCCCCAAAGCCTCCTAAAGAGGTCTCTTCACAGGTCCAGCAAACACACTCTCCAGACTCTTGGCATATCTCTGAAGATCCTCCTTTTGTGCGAGGAAACACATTACTCTCTCAAGGAGAGGAACAGGGGGAAACAAGGCAGCGCTGGTGAAAAGGCTTAAGTATCTCAGCCCCCCCCCCCACCCCTCCCCACCCCAGACCGCCTCTTCTCCTTGCCAGATGATAATTGGGACTGAAACACTTTTTTTTTGGTCCGAGCCTAATTCAGTGAGTAAATTGCAACATGGGAAAAACATGAATGGGGCCCAAGCTGTGTGGTGACATAGCCACAGAGACGCTAAGAGTCGCTCTTTGTGGTCGTCCACAAAAGGGAAATGTTCCGTTAATCAGCATTGTTATATAAGTAAGTGTGCTTTCCTTCAAAACTATGTGATTGAATGTTCCTTCCGGAAGAGGGGGGCGTGAAAAATATTGATAGTGAGGGGACGTGTATGAGCACTGCAAATATCGTATCGGCGTAATGTGGGGAAAGTGAACTGGAGCATGCTCACGGTTGTAACATCTCTCTGTCCGTTCATTTCTCGGCAGTTTAATTCCTCGCGGTCGGCGTGGAAAACAACCAACAATGCTGACCCGATCAGCTTACACGGAATTGTTTCGCAGATTAAATTTCCTACGAGGAATGCAAAGGATCAGCAACGGCCTAAACTTTGCTACACGAATGTTTACCGCGCCGACGTACAGAGAGGGTCGACCAATTAACGGACGCGGCAGCACAAGCAGGTCAGACTGAACTTCTAATGTGTGTAATTGCCAAAGGAAGCCTACTTCCGCACTCCAAAAGGGGTCAAACCACAGCTACACTAGTTACATGAACTGGAAAACTGCTTACATCCAAAGAACACTGATTTCTGTGCAAAGACAACACACACGAGTCATTTTACTGTTTATTTGTATTTTGTGTCGCGTGCAGCAAAACCTTGAGGCAGAGTCCTTGAAATCACAGGAACAGTTGGGCCTCCGGACGCCTAAAGGAGCCAAAGGTTTATGATTTCTTTGTCCACGATGATCATTTCCTCTCAACGTGCTGCTGAATTCATTGATTGTGGATCGAGATGGCCTGCAATGCCTGTCACTGCTTGCCCAGTTAGGATTGAATGTTATTGAACCTTTTCAGATGCTTTCGGTATTTTCCCTCCTTGGAAACTACCATCTGGGTGTCTTTAACTCTTTAACATGTTGAGATTGGTTTAAAAAAAAGTTGAACAACACCTGTAGAATGGCAGGTGAAAACTGCCCTGTGTGTGTACATCATGGCACAGTAAAACGAAGGCAAAAAAATATTCCCCTGAGAAAATTATGAATGAATTAGGCCGCGTACAGTTGCTCAGAACTCCCTAAAACCTCGGGCAGGTCCTGCTTATACGAGGAAACAAGCTGAAAATAAGGACAAGAATATACAAAAGTATTGCTTCAGGCAATCTCAGGTGATAATTTTCCAAATTGCTAGTCTCCTCTTTCTTCTGTCTCACCGTACACGTTCAAATCCCTCGCTCAGACAGATGACTCTCTCATTACCGCCCGCTCAATGCATATGATGTGAGCAGGTAAACAGCGGCAGAACAGAAGTGAGCTGAATGTGCGTCAGGAGTAAGCTCGGCAGCGTAATAATATGACTACAAGGGTGGGTTTGCAAGCATGAAAGAGTCAAACTATTTGTGTGGACAGGCGGTAGTGGGGTAGGGTGGCTGTGTGTGCGACATCACTTCAGCCACTCAGACAGACATAAATATACATTTTCAGATTGCAGTCCCGCTCTAAGCACTTAATAGCACATTAGAGCGCCGGATTCTGCCGCTTTAACTTTTTTACGTGACCGGTTGTAGGGATCCTGGGAATGCGATCCGCGTTTCCTGGTTTGTTCTGTATATTCACCGCCGGGCAATGGGTACCAAGCCGAGAGGGGACATAAAGGATGATAATCTCCTTGGAATTCCACTGCATTTTCTTATAGAGACGAGGGGAGTGATGGACAGTGGGGTCGGAAGGTCAACGGGACCAGTTTGCTGAGGCCCATCTGTCGGCTCCTGCTCTATTTACGCACGCATCTCAGGAGTGAAAGGCGAGCGTCTCAAGAGCTATCCTGTTCTCATAACACCGCAACGCTTCATATTGGTGGAGGAGTCACAGAGGGCAGCTTGTGGTGGTATGCGCCCCAGCCACCGGCAGTGTCCCCCCCCCACCATTCATCATCTGCTTGCACTGCAGAGATCCGCAGACAAAAACCGAACAGAAGAGGCTCCGTCTCACAAGGGCCTTCGCTAAATAGGCGCGTTCGGCTTTGATGCCGCACGTTTCAATACAACGGAAATAACATGAAAGACTGAAATTTGTTCCGTGTAAATGGTTATTTTGAGCCAAATGGTGTATTTTTAGGCCTATTAGGAAACGGATTTGACACATCTATAGACAGATGACAGAGGTAAAAATAAAGACAGTTACCCTTCAACAGAACCGGCAAGTAACATGCTGGGCAATTAGTATGATTACTTACATCATGGCACCTTTACGTGCATTAATGCTGTAAAATATGATGTATTTTTAAGTAAGTTTCTCATTTGGTTCATATCAGCTTGTGTATTAGTTGGTTTATGTTCATTCCAAAGCTTTTAAAATGACACATTCACACCTTGAGGCCCGCTATGTCCAATATACTCCACGTAAATGCTTTATACCTACCATTTTGACCCGACAGGGAGTCGTTTCATTCACAAAATCTATGATTATACATTTTAATAACACTGTGCCCGAAAAAAAACTGAATACCAAATGGTGACATATACAAAATGAGATGGTTATCCCAGCCAATTGAAACTATGATACTGTATTTAGAGTGCATTTTGCCTTGACTTGTAAAAATTACAGCCCTGGCTATGTATTTAAGAGGAGCTGACTACAGTCGGAAGGCAATATGTGAACAACCCACGACCACATTAAACGGCACTTTAATATTTGACTTCAAAGTGGCAGAGAGTAAGAGCACCAGAAGCGAGCACCGACAGCAAAAACAATAATTTCATACATCAATATAAATATTAGTTCAAATTGAAATCATCTTTTTCTGAGGGATTTTATGATGTTTACCCTGTGTAATGAGCGGTTTGGATGATGACTGTGTGAGAAGAAGTCCTGCTATTTCTTAAAAGAATTGATCATATTCCGTATGAGGAATAGGAAGTTGAGCTCAAGTGATGATCTTTAAATCTGCAAGTATTTATTCAAATACAAAAGTTTGACACTATGGTCATATTTTTTCCATTCAAGGCTACAGGTTAGCTTAGCACTCAGAGGAGCGCAAGGTGAGAGACAGCATTGCTTCCCCCTAACAACCTCTCTAATTAAAATTATATATCTAGCTTTTTTCATCTTTACCAAAAACTGAATTTTGTCATTTTACGTTATGTAACTTCAGGAAGTAACTTGATTGTACCCTTGTTACCCTTGTTACCCCCGAGTCTGTCATCAAATGCAACCAACAAGGTGTGTAGTGCCTCCTCTCCAACGCGGCTACCAAGCACCTTTTTGGTTGTTTGGAAAGACCTAATTGAAAAAGGTGATCTGTGCTGTGATTTAAGTGTAGTGCAGACCACAATGTCCGTGACATTTTAGGGACACGTCACATAACAGTTCATTGCATTAACAACAGCATTGTTTACTTCATCCTTTTTTTTATTAAACACCATCGTCTGCGGCGGCCTGAGAAAGGGGAACAATGAAGTCTTTAGAGAAAAGCTCACTTTGTGTCCGGGTTCTGTAAATGGGGGGGAATTCCTATTGTTGGCAGATGCACCAGGCCAGACCTTTAGGCAACTACTGTGCAAGTCTTGGCTGCACGAGACGCAGCCTGAGGAGCTCAAACGAGCCCGGGTATAAAAGAAAAATCATCACACAGGTACTGGAAGACACATAAATTGACTTGTCAGCTTGTGAAAAAATGCCCAATTATGTCACTGTATTATTTTTTATTTATTTTTTTACCATTCAGCAAATAGCCAGTATGAAATAATAATGTGACAGATAGGAACATCAAAGTTTTTTTGGACTTGTTTTGTGCAGGCACACCTGAACATGCCTGAACAAGCCTGCGTGAACATTTAATAAATCTTACATTGAAGGAGGAAACCCTCAACTGATTGATTAACTGCTGACAGCTTTATGACAAAATTACTATTGTTGCACTTTGAGTACTCATCATTAGTTAAATCAATGGTAAGGCGTGATCATTTGTACCTTACCACACTCGTAGTATCTGTCAGCCCTTTCATTTGGTCCAAGTCTTTCACCAGTCCCCAGCAGTACAACGCATAGGTTCTCCTAATAGCCAGTAGTTATGACAGCAGCTGTCATGTGACACCTAATAGCCTTTAGTATGTAGCTCACTTAATAGCTCAACAAAGTTGAAATTTCATATGTTAAGGGTTTGTGTGTGGTAACTTCCTTTTCTGCTCGGGTAGACGTCACTCCGCTATGTCTTAAAATAGTTGTCGCTGCTCTGAATGTCAAATGTCAGAACATTTACATTTTAATTAAAAACTATCAATTACATTTAATACACAGCCATACCGCCAAAGTTGTTTGCCGTGAATTAAAAAAAAAGGCTGAAAGATGCAAAAAGATCTGTATCGCTGAGGGGACCTGCAGAGTCTTGTCCATCTATTCTTAAAATAAAAACATGAATCAGCATATCCTTAAAAAAGAATCCTTAAATAAGTGTTTCCATCGCGTTAGAATGACTGCTATAAATGAATGCCATTGTTTTCTGGGTATTTGTGCTGTCTTTAAACGACTGCTTGAGCATTAGTGCGTGAAGAATCAGTGTGCTATATCCTAAACTTTAGCACATGTACCTTAAGTATAGCAACAACGTGGAAAAGAAGTGAAAAAACACCCCAAACAATACCAACTTCTGTCTGAGTGAAATGATTAAGGCTAAATCACATTTGTTTGGCTAAAGCAGCTTAGAGCAAGAAGCGTAGCGTAATAACACTGACTGGTGAGGAGCTTAGGAAATACCAAAAGTCTGACAAAACAACAAATAATCGGGTCTAACTGCCTCATTCTGTCTGTGTTTCGCTTAATGTTTCCAGATCATGTGGGCATATTTGTACTCATAATGTACACCTGTGCATTAAAGACAAATAGCCAGAGAACTGAGCTACATTGGAACTTTAATTCAACTTGAATGAGATGTGGCATTTTCCATCAGTGTTATAAAGCCGCAGGGCCTGGATGATGACTGAGTAAGTCGTAGCGCTAATTGGCCTGAATGTTTGGCAGGAAAAATAATCCAGCACCTTTACAGCGCCACTGCGACTGATAGAAGTCCTCCTGCTGGCGCGTCCTTGAGTTTTTTGACAACTTCTTGTAAGTGCTGCACTGTGCGCGGCTCTCACTCCACACGTACCCCCCCCTTTCAAGACCGGGCAATCTAATATGCCCCCAGCACACCCGGGTCAGCCCCTTCCTTCAGCTCCAGCAGTTAGTAACTTCATCTCATTCACATCGTCTTCTCACAAAAGGTGTGTCTGTTTACAAAACCCCCGGCAAACGTGACACTTACCAGGTCGGCAGGTACAAAGCCCCAGTCGAGTGATCCGGGCCCGACAATGAAAGATGAAAGGCCGAGGCCGGCGCTCCGAAGCACGTGTCTGCGTGACGCTCTCGTCAGCCTTCAGTCGGGCAGGTGGAGGAGGAAGAGTGCAGCGGAGGCCAAGTGCTGAGGCCAGGAGGCGGGGGGGGGGGGGCTAATCTCTGGCCACAGTGGGACTTACTTCGTTCCCGTTTGATACACTTTGATATGTGCACTGCACCTGAGCCCAGACTGTGAGTGTGAGGGGGCGATGAGCAGGGACTTGTCAGACGCTTTATGGGATGCGGCGTTTGTTTATTAATCACTAGGTTCTGTGATGTGTCTCTCATCACCCCAACAGGTATAATTAAGCTTTAAAGGGCACGGGAGGCTTGATGTGTCTGCGATTCATTTTGTTTTATCTCCTTGCTCCTTTTGAAGTCACTGCTGCGTGGCTAAGTTGTGAGTGTGCACTGCAGTGTGTGTGTGTGTGTGTGTGTGCGTGTGTGCGCGCGTACTGTAGGTGAGTGTGATTAAACCTCTGCGTGGTCAGAAAGCGTCGTAACAAAGTATTTGTCTGTGGTTCCCATGTTGCACGACCTTTAAAAACGTCTGCTGACACGCCAGCTCGTGTAGCCTGACACGTCCTGTTTAGCCTCAGCGCGTGCAGTTGTTATGAGGAGTGACAGTTCAAAGGTTGTCAGTTTCTGATGGCCAGGTATTGTGCTGCTTGTATGACATCTTGGGTTCCCAGCAGGCAGCTGCTGCGGCCTGTTTGCCAAGCACAAGTATGTGACAAATGTTGGGCGGCGGGGAGGGGGTGGGGGGAACACACAAAGACGTCTCGCTGTAACCGACGCGGCGCTATCGACCCGATCCAAAGGTCAAGCGAATTGGAATATGTATCAGAGAGGAAACTACATGCAGGAATGTAAACAGGGCAGCGATTTACTGCGCTTCGCCGGCCTTGATCTTCCATATCAGCTTTCTTCTTCACAGACAGCGCCTTACATTTAAAGCGAAAGAGCTCTTTTCTCATAATCCAAGCCAAAACCAGACAGAAGCTGCACCTGAAATATCCAGTCTGAAAAAAAGGCATCGCACAGGCTATCAAAACACCTCTGCTTTAACCCGACCAAACTATTGTCCTTTCTGAAGGGCTTCTTCTTGATTCTGTTCCTCGGCAGCAGGCAGAGGTGCGAAAAGATGATAAGCTCACCTGTTTTCTTTGGCGGTGGAGGCTGAGCAGGCAGACAGCCAGTAGCATGTCACTTCTCCCACTGGATCCGACGGTCGATGGCACTCGTGCAGAAATGTTACCTGGCCCTGCAACCATCACGACGAGCGCACGTGAGGAAACTGGACTGGTATGACTCTGGTATGAAGCAGAATTAATGCATAATGAAAGGATTATCGGTCTTGTGTTCCTCTGCTTCTGTCCGACCCAAATGACAATAGCTAACTTTTCCAAGCTGCCAACCAGCCAACAAGCTGTCTTAAGCTGTCTCGAATTCATCATGGAAATTGTAATCAAGTGGTGACATCACTTCGTCAACTTCAGGTTTAAAGATTACAAATTAATTGTGTGCCGCAGGGAAAACATGAATATTTGCTGTAAATGTTTTGTTCCTTGAAGGAAATCTTTTTTTTTTTTAAGTAAATAGAGTGGAGAGGGGTTTATGCCTTTAGCATTTAGAAATGTGATGCTCACCATTAAAATTAAAATCCATTGATCAAATGATCGGAGGAAGACGTTGGATGAGACAGATAATGGAAACGAAAACATCTGCGAATGCGCTTTTGGCACAGTAACAAGTAAATAAGTGTTGCTACATTATCTTTCACCACGCACTAAAATTACAACAAGAAACCAGGGGACTGCGCCTGTTTGGCAGAATCTCAACTCGCTTTGAAGTCAGCGAGCTGCGGTGAATGACCTGCCCTCTGAATGGTTCAGCAACACGTGTCACTTGTACAGCGGCGATGTTTTTTTTTTTTAATGACCGGCTTTGCTATTGTCAATCCAATTGTTTACGGTCGTTTTACCAGAGCAGATGTTTGAAAGGTAAATGCCGAAGGCTGGGGTTGAAATGAAGCCTCAGATGTCGTCTGGTTGCAAGGAAATTACTCCTTCAGTCGTCTTTTTATTTCAAAAAGTTTTTTTCAGTCAGTAAGAAAGAAAATTAACCAAAGTCCACATAAACCATTAATGATCTGATGACATGGCCACAACTCCAGAACTCTTACACTTAATGATTCCCCAATTCTTCCTTACTGATAAGGTAGTAATGATGTTCAAATATTGCATTCTTATCAATATGATCAGTTTGTCCTGAAGGACAATGCCCACCCTCAACCTTGCACCAACCAATCAGGGTCCAGAGTTGTAATAGAACAGCCTCTCCCCAGTTCATAATAAACAGCACATCATCACTATAGAGTATGTGCTTTATACAACACACCTTGGAAACAAATGTTCTTGCAAAAGAATGTACCACTATTTATACCAAATATAAAATAGGTGTTCAAACATTCGGCACATTTACATGAGCTTGTGAAAATAAAGTACAACATGTGAAAAACTAAAACATCAACATTTTTTTTTGTTTTAGTTGTCTTTAAAGAGTCTTAAATTGTTGGCCTGACAGGCTGAATATGGCTCTCCCCGCTATGATCCCACCTCTCATCACCTAAATATGGACTCATCTGTTGTCCCACATGTCGGGTAGGAGGAGGAGGAGACAGCGGGGTCCTGTGCAGACGCGGAAAGTCCCCAATTATGTGGTAATTCTAGAGAGTGGTTGTGATATTTATTCTTATTGCCCAAAGAACTTGGCATTTATGAGACTCCCCACAAACACATTCCCCCGCAGCACAGGCAAACTTTATGCCCTTTGCACTCGTCCAATCAGGTGAAACAGGAGCTGCAGCAGATTTGGGGAAGTCTCCAGCAGCCCTGTTTATTTTATTCAGGTGCTCTTTTAAAAATAAAAGCAGTAGCTGTTAACAGTAGCTCCTCTTTGACGGATGTTAATGAACGTGGGTGTAATTCTACGCGCCATAGCAAACATTTCCTGGTCTTGTAAAGTATAAGGATTGGATTTTTGAATTTGCTGGAATATAGTCACGGTGTTCACATGGCACAGATGGATCTGAAATTTTGATGACAAGTTGTCAATCAAGTATCTTTTATTTAGAAGAACCACTGCCACGCATTGTTCCTGTAACACCCCTGAGAGGCCAATTGACTGCACTCTGTGCTTAAAAGGTATGATTTGACTCGACTGGGTGTGCATTGTATGCAATCAGCATGGAGGCTGAATGTAAAGGTGAAAGGGAATGTGACGCAGACGCAGCGGGGCAGCTGGATTCTCAGCGCTCGCGCCTTCACAGGGCACAATTTATGACCATTACGGGGGTCTATTTCCAGCTGTACTGATGGGTTCTGCCCAATTATTGTCCATTATGGAGAAAGACGGCCACACGAGCACGGCAGAGGTGATTGTCTCCCACTGTAGTGTCATTACATTGAAATCATCACTGCATACCCAGCGGATGAACGGATATTGAGAAAATCACACAGATGTGTGCTTGGAAATTACGTTACAAACGGCAGCCAGAATTGTTAGTCGGGATACAGACATTAGTTAGTTTCCAAGTGTTTAAAAATTCATGTTATCCTCCTAATTATTCTTGTAATAGGCTACTCAGTTTAACTGTAGAGCTATACAGCAATACAGCAAAGTGCATATCAAAAATGTATTAAAAGGATGTGTTTTAAAACAAGTCCTGGTGCTTTTCAAGCCAATAAGTAAACCCTGGCCAGCCATTGTCCTGCTTTCTTTATGTCCGAATAATGGTGAAGAATCTGGAAATAAAGGGTCCGTTCATGTTATTCCTGGCACGGAGACGCTGCGGTGGCTCTCGTCTCGACAGAGCTTGGGCTGGCAGTCAGCACAAACTGGACGTAAGTGAGAGCGAGAAGTCCCAGCCAGATTCACAGCAGGCCACCTAGGGCCTCCAAATGCCACCGTAGCCCCCCGGCGGATATTAATCAAAATTTCCGATCAATAACTTCTCAAGTGCTAATAAGCGCTGGCACATTTTGTGATATGTGAGCCCCTTCATCATTTCAACTCACCGAGGATTTATAGGAAATCCATTGTTAGGTCCAAGTATGAGGTAATGTTGCACTTAGTAAATGAAGTAAAAACCAAAAGCCCCGGGTGATTTGTATTTCATTTACAAAGGACATGTCTAATCATTGGAAGCTCCATCTCTCTAAAAAGCAACCAAACTGCTCTAATGATTCCTGTGTTCTTTTATAGCTTACTTACTCAGCAATGACGCAAGAGATAACAGCAGATAGTAAAGCATCGCTGTCCTCCACTGACCGGTTCACTCCCAGAGAGCCATAGGGGACCACTATCCACCGCGGAGTGATTAAAGTCATGTTAAGCAAGCATTATGGGTCAAGTCATAAAATAATTTGATTTCTGTTCGCCTCCACTGTCTCCTATCAAAGTGATTGGTCTCCTGGTCATCTCGCTGGCTGACATAATTGTTAATTAACCATTGTGGGCTGCCCTCTCTCATCTATATCTCGCAGCAATTACTCATTTGACAAGAATGCACTAAATCACAGTGTGTGATGTATGGAAACAGACCTGTTTTATGAACGTGAACCGAAAGCGTTTGCTGTAGTCGAGATGCTTCATTTACTCAAGTATTGATTGCCATCCTGTTGGTCTAACTTGATTTGTAACGTCTTGGCAGCTCTTTCTCAGTTAGCATAACAGCGTCTGCATGAAGTTTGAGTCACTGATTGTTCTTTTTCAACTTCTGAGCAAAAAGCAGTTCCTTTACTACTTTCTTTTCCTCTTTTTCTTACCATTCGCTTTAGTCATCATCTCTTTGCACGTCAATGTGAGTTGTCTTCTTGAAAAATACCACAGATCAGGCAAAGAGGTCCAGGGAAAGAAAGTTAAATAAAAAGCTCTTTAAAATGGTATTCAAAAAGAAAAAGACAAACAATGTACCCGTTGAAAATAAAAGCGCACACAGAAATCCATTCTGATGACAGTTGGAAGAATGTAGGCTTTACGGTGGGACTTGAGCCCCATCTTTGCCATATCTTTTAAGCATGATTATTTACTTAAAACAACAAACCAAAGCCCAAAGTCTGGCATTGTGGACGACGGGCCTTTGATTGAGCTCTGAGCTTGAATTCTTAACTAATAAATTGTTCCACGCCTTTGTCTGGGGCATTAACAGCAGTGGTCTGCGTTGTTCTTGCCCTAATCTCAAGAATGCAGCAGCCTCTTGAGAAGCTCAGGGGTTTCCTCCTCTTCCAGAGCCAGGTCTTCACTTTGTTTTCTTAGAGGACTCCCGGAATTGACAGGCCTCACCGTTAGCCCTCTCCCCGGCCATCTGTTTTCACCGACTCTGACTCGACACATCAAAGTCAAATCAAGGCTGCAAAGCATTTTAGAAGACACACACCACCACGCCGTGTGTGTGAGAAGTCAGGCTCACAAAAAGAGACAGTTTGGACTGTGTATTTGTGTGTATGGTTTTCCATGTGAGGGTGACCTGGGAGGGATCCGTTAGCTCACAGCACAGGTATGAGCAGCTTAGCTTTGTTCACTGCCTACTCTGACGACAGCTCGGTGAGTCACCTAAAGACACATAGACTAACCTCCTTTGGTCGGGTTCCAACAATTCGCTGCAACTCCCTGACAATAAAATAATCATTAGTGAGATTGAGACAGCGCACACCGTTTACAAAGAGCAAAATTGTCGCTGCGTGGTGATAGAATGGGATAGGAATAGACACCTTTGCAAATTTAAGAAGTATTCAGATCTTTGGGTTTAAACATAAATGACAGAAATACACAATTAAACTTGGAAATCGTACATCTTGCTTGCATAGTTTCAGCAAAATGTATAGTTACTTTTTGAACTTTATCAATAATTAACGTGAATGAACCTTTTTGATGATAGAGATTAATGTACAATACAACTTGTTACTGTTGCTTTCAGATAATGTCATGAAGAACAAACGTAAACATGCATTATTTCTTTAGTAAGTGTAGTTTGATAAAGTAGAAAAATACTAACGTAAAGGAAAAAATGTAAACCTTTAAAATTGTACCCCAGAATGGTAAAGGAGTATTGCATATGTAAGAGTAAGAGTATCCCTTATTTGTTTTCTCTGTGGCTTAACAACTTGTAACACACTCCAATATAATTGTATGTATATCTAATGTGTTTATATCACCCACAACAATCAATGAAAGAAGTATGCAACAGTATTTGGGTAAATACAATATATAGTATACTTATGCAGTCACATTCGACAAACATTTGTACTTGTGGGAATAATTCATATTCCAAAACCCAATTGAAAACACAAAAACAAATTTTAATCTCGAACGAAGCACATGACACAAT
This sequence comes from Apeltes quadracus, assembly GCA_021346845.1. Classification (NCBI taxonomy): domain Eukaryota; kingdom Metazoa; phylum Chordata; class Actinopteri; order Perciformes; family Gasterosteidae; genus Apeltes; species Apeltes quadracus. The sequence goes on from CM037914.1 coordinate 10,847,183, forward strand.
GAATGCATGGCGTTGTTGGCTTGTGAAGAATAACCATTCAGCGAGCCCGAAAGCCTCAGCTCAGCCAATCAGAGGCGCCGACGAGGCTCCGCGTGGAGAGGAGGAGGGTCTGGACCGGTTACCTGGCAACCGTGTTGACACTGTTGACACTATGGCGAAGCGGAAGGTTTGGACTTTATTTTTCGTAAAAACGTAAAGCTATAGAAGATGTATCGCCAGGGTTTCATCTGACACGCGCCCTCTGTCTTTAGACGTGGTTCAACCTGAAGCGCGACGCTCCGGTCGTTTAAAAGGCGAAAATGGCTCCCGTTGTCCGCTAGCTCAATTAACCTGCACCTGTATGCATTGTACGCCGTGCGGTTCCGTCCATGTTGAAAACGGCGAACGTAACTCTCAAACGTTAACTTATTTTATTGAAAACAGCAGATAGTTTTTTTGTGACGATTTTCTGTTTCGCCATTTAGTGACTTAACGTGAATTGTTTCTTACTTTTTCTTTTATTGTGTCTAGACAACGTGATTGTGAGTCACGTGGGGGGGGGGGGTTGTATTTATTGAGCGTCCTCGTCTGAGACGTTACGTAAATTACATTTCACAGGGTTGGACGTCGAAAGCTAGCAACACGCTGGTGCTCAACTCTGCTGCCTTTCAAGACCACATCACACGCAACCTGCTGCATCCAAATGTCCAACTTCTTGCCCCTCTTCCGAGAGGCAAAAGAAAAGCAGCCAGAATAAAGATAAGGGAAACTAGTCTGCAGACACAGGGATCAGCAAGAAGAGAGGGAATACGTGCTGGATTCTGCTCTGCCCCCTTTAACATTAGGTAAAACAACCCTGGGAAATTTTAGAAACACTGTATTTATTGAGACCCAGGATATAACCAGTATCTTTCCTATGTATTCTAGCTCAGAAGTTGGGTTTGGTGGCCTCCCCTGCAGGGAGGATATCTGAGGACGAATGGTCACGGGTCAAGGCGAGGTCTGTTCAGCAGGGGGACTCTGCACAGCCGTGTGCAATATGCAGGGAGGAGTTTTACCTTCAGGCTCAGGTATTCCCCCAACACGGTGTTGGTACTCTGTTAGAGCTGTGTGTGTGTGTTTACAACACTCTGTCTGTCCTCGGGGAAACCTGTGTTTCCATATGCACACATGGTCACATACACCCCAAACCACCATCACCCCCCCCCCCCCCCCCCCCCCCAGCCTCCCCTGCCCCCCTGCAGTTCCTGTATGTCCTAATCTGTGTAGACAACTGTACAAATTTACCCATACTGCCTTGGAACTCAACTGTGACGCGATGATGTAGCCATCAGTGTGTTACTGTGAGGGTCATTCAGTCCTTTACACCTTTCCGATCCCCTTTTAAGATGCCAATCTCCTCAAGAATGTGGAACTAGAATAGGCGGCCTCACAAAGCACAGTTGCCATAGCTGCGTATGTAAATATTAGTTTGACTCAAGGAAAAAAAGTTAATTAGAGGCTGCTAACAAGGGAAAGTGACAGGAGGTAATCTTTGTTGATTTTTCCTGCAAACCTTCCTATTCTAACGATGCATATTGTGGCCCAGTCTTGCATTTAAGCATTAATATGACAATAAAAAATGCTTCCAGGTGTGGTGGTTCTTAGTCAGCTGTGTTGATATTGCTTCTTTATCCAACTCATAGTATTTTTAATACAAATATATTGGGGCTCTGCTTTCTTTTACATGTTATTCTCTTTCTATATTGTGTCCATAAACTGTAGCCTTAAAACATTGTTAGACGTGAAATTTCTCTGTAGTTTATTAGCTTGTCGAGCTCCTGGAAATTGTACACTGCAGGGGGCCCTTTCACTGGTGATGGAGTGTGTTGGTCAGGCCAAAACAATGGGAAATCAATATGCCTCTCCCCGCCCTCTAGAGATCTGAGTAAACTGGGTTGTGTGCCAAGCCCAATAGCTTTGGCTGTCTCCTTTCAGACCATGAAAGAATCCCACTCACAGGTAGAAGAGACTATAGTCCAGATCCCAGCTGGCCCGCTGGGGGTTCTGCTGACTCCCTCTATCCTCTCAGCAAATAACACTTAAAGGCAGACGCATACATTCTCATACGTGCATGAATACACACATTTAGCTTGCCTTCAGGCTCAAATACACGGAGCCTGTGCCCAGACTGTATACCGTATGAGAGCTTTTTTGTAAGCACTTGAAAACACAAAAACCACTACACACTCAGCAGCCTCCTCCGGAGACCTTTCAAACCATATAGTCAACCTATGAAATTGCACGCATGACACATTTTTTATTTCAGATGCACTAAATAACTTATTTCACTTTTTTTTTTTTTTTTTAGGTGTTGCTGTCGTGTTCTCATGTTTTCCACAGAGCATGTTTGCAGGCCTTTGAAAGGTTTTCTGGGAGGAGGTGCTGCCCGGTGTGCAGAAAGGAGCAGTATGAGACACGGGTGATCCACGATGCAGCTCGCCTTTTCAGACATCAATGTGCCACCAGGTACATGCACTAGATACATCGTTTTAATTGAAATGCACAAAATACTTTCTTTCAGAACATTGTCCCAGAGTATGGGACAGAGTGATTCAGGATTGTCAGGGGAATCAGAATCAATTAATTCTCAGTATGTTTATTTGTGTATTTGTGTAGAATTCAAGCATGCTGGCGAGGCTACGTTGCTCGAAAAAGGTACCAAAAATTGAGAAAATGCATCTGTCCAAAAGACACACAGCTGCGACGGAAATTCTTTGAGGCAAAGGTGAGTTTCTACTTCAAATTTTCAGCGATCACAATCAGGTTTTATTACTCAATCATGCTTCTTTTGGTCACACTGGGGTCACGCGGCCTCGCATCCGTCTCCGGCATTTCATGCAAGCATTTCTACTCCGACTGGAAATTACGTTACAAACGACTCCGACTCTAGTTAGTCAAACAAAGCTTGCAACAAACGTCAAGTCTTGATGGTCTCAGGGACTCGCTGACCCCACTGCTAACTTTCAGACACACCTTCACCTGCTCTCACCCTCTCAGGCTTCTTTGATGCTTTGTGAATCATACACTGATTGTCCACTAATGAGGAGAGAGTTTTGTGTTTTAGTCAAACAGTCTGGACATTCCAGGGTCAATCCAAAAGCTTGTCGTCTCCTGTGCAGGTTTGGGTTTAAGTCTTCCTTTGTGTGTTTGTGTGTGTAGCTTTGTTACTGTGTTGGAAGGGAGAGGGTGAGGTCGACCAGGATATTTGGATACCTGACGCAGGTTGTCATTTCAAGCTTTGTTCTCGAGTTCAATTTTGAACCTATAAATCATGCAAATAAGTGATCATTTAAAGGTTGGCCCTCAAGAAAAACCAGTGGATGGAGTCGTTTGACTCTGAGGCTGCGGGTTGCCTTCAGGGTGGCTCTCAGGAAAAGGGAACATTGCCACCTAGTGAACCTCCCCCATTTGAGGCCTCGGTTGACTAGATATGAGGTCACCTTATCTTTTGACCAAACACCAATTTTTCAGGGATGCAAAGAAATTTTTCTCACGGATCCATCTAATAACCCCCGTTTTAAAATAGTCATAGATCCAACACATGCATTCTATGTGCAATGTCTTCAATGCCCTATCCATTCATATGTTGACTTGCAATCATGCAGAGTGCTGCAGCGCTTCAAACGGGCTGATTAAGCATGAGTGACAAATATGTGAGGGGCACACTTGTAATGTGATGGAAGGGTCAGAGTGTCCTACCCATCCCCCTGTCAGTCTATCTATCTTGCCCATAAACCACGCCTTAACATGTCACGTAAACAAAGACACAGCATTTACGCGGCCAATTAACTGTGTCCTAACACATTAGGCCGTGTCCTGGTCCACATGCTTAGGATGGAGTCACAGGCGCTGTCAGCCACTTTACATTCACGTTGTGTGAATCAGAGGTTGTGGGTGGTCATGAGATTGTCTCATATCTTTTGTCACACCGAGGATGATCTTGAAGAGCTGTGAGCTGCGCAGCACAGCGCTGACAGGTCTGATTGACTTGATTTTCAGCGGGAATACTTATTTGCTTAGCTGACTGTAATGCAAACAGACGTGTTGGTGCTGGGCTGGAACCTGTGTGAGATAGAAAAACCTATTTGTTCAGTATTCCTTGTGATAGCAGGAGGCCATAAAGCATCTTTGTATCACCGCGCCACAGGTGTTACTGGAAGAAAAAACAACTCCCACATTTTCAAAAATCTTATCAGCTGATCCTGATGCCCAGCTTTCAATTTTTACTCAATTCGGAGGTCCGGTGTCTTTCCCTTTTTATGACATTTTATAGACAAACTATTGATGAATTAATAAATTAATCCACCAATTGCCGCCATACATGTATGTACATATAAAACCTTAATCACATGCTGTCATGGAACAAATAGTTTTTCGAGAGGTTTCCACCACATCTGTGATCTTCTATAAGTGTTGTCATGGAGATGGGTATCCATTAATTGTCAAGATGATGTCACTTATGTTGTATGAAACAATTAAGTTCATTGATAAATTGCACAGTGCTGTTGGAACGTATACTCTATATAATCATAAAGCCTATTCATTCACTACTGAAAGCGTTTTTGATATAAACATTAATTTATTAATTGTTGCCTAGCAACCACGGCTGTAAATGTGAGAAGCGAGATGAGTTCCAGGAGGACAGACAATGGAAAGAAGTATTTAAAGTCAGTCAATTTGAGAATAATAGAGAAGACCGCACACTTGTTCATTATATTTCAATATCTGCATCCTGAATGTCTAATTATTCTTTCAAAGCTTCCTTCATTCAGCCAAGGAGAACATTATGGTGGGAATTAAAGAAGCTGTGGAATGGGGCGGTATTTGTTAGGTTATTAGACATAGTTTCAATGATTATAAATGTCATTGAAAAGAATAAAGGTTAGTACTTCCATGACACGTCATTTGTAACCTTTAGTAGTTCATTAGTTTTAGCAATGTGCCTAAACACTGTGTATAAAACAGATGATAGTACATGTTTATGATCGTGTAGGAGACGGAAAAGGTGCCCGATTTGTGTGTTTCTATGTTTCTTCCCTTTTCTTTTTACTGGTTTCCATTAATTCTCCTTGTTCGTGGTAGATGTGACTGTATTGATCTGGCTGTTTAACGACTGCATCCTGTCAGCATGCCTCAGCCATTACAATACACACAAACAATTAGCCTGCGCTGAAAACACGACTCCATTGTGTATCTGAATGAAACATGCCTCCCTTGTGTGACAAATGCTTTTTCCTAATAAGTTGCAGGAGTTGAATGACAGCTTTGTCCGATACTGTCACACCGACACGGAGTCTTTTCTGAGTGATATCAACCGCTCCCTGTCGTCAAGCAGACGAGTGTTCCAGCGGCTGGAGAGAAAGCGAGTCTCTGAACCTCAGGAGAATGATTGGGAGCGAATACAAAGCCAGGTCAGGAGCAAGTCACACTGCTGAACCAGAAGCCACTTCTATCATTAAACAAGCCCCCCTCCCCTCCCATAAAAAATATCTTCTCCTCCCAGCCTCGCCTTTCTCCTTGACATGTTAATGCTTGTATGGGGACAACGGCATCACAGCTGCAGTATAGAAGGTGCACCTCTCCAGTGGTGATCATTGACTTCATCAAATGAATGGCCGTGGGTAGGCCATTAATCCTGTGTTTACAAAAAACATGGTCTGATACTGCACGGCAGGCTTTTCATCGCCTCGGCTGCTGTGGAGGGTTTGAAAAGACAAAGATTTGCGTTTCCTTGAGGCTCCATTGTAGGCTTTCGTTGCAGCCAGTGCCTTTTTCCATAGAGGGAGCAGGGTGTGTGCAAAGACTTCTTTTTTTTTATTTTTATCTGGTGTGAAAAGGTTGAGCACAAGGCAGGAGTGGCTCAGCCTTGACATTGAGTATCAAACACTGGATGTGCTTTCAACACAAAGCTTGCACCTTTTTCACCGTGCAAACCCTATAAAGTGGACTGCAGCTCGCTATGAAACATTTAACGGTCTTGCATGTTGGCCCCAAAAACAAGAAGTGCTCTAAGGTTAATGATTGGCGTTGGTGTTTTAAAAAAAATATATATATTTTTTTATTATAAGGATCACTGATATGAACATTTTATCACCTGGGTAGTTGGTTACTTATAATAACGTGGTCGTGGCAAGGTTAGCCTCTGTAACCGGAGGTGTATTGTGTATTTCCAACACCAATAGGTGATCCAGAGAGGCGTATGGGACTGCCCCATCTGCCTGACTGCACTGTGTAGCCCGAGCCTCCCAACAGAAGCCGGTACATCCAGCCGTCACCGACACACCGCCCTGCTGTCCTGTTCCCACCTCTTCCATCAGCTCTGTCTGGAGGCCTTTGAGGCCTTTTCGATCGAGAGCAGACCTTCCTGCCCCCTGTGCCGATCGATCTACCACAAAAAAATCACCCACCTGGGCTCAAATTTAATTTAAGACGGCATTTAGGATTATCACATCTAGTCATAACCTTCAAGTAACCCTTTTTTCTGTAGTAAAAGTATTTCCTGAAATGCCGAGCCACCCTGTTAACTCATCCGTCAGTATTGATGTCCTGGGTGTCACAATGACAAAAGACAAAAAAATGTTCTATAAAGCATGTTTATACATTTTTTTAATTGCAAACAAAGACATCAAAAGTAACATACATATAACAAACTGAGAAATTGTAAAAAAAAAACACATTCACAAAACGTACTAAAAATGATATGCAGCGACAAACATACATAAAATAAAGCTGCTTCACTTACAGAGCAACTCAACTTTTGAAATCCCACACACCAGAGATGAACTCTATAGGCAACTAAAAAGTTAGCTTGAATAGAAAAGATCTCCCAAGTCTTTTTGCAATGTTTTATAAGGGGAGTTGGACGTAAAGCCCTGCAGAGCTCAGTGTTACTAAAATCTGCTGCGGAATGGATGTCTGCACCACCATGATGGAATTGGAAAAAATCCAATGTAAGCCATGTAGTTCATCCAAATCATACATTTGTCATACTTTCACTAATTTACTTGACATTTAAAGTGATATCTTGCTAATTTATAACATCTTTTTGCTTTGCCAAATCACTGCAGACCATGTTAATTATTCACAGTACCCAATGAAATTGCACACTACGTACAAGTTTTTGCCAGTTAAGAATTTGGCTAAAACTGCAAGCGGCGGTAGACCGCTTTGAGTGAAAAACATTCCCTGTCCTAAGAAACAAGTTCCAAATGCAAATAGGAGAATTTCTCAATTTTCTTTTGTCATTGTCTCACCTTTTTAAGAGGAACGAATGAAGGAAGCTTCTCACCTCATAAGAGCTACTGTGAAAACATTCATGGCAGAAAGCAATGTGTACATTATATCGAGCTGGCTAGACTAGAAACTCTGGCGTACGGGGATCACAGTGGACACACTGTCCGGATACAAACGCTGCACATTAACGAACAACACCGAACAAGAATCAACCTTAACATGAAGCCCGCGAGATGCTTGTCGTTTAAGGCATTTAAGGTGGTTCTGGAGACAAAGAACGTCACAGTTTAGAAGATTATGCAGCAATACACCTTCATGTAAATCGGGCCTGAGTCACCAAGTCTTTCTACCAGCTGCAAAGTTGCACATTTTCACGCCTGCATCATGTATGTGAAGATTGTTACAGGTTTGCATTAGATTGAGGTGTCCATAAAAAAATATGTACAACAAAGTACAGATTTCTTAGTGAGTCAGACCCGTATTGAACTCAACAGGAGCCAAATATTTACATCTAAATAATTCAAAAGGTAAGAGGTATGAAACGCACAGTGATATTTACATGTAAATACAACATTTACAAAAATGACCTATTGAACTATTTGACGATTTCTGTATGTGCCATGTGAATTTAAAATACATATTTCTGGGGGGGGGGGGGGGAATGAGCAAAAATGTGATGTTTAAATCTTAACATGTGCAAAATAAAATTCTAGGAATTACAACCACAGACTCAGCTACAAAAGCACTGAAGCATTATTCTCTTTGGAACTGAAGTGGATGCAACTCCAATATAGTTTCCCATTTGTAGAGTAGCTCAAGTCTAATCTAGACGCCTAAAAAAAGTTCTTGCCCTTCTCCATACAAACTAACGACATCATCAATAAAGTTAAAGCACACTTCTGTCAAGCCAAATGAGACGAATGAAGGCCATCAGTTGGGATAGTGCAAATACATATAATGTGAATCGTATGGATGACAGTTTTATATATTGGATGGGAAATAATAACTGACATGCTTCACAAAGCAGTTTGTCCTTTTCACATCTTAAGCTTTTAAAAAAAGAAAAAAAAAAGACTGACACCTTTTTATCGTGCCTGCATTATTTTGCATAACAACGAACTACAGATAATCAACTGCTCATGTATCACACACACACACACACACACACACACACACACACCGGTTACCATCTACATACTGACATAAAAAAGTATCCATGGATCGGGTTTTATTTACTACACTGAGAACAGTGGAGGCGCGCGGTGATAGAAAAAATCCCTTTGCTGTGAGTCTGATGTAGGAAAAAAATACATTGCCCCTTGCTTTTGTCTAGCGCAGTTTGTGGAAGGAAGAAAACAAAAAAACAGTAAACAGGAAGCAATGCTGAAGAGGGTCCTGAAGCAAGAGATGGGTCACAGTCGCGGTTGAGGTCAACGTCAAGGTCACTGCAGTGATGCCAGTCTATTTCCCTCCTCGGTCTCGTCCCTGGCTCGGTCCCGGCTTCCATGCGAGACGCAGAGGATGGAATGTCACGAAGCTAAATTGCTCTCGGCCTCCCTTCGCAGCATCCGTCAGACACCGCCCGGGTTCATTAAGTTCCTTCCCATCCCTTGTACCTTTCAGTAGTCAGCCAGAACTGTCGAGATTCTGTCCCTTTGGCTGTGCTAAGGTGTGTGTGTGTGTGTGTGTGTGAGCGCGCACTGATCTATCGTCCCTTTTCACAGAGTTTTCTGATGCCCGTTGGCTGAGAGCTTTCCAGATTCAGGGTCCGTGGGGCTGTTTGACAGTTGCAATTTATCCAGACCTGGGCAGGGGGAGATAAGGGAGAGAAATCTCATTAACAAGCCGCAGACTTTCTCTTCTAGGTATTGATGTGCTCCCGCCGCCCCCTCCCCATCAGAGCCTCTGTCTGACATTTTCTTGCCCTATCCCACCCTGTGTATCAAACATCCAGGGCCTGTCGCCACAAGCCTTTGAGACTAGCCCCATCCTCGGTCATGTGTCAGTCCCGCAGCACATTGGATCTAGCTGCCATTCCCTCTACTTTGTCACTCAAGCTTGTGCTGTCCAGATTTTTCTTTTTTTTAAAAAGGAGACATTCTCCTCCCGAAGCCAAAGAGAAGGTTGGTCCGGAGTGTTACAGACGCGACCTTCATTGGTATAAAGTTGGGTCACAAAATGGATTGCTTTATATTCTGGAGAACGTCCAGCACATCAAAAGGCTGGATTGCCGTGAAAGATGAAACGGTGCAGTCTGGCTTTATTTGGTTATAGTATATTAAAAAAGGTGCTGGTTTGAATCCCTCGAGAAAAATAACTAGATTTACCCAAGGCCTTCAGAAGCTCCTCCCGTACAGCTGAGGTGAATTTTCTCACAAGACAGAGTGTCGTCACGACCGCAAACAGCAGGTTGTACGAAAGGACGATGTAAAAGTTTCCCAGCCAGTTAAATCTCCCGAAGTCTCCCAGGAGATCAAACCTGGTAATACCTGCGCAGGACAGAAAAACGGGTAAAAGCAAGTCAACACTTGACTGTAAGCAAGTTTCCCTCTGATAGACAAAATGTTTACACAAAAATAGAGATCATAGCAGGTGGTACTCGGCTACACGTCGTCTCCCAGAATGAAGGTTGTGGTTTCTGTGCCATCCGATATCAAAATGAGGTGTACGTGAAACCAGCTTCCAATCACCTGATGGCAGATGAAATTCGATCCCCGTGTAGCAAACCGTAGGACTCACGAGCCTTCATGCGCTATACTCCCCCTGGAACATCTTCACAACCTCTGTCGTCAATTAGATCGGGCAATCGATTTTGTCCCGGGAGGGAGGTATTTACGGCCGCAGTAAGCAGTTTGAAAGCATCACGGACCTTTAACAAAATTGCCTGTGAGGAGACGACGGAGACCTCAGTCGATGCCGCTCGCCACTGCGGCCCGACCGCATCGCTCTCTGGAGCCCAAAGGTTTTGATCTCGGTTTGGTCATTTGAGAAAATTGAATTGGGGTTGAAAAGATGCTCGGCATTGGAGATGTCAGGGGTACAGTAGTTAAAGCCACTATTATGCAGCTACGTATGATATTAATCGGTATTGTAGGGGACAGTGAGACTATTTTCACTGAGTGAGCAGCACGTACTATGTGAATCCACTGGTGGTAATACAGCATGCATTTGGATGCATGTTACCCTTTTCTCTTATACAGTGTGCATGCCCCCCCCCCTCCCCCTCACTCTTCTATAACATTTCACTTTGTCAAACTCAACTTTCAACTTTTTTTTTTTTCTCCTTAAGCTGGGAGGCCGTTTCTCTTCAACTCTGCCTGATGCATTTATTCCTTTTAATCTATTCAGCGTCACAAAGCGGAACCTGTTGATATTTTGTAAAGCTCCCAATGAGTCACTGTATGCTCGCACCGTCCCGTTTTCCCACTGTGTTGCTCTCCCCCTCACACACACACACACACACACACACACACACACACACACACACACACACACACACACACACACACACACACACACACACACACACACACACAGTAATGCTATTTGAACAGCTGTGCTCTGCGCTCTGCATGTTTATTAGTGCCATTGTGATGCTGCTCCCCCTGTCATTTTTACCCCTTTGCCCCGCGCTCTTTTCTAACGTCACTATGGGAAACTATCAGAGAATTCAAGTTGCAAACTTAATGGGCTACTGTTTGTGGGGGGGCCTGAAAACATATCCGGGGGGAGGGGCGTTCGCTCTTTCTGGTTGTTATGACATCTCTGACGACTCAGTTCAACCTACAGTTTGGTAACAGCTTGGTATTTCGGTAAATAATGCAATGAGTAGAATTAGAGGAGAAAACAATGACATAAATTCATCATGCTGCTGGTTAGCTCAGCTGAATATAAAGACTTAAGGAGAATAATACACACAACCACACACACACACACACACACTGGACTCACCTAGAGTTCTAGACATCACTGGCAGGGCTGAACTCAGGACCAAAATGGAGACACAGCAACCAATGATCTATAAAATGTATAAACAGAACTTGTTCAAGCATATAATCTGCAGTTATGAGGCGTGCGACGAGAAAAGCACCTATTCCACCGGCGGTTTCGGCGGTGACGTGCCCACACACGCGCACACATCACGAGGCGTTAAATTAGTTCCACATATTGTGCAATTAGAAACTCTGAAGTTGCTCATTACCAGGTTTCCCCTGTTGTCCTTTCAAGCCCTTTCACTGCAGCGTCATGGCTAGTTAACAAGCCTCACCACTCCCAAACTCATTACCAAGTGAATGGGTGCCAAACAGAGAATGCCCCCCCCCTTCCCCTCCGACCCTAAAAAACCCCCCAACTCTCCCTGTGATGTACAAGAAAGGGGGCTTGCACTTTGCCAGTGTTTGCGCAACCCACAAACAAATATTGGACAGATCAACTAAAGCCATTCAGGGGGCCCGAGGAAAACGTTAGTGAGCAGTAGGAGTTCAGAGTGAGAGGAAGGCGGGAAAGAGTAGTGGGCTGGGGGTGAGGAGGGGAACGGCGGGAGGGGAGGGGGGGGGGGGGGATGGACAAAACACAGGGGGTCCCAAACGTCGCACTGCAGGAGCAATCTCAGCACTGTTGCCCCCACTTCACCCCGTCCTTACCGTCGTCATGGTGGTGTCGTCGTTCCTGGGAGTGAGTCCCTCGAAGACTCGCAGGCTGTAGAAGCCAACGACGGACGACACCATCAAGTAGCTGTTGAGCGAATCAATCAAGGACCAAAAAAAAAAAAAAACACTCGCCTCTAAAAAAGTAGACCCAGTCGCCACCTTTTCAGCCGCGATAAAAGGTGACGAAACGGCGCAACGTGTCTCCCGGAAGGTGTCCGGCTGAACTATGTCCTGGGTAAACAAAGCCGGGCTGGACAATGTTGCTCTTGGCCGTGGAGCATGCTACTTTGACCACAAACAAAGGGGGAGGAGGAGAGTGGGGGGGGGGGTCACTTAAAGGATACAACATGAGGACGATCTCCAGCACCGCCTGAGCCAGGCCAAATGTGGACAGAGAAGTGTTCCCAATGCCTCGGTCCTAGAAGACGGAGACAGGGGAACAGGAGACTGGGTTACACCTTGAATGGACACATTACTTGGTTTTAAAAAAAACGGCGGCGCTGCAGGCGGTTACAAAAACCCTGCAAGGTTAGTGTGAAGACGTCCCCCCCCCCCCACGTGAGGAGCACCGAATGAATGGAACGCGATGCAAGCGGCTCCTTTCAAACCACCGTCGATCACACGGCGCGGAAACAGGTGTTCAAACAAAAGCGCCGCGTTGCTCACGGTAAGAGGAGGCTGAAAGCGCGCCAGAAACATAAAAACAACAAGACAAATACTTCGACAAACACTAGTGGCCCCCCCCCCCCCCCCCCCCCACCTCCCTCCCTTCAACACCTACAGGCCTTTTGAAACCGGAGCAGGAAAAAGGAACATCTACATATGCTGCACATATCAAGCATCCGTGTCCTCTAAAACTGGATACTGCTTATAGATGTTGTAAATAATCATTTTGTTACGGCGATGAATGATTACAGCAGCACTATTTTCACAAACACTTAATATGTCCCGTCTCATGTGTATTCACTATTGTTTAGTTGATGTTTACAGGGCGGTTCTAGATTTACTTTTTTGTTTTGTGCATTTTATTTATTACTTTACCCCAACTAGATTGTCCTTATCTTGATTTGTGAAAGAGCCTCTCTCTCTCTCTCACTCACACACAGCATCTGATATCATTTAGATGAGGACAGCGATGTGGTTGGTCTAATGAACAAGTGTGCACGGTTCCCTCACAGACGCTCAAAGGGCCACAGGCCAGGCTGAGCTCTGACGGTGCTACTGTGCCCGTTTGTGAAGTGCGGCTCTAGTGGGGTGAGAGTTTGGAGTCCAGTTACAGGTAATTCTCCATTTTATAAAATACAGTGTCAAGTGTTGTGGCAACCACGGGTCTGCAATAACAAATTCATTGCTCCCGTTTAGTGCTCGTTCATCAACACACCGTCCTTTAACAACACCAGTTCCTCGCCCCCCCCCACCCCCGTTTGTCCCACTTGCAGATTCCCTTTTCCTCCTCATCATCATCATCATCCTCCTTCTCCGCCTCCATCCTCCGCTCCGTATAGCCAATTGGGGCACTGCTCAGTATGCTGGGGACTGAGGCGGGATGCTTAGTAGGAAGGGAAGGCAAACATTGACAGGGCACATCCATTGTGCTCTCCCGCCCCCCCCCCCGCCTCCACAACAATCGGCGCATCGGCGCCTCATTTGACTTTCCCACAGTCTCTTTACTCTGACAGCTCCTCATTCAGAGCTCAAACCAGCCACTCTCTCTTACTTCTTTATGCCCCTGCCTCTCCGCCGAGACGCCGCGCGGGTAGCTACGGGGCAATTTCTGCACCAGGGGGGGGCAGAGGGTTGGAGGTGTGGAGGGTGGGGGTAGACGGACGGATATCATATCAGTATCGATTGTTTCGGAGGACGAGAAGTCCACCCCCACCCTCCCCCCCACTCCCGCAGTGCTGTGAGATCACCAGAGGTGTGGCATCCGTCCAGCTCAACCATTTCGTCGGGGGCCACGCTGTCAGGGGAGGACAGCTTCCAGCTGCATGACAAGTGTAATTTGGGGGATTTTCTGCGATGCGTCACGCCGAAGAAAACATCTCGTGTTGAATAAAACAATTAGAATGTCGAGGGCAGCTCCGTCAGCTGCCCGCGAGACTCAAAATTTAATGAGGGAGAAATAGGATACATTATGTTGCCCCCCCTCTCAGGCAAGAATGCGACCACAGGCGCACACACACATACAAGCACATGCACGCACGCCTCTCCGTCGCTGCAAATGAGACGAGATAAGGGGGAGCTTAAAGCACATCGCACGTTAGGCGCAGATGAAGATCTGTGAGAGCCGCTCCACACTCGCTTAGGCCGCCTCGCAGTGAGGGCCCGTCACCTGCCCCCCCCCCCCCCGGACTTGAGACACGTAGCGAGCTCATTGAATCTGCACGTCGCTGTGAAATGACTTTCAATGAGCTTCCAAAACAAAAACCAGAGGCACAAGGTTCAAGTCAGATTAACATCTGGCCGGTTCCTTTTCTCTCCAACAAGCATGCGAGCGTATCCGGAATTTGATTTATGTCGCCGCCAGGAGCACGGCGGGTCTGATGAGCAAGCCCCCTCTGCAGTTTACATTCTGGGCGTGTGTGTTTGTGTGGGGGGAGAAAAAGAGAGATAAAAAAAAAAAAAACCTACTTAGGTTAGGTTACAGTAAGCTTACCGTGGATCCCTTAGGCATGGCAGTCTCATCCACTAGAAGGTAGAGGATATTAAACACCACCATAAGGACGGAGATTGTCTGCGGACACAGGGGAAGATAAAGATTTGTTTACACGCGGTGTAATTAGAAAACCATTGCGTAAATCCTCAGAGTATCCGGCCTCATGACGTAATTGAATTGGGGTTGTCCTCGCTGATCCGTACGTGTGGTGATGCATTATAACCATCAACGTCAAGCTACTCAAAAGCTCAAACGTGTAGGGATGTTTGATGCAAAAAAAAAAAATGTGGCTATTCAGCATTGTCTTAAACAGCTACTAAACAAAAGTAGTCTCCCCGCCCAGACGCCGAACTGTTAAGAGGATAGGATTTGGGGTACAGGGTGTTAGTCCCAATGGCCAGCAGCCCGGCTGTATACGCCCAGAGTAAACAGTCTGGGCTTAATGACGGGTCGGTCACAGCGCGCACCGTTCCTGCGAGCAGGATCAGCATCACCATCGGATACAACAAGTTCTTCTCCCAACCGGACGCCTTCTTTCTTCTCTCTGAGTGGAAAAAAGAGCCAAAATGTGAGGCCATTGGTTTTAAGAAATATATATGTATGAGCAACTCTTTAATTGCCAATTCATTCAATTCCCATTACAGGGTTTGTGCAGCTTGGTTTGGTAAAACACATCCTGCCCCCTCATAACCCCCCCCGTCCCCGTCCCTGTCCCCATCCCGAAACCCACAGTGCTCTTCCTCTTTTATTCTATTAGACTTATCATCGCCATAACTAGTCCTCAATAAGAATAAAAGTTCCTGTCCTTCAGCTTCCTTTTGTTCCAACGCCTCATCAGTCATCTTTTTACACACTGCTGACAGCCGGTGGACCACGTGCCCTGACCCTCCTATTATGGACACCCACGGTAGCCAACGATGTGTATCTTACTGCTCTCTAGTCCTTGCTATATTGACTTTCTTTCTCCATTTCCAACCTTGTTAGTCCTCCTTATTCCCAAAGTGCACCCACCCTGCCCGCCCGAGAAGTTTGCCAAGTGCACTTTATATGCACCATCCTTCTAAATTAATGACATCACTAAAAGGCTGGCTACAATATAAAGTTTCCATCTTGTCCAATATCCTAAGTGCCTTTATGCCCCCCTGCCCCCCCCCCCCCCCCCCCCCCCCACACAGCTCCCCAAAAGACTTGAGCTTCATTTATAATATCCTAAAATGGATGGGAAATTATCAAGCGGTTCTGGTCTATGTCCAAATTAAGAAATTAAGGCGGACGGGAAGAAAGCAGCCGCCTGTCAGCAATATGTAAAAAGATTACTTCTTGGCATCCGTTTCCATGGCAATTCAAGGTCTTTAGAGAAAAAATACAACCGTCCGGCATTATACTAATACTTACCCAATTTATTCTTCAGATTTCTAATATTCTCCAGGTCTTTGTTGAGCTGCATAGTAAAGTTTCCTCGAGAAAAGGTATACGAGGACGATCCTGCAGAAACAGAAAACATCAAAATCATGGAATCAACTTAACTGTTGCATGACGAGATATTGTTACGATTATTTTCAAATATGCAACTAATTTAATCAATGAATGGATTAAGTCAAGAAAATTTCAAGTTATGGAGAAAAAATCTTGTTTTGTCTGTCCGACAGTTTATTATTACTTTATTATTTGCTTTAAAATGATATAAACACAAAAAAGTAAAAAATGCTAACATCCACGATGCAACTAAAACAAACAATCATCTTCACAGTGTCTGAGATGTGTGCACTGTACAGCAAGACTTAAGAATGGATTCAGTTGGAAAACCGTATTTTTCGCCAACTATCACGTTACATCAATGTTAACTTCACCCTTCAACTTTGTCAGCACACGGTACATGACCTATCTCTCGAGAAATCCCATCAAAACAATTAGGCCCGCTCTGAACACAACCATGTAATCAAAAATCATTTCTTATGTCAGGAGCCGTCTCGCACATGCCACAACTGGTTCAGCGGGCTGCAGGAGACGGGGCGAGGGATTCTCCGGGAAAACCGCAAGGCCGGCTCATTCAAGGCTAATTCATCTGCTTCACTCCCGTTTCCCTTCCAACTTGACGCACTGGTGCATAGGGCCCCCCCTCTACCCCCACCCCCACCCGAGGGGCCCGAGGGGAAGAGTATCCGTTTGCATCCCCCCGGGGGCGATTGGCGGATCAACACCAATTAGCTCAGTGTTACACCGTGCAATAGAAATACCGTCTTTAATCTTCGTTACAGGAGGGGAGCACCGATCACTTTGATCAAACCCCTTTTCTTCCCCCTCCGTGATCCCGGCACGCCCTGTCTGGATGGGTTGAAGTAGGCAAAGGACGTAAGGGAAAGTACATTCACAACAGGAAGTGTCACAGGCAGTTCAACAGCTTTTTCTTTTCTTTTTTTCTTCTCCTGAGATGAACCGAAAACTCGGCCTCGGGGGAAACGGGCTAACCTATGCATGACACATCCAAAAGTGATCCTCCCCGTCACCCGGGACGGACAACTCATTGATCAAACGAACCGTATAGGCAGATCGAAGTGAAGACAAGGAACAATATCGTCACTTGAATTCCAACCGCAGTATCTTTAATGACATCATTCTGAACTGAAGTTAAATATATCCTTCTCCTTCTGCTGGCAGCCTCAATTAAGAGACTGAGTTACAGCGAGGCAGAGATGCTGAGCGAGGCTTCTGGCAGCCAGGAAGGCCCGGAGTAATTCAACGTATCCTTTCCAACCTTCAGCACAGTCGAAACATGACGTCACCCGCGCTTATGCTAAAACACCACGCTGAGACAACAGAGGCACCGGCAAGGTCACCGTGCCGCATAGCATCTGGACAGGCGCTCTGCTGGTCTGCTGTCCGCAGATCCGGGTCTTCAGAGGGCAGCGTGGAGAAGTGTGTGTGGGTGTGTGTGTGCGTGTGTGTGTCCTGCACTGCAGAATATGTGTCTGTTCTAGTTACCAGACAATAGTTTCTCAGCAAAAACCCGAAGGAATCAGAAAAAAAGCCCCAAAAATACCCTTATTTTTCTGGGATTTCCATTAGGTATGTAAACTCCAGCCCGGTTTGATAACAGTAAAAAAAAGGGCCGTTTCTGCGGTCAATTGCAAAACCTGGTTTCTGGTAAGTGAAGTGCTTGCAGCCTACCGGACGGTTCTAGGTTCATGCCTCCGAACATCACGCGTATTAGGTCCGTCGTTACCATGACGAGAAGAACAGACGCACATGCCCCCGATCGGCCGACAATATAAACAACGCCATTACAAAAACGGGCAATTACATGCAGAGCGAGGACAACAAAGGCCCAGACGCATAAACAAACAATCGATGCGCCGACTGATGTGGCTCGACAGTCCACATCTGCAAACACAAACCGTCAGAGGAGCTGGATTGCGGCGCAGCGGACACAGGTGAAGCAAGACAACAACACGGCTCGCCTGTGGAGTGTGTCCCGTGAACTGCTGGTGAACTGCGGCCGCTCGCAGCAGATCAAAGGGACACCAAATCTGCCCTTCGGTTTCGCACCCGTGTGTGTGTGTGTGTGAGTGAACGCGGAGAATGTGCATCTCCGTACAGCATAAAAACACTGGCGGCGGGGGGGGGGGACATTCTTCCTTGCCTCACGGTTCCACCTCTTCTAAACTTTTCTAAGTTGGCCATTTTTGTTTGCCCCTCACAGAGACTTGTTGAGTTCAAACGGTGTCGGAGGCGATAAGGAACAGATTACAATTATTCAGTTAGTTCAAAGCGGCGCGGCGGGGAATACGCTCGAGGGAACCATACGCATTGGTGGCTGTCTATGGGGTCGGCCGGTGCGGCATTCGAAAACATGCGTTATCAGGGAGGGGATCTCCCCCTTACCTCCATGGTTTGAAAGGACGCTCGTCCTCTTCATTTACTCGCATCCGTACACTTCGGTTGCATGCTTGAGTTAATATTAAAGTAGCTTTTGGAACTCGGCCCAAATCATTCAACGTCAAAACGAGGAATCCGGGGGAACACAGAGGGTCGGACGTGAAAAGGAAATGCAGGCTAAAAAAATAATCTGCGCCATCCTTTAACCCTTTAAACTACCCCTTTGTTCCGGGGAGCCGTCTCCTTTCAGGAGCCACCGAAAAGCCTCTTTTATGTCCAAAGAAGGTCCTTGTAAAAGACTTCATTTCCATCCTATTACCCGGGCCACCGTTCCAGTCCTAAAAGAGGCAATCATTTCACTAGTGTCTTAAATGAATCCTTAAGAACTTCCTTAACATAAAATATGGTCCTTTCCATGTGCCTGCTTTCCCCTTCAGCAGAAGTTACGTTAGTAAGACAGTGGTGAGGAAAGGCCGCTCAAGCCTTTTTATACATTTTTCTTTTCCCCCCCAGTGTCTGTTCCTGTCCGTCTGTGTGTGGCTGAATTTTCAATGCTAATTGATTCCAGTGTGGCGCGCTCCATCACACCAAACAGGGCAGTCAAGCCCTCCCCTCCCCTCCAATGTGCCAACACGTCTCCCACAGACATACCGTTTAATCTCCTCTGAAGGGCTTCCTCCTGCAAATGGATGCAGTAAATCTGCTCATCCAGGTCCTCCAGGATCTGAAGGCAGGGAGCAGAGGAGGAAGAAATGAAATGGGTTATAATTAGGCCCAGAGTGGGACTGGAGAGATGGCAGACGGGAGGATGAGTTGGTGATGTATTTGTAGTCCTGCGCTCTGCTCGTAAACGGTCAGACTCAAACAGACAGTCACATCAAGTCGGAGCGTTCCGGTTCAACTCGGCATTATTTCAGCCCCCCCTCCCACCAAAAAAGGGCAACTTTTTACAGACAAACGTGTTTACGGAACAAACGGATTCAGCAGATTCCTTACCGTTGGCTTCACTAGTAACTGGCCCATGATGGTGAACATCCTCGACAATCCCACAGGAGTGCACACTACACAAGACAGAAAACAGCACGGTCAGCCTGCTTGTTTTACCGGGATGAAGGGAAGAAATTAAGCATTATTAAACCGATGGATCAGCAAATAGATTTCTGCATTTTTTCCAGTGTGTATGACAACGAATGAAGCGGCTTACTGAGTAGAAGCAGTCCTCCCATCAGAGATATACAGGAGTAGAGGTATGGCAGGTAAAACTCCCAAAGATCTACAGAAAGAAATGATCGGACAGGAATGAAAATCATCTTTTAAGGAAACATAACATTTTTTACATTTATATTCGTGGAGGGATTAAACAAACAAAATACGATGTGTTAATGTGTGTGCTTCATAGGCAAAACATTTGGAGAAAGCCAAGCTAATCAATTCCAGTATTCATGCTAAGCTAAGCTAACCCACTAGCGGCTCAAGCTTTATATTCGAGACCGCTCATCAACCTCATGGAACAGTAGGAGGAATAACGGCAAACTGTTGGTACCGTAGAGTGACTCCATACTGGCCGCATCGTTGTCAATGAGCGCTGATGCCACCCACACGATGCCCAGGATCAGCAGAGCCAGCAGGAAGAGCATCACAAAGGTCTCTAGGATACGCGCCCTGATGCCCTGACAGGAAGAAAAAAAGAAGAAATAAAACATAACGTACAATTAACGTACAATAAAAAACACATACAGCCTGAAGGTGGGATTGACTACATTTGAAGTGATAATAAAAATAGGATTCCTTTTACGAGACATTTCCCTGCTCATATTAAAACACCATCATTTCCATTCACGGCACAGAAACGCTCCCACGGATTCCTGTGCAAAACAGTCCTGTTATACAGCGATATCTATTGTGGTCTATGAAGTGGGTCCAACAGGGACTGGTGGTGGCAGAGGGGAAATAAAAATGTGAAAAAAAAAGAAAAAAGATTGAGGGGCAAGAAGCCTGGCCGGGTCGGCTACTGTCTGCGATCAAGAGCAGGCCCCCCATCTGGGGCCGATTAGGAGCCCCTTTAGACGCCGCGGCCGCGTCCCGGGCCCGCGCAGACGAGAGGGTTTTGGGGTAATTTGGGTTTTCCGGGTCACAAACTGCTGAGTGGTTAATAAAGTCCTCCTCTACTTGTTCACACAACCCCCCCCCCCTCCCCTGCAGGAGAGCCGAGCTGTCTGTGCCTGTAAGATGGATCGGCGGTCTCATACACATGTCGGGTAGGCTACCAGGCTCGGGATAACAAGGGCTCTGGGCTTAAATTGGGCACATATGAGCAATTTGTTACCAGCTAACATAATGGTTCTGCGGTTGCTGTTCAGTATTTGCCAACAGGTACATGAAGGGGGGTGAGGGGGGAGCTCTCTTTGAAAGTATCCGCTGTTAATGAAGCCGCTTTAGAGAATGCAAATGGTTTCAATTCTGTAGATTAAATCAGACACGGCTTTGCTTTTTTTGCTTCTTTTTTTTTTTTTTTTTTAATTAACAGCGCAGTTCAAGATGTTAACCGAACCACCTGTCCTCCAGCCTTTACATTCACGGCGTGATGGCTTGAAATACGGCCACTTCTAACTCACTCCTGAGCTCTCGTCTCTTTTACAGGCACCCGTCTCACAAGCGGCAGCACTAATGGCTCAGAGAGGTATTCTGGTGAATTTATTGCCCACGCATTGTCGCTGACCGCTTCGGGCCCAGACTTTGGACGGTGATGCGGGGATTTAAGCGCGTTCGCAAACCCCGCTGTAGCATCCTTAAGCTATTGCCGAGCAATCGCCTCGTGCCTCCTCTCGCGCGGTATTCTGGGGGGGAAAGCCTCAGTCAGTGTAGAATTTTCTAGCACAACAGGGGAGGAGCGTGGCCAGGGTCTGGAGTGCCCCAGTGTGGCCACGGCAGACACTGCAGCCACTGACGGGCGGAGTAAAGAGGGTGTAATCGGGTAATCTTTAGTCTGCAGAAACAAAATATTTATTTAGTTTTCCGTTAGACCAGGGGTGTCAAACTCATTCTGGTCTGGGGGCCGCATACAACTTAATCGCATCTCAAGTGGGCCAGACCAGTAAACTCATTCTAAAATGACATAGAACTAACAATAAGTCCACTTTCTTCTTTATATTAGTGCAGAGAAGAAGTAAATTATAAAAATCTTTATATGCAATGAATTGTCCTTTTAATAAATATATTATCAACAACCTAAGAGTTTTTAAGAAAAGTAATGTGCAATTTCAACATTTTCACCCAGTTTAACATTTATTTAAGTGCATCATGCATAAAAACTGATCACAGTGATTGTGATTCACCTCCATGAACATGTAGGAAGAGGTCCATTTTTCTTGAAAAATCCGACACTGTGTCCACTTTTCTCTTTTTTGACAAAGACATTTCACTGAAGAGGGTGCCAGGGTCAACAGAAAATGCGGGTAAAGCGATAGACGTGAAACAGCGCCACTAGCGGACAATATAGGAACTGCAGATTTTATAGAAGCGTATTCTTATTTTTTTTCAGTAATACAGATTTATCCCGCGGGCCAGACTGAACCACCTGGCGGGCCGTTTCCGGCCCGCGGGCCGTACGTTTGACACCCCTGCGTTAGACCGATGCACTGAGCGCAGAAATATCCCAGCGCACACAAACACGACAACCTGCCGGACGGACGCCGCGATCAAACCTGGCTCGATCGGGCCAGTGGGGGCCGAGAGGGAGAGTGATGGGAGGGAAAGAAAGGAGGGAGACAACAGAGGGGAGGCCCGGGCGGAGGAGAGGAGTTTGACGTCTGAGCGCATCTCAATTCCCCCAGGAGGTGAGCGAGGTGAGAGAGGAATGCTTTCACGTCCCACACAGGCGCGCCCCACCCTCTCTTAAAGGATGCATCGGGACACGCGTCCGCTCAAGCGCACCACTCCACCGTAACAAGCAGCCCAATGCCGAAGGTGTATTCAGCTCGGATGGGCCCTCTCAATCATTTAAGAGACGCAAATCATTACCCATTCACATCATTTAGGGGCAGAGGAAAATGCTCGTCACCTCCCTTACTATCATCCCCGGTTCCTGCCTCGCTGGAGGAGCGCTCAGACGTGCTTTGACAGCTCGGGACGAAGGGGGCACAGATCGCTGTCATTGATCCATGCACATGCACGACACGGCAACATTCACAGTTCCTCACTTGTCCTTTGTTCCCCCATCAGAGGGGAAATAAAAGGCAAATTTGTGCTTTGAAAAACGATGGTATGAAAATAGAAAAACGGAACTAAGCTATGAACATCGATCAAAGATAAAAACTGTCAATTGGTGAGGGAAGAGAAGAAAAAAAAAAGAAGAGAAAAACCAGTGCCTTGGCATCCAGAGCGCCCGCTGGAAGTTTCTATTCTTGCTATTCTAAATGTGTAACTACGCCTAAATATAGCAGCTCTGAAATATTCAGCATCCCCTGATCCTCACACCGACATCGGCTGCGGGGCAGCTTAGCGGCAGCTGTGCTCCAACAGGAATGGAGAGACTTCCAAGAAACGCGTGGCGTGGCCCAGAGATCTGGTTCCTGCAGAGAAACTAAAGCACCACCTGCCAGTGACCATGATGCAACGCTGCCACAGTGATTCCAGGAGAGAGCTCGACCTCTGCTCCTCAAATGCCGCTGTGCAATAAGGGAGTGAGAGACGACACCAAGGGAAGGTGCCGGGTTGAGTTGGACATTGGCGAGGGGGGGTAGGGGGGGGGCAGGGGAGGAGGTCGGAGTTAGGACGAGTTAGGTGGTGCGGGAGCTTCCGAGTTTGCCGCCATCAATCCTCGGCGGGTCGGCAGGCGGTGGCAAGAGATCATCCCGCAGACCATCCCTTCTGCTCGCTGTCAGAGGCGTGTGGAACAAGGGAGCAGAGCGTAACGCGTGACGGAGGGGTGCAGGGGGGGGGGGGGGGGGGGGGGGCGCCCCGCTCTCTGCTAAAGACCTGCCAGATGCCCGGGGACCTTATTAGTGTATCCTTCAACCGGCCGGGGCCGCCGCGCGGCGACCGTGTCAAAGACAGAAAGCAGAGGAGAGGCACGCTGCCCTGTAAAGCTGCACAACGAACTTCTGAGGACTCAATAAGACGGCTTAATAAAGTACCGACGACACGGGCGCATGGGAAATGATCGCCGTCACGTCGTATTGTTCAAACCGAGGGGAGGGAGGGGACAGGGGGGCGGGAAACGCCGTTGTAAATGTTTATGATTTTCGGGATGCGAGTTAAAAACTCCCGTTTCCCGGCTGCTTCCATCGCTGATTCACCAGATGAGTCAGAAAAGAGAGGAATTGCATTGAAGGACGTTGCGTTTGACTACTTAAAAAAAAGGTATGGACGTAATCAACATATACTAATACTAATCCACAAACCACGCAAATGATTTCGATTAATTCAGTCGGCATGGACGATAGAAAAGATCCGAAGCGGAATCAGTCGAGCTTCAGAACTGATCCCAGAGGTTAGAAAAACTGAGTCAAGAGAGGAAAGAGGGGCGAGGAGGGGGGGATGTGGGGGGGGGGGGGGGGGGGGGGGGGGAGATCCCGAGCAACTCGCTTGTTCTTTTTGAAATTCCCAGCTCGAACTAATATGTTGCCACGGTAACGAACATTGCAACAGGCAGCTTTAGGGAGACATTGTGACCTTAAAGGAAGGTATGTAAACACCACTTTATATTCTCCGACCGGCGCGGCCTGAAGGAAGGCCTGGGAAAAATGTCTGCATGTGCAGGAGATTTGAAATAAATATCCAGGCGCCCATTGTGGAGCGCCAACAAAGAGGAGTATCTTAGTAACACCGCGCGGGTTCGCTCGGCGAGACACCCCCCACCCCCCCCCCCCCCCCCCCCCCCGACCCCCCCTCCATCCCTTCCTCCACCCCCTCCTCCTCCTCCACAATAAACACACTTCTCATCATTGGCGGGTTGGGGCTTAGGATGAGATTGATGAGGAGTTTCTTTAACTACCAGATGAAACCTGTTGGCCCTTTGCTGGGTCAGTCGGGAGGTCAGACTCGTTCCAACTCGTTTCAGGATCAAACACATTTCAATACTGTGGGTAAGACCGAAAAGACGGCTCCCTGCAAAGCATACAGCGCCGTATTGTTTCTTAAATAAGAACAAAAACATACTGGGAATGGTGCATATTTCCCTCATACTGAAGTTACAATAAGTGTTTAGTATTTATATTTTTAGCAAGAGATGATATCATCTGGTAAGAAAATAAGATGAGACTACACTAGAAATAGACCAAGAATGTTGTCACCGTCAATATTTCTTTTTATACCTTGATCTAATTGTTTTTGAGCTTCACGATATCACACTCACCGTTTATAATGACCAAGCCAACTTAAGTCTCTCGATATAAATAGAAGCCGGAACAAAAAGCCTGGTGCTGAAGTCTTTGGAACATTATTACAACGCTACCGGCGGTGCAGAGACGACTAGAGGGGACCGAAAAGATTAATACAGCCTCAAATTAAACCAATTTACATGCAATTCGCATTGCACGCAACACGACCAAACTGAGCTGACCTGCGCGCCGACCTTTCGTGGCCTCGGCGACGCAGCTTCGCGGCAAAGATTTGGGAACCCGGCAGTTAAGTGGGAGACATTTTACAGCAGCAAATAAAGCTGCATCATAACATCTGCCATCGAGCCCCCGTCGCTCGGATTCATCCACCATTTGGACAATTTCTTAAACTATTAATCTCTCGGGTGACAGAGCCTCTAAAGAGGTGAACAGTTAACGTACGAAAAAAAAATGCATCCACATTTCCATCTTTATTCTGGTGGCGTCTTTTAGTGCATCGTCAAAAGTAAACACAGCCACATGAAAAAGCCTGACTGACGGCGTTAGCAGTGAAATTCATCATTCACTTCATTTCCGCAGTCAAAAAGGAACTCGCAGCGCCGTAACGTCAGCACGGGAGGTTAAAACGCCACATAAAACCTTATGACAATGTGGTTGAATGCGCTTATTGGGGGAAAAGGGATAACATCCCATTAGAACAACTCGGGTCTGTGGGTTTTTTTGATCCTCTCGACGAGGTCGACGTGATCGCCTCTGCGGGCGGCTCGGTTGTTTTATTTATTCAATTTGAAGTGTCGCCTCCGCCCTTTTTTGCACGACACATACGCAATATGTACCTGCAAGTGCGGCTCAACGTTGAACAGCGCTTCCTCTGAGCACATTTATGGAAGATTCAGGGAAACGAAGAACAACGTGAAAGAGGCCCCCATCCTGCTTCCCACACATCGGGGTCCCGCCTTCGACTGAGGGGAAATCCAACCGAGGCAAATTAGTGGGCCGAGGAAGAAGCGATCTGGCCGTCCGCTACAGTACAGACTAATTTTTATGTGCTTTTGCCCGGAGGGACATAAACCAGAGGGGCTTCAAACTGTGACACAGGATAGAGGAGTATAAAAAACTAAATCTTTCTGCCTCCATTTTGCGAGCTTCTATTGTGCCGTCACGTTGCTGCGACTTTATGGACTTTTGGAACACAGGCCACCAACCTCCTTTTTTTGGCGGGTACGGAGGAGGGTGGAGGGGGGGAGAGGGACGGGGGAGGGGGGTGTGGAGGGGAGGTAATCAATTAAACAAGGAAGTTTGCTGAGCCTTACAACTCGATTATTAGCCTGCCCTTTTGAAGTTTTATTTTGGTGGGGGGGATGAGGGGGGGGGGGGGGGGTGGGTGGGGCGACAAGGAATCAGGCTGTAAATCAGCGCGGCCGATGCAGCAGCGTTGAAGCGTTTGCGGCCCCCGCGGCGTTATTGGAAGGGTTTGTCAGGATGTGGCGCTGGGCGAAGTCCAGGTTCAGACTTTCATGGTTAATGAAGTTCCTGCGGTGGCGGTTACAGTCGGCGGCGTAAGTCGGGGCAGGGGAGGGGAGCGGAGGGGGTCGGGGGGGGGGCAAAGACACGGCACCTGCTGCTGCCGCCGCCGCCGCTGCTGCTGCTGCTGCTGCTTTGGCTGTCAGGAGCCCCTTAGCGTGCGCAGCGAAGCATGGCGATACACGCACACGGGAGCCACAGGAGCAGCGGGGTTCTGAAGTTTACAAATCAGTTTCTGCTTTTGATCATTAATTCCCAGGACCAAAGTTTTTCTGAAACTAATATATCATGTATAGCGTTTTCCTTCTTTTTGATGACTGCTAAATGATGCGTCGAAATGATGCGACAAACTCGGGGCAACGTACCTTTTTGGAACCCGCGAATCCCTCAGACTCCAGGAAGAAGTAGGCAAAGGGCATCAGGACAAAGAGACACAGGTTGGAGAACAGCGACACCAGGTTCCACAGACCTGCAGACACCAAACACATTGGGCGATTTATATATAGACAAATCATATATATATAAAATCCTGTTTTAATGTCTAATGGTTTTCTCATGGTTGCGAGGTGCCAACACTGGTTTGATCCGTCTTTGTGTCTAAGACATGGACTCTAACGCCCCCTGGTGGCTGTTGCAGCACCCAACATGTTTGGACCAGGTATGGCCAGCATGGTCTGGTTTTTGAAAGAAGAAAGAAACAGGCTTCCTCCATCTATCAGCTGCTGACCTCTAAAAAAACACTGACACAAAAAATGGAAGATGGGATGCTTTCAGCCAACGTCATAGTTACATATTCTTTTAATCCAGCTAGTGTTCTAAGTGGTGATCTTTGAGTAAAACTGGGAAAGAAATACTGAAGACAAAAAGGAAGAGGACATGAGATCCACTGACCATGGATGAGGGAGCCATTGAGCCACTGGATGTAATAGTTTTTGGGGAAGGAGAGGAGGATCTCGTTACTGATGATGGAGAAAGGAAGCAGGAAGACGGCACCGCCCGACACTGCCAGCGTGAAAGTGCACAAGTATAATCTGGGGATAGAATCCAAACACAAAGCAGAAACACACACAGGTGTTGAGTCAAAATAGAAACATGTGTAGAATCTTTAAAGATGTCCTAGGAAATGAGCTGGTCCCTGGAGGACTCAGTGTAGAGGACATGTTGCGATATAAAAAGAGTCACTACGTTCATGAAGTCAGGCAAAAACCAATTAAACAAAATGTGGAAAATGCCTTCAGTTGAAATGTGTTGAATCGTTTATAAAAGCCGGCGCTGGTTTAGTTTGAGGTTCATTGTTTCAGCTCGAATGAGCAACATTGAGTTCAAATATTTATTTAAGTAGCTGACTAACTTTCTCTACAAATTTGCTTTCTTATATTGACTTTGCTAGAAAAAAGATATGAACAGTGATTCCTGTTGTCGAAATAAATATCTAGTTAAAAGCTAGGCGCCACTTTTTTTTTTTTTAATACATTGTTCCAAAAATAACTTTTTTACTCACGATATTCTATTGACAACCGCATCTTCGTCTTCGTGGTCATCTGTAAGGGAAACCAAAACACACGGTGTGAACCTTCTTTGTTTCAAAATGAAAAGTATTCCATCTCATTTGATGGTTATGTAGAAACACTTCATAGAAATTGTGAAATATTTAATAAGCGTTGGATAAATAAACTTTATTTATTCTTTTGCGAACCCTTTAACTGAGAGGATTAGGCTCCCAAGCCACTGGTGCGAGGAGGAGAGCGGCCTAGATTTTTTCGACTGCGCGCTGGATTTCCGGTGCAAAGCGGTCCGCTTTCCAAATGAGGCGAGGGGGAAAACCTAGACGACCTGGATACGGGTGGCGACGTCCGCCGTGGAGTGACTCCTTCTCGTTTCCTCCCTTCCCGCTGCAGCTCCAACGTGTCAGAGAGAGGAACATCTCTTCACTGACTCGCTGTGTCCGTGTTTACCAACAGACAAATACTGCGTATAGCTGTTGTGGGCGGACGCAGCTCGCGCCGATAAAAAGCTGCCTGCGTGAGATTACTCCGCGGGGCCCATGGGTGTGGTGTCTCAAAGCACCTAAAGCCTTCTCGGAAGCCACTTCCCTTCGGTGCAAACACAATAAAGGGCTGCGCCCGTGAGCTAATACATTCCCGCCGTGGAAGCGTAATGAAACCGCGCAGAGTTACTACTCACCGCTCTTCTTCTTGTATCTCGTTATGATGAAGTAGGACACAATGTAGAGGACCGCGAACAGGAGGAAGCATATCTGAAACGACAACATAAAGAGTCTTGGTGAAGGAGTGTGTGGTGTTTGTAGTGGGTCTTCTGTGGGTTTTAAAATGTATAGTCACGGCAGCGGAACGTCCAGAACACAAGAGTCCTTCCTGATTTGCTTTTACCCAATCTGTAGTCCCCCCCCCATGTTCTAATAGTACCCATAAGTATTCGTGCTCATTCGTGAATTTCAGGAAATTCAGGAAAATAAAAGAATACCATTGTCATTATTACAGAAATCCTTCCTTATTAGCGCTTAGCTCCAATCGATCCTATTTATTTCGGCATAAAGAACAACAGTGAGCAATTCATTATTGTTTTCCAACATCTGACATGCTCACGAGGCCAACTGTTTGTGCAAAGATGTCCAGAAATGACCGATGCGTGGAATGTGTCACCTAACCTGAGGCCTCAAAACATGCTGGGTGCTCTTACAGAAGGATCCCATTCCACGTTGGCCCCCCCTTCTACTGTGACAGTGGCCGGGACATAACTAATGATAGAAGCTCCCACTTCAGCACTTTGCACCCCTGTCAACATTGGACTGGAAAACCCCTCCCGCCCAGCTGGGATTATGAGATGACTCAGCCAGACGGGGAGTACGTTGCACACGGACAAACCGGCACGAAGGGAAACGCTCAGTCCGGGAGGTGCGCGGTGCTGTGTGACAGAAAGGCTCATCTGATCACCTGCGGTCCCCTTTCAAAAAATGAAAGACGGCGGATTTAAATACTCGGCTACGAAAGGTCTGCCAGGACTGTTTCACTCGGGGGAAACAGAGATGTTTCCAGGGAGCTGATGAACTGGCATAGACTCAATGAGAGATACAACAACAAGTTATGAAGTTGGCAAATTTCACACCTTTATGCTGTATGAACTCAAACTGCAGGGGAGGGGAACTAATTACTTTTTTTTTTCATAGAAGGTCTGACAATTCCTGCAAGAAGAGCTGATTGAGTGACTTCAGGCACTGTGGTAAATGTTATAATTTGACCTGTTTAGCAGCAGCAGAAGGCATCAGACAGAAGATAACCTAATTAACAGAGGTCGGCTGAAGAAACCTAAATGCCAGGTCGTGACCCGTGTCATTAGCCACAACAACACGTTTACAACATGCTGTCAAAGTGTGCTGGAAAGACTTACTTCACCGCGTTTCCTAAAATGGTCCAAATACTGTTTTAGGAAAGTGGTTGTTCAGGTTCTGCAATGTCACAAATTTGCATCTTCCCAAAACTCCAGTTAAACCGGCAAAGTGTCACGATGTCACAGAGTAGCCCCGGGCCGGGAAATAAGCACGCACAACGACACACAGAAACGAATCTGACTCACATTTAGACAGGAAGGAGCCATTAAAGCATCGTGCAGGCGGCACCTTGAAACGGGACACTGGGAGTCAGATGCAGAGACGAAATGTGCCGTCTAAAGCCGAGCCGTTCAGCTCATCTGATTCTAAAATTCTAAAAGTAATCAGGGAGATAAAAGGATCCCCCGTTGTACTTTCTCATCACGTTTCCTTCCACGACCGCAGTTTATAGTTATGATTCGATTGTCAGTTGGCATAACGGGGAGATTAAGGACACTAAATGTAAAGTTGCAGTGGTTAAACATTTGCCAGACAAGAACATATCTTCTTACATACACAGCAAACTGCCTCCCCTGCCAATCCTAGTAATACCTGAAACACAACGTTTAGTCACTCACTAAACACAGGAGCCCAAGAGAACAAAAAGGACAAAACATTAATCTCCTGACAGGTCTGCCTTTAACACAAACTGCTGTAAATATTTGAGCAGGGAAACATAATGGAACCTGTTTGTGTAATGTACAATATAAATAACACTCCTCACTCTGAATAAGTAAGGACTGGGACATTGTGTCCACGTCTTCCTTTCGAGACTGGCAGGTGTATATTCACAACACGTCTTGTCCCGACATCGACACCTGCGAAGTTGTAACACCGAAGACAAACCAGTTAACGCTCGCCGGCGTTGACAGCTAACTTTAACCAGTGCGTTCACTCATCGGACGCTTGGCTCCGAGTGAGACACGCAGCGGGGACGTGTTGTTGCTCACAGAAAAACGGCGCTGCGAAGTGGGAGTGGAATCCTCCGCGCCGTCTCTCTCGCACTGACAGGTGAAGCTAACGCTAGCCCCCGCACAGCAGAGGACGTTGTTAGCCTGCTAGCCCGCGCTAGCCGCTACGGTGCGCCACTTACGATGTACTCTCGAACTTGACTGTGGAAATTCTGCTCTCGGATAGTAACATCGTCTTCTTCCATTCTTCATATTGCAAATACGAAAGAGAGAAAAAAAATGGCTATAGATTCACTGCATGTTAAGTTCGTGCAAACTCCGGTGTCTTCTCCCCTCTGCAAATATTGCCCCGACTGGTTAAGAGACAGCTTACATCGGAGGAACCGCCGCTGCGTGCTGTAATAAAAAAAGAAAAAAAAAATACGCCCATAAATAAAATACGTCATCACTACGCGCCGGCTCCGCGGCGTACCCTGGAACCCTGGAAGCAGATGGTCACGTGTTTTGTGGGGCACATAAACAGTTTTCCCCACTGAGATACATGTGCGGTGCAAGGTATTTATGTATTTAGTAAATAGTGAGGACTTCTCAGCTGAGGCTTTACGTCCGTAGATTGTTTTAAACCCTGCGCAGCTTATACCGTTAGCTTGTTAGTGGCTGTCGCTATTTTCCGAAAGAACGGCCGGTTGAGTTCACGTGTGTACGTCAAGTAACGTTTCAGGGATGAAGGGGAAATTTAAGCAGAACAGCAAGAAGAAGAAGACGAACGTTGTGTTGCACAAGTACATGGTGGCAGTTGATGAGTTTATAAAAAGCAAAAGTGCCACTGAAGAAGAAGAGGAAAATGACCATGGCTTGAGGTTTGTAAAAAAGAAGAGCAGAAAGGACCTGCGCAAAGAAAAGCGAAAAAATAAAAAAGCCAGAATGAAATGTTACTACGAGGGTAAAAAAACCCTCAGTTTACCCATCGATGAGGGTGAAAACTCTAAAATAGTAGTTGATGAACCACAGCAGCAGGAGATGAAAAAGAAGAAAAAGGAGAAAGCAAAGAAAGAAGTCTTAAAGTCCAAAAAAAGCAATAAAATCAACAAACTACAAGAATCAAGAAAAAGTGCACTCCTGGAGGCAAATGAAGAGGAAGACCGGGAAATTAAGAGATTAGAGCGACGCCTGGGATTAAACAAGAGAAAAAACAAGAAGACTCTCCCTCAGTCGTTCTCGGTTGATGGACTCGATTACATCCTCGGCGTGCTGGACTCTGGCTCGTCGGCTGTGGGCTTGTATGACGACGATGATGACGACGAAGACATGGAGAAGGCCATGGAGAACTTTGAAAAGCTTGATGAGAACAACTCCGAGCTGTCAGAGGAGGACGGAAAACCTGGAGATGAGACGGCGAGTGAAGGCAGTGATGAAGACATGGCTTCATTTGATGAGGAAGATGGGGACGACGGTGAGGATGACGACGATGATGATAAATCTGTTGAGGAAAAGGAAATGGACGCTGAGCCGGATGAGAGTAATGCCGCTGACGCTGAAAATGATGGTGAAAAAGAGGAAGAGGCCGACGACGCTGAAGACGCGACGACATCAGGCTTGGACTCTGAAACTGTGAGTTCGCAAACGATTCGTTTATTATTTCCAAAGCACTGACTTCTCGTTTGCTGCGCCCTGGATCTAATTGCAAGATACTTTTTTTTCCCCCTAATGTCCAGGTCAACGCTGCAGCGGGTAAGTACGTGCCGCCTCACTTAAGAGGCGCCGGAGACGAGAAACGCAAAGCTGAGCTGGAGAAGCTGAGGAGGAACGTGAAAGGCTTGATGAACAGGTACCAGTTACTCTACAGCACAGACGTAGCACATCTCCGCCTTAACACGGGGGGTTTTGCGGGTGTGTTGGAAAACATTAATGTTGTATTTGCTGCGTCGGGGGTTGTCAAGCCAGCTTGAAGCAGGTGCACACATTTATTTATTTTGAAAACGGTCACGCCTGAACCCTTGATGAATGATTGTTTCATCCTTCTTCAGGCTGACTGAGCCCAACATGGCGTCCATCAGCAGCCAGCTGGAGGAGCTGTACATGAGCTGCAGCCGGAAGGACATGAACGACACCCTGACGGAGGTGCTGTTAGCCGCCTGCGTCACCCCGTCTCTGATGCCCGACCGACTTCTGATGGAGCACGTCCTGCTCGTCAGCATCGTCCATCACGCCGTCGGAATAGAGGTGGATCGCTTTTACCTTTCTGGTGGCAATTCAGTTTGTAGACATTATTTTCATGATTACAGTGACGGCAGGTGCAGGGTAGCTTTTACTGCTTGTGCACACTTCCACAGAATGACAACGCCCTCTTAATTGGGAAGTTAAATCCAACACATGCTTTATTTAATTAAGATGTAATTGGACTACATTCTCTGTTGTATTGACTTTACATCTAGTAAATTAGTCTGAACCGGATCATCGGTTTGAATCAGCCACAGTCAACAGGTTGCTTTCTACATACATGCTAGATTGCTAAATTTGCTAATTCTATTTCTGTAAAATATCCTGTAATCTGGGGATCCAAGAACATCCACTAGATTTAACAATAACTTTTGTTTGCTCTTCGTGTGTAATGGAGTTTCACAATTTAGTCATCTTGCTGCTATATCAACCCATTATTTGTCATGTCATTGTCCATAAATATTAACCAACGTTAATCCAATTATAACATGAATCAAACGTTTGTAATATTTCCCCTTTTTGGTGATTTTTTTTTTTCCAGGTTGGAGCCAATTTCCTCGAGTCGGTTGTGCGAAAGTTCGACGAAGTTTACAACAACCCGACCGAAACCAAAGAATGCGACAACCTGGTCGCTATCGTGGCTCACCTCTACAACTTCCAGGTGGTGCATTCTGTCCTCATCTTTGACATCCTAAAACGTTTCGTCGGCGCCTTCACGGAGAAGGACATTGAGCTGGTGCTGTTGGTGCTGCGGAACGTCGGCTTCGCCCTGAGGAAGGACGACGCTCTGGCTCTCAAGGAGCTCATCTCGGAGGGCCAGCGCAAGGCCTGCGACCTGGGCTCCAAGTTTCAGGATCAGACCAGGGTAGG
Organism: Apeltes quadracus; assembly: GCA_021346845.1. NCBI lineage: Eukaryota > Metazoa > Chordata > Actinopteri > Perciformes > Gasterosteidae > Apeltes > Apeltes quadracus. Next base: position 10,880,872 of record CM037914.1, read on the forward strand.
TCAAGCAGAAGCGCCTCACGCGTCAATTCGCCCTGTTCTGCATCTCAAATTAGGCTGACTTGAGAACGACCCTCGGCTGTCGTAACGTTTATGCGTGCTTCAGGTGCGTTTCATGCTTGAAACCATGATGGCCTTGAAGAACAACGACATGCGGAAGATCCCCGGCTACGATCCGGAACCTGTGGAGAAACTGAAGAAGCTGCAGAGGACTCTGGTGGGTGTTTGGACTTTAATAAGCAGCGTATGCGATGGCGTTCACCCTCCTACTGAAGACGGTTGCTGTTCTTTCAGGATGTTATTTTCATAGTAGCTTCCGATTGTACCACCAGGTGGCCCTAGAGCCCCTTCTTTACCGACCTGCAGTCCAGAGTATAGGGGATGCTTTCATCATGACCATGAGTTGAAGCGGTTTTAACGGTTGTCTGCTTTAAGAAAGCTAATTTTTGTTTACTTATTCGATGTTGTATAACAGTCGTTTCCCTCCGAAGTGCACTAACGGCTCATCCGGGGTAAATGTGTCACTCAGATCCAGCGGCGGGCCGGAGGCAGCGACATGAAACTGAGGGTGTCTCTGGACAACCTCCTGGCTGCGGAGCACGTGGGCCGCTGGTGGATCGTCGGCTCCTCGTGGAGCGGCAGCGCCCATGAACGCTGAGCAAGGGGCCGCGGCCTCGACAGGCAGTGCTGCTGGAGGACAGGTGCAGTGCCGGAGATAGTAATCCAACCCAGTGTAGATCTGCATGAGAGTTTGGATTCCTTTGATCCGAAAGGGTTCATCCCGGCCACGTTAGGAAAGCATACGCTGAACCGATCGTGTTCAGTGTTGACTGTGTTGCAGCATTTATATTATCTGCAGTAATACATTTCATTTATGCAATTTCTGCTTTAACTAGATAATTGTTTGGTCCATGAATAGTTATTTTAATGCGTTAGAAGACAAAATTATTTCCATTGTTTATTCATTTAAATTGTTGGGTGTTTGTCTGGGTATTTAACCTTAAAATGGTAATGTGCACCAATGATCAGAGACCGTGCACTTTCCTAGTTCCCTTATTCCTTCCACATAAACATTTTTAACTTGCATTTTTCTAGTTTTCCTGTTTGGATAACATTTGATGAGCATGTAGAAAAACGTAATAATAACTTGTTAAAAAATTATTTTGAATCAGGTTTGGACAACAGATTTCATGTTTTTTTCACGTCTATTTTTCCCGTTACTCTTACCATTTATACACTTGTTCATTTCAGTTTAGTGCCAAAGTCTTGGATCTGGCTCGGAAACAGAGGATGAACACCGAGGTCCGAAGAAACATCTTCTGTGTGATAATGACCAGCGAGGATTACCTGGATGCATTCGAGAAGCTGATCAGGTTTGTTATCACTCACCTTAACAGTGTGTTGTTGTTGTTGTTGTTGTTGGCCGCACAAAGACAGAAAGGAGGCGATATGACTGTGACGTGGTTCACGTCGTAGCAGCCCAGCCGTGAGGGTGACTGTTGTAAAAGCCTTTCCTCTGCTGTGTGTGTGTGTGTGTGTGTGTGTGTGTGTGTGTGTGTGTGTGTGTGTGTGTGTGTGTGTGTGTGTGTGAAGGATGGGCCTGAAGGACAAGCAGGAGAGGGAGATTGTCCACGTTCTGATGGACTGCTGTCTGCAGGAGAAAACCTTCAACGCCTACTACGCCGTCCTGGGAGAGAAGGTTCTGCTCCCACGATCGCCGCTTCCAGGTACTTGGCTGGTAAAAACGCACAGCGTGACGGCTCTCAATTCCACAGCACCTTGCAGATAAACAGACCCAGTTCTGAATCGACCACCTCAGCCATAAACCGGCTTCAGATTAGTACATTCAATTAACGGTAATTCGCTATTGTTTGTTTGTTGTTACCTCAACAGCAGTAAATAATCTCAGTAGCAATTAAACTGTATACTCTCATCAAGGACTGCGGTTTTTAGGTCGGTGAGGTCATTTCACTGAACACGTCACCGCTCGTTGCTAATGGCGGTGTCGCCGGCTTGGATGTTGTGTGATTAAACTGCGTGTGACCTGCGTCGCGCGGCGCCCTGTGGTTCACCTCTGCAGCGCGGGAGCCTCTCGCACCTCGCGCCGCGGATATTATTTGACTCAAACTGTGACTACAAACAATGGGGGTGAGACCACACTTCCCCACTTTGCGGGCCACGCAGGCCGCGGGTTCGTACCGGAGGCCGACGATCATTGTCCTCATCAAAGCCCGAGAACCAGAGCTGCAGGCAGTGTTTGCTTTTCTCATGTAAACTGGATCTGGATGAGAGGCTGCAGAGCTGGCTCCTGTTCTCTGTGCTCTCTGCTGCTCTTTTTTGTGGGAATCCTCAGTGTAATCATGAAGTGCAGATGTGAAACCTATAATTTAGCGCCTGTGTTCTTTTAAGATGACTTTCCAGTTCAGCTTGTGGGACAAGTTCAGGGAGCTGTCCAACCTCCCCAGCAGCACCATGAACAACTTGATTCAGCTGGTGGCCCACTTCCTTCAGAGGAAGTGCCTCTCACTCTCCATACTCAAAGTAAGTGACGTGTCTGGTGGAGGTTTTTACTGCATCACATTTATTCAGTGGATTGAAACCCCATTCACCCATTTTCTACGTAGGTAATAGAATTTGGTGAACTAGATAAGGCCACAGTGCGCTTCTTGCGCCATGTGCTCACCAAACTGCTGAAAGACCTGGATCCTGAGGACCTCGCCAGCTTATTCGGAAGGTGAGTCTGGACATGCACTTTCTTCTTGGAGGTCTGGAGATTTAAACATGCTAATTAATGTAAAAATAAGAACCGGAATAAGGAAAGTGAACAGCCCCGCGAGCAGCTGTGCAACCCTGTGCTTATAGGCACAGAAGGTTGTAAATCAAAGAGGCATCGATGACATCAATGTGTCCCTCGATGTTTCCAATCCACCAGGATTTCCGGGATTCCCAAGCTGGGAATGCTGCGGGAAGGCCTGAAGCTTTTCATCAGCCACTTTCTGCTGAAGAACGGCCAGTCGCGGGGACCAGCGGAGCAAGCAGCGACTCTGACGGAGCGCGCTCAGGTCGCCACCAAAGCCATGGAGGCCAAGCTCAAACTGTAAAACACGACCACACACACACACACAAACACGCACACGAGAAGCCCAACAGACGCACATAACTGGACTGCGGAACAGAAGAGGACTCTTGACTCTTAACACAAAGAACCCAAACCTACAGTTTTTCTTTGATGAAGATTAAATGTGTTTTTGAAATTTAAATTAATGTTTAATTTTTGTCGTTGCGGAGTCCTTGTACATAATTGTTACCATGACGATTATTTTTACCCGCGTCTGTCATTGGACCATATATATTCATTCAATTCAGCCCGTATTGGTTTAGTGTCTATTTTCCTAAAAATAATTACAGATTACATCAACAGTTTGAAAGCAATATCGTGGATGTCTTATTTCCCTTTTCATTTTATATTTGTTCTCGCAAATTTTAGTGACGCTATTTTAAAAGCATCAATTATAGAAGCATGATTACTTGCAGAACAACCCTAAAGCTTTGACTCCTTTTTTTAGAGAGAAAAAATATTACTATTATTAAACTTTAAACTATTTTTCTCTCCAACATGATTTCTCATTGTTCCTCTATGCCTTATTTTCCGCTATCTGAGATCACCTTCATGAACGTCACACAGCAAGAGTTGATACCGTTGAGATTGTACACCTGGACCTGGTCTTCTAGGCTTTACTAAGTCTATTTACCCTTACACCGAATAAAGCGTCTAATAATAAAGTCTTTCTTGGCCTTAAATGCGACTGATTGGTGAACATTTGTACGTTGTGATCCGTCTCTGTTGATGTTTCCACTCGGCTCGCTGCGAGTGCGACGCAAACAAGAGCAGCGAGAACGCAGAGCGACGGCGGCGTTGTGTGTTCTGTTTGCACACCCTGATGAAGTGACCTGGGGGGGGGGGGCCTTAAGTCTGGCCCCCCTCTGTTTGCTCGCCGACACCAGTATCTGCCCGCGTGGTGAGCATAGCAGAGCCCTTCCGTTACATTTGCTACTCGCTCCTATTAATTAGCTTCATCGGCGCGGCCCGTGTCGGTCCGAGGCTGGAGGTCAGCAACGGGCCACCGAGGTCGACCCGGAGGAAACGATGCAACGTCACGTTGGTGCACGTTTTTTTTTGTTTCATTTTAGAGGTTGGGGACAACTGGGAGAGAACCTTGCAAGTCGGTCAGTTGAGGGGGAGATAGCGGGATCAATGAGCTCGCTGTGCAGTCCGTCCGCTGGCCATTGTCTGCGGTCGATGCCGTGACCTCTTACCTGTATTCCGTTTGGGTTTGACCCCCAGCTGAACTCTGATTTAGTTTAGCCAGAGCAAACGGCTGGAGATAAGCAACAGATCGGGCTGTAATCCTGTTGCAAATGGCACATAATCATTCAACCGGCTGCTGTAGGTTTGACGCTAATGACTGCGAGAGAACATTGTATAGGACCATAGAGGCTGTTTTCTGTAAAGCAATACAGATGAGTTAACGTAGTGTAGCTGAAAGACGAGTATGAATGCACCATGAATGAAAAAGCTTATTTAGGTATAGGAAAAGTAGGCGGATGGCATGTTTTGTTTGCTTTTGAGGAAGTTGACTTTTCTTTTCACATGCAAATTTCAGACAATGTTCGTTCCGTTTATCATTTACCATTCATTCATGATGTCTGGTTCACCGATGTTTGGTGGTTTTAATTCAAGGTGAGAGCAGTCGGGCAATGAGACCAGTAACAAAGTAGCACAAGCTCGGCTTCTAGAATATCAATTAGTTTTGCGTAATGCGTGTAAAACGATCTCCGACCCGAAAACCGGCGCACATGCAGCCAGTTGTCGCTCAAACGAGCCATTTAGAAGTTTTTTTGGGGGGGTAATGCGAGCCCATTGCTAGTGTGGTGTGAAATGTTTCCTCCGTCTGACCCGCTGTTTGCTCTCTCCGCACGTTTGCGCACATCCGACAGCGCTGCTGAGAGTGATTCACCGCTGAAACACCGCGCGTCATGTCGTCAATCTAAGGAAGGACCATGTTCTTCTGTTTTGGTTTTTAAAACCAGGAACCTTGCGCCAGAATGCCACTTGAGTTTTTATATAAAACTTTTTTTTATTATTTATTTCACATTGTTTTGCACCAAGAGAGACGCTAAACAATACTTTCGCATGCACGGGGATGAACGTTTTTATAAATACAGTATAGAAAAATAAACGTAACATTTATTTATTTTTATCAGCGTGATATGACACATCACGGAAAACCACAAGGAACAACAGAAGACAAATAACAGCGGGGTATTTACTACTGCACTACGTCAGCAGCAGGGAGAAAGATCGCAAAGTTCTGCGCCAGTTTACAGCGTTTGCACATAAACCATGCAACATGTCACCGTTCAACTATGAAGTGCTGAATGACGCTCGTATTAGAAATCTCCTGCTTCTATTGCTTGTCTATGAAAACCCAGATAATCTATTCTCGACTTAAATTGTATTATTTTCATGAGGAGAAAAAAAGGCCAAGGAAGTGATTAGATGTTAGATTACATGCAACTGCATATTTATGGCAAAAATCCCCCCCGAGGTCATTACAAATGGAGATCGCCACCTTCGGGTTCAGGGCTGCGGACTTATGTCGCTGGTGTGATTCCTCTCGTCGTCCGAAGAGCTGTCTGACGAGTTGTACAAGAAATTCTCGCCCTCGTCGTCGTCGTCACTGTCTCTAAAGTCTCTTATTCTGCCGTTCTTTGAGTCCGTCTTGCTCTTATAGTCCGACTGTTCGTGTCCGTCCGATTTCTCCTGCGCGCCCTTGTTGCCTTTCTGCTTCTCGGCCTCCTGGGCGGCCTGCTCTTTGGCCTTCTTGCTTCTCTTCCACTTCATGCGTCTGTTTTGGAACCAGATTTTGACCTAAGGAAAATAAAATAATTGACTTTCAGTGGTTTGAACGGGAGGCTATGCGTAAGGATTGCGTAAAGGTCACCAGGTCACCTGCTATTAACCAGTGCTGTCCGTTTCAATTGTCCTACAATAAAAAATATTTTTTTAAATCCCTTTTTATCAAATGGAAATAAAATATCAACCACATGGCCGATTGAAACAATTGCAGAGAACTTGGCAACGTCTAAATACGCGAGGACGTAAGGAATGACTTTCCTCTTCATTTCTCAATTTGTATTTGAAAACTAAACCCATTTAAAAAATATACTGGTTGTACCCTCTTTAAAACAATCATTGAATCCGAGGAGGTGCATTGTAGGAACACGTTTACCTGAGTTTCTGTCAGCATGAGGGACGTCGCCACTTCGAAGCGCTTGGGCCGTGAAAGGTACTTATTAAGTTTGAATTGATGTTCCAGCTCCAGCAGCTGCTGACTTGTGAATGCGGTTCTTGGTCTTCTGCACTTGCCAAGCAAATTAGACTGAGCCTGAGCTGCAACAATAAAACAAAAATGCGCATCAGTGCCGCCTATACACATAAACGGAACATTTTTCAAGAGGCCGTGGCGTAAAATGTAACCTGAATTAAGAGACGAATGTGTCTCACGAACAGTCTTCCTTTGGCTGATGATCTAATAATGGAAGTATTCCGTATCGTGAGAGGAATTGACCGCCCTTGGTTGGAATAAACTGACTATGTGCTCTCTGCTCAAGGAACAAGGTCACCCACTTATGAATATCTCCACGGAGAAGATATTTGCCACTGCGTTTTGAACAAATCTGTTAAAAGGAGCAGAGACAAAAAGCTAGTATCTGGTGAGCAAATAACATGTCAACTGTGGGTTTCACACTACTCCGCTACTTTCCCACTGTCCATTATCTGTCCATTTTAGTTCCTCTACATCACTCTACAGCCTCTTCATTCAGGAGGGAAATAGTGCGCCAAAATTGAAAGAAAAATAATATTTTCACGCAAAATAAGAATTGAATGTCTTGTATATATTCGACCAAGTGACGTAATCTGTCTTGGAGCGGCATCACCAACATATGAGCAAAACACACAGCAAATAAAGCAGGCTTTTTACACATTGTATATCAATCCGGGCGGGTACGTTTAACCAAAGATTAATCTAGTTAATCATTTATTTTGGAGAGGGGAAAAAAAAACCATTGCCAGAACATGCTGTCATGAAACAGCCGGCCTATACTTACAATTGAAGTCAGACATTTTGGGGAGCATCATCCCGGCCGTGGAGACCCGGAGCCAGTGGTCCAGCTGGAAGGTGCTGGCTGTCAGTTTGATGGGATCACTGTGGTGGTGATGGGAGCCGTGTGGGTACGAGTAGGACAGCGCAGGGTGTTGGCCTGTGAGCGCTGCAGCGGAGTAGGTGTACATCGGGTGGCCGTACAGAGCCTGCGCGGGGATCCCTGCGGTACTCTGCGGATGTAATCCAACCATGCCGTGCGGACTGTTGAGGAAACCCGGTTTGGGAATCAACCCGCAGTTGGAAATCCTCGGCGGAGACGGCGACTCGGTGCGTAAAGAGTCGACGCTGGTCAGCTCCGGGGCCGCGGGCGACTGGATGGAGGAGGACAGGGACGTCACGAGCGCAAGCGGAGAGGTCTGCACCTTCGGGGTGTCGACTGCTAAAAGCGCGTCAATGCGAAAGTTTTTAGATTTCTCCATCGGGGCCCCCGGTGCGCGTCTCTGAGGCGTCGGTCGCTGAAGGAGAAGTCGGCGCTTGTGTTTTTCCACCTCTCAAAAGTTCTGATGTGCTCCGGAGTGTGAGAGAGCAGCCCCGTGTGACACTTGGTCCATGTCTGAGGCAGTTGATTGGTGCAGCCGGCTGCGTGGGGGCCGCCCCAAACGTCACGACGCCTCTCTGCTCTAATCACCGTAAAGCGCAGTGTTGGCTGCGCTCGTGCTTTTATGAGTATTGCTATTGCAGAAAAATGAGCCAAACGTTAGAAATAAAACCTAAGATTTTTGATCAATTATAATTGGATGTTTTTTTTTTGTTGTTGTTTTTTTTTGCTTGTGACATTCACTGGGTTTGTGGAGAAAAAGGTCCCAAGGCTAAGGAGGACTTTATTATACAGGAGGCAGCGTGCGGTGCATTTTCGGGGATTGGCTTAATGTTTACATCAGCAGTTTGACCAAGGTCACATTAACAGGTGTAGTAACATTTGATTAAACATCGGCAGGCAACTTACATGAAAAAATAAACATTTTTTTCTTTACACGAAAACATTGGGTGCGGATATTTCCTCATATACCGTAAGTCCAGAATTTAATTGAAATTGTAACAGGTTGCTCTTTTTTTCCGGGGCTGTTATGGTTCATCTGAGGGCAGAGAATGCTTACGTGACATTCTGTTCAACCTGAAAGCTGAACAACAAACATGAAATAGTGAAAGACAGTTGAGTCCAACTCATGTTCGATGAGTCTTATAAGCCATCAACCTAATACATGTAATTCTAATTCAGATGCCAGATCAAATAAATAGTCTGTTCGGACATTCGAATTCGGTCTTTTCAACACGATCTCGATCTTTTTTTTGTTGGTATTTTTCTTGTTGAATGAAAAATATCATACGGCAAGTAACTGCCCCCCCCCCCCCCCCCCCCTTCACACCCCCTTCCCTCCCCGCCCCTCCTAAGAAAAGAGTCAGCGTCAAAATAAGTCAAAATGCAATTGAAAGAACTCAAGTGTGATGAGGAGAGAGATGTAGATAATGGGTCCGTGGCTCCTGGTCGCTTCGGTCTAATAAGCCACTTAAAGTTAATGGAAGAGGAGGTCAAAATGAGAATTATTGACACCCAGTTGCCCTTAACCTGTCTACCAATAAAGCTGATTAGTTTTTGTCAATTCATCAGCTAACCGCACTCCTGGGACGTTTATTTGCTCGGGGGAAATCAACAAGTCAGCGGGTAGTTTTCAAGTAAAGGATCGCCATTTAATTGTGGACCTTGATGATCAGGACCAATTACAGAATGATAACCGGGAGATTGATGTGGATGGGATGTGGGGCCCGCGGGGGGGAAAATAGAGGAAGAAAGGAGACACAGAGAATCAACTCACAATATGCTTTTAAACGTGCAAACTTATTTATGTGGCAAAATGGTACAACTGCTTGTGAGATGTACAGTCCCCGAATGATCGGACGTTCCCCCTTTTTCCCCATGAATAATTCTTCATGAAGGTTTTTGAAATAAACTTTTTTTTAATCGATTTTCAACCTTCTTTTCCTTTAATTTTATTTACCGTTTTAAAAGGTATACATTTGGACAAAGATGGGGCGAGTGTGTGTGTGGCATATTTAACGTAGTCATGACATTGTAACGGTGTAAATGAACGCCGTAGCATCTAAACAGTGAGAACAGAAAGTATTTTTGTGCAGTTCCCTCTTGAATCGAAGGCATTTTGTGATCATTATAACAACTGGACTCTCTCTCTCGTGCTGTCCCCACCGCGGGTTTAATTTCATTAAGGGGCTCGCATGAATATTTCTATTAAAGCAGCGGTGAAATATGGGGCCATTTAGTATTGGCCTTCGCCGATCACCAAGATTTATCGCTCCTTTTCATCACATCTAAGGGAGAGAAAATTAATACGGCACCCGGGATGGAATCGGACCCTGAAACCCTGGTCTTTCCTGAAAGCTGTTAATATGCTCTGTAATTACTTTTACAATTAACTGAAATACAAATCAAAGTGGCAAATCGGGATAGTTTATATATTAATTACCTTCGGTAAATGTGTTCATTATGAAAAGGCAATTTAAAGGGACCTGCACTCTCATTTAACGTCATAAATACTTTCGGTTAAATTGGCACAAATGGCCGCTGCTATGAAATGTATTAAAGTGCTTTTAAAAACATTTGTGCCTCATAATCTTTTTTTCAATCTTCTTAATCTTTCGTCATTTCTGTCCTCCTATCAATGTCAATGTGAGATCACTGCAGAGAAGAGAGACTTCTTTCCTCTGAAAGAAACACCTGTATCCCAAACTCTTTGTCTCTGACGTGTTATCAATACACTTTGAATGGACCATACTTTACATCGCCGTCAACGTGTGAGCTTATAATATTATACACGGGCCTTGGCCCAGTCGGATCTCATTGGTGAAACATTTGTCTGCATCGTCTTTATGCCTTTAAAGCCTTTATTCGTTGAGCCTAAAAAAATCCCGATGGACTAAATCGTTGGTTTGTTGACCAAAAGTGTGCAATCCTACTACCACTAATACTGATGTCTCCTACAAATACTGACATTTACATCACTGTTAAACCAGTTTAAAACTCACTTTATTAGTTTCTCAAAATACAAAACAAATATAAAATGAGTAAATCATTATTATATGTATTGAAACAAGTGTATTAGTTGTATATTTCCCCTTTCCTTCAGCTGTAGAATTTGCTGGTTCATTTTACTTTAATATCAATTCTCTTGGGGGGATATTTGACCTTTCTTTTAGATCAAAAATCTTACTACGATTGCAACTTGGCAAACCTTATTTATCTAGATCTTTATCTTTTATGCACAAACATTTCTTAAGCATTTGTGTAGGGCAATTATACATATTTCGCTGTCTTTGCATATTTAGTTATTTATTACAGTTACACGTTATTTATGTATAGTTTTGTTGCATTGGAAAACTGTTTTTTTATTAAGATTTTATTTAATTTCAATGAATTAAATGCAAACCAAATAGTGCATATAAAAACTAATTATAAAGTAACATCTTCCCAGATATGATCTTTGAAGACTGACTTTTATGTCGGTTTCCCACAGAAACAACTCCATTCTACTGTTAGTGTATTAACTTATTAAAGGCAGATATTCTTGAAAATCAAGATAGAGCAAATAAGAAGATAAATTAGTCCAAAATCCAAAAAAACAGAGAAATTACATAAACGTAATAAATGACAGATCAGTGCAGCATTACACAAAGGCCTCATAATACCGATAACTGACTCCATCAAAGACTTCCAGCTGGAGGGATCTATTTCACATGTGATACGGTGCGTTGTAGAAGATGCTTTTCTTGTACGAGGTAGACTTAGATCCAAGGAATAAGCTTTGTTGTAATGAAGGTCTATGAAAATTGCATCCACATAGTTCTTTTTCTATTAGTAAATTAAATTAACCAGTTCAGTGCGTTGAATAAACACTAAAACTACTTGACATACAGTCAACGGATTCAGTTACAACCAAAGGCACACATACTGCAAGACCCCCTTTATTCCCCTTCCTGAGACTAATCATATGTGTTTTTGACAGAATTTTTTTTTTTAATCAGGATTTGACCGGTTTTCTTGTCATTTAAAAAAGTAAATCAACACAAAGAATCTAATATGGCTAATATCAGATATTTTGAAACAGTTTAAGTTTTACTCCCTGTTGGTTACGCAATATTTGTCGCCCAACACATACTAGAAGTCCTTAAAGTCGCAGAACATGCAGTTCCATGACAACCAACCAAATCGTGCTCTGTTGAAATTGTATACTTGCGTTATTTCAGCTGTGTAATCGGTTTTTATTGAACAATTTCTTGTGTTATTAATTGTTGGTTGTGTGACTTGGATATAAGTGTAATTAACTACTTCACCAATAAACAACCATTTTTTGATATGACCAACTTCAAGGTGATGCAAAGAGCATTTTGTTTTGTTGGAAAAATCACCTGTAACATATTAAACCAACTAGTATCATGGTGGTTAGTTATGTACTGAAAATACAATACAATTGTGATTATGAAACTAATAATTTCACGTCGTCTGCTTCTTAAATCTTAAAAATTCGGCCGACGTTGACACTCACAGAATATTCTCCATGCATTTAAGTAAGAGGCGGGCTCAAGCCGCTCGGTACATTGACAGGAATGTCATCCAATCAATGGCTTGGAATTGCCGGAAGTGGAAACAGTTAAGTTTCCTGCTGCCTGTGTTGACTTCTAGAGAGAGAGAGCAGGAAAAGAAGACTTGACGTTTGGATTAACCTAAATTGCCTTCTCAGAGTTATTATCCCCATCTCACTCCTTAATTCAAAAGTCAAAGGTAAACGATTCTAATTCTCAGATGAGTTTCCTGTAATAAAACCGATGTCATAAAGGAAATGCGGAGAGAAATACACCCCCCGTAAAGTTAGCCTCTCATGAGTACTTAGCTGCTCTGCTAGCTAGCCGCAGTGCTAACGTTAACAAAATCAAGTTGCTCACGAATAAATTAATCAGTACTACGCCACATCATCAATAAATGGTGTCTTATGTGCTGTCCCTGTGGCTGCCCGTGGTGAGATAACATAAACGGCCCCGTTGTTTTCCTGACAGCTGCTGAGTCATTAGCTAGCTAAGTTAACCGGCTAGCTAACTATTGTTGCAACCAAACTGAAGCTGTCACCGGTTAGCTAGCTGAAGTTAACCTCCCGTCTTGTCGTTTCAATAGTAGCCCACGTTTTTACCACCATGATTGTTTCAGTAAAGCACCGACATGGCTAACGGAAAACGCAAGCACTTGCACCGCGTAGCGTTAGCCGACTTTAATTGTTACTCAATTGGAGCCGAGTCACCAGCTGCTGGTTCATTTTTGATTCATTTCGTCACTTGATTGCGTTTGATGTGTTCATAATTTATTAGATTATGACTTTCCTTTCATTTTCTCTTTCAGAAATTCGTGGCAACCCTCAATCAGTCAATGGGAAAAATCTAACAATGTTTAGCTTTGAGGGAGATTTCAAGACAAGACCCAAGGTATCACTTGGAGGAGCGAGTAAAAAGGTGAGTGTCCTTTCACAGGGAAGGTTGAACGGAATGAGTTGGTAACAGAACATTTACCACCTACCTCCTCCTCCTTTAAAAATCGTATTCAAATTCCTCCAAAGTCTGTGCATTGCAACAATCACAACGCATACTATTGTTTCAAGGCTTTTCAGGGTTTCTTGTTTTGTTTCTCAGGAGGAGAAAGCTTCTCTGCTGCACCGCACTCAAGAAGAAAGACGAAAAAGAGAGGTGACTCGGTTTTTGCTGTGCTATTTGTACAAACTGCCCGATTGTGTGTTTTGTTTTTATTTGAGGGATTTATTGATGCTACTCAAACAATAACATATCAGTGTTCCTGCTATTTGGCACTGTCAATTCAACTTAAGTACAATAATGTTTCAACCTATTTGGGTTTCGTCGTTAAAGATTGTGTGTGCTGATGTATGTGCTTTTATTACTTAGGATGAAAGGAAACGACTGAAGAATGCTATTATCATTCAGTCCTACATACGTGGCTACCAAGACTTGAAACGACAGGTAGGTCTGCAAGCACTACGAAGAACCTCTTTTTGTGTGTGACCCTGAGAATACATTTTAGCAATATTATTACCTTGAACACATATGTGCTGTGCAGAGGATTGGGGGTCCAAATATTCCAAATAGCCTAAATACAGTTAATGCAACAGTAAGGTTTTGTCTTTGGTGGGATTAGTTCATTCGTCAGCAGGTGGAAAAAATAAAATGTTTTACTCACTTGTTAGTTGTACCATTTATTGTTTAAACAGATCAATGCAAACAAAGCATTTTGGCAGAATGTGACCTTTTAACCTTTTTCTCCCCTAGTATGCCACCCAGAGGGCCAGGTTTGATGAATGCGTCAGCCAGACGCAGGTAGGGAGAGCATCGCATATGCTGGACGGTCCGGGTCTTTGCCTCTTATCAAGACAACTCGTATTTTTCTACAGACAAAGTGTTGACGCACATAGATTGGTGAGAATTAAATAGCTCTTAATTTGCCAGTGTATTGATTGGTTCCAGACATTGTGTGATTGTCAGAGAGGTCTAATGTAAATCTTACAAAAGGTTTCTCTGTTTGTGTTTGTGAAGATATGGTTGTGCCAGAACCTGGTGAAACACAACAGTCAGTTTGTGAAACTGCTGGTGGGCCCACAAAGACAGACATGTATGTTTCAGATCAAGCGGATCTTAGGTTTTTGCTGCAGGTACAGTGCCCAAAGATGACGACAATTTGTATTTTTAGCTGCTGGATGCATGGTCACTCACTCAACCCCCATTTTGTCTCTCCAGACTCCTGCAGATGTGCAAGGATGACAGTCTAAATGTGACGGTTCCCATGCGGATGTTAGAAATATTTTCTTCAGAGAAAACCTATCTTCCCATTATTCCCGAGGCTAACTACGTAGCGTCATTACTCGAGCAGATTTTGCACTATATGGTACAGACAGGTAGGTCAACTGTTAATGACTCTGCTTTGATTAAGGGAAATCTGGTGATTGTTTCACCAAGTCTACACTCGTTACTTCAAACAATTGACTGTACGTTATGTTTATTTTGAATGTGTAATTATAACACAAGGGGTTTCAGAAATTGAGCATGTGTTTTTAAATTCTTAGTAAATTCTTCCTCTTAATTTCCGCTTCCAGGATACTACAGGTCGCTGTATATTCTTGTGAATCACCGGCTCCCCTCCAGTCTGGAGTACAGTGACGCTCCCTCTATCCCTATGGCAAGCACACTGTTGGAGCACATCCTCAAACCTCTGCACTTTACCTACTCCTCCTGCACAACAGGCGCGAGGTACGGCACCAGACTCCGTTAACGCTTAGGTTAGGTTGTGGCCTTGTGGTTTGATGCTTGTGCAACAATCATGTACAGATGTGTGACAAATGAAGACTCAGTGAGAAGTCACTTAAACTGCTACTACTTACTTACTGCTCCCGCTGACCTCGCTGTGTGACCCTCCTCTAGAGGAGGCAAAAAGTGTCACATAAAAGGATGATAATTATATCAATGTTGTCTCGAATGCTGCTTTTTGAGGACACGTATTAAGGCAAGACAGTAGGGAAGGAACGTCGTTGTCCCTGGTGAATAAAAAAAAATCCATTTAACTGATCAGACCAACAGCAGTGTTGTGCCTTCCAGTCAGCGGCCTGAGCAGTAATTGCCACAGTGACCAATTTACAACAAGCCCATAAAAGGCCCCTGTGCTCGCTCGCCAGAGTGCAGAATATCAGGCTGTTTGCCCTCAGTTTCCGACATTCTTAATAACAAACAACAGGCAACTCCTTTTCTTCTTTGAAGAAAAGCAAGGCGGGAGTGAGAGGAACTTGTGTACACACGGACCCTTAACAGCTAATTATCTGACTCGGCCCACCAGATGTGTGTGACTGGGCCACACAAAGCAGCCATGTTTGGAGACACAATATTGGAGCACTCCTCCGGCGGTGAAGTTACAACACCCCGCTGTGTTGGCTAATTCATGTACAGCCCCTCAGGGTTATGATTCATCGCCTGGCGTCTCCTTGTCGTCTCGCAGGCAGTTTGTGTTCGCGGCCTTCACCAAGGAGTTCATCTCCCCACCATTCACCGAGCAGATCTTTCACTTCTTCATCCCGGCGCTGTCGGACGTGCGCCTCTCGTTCCCGTTCGAGGCCTTCCTTAGCTCCCTGCAGGTCACCATCGGCTCCTCCTCGGCGCCACAGAGCCAGGCGCCGTGGCTCTTCTACTTTGTCCTCTCGGCAGGGGAGAACTGTTTAGGTGGGTTGGCACAGTTCGTACGCGCCCACTGTACAGTGTATGGCCCTCACATCAATGTACACGCATTGATGGAGATGAAGATGGAAACCGAGTAGTCACGGTGATCCCGTTGTGTCGGCAGGCTCTCTATCGGAGGAGGGCCTCCTGCTTTACCTCCGCGCTCTGCAGACGCTGCTGCCGCTGCTCCCCGTGTCGGAGAGCAGCAGCAGGCCGGAGGTGACCAGCGACTCGGAGGACGACGATGAAGCCGGCGTCCATCCACCACCCAAGCAGGTTTGCTGCGCAGCGCACGCATCGACATATGCGTATACACAAAATTATTTCCAAGATGAGAAGCAATGTTATAGTTACAGCCTCATGTTAACTTTATTTGCCTTGGCTTTGGCAGGAAAACACCCACTAGTACGAGTTTGGTACTATGTACACAGTAGACGGCATCTGCATTTGAATCATCAGGGAAAGGGACAATTTGATGATAATTAATACAAATAATCCAACCCATTTTCACCACACTATCAGCAAATAATACTATTAATTAACCACATCCCGTTGACATGGTGACATTTTCTGTATTTCTTTACTCAGTCAGAAATCCTTTTTATTTCCCCATTCTTCCAACCCACGTGGTGTTTCCTTCTCCATCAGGACGCCAGCAGGATCTCTGTGCAGCTTATCACGGAGGAGTGTGTCCACAAGCTGGACACCAAGCATCAGACCAACGCCCTGTTGAACCTGGTGTGGAGGGATTCGGCCTAGCGAGGAGGTGTTCACCATGATGGCCTCCATCTGTCACACGCTCATGGTTCAGCATCGTCTCATGGTGCCAAAAGTCAGGTAGGAATATACAAACGACGTTGTCAGTTTGTAGTGGATACGTCCCCAATTTAATGGTGTGAGCGAGGTGCATCCCAGGGGAAAACAAATGTAAGGCCTTTTTTTTAATTTCCATTCCATATGATGACGTTAACACGTCTTGTCGAGATCAGCCCTGCGTTTGCAGAGCTTGTTTGCACACCCGGCTGATTGAGAGGAAAACTGTGTCTTTATGTGTTTCCGCGCCGTAAGCAGTAATATAAATAACGGGGAAGCGAGGCAGGCAGTTATCAGTGGTCCGCACCCACTGGCATTTACAACCAGCAGAGGAAGCAAGGATGTCAGGAAAGCTGTCAGTTGCGGATGAGGGCAATTACCCCTTCTCAGGTTGATTACATTAGAGCCAGGATGTCAGAGGTTGTGTGTGTGTGTGTGTGTGTGTGTGTGCGCGCGTGTGTGCGTTGATGGTGCATTGACTGATAGGGGGGATCCACGCTTAGCTTCATAGATGGTCAACCTGCTCTAGTTAATCATTAGTGGAGCCAGTTGCTAATTGATTGAAATGTGGTTGATTTGAAGCCCCTTGGTTACCTAAAATCATGTGTAAAAGGATGAGGATAAAAAAAAGGGACACATGCTATTCCAATGTTGAACTGTTCATGTTGAAGTGTTGCTTACAAATTGTTGAAGACAATATTGAGGAATTTCAGTGTAATTCACCCATTCCCCTGATTATTTTACAGGTTACGTTGTGTCTTCGCTTTTACCATAAATCCTGCCCTTCGGATTCCATCGTTATTGGATATCTGTACAAAATAATTAGCTCACTGAGAAAGATGAATTGCCACGGGAGTGGACGGGATAGCTTTACAAGAGGCTAAGGGGGGCAAATTGCATCTCTCCCTTGATTTACAGCTCTTACAGCAACAAAAAAAAAGAAAAGGAGAAGGTGGTCGGACGTCCAGCCAGCCCAGCACACTGCCTCCTTAACAGATATGTAAAATGTCTCATGACGATCATTTTCTTTTAGAGGACCACTTAGAAGCTGCACAATGACTCAGGACCAAAATAGATTTTTCATTGGTTTGCTAATTGTGCCCGGCCAGGTTTGTGGGTACAGTGTGATTTCACTTTGGTTCGATATTTGGTTCAATGCCCCTCCGATAGTTCGGTTTCGTAGCACTGTGTCGCTAACGAGGCTCGCTCTGATGACAGCGTGCGCCGACGGGCTTCTGAGGTTACAACGATGATCGCGTTGAGCCCGATGAACAAATCTGTGTTTCGGTAGAAATTCTTTCTCTTCGTCTCCACGGTGTCAAATCTGACCCGAGCTCTGCTGCTGTGTTTTCTGCTGAACAGAGATTCTTTCATTACTGTAAAATGAAATGTGTGGGTTGTGATTCATCAAGCTGCTTCACACACACACACACACACACACACACACACACACACACACACACACACACACACACACACACACACACACACATGCACGTGCACATGCAACCCCTTTTGTTTATTAGTGGTTCATTCCATGATTGAAATGGGGGTTTGGGTTCTCTCAGGCTGTAAATCAGCATGTCAGCTGGCATTTAGTGCTTTGTTTCCCATTTCAATCAAACACCCACATCACTTGTTATGAGCGCGCAGCAGTACCGCCCGCCCCTCCCGGGCCTTGTACCACTGACAGATGGCGTGTGCTCGCCGCGGACCATTTTTCAAGCTCTATTGAGGGTTGTCTGACACTTTTCCATTTTAGGAGTTTTGAATGAGTTTTGGTAGATTGAATGGTCAAATGGGAATATTGAGCATTGACATGGAGATTGCAATATTCCGCAAATTCGTGATTCCCCCTTTTTTCCTCTCGCTCGGCTTTCTTCTCCGTCTCGCGCCTCTTGTTTCCTTCACCGACCTTTACTCCTCTCCTCTCCCGAGGACACGTGATGCTGCCCCATTAAATGCAGGCATCCTTGTAGGTGTCTGCGCTGTCACTCTTAAACAAGGGCCTATTATATGCAGGGGCACTTTATTTAGCCTTTTAGCTTACTTACCACATTATTATCACCTGCACTGACCCTCAGTGTGAAAAGCCCTGCGATTCAGCAGCACACACGCTTGAACAAAGAGCAGCTTCACACCTCGGTGCCACAGCCCGTTGAGTGCAGAGGCGACTATAGCGAGGTATGTGGGCCCTCCTCAGTGTTCTCGTGTAATTCCCCGTGAGTGTGGAAGCCTGCTGGCGCTGCGGGGTCACAGCGAGGGCCAGGCCTCCCCTCCTCCTCCGTCCTCCATTGTCTTGCTCCCCTTGCCATTAAGTTAAATGGGGCTCCTGCAGGAAGCCGGAGGGCCGTTTATGACCCGAGCTGGGCATCCTCGCCAGCAACTAGTTTACTAATGGAAGGTGCCTCGCCTAAATAAAGGTTAATGGCTCATTTAATCTTTTTTCGGCCCCTCACAAGGTATAAAACGGGAGAGAAAAGCCAAGAACATTCTATGAGGGAAATGTCGGTGTCATTTAATTTTTCCCTTGGTCAACAGGGCGAATTTAACAATCCAAACATAGCAGACAGACTGACGGAGGGAGATTTTTACTGTCCTTCACACTAATTGTGTCATCTGACTCACGTTTTCTGGTTTAGAGCTGTGTCCTTAATACAAATAAATGTGTAATTTCAATGCGGGTCCCTGTTTTTTTTTTTTTTATCTCTCCAGGCTTCTGTACAGTTTAGCTTTCAACGCACGTTTCTTGAGGCATCTCTGGCACCTGATAACTTCCATGACAACCAAAATGATCACCGGGTAAGCAGATTATAATTGTTAATATACTCATCCTTGTGTACACGTGGCCCTGACTTTCTCTCTCCGCCCCCGTCAGCTCCATGGTGCCGCTGCTACAGCTGATCTCTCGAGGGTCCCCCATGTCGTTTGAGGACTCCAACCGCATCATTCCGCTCTTCTATCTCTTCAGCTCCCTCTTCAGCCACTCGCTCATCTCCGTGCACGACAGCGAGTTTTTCGGCCACGAAATGGAAGGTAGTTAACTTCGTCGGTACGGCGTTGTCGACGGTAACCGTGGATCGAGTGCAGTGCAGAGCAGCCGGCTTTGAGCTAGCCAGTGGAGACCGATAGAGAGACTCTCAAGCCTTTCCCTCACTTTTCACAAAGGACATTGTTGGACATCATGTCTAATTGGGGTCACACATCCCACTGGAGCTACTTATCCTGTGAACACACTCCCATTTCCCTTATTTTAGCAAAAATTAATTGCAAAATTAAAATTTGCTTTCGGTAGTCGCACGCTGTCTTGCCGCCACGTAAATGCGGAAAAATCAATATCCGTAAAAGGCCGAGTTACATTGTCCCTCTCAACAGGTCAGACGCAGTCCTCCATGATGCCCTTCACGCTGACAGAGCTGGTGACTCTGTCTCGCTGTCTGAGGGACGCGTGCCTGGGGATCATCAAGCTGGCCTACCCGGAGACCAAGACCGAGCACCGCGAGGAGTACATGGCGGCCTTCCGCAGCGTGGGCGTCAAGACCAACACGGCGGTGCAGCAGCGGATCCAAGCCGAGCAGAAACGCTGGGTGCAGCTCTTCAAGGTAACTGCCCGCTTCGGCTGACTGTGCATCGTTTATTTTATTTCCGAAGGATAACTTTGATGGTTCTCGTTTTCCATATACGTTTTACATTTCTTTTTTTTCGCGCACGCTGCCTGGAGGATCAAACTCCATGATCAATATAAGTTGTTTGTTGCTGTTGAGGGATAACAAACGACATACAAAAACACAATCGCGAACACTTGATCTCATGTTACTACCAGCTGCTACGTTTTGACAATTTAACTCATGACGATAATCTAAGCCTGGTTTGTTCCTTTTCTGTTGATAGATAAAGCTATGACATGTGACACATTAAAAGGGGTAAACCTTGTGGCGCATCAACCACGTATGCATGAGCAGGCAAGGAAAAAGATGGAGCGCTGCCACGGGTGTCATCCATTTGCTATTTACCTAGAAGTAATGAGGCAAAGGATGGCATTAACTTCTACTTTCCTTGGGCTCTTTTTGCTCATTGCGCGCCGGCCTTTCGTTTTTAACCCCCTCTCCTTCCTTCCGTTCCCTATCGCGGGGAAGCGATAATCAAGCATGCTAGCTCTTGGCTGTTTGTGTCTGACAAAAGGATTTAAAAGTGAACACCGGTGTGAAAAGTGGCGAGTACGGGGGGAGAGCATGTCGGAAGGCCTCTTGTCAGCTAAAACGACCCATTAAAGAAGTGGGGAGCAGGGGAAATGCATTTTCCAAATTGAACGGTGGGATTTACAGTCCGTTTGACGCTGCTGACCCCTAACACGCTAATGTTTGGTTCGTGTCATCAGCCGTCCCTCCCCATCTTTTATCACCTCCATTGTCGAGCTATCTATTTAATTGAAAGAAGTTAATTGAATGAAAATGATCAACTAAGCTTGTATTAATATTGCTAATGGAACTTTCCTCTTGGCCATGTTTGGAGAACGATGTCACGCTGGAGTTTGGGAAAGGCCCATTAAGGCTTGCACTTAACCCGATGGGCTGATTAAGGAATGCTTATTCATTCCCAGAGTCAAAGGGGTAGGCCTGCTCCAAACCCATCGCCACGCGCCTCGTACAGCATTTTGCACTTATTGAGGACACACAGCCGTGCACCGATTGGCCGAGATTGATTGTTGCTCTGTGAAAATGGTGCGCATAAAATAATCTATGCTGGGTTTTATATGGACATAGTGGCTGTAACTGTTATGACAGACATCTACATTTCCCCTAACGAATCTTCATGCAGCGACACGCGTGTGGTTATTTTGCGGATTTCGCGTAGCCATAGCAACGGCAGAGCCCGTCAGGCGCCGTCCAATCAAGCTTAAACCCAGTAAATGTGCAACTGTGAGGATCCAAACACTGCACAGAAATCCTCCCTGTTGAAGTTAAGGTGTTTACACATTCTTCATTGTTTATCATTCTGCATATTGTATATTGATTTATATCACAAATATACTGCAAGTCAGTAAAAGTTTATACAAAAGCAAACTGACCCCAGGTTTGCATCTTGCTTCGCAGCTTCCGTTTGAATGAATGAGTGTGTGTTTGTGTGTATACGTACGTGTGTGTTTGAAAGTCCCAGTAATTAACAAGGCTGGACATTGACTGACGGGCACGGGTCGATTTTCTTTTATACTCTCCATAAATGGCGCACTAACGACTGAATTGTCCAATTGCTCCTTTTTTTCCCCCTTTTTCTAAGCGTCGTCCTGTTGAATATCCGATACTACTGTACTTCGGCAGTACTTCACATGTACTATTATTCATCTGACAGTGAAAGGGATGTCCTTCTTTTGTTGTTCATGTGTTTTGTTGCCATCTGTTTGCTCTGCAGGTCATCACTAACTTGGTGAAGATGGTGAAAGCTCGCGACATTAGACGACCCTTCTGTCCAGGAGGTCACTGGCTCTCTGTGGAGGTCAACATCCGCGCGGATAAGGTAATTGAGCGTTACCACAGCTCGGTAATTGTCCATTGTTAGATTCCAGCCTTATTGGTAAATTAATTATTAATTGTCAGCTGCATTCACAAAACATCCTGAAATCGGTTGATCACAGCTAATATTAATCACTGACTACCAGAGGTAATTTAATGCTACTTGTGATGATGTCATTTTCTCTCTAGGTCACCCAGTTGTACGTCCCATCTGCGAGACACGTGTGGAGAACGCGTAGGATGGGTCGCATCGGGCCCCTCCAGTCGACACTCGATGGTAATGTACTAACCTCACTGTTTTGATCTTTGCGCTTGGAAAGTAGTTGCCAAAAGCAACCGTACAACTCGTGAAGTTTTAGTGTGCAAGAAATGTCTTTCTAAAAGCAATTGGTGGACAGTTCTCCATATCAAAGAGGCTGTTTATGATCAGTTGGAATCACTTGGCTGTTCAATTTTTGATTGAAATAATAAAATAACAATAAAAATGTCGTACTGCTGTTTAACACGGAGCTACCCCTTTGAAAAGAAGGAAAATGTAGGATATTATACAGTAATAGATGCGTCAGCTTAATGTATAGTTCAGCGATTCATCCTATTTGCTGTCCAAAGTCACCTTCTCCATGTTTGATTTTTAATATTCTATGGAGCTGTGCATCTCTGTTATTGTTACCCTCCCTTCTTCGTACTCTATGGTAGATGGAGTGAAGCTGTTAGGGTGCAAATGCACTGCAGGACTAGAAAATGATTCTCTCTTAACAAGTGATAATGTGCTTTTTTTTTTTTGCTGGCAGAAACCCCTGGTAATGTAAAGATGCCTTTCAGAGCACTTCAAAGTCATTAGCCTTCCCCCGTTTCAACAAGATATATATCACCACATTTTCTCTTCATTACCTCAATTAGGCACTCAGAGGAAAATACACTGACGCAGGCAGGGCCTCCTCCCAGGTTTCTGTGAAGCATGGTGGGAAAACAAGCTGATAACAATGTGTGTATGATCTGCCTGGTCCCACTCACGGGCTGTATGGGATAAATTCAATTAGCGTGAAAGTACCTGATGAACCCGGCCACATCTGGTGCATGTGTTTGTCTGGCCTTTTCTCATTTCCTTTAATGGACAGACCCAAGGCTGATGAATGAGCAACGTATTGACCGCTCTGAGGCCATATCTCTCCTCAAAGATGGAAACCTGATGGGGGAAAATGCAGATCAGACTGACTAATTGAGCAGAATAATTGAGCCGCAGTGGTGGCAAAGTGAGGAGAGTGAAGAGCGGTTTAGCTATTGTGGCTGTTTTAGTTTTGTGGGCTAAACCGTATAGTATAGAGAAAGAAAACATCAGCATAATGGATAAGAGCCGGCAGGTGGGGGGGCAGCTGACTGTTGGGTTAATTAAAAGGCTCTAGGATTGAGATGTCTTTAATGGCTGGCCTGTAAACGGGGCACTGGGTCTTAGTTACAGAGCCGGTGTGTGGAGTATTCTCCAGATAAAGGTTTCCTGTCCACTTGTAGTTGACCCTGACCCTTGAACCCTGACTAAATAATCTTTGTCAATGTCCCTCAATTTTGATTGTTTGAAAAAACATTCTCCTATTAAATCAATTTTTAACCAGTAATAGAACAATCGTGTCCACATATAGTTTTTGCAAATGTAATGAGTGATGCTTTCATAATGCACAATAAAAGAATCTTCAGATAATTGTTTGAAACCAAATAATTGGGTGCTTTGGACGCAACCCCCTGATGTTTTTATTGCATTGGTTGCCCTCCTTTGACGCGCAAGTGTTTCCTAATTCACTAGAGGGGCATTTAATGACTTATTTCACACATCAAACAAATCCTAAAATACCCGTCTTGATTTGACTTTGAAACAACGGAACCAGCAGGCAAAAACACTCACTAGTTCTTGTTTTTTTAGGCTTATTCCTCTCCATACTCTTAAAGAATTGAATTAATTAATTAATACTTTGACATAAAATGAAACCTGGATGTGGTTGCTATTTTATGGCGTGTTTGGTTAGTGGCCATGAGCAGACAAGAACGATTATTCTTCCCACAGTCGGGTTAGAGCCTCCGCAGCTGTCTGTGTCTGAAGAGAGACATCTGGCCATCCTCACGGAGCTCCCGTTTGTGGTGCCCTTCGAGGAGCGAGTTAAGGTAAACCACAAACAACACGTGCATCTACATCTATTATTTATTATGCATCATTCTTCCAAGTTGTTTGACTGATACTTGGGTGGTTTATTGGTGGAACTGCCAAGAACTAGGTTGTGTAAGTACAGCGCTGTCCAGGGTACTGAAACGCAGCAAAGGAGATCTCCAGTCAGTCTGAAGAAAGCCTGCTCTTTTGTTTGATATGTTCCAAAGGCTACTGTCTATTTACACATGCATGTAATCACTGCACATATTGTAACGATTTGTATTGGATTTAGTCCAATTTTTGTCATCACTTATTTGACAATTGAGAAGACAAGTACAATTTAAGAACATAATACTTAATGTATTATTGGAGTTGTGGTTTATTGTAAAACATAATTGCTCAGTTGGGCTTTCTTTTGGTAAGATTTAGATTCCTTTGTTTGTTTGATCACTAATCTTTTTTTTAATATATTTACCCTTTTCCCACTTCTATCTTTTTCTCTAAACTACCAACCCAAACCCTCATCAAAGACCAAGTGTGCATGATACATCGTACAATCAATATTGGGAATTAAACATTTTTACAACTCAAAGGATTTGTCGCTGACCCTGCCTCCGGGCTAACATCTGTCTTGTAGATCTTCCAGAGGTTAATCTACGCTGACAAACGGGACGTGCAGGGGGACGGGCCGTTCCCCGACGGCATCAGCGTCACCATCAGACGCAACTACATCTACGAAGACGCCTACGACAAACTCTCTCCAGAAAACGGTGCGGGCCCGCATCGCGGTTTAGCTTAAGATTCGGCGTTGGTTGTGGTGTCAAATATCTTGCACCAATAGCGCCCATGCCATTGTGTTGTAGAGTATTCGTCATTTCCTTCATGCGTTGTCAAGACGACGCGTGCGAGAGGAGAGAATGCGTGGAGCAGCAGATGTTGACTGTGTCACTGAAACTCTCCTTATGCTCCATAAAAGATGAAAGGTTCCCCTTAGCGTCGAAGATGAAGGTTAGCTCTCTCCTTGTGCGGAGTATTGAATTTCGGTAAAGCATAATTGTGGTTGCGATTATTATAATGGACCACATAAAAGCAGAATCAATTATTTTAAGTCACCTCTTTTGTGTTTAAATTTGAAAGGGCACTTCAGTGGGGGCAATCTGATTAAAAAGAGTAGTAGGGGACCTGGGCTGAAGACATGATGTATATCATTTATGTGTCTAAGTTATAGCTGCCTTGATTTATCACTGTACATTAATTATTCTGAAAGATGACCTCTTATAGGATTTGATTTGAATATTCTGCAGGTCAAGAAAGAGCTTTCTTCTTAATGTTTGTTTAGCAGAAACGGCTGATACACACAGATTTAAATGGTATTGGAATTCTGTTTTTACATTTTTCATCCATTTCTTGTGTTTACAGAAATGATCAGATTGTCAATATATTTGAGACAAAATGTTAGTCCTAAAGTGCACAATTGAACTAATGGATAACAATGAGTGAGTGATGGTAAAACATAAAGGGAGATCAAAAAAGGACATGCACATTTGTATCTAATATCAGAGGAGGTGGATATAGTACATGGTCAAATGTTACACTAAATCTAATTATTTTGCATCAATTGTATCCAGATCCCAAAAGTGAAAAAGATTTGCAAAAAAACATAGCAGTAAAGTTCAGTGTTTCCACGACCATTATATCCCTTGCCCCCGTGAAAAAAAGCCTGGAATAAAAAATAAAAAAGGCAGGAAGTTCCGCACTGACACGTGCACACATATGTCCGTGTCTGCGTGCACGTCGCGCCCCCAGCGGACAGACTTTTTACTTTAACTCCAGTGTTTCCCTTCCTGAGAAAGCACTGAAGCTGTTTGACTCCACACAACAGAATCATTATAGAGTGAAAAATAAAGATCTGACGGTCTCAGTCGCATGGAGAAGATAAAGTCACAGTTCATTGTGACCATTACCTTGTGTGGACGAATCAAATCCCTCCTTGTGCTCTTGTGTCGTCAGAACCCGACCTGAAGAAAAGGGTTCGCGTCCATCTGCTGAACGCTCACGGTCTGGACGAGGCCGGCATCGACGGCGGCGGCATCTTTCGTGAGTTCCTCAACGAGCTCCTGAAATCGGGCTTCAATCCTAACCAGGGCTTCTTCAAGACCACCAACGAAAGCCTACTGTACCCCAACCCCGCCGCGGAGATGCTGGTCGGGGACTCCTTCACGAGGCATTACTACTTCCTCGGCAGGATCCTCGGAAAGGTGAGCCGCCCCCCGAGGCTGGATCTGATGATGAGATCAGATGTCCCGGTGTCCTATTTTTAAGAACCTTAAAAAACACCAGAACAAGGTGACAACATCCAAAGATGTTATAGCTGCCTGGGCTTCCTGGTCGGTATCATTAGCAGTCAGTGTCAAGGTTGGCACGCGCTGCATATATAACATTCAGAGGTCGTTTGGGTGTTTGTTCTTGAAACTGACAAGAGTCGAGAGAAATTGCCTTCGTTGGTTTCTGGGGGCGAGCACTTTAACCCGGCACTTATGCAAGCTTTAGTTTAGTCAATTAGCCCGGTGCATAATCTGTTGACGGCATTGTTTTTCCGTCGCCTCCTTCCTGCGATGGCACTATTTATTAGGGCCTAATGTTTCTAAATCATCCTTAATGCATGTGGTAGTGATTGTTTATCAAGATTCCTCATGTGGGGGGGCGGTGGCGCTATCATCTCAACCCGGAGAAGAATTACCTCATGACAAGCGGTCGCCTCTCAATTAGGGCTTCCATTAGCCGATGATTCCTACCTCTTGTTTGTGTAGTGATTGCATTTGGCTGGCACTAAATCAGCGAGCCCACACAGACAGGACATAAATAAGCGCTCAAAGCACGTGGTAATAGCGTTTTGATCTGTTTTACAGTCGGAAACATCCAGGTCTCCTCACTCTTCCGCAGTTCGAGATGGTCTGGTCCACTTATCAGTGGATCGTAACTCCTCCTCCTCCTCTTCGTCCATTTCTTCTTCCGCTGTGTGTTCTTTGCAAGTGATAAACGATCAATCGGCAGCCAGAAGCTCTCTGCACCCACGTCCTAGATATTGTGCTCTCGATAGCTAATGGTTCAGGCAATTAGGAGAGGGGAAATTAATTTGAATTTGACTTTCAATTAACCCTAACGTAAGTTCCTCTTTCCCCATAAAAATGGACGTTTGAATGGCCGTCTGAGAGGTGTATTGATATTTGTTTAGTGCCGTTATTGCCTTGGTAAAAGGCACCCGTTTATAGGGATTGGGATTGCATCACTGCCGCTGCGGCGTGCACAGTGCTCATTGCGGCTCAAAGGACACAGGAGATTAATATTGTTAATTAATGTCCGAGGCGTGCCATTGTTGTGGAGGTGATGTATTACAGGCAGGAGTGGCTTGTCCGGGGTACTCACTGAAATGGAATTGAGCATCAGAAAAGAGGCCGGCCCTCGTCCTTCTTCCTCACTTGTCCACCCCCGCTGTCAGGCGGGAAGATTTAAGCTGCGAACGGTGAAACGCCAAAACCGGGTCTCTTTGCTCCTGTTGCCTCCGTCCCTTCAGACTTTAGACGGGAAGAGTTCATTTAATCTCGAACGGAGTGTTTCCTGACACGGCCTTTGTCAAAACTTGTCATTATGTAATATGGCTGGCAGGAGGTTCTCTTTGTGCCTCATTCGTCTCTCATTAGCACAAAACCTCCCACCTCATCAGCGCTGGCCTCTCCACTCCGTAAAACTCTGAGGGTGAGGAAAGTTTCTTCATCCTCCTCCTCCTCCTCCTGCGGGTGCCTTCTTACTGGTCTCAAGCGGTTGATAGCACGCGTTGTTAATAGAGATGCGTTTGAAAGGCATTATAATTTTATTGATTCTTAATGCAGTAAATTAAGGAATGTATTTGGCAGCGAACAGAATGCACCTGCAACATAGATGGCATTTATACCACCTGATGGCGCCGCGATCCGCTTTAATTGCGTTGCCGCTGCACTCACTTATATTAAAAGGCGCGGGCCATTAAAATTAATCCTTTGCAGCCCCGAGTCATTTTGGCACAATTTCTGGCAATAAACACTCATAAATAAAGTGTGTGGCATTGAAAAAATAAGGCCACAGGTTTTTTTCCATACACTTATTGCTGCCTCTACCCGGCATAAGTGTTATTGATAGGTTTCAAGGGGCCACCCGGCGCATATGGTCTGGAACGAGCACCGGCCGCCATAGAAATACTAAGTGGATTATTTTGCATAAAAAATAGACAATGTTTGAAGTTGCCCAATTAACCTGTGTTTAGAAAATAGCCGTGATTTATGTGTGCGTGTGTGTTTAAGATGCGTGCATTATGGAAATCCTTTGAGATTTATAATCCATTTAGCTGATGTGGTCAGGGTTTTTAGCGCTATCATTTATAAAGACCTGTATATTTTAATGCCTCCAACAGGCTCTTTTTCGGACTATTCCAGTACATTAGCTTTAGATTTTATGAGTCACCTGCCCAGCTGTGGTTCTTAATGGCGTTCAAGGTCAAGGTGAGAATTGGCATTTATAAAGTTTGAGGCGGGTGAAACCGAAGCCTGTGAGTTTTAAGATGGATCGTGTTACTCCCAGATTCACTATTCTATCGTTTGATTGTTAGATATAAGATTTGTACGCAAATATAATGTTGTGAAAGGTGCTTTGTAATCACATTTCTGAATGTGTACATAATAATGTATTGCTCGCCACTTGATGGCAAGCATCTTGTTTATCTAATCATGTTTTATTCAGTGATACACAAGCAATAAACCACTTCTGTGGTTAATCTTCCTGGCGTTTCCTCGTTTGCACCAATTGACTGATGATAGTGGGGCAATTTACATGAATGAAGAGTATCCTTGTCCTGCAGTCGTCCTCCGGTTAACAGCCACACTTCCTCCCTCCCCCTCCCCCCCAGGCTCTGTACGAGAACATGCTGGTGGAGTTGCCTTTCGCCGGTTTCTTTCTGTCCAAACTTTTGGGAACCAGCGCTGAGGTGGACATCCACCACCTGGCCTCTCTGGACCCGGAGATGTACCGCAACCTCCTCTTCCTCAAGAGCTACGAGGGCGACGTGGAGGAGCTGGGCCTCAACTTCACTGTGGTCAACAACGACCTGGGAGAGGCTCAGGTGATGGGGGGGGGGGGGGGTTTGGAGCGCGGGGTGGGACAGATAAATGATTCACACATTCCCTTATTTCTTTCCATCTCTCTCTCTCTCTCGCTACCTCCCCGGTCAGTACCTCTCATTCAGCCATCTTTCCTGCCTCCTGTTTAGTTCCTCTTTGTGGCGTTAATAATTCATTCCCCTCATGATGAACCACTTTCCAGCTCCGAGAGAGATAAAGCACGTTGCCGCCGTCGCTCCAAGCTCGCGGTGCAGGAAACACAGCAGCGCTGTTGATCTTACCACCCCCCGCCCCCCCTGCCTGCTCCCCCCCCCCCCAACCCCACTTTCGAGAAATGATCTTGGGACACGCCTGACAGAAGCAACTAGCCGCTCTTAAGCACGTCCCCTCCGAAGCTCAAGGCTGCGGGGGCGAGCCGCCGGCAGCACTCTGAGTCATCCTGGCCCAGACCGCCACTCACCCCCCCCTCCCTCCCCGGGGGGCCCCTGTTTGCTCAGGGCCGTGTTGGCTCTCCTCAAACAACACCTGAAACGGTCGAGATACAATGTGGCCCTCGCCCGGTCGCAAGTAGGGCATCGCAAACACGATTGGGAAAACAATTTGTGAAAGATTAGGCACACACACACGGGAGCCGTCTGCCCTGCATTTGCCCTCGCGAGATAGCCAAAGCGAGCGAGATAAGGACAGCAATTCTCTTACATTAGCACATAATCAGAATCCCCCGTGGGGAAAGAAAAAGAAAAAAAAAAGGCTGAAAATGGTTGCTGTACGTGCGTTCAGCGGACGAACAGCTTACTTTATAATCCAATCTAATTTAATATCGCCGCACCGAATACCTTTTGTCAGGCTTATCAATCACTTATTGTCAAGACTGCGTCAGAGCCGCTGATTCACCTGTGTTGTACATTTTTTACCGTTTGTTTGTTAAACCACAATCTGCGACAGTCGCTACAAACGGGTAGCTGGAATCATGAGTATCCGCGTACGAGATCAACGCGGTCGAGCTTCACTGAAGCCACCTTCCAATGTTAATTTAACATTCTTTTTTTTGTTTTTTGTTATTTTCTTTGACATTGTGACACTTGCACCCACGTGCGTCCACAAGTAAAAGAACATCAAGTTGTGCGAGTAAAAATTATATAGTATTTAATTCACAAGATTAAGAAAAAATACTCTGGAGGACGCTGATTTTCTTTCCGACCTCGAAGCCGCTACGACGTCGTCATGCACCTTATGAACAGAGATGAGCACATCGTATCAAGCTCCAACTGCTCTATAGGTAATGAAAGGAGAACTACTGGCCAAATTGTATTGGACCAGATGTTCATTGGATGTGCTACATTTAGACATACTGAAATGCACTCAACCACACACACACACACACACACACACACAAGAGAGTGCTGGTGGAAGCCTTTTAATTACCTTTCTCTGATTGAATTAAATTCACCTGGCACAATCGAAAGCACTTTGTTTGTTGGTCGTTCAAATGGCTCCCTAGGGGAGACACAATGATATCCATAATACGATCTGCATACTGAAGTGTGCCGTATGGCCGCCACCACCAGTCACGTTGCATATTAAATATAACCGAGGCGTAACGGGGAAACAGTAAACGCTAAAGTGAGGAAACCTCTCGACGCAGGTGGTGGAGCTGAAGCTGGGAGGCAAAGACATTCCTGTGACCACAGCCAACCGGATAGCCTACATCCACCTGGTGGCCGACTACCGGCTCAACAAGCAGATCCGGCCTCACTGCCTGGCCTTCAGACAGGGCCTGGCCAACGTGGTCAACCTGGAGTGGCTGCGCATGTTCGACCAGCAGGAGATCCAGGTAACGCCGTGCAGCAGCAACCCGGCGGGCGTTGCATCACCCCGCAGGGACGTGTAACTTATGTTCCTCCACCCGTCCTCTCCGGTTGCGTCTACGCAGGTGCTGATTTCCGGGGCCCTTGTACCGATTTGTCTCGACGACTTGAAAAATTTCACAAACTACTCGGGTAAGGGGGCCGATGTTGAAAATAGTTTTGTTACCAGTAGCTAAAGGGGTTGCGTACGCGTGAGTCTGGGTTCACTAAAATCATTTTCTCCATCGTGATCTCCCGTAGGCGGGTACTCCGCCACCCACCCGGTCATCCAGATCTTCTGGGAAGTGGTCGAAGGCTTCACCGACGAGGAGAAGCGCAAGCTGCTGAGATTCGTCACCAGCTGCTCCAGACCCCCCCTGCTGGGATTCAAGGTGAGGTTTTACCCGACCCGCCTACCTCGTTGTTGGCGGGTTCTCCCAAAAGGCCGACGGAAGGGGGCGGGTTTCTCGTTAATGAGCTTGTAATGAAAATGCCTCGACCTGATCACGGGATCGTTTTCAAATTAGGCGTATGATAAGAAGTGGCGAGGTCTTATTTCCGCTCCCGCTGCTGTTTTTATAGTTCATGACCTTCCCTTGTTGAAGAACTTCCTACCGCGGCGCTGAATGTGTGGGTTTGCTCGCAGATCCTGGCTGGACAAATATTACCAATCAGCCCTCGGTAGCCGGTTGAACTTCTGAACTTTTGCCTTCTGTGTGATACGACGGAACACAGCAATTTCCTATTAAACAAACACGAGCGGGAACCATGTGCACGTGCTCCCAGACGTTGTTTCGAGCAGCGCTGAATCATTACTGCTATTTCTGAAATTATTTCCTAATTGGAAGCAGTTTCACTTTCTCACAGACTTGATTTGTGGTACACTTAGGTAGGTAGTTTGAGATGCGGGTGGAGGGGGGCGGAAAGTGTTGCCCGGGGCTATTAAGGAGTTTTTTATGTGTCTTACTCCGTCCAACCAGGAGCTGTAATCGGCATATGATGGGTTTTAGTGCTCTTTATGACTTTTTATGAGTTAAGAAAACCCAAATGGAGTTCTTCAGTAGCCTGAGGCAACAAAACCCTCTTTAAATTCCTTTGCCGTACCTTCTCTCTGGATTTGAGAGTTTCCTGCTCTCCACATTTAATCAATTTGTTGTTGGCCGGTGGTGGATATGTCCACCCCGCCCGCCCCCCTCCCTCCCATTCCCTGTCTCTTCTCCGGGCAGGAAAGGGCGGTAATTCGTGGGGGAGCGGCCCCTGACCCGGCCCTCAGCCTGAGCCAGCAAAGCCTTAATTAGCTGTCGTGAAACGGCCCAGGATTCATTAGAGGAGAAATAGCTCTGTCAGGAAAAGACCATTTAAAAAAGATGATGGAAACTCTTTTTTTTTTTTTTTTTTCGTCCAAAATGATAGCCGTGGTAATGGCGCTTTCTCAATAAGCAACGATAGTTTAATACGGTAATTGTCAGAGAAATGAGGTTGTTACAGCTGAGCCCCCGAAGAGCCATTTAATCGGGCGAGTACGGCCACGGAGGCGCACGCGCTCACTTTAAATAGCGGGGGGGGGGGGATTGGGGTGGAGGAGTTTATTTTGTCAGCCCGGCCTGTGATGGAAACGCTCCGTGTCACAGTCTGCGCAGCCAGAGGTGGCCTCATCACAAGGAGGCTTGGAAGAAAAGCCAGATCGACAACATGAAATGACCATTCCTCCGGTGCCTCA
Source organism: Apeltes quadracus (assembly GCA_021346845.1). NCBI lineage: Eukaryota > Metazoa > Chordata > Actinopteri > Perciformes > Gasterosteidae > Apeltes > Apeltes quadracus. Next base: position 10,913,543 of record CM037914.1, read on the forward strand.
TCCGAGGGTCACGCTGTGGGCCAGTTTCACCCCTCTGTACCCTTCAAGGCGCCAACCCCCCCCACTCCTGAATTTATACCTCCGCTGTATTAGCTTAACGCTTAATGTTTCTTTTAACATTCATCCCCTTGTGGTCGTTGACATTTATTACCTAATCTCAATTGCTTCGGACATTGCGATCGCCGCCGCCGCGCCTCGTCGCTCCGTCCGTCTCTTAAACGCCTCCCCATTTCTCTCCGCGGGACTGCTGCCAGTTTCTGGTGCGGTGGTTTGTTCTAACGGCTTTTGCGTACGCACACAGGAGCTCTACCCGGCCTTCTGCATTCACAACGGCGGCGACGACCTGGAGCGCCTGCCCACCGCCAGCACCTGCATGAACCTGCTCAAGCTCCCGGAGTTCTGCGACCAGCACCTGATGAGGAACAAGCTGTTGTACGCCATCGAGTCCTCCGCCGGGTTCGAGCTGAGCTGAGGAAGGAGGCGGAGGCTTCTCTGACCACCCCCCCCCCCCCGCCCCCCGTATCCAAGGACACGCCGCCACAGAACAGAGAGTGAGAGAGTAGGGAAACAAATGATGCACTGACCTGCCTGATTCACTGTGTGTATGTGTGTGTGACAGTGAGTGTGTGTGAGTGTGTGCGTGCCAAGCCGAGGGGTGAGGACATGATCACCTGCAGACTGCAGCAGAAAGGGGGGTGGGGAGCCTTTTTTTAAATTCTTGTTGCTTTTAAGTAATTTAAATGTTTGGGGGGGGGGTTCAGCAGGTTGTGAGCTGACGCAAAAACAGGGAGCAGCAGCTGCTCACTTGTGTCATGGAAAACGAACAGGAAGTTATTTTTCACCAAAGATTAAGTGGCATCGCATAAAAAGGGCAATATAACCTCCGAAGCCTGCCCGTGGCGTGCCGGGGGGAGAGCCGAGGAGCTTTTGTGCAAAGCCTTTCATGTATCTTCACACAGACTTCATCAAAAGTCTATTTCTCCTGCAACTATTATTACGAGTGATAACACACCGTAACACACACACACACGTAGAAATGTATCATATTGCCGGACTAAATTTTGGGGGGAGATATTGTGTGATTATGGATTTGTGAATATGTATATGTTTACAACTACTCTTGTATTATTCATGTATTCAGTATTTGTACAGGTTTGTTTTGTCTTTTCCTTTTGTGTGACGAATCGAGGCCTGGTGTTTTCACACAAGCTCTCCAAGGTAAACAATCTCCGCGCCCAGCCCCCTGCCCCCGCCGCGTTCGGCCGTTCGCTCCGAGGGATCAGCAACCACGTCAATCGGTGATCAGTGTACCAACAGGATGGGAAACAAAAAGAGTGTGTGTTGAAATAAACCATTTTTTTCTCTTTGCAGTTTTCCTTCCAAAAGTACCTTTTCTTTGCTTGTAATTTACAGTAATGGCGGAGGCATAAAGCGGTGCTTTGTGGGGAAATCGCCTGAGTTTTATGGCCTCTGACATATAATTAAAAAAACATCCAGTTAAGAAACACTGAGCAGAAGTATTCTGGCCTTGAGATGCATTATCGGGCTGAGCACAAATCAAGGTTGTGTGCGTTTGCCGTAAATCTAGCTGCCCTCTGATGCAGTACAGCCCCAGAGGATGTTCATCCCTCTTTGGACCGGGTCCATCCTCTCCCCACTCGTGAAACTGCCCCCCCCCTCCCTCGTCCCCTTAGAGCCCGCAACCCCCACATCTGCCGGGCCAGGGAACTCAAAGTGATAATTGGGTCTTAAAAACCAGACTTGTCATTGAAATGAGGGATTCATCTCAATTACTATGAGATTTATTTAAGACTTTTACGTCGTGATGGATTATAACTGACAAAGTTAATGCAGGGTGTTGTGAATCATCCTCAGTGCGCAATATACTTTAGCTTCCTCGCAGGCCTTTTAACAGCTAACTGAAGCTTTTAGGCTTGTTTATCCTTCTGTGCATCAAGGAAACATCAGAGATGACTTGATTGTAGCCTTTACAATCCACAAAATTACTCCGGAAGTTGCGTCAACCGTGCGTGCCTGGAATGTGAGGCCATACCCGATTCCTTCTTCAATGAACAAATCTTAAAAAAAAAAAAACAGAATGACAGGTGGCTGCAGGTGCTGCATGACAGAGAAAACGTGTTGCGCACCCCCCTCTACCACCCATGACCTCCTTTCATGGTTAATTGCTGTAGCAGACTACCACCTGGTGGTGAACCAATACTACTGCATGGAGAACATTCTGAAAGAATGAGAGACATCTCTATGACGCGTCGGTCGCCCGGTTGCAGCAGAAAACAGGAAAGACGAGTTATTAGGTATAGGTATTAAGGCTCACACGTAGGTTCATTTGATGTTGCAACACCGGAGGATGGTGTGTGTGTGTGTGTGTGTGGGACAGTGCAGCATTCTGTGCCTGTCCTAGGCATGAAGTGAGGCAACCTTATTTCTGTCTCTCAGTAATTTGCATGCCGGCAGCAGCCAAGTGCCGGTATAGAGGTATATTGCAGCCTGCTGTCATAATTATCAAAAAAAAAGCCTTTAAGAGTCTATTTGAATACGTTTGGAGAAAGCTATCGACTCTATTATGAAAAATGACCCGTGCATGATATCTATTGCTGTGATTCCTCCTGCTCATTGAGTCTAATTAGATACTGACTGGCCTTAATGTCCAGTGTAATTAATAGCCATCTGTCATTTTCATTGGGTCTTCCTTTGCTGGCAAGAGCTCCACTCGGCTTTAACGGCAACAACGACCTTCAGGTTCCATTTAAAATCAATGCCAGTCTGTATAATTTTAGCCTCAATTCGGTTCAAAGTTACATTCCGTTTCTTTGGGCTATGATGAGTTCATCTGATGGATTTGATCCTTTGTTTTGTTTTTTTACCCCGATATCTCCGCCCTGCCCAATTATTGTAGCTGTGTCCTAAGTCCATTCCTGCCCGTAAAGTCCACTCGTATGTTTACATCGTGGTGGGAAAGTACCTCACATCTCTCTGACTCTCATAAGCTAATAATAAAATATTTATGTATACAGCACTTTTCAAAATCACAATTACAATAGAAACAAACAGCAATGCAAATTAAAGAAAATACCGTTGTGGCGCCTTAAAGGGATGTTTTTCCACCCCTTTACTCTGACACATAGCTACAGCCTGAGGATGAGACACTCCTCAGGTTTGTTGTGCAATGAGAGATATGATCTGGAGTGCCAGCATGCAGAACATTACGGCCCTGGAGCTACACTCTACACGACAGATGGCGCCAAAAGCCTGTGTCTTGGTTTTCTGCACCTGCGCGGCAGAAGATCAACTCAACTTTTTCCAGGGGGGGGGGGGGGGGGGCTTTTTTAAGAATATCCGAGGTGCAGGACGGGCTCGTGTCTCAGTACACGTTCTATACAGACGTGAACGGTGGAGTCAGTCCATCTGTTCGCCGGGTCTGCGGAGTGTCATCATGGATGCGTGGCCAGGTTTAGAGAGACACTCAAAGACGTGGTGCCTTCAGGGACACACTGGGAAAAAACCTCCGTCGTGAGCTTCTTGTAGTGCACATGCGTTTAATATTGAAATGAATGAAATTGACTAGAACCTACGGTTTAAGTCCTTATTTTTTCGTCATACATGTTCTGATGGGTTGTGAAACTATTCGACAATTGCAAAGAGTATTTACTAAAGACTTGCCAAGGTAAGGCCATTGTCCTTGTATTTTGCTCTCCAATGCGCACAATGTAAATGATGCACGCAAAATAGATTATTGGTTCATGCGCAAACATTGTAGCTCATTCTAGTTTGACACGGGGTCCATCATCATGACCTGGCTTTAAGATTAAAAGTTAGTAAAAGTGAGTAAAAATACAGAAGCTATTCAGAGTAACATTTCTTATACTGCTTTTATTTACAATTTGCCGCTCATTGATTGTTGCGGCGCTAAACTACAAACCCTCCCGAACCATCTCCTGCTTGTAATGGCTCACATCACTAAACAAAATATTTTTTTGTGTGGTCCCTAGAATCCGACAGCCCTTGAAGGCAGCACCACCACCACCACCACACTGGGCTACACGGTATCGGTTTCTGACGCTACACCACCAGCAGCCGCGGTTCTCAGGAGGAAGACACCGGAATAGCGAGGGGAAAAAAAGAAGAGCCCCCCGCTTGAACGCGCTGTTTTTTGTTTTTGTTTTTGTTTTAACTAACAGGTAAGCTCCTCCGTCAAAAAGCGTAAGTTGTGAGTCGAAGCGCGCTCCACTCAGCCGCATTGTGTCTAACGTCCCCCGTCTCCAGTCGCATCGGGACTCGGTAACGTAAACGAAACGCCACACGTTGTGATGCTGTGGCGTCGCAGCAAGATAATAAACACGACACATAATATACCTAAATATGCCTCGTTAGGTTCACGCGGATGCGGGGCATCGTCTTAAATGATGCTCGCTTAAAGCTGCTTTTACTCGGCTGCGGCTAGCCGAAGGAGCCCAAACATTTCATAACTTAGCGCGCAGTGTAGCTAGCGGTTGCTAACTCAACGGACGTTTAACTGTCAAATTTATGAATTGTATTTCTCTCACCGGTCAGTTCAGACTCGAACGTTGGCCAAACGTGCAATATGAGACTAACGATACCAGTCTGATATTAAAGATGGGACTGTTCCCAGAGGGGTTTTAATTATGCAACGTCAATTGCCGTTATAATATCAGCATGTAAAAAAAAAAGTATTTCTCTTTCTCTCCCCCCCCACACATGAAATACTCTATTTGCGAGTGTAATAAATGACGGTTTCATCTATTGCTTTATGGTCGATTTACAATTCATGTATCAGTTCTATTATCTGTTTGATTGCCGTAATAACAGAAAAGGTAGTACTTTTGATAAACTAAGCAAATATCTGCCAACCTTTTTGAATAGTCGTATTTATGTACTATATAGTTACATGATGCTTTGTAATGTATTCCGGCCGTGTTGACCAGTTTGACCACTTTTGCCAAATAATGTATCCTGGTTTGACTTGTATTCCAGTGCTAACAAGGTACTCTGTTTGCCACATGGTGGTTAATGCATCCCAGCTGGCGGCTGCAGCAAATCAATTCTAACAGGTTTCCTCACTGAATCTGTGGCTGGATTCCCTCGTCCAGGAGGACGATGATGCTCACTTTTGTTTACAGTAAACAAGCTGTTCTCGTGAACAAGGGCCCGTGCAGATTCTGCAATCTTGGATGGAAAATCAAACCCAAGAGTTTCTTGTACCGTTGATTTAATTGGGGAGTTGCTGTACAGACAGTAATTTGTGATATGTCCCGAACCCTGGTTATCTGATAACTGTGACATCATGGAGTTTATGGTAAGAATGCAACAGCAACAGACTTCAGATCCGATGACTTGCAATGGTTGTTGCTGATTGGGGGGGGATTCCAGTGACGTTGTTGTCTCCTAATCTGTAACATATTACATTGTATTTTGTCTTTACCCTGACTACTTGTTTTAATTATACACCTCTTCATATTGTCTTAAGTACACAGCTATGCACTCTTGGCCAGCAATTGAACTTTGTTTAAATTAATAAAGCATCTTTAGACTTGATTCGTCATAAGAAGCGCCACCAACTGGGGTTCACTGACCCACATCTGTTGCTCCCGCCGCGGCACAGTTCAGGAATCCGTCACATCTGGGTTAGCAGTGGAAGTCCACCACAAGGCGTCCATCTGCACGCACACGCTCAAATCCTCGCTCTGCACAGGGCCGCGAGTAACCACATCCGTAGCAGTCACGCGCGTCGATTAAGTCCCGACCGCTGCGGGCGTCAGAAATGGCTGAAGTGGAGGGGGGGGGGGGGGGACCGTAAAAGAACATCCCTTTCATATGAAGAGTCGGGACATTCAGTTGGTTTTAAGAGAAGACCCAGAGAAAGTTATTTTTTGGGTCGCCACTGTTCATATTTAGATTGCGGTCTATATTTGGATGTGGGGGGCGGAAACAAGGTCATTCTTATAGCGAGGGCTGTAAAAGGTGGAAATTCAATTGAAGAAAGCGTCAAAGCGGGGGGGGAGGTTTGGGATTTGTGACAGACAGGAGTTAAGTGCGTGGTTGCGCGTCTCAACTCTGAGTACCTTACTGGCACTGCCATGTGCCCCCACCCCCCGTCACACACAACAAACACAATCTAACTGCAAAGGCCACAGGTTATAAATAGCAAACGAACAGGACACAGTTGACTCCCTGCGTAAGTTGTCCTCACGGGTTCGTTTACCATTTTTAGTGCGATAGCCAAGATGTCTCACGATTAATTAGCGGCATTTTCCTCTTTGGGTGCGTGCCTCAGGGTAGAACCTGGAGGGGAAAGATGTAATGTGACCACCTTTACTGGGCACATAAGGACGATGCGTTGAAGAGAAGGTGTCCTCCACTGGGCTGGGTAGGAACGTAGTGTTTCCCCTAGTTTCACTCCTTTTGGCTCGGCAGAGTTCACATGAATTCGATCCACTGTACTTATTTAAAACCAAAATGACGAGAGGGAAACACGTTTTATTTATGAATGCATGATTTTTGTCACTTTCTAGAGCAAGTTTTCTATGACCAAACAGGAGCAGTCTATTGTAGCAAGGTTTCCTTTTGTGTCTCTTGCGTTCAGGAGGAGGGAATGTGGTATTTTTTACCATATTGTTTTTTGTTGCCTCTTGCTGCAGCTTTTTGTACTCTTGACATCTTTGTATCCAACTCTCGATTTAAAAATGAGGACACATGTGGCTGATTATGTTCTGTTCCTTTCCACCAGACCTGTTCAGTCTCGTCGTCTTTTTTTGTCAGACGCCAAGCTTCATAACTTCGACATCAGGTCATGTTCAAGAAATATGTCAATCTTAATGGCCGTAGCAACATTTCCCAAGTGATCCATGATTCACGTTTGTGCTCCTCCTGCCTGAGGGGTGATCACCAGTTTATTATGTAATTTGGCTTGGCTCGTATTTGCTAAGCTGTCCTTCTCGCTGCGTCTCTATTTCAGTGCAGTTGATTACATTGCTGGGTATTGCCACCCTGTTCAATGCCGTTGCCCCCTCCCGCCCCTTACCAGTTGACCTCTGGGCTCTCTGGAGGGGAGATATCCCGCCCGTCGCACATGGCCTCGCTCAGTCGCAGTTTGTTGGGCTTCATCCGTCCGAGCAAACGTGTCTTAACAGAACCTCCTTTTTCTTTCCGCAGAGTCGACCCTCACAGAGGACGGGAAGTAGAAACTCACACAGCCATGCTGGAGTATTACCAGACCTTAGGAGTCCAGAAAAATGCAACGCAAGATGACATTAAAAAAGCGTAAGTGTTTTTCTGCTCCATTTTTCCCGAGATTGTTGCTAAATGTATCCCACTCAAAGGGGCGTAACAGGTTAATTATATCCCCCCTCTGGCTGTGTAAACAGACACAAGGAGAGAAAACAGAGAGGCTCCAATGAAAAAAAGTTTCCACTCTTCTTCCTGTAACCTTGCCTCTGTCAAATACCTTCCCTCTTACACTCCCACTCAACTGCTCACTTTCGGTTGATCGCACATCCTGACAGGTTTCACACGCACCTTTTCTGGTGTGACAAGTAAAGCGTTTCCTATGAATTTCAGCGTTAAATGAAACCAAACCAACCGGTGGATCCAATCTGCAGAGCGTAGAAAGATGGCGAATGCCGAGCGTCTGCTATCCACGCGCTCTGTTATTGGCCGGCAAAGTCAAAGGTTGTCTCCATACTGAGACCGGTCAAAAAGTCACATCTCCAGCCACGATGACCCTTCACCGCGCAGCCCCGAGGGAGGAGCCGTGCTCCCCGTGTGTCCGCTGGCGGTCGGGCCTCGAAAACAAACCGCTGATGCAGCGTAAGCCGGCGAGCGAGCCTCGCGTCAGCGGAGCGCGGGCTGTCTTTGTTACCTCCACTGTGGGCAGCCGGGGGGGGGCATGTAGGCATGTAGGATGTATGTGCATACAGGGGGTGTCTGTGTGTTTAGTGTAGGCATGGTTGCAACCCTAAAAAAAGACTTGAATGTGTTTCTAATGGGGGGCGGGGGAGGTGTCTGCTATACATGCATACACATTTTCCACCTTCCATTACTGTATTAAGATCTCACATCCCCCCCCCCTGGAATATTTCAGTGTGCGCCCAATATTGCGTGTTTGTCCATGTGTGTTAATGTCCGCATTTAAACTTCATGGCCTTTTGTGCTTCAGCTACAGAAAATTGGCATTGAAGTGGCATCCAGACAAGAACCCGGACAACAAGGAGGAGGCGGAGAAACGGTTCAAAGAGCTCTCAGAGGCGTATGAGGTGCTCTCGGATGGTAAGCTTTGTTTGGTGGAGGTAGAAAGTTTAGGAGGTATAAACATAATGACCAGTGTTTCTCTGCACCAACATCTGCTGTAAGAAAGAAAGAGTTTGGACTTCTGTATCTGATTTAATAAAGCAGGATGTTGTTCTGAAAAAATCTATGCTGTTCAGTATAATATCAGTATATCAGTATAATAACAAAAAAAACAATTGTGTATTCCTACAAAGACATAAAATAAATACAACAAATGCAACCAGTTGAGAAAACACATAATTGAAATAAAGGATTTGCTGGATATAGAATAAAGACTATTTCTAATAATTTTCACAAGCATTAAAACTATTAGTACTTTTAGTTGGATGGTCTGCGCTGTGTGAAATCATTTGTTAAATGTGTAAAGCAGATACTTTCACACCTGACCCGGTTTCTTGAGTGAATGCAAACACCAGAACGATGCCGGTAACATTTTAACTTAATTTAAACTAAAAGGTGCTTATGTTCCTCACATCCAGTCAGGGGAAACGGGCAGTGCAAAGTCAGCAGGGTTCATGGCCGAGTTACTGGGGGTTTGAACGTAGTTCTTATGTTGCTGGTTTTACTTTCTTTTTGTCTCAAGGAGGAACTAGTGAGTACTTTGCGGTCAAGGTCATTATGTTTCTATGACAACTTCCCATGAACGCTTGCTTGGGTTAAGTGTTGACAACCACAAAATGTAGATTCTACCTGAAAAGGGCAGTTTTGCTAATTTATCTTTTTGTTGGTCTGTTTTAATCTGTTTTCTAAAAATTCTTCCTCCCCAAAACAGAAAGCCAGAGGAACACTTACGACAGATACGGCAAAGAAGGTCTTTCAGCAGCAGGAGGAGGAGGAGGCCGAGGAGGAGGTAAGGAGACGAGGAGACCACTTCTAAAATGACAAAATATTTGGAGATGGCGATAGGATTTCAGTAGTCAATATGGAAGTAGAGAAATCGGATAAGGATTAAAAATAAGTTTATGATTTTGAGTCTGTCGCCCGCCTGTGGTACCGACACTTGACCATCAGCAACACCATTTATGTTTTTATTAGTCAAATTAAGCTGTTAAGTTTTATGACATTTGAGCTTTTATATCATGTTTTACAGGGGCCCAATATGAACACTTTGGTGGCGGCGGTTTCACATTCCGTAATCCCAACGACGTTTTCAGGGAATTCTTTGGCGGCAGAGATCCATTTGCAGATTTCTTTGGTGAGTCGGTTTTCAATTAATGATTTCTGAAAGATGGACGAAAGAGGAACCGAAGGGTGCGGAGAACGTTATTTTTAGCTGCATGATTTCATGCGATCAAAAAATGCACGCAGACGACACAAGGAGGAGAGAGAGAGAGAGAACAAGTTGACATTGATCTTCTACTAGTTTGTGTGTTAGCTAGCAGCCCCTGCTGTGTAGAAAGGTGAAAGACTGAGCATTGGACCAATGGAAGGAAACATTGTGTAAAGCCTCACGCTAATCCCCAAAGCGCACGCAGAGAGCTGTTCACGTCCGGAGGTTGTCTGCCCCGAAATGTCACATGTTGGACTCTTCAGCTGAGCTACGTAGCCTGTAGCTACCAGCCGAGGTCGGGACCTACTCCAGCATCGTTTTTAGAAATATACTCATGGAAACAAAATAACAATTGTATAAATATATTAAATGCCTAAAGGTATCTGAAGTTACAGCTAAAAATAAGTTTAGTTAGTTTTAGATTTCATCTGATCCCCCAAAGAAACAAACTATTAAACCATCAGTGCAGGGCAACTGTTTTGCTTGTTTATGTGTGTTGAGAGGTTTGTTTCACTGCTAATTAAAATGTCACCGTGGGCTTTTTAGAAAATGTTCTAATGTTAGAAATATTTTTCCCCTACTTTGTTTCTTAAATAAATCTGTGCCGTTCTACTGCTGTTGTGCAGTGGCTGTTGTCATAACGACAGCTTGTGACTGTTGATCACTAATTGTTCTGTGTGTGGGTAAGGGACTTTTTAACGCCCGGCCCGGTTGTCCGGGTTCAGCAGAAGGCTGATTGGGAGACGTGTGTAGTTCACCCTGTGAAGCTCTAAATATGGAGTTCAGACGCAGGCTGCGGATGGATTTGTACGTCTACATCACTCAACTGGAATGCTTTCAAAAATAGCTTCTGTATTAAAACAAAAGCAGATGTAATGAGGACGTGTGTCCATGTGTTGGAGCACACTCGAGCACGGCTGTACGACATAAAATCTAATCTAATAAACTGTAATCTAAAACCCAAGTTATTGGAAATGTGCTAAAAAAAGGTGAGTGGTGGGAAGCGTTTTACTGAACTCAAACTTGTAGGGAAATTGAAGTCGTTATTAGTTCTTTTTTTTTTTTTTTTTTTAGAGAAACTGTTTTGTGTTTCTTAACATGGAGACGGTGAGGCGAAGGAGCGCAGCTGTTGCTGTTTATTCCCCGTGCACGCAGCACCTCGGAGGCTTTTTCAATGTGCTCCTTGTGTACCGAAGAGAGTGGAGTTCATTTTAAATTTTTTTTTTTTTTTTTTTAATGCTTAATTAGTACGCAACAGGATACGTCCAAACATCCATCCTGTAGAATTTTCTTTAGCTATACTCTGTATACTCTGAGAGATCTAAACAAGCTTTTTGGTTTGACTTTCCTAAAGAGGGCAGCCGGAAAGAAATAAGTTTTACATGTGTTTTTGAAATCCCGACCGGCGTCCCGTCCCGACCGCCTCAGCGAGCAGCAGCTGGTCTTGTAGATCTATCACTCACACACCCACCTCGGAGCAAACGGAGGGGGTGTGTTTATTTGTGTTGGTGTGCTCTAGAGACAAACACGCATTCACCCGATGGCGAGGTCTCAGTTTGAGGTCTAAGCAAAACTTCTCATTCTGAAAGGAACACGTGAAGGAACGATGCATCAGTAGATTTTACACACACACACACACACACACACACGTTTTGTTGTACTGCAGAAACACACCGTGATAGTCATGTCCCTCATGTGAGTGACGCACTGTCCTGTTCTAACCCTTCAAATCATCCTCTGCTCTTACAGTGTTTGTAGTTGTGAAGGTGTGCCACATTCCTCTCTGATTCGGAGCTCGAGTGGTCTCCCGTAGTTCAAAGTGCATATGTTTAACAGCAAAGAATGCGAGTCTTTCTGTACTCTACGTACACAAACTGAAGCTGTTTTTCTTATCTCCTCTCCTCCCTCTTTAAGAGCTAAGCTGTCTCTTCTTACGTCCTCTTTGAGGTGAACTTGGACAGTAATGCAGCTACAACGGTGATATGGGGATTCTTTTATTTAAATCTTTCTTTCTGAGGGAACAAATAAAGGTTTCGAGTCGCTGCTTCGATCGACGCCGAAGGAGGAAACGGTGCCAGCGATCCAGCCTCTTCCCACCGGGTCGACCCAGATCGGCAGCCTGCAATTAGCAGCACGTCTGCAGGGCCTTAGGGGGAGAATTGGGGGGCGGGGGGGGCACTTTGACAGTTAAGCTTGTTCTGGGACAACCCATCATTCTTATGCAATGCAGAATGAGCTGAAAGTCTAAAATGTCTGCTATGTCCCCCCCCCCCCCCCCCCCCCCCACACACACAGTTGACGACTCCTTTAACGACTTCTTCGGAGGCAGTCATGGTCGCCAGGGCGGTGCGTTCCAGAGCCGGATGGGGGGATCGCACTTTGGTTTTGGAAGCTTCCCGGCGTTCGGGCCCGGCCTCTCAGGTTTAAATTCAGGTCCGTACATCGCAAAGCAAATGGCTCCCCGTTGTACCCGATCGGCCTTTGAAGTTATGGCGCTTTTCTATTTTTACTGCGGTTTTCCTTGAAGGTGTGCTCTTCCACAGGTTTTAGCCCCTTTGCAGAAATGGGCGGAGGAGGATTGACCTCCTTCTCTACTTCGTCGTTTGGCGGCGGAGGCGGAATGGGCAACTTCAGATCTGTGTCCACCTCCACCAAGTTCATCAACGGCAGAAAAATCACCACAAAACGGTAATCAAACATTCAGTGTCTGGCAGGAAAAGCTAAAAATGTCCCATAGGATCTCTTCCCCGGTCTGACCTCCAGAGGTCTGCTCGTTGTGTTTTGTCACAGGATCGTGGAGAACGGCCAGGAGCGGGTGGAGGTGGAGGAGGACGGTCAGATAAAGTCTCTAACCGTTAATGGTAAGGAGCAGCACCTAAGACTGGAGAACAACTAACTCTCTCGCCTCATTTGACCCACGTACAGTTTCCACACTCTGTGACTGGGTTTGGTACCGACGGTCTCTCCTCTCTCCTTCCTCCTGCATCTCATTCCAGAAGGACAATTTTTCTCATATTAGCTTAAACTGCGAGGAAGGTGAGAGAGATGTCCTCGTAACTGTATATTTATTCCATTATTATTTTTTTGGGGGGGGCCCCATCTTGTTGGGATCTTTTTGTTTTTATACAGGAATACATAACTTACTCTTTCTGCCATAAGCACAAAGCTGGTATGTATTTCTCCTTTTGCGGTGGAAGTTGTATTTCTTTTTGTTGCTGGAAAAACAAGATGCTGTAGGATCAGATTCAAGCATGTGACTTTTGTTCTTTTCAAATGACCAATTTAAGTGAATGAATAAAGCTTGACCACTTTGCCCTAATGACTTTAACTAAAGTTCACCTTGCTAACCTGTTCACGCGTGTGTACCATGAATGATGTAGATCGTTAATCAATTAGAATAACAAGCATTTGTCTTACTTTAACATGTGTATTTGGGAAAACCGTAGAATGTTTGTTTTTTGCATGATTGCTGAGTTCACCAGGCTGCTTTTTATATTTTCACTTTAACAATGTGAGCAGCTTGAACCTTTAACTCTGACGCACAACACTGTTACCGGACAGACAGGGGACTTTTCATTCTTTGTAAAAAGGAAAACAAAGTTTAGGTTTGTTCAATAAACTTCTTTTCATCGCCCTCTTCCTGTACTATGAGATGTGTGTGCTTGTGCCTGATCACTTTTTAAACCTGCTTCACACAACTGCAATGAAGGTAACCACAGCAACTGCTACTTTAGGTACGCTCACAGCTCACGGTGTGTGTCGTTTTAACCTCTTAATGCCTGTTGACTCACATTAGGTCACTAATTCCATTGTGTGTTTGCGATCACAAAAAATGCCATTAATTTAACGCATAACAATCACAGGGGGGAAATGCACTTGCAGCAGCTGTACCCTCACCACACCCCTCCCCCCTCAAATGTGCTGTAGGTATTCTTACCAGGTGAGAAGGTAACGACGGGTCATGTGACCATCATGTTTCTTCATCTCTCGCCAATTTAGGGTTACTGGGTGGTTCGGAGGGGTGTGGGGGGCGGTAGATGTTCTTTTTCATCTGTTGAAGGTGCGCTTGCGCAGTCCTGTTGCTAGGTGACACAGCAGGCCTGCGCTCAGTCTCCACTGCTGACACAGTCCGTCTCTAAACGTGATGGGTAAATTAAGGACGTGTGTATCGTTGATGGGGATTACCACACTAACTAGCGATAAGCTGCCAAATCAAAGTACGAATAAAACTATCGTCATAGTCAGTACAAATGAGTCTGTATTACATTTCCATGTCACCAGTGGGGAGCAGTTAAAAAGGCGCTGTTGGATGTTTTATTATTGGTGCAATAGCTCCCTCTCCTGGGTTCTGGCATTATATGACTGATCCACAACCAGAATTTATAGCGTGAGCGAAATCAATTTGGGAAATCTTAAGTAGGACTGCGATGTAGTCAGTGATTTGGCTTCGGCCTTCAACGTTACCTCGTTTTTGCGCGTAATAGTTTGCATTTAGTTCAGTTTCTGATCGCAGCAGCAGTTTCTGAACTTCACAATCCCAAATTGAATGTCTCTCTTTGGCTATGCTACCATGATTATGAGGAGCGTCTGTCTTTGGGTGGGTGTTTATTTCCGAACTGTACAATCATCTCGGCACCATTGTAGTTATCCTCCTATATGGGTTCCTGCTCCTTTTTAAGAGAGCTGTACAGTCGTGTAGTTCACGTCAAATTGTGTGTGTTGCGTAGGTAAGTAAAATCATCAGAACTTTTAAATATTATTCATTTATTTATTGTTGGTGTGTCCCTAAAAAAGAGCGTCTGAAGGCCCTGCTATTAACCAAACATTTAAATTCAAAGGTGGACCCTCAAGTGGCCGCTAGGGGGCGCTGTTAGTGCACAAAAGGCAGCCTGACTGACAGTTTGGCCAAGTGATGATTTCCTGAACACCATAGAGCAATGAGTAGGATAATGTTACAAGCTACATCCATATAAACGTTTTCTACTAAAAGAAAATGTAATTTCCTTTAGCAGTAGTTTAATAATTATGGTTTGATCAAATTAGTTTTGTATTTCCTGCTAGAAATACAGTCCTGTATGCTTTTCTCCTACATTCATCCATTCCAGTGTGACATTCAATACTGTGATTTCCTCATTTTATGAAAGATGACTTCCTGTCGGCACAGCGCGCACACACACACACACACACACACACACACACACACACACACACACACACACACACACACACACACACACACCTCTCTCTTGTCTGGCCTCTTTATAAACCATAGCAAAGATTAGTTGCCAGTTTCTCTTTGTGTCCATACGAGGACACTGGCTGCATCTGACATCAGCGCGATGGTGGCCTGTTGAAAATAATGTGGTCCACATTTAAAGTCGTCATGTTGGTTTAGCCTCCTCCTGAGCAGCGGTTTATATTCTCCAGCAGCCGGCTGCGCGTGAGGCTGTTGCTACCTGTCACACAAAGCTTGTGTGTGTTTAGGTGTCAGCCGGGTGTGTTTGTGCACACGTGCACAAACACACCGTTTGTGCACGTGTGCACCCTCCTGAGTCGCAGCCCCGGACGCTGTGTATCGAAGAGCTTTCACAGATTCAAACTGCATTGTTTAGCCCGGAGACAAATGACAGGCACCCTCAAGACAATAGCTGCAAATGAGACCATCCAGAACCACGTCCCCTGCTTTTCAAATTAACTCTGTGATTCAGAAGATAAGAGACCGCCTATACAGCATTAAAAGATCCCATTAGCATCGCTGCACTTTGATATTGTCTTTGTGTAAATTAATTAACTGATGATGGATTGTGCGACTTGATAGCGGAAGGCGTCTTATCACCCAGGTAACCCGGCCCATAATATCCCCAAATATTGATCCTCTGGAACAAAGTGCGGGAGTGTGGAGTCACATACATGTTGGCTTAATCCAGCTGAGTGGATCAGCAGAAGAATGCAAATTGGGATTAGTTTCTTTATTGCAGAGTTAGAATAGAGAACAAGTAGCTTTTGAGAGGCTTATTTTAAAGTTCACACCGAATTTTGGAACTAACATAAATCACTTTTTTTCTTCTCCTCAGCGTGTAAATAAACTACATACCGCAATAATACTCGGCCAATTTCGACCTTGACACAATCGAAAAGCATTTGAGACAAAGCAATCGACTGTGAGCCTAATGGAGGCCCTGCAGTAATAAGATGCCCATTCAAGGAGAATTGAAATCTAGAGATGTCTTTATCTCTGTGTGAACCGGAGCACATGCAGCCGGCCTTGATTGCCTGAAAACCCTTCAGCTCCTCCTGAAAGCATCCCACCCCCTCCCTAAAAATGTCACATGAGGCCGGGCGATGCAACGCAGCCTCCCGTGCAGCAGAGATGTACGTGGATGAAATAAGGCCGTTGTTTATGTTGGGGGTTCTCCCACTGGCGTTCAGCAGCACGTCAAACAGAGCTGTCACGTCTCTAATGACTTGTGATGTGTTTAAGGGCCGGGCTGTTACAAAACCACGCCAGGGACTTTTTTTTTTTTTTAAATGCTGGTTTGCAGATCGTCCTCTAAATGGGGACCAGGTTCAGCACGGCGAGCATCTGGCCCCCTTTTCTTCTCCTCTCCGCCGCCTTAATTACACAACACAATAGCGATGAGATCGGCTTGTAATCTCGCAGCATAAGTCCCCCGGCCCGTCTCTATACCCTGCCTGCCATTAATTCAATATAAATGTAAATGACCCAGAGAAAAGAATAACCAAATCTCATTTTATTTACATGACTAATCACAATAAAATCAGGCGGATGAAATATGTCTTAGATATATGGTTGCCATTTGAAGTCAACGAGGGCTTTATGTCGCCTCAGGGACTCTTTCAACTTCTTGTTCTTTATATTATCTTTGTTTCATGTTGGCGACATCAATAGATCTATTCATTTTTGCACTTGTGCTCAACTTACTGTAATGGATGTGTTTTTTTTCTTCTTATTGTATTCGCACTGCCAAAGGCACCGCAGGCTAATGTGTTTTCCTTTCCAGGTGATTTTTAATGTTTTATTTGCACGACGCAGAAATCCAAAGATGTTACACACAAAAACAGTATCGCATTTATACTTCTATAAAAGCTGTGGGGTTTAGAACCTTCTAGGCGGGCGCTTTGGTCAGATTCATCCACCCCCTCCCCACTCTGCTCTGCCCGCCCCCCCAACCCACAGACGCGGCGACCCAGGACCTCTCGGAGGAAGAGCGTCGCCGGCGCCGACAGAACGCGCTGCCGGGCCTCGGCCTGCACCAGCGCTACCTGAGGAGCTCCGCTCAGAACCCCTCGGAGGACGAGGAGGAACACGGCCTGCAGAGCTCGGGGCTAACGAGGGGTACGCCCACCCGCCGCCGCCGGGGCCGATTAATTACCGGCACAAAGGCGCTCCTCCGTTAAAGAGCAGAGTCTTAATAAGCAAAGCTAATTGTCGAATTACACACGAAAAAAGGGGCCGAAAAAGGGGCCGGTGACGAGGAGTGGCGTGTGTGATTGGCAGATGTAAACACAGGGGCTCTCTGTGTTCTACGCTGCAGAAATGACCCGAGGTCAGAGGTCGCCCTCTGTTTTCCTTTGTGGGGTCAAAAAGCCGCACGGAAAAGCTGAGCAATTATCTGCAACACACGGCCGCGGTCACGGAGCGTTTTTTTTTTGTAACGGAAGCTTCGTTAGAAAAAGGAGGGGACCTTTGACTGCGCGTACTTCCTGCCGGGACGTAAACAAAAGCCCTAATGCTCTGTCTGGGATAATGTCACAAGCTGCTCACATGGGGATCCGCGCTGCAGTGTGTTTAAAGTCTTCGTAAAGTGTTTACGAGAAATAGTTTTAAAAGTAGTCAATTTACTGATGCATTTTGAATGAGTTACAAATCATTAATGAGAACGTTTTGGGTTACAGGTGTTTATTGTGTTAAAAATCTTGCTTCACTCTTTATTTTTACCTTTTAAATTAAGCTTGAAGGCCATGTGGTCTTCGACAGCTGTGTGCACATATTCCATTAGAAAGTGAGGACCGTTTTTGTTGAAACATAGCATTCTAGATTGATCAGAGTATAGATTAGTAAGTACGTGCCTGTCGAGCACAGTGTAGCACTAGAGCATGTCCTTTTCACTCAAAAAAACAAAAGTTTGCTGTTTTGCTAATTGACCCGCAAAACTAATGTTATGTTTAACTAACCGCAGCGTGTTTTCATCACAGCCACAGATTGTTTTCACTCCATATGATTTTATTACTGTCTTACGACTGACTGATATAGTGAAAGTGTGCTTTTATTTTGTAGGACACGGGGACGCGAAGAGGAAGAAACTGTGGCTAAAGGACGCAGAGTCCAAAAAGAAAAGGGCTCCTCGTCTCTTCCCTCGTTTCGGTGGACTTGGTGCCTTTTATTAAACAACCCTCAAGCCAACATCTACACACACACACACACACACACACACACACACACACACACACACACACACACACACACACACACCAACAAACCAACATGTATCTGTTGGCAGACGTGCCATCAACCACATGTGGCATTAGTTTATCACTGCTGTGTATCTGAGGCCCGACATCCCCGCTGCTGCGTTGTGCCACCCGTTGCATACCAGCAGCAGTGCAGAGCGTAACTCGGCCCGCGGAGACTACGCTTCCAAGCTCTGTTTTATCTACACAAATACATGTTTTAGTAGCTAAGCTTCTGCCATTGCTGTAGTTGTTGTGGGTGGGCTCTGCAGACGGATCAGAACTCTGATGAATCTCCTACGATGGGCCTTTTTCCACTTTTTTTTCTTCTTTTTTTGCAGCAGACGTTTTGTGAAAAGCGCGTGTGAAAGATTTACGGTGGAAGGAGAATCACAGCAGCGGCCTTGACGCGCGGTAGAAATGTCTGCATTCATAGCGTGTAGCGTGTGAGAATAGGTGAAGGCTGAAGCCCATTCAGTGGATCCTTTCAATAGAGACTTGGGGGGGGGGGGGGGGGGGGGGAGAAGGATATGTTAGGGAATGTGATAGTAAAGCAGAATGAAAGCATTAAAGAGGGAGTTTTATTATGAGCATAAATGTCCAGTCCTTCATCACACATGAATAACTAACATTATTCAATGTTTTTGCCACTCCTCCCACAGGGTGAGAGGTAGCTATGCCCTCAGAGTTATTACTCTTCTATTTGTGGGATTCTTTGTACTGAGTAGATTCAGCAACATTTTAACCTTCCATAGATGTTTTTGTAAAATATTTTATCTGAATCGTCCTCGACAAATATAGAAATGTTCTTTTTTTTATAGACTCCTACCAATAAATGCAAATACATACTCTCCTGGGTCATTGTATCACGTTATATCATGTATATTATTTCAATATATCTCGTATTTTACATTTCTTTATAGGTTCCAGTTGTGTTATATCATGCATAAATAACAAGTGACCCAAATGAGACACTTGGGATCAGTTGTCACCAGCTGATTTGGCTTAAACGTATGCAACCAGCAGACACGGAGACACACTGGCTTTCATTTGAAGTCCAAAATTCACTCGGATTTTACCTCGGATTTGATCTCGAGCCACATCACCTTATTGCATTTATTCCTTGTTTCCGTTGCCAGGTCACACAGGCCACAGTGTCTCCATCCTTTAGTAAACGTTGTGTACTGACTGCTCTCCGAGCGCGGTAATTGAATTGAAGCAGAGACAAAACACCCTGGACTTTCCTGTCACGTGGGCAGAGCCCTGCAATGAGCAGTTTTCTCATTTTATTTTGAATGAGCCTGCAGTGTTTTGTATTATTCATATGGCAGAATGAATGCACATGACACAGCTGGCCTCTGAGGGTCTAATTAAACAGTGTCGAGGCAGTGGCCCATCTCCATCCATTGCTTTGCTTCTGCAGCCCTCCTCCTGAAGTTGTTACACAATTGTTCCTGACCGGAAAAAAATTCTCCTATTGACCTCCACTCTCCTGTTCAAAAAATGATAATGATAATGATAATGTTCAAAATGACAGATAGAGATTTTTTTTCTAATCAAAAAGAGAAGTAGAAAAACAAACTCAAGCAAAGACACACTAGAAAAAGCTCATTGAAATGGTTTAAAAGCAACAATAAACCAGTTTCCCAGTGTCTCAAAGAAATCCAAATATTTGTTTTGTCTACAAAAATCAGCGTAAAAGTAGTCTGGTTTGATTATAGAACACGGTTTTCCACTTGTGTTGTCCCACATTGCTTTGTTAAAAAAGCAGAGAAGCCTTTTGTTTTGCCAGATCGATGTGGATCTTCATCGTATTGTAATTTCCAAAAAAAAGCGCTGCTTTGCTGCGCTGCTTTGGGCCTTCACCCCAAATAATGTATAGCTCTGGTTGATCGAATGACTCTTAATTGTGTTTTTATTTAAATAAAACGATGCGTTTTGTACAGCAGCAGCACCTAATTGATGGAGAAACGGTCCTTGAATTCCTTGTGTAATCAAAGAAGCTTTGAACAGTTGTGACTAACCATCGTTGTGCTCAAGGACTTAAGACTTTCAGGGAATGAAATAAACATGCTTGAGTCAAAGACGGACGGTTTTTCTCAATCCATTTTTACAGAGTGATCTACATTGGAATGAGGTAGAAACAAGACAAACAAAGTGAGACTAAAGGCCACCTGGGTGCTTTATTTATTATGGAACAGCTGTCAGACAGGGATTTAGGTCCGGCCAAATTGGACTGTGATTTATTCAAGAGCGCACTCAGCAGATCAGGGGAGAGGAAACATCATAGCAAGTGTTCTTCATTTAACAACAGAAGGGAGCAGAGATATAAGTAAGTCACGTTCGAACCAACTCTTCACAAAGCCTGAGCTTCACATAGTGTTTCATAAAAGCTATCAAAATGGAATCGTATAGTGTCTCATCAAACATTATATAATGAGTATAACCTCAGAAAAATAGTCATTGAAAAAGTGTTTAGTGACAAGCTAAATGAATATCTGCACTAACTTTAGCAGCAACCCATCAAATAGTTGTTGGACGGTGAATTCAACGATGACTCGCCTGTACCTTGGGTTTCCACGAATGTTTCACTCAAGGCCGTGACTAGAGGAGAGGCCATTGAGTGAGAAAACGAAAGACAAGCAGTCCCTTTTCTCAATTGTCGGGTGTTGACTCTGAAAAAAAAGACTGTAAGAAACCTGAAATGCAGATGTTTAAGGTGAACATTGAGAGGTTGATTTTTAGATTTTAGGCTTGTTGGAGAAAATGCAAAAGAGACCTAGCTTACCGTAAAGAATGAAAACTATTTAAAGAATATAAAGTTGTTGTGATGTTCATTTTGACATTTGTGTAGTGCTTTAGTCAGAGGCCAGAGTGACATGTTAAACTCATTCTATTGGCTTTTTTGAATCTTTTTTTTTTTGCAGTTTTCTGGATATTCAGGGAGATGGAGACGCGGACTCTTTACACAGCACAGTTGAAAAGAGCAAGATTACTCTTAAAGGGGGGAGAGAGATATCAGTGTGATGTATTATCCCGCTGAATATTATCAGAGCATTTTGGACCCGCACGGACCACATCCCTTTGATGAGAAGAACAGGCCTATCTGACATGAAATGACAGTCGGAGCCCTTTTTGAAAAATGATATCTGATTACAGAGAAGCAGGCGAATAAACACTTGGATCAGTGACACGTGAGAGGAGTATATGCTGTAAATCAACCCTATAATCATTATGTAGCATTTAGGCTGCAGAGGCAAACATCGACTTGCTACTTAATTACTACTTTATTCATTTAATGAAGCACAAAGGTCCACAAAGTCTTTCTCGAATAAGAGTGATGAACTCAGTTACTCTATGTGTATGTACAACTATTCCATCTGAATGTGAAAAGAGTAACAAGGCAGCGTAGAAGCAAGAGGAGATTGTCTCTCTCTACATGAGTCGGTTCATCTTTAAAATGAAAAAATCTATACCTAATGTAAACAGAAATAATAAATATACTGTAACAACAACATTGACATACACAGGGGACACAGTTAAGAGCCCGAAACACACTGAGGTCTGGCCAACGGCATGAGGAAACACATCATCACTTGTCCTCCCTTCTTCATTGGCTAAATTTTGATCAGGCATCAAAGTTCCTGATAGGCTGCTGCGGCGGCGCCGAGTTGTTGCTGTTGCTAGGATCCTGTTGCTAGGACGGTTGCCATATAAGAGGCTCAGCAGGAAACATGTAATGAATCATGGATGGTTGATTTTTCTCCAAGCGCCCTAATCTGTGATGCAGATGAGCCCGAAGCTCGCAACACGCTACCCCCCCCACACACACACACCTCTGGGTGGGTTCATTAAAAAAAGAAACAGAAAATCAAGTTTAGATTTCAAGAGCTGGCATTTCAAATGATCCTGAGATTGTGACAGAGGGGTGTGTGGAATACTGATAGAACAAGGAGGTCACCTGAAAGGGGGGATGAGTGCAAACTACAGCACTGACCACCTCCCCTCCCCCCCAGTTCTGTCAGAAAAAGGATATTCAGCAGCTGTCTGTGCAACTATAAAAGAAAATACTGTGACATCATTTTCTGCTACTCACAAAATTTGAAAAACTATCGTGCGTTTCTTTAGAAATCCGTTATTATGCCACGCTATGTTTTGCTTTTGAAACTCATGCAGAAGCCTCATTATGATTCACCAGAGGTCATCCATCCCGGGTTAAATGTGACCTAACTGCTGTGGGCATTTTTAATATCATGCTATTACACTCTGTAATGTACTGTACAGGCCTGTGTTTAGCGGACGAAACCGGGGAGGGAACCGCAACCCTCAAATGAACCCTAGTGGGCATAATTTATGTATTTATTCCCGTACTGTAAAAAAAAAGTACAGCTGTTTCATATAAAGCCTTTAAAAAGACGGCAAACATTATCCACAGAGGGTGAGACGGTGTAAAAAAAGGGTGATTACAGACAACAGACGATGGACAACGTTGGCCTGCTGCTTTAATGGTACATTTACTAAGTGACTCCGCTGGATGTGCACTTCTTGTGCTGTTTGCCACTGTGGGTATTTAAGTTCTTCCACTGCGGTTTTGATTTTCATTTTTCCTTTATTTCACATTTTGTGTCTTTTTTTCCATCTTTGCACTCTTGACAACAAACACCCTCGATCCCCGATGTGCTTCCTGGTCAAACAGTGATTTAAAAACAACAAATTCCCACTTCTCTTTATGTTCCGTATACGTGGATCTTTAATTAACCCTCTTCCCTTTCGTGCAATCGTGCATCCCCTCGACAGTCCCTCCTTTTCCCACCCCTTTGCCCTCATCCTTCCTGCAAGCACGTCACTAAACGGATCCTTTTTGGATCTAGTTGTATACGTGACGCTAATGCCTCCTGACACGTTTTATCATTAATAATTATGCAAAGAAGCTGCGTTCTCAGCCGAGCAAAAGAAACCAATCTCAGTATGCAAATAGTTAAGGTCCCCGCGGAGTGCGGCGATTAGATGTGTGTTGATAAACTCACTTATGATGAGTGACAGTCAGCGGGATTGAAGGTGCGCTGGTCAGCCACCACCGCAGACATGGGTGAACCCCCCCCCCCCTCCGCCAAATGGCAGGGTATTCCCAGATGCATGATGGGAGAGGGGAGGAAACAGTGTAAAATGTCATCGTGGCTGCTGTGAGCCCATTAATAACCAGAGAGAAGGAAGCGAAAAGGGGGGGTAATGTGAAGAGATTTGCTTGGTGATTGAAGGCTTTGCCTTTTCTGTTCAGCCTGATGTTTGCTCCAGGGCTGCAACGTGCTGCTAACATCCCAAAACAATCAACTTTCACTGGACTGGACCGTAAATTTCAGTTCAGGATCCAACATCCAGTTTTACATTTGACCCTGTAGTTCTGCAACTGGATTGGGCTTCACCTTCTTTAAGTTTGTGTGGTATCGTTAATGTTTCTATGGGTTCTCAACGTCTCTCAACGACGGTTGAGCGGCAAAATGTGCCTAAAGAAGTCTAAATAATATTTTTTTTACCTGTTTGGTACCTGGAGTGTGGGTGCTACAAACCGCAACAAGGTTCTAGTATATTCCTTTCAAAACATCATGTTATTAAAATTTCAGGTTCAACATTCCATAATCATACTTTTAAACATGTTATACCAGCTAGCTCAGTTAGCCACTCCAGTTTAGCTAGCGCAGTAAGCTAACAGAATTAACAGGCATTTTCTGGGTGTAATATTTGGTGACTAATCTCTAAATGGGATGTTATGTAATGTTACTTGGAGAGGCAGTGGACTTAATACAGTTGACAAAAACTCTTTTGGCTGTTTGTTCAAAAATAAAAAAAAGCAAAAGATTTATCCTTAAACTACACATTAGTGACGTGGTTCCTACTAGGCTTACTATGCTCAACAACATGGTGGGAGTCCATATCTTAAACCATTGAATGCACAAGTGTACATAACGATTCAGGCAAGATTACTTTTCTCAGGATCAGCGTTTTGACAAACAGAGACAGAGAAAAGAAGGGAGAGTCTAGTCGCCAGTGCCAAGTTTAAAAGCTTGTTTGTTTCCTGAGAAGATCAAAGGTATCAAGATCTTGGACGGATATGACAGGCCTCTGCAATCTGCTCTCCATTCATTCCCAACAACACCGGGGGAGAAAAACAAGTCCTTTCTCTGACAAATCCTGGACAGCATCCCAGACAGTTTTTCCAACAAGCAAACACGGGGATCTCCCAACCCTTCCGCGGGGGAAGGACATGTTTGTCAGCACGCTGGGCGCACAACGCCGATGTTTCTACTGCACCTCTCGGACTCTCGGAAAGTTTAGTAATTGCATTTTTTTTTTCTACGTACTGGATTTGATAAAAACAACAGTCAAGTTCTCTCTGATAATTTCATGGCACATGGTTTAATAATACGTATTTTTTTAATCTCCACAGGGGGATATTGTAAGGCTATAAGACCCAATATTAATAACAGGATTCTGCTGTAAGTCGGGGCCCTTTCTGCAACAAACTGAATGTATGTCTTAATACAGCAGCACCTTTTGTTTTCAAAGTCGGGAGTTGGTGGAAATGTGAGCGATGGATTGAAGATGAAGCTGCGTCAAACGTCTCAATGGTGTTTGCTCTTTAATTTGCACCTCTGAACACAAACATGTCTCGTCCATAAATATGTGATTATTCTTTTCTTTTAAATCAGCTGAACTGCATCTTCTCCTGAGGCACAAGCGTCCCTACTGCTCTGATGAAACGCTGAGTTATCCCACAAATTCTCCTATAAGACCGCTTGAACTTTGAAGTGCGTCGAAAGGACCGACAGCCAACATTCATTACAATAAACCACAGAGACATCATCAAAGAGCCGGTTGGAGCCGTAAGACCCACTGAGGTCCGTGGCTGAAAAGGCCCCCTCGACGCTCTTGGCGGCACGGAGGCCTCCGACTGAGAGACCTGCACTGGGTTTTAATCTGCTTGTTTCAGGAGTGAACGATTCATCGGCTTTGAGGAACGGCTCTACTTCCAAAATCTCCCCCCTCACGAGATGGGTTTCCTCATTTCACGCCTGTGACTTTTCACTTTTGTGAAGCGCTCCTGATTTCGACGTAACTCGCTACAAAGACTTATGCCGGCTTAAGCTGGAATTTATAAATCTCAAAATCAAAAATCACTTTGGGTTAAACCAGGCACCCAAAGAGGGAATAGTGTCTAATTTTGTGACTTTTTTTCAGAACGCATTAATCCTCCCAAACGGGAGCCGACAGGATATCAAATGGCATTGTAGCACACGAGATACCTCAGGATGCAATTACCGTCGATACATTTTCTAATAAACTTGTACCCATCAGATGATAAGCAATTAAACATGCGTAATTATGGTTTCCATACAGTCGTTTGTAAGCTGATTAGGTTTGTGTGCTTTACAACCTGAATGGGAGATTAATGGAGCTTTGGTTTGGTGGTGGTAGTTAGCGGTGGCAGCTCATCGGCAGATCACATGCAAATGAGGCTTCAGGAAGTGCATGAAGCATCATTCCCGGCTATTAGGACTGTCATGGGAGAGAGGGACGTGTCAATGGGCAGGGCACACGCACACATGAATATATGCATTCACACATGAAGCGCACACACACACACACACACACACACGCAATGTTGGAATGTAGGAAACTATTTACATACACATGTTTCTATGTTTGCAAAAGAATCCAATTCTACAGTCTAATCTCATTTTCAGTTGCAGATGCTTGATTTGCTCCAATAAACATTGCTAGTAATGCACCGTTTATAAAGGGTTTATTAGTCGCTTTATCATTGTCTAATTAATACTGTTTAATAGAGCAGCTATAAACATTTACTGAAAACATTTCGATCATATGCTGTTACTTCCTCTGAAGCATCACATGTGATCTTTGGCTCATCACTTGATAATTCATGAATGACATTTTACTATGAAGTGAGAGCCATTACTCTTTATTATAGAATAATGTTTATTACTCCCAGTGGGGGAGGGGAAGAGTCAGAATAGGTGCCTAATCATAAACCTTATTTTAACATGCTCATAGCAAATTATAATGTTTGAAGCATATTCAGAATACTTTTGAGCAATAACACTCTGTGAAGCATGCCTTAATCACCTTTTTAAATATGGTATTATTTATTGCCGGTCACTAACCGAGATTTGCAATAATGCAAAATAAACATACTTGTAATGCATTATAAGATTACACTGTATTTTATGGAACCAGAAGATTATAATGGGTTACCACTCTATGTATTGTGTATGTAATGATCCATGTACAAGGTTTTTTTTAAATAAAAGACAGTGCTACGGGCAGATGATCAAATTATAAGCTTAAATGCCTAATAAGCATCGGCATTATAGATTGTGTTAAAGTAAAGGTGCTGCAATTAAATCCCCTGTAAATAGTGATGAAATAGGACCTTTTGACTCGCTGGGCCTTCTCTCCTCTGTAACACTGCAACCGGACCTCAGTGGAGGAACACGACTGAATTCATTTCAAATCCCAATTACTTTATCCTCAGAAGTGAACATTTCATCCACACAAACCTGCAGGTCTCTCCCAGGTACAAACCTTCAGGGAGCGTTATCCATCTTTTCTTTGTGACTTCACTAAGGCTGCCATTCGATCAAATGTCACGCACTGCGAGAGCAGCCCTTCCCCTATGTGTGCGTGTGCGTGTGTGTCTGAAATAATAGGAAATACGTACACATCAAATCAGTATAATCTGTTCTGATTTATTATCAATCTGGATATTACTTTTCACACAAAATATATAGTTCTCATTGAGGCTCTCGGTATATTTCCGATAGTACTATATAGTTATTCATCAAGTCATTTATTGATTGTACATAGAGGGGAATTCTCTTTCATGTGGCACAAAATATTACATATGAACCAGTGATGGAGGGACAAAAATATGAGTAACAATTCCAATACAACTTCTGCTTACATATACATCCTATTATTACTATCTATCTCTACACTATATGAAACACCCCAGTTGCTATTTTTGCATTACACTAAATATTAACAGAGATTTTTGTTATGTATTGTTTAAAATGTATGCAGTGAGGAATAAAAAACACCTGATATGTTAAGAATATATCAAGGATCACGATCTTGAAGGCTTTAAGCATCAGCTGAGATGTCTGGACCCAAAATACAACAATACACACACGTCAACATGTGATGCACGTGATGCTGAGTATATAGTGGGTGGATTCAGATCACAGAGGAAAAGAAACATGTAAGGAGTCTATTCACAAAACGCTGAATGCGTCTAATACGTCGATTAATTTGGGGGATATAATCTGTACAATATTAGGCAGGAACCTTATTTACTTTACATTTTATTACTCAAGCAGTACTACAGTTGAGAGCGTCGATGATGATGATTAGTTTATAGGCAAAAAAAATATGTATATATATATCGGCAACCATTTGGATTTCAATCTTTTAGGCAAAACTGTTAAACATTCTCTTGTTTCAGCAACAAGTTAGTGTTTTAAAGCCGTAGGTCAGATATAATAAGCAACTTCTAAATGGCCTTATTTTCAATTTCGACAAAGCACTTTGTAAAATTGGTATATTATTCGATCATTAAAGTGATGGTTTTGTCTTAAATCTGCCAAAAGCCATTTTCCAAGCCTGTGTTTCAATTCCCCCCCCCCCCGATCGGCAGACAGCTCATTTCGGAACAGGAATCCACTTGACGTCACGTCGGTGGCACTTAAACGGTACGTTCAGGACCAACATCACTCTCATAGAGGACCGGGGGGTGGGGAGGGCCTCACAGCAGGGGGGGGGGGGGGGGGGGGGGGCCCTCAGAGATCCAGATCAGGCCCCGCCGGTCTGACGCGGCTCCCTGATCGACAACCGCACTCTGAGGCAAGGTTTTTTTCTTTTGCGAATATACATCGAGGTGAGACATCTGGCACAACATTCATAAGTATACGGTATATATATTTATAGAGGCGAAGAGGAGGGGAAGTGGAGGGGGGGGGAGAAGGGAGGGCAGATGTCATCCTCGAGTGGGCAGAGGGAACCGGCGCTCGGCGGGCGAGGGGATGTGATGCCTTCACTGAGGAAGCGCTTTCAGGATGGCGTTCACCTCCTCTGCCACGGCTGTCAGCGCAAACTCAAACTGCTCCTGAGGAGGATGAGGAGGAGGAGGAAGAAGAAGAAGAAGAAGAGGGAGGAAAAGTTTTAGTGTGCGGACAAGTGTGTAACAGCTGAGGAACGCCGTCCCGGGATGATTGGCGTCCTCTCTCTGTCTCTCTGTCTCCTGACCTCGACCCCGGACGCGTTCGGCCACAGACCGGAGGCGAAGGTGAAGCCGCTCTCCGGGCTTTCGACTCGGCAGAGCTCGCGTACCCGGGCATCGATCCAGCCGCCGCTTGAAATAAAGCTTTTGAGTCACGCTGTCTCTCGGCTCTATGTGCGTGTGTGTGTGTGTGTGTGCGTGTGTGTGTGCGCGCATTTATTTGTGAATCCCACTCACGGGTTTTTCCCAGAGGAGCGCAAAAGGGGGGCCGATTGATGTTCGCCCTGTGGACCTGGTGTTTTTATATTCCTCCCTCTCCTCTCCTCTTCCCGGGCTGGAGGCCACGGGGTCCTCTCGCAGAGAGAAAAGGTACGTGGGAGTTTGGGAAGGAGCGGCCTTCAGATGTGTCATCATCACACCGCCGGGCCCCCAGCACGGGCCGAATCGATACGCGGGGAGTCGCCGGTGGCCGTGGCTCTCGCTTCCTTCGCTGTGGAGATTTTCCGGAGTGATTAGGTTTTCTATTTTTATGTGTCTTCTGATGTTGTGATAGGGCGAGAAAAAAAGAATCGGTCTGTTCACAGTGCGCACCGCGGCTATTTGCCGCAGTGTAATCCCGAGTTGGCTCTAAAGTTCCGGGTGGGGGAGGGGGGGGGAAAGATCCTGAGTGAGATATGTGCGTGCGATGCTGTTCGGATTTACGCCACTTGGGGGAGGTCAGTCTCTGTTTGACGGATCTGACGGATCAGAGGCACGCTGTAATTACTGCTCGTTGATGTCCTTCAAAAGCAAAGTAAGTAACCAGAAAAAAGGAGGTAAATAAACGTTCCCGCTTATATTTGTTGCCGAGTTTCATCCAAAAATAAAACGGCGACATCTTACAGCAGAGAACAACATATAACTGCCTGTCGGATGCTGCATTTCAAAGCTCATTACAATCTGATTTCTGTGTCGACGCAGCGTGGGGGGGGGATCAACAATATTCCAATACAATTTCACCTCGAGTTGTCAGAAAAGAAAAAGAGAGTGCTTGAAATGCTTTTCTGCGCTGAATACAGCAGAGCTGTAAAAGCAACATTAATGAACCCCGGAGTCTGTTAGCACGCAACTACAATGAGTATTATCACCCACTGCGGAATGAGGTTTGCCTTTTTATTATTATTATTATCATCCCTTTCAATTATAGGAGAGAAAACAGAAGATACTTCCTAACCAATAGGTGCATTAGTGGATGAAAGGAAATGCTGTGCACACTCCCTAAACTGGGAGTGATATAAACTGCTGAGACTAATGAATTTACAGTAGCAGTTTTTTATTAAATAAAATATTTACGACTGGTAAAACTGTTTGAAGATGAAAATATAAAATAAAAGGTAAAGACAATATTATGTTTAATATTTTATAGACAGTCTACAATAGTATATATATATATATATATATATATATATATATATATATATATATATATTATATATATATATATATATATATAGTCTATAGTAACATCAGTTTGTCTTTTTGCTGTTTTTCTCTGTATATAATTTTAAAAAATGATTATTTTTAACTTCTGATTAAATACATTTGAAGACACCATCACCTTTTTTTATCATTCAAATCATTCAATCATTCAGATTTAAATAATCACAGATTTTACACGTCTATTTAATTATCATTTAGATTTGTTTAACAATTTACATCATCTTACATGACTGACATGATTGACAGTTTCGGAAGGATTAATAATGTATGTTAAGAGAAAATCTTAAAATGTGTCAGTTCCCAACACGAGTCTGTAACTGAAGATCTTTGTGTCCTGTGATAAATGTGCACCAGTGAGTTATTATCTTCCAAGACAATGTTTGTCTAATCCTGCAGCAGTTATCAATTACCGCATCATTTCCCCCTGATCCGTGTGCACGCCAAGTAGAAAACCGCCAGTTTGAATGACGGCGGCCCCTCCCCTCCCTCCCTCCCTCGCCTCCCCCCCACCTCTCTAACTCAAAGCCGGGGAGCCTTACCTTTGTCTGGACCATGCCAGCTCTCTGGTCTCTCAAGTGCTCCAGGGTAGCGGCAATATCAATCTCTTTAGCACCTGCAACAGACCGAAAATTGGACTGAGTTCAAAGCAGCCGAGTAATCCAGCTCACATCTGTCAATCTCTCTTTATGCCGGGCTCCCTTTGGAACGGCGCGGCAATTGAAAATTATTACATTCATCCCTGGAAAGGCTTGGACCAGAGCCACACAGCGTTTCTCAATAAAATATGCAAGGGGATATTTTTGGGGTTGGGGGGATGTGCGCAATAATACATCTCAAAAGCGTTACGCGCCGGCTCCTCGTGAGAATCTTGTTAAAAAAAAAATGTTTTGAATAATGTGCAGCTATGAAGTCTGCTGAGAGCTTTCTGATAGGCCAATATCTAAGAGTGTGTGTGTGTGTGTGCATATACAGTATGTAAAAATCAACAAACACTAATTAAAAAGATGTGTTGCCTTTGCTGCAGCAATACTGATGATTAACCTAAACAACAGTTGCTCGCTTTCAACCGGGATCAACTGCTGTTCAGTTGAGTCTGTTTTGGCTTTGAAAGTGTGTGACGTTAATCTGGAATCTTATTCTACTTTTAGGTTTATGGATTTAAAGCAACGTGCAAAGGAGCCGGCTTGCGAAGGGGAAATGGTGAGTGTGAGTGTGGGTGAGTCAGAGACACTAACAAAAAGAGGAATATAATTCAGCTGGACTTAGTGCTCAAAGTCCTCCAGTAACGAGACTTTCATGTCTCAGAAGGGCTGGATTCCAAAGTTAAGCTGAAGAGAGGCTCTCCGACCAAAGGAAAAAAGCTTTGGAGGGCGAGATTATTTCCATTTATACATTCGATCTTAGGAGGCGAAACAAAAGGCTAAGAAGAGACCCGGTGGCACCTTTGATCACCCCTGACAACCGGAGCCAGATGAACCAGATCCGGTTGTTTCAGTCTTATTGCTGTTTTCCAGAAAGTGAAGGGGATGCGACCGTCCTGACTAACTGGCTCTGGCGGGCTGCGATAGCGGGAGGAGGGCCGTGCACAGGTCGGGGGGGGGGGGGGGGGGGGTAAGGGCAGAGGTCAAAGTTCAAAGGGCAGAGGGCAGGCTAAGCCATGGAGGGCTTTACGGTGGCAGTCTTTGGAAGAACACAGCTCCAGTGCAACAATAGATGTCCGTATCTAAATATCAAAGAATACGTATATGCATACAAACTAAAAAACTGCAATGTCCAAAGAGCACAGGAACCTAAAAAACTATTACTTTCAGGTAGCTTTTCATGCCAAATGTTTCCTATTCATTTAGGCCTTTCAATAGTGATTACTGATTTACAGGCCTATAATGATGCCAAGTTACTGTGATTTGTGACCAGTTCCTGACCATCATCCTTGACTGTTTTTTTACTATAAGAAAAAACAATGCTTTTTTTAAACATCCTGGAGATATCAGGCAGGTTTATATTTTTGTAAGATAGAAAAATATATACTTGCAGTAAAGAGTGAGACTTGAGTAGAAATACAAATATTAATAAAAAAAAGCCTTTGTTCCCCTTAAATATTAAATACTTAATTAAGCCATTGGAGCAAGGTTTACAAATTCCATGCATGCGCTATATAAATTAATGTTGCCGTTGCAATGCAGGTCAATATGGCGTGACGGTAGCTTAAATAGATAATTACTAATGTGGTTAAAGGTTTCTTTTTATCCCTCCCCCCTTTTCTCTTTGTTCAAGTCTCTCCACTCCCTCCACGTCTGCCTGTGTCTTTACTGCCTCTCCTTGCCTCAGGAAAGTCACCCTCTAATGCATCCCCGAGACCCTCTATGGAAAATGAGAGGCTTTGGTGTTGCCAAGGCAACACTTCAACGCAAGCAGAAAGAGTGAAAAGGAAGCCCCTGATCGTTACCTTTAGCCATCCTATTGAGGACCATGTCAATCAGAATGTAAGTCCCACTCCTGCCAGCTCCATCACTGCAGAGAGAGAGAGAGAGAGAGAGAGAGAGAGAGAGAGAGATTAAGGTGGCAGATTGAAGCTTTAATCTAAAGAGTGTTTGTCTTATAAGTAAGCAAATTGCTCTGCTGAGAGCAGAGTGTGGAGTATATTTAAACCCAAATTAGTCCACACACACACACACACACACACACTGCTCCATCTGCTTCAAACCTGACATCGCAGATACAATTGAAACACGAGTCAATAATAAACCCATAGTATAACAGATATATGACGTTTCGGATGAATGTGACCGTGGTAAACCTTTGCACACGAGTGCATGTGTGGTCTTGAGAGTTGCTGGGCTGTTGGGGAGAGGGGAACGGTTTCTGAGGCGCGCTGGGGACAAAGGCTTTTAAATGAATGCACCTCAGGAGCAGAGGAGAGGTTGAGGGGCCAGGGGCGGTTCGAGAACAGCTTTTGGAGAGCCTTGCTTTTTTCCATTACTCCAGAGATAGTCTTATGAAAAGCCTCCCTTTGTGCCCGCCGGCCATTCAGCGGCTCTGCATGTTAATTGCAAACAAGGCGTGCACATCTCACTAATAAAGGCGAGGCCAATAAAACAGGAGAGCGGCCCGAGCACCGCTGATTCATTAATCCACTGCTAGACACTCAGTCCTTACAGCTCCCTCAGAGGGTGAGTAGTGTGCCCCCCCCTTCTCCCCGCCACCCCCCCACCCCCTTACGCATGACTTGACAGGATGTGCCCATTAAAAGTGGTCGGACGGATACCTGGTGTTTAACACAAAACCAATCAAGGCCGGTTACTCAACCAAAAGGATGGATACGGAGGTTTCTGTGGTCGGGTGTCTTTTGCACCACACAGCCGATGGAATAAACAGCAGCTCCAGTGGACCCAGATAGAGCAAATGGACTGAGAGGGTTTAAAATAAACTGCCCCCCCACCCTTCAACACACAATCACCATTTCAATTCAGCAGGGTCAGCCCCCCGTGACACGGTTCAAATAGTTATACTTGCCTGCAGTGGACAATAATTGGGCAAGATCGACCACGGTAGCACTTGTTAACTTTTCTGGAATGAAAAAAAAAAAAGAAGAGAAAACTGGTTGTTATCGTGAGTTTGGCAGCAAAGTTGTCTTAAATAAAATGTTCCCTGGAAACAAGGTTAATTGTTTTGGCTGAATAATAACACAACATGACATCGATAACTGTGTGTATGGTCTGGCTGGAATCATGCTCCCGAGGGACGCACCGTCCTGTCAATCAATCCCCGTCATTTGAGGACAGAGGAACATAATCAGTGTCGCACCGGGTGGATGAATTGAACAGCGTTATTGTGACGCGTTGGTGATGGATGGAGCGGTGTGATGTTGTGATGTTGCCGACTGCCGACGCATTAACCCCAGCCAATTATGAACGTTACACACCACCAAAGCGCCGCGGCGAAGGCCAGCGAGCCTTTTTTTCCCCCCCATACCCCGCTGTTGCCATGGCAACTGACTACACCGAGCGCTCTCCACGTCGTTACATTTCCCTCGTACTCCACCGGCCCCCCGAAAAAATGACAAATAAGCGTTTGAATGACTCGTAGTATCTGAAGTCTGGCGTTTGATGTACCAATACTGCAAACATCAATCACCAGAAACAAAACAACAAAAATAACACTAAGCAAACACATAATACATGTGTTGAATTTTACTACATATGATTCAACCTCAGTTGAGTAAATGTATTTGGTACACTGTGAACTACATGTTCCGTGTGGACTTGAATCTCAATGACGCCATTATGAGGATTACTTTTTTTTACAGGGTTCCAATCTTGTTTTGCAGGAGGAAGTCTTTCATTTTTTTGATTTTGCACATCTTTTACATATTAAGTATATCCTGTATATAAATACATATACATTTATACAATAGACACACATATATGTATGTGTATATATCAATAAAATCTAAATATGTCCTTTGTTGAAAAGCGTACAGAGATGGTTGGAGTTCCCATGCAAGCCAGAGGAAGGAGCAGTGAGCACAGAAGAGGGGAGGGGAGTCAGGAGTGAGAGAAAGACAGTTTGTGCACAGGCCTGGCTGAGGAGACACAGTTTCCAATGATCACTTTTGTGACTATGCAACTGGGCTCATATTACTAGCTGCAACATCACAAAAATGACACTGGCAACCGCAAAATACCAAGTTGGCCGAAACCGTGAAAACCGTTCGATCTGAGACCTCTGAATCACAGAGAGATTTGTTTTCCCACAATATCCCACGTGGGTTAAATCTAGGCAACCTCGTTGTTAAGGCGAAAACTAGAACAGGTATACGTATATATTCAAACACAGCTACGGTCTGCACAACAATAAAAGGAAACTACATACAGCTGACTACAAGCTACACCTGATCTAACCTTAAGAAAGAAAAACACAACGCGACTAGGAAAGGATGAAATGATAACGCTGCACAAATCCTCCTTTTTTTTTTTTTTTTTGCTTTCATCTGCATTACAAACCAGAGGGACATACTTCCATCCACAAATCAGATGCATCTTTTCTCATTTGGAGGGCTTCTTCTATCCCTCTGGGATCTCCAACAGAGCTATTGCTGCTGTTCTGCCAGAACGCATTATATGGAGAACAGAGTGAGGTTATTCAGTCACTAGCTTTACCCCCTCTCCCGTGTTTTTAGTGAGACAGCTCTCATTTAATTGGGTGTTTGAATTAGACGGGGGTTTTTTTCTTTTTTTTTTTCTTTCTTTTCTTCCCAAGCCAAGCCAGGCAGTGCAGGGCTGTTAATTTGCTGCATCACATGTGCTGGAGGGAGGTGAGGGGAAATAGGTCCAGGATGAAAGGGGATAGAACAGAAACACAGTCCTTATTAGAACCACCATTCTCTCGGACACCAGAAGGCAGAGAGAGAGAGAGAGTACAGAATACAGAATACAAGGGGCAGGCGATTAAGAACAAGCAATCGGATAAAGGGCAGTGGCAACGGTGGAAATGCGTCTGACACCTGTCCAGAGCTCCAGGGCCGGGGGGCCGCTTTCTGCACTCTACCTGCGGAAGTCTAAAAGGGTCCGGGCCGAGTTGGGGATCCCGCGGTCCATCCAGGACAGGAAGTGGAACTGCGTCACGGTGCGGGTCTCGTTGGTCTGCAGGTTCTTCAGGTAGAAGCTGCGCACCAGGAAGTCTTCGCACCAGATGTGCTCCGACACCAAGTTGACCTACGTTTGGGAAAAAAAAACGGTAACGGTGTGAGAACAATACGGTCACTGTGAGTGTCTCGTGTACGCGGATCGGCCCTCAGGGGGACACACACACACACACACACCTCGTAGACGTGGTAGATGTCAGATCCTTCGTCGGGCCAGTAGGGGTGACACTGCTTCACGCCGTTTTCGGACAGCGGGGTCAACATGACGACGACGACGCAGCCGCTCTCCCACACCATCTGCACAGCGGGAAGGAAACTACGTCAGGCGGCGTCACCCCTCGGACGCACACAATGCCCTCATCGCACTCATCGACGGGCTGAACCGTGGCACTGCGGACGGCATACGGCACGTTGGCACCTTTGTATTAGAGGGGAAGTTGATTTCTTAATTTTTCGGTCCAGGAAGTATAAATAAATGTCACCTCTCCGCGTGCGACAAACGATAAATGTGGGGCAGCAGGAGGGCGAGTCATGAGTCGCCTCCTCTCGGCCGTCTGAGTGAGATCGCGACAGCGACCATTTCGTCTCATCACATCACAATAGAATGTGTCCTTGGGAAAAAAATACAGGCCCGCAGCGGCCATTAGGAAAATGGGGAGAAAACACGGGATTTTATGATTGCTATAAAAACACAATGGCCTTGACAATCCACTAATCACCAGCCTCTGTGATCCAGCATGGTGGACACATTACACGCCAACTGTGCCAGGATGGGATGAGATTAGGAAAGGTGGTGATGTCGGGGAAAATCAACCTTTTAGTCTACTAAGTCTTTGTAGGTAGTGAGGAAGAGGTTTATTTTCTTCAGCTAGTAACAACATATTTTTGTTTTTTTAGATGCAAAGCTCCAAAAAACACACATCGACTTTCCACAACATGTGTAGAAGAAAGTCTAAAGCCCAGAAAAAGACCAAAGTTGCAGCGATGTAAACTGGCATCGGCTTTGTTTTCTGCAGCGAATTCAGAGGAGAAGCGGGCAGGAGAGTGAGGAACAGCGCGGTTAAGGTGATAGGAGGGCGGGGAGGAAGGAGGGAAGGAGGGATGGAGGAATGAGGAGTGGAGGATTAGAGCAGAGCCTCCTTTCAGAGCGCAGCCTGAGGCCGGCGTGGATTAGATAGGACGGAGCAAAAAGATTTGCCTCCTGCATGCACCATTTGCATGAGAGTGTTTCCTGTGTTTGTTTACTTTTAATTGGGGAAAAAGATTACTTTTTATTCTACTGCCACAACCCAAGCTTCAGCATATTGAAATAAGGAATGGCTACACACACACACACACACACATCTTATGTTTATTGTGTCCATCAATCAGTTTCTAATTTGACATAATTTCCTGCTCAGCAGTTCATTGCTAAATAGCCTATTTCATTAGATCATGGAAATGCCTTCATTTACCTGGAATAGAAAAAAATGGCAGAACAAAACAAATACCTTGATTAAGAGATAATCATCCGCTGTTTAATTCGAGGCATTCGACAAATTTCTTTAATTAGTTAAACATCGGATGAGGACAGGATTCTACGTGAAGGTTTGATTCTTGGGGTTTAAAAAGCGATTTGCTGCAAAAACCGAAGCAGAACCCAACCAGACACGACCGCACTTTGGTGTTTCCACCTAACAGCACTGTCATGATGATCTCTCCGAAATAAGCAGAAGAATATTCAGAGCGCAGGGCCAGCTGGTCTGCCGGGGCTTTATGCTTCACACTTTAACATCCTGGTCACGGCCATCACAGTTACTTTCCCATATGGAGGTGATGGGCCAACTAATTACGACAGTGCTGTCCTATTAACACATAAGAACGCCATTTGGCAACCATGCATCATTTAGGACATTCCTCCACACAAGACGACACTTCCCCAATAGCCTGTATCCAGTGATTAATGGCAGCTTCGTCTGACATTTATGGACAAGGCAGAAAATGCAAATGGTAAAAGAGAAAAAGGCAAATAGGAGCAAACCAATAATGTTACGCTTCCTGGGGGGTGTGGATAACTAGACTACCATTTACAAAAAGAAAAGCTTTAGATTTCTAGAACATATTCTGCGAGTGGCACTGTTTTATTGATAAGTAATAAGAAAAAGCTCCATTACACGAGCGCCAGCTTAAGCCCATCACGCATTACCGTTAAATGAGTGACAGAGCCAAGCATTGCATTTTCTTAGAAAATATACACTGATTCCTTCCCGTAATGGTTAGGGGGCTGTAAATAACAACGATATGTTGCCACGGATTTAGTGAGTTATGCTTGGGCTCCAACTCTAGGCCTGTTGTTTTCTTTTCTCCCACTATTCGTTTGCATTTCCTGCAAATTGGCTCCATTAAAAGTATGCCATTACAGGTGATGGCAGTTTCTATTAGTAATGTAGCCATGTAGATGTACAGACAACCATTTTAGGATTATTTTAATAGTGAAGGAAACAAAAAACAAATTAAGGAGCATCTTAACAAAAGCAAAAAAAAATGATTTTAATTCATACGATTAGAAGAGTCTTTGAGGATTCTATAATCAACCTTAGAAAAGCAGAACGAAATCTCTAGTGCTTAGCTTCAGCACAAAACCAGGGCGACATTCTACTTCATCGATCCGACTTTGAGAATTCCCACCACTGCTTTAACAGCAAAGAAAGTAATCTGGACACTTGGACCAAAAGGAAGACATCAGAGTCACATGGTAAATGGGAAACCACACAAAACCACCTCTGTTTCTTAAAAACACCCTCATCTCTTCACAAAAATAACGGTTAAAAAAAGGAGAAACCGGCATGAATGGAGACGATTACCTGCCAGAAGTCCACCACGGTGGACAGAAGTGGGCCCTGCGAGGAGATGTAAGTCGGGTTGCGAGGGTCATGGTCCATCTGGTCGAGAGGAAGCAGAGTGTGAGACAGCGTTTGGGGTGCGGGGACTGGCAGGATGAACATGCACAGTGTGGTGGAGAGCCTCCATCTGGATGGAGGCTTTGAGGGCAGAAAACATTTGCTTCTGCAGCCTCTTTTTCTCCTCCTTTCATTTATTCAGCTGGAGTGTAAAGAGAAGCACTCACTGTTTCAAACTGACGGAAGGTTGTGGTTTGTGAGCCAGTAAGATGTTTTCTAGCCTTTTTAATATTAAAAATACAAACATCCAGTTGTATTACTGTCTTTATCATCCCATCATTCTGGGATTCTTTCAACTCGCTTCAGTTAGCTCATGCACTGCTTTTTTTTCTCCACGGTCTTCCTACCGATGACCTAATGAAACGGCTTTCGGATCTCAGTTCCTGTCGTGCTTTGACGGGCCTGTGCATGAAACATAATGTAGTGTCGGGACTTAAGCGCCTGCAGGCTGTTGATATGAGAGGCGTGGGTGTTTAGGGGAGACATAATAACATGGGGGACTTGATATGAGGGCTGTATTGAGACTTGATTGAGTAGGTGTTGGCTGCGTCGCCCCCTGAAATCAATGTTTTTATGCACACCCTCCAGTGCAAGATGCATCAGTGGAAAGATGTTGACATATTTCGCAGAAAAAAAAAATAATTATGGTAGACCTACGTGGTGAAAATGAAGAATATTGTGAAACCAAACTTCTAAACCAATCCTTTAAATAATTTCTTCTTGCAAAAAGTGGCCCAGTTATACAGAGTCCCAAAGGGTCCACAGGAGTGTGCGCTCCAGAGTTAAAGTTACACAAACCGCCAAACACGCAGCGAGTAAGATATTTTTATGAACAATTTGTCAAAGACACTGAACAGGTTTACAAGTGAAATATTATGCTTTTGATTTCATTTGTTTGTGTTCCTCTTTGATCCGTTTTTCTAGCACATTGACATTCCTTAAATTGTATCCTTTTTAGAGCATTAATATGCACTACAATGACGCAGATTTCCCAAGGTACATATCCTATCATCTGTTATGTATGTGTTTTCTAATGATTTATAAACATCCCGCACGAAGGCTTACTGAAATGTGAGAATTTGTCCGCCTTTCTATGCAAGAAATCTTCCAAAACGAACACACCAATGCAGTAAACATCAATTGTTGTACTTCCATTGATATTCAATTCTCTTTTCATGCTTCCCGTTCCCATACCCCCCAGTACGTCTCTCTAAGTCTCCAGTGGATTTGTTCAAATGAAGATAAAAATGTCCCCCCCCCCTGAAAGGAAAGGGCGGGGCCTAAACCTAGTGCTACCACTGCGTTAGGCAATCTCAAGGACACAGGCAGGCTGTAGCTGTGCGTCCAACATCCCTGCATGAATACTAAGGCGCAAACACGAGGCAGTAGTCCTGCGTCTCAGATGTCCTCGCCGTGCCGTTGTGGGAAGAAGACAGACCAAAACAAAAAGCAAAGAAACGCTCTTTTGGTTTGAGGTAAAACTGGACTTAAATAGCTTTTCCGAAGAAGAGTCTCAACTTGAGATACGCAGCTGTGGCGAGGTCATCCGGTGAAGTTAAAAAAAACCAAAGCAAGCAGTTTGACTTTCTCAAAAAGCCAGACGAGACGAACCTGCTACCCGGGCTCTCTCCTGCGTGTGTCGCCCTCTGCCTTGCATGGAGCCCAGGCCCCTGACCTCTGATTCCCGGGGAGAAGTGACAGATTATTTACGCGTAGGCCACTGGCCCCTGCAGCTAACGAGGCGGCAGAAGCCACATTGACAGACGTAATTATCACAGTTTTGCTGGGCTCAGCCAGGGGTCCATTTTGTGGTGTAATTACTGTCTTTTCATCCACACACCACTGCATCCACCATTACTTCACCCGTCTTCAACATCCGCCTATCTTTCTAGATGCTTTAAAAACAAAACAAAAAACCGCACCACAACAGTTTGTCTTAACTTGGCTTTATTGCCTTCATCTAATCCGCCGATTGCATTTTTTTTTTGCCAACTGCTTCCCTTGATTGATTGACTTTATTCTACTATTATTCCATATGTTGGAAAACGTTGCTTTTTTAAATGAAAAATGGCAAAATTTTCCATAAGAGAAAAGGTAGGAGAAATGGTTTGTTCCTGACGGGTAATAGGCTTTTAGTGCAGCTGTGTGCGCCCCCTCCTCTATCTCCTCAGACGTTTTGGCACTGTATTTGAAATGCATAGTTTTCTGTTCCCTTTGATGGAATCCCTTTACTGCAGCCTCTGGGGAAATCATGACTGCCAATGTTTTTTTGGGGGGAAAAAACAATCATAGCCGTCACTAACACCAAAGTCCATTTGGATTTGTACATTTGTTTAGTAAAAAATATAACGTATAATTCTATATAATGGGAAGGAAAAAAAGGGCCTTCTCCAGGGGGCGGCCATTTTGAAAACAGTTAAAGCGGTGAAACTCAAAGACCCACGAATCCACTGAGGCTCCATGTATGAACGAAGTTTAAAAAAAGATCAATGCACTGGGATCAATGTCAAGTCCTTTTAAACTTATTTTTATCTCAAAGTAAAAGCCAATCACAACAGCTGCTCCTTGTACAAAAGGCAGATATCAGACACGGTCCACGACGTAGAGCTACAATGAATAAACAATACTCACTATTGGACTGGCATTGATGTAATCTGAGTTGCCGTGGTTATTCTCCGCTTTCAAGTAGATCCTGGAGTGATCATCTGTAACGGAGAGGCATGATTCATCAGCATATGTCTTTACCTGCCCTTCCTCCCCACACAATAACACCCGAGTTCTGAGCAGTATCCGAGGAATTTAGGAATCAGTGAAAGGCGGCAGGTTTTCACCACAGTTTCATCATATAGCCACACTTATCTGAAGGATTTATTTCACCTGCAATGGGGAGTGTCCCCAGTGAAATATTAATAACATTTCGTATCTGTAAGCTGTGAGCTGGACTGAAATGTAGGTATGACTTAAAATACAAAATCTGGTAACCAAGCAACCAAAATCCTGATTATGTGACACTGCAGTGACGTCATAATGTGCTCTAGGCATGTGAAGCAGAGAGGACTTGTTGCTTTAGATGGCGTTATGCTGTGCTTTGAACAGTCTGCTGGTAATGCCTCACTAAATCGTTATTTCAGGAGGCAGCATGCCGTACATGCTGATCGAGTACGCAGCGGCAAATTTATAACCCACTGCAGCCATTTGGAGCCGTCGCTTCTGCTCCGTCTGTTCTCAACGCAGCTTTTGCAATTGAATTCGCGACCATAATTTGCAGTTATTTTTCCAAAGCATCGGTCTACACTTCAGACACAAATTCGATCCGCTGAAATTCGGCAGACGAGTCCAAGGCCCTTGACGGGCATCCGAGTGCACTCACACACGACCACGGCGTCCGAGCGGTTCTTCTTGGCGTTGTGCTGGCCGTGCCCCACGCTGCAAGCGCTGGGTTCCGCTTGGTAGGAGCACAGGGCCTCCCACTCACGCTCCAGACGGTTCTTGTTCTTTAAGTGGTCCTCCATGTATGACTAAAGGGGAAAAACAGACACCACCTGAGCCACCGCTGCAAACAACGAGCCAGCGCCACACAAAAGACCAGATACATTCTGTGCACACATTTTTAGAGCTGTCCAATGTGTAAACTGGAGCAATAACACTAGCACAGCCTTACAGCAAGGTGAGGGGGCAGGCTGTTGATGACCCAGGTGGGGAAGGATTATTAATGTTTATGTCCTTGTGTGTTTGACAGAGGGAGAAAGAAATCGTGCACAATTAAGACTCCTGAAAGGTTTGTCTGCATTGGAAATACTTCAGGGGTGTTTGAATCGCGTCCGTTACTGCTTGCACAGCCACTGATAAGATTGTCTGCATTTAAGCCTTTGCTTGGAGAAGACAAAATTGAATTCGCTGAGAGACAAAGATAGAAGGGGGGAAGGGTAGAAGTCTTTGTGTGTGTGTGTGTGTGTGTGTGTGTGTATTCTCCCAAACTGAGGCAAGTAGAGAGCTTAGACGCTGTAGCTGGCAAGACGATCTTTTGTAGCGCAGCGTCGTGTTTCACTTTCTCGCCTATATCATGGCTCCCCTCCCAACGGGGTTAAATGCTTCAGTCCGCTATTGTGTGAGGCAAAAGATTACAGACTCATAAAGTGATGTCAGGGATCAGCCGGCTAATACAATGAAAGTGATACCCAGATGTGCTGGGGTTTTATCCCATATTAAAGGCAGCGTAGGTAGGCTGAGCAGAGAGGCAACACTCCTTTGTTACATCCAACTTATTCACTCCTGTCCGTCCAAAAGGGTAATCCAGCTCTTTGCAGAATATACACAATTCTTACATAGATGATAATCGCAAATAAGCTTGTCCAACACACAATAGGTAATTACCCTTTGATGGCTCGTGAATTCAGACATCGCCTGCATGCACGCATGGGGTATTAGGAGATTCATTAAAACATTACAAAACCTACAGACAATGAAATCAGAGTCAATTGTTCAATGGGTCGCTCGGGTCTTAAAAGCAGCGCTGACATAAAAAAAGACTAAAAGCAACTCTTGGGATTAATTCAGCTGCCTAATGAGAGCACAACAGCACACGGCGTTCTGGCTGAACCCATTAATGACACACGGTGACATTTCTGAAATATTACTGGAGATTTCTGTTTTCGTTCTCTGAGCCATTTCCGAACTTTTAATTTTATGCCTGCGAAAAAAAACAATTATGAAAGGGAAAAAAACCTGGTTAATGTCAACTCTAAGAGCAGCCAAAACATATACATTTGCATGTGTGTTGGTGCGCATCGCCTACGCAAACAGACAGTGCTGTCTGGCCGGGAAAATGACAGCATGCCATTATGGCCACTTGACAGAGCCTGTCACCACTATGCTCTTGTCACCCTTTACAAGTACTCTCTGCTTGCCAGCCTGACAGCATCCCACCTCCCCAACCAATATTACATCTCCATGTACTTGATAAATCCACTCAGAATTGCCTGCCGTTCTATTCAAACGATGCCCTGAATCGATTGCATTCCAAATTCATATTTTCGCAGCTTAACGCGATGCAGCCAGCAGGCCCTTATCAAGCCCTCCCGTTCCACGGGGGACGGCGGGGTGGGGGGGTTTGGGGGGGGGCAGTGGACCGCGGCGTATTCCACAGACAGGGTAACGAAGATTTAGTGAATGGGGGGGATTATGTCTGCCAATCAGAGGGTTGGGATGGGAGGCCTGGGTGTCAGGAAAACAATGTCTAATCCTTCTTAAGCAGTCTCCTCGGCAGCAGAGGGTGCTTGGTGAAATCAGGATGATGACCGGGGGAGCCAGACACAACAGGTAACACATTACCGTCGAGCTCTTCTGTTCAATTTAAAACAAACAATACTGGCTGGAACAGTTGGAACACTGCACTTTTTGATGTGATAAGCAGCGGTGGGAGGTGGAAAAAGAAGGTGTTAATATGTATGTCTT
Source organism: Apeltes quadracus (assembly GCA_021346845.1). Lineage (NCBI taxonomy): Eukaryota > Metazoa > Chordata > Actinopteri > Perciformes > Gasterosteidae > Apeltes > Apeltes quadracus. The sequence continues at coordinate 10,957,420 of CM037914.1, forward strand.
TGTCTGACAGCTAATAATAGCTAAATGAAAAGAACACACTGTTTTGACTGAAATGTAAAGGTGATTTGTTGTTTTGCTGATGAACTGAACGTTCGATTTTGAGGATAAGCCACTTGTATCACAATAACTACACAACGTAATAAAATAGAGCCTCCAGCAAGGAAAGTATGAGATGGACAGTTTGTGCTTGTGAAGAAGTGCTGTCCATGGTGCTGAATGGATCGCAGCAATAAGCACAGACATTCATGTTACATCTGGTAATCTTTTTTTTTTAAATCCTTAAGCACGTCACGTTTTCATGGCTGCAACATTAAGCTGCAGCGGAATAAGTTAACAGAGAGAAGATGGAAAATGATGGCAGAGGCGTGTCAGGTGACAGACACAGAGGCATTCAATTTCACTTCTGAAGTTGAAAGTCGTTATGCAAGACTTTTCAAATCCATGCGTGGGTCGAACGGTCGGGCGCGACGCAGTAGTTCATAGCGGTTATGTGTGTGTGTGTGCGCGTGCGTGTGCGTGCGTGTCATCTGATCGAGCCTCACAATAAGGACCCCCAGCGTATGTGCTTTGGAAAGCCCGGTATTCATCATCCTTCTCCACACGGTGCGAGCTCCAAAGAGCGAGGGAGCGGAGATGAGAGGAGAGGAGAGCTGAGATGGGAAAATATAGGTCTGAGATCAGTGATAACAAGGCAATCTCACACATGGTTTCATGTGAGATGGCGGTGGAATTTTAAAGAAGGACCCCTATAGAACATCTCCATGTCAATCACGGCACGAAAGAGAATCAAAGGTCCCTGAGTGTTTAACTCTGTACATTGCAACGCCTGCGTGAAAGAAACTATGGCTGATAATCACAGCTCCTAGAAATGATTCACAGTGTTTCTTTTGTTATCGCGGGGCTAAATGCTTTTCTATTGTCAATGTTTTCAAAAGGGGCTTCACAAACAAGCCTTGACGAGTGCAACCAAACCCATCTATTACCACCAATACAAGGCATTACTCAGATTCACTCACATTCATTATAGCCTCCCAATATAAAAGCTAGACATGCAGTGTGATGAATGCTCCCTCCAATAATGGAAACACTGCAAGGCATCTATCCATCTCTTTTATCAGGCTTGTCTCCAATGAATGAAGCAAAAGTTGTGAAAAATTAAAACAATCCATTGTGCATTTGTGGAAGCAACGTTTTCTAAGCAAAACAAAAAAACGGAAATTTTAAAAAAACATCCAAATGAAAATCAGATGAATTAGTTTTTCAGTATTTCGGCTTTCATCACGCAAAACAATGTCTGATGTTACTGCTGCAGTGAGAGAGACAGAGGGGATAAGCGATGTAAATGAGTAAGAGGCCTTATACTGCACTGTATAAATGATAGAGAGGGGAAATGACACAGTTAAGGGAGGAAAAAGTTAGGAGAAAAATGAAGACAACAGAGTCGAGATAAAGCGAGAGGAAAACAACGCGGGAAGAGTGATGGGAGGAAAAACCCCCCAAAGATAACAAGGTTCTAAAGGGAATGAGGTGAGAGAAGAATGAAAAAGAGACTCATCCAAATGGATGAACAGAGATATTCCACTGTTTGTTTTCAGCACAGGCCCTGGCATATTCACAGACACTAGGAGTTTAAACCTCTGAAAAGCTCATTCCAGCCCCAGAACCAGAACTAGATGATCTAAAGTACCCAAAGATGAACACAGCCCGACCAATTGAATCCAATACAGTTGCTGTGTAATACTGTTTATTGCATAGAATGATATGCCGTGGGCCAATGTTTAAGGCAATTTGATCAGTAAAGTTATTTAAATTGTACTACACAGTATCACATGGTGTTTAAACAATTCATCCCTTCACCTAGCAGGGTACCAGTAGGGTGCAAGTACTCCTTGTTGATTATCTTGTACAGAAGCCAACACCTAATGTCTTCTTACCAAAAGCCTTGCAATCTATAACTACACTGAACCCGCTCTGCCAGGTTAAGCGCATTGACACATGATGTTGTGGTTTGTTCAGCTGCAGCGATCAGAAGAACCACAGAAAAATGTCTCACAGCCTGAGAGTAAAAGAAAAAAACCCACAACCGAAACCTCCTCCCTCCCCGCTTTCCCCGCCGCATGACTCATTATACTCACTGTTCAAAAGCGAGGCGCTTACCAGTATCATGTGACCAGTGGAGATGTCCATGTTGGACGGCACCGGCTCCTCGCACCAGGAGGAGGTGCTGCTGCGGGTCGACGGGCTCGCCGCCGGGCCGTCGCTGAACTGCGACGAGACGCTGTTGAGCCGGGAATGGCGCAGGGTCTCCGGCCGCTCCACGCGGTCCGACGTGCGGGTCGCCATGCGCTGGCGACACAGCTCCTGGAGGGTCAGGGGAGATAACGGTGGTAACACTGGTCTTCCAAAATGGCTGCTTGCCAGGAATTTATTCTCTTTTCAGGAACAGAACAATAGTTGCATGTAGGGGATGTGCTTATCCTTGCTGTTAGGGGCTGAGTCCCGTAAATGCACATTGTAAAATCCAGTATCTTGGCTGACTTCATCTGTCCTCACTTGCCTAGATTAATGTCTTATCCCCGTGGATTATGGAGCTTATTCTAATTATGTCAAAAATATATGGTTGAGAAACCATACACGATTTACAGAATAAATTCAGTATGTCCCACCTGGCTGCCACACAGCTTCTGTCTTCATTGTGTAAGAAAAAGGTTCTTTTAGTTCTCAGAGAAAGTGAGCTTTTAAAATAAAAACAGCACGGTCGGGTCCGACAGCAGAGAGTACTTTCTTTAAAAGGAAGAATTGGGATATTTGTTTTGCAAGGAAAATAAAGTCTAGCTATCATTAAAAAAAGAGCACAGTGAAAGTACATACCCACAGAGAACTAAAGGAGATTTAAAAAAAAAAAAATGCATTAGCTCAATTACGAAGTATAATTTTCTATTGTGATGGATATCACCAGATTTCTGAGTCTTGCTAAAAAGCCCACTGCTACAAGATTACACTGCCCCGAGTGACTCAGCTTTTTTCCCCAACATGCCTCAGTGCAGAGACAGGACATTCAAAATCCAAAGATGAAGCCTTAAACAGTCCAATATATGAAACATTTAAAAAGAAAGAGGAAATATTGTGCATTTAATGAAGGTGTAAACGAACAAACACAGCAGCGGTTACACAGCCTGCCTAAAGCCCTCCATAAGGCGTGGTCACACTTGATTTTTCTATGTTAAATTCCTAATCTGAAATCCCATCATGTTTGCTTTTCGGAAGGCAAAGCCAGTCATCTCCACAGAATAAATTTGCATGCTCAATTAATAACAGCGAGGGCAGTGCGGAGCAGAGAAAAGAGCCTTGTGAAAGCACACGCTATCTCATGATCTATCGCGGTGATATTTCCCTGTGGAGCACAGGCCCCCTTCTAAGCCCCGGTCTTGGATCAGCTTTGCTGCCGTCAGACCTTAATGATTAGAACTATGAAGCGGCGCCCTGGGCCTTGGCCCCCGGGCAACGCTCGGGTCCACCTCATAATTCATCCCACTTCTCGACGCCTGTGCAAAAAAAGCACCGTGCTGCACCGAGGAGCAGGCGGGGAGAGGCGGTTAGCGGACAGGGAGGGCCAGAGGACAGACACAAGTGAGCTTCCCCCCACCCCGCCCCCCCCGTTTACCCTCCATCGTTCAGACTGCGTCTATATGAAGAAAAACAGGGCGAGCGGAAACAACGTCTCTGGTGTGTGCTGTCATCTAACAATATCGCAACTTTCTGTCAGCCAGCGAGAACACGCTCACAGGAGAAAGCAGTTCTTCCATCCTTCTAGGACAGGTACCTTAAAGAAAAAAAAAATCTTTGTTTTTGAAAAATCCGTATTTAAATTTGTTCTGCTTATCTGTGGCCATCTTTGTAAACTGTTACCGCTATGGATTGAGAGAGGCAGTCCTGTGAAAACCTAATTAAATATTGAAAATGTGAAAGCGACATGCAGATAAATATGTTCTGAGTGGCATGCTGGGCACAGCTGAGCCCCAACGCCGAAAATCAATACGGCCCAGGCTTTCCACGGCCCTGGAGGAACAGAGGGAATAGGTCACAGCGGCTGCTGCTCCTCTGTCGCTATCTCTCAATCTCACTCTCTCTGTGGCACACACACACACACACACACACACACACACACACACACACACACACACACACATACCCAGACACTTCTCAGGCACGGTGGAGCATTGAATAACTGGAATGAGAGAATATCTATTCCGACAATAAATCAAAATTCCAACAAATTAAGAGCATACACATTGATTGAGATGTTCAATTATTGCATTAAAAAAAAAACCCACTTAATTTAATCTTAAAAGCGATTTACTATCATCACAGCAGCCATAAAAGCAGGTAGAAGCGGATCCTTCCCACATTAACCAATCAGGAAATCTACCCTCTTCGCCCAGGGTGTGCGTTCTTCCAATTGCACAGCCCGGGCTGAGTGTACCGGAACCCGATTGGCTCGTAGCGAGGGGGGGGGCTGGTCTAACCTGATAGGTTGCCGTGGCATCAGTGCTGGTGTCGGTCCCCAGGCTGGCCAGCTTTTCCTTCATGCGGAGGTGCGAGCGTTGGCGCACGCAATAGAAGGTGGTGGACACCGCCAGCGCCACCAGGATGAAGAGCATGCAGAGGACGGAGAGCAGCAGGAACTGGCCCGACTCCACCCGGGTCTCCTTCACCACCGGGATCTGGGTCAGGCTGCCCCTCTGGAGGACACACACACACACAACCAGAGAGAGAACACAGCGTCAGAGCAGCAAAGGAGACCACTCGTATCCTTTTAGTCATTTCTTTTACTTGCAGCGTGTCAGAGCGCCTCCACTTATTATCCAGCTCTCATATACTGGTCTTATAATACACTTTCAGATGGAGACAACCCCTTTGGTCCAGTGCAGTCACCACACTTTGCCTCGATATAGATATTTACAGCCCTGCTTCCGAGCTGGCGGGCGTCGGGCTGGCACCGTGCAGCTACAGGAGGTTGGGCTACTAGGAGCTTGGGCTTAATTAGCTCCTCTGGTCCTGAGTTTGGTTGGATTAGGCCGGGCCCCAAGCCGCACGACTAATGGCAACCAGTGCTGGAGAGACACAGGCGGCCCAGACTGGACCTTCATACATCCACCGCCAGTTGAAAAGAAAAGCCTTTTCAAAAATTCAAACCCTCACTGCATGTTAATTGAAACGGGAAGATGTATGTGCTTTGTCTCACGGTGGTAGACCGGTTTTTTAACAAATCCTCTTAGAGATTTTTATCAGCGTAGGTTAAAGAATTGGCCTATGTGTTGATAATTGGTCCACTCAAGGGCATTTACTGTAATGATAAATTCCCCCTGGGCTCCATAGCAGGATATTTTGAGAGCGTAACAGCAATAATTAGAAGCATTAGTGGGAATGATAATGAGTGATACCTAAAATGAAGCTGTTGTTAAAGATTTTGTTTGCTGATTGCATAAAATATAAGCTAGTTTTGTATTCGACTCCCAAAAACATATCGTATAAATGCATATTTGTATTCACAAAAAGTCTCTATGACTAACACAAAAACCAGCTTTCTGTAAAGAGTTTCTGTAAAGGCCAATTCTCCACGGTTTCTTGATCTATTTCTGTCAGCTGCATGATGCCAATAGCTATACATCTGCAAAAGGGCAATATCAATAACACAGAGAACAAATCAGCAGGCTACTAATTGTCCGCATGCAAGATTGCAAGATTGATGGGGGAAGTGAATCAAATTTACAATATGAAAAAAAAACAAAAAACTGCCAGAGCTCTGACATTTAGCCCGAGGGGGTCTAATGGGCCGGCTGAAGGATGGCTGCTTCTTGTTATACCATTTTCAAAACAAGACACTTGATCTCACACCAGTAGCAATACGGTTTGACCTTGTGACTCGTAATTGCCGATGTTTTAGCGGACGTGTGGATGGCCCGAGGTCTTTGCGATTACCTCGTTGTGGCCACGGCGACAGTTGCTCCGTTGATCGCAATCGCCGTGGTTCGAGCATGTAGTTTTAATCAAGCAATGAGAGGTTGGACAACAACTGAGGGAGGTCTGAAGAGGCTGGTGTACGGGAACGCAGGGGAGGGATGGCTTCAATCCAATGACTCGTGCGTGTCGCTCAGTGATCGAATGAATGTATAGTCGATTTCCATGAGTACTTGTTGAGAATGCACCGCTTTCAGCCAGTATCCTCTCTCTCTCTCTCTCTCTCTCTCTCTCTCTCTCTCTCTCTCTCTCTAATCACACGATAGAAGACCGAATGTAAAGCACATTAAAAAAGCATCACTGGACATATTTGCTATTCAAAATGTTTTTGCACTGTAGACACATGCAGAATGGCACATGCCTCTGAGGCCAAAGTGCCCCCTAATGGTTCAAACCTTCCTGACAACTCCTAATCCCAAACTATTCCCTTAAACTCTATTTGAAAAAAAAAAAAAAAAAAAACCCAAATCAACTAAATTAAATTAAGACGTGTCTCTACAATCGGTGGCTACTCTTACTCCGTAGGTAAACAACTTGAAATGATTCATTAAAAGGGTTTTCACTGTGGGAGCAAACACTCGGCGTGCATAAAGGAGTGTCTGAAGGCGGTAATCACATTGAACCATACAGAAAAAGGGAGAGAGAAAGAGGAGGAGGAAAAGCGAGGAGATGTGACGAAGAATTACCTTCAAAGGCCTTTACAGTTCTGGCCCTTTTTTTTCAAGGAAAATGTATTTGTGTGATTTTTTTACAAAAATGATGTCTTATCAGTCTAAATAGAAAAAACAGAAATCACACTAATGGTTACTTTGAATATAAAAAATATTTGAATCTGAAGAATAGAGCATAAAATTGCAAAGAAATCTTAAATAAAGAATCTGTTTTTTTCCCTTCATAAATTATTTTTTAACTCAGTACATTTAATTTGATCGATTTTTATAAAACTGCTTTTTATAGGCTGCACACTCTCACTGAAATCCTTACTCTCTGCCTCACGCAGACTTTGCTCTTCTGTTTCTTTCTTCTATTCATATTGCCCCGGTGTGGTGAATTAGCCAATCCGAGACGAGACAAGGGGCAGATGGATTTCGGTGCTCTGGATTATTCAAATGATAAGAGGGACGTTCAGGCAGAGAGGTGTCGTTGGGGGCGGCTGCCCATTCACTCACAGCACAATATCCCCCCCAAAGTACAAGAAAATCCTCCCAAACACACAAACTCCCAAACTGTAACGCTAAAATGTGTTGTTTGTATTTTTTGCAGGTTGCAGCTACAATTAAAGATTTATGAAGTTTCAAATCAGCTATTTAAAAGTAGATTCTGTGTAATAGAATACAATGTGACTGAGAGCCACGTGATAAACTCAAAAGATCAAGAGTGAAACGTTCAATTTAGCAACATTTTATAAGCACGCTATTTTTCATAGCTCAAGGCGCCAAGCACCTGATGATGATATTTTGTAAATATACCGAAATATTTTAAATAAAAAACGATGTACGTTAAAAAATGATTTCATTTCAGAAATAAGAAAATAAAGCCATGTAGATGTGGACGAACTCATAGTGCCATGAGACCTGCAGCATCACATTTCCTGGGTAGGCCAAATCTAAGAATTGAATAAAATGATACAATATCAGAGATACTACACACGATAAATTATGTGATAATTTATAGCATAATAGAATAACTATATAAACACAGAGCCAATTTACTACGTTTTCAGTCTCTAGTCGTTATAAGCCGATCAGCTTCACCGTGCGCATAAACTTTGTCCTCTGCAGCCAGATGTGCTCAAACCATCCGGCTCGGCAGCCACTTTGGTCTCTGCGTTTTCATCAACTGTGGGTGCATTTCCCATTTGTCCGGGGCCCGATCATATTTTATTCTTTAAGCTTTCGCATTGTCGACCTCCTGCAGACTTTTTACAGCTGAGCGGAATGAAAACGACGAAACCGAAGCTAAAATATCCTGAAAAACTAAACAATATAAAAAATAATTTGAAGAGATCAAGACACGGAAAATGAATAGTCATTAAAAAAAAAAACAGGACAGTTTCAAGCCTAGATATAATTACCCGAATCCATGTGGCGGCGCAGAGTGCACATTGCGCAGCGAACGCAGGCGGCTGTGTCCTGTATTCCAGAGAGCGTGTGACGCCCGCCGCGGCTCCGAGGAGCGTCTGTGCGTCCCGGCCGCCCACTCGGTCCGCTTCTTCCCAAAAAAAGTTCCCCTGCGAGGGTCCTATGCTTCCCCCAGCGCCAACAAAAGACCGCGGCTTCAATACGGTAGATGAAGAATAAAAAAAGAGGGGAGGGAGGGAGGGAGGAAGGGGTGAGTCGGAGGAGAGAATAAGAAAAGGGGGGAAGAATGTGGGATATGCCCGCCTGATTTTCCGAGCCGCGGAAGAATGTGCAGAAGCCCCACTAGTGAGTCCTTTCAGCGCCTCTGTGCCAATGAAAAGAGACGGGGAGGTGGCGGCGGGGTTGGGTTTTCCGCGATCATTTAGTTAAGGCTGAGCCCCTCCTTATATTCAGCGGCTCAGGAGTCCCCGTCCATTGCACATGTCATATCCACCGGTTGCTATAGCGATGCCTCCACATGTTGTCGACAGTGAATGTTCAAGGAGCGATGCCTGGCTAATAGGCTTGCGGGCCGAGGGGGCGATATGAATGGACACAGGGCTAGACACTCATTTGTTGAGCTACTAGGGGTCTCTGTGTTGGGTGTGTGAATTGCTGTTTTCTCAGGCTCTCCTTTTCCTCCGCTCCCTCTCTCCCAGGGATTCAGTTATGTGAGCAGAATAGGGGAGATGGGGCAGTCTATTCTTCAAAGTATAGGCTTTTGCATTCAAAGCTGAAGTGAGCACTATAATAAGGGGCTACCGCACAGTACAGTAGTAAACTATATGAATGCGGGAGGGGACATTGGGTGCACGCTGAAAAATATTCGGCCTAAAGTAAATTGCGTATAATTGGCTCTGTCTTTTCTCTGCTTAAGATCGGTAGGAATAAAGAAAAAAGGGAAAGGAAAAATTCAATTTTAACAAGTTTTAAAGATAAAACTCCACCCCCCATAAAAACTATCCTAATTAGCAATCAGTCTGAAAAAAAGATCCAATAGAGAGCAACAGCTGCACTTAGCAGGGAGAGAGAGAGAGAGAGAGAGAGAGAGAGAGAGAGAGAGAGAGAGAGAGAGAGAGAGAGAGAGAGAGAGAGAAGGGGGGATTATGGAGAGCACAGGGAGAGAAAAGGAGAAAGAACAAGAAAAGGGGCGGTGAAGGGAGGAGAACAGGGGTCCTGTCAAATGCAGATGACGAGTCTTGGGGGGGGGCTCTCCAGTTTATTTTTTTTCCATTCAGAGAGCACCCCCCCCTCCCCCTTCCCTCCTCTTCTCCATTGTCCCTCTGTGTGACAGCTGGAGTTGGCAATGTGAAGGGGAGAACAAAAAAAAAAACCCAGCTCGCTGTCCAGCCTCCGTCCGGTGCCGCGTCGGACGCCACCCCACCTTCAGAGAGCACAGCCGACCAGGCGGCCGAAGCAGAACACACTCCGACTTACAACTTACAGTTGTAAACTAAACTAAAATGATATATACATTTGGTCATTTTACACTGATTTGGGTTCTCAAAACTATGAAAATGTGTTCCCTCCAAATTTGTCATGGGCGGCGGGGGGGGCACACACTCTTTACGTCATGCTCGATGCGCGCTTGCATCCTCATTCATCGGGAATTATTCTGAATACACACTCAGACATCACGCCCGCCGGAGGGCACAAAAACGGCGTGACTGCCATTTTTGATTTTGCTGCATTCAGGTCTGAGTAAAAGAGTCGGTGGTCTGCGGTGCTCGCTGTTGCAGGAATGCAAAGTCGGATGCGAGAGTAACGCCTTGTGGGAGACTTTTTATCGTGGGGGTTTTGCTGTTGGAAAGAAAGTAATAATGCCTCTGCAACTTAATCCCCTGAATATCAGCCCCTATGCGTTGAGTCAACCGTACGATCATATCTGCGGTGTTCTCTGGCGAACTGGAAGAGAGAGCTCCGTTCACTCTTAATCGTGTGAGATACCCTGGTCACCCGCCTGTCAGCCATATCTAAATCCACCCTCCTCCGAGCCGGGGCGCTCCCCCGACACCGCAGCAGATGAAAGAAGAAAATGTCCCAACACAATCTTTACCTGCTCTGTGAAGGGAAGCCTGACTTTGGCACCTGTTGTTTCCCCCCCCGACTTTGAACTCTGCGTAAATGGACTCATTTTCACACATTCCGGGCCACTGCTGCAACGCCACGATTTCACAACTCCTGTCACGTCCTCTGGCGAGGCCGCTGCTAATGGTTATCACGCCAGGGAGGTCTGACGTGCATCGATTCATCCCCCTTAAGAACCCCCCCCCTGCCCCCACCTACAAGCAGTCGAATTCTGCAACGCGCAAAAGTCGTTCTCATGGTCACTGGCGATATCCGCTGACGCCGTCAAGCCTCTGAGTCCCACCGGTGAGTGCTTCCTCGGGGGTAACACATGTTTTCGAGCAGTCGGCCTGAGTCCTGCCAGGCTTATCCGTCCGCTCCTGAGCCGCTCTGGCGTTTGCTTCCGTGACACACTTCACATTTCTAATAAAAGAAAAAGATGGAAAAGCAGCGAGCGCGTTTTTAAACAACGGGAGAAAACAGCTACGCGGCACTTTGCCGTGTCACGGGTGTTGAACAAATGTCACGATCAAGTGCACCGCCGCCGGAGACGGGAGGAGCGGAGACATCCGCTGATGCTTAAACATTTGCTCGCACCCTCAATCTCGAGAGGGGGAACCTGCAACGACTTTGTAGCTGGACACGGACAAGTTGGGAGTTGAGAGACGTTGAAGAAAAACAAGAGCCTGTGGAGCACATAGCGATCACAGTGTAACAATATCAGCAAGAGGCTAATGCAGTTTACACTGCAGAAGAAGCTAACAGCTGCAGGGTGTACCTGCAGACTTAACCAACTTGTGATACCGCCACACAAAGAATAGTCAGGGTTTCTGCTCGGCTCTTTTAAAATGGGTTGCAATAAATTATTCATAATAATATCTGAGCAGGAGTGTTGCTGCAGCTCCATTTGGGAAGGTTTTGGGGGGATTAGCTTTGAACCGTAATGTGGAGAGAAATGTATGCAAAACAAAACACATTTGGGTCTTGTGTTCGTGTAGTTATCAGATTCACCAGCTGTTTTTGTTGAAGTGATATTAGAAGATGCGCGTGCAGGAAAGATTTAGCCTAATCTGTGGTCTTGCTCTTTAGTTTTTAAATGCTTTGTTTTGACGCTTGCCTTTAACATTTGTGATGAAACAAAGCACTCATACTGGCAACATTTAAACGTGAAAATCTACCTATTTGGATTCAAAGTACGGCGATGTAATTATGGTATGTTTTTTTAGTTGGCACCGCGCAGTTTGACTTTGCCCGCCATGACATAAAATAGCACTTACAATGAGATTAAATATCACAGGTGACACCCTGCTCTCCCATCTAACCTGATTTGCATACATCACTCACTGTGAGGTGCAGGAACGTAACAGTAAGGTGAATTTCTTTAATGATTCGTGTCTCCTGTGTGCGTGTGGGAGAGACAGGCGAGAGAGGGGAATTCCTAATGGTGGATGTTCAAAGACCCAAAAAGGTCCCATTTCTGGGTTTTACTTCTGGAAACATTTGAATTGCTCTGTTTAATGTTCATCACTTGCTCAGAGAGGAACCATTCAAAGCCTGTGTGTGTGTGCGTGTGAGTGTGTCAGCCATGTCATTCTGCTATTTTCCCCAGATGGGCTTGTTCAAATAGACCTCTTTCTTATGTGGATCCCAGCCCGGGCGTTGCCCATGCCAAGTAGTTCATAGCAGTAAACATCAAGGTAAATGTTATGCCTGTCATCTTGACTATATTTAAAGCAGAGGCAAACCCACACACGAACAACAATGTGCACTTCACAAAGATAGTGCTGCGGCGCCGCAGCCCGGAGTAGAAAATACAACCGCATCTTTAGGATGATAGAAAAGGCTTTTTTTTTTATCTGTAAGCATGGCCAAAGCAGTACATACCTAATGCTGAATTAACAACTAAAAAGTGTACACACGTTTAATTGTTGATTTATGGGTCATTCTGATGGACCAATGTGTATCCGATAGTGTCGAGAGGTCAGCCGAACACCGACACATGCGGTTTACTTCCTAAAATGCTGCGGTAATCTTGTAAAAAATTGTTTCTTCATTTCAGGCAGAAGAAGACAGACGGCTTTTTTTTTTTACAGCTGACTCACCCGGCACAGGAGTTAGCATCCTAACAGGTTGATGAGCCGTGTGAAAGACGTGCAGTCACATTGCTCATGAAGAGCAGTGTAGAGCTGGATAATCAGACAAGTCAGTGGACCATTTGTCGAATCATAATGTTTTAAAAAAAAAGAAAAGAAAAAAAAATGATTCAGCACCACGGACAGCTCAATGGATTTATCAATACAAAGTTGGGCTACTGATATTTCAAGTTTGGGGCCACAGATTCCAAATTGCACAAACCTCAGTCAGGTGAAGGATCAATGAGGCAGACCAACAACCCGTGCTGTCTGCACCCAACTAACCCCCCACAACGTAATCAAACGTCGGGTAATGTATTACAGGCCCACGGCACAGTAAGATCGTTGGCTTCAGATGCCAATTACTACAGTTTATGGCAGACAAAAGCAATCCTGGTACAGGTTAAAAAAGAAACCACCCTCCAAGCTCTTTTAAAGAGTCCTGCTCTCCCTTCGCTCCGATGCCCACGGCAACATTTGGAGGAATCCTAAGCTCGTTTCCTAAGCTGTGGGAGATGGCTAACGAGCTTATAGAAAAATAATTTTAACAGAACGTGTTATTAAAAGTCACTTTTGGGATCAGTTAAAAAAAAAACACACAAAAAGCTGAGGGGTTATTTAAGAGTAAGTGTAGCTTTATATAACAGCTCCCCCTTTAAACTCCATTTTCACAGCAGGCATTTGATGTTATTGCAAGGCAAACACAGGTGTAATTAAAAACATTAATCATAGCCATGTTCCATTGAGGTGGGACCAATGCCCTGGTGTCGTGCACGTTGGCTCACTAGTAGTGAGACACTAAATGGACGTTTACTCGATCAATTACACCTGGGTTTTACCTGCTGTGACATTTCAAAATGGCTGCTGTGAAAAGAAAACCTGCACTGACAGAAGTTGTCAACTATGTTTGTGAAAGTGGAGTTGATTTACTAATGTATTTTTCTTTAAGCTACCTGCATTTTTTTTTCTTACATTTGCTGAAGGAAAGCAAAAGTTAATTAAGACAAGTTTGCAAATGGTGCTCACACCTCGATATTATCAAAGCAGAATCAACTCTGTATCAGTAAAGATGTTTGCACTTAGGTTCGACACGGAGCAAATTACACTGATTTATTCCAAAGAGAAATAATCATGTTCAAGAGGTAATTAACTTTAGATGAGGGATCTTATGATGCTGTGGCTAAAAAGTCATTAAGACACCAAATAAAATGGTCAGGTCGAGAACATGATCCCGGTTGTCCGAGACCCAACCAAATCAGGACAGGTAATTGAAGGTAATACCTCATTTTATCGTGCGAAAAGATATAGAGCTAAAGAACCGCCGCTAAAATTCTCCTCTGACTCATCGACAGTCAGAAACAGCAAGAAAAACAGGGAGGTTTTAATTGTTTTGTTTGAATAGAATCCACACTACTTTTAGAATATTAGCTTCTCGGCTGGCTTTTTTTAAATCTTGGGACGAGATAAAACCGCAATTAATTTTGAAAGGACGGAAAACAGTGAGACAATGCATCAAGTCACACATGAGTGGGGGCCAGAAGGGGGAGGGGGGCAATAACAGAGGTAGTCAAAGGTAGCATTCATAATTGAAGCCCCAGTCCCCGGAGACCTGGTGGGCTGGTGGACTGTGATACTGAGACTGACAGCAGAGGGACAAAGAGACGAGGACAGCGCAGAGTGACTTCATGGGTTCAATAGCGGGGGATCCTCTTCCCAGCTGGGTCCACCAAACCTCTAAAAGCCTCTGAAGCATCTCTCTGTGTAGCTGTTTGAAGATACATTCAGCGCAGCGCTGGAGAGTTCTGACTCTCCAAGGAGTTGAAATTCCACCAGATGTATTCTGACGCACCGATTCTGGTGGAATGGAGCAAAAACAACGGGAGGACCAACAACCGCCTGCCACCGGCCGTACCTGGGGGCCGCTTGACTCGCGGCATATTGCTGCCGCCCTGCCCGAGCACACGGCCCAGTGATCAGCCACAGCTCGCGTAAGTGAAGACATACATGTAGAACCACAGGAGGCGGCGCGTGATAGGCCAGAGGGGTCGCATCCCCCGTAAACGCACACCAGCCACAGCCTCATGAATTCTCATCAGCGTCTCCATTGAAACGTTCCCCCCCCCCTGCTGTCACCATGACAACGCCGGCCCGGCGTGCGCCCCGGCAGAGGGGGTGGCGGGGGGGGGAACGGCGCGTGTACCCGTGTAACCCCAGGGGTTACTCAGGGGGGTATTTCTTGGCACAGACGCCCAACACCCCGCACCTCGCCTCCAGATGCACTCTTGCTCGAGGGAGGGGGCGGGTGCTGGTGGTTTGGGTGGGGGTGGGGGTAGGAGGGGAAGAGGGGGAGGGTTTGAGGAGTGGCAGGCGGCCAGGAAGGCAAGATCTGCTCCATGGCGATTGAGTGGCACTGGCTGCGTCTGGACTGGCGGCGGGCGGGCGCCCGGCCTGATTTCTCCCTTTAATCACTGCAAATCGGAGGTGCCGAGGCCGAATGCTAATGAAGCCGCAGCACCAATCAGCTGGGAGGAGAGTCCTGCGCGCAGCGAGCCGACACTCAGCTGCAGCCCGGCATCAGACGGCCGTTCGAACTGTCTCCCGTCTCCCACCGCTTCACGCCACCACCTCTGACAACAATGCAGAGGGAGGCCGATCAGAAGTTTCAAAAGGCAGAAGGAAACATGACTTGATGTCAAGAATTCGATTGCTCTGTAACATAATAATACATTGAGGGCTCATTATTGTAAATGCATATAATCAGCGGCGCCTATTTCCAGCGGCAAACATAATTACATGGTTTTTTGTGAAGATGTGGTGATGTCGGGTTGCCCCCTCCTTCTCCAAAGTGAATAATGTAATGAACAGTGTTCACAGATTGCCGCGATCTTTTTGCCTTTTGTTTGAATAACACTGTTAACGTTACTCCTGCTATCAGTTTTTCGAGTGGATGAAACCATGAGTGACATGTTTCACGGTCGTCTTGTTCCACTTGTTGAGCCATTTGTCCGTGTTCTTGATATAATGTGCATCTTTTAGTCTCTTATTTTATCTGTTTGAAATGTCGCCGTGCAGCCATGTCACTGTGCTCGGGTTAAAGTATTATTATGGCTGTGTGGTGCAGCAGCTTCCCAGGTTTTTCCTATTTTTACAGAGATCCACCTGCTCTCCGTCAGGTGTCAGCAGCATCTGTGCATTTGCCGGCACAACGCGACTCAATGAGCACGTTGGTGAATGTAAATGGACATGTGGGCAGCCATGTGATGTGTAAGGCAGAAATCCCATCACAGCAGGACAATCCTCCAGTTGACAGCACACTATCCGATGTTTGATCTTTGAATCTTTTTACCTTCACATGCACACCACAGTTGCAATGATTGCATCAAATATTTGGCTGAAAGACTGCATAGTGAAGCAAACACACGAAAAAAAAAAAGACTTCTTTATTATAATATTATTTACCAAGTTGAACATGTTTTAACATGTAAAATAGAGTATTTATATATTCACCACCAAGTTTAAATATTGACATGGCACCACAGCCGAGTATTAACACAACCAAGAGGCAGAGTGGTCCAGTTTAATTTCATGCTTTATCACCCCAAATGGAAGATATTCATACAGTCTCCCAAGTCAAGGTCTTCGTGTCAAAGACCATAACGGCGTATCAAGCAATTTAGTTGACCGTGCCACGCAGAAAGTAAAGTGGTTGCTAAAAAGAGAGCTATCGCTAACTTATGCGTTGATCAACAGATAACTACAGTACATTTGTGTAAAGTGTCTTTATTTGAATATCACACCTCTCGAGAAATGCAATTCTTCAGTGTTTGGGATTGTTGCTTTAAAACCTTTCCTGCACTTTTGGATTACAATTACCTCCCTCCTCAACCCCCGAACCACTCAGGTTTCTCCCTCAAAGTACATCAACTGAACTCGACGGATCGTTTTTGTTGCCACGTTGAAAACGATTACCCCCCCGGGCCACCGCTTAGCCCGGAGCCACTGCGGCCGTCAGCGCGAAGGGGGCCGGATGCGCTTACGCAAGCAGCCGCACGATAAATGGCAGCAGGTGAGAGCTACTGCGGCCCGGCACCCCGGAGCACCGCGCCCCTGCGTCCCGCTGCCGGGTTCCCACCTGGCATGCGGCTTGTCAGGCCAAATGGCAGCCACA
The DNA here is from genome assembly GCA_021346845.1 of Apeltes quadracus. Classification (NCBI taxonomy): domain Eukaryota; kingdom Metazoa; phylum Chordata; class Actinopteri; order Perciformes; family Gasterosteidae; genus Apeltes; species Apeltes quadracus. The sequence goes on from CM037914.1 coordinate 10,973,928, forward strand.
TCCCCCCCCCCCCCGCCAACCCTCCTTCAACGCTGACATTTAAAACCTCTGCCACGCTATCCAGCTGTGGACACCATAGGTCCTCCACCTCCCCACCCCCGCCCGGCCCTCCACCCTCGCTCCCCTGCCAGGCTGCGAGCCCCTAAGCCCCGCCGCGGCTGCTGCTGCTGCTGCCAGACGATGTAATGCAAAAAGCCATTGTTGGAAAATCCGAACAATGAAGCCCATCTCTAACCTCTGTCTTCCCCAATAAAGCCTCAGTCTGTTATTCTAAGTAGCCGTCAAGCACATATTCATTGGCTTTTAGCTTTATTATTATAACAACTTCAGATGAGACACTTGGGTCCGTCTATTGCGACAGCAGGTAGATGGACCATTAGGGACAAAACCACGATGGGAACAGGTACAGCTAATTAGTGTCAACAATCTAAATCAAAAGTAAACATCAATGCTCGAATGTCAATATGTCAGAACCCTCAAAAGAACCTCCCCCTTTCTGCTGACATTTAGGCAGGAACCCACTCAACTCAAGAGGCAGAATACGAAATTCCTCCGGTGAAAGCAAATCCGCTAAAAGAACAGCACATTCGCTGCGTTTTAAAAACAGATCACTACTCCAGCGGAAAAATCTCTTCTGTTGCTGAGGGCTCGATCCTCAATACCTTCAAAGTATTGACCAGAAATATCACCGTACCAAGTAGTATCGGGAAAAAATTCACTTTGAATCAGAGACCTTATAGATTCAAAGAAACGGTGAACCCAGAGCAACTGTGAGAAATAGAGGAAACCATTAACATGTTTAAAGCACCAATCTCAGAGTGATGTGTGAAGGATTTCATCAATGAACTTCAGTTAGATCTGAATCCCCACAACAGCTCCAAAGCCCCCTCGGCCTTGAGTTGCACCTTATTTTATCGTATTCTATTCCATGCGAAAGGTTTGAAGATTTGCCCTTTAACACCAGTGTCAACTACACCCGGTTAAAAAAAAAAAAGACCCTCTTTTCAACAAAAGCGGCGGAACATAAAAGGAAGCGAAAGGTAGGAGAGTAAACCCTTTACATTCTGACGCTCATTAAAAGCAGACCAGTTCACCCTTTACCCGGGGGGAAACGCACCCGTTCACGATACAAAGAAGGCAAATAGCAGCCCGCGTGGCGCGCTATCAAAGGCGTTTCTGCGGCCCCAAAGGTCAGGTGATGGGGAAAAGGTTGCCGAGGAACGGAGCTGCCGGGCCGGTCCTTTCATCAGCGGGAGGCAGCTGGAGTCTCCAAAGAGGCGATGTTACCCGGCGCTGCAGGCACAGTGGGGCTGCTCCGACATGACATTTCACATACAGATCTGGCCGCAGCAATGCCATTTTAAGCTACTTTTAAAAGACTGGCGCCTCCTGCAACTGATGAAATTTTTATAGGCAGCGATTTTTTTCATTGTTTGGGTTTATTACAGTGTTTGAAGGAGACGGGTGACAGGTTGCCAATGTGGAAAAAGGCAACTGAGGAATTGATCTGGTGAAAGGCATACGTAGTGCACACATACGGTACACGTATACATACGCACCAATACAAACCCAGCGACCTGCAGAGCGGCCCGAGCCACCAGCATTCGCTCTGATGTTCCAGACTCACACTTAAATGAGAATAATCTTGGGGAAATTAACATAAAAATGTATTTTTTTTTTCTCTCCATCTTGTGACGACAGCGTGTTTTGAAGTAAAGCATACATCCACGCCGTAACAAGATCAATTTGTACGACTCACCATTATTTATTTATTTCAGTGTCCGTCTCTCCTCTCCGGGTCGGAAATGGTCAGCGGGGTTTTCCCTTTGAAGTCGCCTCTGAAGTGATTTGTCCCATTTGCTCGCAGCAATTGCATTTGCTGATGGTTGCACATGGTATTTGTTGTTAAGTGCTTTGTGCTGCAATAGATTAAAGGAAAGCAGAATGCACTGATTTTGCCTGGCGAGAGCACGAAATAAAAAAATAAATAAAAAAGTATACATTATTATTCATGGGAAAAAGTTTTACATCAAAACAAAATGCAAATGTAATGTGACCATCCCTGAGCCGGAATTCATTGGATCATATTGAGTTCAAGGATGACTGTTAAAATGTGTTCTTTGTTGCTCAAATTACTATTTCATTTTAGCAGAATTGACATTTGATGATCCAGTGTGGAGACAATCAACCATGGGTATGTTATATTAAATGTCCATTTACGACAGAAGCAGGGAAAAACAACACCGTGCTTTAAAAAAAAAAGAAAAAAAAGGGATTTGCCACCACTGTGAGTCTATGAGGCTGCATTTGCTTGATTGTACTTGTTGAGCTGAATACCAACTATAGCATGCTCGTATCAAACAAAGTTCCCAGTGGCCACCAAGTAATCTGCACTGTTAATATTCAGATATTTTTAGTTTGCAGTAGAATTGTCGTCTGACATTACAACTTGCTGCTCCGTAATGTTTTGGAAGATGGCCGCTGGAACATTCTCAAACAGATGTGCGCTTGCATTAATTACGGCACATGTGGGAAAGAAAGCCTTCAAATCCGCAGCGAGGGGGGGGGGGGGAATAACTAACGGTGACCTTTCGGTGAGATGAGCTTTGCCTCCGTGCCTCTTCTCTTAGTTATTTGATTAGAAGAATAACGGGAGATTTTGACCGTCGTAAAAACTGCTTTTCTTTAGCCGGCGTAGAAATCAAATGGAGTGTGTCACGCAGCGTCAGTAAGGCGCACTCTATACTGCAGAGATTCACTGCACATTCACGCACACAGACACACACACACACGTGAGCCGTGCAGAGACGTATACGATCCACATTTAGTGGTTGAATAACCAGTTGACAAGCAGCTCGGGGAATTTGATGCTTAATGAGGAACCTCTTCACATGAGCGTTTTGCTGGAGTCATCTTGAACATGAAAACGCTGTCAAAATGTCAACGGATCTTAATTTGACTACCAGGTTTAATTACATAGGGACCATCTAATGCCGGCAGGTCCGACGTGGAAACGCGTGCATCCAAATCGCAGTGTGCGGACGGACGGTCATGGGAATTACAGATGTGCAGTTTAAAGGCTTTACACACATTTTAAAATCTTTCCACGATATTTCACCCAATTTGAATCTTTTTTGATCCAGAGTCATTCCTTTAACAGCCATCCATTCACATCCGCACTCGATAATAAGAATCTTAAAAACATTGAGCTCGTCGGGCATTAAAGCAGAGCTGTGGCCTTGAATGCAATGCCTCTGTGTGTGCGTACATAAACAGCCACTGCAGGATGGTTCATTGATCCGTAGCGCCGGTGGAACACAGCGCTCGGCCGTTTCGAGGCTCGTACTTTTTGGGGCACCGTTTGTCTGAGTGCCGAGCTCACTGACCAAAATCGTCATAACAAAATGGAACAATGTTTATTATTTTTTTTATCTTTTCGTTTTAGTGGAGGCTGTCAGATTGGATGCAGGAATCGAACTAGACGTCTGCATAGGTGGCAGGTAGCAGCTATCGTAAGGCCATAAATATTCAGGTCGTTGTGTCCATGTGCAGGTTTATTCTCCGCGGACTCGTATCAACATGAATAATTCCCCGTTATTCCGTCTCTGCGCTCCACACTTACTGTCAGTCACTCTTTAGCATAATGCCAAGTCATTGTCTCCTGCCTGGGGGAGTTAATCCCCCCGGTTCAGGAAATAATTATTATTTGTGTCTTATATGTGTTTACCTTATACAAACGGTTTCAGTGAGGGTCACACGCAGCACGCGTGTTCTCTCTACTTCATGTCCCTTTCCCCCCCCCCCCCCCGCTCATAGTTTTTCACACCTTTACAGGACTCACAAATCGGTGTGTGAGGAACCTTCTTCGGTCTCTTGTGGTTCCACGAGAGGAGCAGCTCCCTCCCCGCTTGGAGAACAGCTGTTACCAAGAAAACCCACTGATTATGCTTCCACACGTACACACAGTATTTAAGATAAACAAAGTAGAGGGTTTTTTTTTTTCCTCTTTAGGTAGCCGACTTCCCTGCGATCTCTAATAGAGTAGATATTTCTCGGCCTATTGATTGATGTCTCCTTCCCCCTACTTTGACATTTGCTTATCCTCGTCCCCATCTACCGCTATCGACGTTCGCTCTATCTGGACGTCTTCCTAAGCCGTTTTGTCATTTGTCACCTCTTAAATGAAAACGGGGGAGAGGGGTGGGGGAGGGGGGGGGGGGGTTGTCAGTGATGAGACCTAATGATACCGAGCACATTGATGGTTTTATATACGATGCTCGTGGAAAGAATACAGTCTGGGGAAAGCTCAGCACTGATGCTCTGCTTGATTCCCAATATATAACCTCTTACGGATCCACCGAGCAATTTTCTTTTTTGTGAAAACCCATTCCGCGACCTCCGACACGCATTCGCTCATAACTCTGAATTTACTGAAAGCAGCCTTTTGGCTTTAACACCTTTTAAACTAATGTATTTTAAGGGAACTTACCCGCCGCTCTACACGTCTTGATTCCACGTCCGCATAAGAGCTGTTGCTAATAAAACGCTTTCAGGGTTTACACATGCCAACTCTCTATTTGTAGAACAGTAAATGCCGCACCTCCTTGACATGAATTTCTACAAACACAATCTGGCGTGGATTTTCTCCCCATGAGGCGGAAGAAAGATTCTTCCCTTCCTCCCTCCCTCCCTCCCTCCCTCGACCTGGCTCCCGTGGAGAGGCTATTATTGTGGCTAATTATCTGCAAATAGGTCCAATATGACAAACACATCCCTGTACCAGTTCTGGCAAAGCACAGGAATCAAGTCTGAGTGGGAGACAGAGAGAACAGGACAAAAAAGAAAAGAAAAAAAAAGTGAATCAGAGACAATTGAGAAGAATGTGAGAAAGGCACAATGTGGAATAAGATGAGAGAGAATGTGGCGCTAAGTGGGAGGCAGATGGGCAAAGAAAGGCAGCGAAACCAAAGGGAGAACCCGCAGAAAGGAACTAACGCGGGGAGATGATCTTGTCTATACGGCGTGTGACGGCCGTTGCCAATGGAAACTGTCCTGCGACGCTCAGGCCACATCCATTTAGCTCCCAGCGAGCCTCGCGATCAGGGCAGCTCGGTGGTCTGAGGCCGTCTGTGTCATTTCCAGGGAGAAACTCATTTGCCAGGCGAACGCCGAGGGCCAAGACGCATCAATGGGTCCTTGATTGGATCCTCAACGCTGATACATATGAATATTTATCAGTGTTCAATGAAAACACATTTACTCTCCTTTCATCTGGATCATCCTGAGTGTCCCTCCCGCTCTCCACTTTGTTCTTTCCAATGAATATGTCACCGGAGCGTCGGGGCTCCAGACAAAGTGACAGCACTCAGGCTAATCTGGTTATTGTTGCTCCGCTGGGATGATCAACACTTTACGTTCCACGAAATGCACCACGCTTTTTTGACTTTTTATCCACCGCGGGGGACAACAGCTCTCAAGGAAATGAATCAAAGCAACGCGCATTAAAAGGGATACGTCTTTGCGATGCGCTGCTACTGCAGATTAGTGTTTGGCCGCAGGACCGAAGCTGCAGGTGTGATCTGGATGCCAAGACAAGTTGGGTTCAACCGACTGATTCCGGTCGCATGCGCCCAAAACAACGAGGACACCACACAATTACAAGCACATCGTCTCTCTCTCTCTCTCTCTCTCTCTCTTTCTCTCTCTTTTCTACACCCAGAGCAGACTAACAGACATTTTCAGTGCGTGCAACTTACATCACTGACTCCAGCCTCCACTATTTTCAGGCCGGTCTCCTTCTCCAGCTGCTGCTTCTCTTGGACTGCGGCGGGAGACAAAAAAGCAGAGGAGGCGTCGGCCATGAGCGCCGGGTGACAGAGGGAGCAGATTTCACAGTTCCTGAGGCAAAACAAGTGATCAGTGAAACTGAGAATGATGAAGTGGATTATAGCAGTATGACTCAGATGTCAAACTGGTCACAGAAAATGACCAGCCCCCACACACACACACACACACACACACACAGAGACACACATAGAGACACACACACGCAGAGAGAATAATCTTCAGGGAATGACAGCATCTGTTCTCCAGCTGACAGGAGTCTGTTGTGGCCCTCGGAGGAGCGATGTGTTTTGTGGGTGGACGGACGTTAGCCGGCGAGGTTCCGCGGCTATGGGAGGCTGTAGACTCGTGTTGCGAGCTGCCACGGCAACAAGTCATTTAAGATGGATGCTGGTGCGGATGCCCAACACTTCACAGTTCAATTGCTACACATAAAAGTTGAGCTGGTCTCAACTTTCTTCTCCGTCACTCTCTGCACTAGTTTAAGATACTGCCATGCAGTTCCAAGCGCTGCGTAATGACTTGACCATTTCAACAAGCGCTGGAGCAACACTTTCCCATAATGCAGCTGTCCACGCTCGGTCGTTTTATGGCTTTTGTTGCTCGTGTTGCGAACACAGCTCCAGGCACAGCGGTGCTTTCGCCTACATGTTAATGCCGGAATGTTAACATGCCGATGGATAAACTGGATTTATGGTTGACACAAAGAGCTTAACGGGAGAGACGGTGTGATTTATTGCTTATTGCCGGATTTAACCCGCTGATGCCTCCACTGCGATGCCGCACGGATGCATTGCACATCGCCGGGTTGTGTCGGGCAGGAATTTTATTCCCTGCCTTGACTGATTTTACAAGTAGTTTGAAGATTCTATCATGAGGGACATTCAGGAATGTGCCAATTTTCATAGCATTGCATCCGATAGTTGACACTTCAAACCGAACCTCAACCAAAACCCCTGGGAGATCATGAAAATCAATAAGTATAATAAATTCACAGAATTGTCTTAACGATCCATCCAGTTGTTGACATGTTTCGGTTCGGGGCCAAAGTGGTGGACAGACATTACAGATACAAATTGACTGTTATCTTCCCACACTTTGAGTCCGACCTGCTGAATATTACCGTTAATAAGGAAGATGAAGTGCGTGTAGGTTCACAATAACTTCCGCTTCTGCCTGTCTTCCTGCAGTAATTAATACAACAACCGAGTTTGATCCACAGATCTATTGATCTAATCAAATATGGCGTCCGATTTCTAAAGCTTTGTTCACAAAAGATTTTCTCATGCAAATCAAACCAAAGTGATGTTAAATTTCCGTCGTTTAAGATCACACGTTTCGCCGACTTTTTCCCCCTCCTGTGCTTAACGCCTCTTCCTCACTTTGATGGAGACATTTACATTGAAAAACAACATCAAAGGGGCCGTAATAGATTATGCGACAAAAAGATGGAGTATAATTTTAATTGCGTTTGTTAGCATGTGAATGTGATCGGTAACGGAGGAAAGGAAAGGAAAAGTGAGAGCTAAAGCGAGGAAAAGAAAGCGAGCAGGTCCTTTAAATCCCATTTCCCCAGATGAAGGCTATGCAAATGGCCCTGAAGAGCTGCCCCCCCCCCCCTCACCCCACCCTCCCCCTCTCCACCCCACCACCTCACACTCCAAATTTCGGCAAGGGCCTTTTTAATTAGTATTTTAATCCATCCCAATGACTCCACTCTGGCCACAATGTACGCAGCATTCCATCTAATTAAGCACGCTACTTTTAGGCTCATCATCCGTCTCGCTCGCTCTTCCTCTTCCCCCTTTCTGGTTATTAAGGCTCCAGAAAAAACATTGATCATCGTATCATCTCACCAACATGGCGGCGAAGGGCACATCTCATATTGTAGTTGTCAGCCAGAGGCTTCCGAATGATGACTAAGAGGAGGGTGAGGAGGAAGAGGCGAGAGTGCTGCAAAGGTCAAGTATACATGCACATTCAAATTAGAGTGCCACCCAAAAGAAGCAGCCCCCGAGGTAACGCGAGGAAAACCTCCTTCCTCTCTCTGAGAGGGGAGGGAACGTCTCCCACTCGTTTTCATTCCCCCCCCCCCGCATTTAGTCAGACGTATTGCCACTTCACACAACGCCACGCTACCTGCACAGTCCTGGCCCTATTTTTTTTTTTTACGAGAGGATGTAATGAGCGAGGTAATTGGGGCCCAGCTGGGTGGAGGGGGGGGGGGGGTGTAGGTGGTGGGGCGAGGTGAAGCCGCTAAAAAGGTCACGGCGCGTTTTCGGTCCTAATGAGGACCCCACCGGGGGGGGGGGGGTCGCAACACATCGCGAGTCAGACCCGGGAAAAGATTAGCGTGGAATCAACACGCGGCCGCAGCTGAGGATTTTGACTGACACGATGACATTAACCGTCTCGCGGTGGAACCAAAGGAGCCCGAAGGTCAGTGTTTGCCCGTGAATCAAAGCTGAGGACTCTCCGATCGACCGGCGGGGGAAAGGAAACGGTGCCACAGCGGCCACTTTAAATGCAATACAATGTACTTGGCGGGCAGTGCCGGCCCGAGCCTCTTGGGGAAAAAAAAAAACAACTGAAACAGCGTGGAAAAGACACGTCGGGACTCTTGCAGGGCTCGTGAATAGGCATTATCTGAGTGTATCTAGCCTGACTTCTGATACCGAGATCTGATACCTGCGGCGGATTTAATCACTTCCGTTTCAGAGTCACAACATGATCTGATGTTCTGCCGGCAACAAATGTCGTCAAATCACCTCGTGGCAATTAGCGCAACATTTAGTTAGCGGCGGAGTCTGCCCTCAACGCGCTGGATTCTGATTGTTTACGAGCATAAACAGCGATGAACAGGAAACAATGTAGCAGCAAATCACGCAGCGTACTTTTAAATCAGATTGATATTATATGTATTCATATCATGATTAATTAATTACTGTGATCCATCCACAGGAAACACAATGCGCTCATCAGAGGTTAGCGCTGATCAGGTTTGGTTATCAAAAGAAATCGACGAAACAAGACGATAGTCATTTTGTGCCTTCTTTTATACATATTTTTTATCTTCCCGAGTGTGCAACGTTACAAGATGGAGCGCCACATTTAGCTGTTAGATGATTTGCCTCCAATTTCTCCTGGAATTGGTTCACTCCACTGTGGCCTGCTGTTGCGTGAAATCACCCGAATTCGTTGTTAAAATAACGCGACTCTTTTGGCTGCACCAGGTAGCCACAAAAGTGTTTCATCCGCGACACTTTTTTATCCCCAATGGCGACTGATCATTCAAATGAGGTGTTTGAAAGTAGACCCTTTCACTTGAAGTGCTGCTTTATACAGACTACATAGATTACAAATACCACTGAAGGATTTCAGTTGGAAGTGTGCCAGCTAAACAATATAAGTGCACTAAATATAAATTCTAGGAGAATAAGTAGAAAAATAGAAAATAAATTCAGCCGGGTGAACGGGAAGAACTGGAGAGTACTTCAAAAACTCGTCAAGAACTCTTTGAAGTGGAAGAAAGAATAGGACGAAAAGGCCATTTTAATCATCAATCTAAACTAGAATCCTCCAAAACATCGTTGACTTTCCTTGACACGCAGCCTAATGAAAGAAACACACACACACACAAGGCCCCACATTTAAGCGTGATTTCATGTGACCTCTAAATTGCTACGTAGCATATGTGCGCAACACAAATGATCGTGAGGCAAGATATAATTTGATTAAAATGTTTCTTTTTACCGCCATATGCTGCAAACCGAAGTGATTGTGCTCTCGTCATTACACGTTCTAAAAGCAATTGAGAACTGATTATCATGAAGTCATCAGAGCTTAAATATATATTCATTTTTCTGATAGACAGGGTGGTTATTGTTAGAGGCAATATATATTCAGTACCAGGAGACAAATCACCGAGTGTAAGCTGCGAGTATTTTGTATTTCAACGCGCCACAGGAGCCGGCGCAGTCACATGATCGCAATGTCGCCTCCTCGCCCCGAATGGCGGTATATATAGTTGCCAAAATGCATATTTCCCCACCCTCTGATTGATCTGTTAATATTGAATAACATCCACATCCATTCCATCTGTCCCCCGAACTCCCCCCTTTCCAACCCGCCCCCCCTTTCCGGCTCCTCAGGCCGTCTATTCACCACTTCCATCGCTCCATCCGTCACTCCAACCAAACAAAATGAAAGTGTTTATTGCGGAGGAGGGCTGACGCTCACGCCTCTCCGCGGCCGTTAGCCTTATCAGCAGGCAATCACTCCGATATTAAAGCTGCCATTTCTACCATCAAATTCCCCTTGCACATATGATGGCTGTCGCTATCGGAGGAGAGGAGGAGAGGAGGAGAGGGAGGGAGGGAGGGGGGGCGGGTGGGAGGGAGGATGCACCTGATCCGTCCAACAGATAAGATGCACGGCAACACATTTTCTCAGAAAGAAATCCAACAGGGGAAACAAAAACCACTGATATTAATGTGGAGCAGGAAGCAGTGCATTCATTACATGTATGACACGTAACATGGATGTGAGTCCTTTACATCCAACTTCCGCTCACTGATGCTTAATGTAAAAAAGAAAATGTATTACTTTACGTTTTTCTCTACCAGTGTAAAAAAGTATACATTATACAGTTGAAAAAACAAACTAATATCGAATTACTTTCATGGGCTCTTTTAATATCTTATATAATATCTGGACTACTTCATTGTGTATGTCATTTCTTTTAGTCAAAATCAAAATTTGACAGCTTTTAAACCAAAATTATTGTCAAATGAATCAACAATGAAAATAATCGTTCATAAAATCATAAACTCGCAAATACACAAAACAGAGTTTTCCCTTTTAGCACGGAGCATTGTTGGTTAATTAATGACAAATGTTCATGTTAATTTAATTCCTATTCACTGTCAAATAATTTCAGCACAGATGCATGAGAGTAACGCATTATCAACATCAATATTACCCCTCGCTCTGAAAGCTGTGATTTATATCTATAAGTAAAGAATAATTAGACGTAATCTAATTCAACAGCTAACCTTAATCCGTAAAAAGTAATTATAGCCAAATAATTAGAAAGAAAACAACCCATCTTCTCTCTCAGTATACCCAACGTGATGATAGCCGTGACTTCATTAGGCCTTAATGTCCAATCAGCAGTGCCAATCACAGAACACCATGTCTGTCACACGGCGGGAGGGTCGGGGGGGGTCCTCGCCGGCTCACTGTTTGTTCACCCCGATCGATCGCATCCCGTGGATACGCACAACAGAGCCCCCAAACAATCCGACTGCTGTTATTCAGCCGCAAACCGACACGCCGCAAAGACAGACGGACGGAACGCGTTGAAAAAAACAAAAAAAAATGCCCGCAGTTGCGCAACCGGCGTCCGCCTCGTGTCAGACGCGCCGCGCCGTAGCTCCCGCTTCCTCTTCCAAACAGAAGCCACATGACACATTTATAATTGCATTCTCCCTTATTTCAAAAGACGGCTGAATAAAACACCTCGATGACTCGTTGCCTCTGCTGCACATGTACAGTCAAACACACACACACACACACACAAACACAAACACATAATATACGTTTCTTTGCCGCCTGCTTGATGAATAGAATGTGGCTGCTCTGACACTCCGTGTAGAATAGGCATTTTGCCTTTAATAGGTGTTGACACCAATTCTTCACGGGCTGCAGGAGCTCGGAGGAACAGTAAGCGGCGCCGGCAAATGACTTGGACGGCGGGCCGAAGCCCGCGGATGTCACTCTGCGATCTCACCGCGACACACTTCCACCGCTCGAGAGATGACAATCTGCCGACGCGCGCGTCACATCTGACAACATCTCACGAAGAACAGATATGTCGGAAGATTCCGGTGGGTTGAAACCACCGTGGTGACCCCCCACACGGAGGTCCAGCATGCCGTCGGGTCTTTGGCCGACCTTTCACTGAAACAGACGCTGGCAATGAGACGTCCAAACATTCACTGCGGCCTTTGGGGAGACTTCAACGAGTCTCGCATCCACATGAGAAGTCCTCTGCAGTACACAGCGTTAAGCAAGGATGCTAAATGAAACCACCTGAAGCCGGATGAAAAGCTATTTTCTCTTTCAACAGATAAAAAGGAACAAAGATTGATGCTCCCTGTGTGCAACGCTTCATTTCTTTCCCCTGGATGGTGTATCTGTGATACGAGATGAACACATCTGGAAGTCTTCCACCGTCAAAAGGGAGCCTACTGGGGAAAATTCATATTGGAGGAAAGGTTGGTGTTAGTGTGGCACACACACACACACACACACACACACACACACACAGTGCCACTGCTTCCCCGTTGAGGGGACTCTGACAGAGGCAGCCCTACCTGTCACTGTTGCAGCAATTATCCTGCAGGCTCTCTCCACAGACCATCTCCTGCAGGTCTGCACATTACTAACCACATCACTGAGCACACACATACTGTGCGTGCACACCGGCGCACAGGAGGGCACGCCGCACACCCACGAGCGCGCACACACACACACACACTGTACATATTCATAGGCCCTCACACGCTCCCCACCGCCCCCCCAACAATTCTCCCTCCACAAGCTGATGGCTCGAACGCGCCGTAACGACGTGTTGGTGCAGACATCCCGCTCGAGTCGGGAGAGAAACACACGGCGTAGCGCGGATGCGAGCGCTCATGCGAGCGTGTGCACACGTGCCACTTCTGTTGCGGGCAAATGCGTTATCACAGATGAGGCCGCTGAGAAGTCCGCAAATAGTCACACTGGAAAAACCTTAATAAATCAATAAATACGCTCAAGCTGTCTGAGGGGAAGAGCCGGGGAACGTTATCGGCTGCACGAGGCCAGGATGTGAGCTCCAGTGAGTCAAGATGTAATACGTCTTAGACATTTCGGAGAAGAAGAAAAAAAATGACACGCTCCAAAGAACCGGGCGTCCATTTTGGCTGCGGGGAGGTCTTCCAGGGGAAGGAATTGATCTCTTTCACGCTGGTTCGCTGGAGCTCCGATCCAGGACCCCGGTCTGAGTCTCAGGAACAGGTTGATCGCACGATGCTGTGAAGGGTGATTTCAGCGAAGAAAAAAAAAAAAAAAACCCACAAAGTGACCTCATTACAGCAGATTTGTTCCGACTGTCATTAGGAATCACAAACGCCATCACTCAAATCGACTGCACGGGAGAGGAGGAGAGACGGGGGGTGAAGCAGGAACGGCGAGCAGTGACAATACTCAAGCGGATTTGATCCGAAAAAAAACAGGATCTATCAGCTAACATAGATAAGCGATCAACACATAATTAGTATGTTTACCAGAGCTTACGCGTGCTCCAAGGTCACTTTGTGACCCAAGACAATTACAAACATGAAACTGTCTGAAGCTCTACAAAGAAGCCGAGATGCCGCCAATACAAAGGACCCTGATGTTGTCGTTACGGGCAACAACTTAACAGGCACGTTCACACAACACAAAGCCATTGACGCATCCACCTCGGAGTCACAAACTCTTCAAGAATTCGCATACAAGGAATATTATGATTGGAACTAATTCTATATATTTATCCAAGAACCTCCAAGAAGTAATGCACTTGGCTTGATTGATAATATTCAAAACAATTCTTTTTTTTTCTAGTAGTAATGAACTAATATTTGAAATGAATATTTTTTGCTGAACTTTTTCTCTCTCTAATGGAACGAATGTGACACTGTGAGTCGGTAAAAGACGCCACCATTTTATGACACGATCCAAAATGGATCCCGACTGCGTCCCCGCGATGCGCCGAGCCGCTAATGTGCTCCTGACGGAGCGCAAACTCATCACAACAACAGCATGAAAAGTGCACTCCGACGATGCGTTGATTACAAAGCTTCCGTTTCTCCTTTAAAACAATTTCAGCCTCCAAGGGTCACATCGAAATTATGTTTCAGAGGAATTCAAAAGACTTTCAGGCACAGGAGGACGAAGTCAAAGGGCGCCGTCCACAGTACAGCGGACATGTTTCCTCAGACGGTGGATGAAGTAACTCAGTGCACAGCTGGGAGAGTGCTGGGTGCAAAAATGCTGCAACGCAACAGCCGCGCGCCGGCGTCAAAATGACAAATATGACATTCCCTCCTCCTGAGATTTTATTAGTTTTGGTATAAATTTGTATTCAGCCTGCCTGATGCGTTGCAGGGCCTCTTTTATTATTTATTACTGTGTTGCTTGAGGACAAAAATGGGATGATCATCGTCATATTGTGCTGTGTGTCTGAGGCAGAGCAGCTGCGGCTGCAAAGAGGCAAAAAAAAGGAAAAGAAGTGTATTTCGGATAGTGCGCAATTCAAAAATCTAAATACACAGTTTGACTAGTGTGTTTGCTATTGTGTAAGCCTCCCCTCCCCAGTCTGAATCAATCAGCCCCCTCAAACAATCCCTTTTTAAAATGCGAGACAGCGATTCAGTCACAGCATGATGACTAAATCCATACGCCACAGAAGCGGACATATTTTTTTTTCCAGCATTCGCTTCCTAAATAACTGCGGAGTCCCTCGATATGTCGCGAACTCTTAAAAAAAGAAGAAAAAAAAAAAAATCGAACTCGTGTGGTTAGAGGAGTGGAAAGACACACGACTGCACCGGCACATCTCTCCCCCCCCCCCCGCCGTCTTTTTAAGGACACCTGTCGGGTTGCATGGCTCATCTCCTCCTCATTTAGCCGTCTGTCTGGGCTCCGTGGGGCTGATTACCAGGAAGGGCTGATTCCAGTTGCACTGCTTATCAGTCTAATTAGAGCCCCTGGCAGGTGACTTGAAGGAAGTCATGCGTCTCGTGGATGTTCAGGCACAGCGATTCGTACAGGCGCAGTAAACCGCTGTGTGTTACAAGGAAGAAAGACGAGACATAAAACAGACGGATGTGACATTTTTTGGCTTGAGTTCTGGCTGTTTTGTTTTTTTTTAAGCGGGGGAAGCATTTTCAGGGCCTTTCTGGGGGTGCCTTGAGGTTTAATAAGAGCATTTTGCATCACAAGACAATTGCAAGTGGCGCCAACAAGTCAAGGGAATGAAGCGACGTCTTGTCTAACATCCTCTGGTTAAGGTATCAACTGTCAAAAACTGAGAGAATTAGATTTGAGACGCTCTGGTTCTGTGAAGAGCAAAATGAAAACAGAACAAAGAAAGAAAAAACGGGACAGAGAAAAAAAAAAAAAGTTGGAAGCAGAGGCGGACAGATACGCCACAGAGTTGAGCACAGAGGAGGAATCCACAGGAGGGGAACAAGTTTTCCAGGTAGCGTATCAGTCGCCGGTAAAAGGTCACTCGTCTGCTGTTCGCACATCCAGGTGTTAATGTAACACCTCTCACACCTTCCTCGCTCGCCCGCGCCTGGCAGTTTGCAGGGCTGGTGGGCAGAGACACACAGAGTTGTTTGTGCTAGAATAATATGCCGTAATCCCCCGCCTCAGGTTTGCCCTTAACACGGGTAATTGGACTTGGAGTGTGAGGGAGGCTGTGGCCACACACACACACACACACACACACACACATATACAAGAGTGTGATGCACACAAACCACGGTCTGATTTTAAACAACAGTATAATTGATCATATTCTGAGGAAATAAAAAGGCACAGCTGATTAGTCTTGGGTTTCACACAGATTGTTGTCGTGCTCAGGATCTCGGTGCGGGGCGGAGCGGCGTACGTGACACGTGTGGCCGAGGCATAATGGAGCTTGTTAAATGGTGCGATCGCACTGTTCTGCGCTAGGATGATCGGCGTGGCAACTGATCATTACTTCCAAAGCAGAGAAGCATTTGGTTCAGTTACAGGTAATATATATATATATATATATATATATATAAAATAACACTAAATATATATATATATATATATATATATATATATATATATATATATATATATATATATATATATATATATATATATATTTAGTGTTATTTTTTTAGTACTAAATATATATATATATATATATATATATATATTATATATATATATATATATATATATATTTTTTAGTGTTATTTTTGCCTAACAAATGGCCCATCCAATGCAAAGGCCTTCGCTGCGGTCTTTAAGCATTAAATCAAGCCATCAAGAGCCCTTTTAAGACGTCCGTCAGATGTAAGTAGTGAGCTGTAAAACTCAAATCGGCCGAAGGCCAATTTTCAACAAACTCATGGATCTAACATCAGCTTAACCGGCTAGCAAACGACCACTAAACTGAAAAGGGTTTACAAAAAAGGCAATTCAAATACATCTAAATACAAAAGACATCTTTGAGTCAGTTGTACATTCGTTCAGCTTATATGCAAGGGCAAGGAGTCATTTAAGCCGACACTTTTTCTTCCAGAATAATGGTCGTATGAAGAGCTATCCTTTTCCTTTGGTGTCACCCGGGAGTCAATCTCAGGTGGATATTGGGAGTTGGGATTGAAAGCCGTGAGGAGCGGTTTGAGACGGGAGCGAGTTATCGCCTCCACAGAGAGGCCTGGGAAGACGCGGCGCTCCTCTGCTTGCAGCCCGGCCTGATGCACACAGGCCAGTGACCCATGACAGTCAGCCGCTATCGATTTAAAGAGGAGGCAGAGGACACACAGAGGAAAGGGAGAGAGAGAGAGAGAGAGAGGGGAGGAGGAAAGAAATGAAAAACAGTGAGGAGGCCACAGAGCAATATCCCCCTTAAAGCGTATCCATAATTCATTATGTGTCCTTTCTTTCTAACCTCTGTACTTTCGTCCCCCCTTCCGATGGGTGCGCGCCGGGGGGGGGGACTGTTCATTGTTAAGGGGGATTACCAACGACCTATTTGGAAACGCACACCTGTGGTACAGGACCGACACAAGGACATGATCTCGCAGCCTGAATCGTTCAGCCAGGGGTTGAAGGAATCCGCTTCAGAGGGATGTCTGTTCCCCTTATTTCTAACGAAATTTGAAATTGCAATGAGATGAATCCATTACTGAAGGTTTAAAAAGAACCTCCCAGACTTAATAGAAGCAAATCACTGTGGACAATGTTGTCCCACCTTTAAATTTGAAGCGTGGTGTCTTCACCACATGAAACAACGTGTTGACTCCATTAAGCACTGTGAGCATTCGCCTCACGATGTAAACATTTTATTGTCGGCTGTGTGAAGAGAAACGTTGCAGAGGTGCGAACACGTTGCAGCCGCTGATAATGACCTTCTTTTTATTGGCGTTCCTCTGGACGTGTTCATTCGCTTAATAAGCGGAGCAGTTAGTACACGGCGGAGAATCCAAGGTTACGCATGTTTAACAAGAGCGTGACATAAACACATACAACAATTACACAACATAGAAAGTCAAACTTTTGTTTCTTTGGTTGCTGATTGTCCTACAAAATGTGAGTTTTGAGCTTGCTGCTCTCCCATAAGACAGTAACTAAACATTTGAGAGCTGCAGTAAGAAAAATCCAAATAAAAAAAAAAATGATCCTCGGTTGCAGCAACTTTGAAGTTGTCCCACGAAAACCGCGCAGAACGCTTCCTCTGATAAAAGGCAACGGGATCTGGATTCCTGTGAGTCAACTCCGTACCTGCCAACTGCAAGACGTCCACCTGCAGAGTTCAGTCACTCCCACGGCTTCGCAGTCAGTGGGAGGTTCATGCGTTTTTTTGTGTGTGCTGACGAGCTGCATGCAAACACAGCTGTGCCGTGGGCGTGGCGTGGCATTCTCTGGTTGTCCCAAAAACAAAAAAAAACCTGCTTCTTGATTACCGACGGCGAGGGCAGAAACAACACAGAGCTGGGCATTATTTACCCAGTTTTTTTTTTCGCCAGTCGTAGATAGACATTTCTTTAGACGCACACCGTTTCATTCTTAAGGTGTTGCACAGACTCAAAGGCAACAACAGTGCATCCCAAAAACACAGCGGCAAGCCATGCAAGTGTGCGCCTACGCTGACCCCACTGGAAAACCACAATCTGCATTCCACAATGACACAAAGACATGTAGAGAGACCCACAAAGGAAGTGAAAGTTGAACATCTGTTTGTTTCTGTTGTTTTCTCAAACCCTGTGCCAGAGAAAGGTGGTGCTGGCGCTGCACCTGGACATGAATTATAGAGAGGCACTTGCGACGCGGGGGTTGGAAGAAAGAGACGAGGGGAGGAGAGGTGAATGAAAACGAGCGGACGGGGTGGATTTCGCGTCCCCTCCGTCCGGAGACGCTCGCCCGGCGGCTCTACGGGATCAACGATCAATTCACTGCCAATAACGGTCAATGAGGAGCGGCGCTGTGGTGTTAAAACGTGCCTCATAAAAAGTTGTCTTAAATGATGCATGATTGCAATAATAGCGGAATAAATGCGTTGGAAATAATGACCTTGTGCGTCCCCGTCACGAAACGGCCCTCGCATTCGGCGCTCTTAACAGACTCCTTTTAGGAAAATAAATAAATATATATAATTATTCTCAAAGAGGAACTACAAAAGCAAATAGCGCTTTGAAGATGGAAAGCCCGAAATGTCACCCACCCGCTTTGAAGCTCCCCGGCTCCCTTTTGTTTCTCTACACACTCGTAACTCACAAAACCACTGACAGAGAGCGCGATGCATTCAGGGGCCAATTCAGTGAACGCACAGACATATGCTTATGAGCTTGGACAGCGAATTACCAATAACACCTGGAGAGGCTACATGGTGCGGCGAGTGTACGGCCAACTCGCCTGCGGTACCCACTTTAAGTGTCGTCTGCCGCCTCTTTGATTTAGAATATGTGTGCGTGTATAATATAAAACCATGTGCGTGGTGGTTTAGTGTGGAGCTGAGCATTAAGATTATTGATAATAAAACAGAGATTCGCAGTCTTTTTCGACTGTATTTAAAGTCCAGTAAAATATAACGCGCTCGGGGAAAAGTCTTTTCTCCGGAAAAAAAAAACGAGAACATCAACTTCGACGCCTGAACTTCTCCACAAGTCAAGGGCCGTCACAAACGTGTTGTTCACCGTGATGGGGAAACGTTTCGCCTGTTTTTCTTTCATTGAATTGTGACTCACACAGTAGCAGGAGTTGGGGGGTGAGGGTTTGGGGGGGGGAGTTGCTTAGTTCCATTGCCGTTTGTATCTACCGCCTCATGAAGTAGCACCCATCAAGTATCCAAACCCCTGTGCGCACAACAAACGCCACACGCACAAGTGCCCGCTGTTCTCGACATGAGGGCCATCAGCACATGCTCTCTTCACTGTGGGTACAGGCATGGAAGATGAAGGGATGGGGGAGGAGGATGGGGGGGGGGGGGGGGGGGAGTGCTGCTGGTGGCAGAATCTGCTCAACATGGCGATCAACGGCAACAAAGACCTGAACAAAACCTGGAGCTCCACAAAGATGGCTGCGGATGGCGTCCTGGAACATTTTAATTAAAGCACATTATCTAAAGCTTGTGTGATGAGGAGAATAATAATTCTGTCATTTTACTTTGTTCAGATTCAGAGGAGTAAAGTGTGAACTCGTGAAACAGGGAGCCGGTGTGCCGTTGTGTTTTATTACGTTCACCGCAGCGTGCGTGAAAATGTGTCGTCGCCAGCCGTCAGCTGCAAATTAGATCATGGTGAGACAAAAAAAAAAATGTGGAGTCACATCATGACGAGACGCTGCGAGCTGTAACGGTTTGTACCACACAAATAACGCAAATAACACGCTGTGTAAGGGACTCCTGAGTCCAATATCATCTTCACAATGGGGAAATATAAAGGAGGATTAAGCTGAAAGTCCATTACCTACGTCTAAGAATATATATATCTATTGTTTTATGGAAGAAAAAAAAGTCTGTTTGAGACAAATCCAGGGTGAATTGTTGTTTTGTATGTGGGTACGAACTATACGTCTGGACAAAGTTTGAGTTGATGGCGGCTAGTAAATGTCCAGCTCCCGGTGGCGTTTTAGGGAAAAGTCAGGGGTTTCCATGCGTGTTATTCATACCTTGGGGGCTCGTAAAAGTCTAGTCCAATGCAACAAGAAGCAGCACGCGAAGGAGCCCTGGGCCTGTAATCGATCAACCTGATCGAGGGACCCATCCGGGGACATCAGTAAATATATTCATAAAAAAAAAGTTAGATGGTTGATCAAAACACAGATCACGACACACAATGTGTCATTTAAAGTATCGGCAATGAAAAGAGTTCCACAATACCACGGCGTCGTGCGCTGACACACTTCAATTTAAACGTGTCGCTGTATTCCGTTCTTAATCCACGTCCGTCCCCCCCGGATGAAACAATGCATATTCGATTTCGTGTTCACGAACTCGGGGGCCTCTCGAGGTGTCTGGAGAAGGATGCTCCGTTGTTCCAACCTGCGCTGCGTTTCGCGCCCCCTGCTCATTAATCTCCCTCCACGCGCTGATAGCTTCGTTTCGTCCACCAGAAATCGCTTTCAATTATTCATGCTACTTTTCCACAAACACCTTGGAGATGGAATTAGAAAACAAACAATGCCGGGCGACACTAATCCTCCTCTCCAGCAGAGATCCCCTCCAATGCACTGGAGATCTGGCCGGGCCGCTGACAGACACCTGTTACCGTCTTTAGCTGCGTCGCAGCGGCAACGTTGACACAGTAAATGGGTTTACCGGGGGCAGCGAGCCCCTCCCTCCCCCGTCCCCCACCCCCCCCCCGACCCCACCGCACGTCTGAGGCAGAGGAAGATCGGGAGAGCGCCGCGAAAAGGGGAAAAGATCCCCGACACGAAGGCCGACGTCTCCGAGCGTTTCAGTGACGGAGCACAAGTAGTGAGAAGCGGGATGAAGGGAGGACCAGGAGGACGAATCGATGTTTCAAACCGATCTCCGGATGCCAGAATGCCCTGATATCCGTGTTTTTCATTGCTGTCTTTTGAGACAGAGTGTTGCTCTTCCTCGAGGCACCAGATGAGAAGAAAATTAAAAAGGAAGAAGCATCGTAACCTTGGAATTTGAAAGACATCTGATGCCCTGGTAGGGAGGGAAAACTTTCCACAAAAACAATGCGGTGATATTTGTTATACTGTGACTGTGAAACAACTCTGCTTATCTGGCATCCTGCAGCAAGCAAACGCACGTGCACACATGCACACACACACACATGCACGTGTGGAGCACACAAACTGCGGTTTACAGCAGAAGTTTCTGAGATCAACAATGCATAAATATTAAGGAAGAAAGAAAAGTTAGATGTGTCAAATCAAATCAGTGTCATTGTGCGTCTATGTTTGTAAATCTATAAGAAAATATATATGTGTGTGTGTGTGTGTGTGTGCGTGTGTGTGTGCCCTCTAGCAGACAGGAAAATGATGCAAGGGAGCCTAGTCGGGTACTTCTGAGACTGAAAGAAGATAGTGGGACTGACGGTTTAGACGACTGAGAGCCGGGCCTGTAGCAGGATGACACACACACACACACACGCACACACACGCACAGTGCCAGGGGCGATGGAGGAGAAGAGACTGAGGAAGACTTTGATCACCGAACTGAGCACATTCAAGCACTCAACCAGAGAGGGCAGTCAGTGATATGGAGAGAGGAGAGTGCCCAGGGAGAGAGGAGGGAAGGGGGGAGGGAGGGAGGGAGGGAACCTGGTTGTTTTCTGACCTCTGCGCTCACTGATACAGATGTTCAAGCATGAACACACAGGGGTGAGGGGGGTGGGGGGGGGTAGGGGGTTTCTTAACATGTTTCTCGGTCGTGTAAACCGACAAAACTAATTCCACTTCAGCCGTTGCCAAAACGCAACGAGTATCCACCGACGGCGTTGGCAACTGAGTGTTTACTGACTCTCGCTGGGAAATACCACGGTATCAAGCCGGAACCAGACGTCGGCACCTGCGTCGCACAGGAATCCCCCACGGCTTGTGTTACCTTTACAAACAGCGGACGTCCGAGAAGAAGAAGACGAAGAAGAAGAAGAAGAAGAAGAGGAAAAAAAAACCGGCAGGCCGCGGCGCCGCAGCTCCGTCCTCCACGCATGAGATGCAGGTGGATAAACCGCCGCGCTGTTTGCGCAGAGAGCAGGTAATTATTGTTGGCATTTTGACAAGTGTTTGCCAGAGTGAAGGTCAACTGTGTCTGCGTGGGAGATCTATGCTAATCGGTTCAGCTGGAAAAGACTCGCCACTCACATGGTAGCTATAGCACCATTATGCAGTCACAGCTACTGTGTTTTCACTTTAGAGTTGTCTGCAAGCACGCGTGTGTGTGTGTGTGTCTATGAACAGATCAAAGAGAGTACCAGGTCTTCCTACAGGAGGAGAGAGAATAGACCGACAGACAGAATGAAGCAGACAGATTGAGAGAAAAGGAAAAGAAGGAGGTATAACAAGTGTAATCCACTTGTTTTCATGAATATTATCAATGTGCACATTGAATAAACCAGAGGAGGGAACAGTCATACGGTAACAAGGTTTTTCAAGCTTGGCTTGAAGAAAAAATTTGGTTTAATCCTTAAAATAATAACCACGACGACTTAAACGCACTGAAGTCTATCTGTATCTGTGGAACTATATATTCGTAAGAAAGAAGAGGATGGAAACTACCATTAATTCGCTTCAGCGATTTAAATTGGCCCATGATTTGGAACTTTATCACCAATATTCCTGTTGTCCACTAAACGTCTGTGTGCGTCAGAGGCAGAAACACGGGAGAAAGACATTGTCCGCGTCCACGTCTCTGCGTGTGTCTCCCCCGGGTGACAGCCGCGTGTCAGGGTCTCTGCTCTCTGCTTCCAGATGGCCCCCGCCAGTTGCTCCCAAAGGTCCCACAAGGCTCTCAGCCCCTTCAATTGACCAGGGCCGGGGTTCTCACGGCCCAGGGGGCCCCGCGGGCCCCGCGGACCCTTTGCTGCGGCCTGGCCCCTGGGGCCTCTGGGGCCTCAGAGGGGCTCCGGGGTCGCCCAGCCGTGACAGCCGAGACAATGGGAGCGTCCTCGCCCCGGCTGCCGCCCACCAGCCCACTCTTGACACACACACACACACACACACACACACAGGCTCACTCGTCAGGGCCTGGTCATCCTTGACCACAGTTGGTGGACAGCGTGCGAGTCATCGACGGTCGGTTTTAGTATCAGACACTTTGCGGATGCTGGTGATCAAACCATTATTAGAAAGGAACACAAACGTGTCGCACATCGGGACGATGAGCGAGCGACAAACATCCGTATCGTCGATGAAACAGAGAATGACGGGAGGTAATTACAGACACTTGACGAAGCACAAACAACCTTCCTGCCCAGTCACACGGGGGAAGTGTGCAAACATGTGGAAAGCAGGGGGTGTGGATCAGATCCGTCATCAGCTACGAAATGTTGCTCTGCGGAGAGCTGAGAGCAACTCCGGCGGATCCAATTCACCCCGACTGGATTCGATTTACGTGTTTAGAAAATCTCGTTGAGATCGAGAGGCTGCAAGACAGCAGGATAAGTTGAGTTCTAAATATCACATTTCAGCATTGGTCTTAACGGCTCGGCTGCCACTTCATCAAATATTGAATAAATCATTTCTTGGCACAGTATGAACACAGCTGCAAAAAAAAAAAAACTGTACACACATCCGCACACGGGCGCACAAACACAGACACACAGAATGCCTTGTAGTTTTGATAAAGCGGCAGCTTTCCCTTTTGTTTCGCAGCCGAGCGGGGATTAGGCAGCGCCGCTCTTTGTCCCGCGGTTTTCCAGTTGAGCAGAACACAAGAGCCTCTACCTCCACTAATACAGTCAGACCTCCCAGCAGGCCTTTCACCACTCAGCCGCTAAGAACCTGCTGCCCAAAAGATGCTTTTCAATGAGTTATCAAATCTCCTCTATACTGTCCGTGCCTTTCAACCGAGTCTCTTTGTCTGTTCTTTTCAATGGAGCATTGAACGCATCAAATGCAGCTGATGGGCAGATAGACGGACGGCCGAACGCGGCGGAGCCGCTGGGGAGGAACAGCAGTCAAGGTCCAACGTGTTGTTGCATCTCAATGTACATGTAGAGTATGTGTGTGCAAGTGTATCGGCATTCACGCTCAGTGTCTATTATTAACGTTCGTTTTTTCCAAGATGGACATGAATCACACAACACTTTTGAAGATTGTTTCAGAAATGAAACCGTTGCTTTAAAGTTCCAAATGTAAAGCTTTTTTTTAGAGTTTTACATCATTTAAAAGTAAATAACGTGGGGTTTTTGGAGTGTCGGTTGGATAAAACCAGATATTGAAAAGGTTCACCTCAGGCTGTCAGAACTGTGAAACGTCTTCTCGTCATTTTAAAAATGATCTCCATTTAACTACGCATCTCATTCATGCCTCAGAATCAGACTTCAGTTATTGGTGCAAACACACGGCACAAGGCGCCGTCGCTTCGGGGACACATTTGGGTGCGTAGTCCCTTCTAATCAGCTACTTTCACAGACCCACACTTCAACAACTACAGTCACGAGCAAAATGGGATTTTCTTGACGAGCAAAATTCCTCTTTTTGATCTTAGTGTAATTCATGGCACAATTTAAAACTACCGATTATTTGTCTTTTGCCGTTGATCACCGTAGATCTTTTCAATATAGCAAAGCACCCAAAATGGTGCCATTCAAATAAACCAACTTGCATACTTCAGCAATGAGAAGCTGTTTGCTGAATGTTCTTGTGCGTTTTTACACTTCCTGGGCTCCTCTAGTGTCGTGCCTGCTTTAAGACCCGCTGTGCACCAGAGACAGAGCACAAGCGGGGGGGCTTTGATGAGTTCATTAAGAGGCCGCGCCGTTTATGCGCGGCCACACGAGAGGCCGGCGGCCAGCCGGTGATTCCCCAGGTGGCGCCGCTTGCATGTTGACGTCAGGTTGATTTTCAGATCCCGCTCGGAGCACGCCGCCGCCGCCGCGGCCGCATTGTGTGCCGTTCTGTGTTAGGCGAGCGTGTCTGGAGTTGGACAATAGCTAGAAAAAAATGATTTGAGAAAAAAAAGAAAAAAAAAGAGGTTTTCTGCATTCACATCACTGTTTTAAATGTCAGTAGGAGAATGCGAAGTCCAGTCCCTTCACACTGTGGTAGAAATAGGAGGGGGGAGGGGGGGGGGCAGGAGATGGAGCAGGATTTGATCTAAAGTCAGTGGGGGCACACGTGCAGCCCCAGAGACAGAGGATTTAACCACTCTGCTATCTCCATTTTGACTACATTTCAGAGGTGAACCTGCACGGTCAGCCAGGATTCACGAAAAACAACAATGCACCTGAAGTAGTTAGATAAGATCCTTCTGCAGCCTTTTTTTTACAAATCACTATTCATGACGCATCGCCGCCGGTCAGGCTGATGATCATGTTGACTTAACATTTGGTCCTGACATTTCAGCGCCCTCATGCCCGTCATTAGCTCTCGCCACACGCCACCTCATCAAAGCCCGCCACACAAGACGGGAGGTGCAAAGAGATGAGATGAAGATGCAGAAAAGGGATGAAAATAGAGAAAAGAGGCCGGTGTTGTGATACAATCAGATTGTTGCACATCATCACGCGGCAGGGGTGAATCGGCCATAGTTGCAATATTTGCTCATTTTGTCACACAAAACGTTGCAAAAGTGGGACGCTGGCGAGGGTTAAATACGGATACACGCTGTAATCCAACAAAAAAACTCACTCGAAATCGCTCAACCGAAGCTCAACCCACGGCCCCAACCTTTCTTGCGGTGAATCAGTATCATCAGCCATCATCCAGCACGACCCCTGATAGGAGACGAGTCGGTGCCAAAAAAATGTCACCGCGGTGAAAAAAAAAAAAAAAAAACTGGAGCCGCGACACATTTCGGCCAATAACAACACCGACCGTGTTGATTCCACCGGGGTGATAGTGGGCGATATTGACTGTTCGGGGAGTATTGCCGTGCTTCTCAAAGTCATTTCCGACCAAAGCAAGGACATGGACACACATATTTGTCACGCACAGGGACGCAGACACACACAGACACACACACAGACACACTGATCCGTCCGGCAGATCGGACGCCAGGCGATAAACACGGGAGTTGAAGCATATGACAACCCTCCTTTCTGCGGGTGACAACTTTCCATCACTCTACATCAGACAAGTGCATGCATGCAGCGGCACACAGAGAGCCGCACACTCTCACTGATTGGCCAGTGGAAGCCTGTTTTCACAAATAAGGTGTCCTGTACTCTGTACGTGTGTATGTGTGTGTGTGTGTGTGTGTGTGTGTGTGTGTGTGTGTGTGTGTGTGTGTGTGTGTGTGGAGACAAACCCATCTTCACAGTAATTGATGGTCATCTGTCATTGCACACTCTTGATAATCTGCTTTGGGACAGGGGGCTTTGTCGGAACAAGAGCAACAACCCCCCCACCTACCCCCCCGCCCTCCCTCTCACCCTCCCACCCACCCACCCACCCTATCTACTGTATCTGGAGAGACGAACCCGTGTTGTCATTTTAACGCACAGACGGTGGCTGAGTGGTCCGGCTAGTGGAAATGAGATGAATCGCAATGAAGGTCGCCAAATGCAATAACGGTGTAATAGATGATAGAAGAAAAAAAATATATAGATAGAAAAGAATATATACATATATAATATGTATATGTGTATGTATATATTCACTGCTCTTACCTGCAACTTGAACCAGATCTGCAGTGCTCACGTTCTTGGGGTTGGGGCCAATTCTGAAAGTCAACGCTGGACCCAGGAGACTGCAGCAAACGGCAAAGAAACAAGCAAAATGAGTATTTAGAGGAATTGTTTGGCATTTTGGTGAATATGGGTCTTAAGTCTCTTGCCAGGAGTTGGATGACAGGATCAATGCAGCTCTTGATTCCGTTAGATATGAAGCTACATGAAGAGAGGAAGCTTTGCGATTTCAATGAATCAAACCATTTAAACAAGCAGCATAACGCTTGTGTTTTTTGTGTTTTAGTTGAGTTTTATACCACATTCAAGGGAGAATTTTTTTCCATGATGCAAAAAAAGGTGATGAAAAAAAAAAAGAACCAGACGCAACCATGTCGTCATCACCGTCGTGAATTCTCTTTCCCTTTTCAGTTTGAATTTGGCCCGCGTACAGTCATCGCGTGTTCTTTTCGCCCTCCGGTGACCTGCCGGTGCGCCCTGTTCCTTTACTCTCCTCGGCCCCGGTCAGAAGTCAGCCGCAGACTTCTTTCCCCCCGGCGCAGAATAAATGTGCGAGGTCCCCGAGGTTAGCCATAAAATAAAATCAAACAACCCCCACCAGACTGGGTAAGAACTCCCTGCAGTGGTCAAGAAATACTGTGAATTCTGAAGCCGTGAGTGGAGACAGAATCATGCCCATGTCTACTGTAACCTCTTAAAATCCCAAAAGGATGGGATTGAATGATGCATGGTGTAAAGAATGTGACTTCAAGAGGGCCTCCTCGTTCAAAACAGGTTCAAACAAGCCTAAAATAAGAGTGATGAAGACCCGGTCTGAGCCAGCCGGTAACTAGAACGGCACATTACTTTTGTCGTAATTGTCGTCCCCCCAACGGGCCAATCAGGACCATTCCGAACGCTTGTGACTGCAGCAGTGAGCTGTGATTTTCAACGAGCTTTATCAAAATTAAATCAGACCGATAATGAACACATGGCACGAGTGTGAACGAGTGATCAAAGCGGGAGTCAGATGCGTCACTCTCCCACGTTGAAGGAAAATCTTAACAGGCCACTTAGTGAGAATAAAATTTCGGAACTGAGATTTAGTCTGTGAAAATCTGCATCTTGTCAAGTACTTTGAGTCTTTTTATTCAGTTCCAAATGTCTCCCAGGGAGGTGGGTTTGTTCTCAAGTGTCCAATACAAATCAACTTGTTTTTCGACGACAAGTTATATTTTACTTGATTCTAGTGCAGGCTTTGTTTAAAATAATGACGGCCTTAATAAAATACTAATCAATTCATTTTTCTTTTGAGCCCAATGCCAGTGTTCTTGCATGTTTTAGCCCATCAACCGCTAATATATTAAATACCACGTTGTAGCTAACTTTTGCACACCTTGCTAACAATTTAGGTGTATAAAGAGCTTGCATTCATTTTCAGTTCATTTAAAAGACTTCACTGCATCACTATTCAATAATACCTAAACAACAGCATTGTCTTCTAGTAATGTAAATCAATGGCTACTTTGAACAGTGGATCAAACAATAGACCTCAGACAGCATTTTTTTAAACATTTAAAAAAAAGTAGATAACATATAATATTTTGTCAACCTGCATGACTGCATTTTTTTTTCTGTGACTCTTTTAGCTGTTTTTTTTTTTGGTGTCCAGCAGCTCCTGAGGGAAATCTGCTAAATGCTCCAGCCTGTCTGCGGTTTGGTTGCTGAGCAGGAAGTGTGAGACAGACTTCTAGAGCTGTTTTTATTTTAT
Organism: Apeltes quadracus; assembly: GCA_021346845.1. Taxonomy (NCBI): domain Eukaryota; kingdom Metazoa; phylum Chordata; class Actinopteri; order Perciformes; family Gasterosteidae; genus Apeltes; species Apeltes quadracus. The sequence goes on from CM037914.1 coordinate 11,002,143, forward strand.
GAGCTCAAAACAGCTGCCTGCTGCACCTGGAAATAAGGTTCCAAGCTGAAAATCACAGAGGAGAATGAGCTTAAACACGTGGTACTTGAGCTGGGTGATAGAGATTCCACCAGATCCAAAGTACAATAACAAACACGCATCAGATGCGATCACTCAGCCATTACCGCACGCGGCCGTGTCTTCACGCGTGACTCCTTGCAAAGTGCGTGTACATTTTCAGAGTACTTCTGCAGAGTGCACGGCGGAGAAGGCGATTCATCAGACCGCCAGAGTGCTGTGACCCCCCCCCCCCCCCCCCCCTCCCCCTCCCGGACCCACTCACCATCACTCAGCCCCCCATTGAGCCAGCAGCGCCCGCTGCGCCCGGCGGGGGGGCAATACGGACGGACCCGACCATGCACGATGCATTGTGGTGATCCTGAGCGCACACATGCATGCGGCTCCAAAGGAAACTCTGTTTGCTCCCGTAAATGTCAATATTTCCGCAATCTTTGCCACCCCCCCCCCCCCCCCCCCCCCGCCCCCCGCCTGCGTCTCCTCCTGGCCGAAGGTGTTTTCCTGCTGACAGCTCCGTGCACCTTGGATTAAAGTGACGTGATTTTTTTCATTTTATTTCCCCAGCCGCACCACCGTATTTAAATACGCTGGTGGTGGAAACACAGTGGGGGAGACAAAGTTAAGACGGATATGTTTTTCTGGAGGACTTCGCATCGTGTCCTGTGTTATATTGGATGTTTGGGGCTCAGACTTCATATTAGCTCTGCTGCTGGGACCTGATGAGTATATATGTGCAGACTGGATGGCGGGATATTGGCAGTGGGTGCGTGCGTGCGCGTGCACGTGCGTGTTTGCACAGACTGCGCGTGAGGATGGACTGGTGAGTGTGCATCCCACTCCCCCTGGTGTTCCTGGCGAGAAAAACACTTACGTCATCTGAAAAAAGGCACATATCCCCCTGAACATCCTCATCCTCATCATCATCCATCCAAAACTAGAACTCCACATCTCCTTTGAAGGGGGAACATGTGATTGTTGGAGTAGAAGCCTTGAACGTCTTTGTGTTCAGCGTGTAGGAATCTCAATTTAGCCTCCACGTCTCTGTAATTCTTTTGCCTGTTGTCACGTCTGAGTATCTCGTCTTCAGGATCCCCAACAGTGCTCATCAGAGAGCGCGAGCGAGGAGAGAGCCCCCCCCCCCCAGCGCCTCCCCCGGCATGCTCTCGTCCTCGAGGCGACTCATATTCAGACGCAGGCTTTCAAACACTCACCTGCCGCGGCCACACAGCAAGAGGCACAATGAGGCTCTCGTCTTGGCTATTTCTACTCGAAAGCGCTTTCATTGCTATGTAAAAAGGAAGGACAACGGCGATAGACAAGCCCCGGACAAAAGGACATTTGGGTTATTGTCTTTCTGTATAGAATACTGTTATCCAGGCATGTCTATGAATGCACGCAACAGTATGCTTCTGTAGTCCTATTTTACGCCTCCATACTACTAAAAACTTCAGTCGACTGCACGGCCTATGTCACGATAGAGAAAAGACGGAAGGAGGAAAAGCAAGAGATCCAAACCAAATAAAATATATTTATTTGAATTTCACATTGTATCCATGTGAAATTCAAATAACAGTCACAACCATGTGCAACGCGAGTTGATTCTGAGCAATATGAAACGACAGACGTAATAACCACATCGGACCAATCGGGGCCGACAGGGTGACATGTCCTGGTGTTCTTCCTCGTCAAAACTAAATTCAGAGCCTCCATTTTTTGAAAACGGGGCTCAGGTTGCATGTCTTTTGAGGTCACTGTGTATTTTGAATGCTGTGCACTCAGCGAGCTACTGTTTTTTTTGTTAGCGGTTGCGCTACAGTAACAGTGGAGCCGCAGAGTGCAGTGCGGCGGCTTTGGTGTCACTGAACCAGACTTCCCTTCTCCTGCAGCAGCGTCTTCAAAGCCTCGGCAGATCTCAGGCGAACACGTCTTCCTCTGCCTCCGACATGGTCCGACCACCGGCTGCACAGCAGGGGACGCGCTGCGAGCACGGACCGACCCGGGTTCAAGGGCGGTTCGTCCGCTCATTATCACATTCGCCGACCTCCTGCTGGACTTTGTTTTCCAGCTCTCGATCCACCGCGGCCTCCTTCCGCTCTCTCTCTTTCTCGGGTTTTGATGGCTTGACTGCTCTATTTTTCCACGAGCAAACAGTGACAATGGCGGCGAGGCGGTCTTTTGAGCACAATGGGGACACATCATTATGTGCCTGCAGGTAATTAGGCCTGATTTCTCTCCCTGCGAGGAGCCAAACACTCCAACATGCCTACAGTGGTACAACCTCTTTAGGGTGCTACGGTCGTCTTCGAAGCCTCTGGACAACCTTTTACAAAATGGAATGTTTCAAATGCGCCGCACTATCTTTCAAAGCAATGCACGACTCGTGAACCGCGAGGTAGACCTCGAGGTAGACGACGCCGGCATGTGGTGGGTGTTTGGTGTTTGCACATACGAGAGCTGCGTGAGGTCCGCGGCGTGGAGGTTCAGCCTCTCCGTCAGCCGCTCCATCAGGTCCGAGCCCTGGTCGCTGGTGAGGGAGCTGTAGGGGGGAGAATCACACACACACACACACACACACACACACACACACACACACACACACACACACAGATAGCTGGGCGTCACGTTTTGGAGGTCCACACCCACTCCAACAAATACAAACAGCCGTTCAGCTGTTGAAATGCAATTTCTTTTAGGTGGATAGGCCTACTACCACAATTCATACGCGCAAATGGGTTATCGCGTCTGAATGGACAAGTACACACCAGCAGACAGACACACAAACACACAAAGAAACGTGCCAAGAGGAAAGGGATCAGCTGCCTCCTCGGGGTTGGTAAAACACCTGCTTTTTATTTTTTCTCCTCCAGCAACGAGAAAAACAATAAGGTGCGAATGAAACCTGCATGAGGTGTAATGGTTGTGTCTTGTGGACGCGCCATTGTCTCCCTTTCTCCCCCCCCCCCCCCCCTCTCTCGCTCCTTTCTCTCTCTCTCTCTCTCTCTCTCTGGCGCGCACGTCCGCTCAAAGTAAAAACGCGATAACACAAAGTACACAAACAGACGGGCACGCACGCGCCCTCGCGGTGGGATGAGAATAATAAGGTGCAAATGGAATGGAGGTGAAGTGTAATGGGAGGCCTGATAAAGCCATGTCTCATCTAGGCTCAGTCTCTCTCTCTCTCTCTCTCTCTGAGAGCACATCGCCAAGGAAATAGACCAAACAAAAGGCAATCTGCACGCCGACGCGCCGGCTGCAGGAAATGAGAAAGGGCATTAACAAACACACGCAGGAGGCTACTTTATCGCTGGCAGCTTAACCTGGAATCACAGGCGGTGCCAAGTGACCGCAAGGTGACACGCGCCCCCCCCCCCCCACTGATCAGAATGGGACATTGTTTTGTGTGCGGAGGGAAGGGAATGGAACTGGGAACCAATTCCACACAACATTGGCAATTTCTCTGAAATATACAAATATACTGGTTATTCTTTTGTTTGGCCTCCACTTGACACAGCAATGCAGCAGCTTCCACCCCCCATCGGTGTACTGTGGGTGAGTAGCTGATTCACTCCCCCTTTCTCCACTTTTTTTTTTTTTTTTTTAAAGTTAAAGATTCACCGAAGCAATTCGCAAACACCTTTGCATCCCTCTGCGGTGAATTCCAGCAACTGGAGAGCTCCGGCAGTGACTTGGCTGTTGATGCTAGCACTTTCCTCCCATGGGGGTTTCTCTGTCTTTTTCTCCCCCCCCCCCCCCCCCCCCCACCAGCACAACGTCGGGAGCTGTCAGACAAGCAAGTTCAGCGAAGCCTCTCTGCAGGGTGCGAAGGAGCCGTGCAATCATGAGGTGTGCGGCGGCGAAAGCAGACCCCTCTGCAGGTGACCCCCCTGCAGGTGACCCCTCGGTGGGCGGGGGGAGGCGAACTTTTCAAACCGTCACCTCCACTGTGCGTTTATGTCTTAATCTGCGTTGCTATACGTCCGCCAGTGGCCACACATGCAGCGCGCCCTTCGCACCGCCGTGAGCCCATGACGCGTGTTGAACAGGTGAAGGACGAGCCGCTGGCTTGATAAACCCCCCCCCCCCCCCCCCCCCCGTGAGGGGATTTGGGAGGAGATCCCGGGGGGGCAAAGAGGGGGCGATAGGAACTTATCTTCGCCGAGCCTGAGCTGACTGAGAGGTGAGAGCGGAAGGAGAGGGGAGGGGGGGGGGGGGGAGGGGGAGGGGAGAGCTTGGCTACCTTTCACCGGCAAAGTCTCGTCATCAAAGCTGCGATGCGGCACGGTGATGCCCGCACGCACACCAAAAAAAAAGGGATTTATCGCTTCTGCTGCTGCAACCGGGTGCAGCAGCGCTGTCAGCAGACGAGAACGTAGCGGGTGGGTTTCAGACAGAAACTCTTGTGTCTTAAAGGCAATGTTACGTAACTGAACAGAGCAGACGTGCGACGGTACGCAATGAGAAACCGGCTACTCACGTACATCTGGATCCATGGATGAATGTATAAATGCACATATGTGACGTTTGTCTGCACATACTTAAGTATGTATGAATGAATTGAGTGAGGGTTTTTGTCAAGCGTCAGCTAAATGACATGTAATGTTATGCTTAATGTGGTTAATATAAAAGACTAGGACATAGCTTTAATTTAACTTTTTAATATTGCCACACTTAACATGTCTGAGTGCCAGGAAAGTCTGTGTGGCATATTAAAAACTCAAATTGATGTTCTGTCCTAGTCTTTACTTTTAAATAAAAGTATAGTATAGGCTTTTATGATTATGATTTTGATGATTTTTGCATGTGAGCTTTTAAGATCAGTTACTACAGTAAAGGTAAAAGGTTATTGCCATAATGTAGATTAATCCAGTGGCAGTTTCTTGTCCCGTGTCGCTCTTATAGTCTCAGGAGAATAACCTTTATACTAATACACAAGGCTCAGCATGAAAACATTCAGACACAATCAGTGATAAAAGCTTAAACAAGCTTGCTAGGAACATTATTCATTAGAAATGATGAATATAACATAAAATCACATTGTATGACGTGAATCCTACTCACTCTGTGCCCGTGATAATGTAGCCAAAGTGTCTGTCCTTTCCTCTGCTGGAAAACTCCTTCACCCCCACGTGGACAAGCTGAGTTTTGATCCTCATGTCCTTCTCCCGCGGCTCCTCCTCCTCCCCTTGCTTTTTTCCGACAGCCGGGTCCCGATTCCCCTGCATCCACCGCTGCATCTCCGAGTCCACCTGAGCGCCGGGCGCGTCGGCGCCGCCGCCGCCGGTCAGACGCAGGGCGGCGCCTCCCCCCTTCGCGGGACCGGTCTCGTCCTCCCAGCGGACGGGTGCGGAAGCTTGGCCCTGCGTCGTCCGGCTTTGGACATTTTCCAGGCCGACCATTTTCCGGAGGGGAGCTGGCGGCCCGGGGACCTTTGGAGCGTCACCGAAGGCCTCCAGGTTGAGGAAGTCCAGCAGCTTGGAGAAGAAGGGCGCATGCTGTGAAAAGAACATTTGTGTCTTGAATAAGAGGGGCCATTTAAAAAAAAAAATCTAAAAGAGATTTAAATTTAATCAAAACCTTAAAGAGAGACTTAGTATGGCAATCATTTAAAGGGATACATTTCACTGACATTTTTATGCTAGTTCAAGGTCTAATAACATCCTTTATCCTTAGAAATTAGATCTATTGTTCAAACATGAAACAAGAGATCGATGGATCCATATCGGTTTTAAAGTTCCCATCGTAACATATTTGAGGTTGGAAAAAAATCTTAAAATGTGAATAAAGTGTATGTCTAGACGTGTCTCGCTCCCTAAGAAAAACAATTTGTTGGTTGAGCAGAGTAACTTTTACCTTGTCAACAGGCTCTTTGGCTGCACCGTCTATTTGTGGGCCTGGAAACAAACACAGTTTATTAGAGCAGATTGTGTGAAAAAAGTTCTCTTTTGTATTTTGCAAAGAAAAAATAAAACCCAGTTATGACTCAAAATGAAAGACTCAAAAATACATTTGGCAGAACTTTCTGTGAGGATTACACAAACAAAGCATTAGTAAAGTATTTAGAATCTTACAAAGCCTTGTAACACTTGTAGTCCAACTGTTGCCAGCCTTTATTCCCTTTCTCAACAGGAGAAACACTCACCTGGCTGTTTCCTCCTCGGTGCGTCTTCCTGGTTCACATCATTCCCTCCGTCGGATTTCAGGACCTGCGGCGGACTCTGTTGCACGGCCGCTGGCGTCTGCCCGTTTCCCCCGACGGCCCCCGCGGAGTCAGCAGGTCCCCGTCCTGGCTGGGCCCCAACCGGGGGCCGCTCCTCGTGCGCCTGCTGCAGGACGCCTTTGATGAACCCCGCCAGCTGGTCCAGATCTTTGCCCATCAAAGCCTCCATGTTGACGCTGTGCCTCCCCAGCTGGTTCACCATACTCTGGATGAATCGCTCTGGGGAGAATACTGTGGTGTAAACATGAAAGCCGCCGTGTGGAATAAAAAAAAAAAAAAAAGCGCCGCTTACCGTCCACGACGCTGTGAGGCTCCATGGCGTTCAGGTGGTCCGCGCCGGCCTTGAACAGGAGCCGGTCCGGTTTAGGCCTTTGGGTTCCGGGGGCGAAAGCCGCGCGAGACGGCGGCTCCTCCGCGTAGCCGAGGTAGCGGAGCTTCCCCTTGGGCCACGCCGACTTGCCGCTCGGGGCGCCGCCTGGTCGAGCGCCCGGGACCTTGGCGAGCAGCTGCTCCAGATGGCCGTCGAGCAGCTGGCCGCCTCCCGGGTCCCGGTTGGAGTGGGCCGGACCGAGCTTGGGGTGTCGGCCCTCTCCGCTCTGGGTGAAGACTCTTGTGACTGGAGGCTGGCCAGCTCCTTTCTGATGGCTGTAGACGGTGGTCTCCTTCCAGCCCTGCTGGGGCTTCGGTCGGCTGGGCTCTGAGTGACCTCCTGACTTGACGTCTTCATTCTGAAACACATTTAGGGCGCCGTTGACGTGTCAAACGCCATCTTGCGATGCTCGCGGTATAGGGGGGCTTTGGGGGATGACTGACGGTCTGACAATTGATCCACCAATCAAATGTTGTTCGTACAATCAGATAATGAATCCCAATGGCGTCAGTGAGCCCCTGAATTTTCCTCAACATCTACCGCAGCTTTACATTTGTGGTTAAGACAGACACGTCTTCACAACAAGACATTCACGAATTGTAATATCCCTTCTATACTGTTTTATTTGTTTTTATGGTACCAACCTACTGCAAATATTTGCTGTACTTTGCTAGCATAGCCATTTTTGAAAGTGTTGCCATGTTTAAAGTTGGTGTTTGCCCTAGTTATCTCTCTTCTGCAGCTCTGCAGATGAGAACATTGGAAGGTTGCGCTGGGTCAGCATCGTTGTGACAGACTTTAGTATAAAAAGAGAAGCAACCTGAGCTCAACGAGACAGGACAGGATATGAATAAGGATTCTAGATCAAAGACAACTGCCCTTGGAAATTGCATTATGGAAATCACAGATGAGATAGTGTCACTCAAAGAGTAATTTCATGCATCTCCACAACAAACTTTAAAAGCATATCCCTTCTGTCAGAGAAGTAAAAGCCGTCCCTTATCTAAAAAGATGAAACTATGAGGTTTCTGATATCAGGCCATTTGGCATTATTGTTGGTATTAATACTGGCAGCAAAATGTGTGATTTTGTTCTTCTCTGTTCTCTCTCTCGGTGAAAAAGAGAAATTGTTCTTTTTGTCTGAATCATAAGGACCCACGCTTCAATTCAGCTCACAATATGTCCAATCCACTGAGCAGCATTATCCTCCGTGTTGCTGAAGCACTTACACTAGCCATCTCCCGCGGTGCCATTTTCTGTCCTTCTAATACATATAGAGAGAAAATGTCAGTCTTTCCAAGCCAGCATAAAAAGAGGCCATAATGGCATTAGCACAGCCAGACGGGGCGCTAACCATGTTTACGTTTTTCCATCACGCTGCCGAACAAAAGACACCGCCTCGTCAATAAAGAAGGTCCTGAACTCTTCAACTTTTGCATCACGACTGCAGCGGCACGAAGCGGCTCGGCTGTGAAGGATGCGCAGCACCGTTCACACAAAGCCAGGGTCCCACCCTAAATATGGGGGTTTAATCATGCAAAGAGGTGATGGAAGATCTTTGTGTAAAAAAAAAAAAAAAAAAGGATCTCGTCTCAGCGGGAGAAGGAGGAGGAGACGAGAAACAAAAGCGGTCCGGGGGACAAGAGGGCGAACCTCGGCGGCAAGAGACATAATGACTCCCATTCAAAAGGAAAAGAGCTCCTTCAATAAATCAAATTACTTTCTGTCTGTTTACTCAGTGGACCAGCATTTATTGCCTGAATCCAATCCTCACCTCGGCGTTGGAGCCCAGTGGTTGAGCTCCTGGTTTTCCATCAACCTGGGACAGGAGGCCCAGGCCCGCCAGGTACTGCTGGAGGTTTCTGCTCAGCATCCCGTCCCTGGAGCTGCCGTGCGCCGTCACAGGGCTTGGCGCCGAGGCCTGGTGGCGGAGAGGAATGGTCCTCAGCTTGGAGAGCTCGTTGGAGATGACCTGCTGGGTGATGTCGTCCTGCCACGTCAAACCTGGGGTAAAAAAAAAAAAAAAAAAAAAGATGGGACGTTCCCCTCAAGCTCCAAATCGTACTGGTGGTTTAAACCCCAGAGTTTTCTAAACACCATCAATACAGCACAGTAAGTAGAAGAAGCAAACCTTCTGCATTGATGCACATACAATTAAGCACACTTAAAGTAAACCCTGACCACACAATCAATATCTTGCACATATGTATATACAGAGGAATGAGAACACACACACACACCGAAGCAACAAGCTCAGGGAGAATGTCACACTGCGGCCCGTCGCCTTGCCAGCATATCTGCTAATTGCCAACACATAGTTGAAATGCAGAACTCCTGGGCAGGGGCAAAGCGCGCTGGTGCCAGGACCAGATGGAGCTACCCAAGCAAAAAAAAAAAAACGAAACCCAAAACATGGCTTCATTTCCAGTGAGCCAGGAGGCCCGGCATTCCATAGAAATACCACCGATATCATAAGCTGCCACTGATGATACTTAAGTTTCAATGCGGAAGCCTTTTTTTTTGCACGAGAAAGAACTAATGATGTTGGTTGTGTGGACTGCTTTCATTCCTAGCTGCCACATGCCTAACTTCACCAAAAGAAACAACGCTGTTCTTAATGATGTGGACTTGTTTGATAGCCACAAATATTCAGCCCGGGTTTAAGAATACAACCAAAAAAACAACCAAAATCAACAGAGCCGAATGTCTTCATTAGCCTGCTTTTCCCCCCCCTTTCGACTGGGGTGTTTCTCATAGATGTTCATAAGCTGCCAGATGAGGATCCGCGCAATGCAGAGAGCAGCTCCGCTCGCCTCCACGTCGCTCCTGGCAGCGGCCAAAACGCGGCACAGAGCAGCGTATGCCGGCGCTGTTCTGGACAGCGGCTGAACCGTCCATCCGTGCAACGAGGACGGTTAACTACAAGTGGGTTTAACCGACGTGGCGCGTGCCTGTTGTGTATTTAGCGCGGCGACGACGATCGCTTTACGCCATCCTTCCACGTGGTTGGGGTGAAAATCAGCTCCGGCTTTAAGCCCTTAAGGATCCATATGGTGCCTTCGGTTGGCTGCGGTCGGTTAAATGGGTTCGGGGGGGGGGGGGGGGGTGAAGGTGCAATGGCCGCCACGAGAGGATGAAGCTGCACCTCATTGACTGTGACACCCCCATCTCCCCCCCGCTGTCTCCTGGGGGACGGACTCATTTCCATACATACCATGTTGTTGTGTGTTTGTGACGGGCACCCTGGAGAGGGGGACGGGGGGGGGGATGCTGGCGAAAATTACAAAATCAAAGTGAGCCATTTTGTTATGAAAAAAGACAGGGAGAAAGGGGGAGCGAGGGGGGGGGGGTAGGTTTGGACTCTCAATCCAAAAAGCTCAGCTAAGTACCTCGCCGCTGAGGACGCTGAATGTCATGCAAATTCATCGGTTAGACCGGAGAAAGAAAAAAGTGCCCATTAAGGACAGTGTGCCGTCTCAGGCAAACGTCTCGGTTGTTTAGCGCGCTTCCATTAGCGCAACAGCTTTTAATCAAGCGAGATATTTCTGTGGCCTCCTGTTGGTTTTGTCTGTGACTGAAAGAAAGAGAGAGAGAGATGGAGATGGAGATGGAGGTGGAGGTGGAGGTGCTTCTTGGATAGACAAAGCCTAGATGGAATCCTGTCTCCACGTCGTTGAAGTTTCATCTGCTGTTTTTGAAATGCAGATTTTTCTTTTACCCGTACTTCCCCCCTTTACACCAACTGATTTTGAAGGAATTAATGGAGCGGGGAGCTTGAATAATTTAGCAGCAAGATCTACCTAATAAATCAAAGAGAAATGTGATGTGTCGATCCCAGTTTGATACACAGGCCTGCTGAAAATAGGAATACTTTGTTTATAGTATTACATGTGCTTAAAAAATATAAAGTAGGCTATAGATGTCAGCATCTTACTTAAATCCCACATACTTTGTTTAGTAGCTTCATCGTCTCCTTCAACCAACTTGCTCCATCTCTTCACTGAAGCTACATGCTGTTTACACTGAGGGGGAGTAACGTTTTTTATGGCCAAATGCAAATGTTCTGAAATAGATTGTGCATTATTTCAAGCGATTCCGCCCAAATTACAGGACGATAACATTTAGTGCCTTTAAAATAGAGTTCTGTCGATTTGAACGGAGCATGACTGCCTCATCACCTTTTTTTCCCCCGTTACTGCAGAACAGTTGGCGGAACATTTACAAGGACATAAACGATTATTTCCCTGTGAAGGAAATCATTTTGCCCGGAGTAAAAAATCAGGTTCCTTTGAAAATGATCCTCCAAGCCTTCGCAGACACAGAACCACAGCGAACGGTTCAATAAAAGCACTCTTGTTTTCTCAGGTTTTTTCGACACGGCACGTTAGTGCGCGATGTATCTGACGGCTTCTTTCTTTTTTCTTTTTTTTTTTATTATCTCTCCAGTACCATCTAGCAAGGTCGTCAAGGAACAGACAGGGCGGAATACGAGGACGAACCACTACAGGTCTCGTCGATTGTCTGTCAAAAAAAAAAGAAGGACATTTTTAGTGTTGGAAGAAACCAGGACTTTATAGTGGCAGAGGGCTGACACAATGTCAGCTTATGGACGCTGATTGTCCCCGACTGATGCCTCCTGTCAATGGAGTTATAACGCAAATGTCACACAGCATCATCTTACTTCGCTCGTCAGCGCGAGTGGAGAATATCCACCGCTCTGCACGGGTCAGCGGGTCAGCGGGCCGTGGGTAGGTGTAGTTTAACGCGGTGTGCGATGAACGCCGGTGATGAATTCGGACGTGATTCTTTCCGACGTTGACGGTATTTGGCCCGACAGGATAAATACTGACCAGGAACTGGAGAAATACAACCTGAACTAGTTTTTTTTACAAAGGGCATAGAATGAACTTTCTGCCGTCCTTCCAGTCCACAATGCTTAATATGGGAAAATTTGGATTAAAATTTTTTGGACTAAGATACAATACTGAAGCCTTTTGAGATAATATCTGAAAGGTATAAACTCCTCTGTTTCTAGGAAATGCATTTACTAGCCTCCAACGCTCACATTCATTTTAGATTTTTAAGATGCAAACAAGTGTTACTTGTTGCATGAAAATAGTTATTCTGACGAGTTTTTCAAAAATACCCTGCAGCGTAGGAGGTGTCATCGAGGCGGATTTTTGTAGTCTCACATTACTAAATGATAATAAACCTGGGTTACAACTGCAAGCAGCTACGGGGCTAATGAGGTGGAAATAAATACCAGACCCCCCTGTGATTGGTTCACACCCTAACCGCTCACGCTCCTCTTCCCTGTCTAAACACGGTTGCTATGCGATGATTAGAGACGTGTGTCGTGCAGGGGGACCAGTGTTCAGTCGCCGTTCAATCAAATGCGCCGTCGTTGTGTGTTGTACATTGAATTAGCGCATTGCTGGATCCCGACACGCAGCAGCATACTGACGCCGCTTGGCTTTAGGTGCGGTGTGATATGAAAGTAATTCACCGTTCGGTGACATGGCCTCGCATTCAAAAGGTACAGTAATAAAAATGAAATGGCAGACGTTGGGAAAAGCCAGACAACCTATAAGCCCCTTTTGTACGAGGGTCACATTTTTTCTTTTATTGATCCGAATGACGTTGGTATTGTGCGGCGGGGCAGAAATCGGGTGCGATTTCTATAGCTGCATCCTCTGTGAAAGATAAAGAGGATTGTAAATCGATTCCATTGATGTTTGTCAACATTTTTTTTCCTCCCCTTCACCTCTTCCATTTTAGGTCACGGTGCGACGGTCGACCCTGTTGGGGCTGACAAAAAAAATTAAAAAAGAAGGGAATAAAATGTCTCAAAGAGAACACTTGAATAGCCGCTGAGCCGATAAGAATAACGTACCGCTGGGTTCATACGGCGCACTGTGGATTCATCCGAAGCCAAAGCTCTGTGGATGTGAAGAGGGATGGGGGGGATGGGAGGGGGGGATTCAAAGTGATGACGTCAGGTCTTCGGCGTCTGTAAATGGGTGTCTACAAACGCACGGTGAGGCCTGTGGAGAGAAGAATCTAGAGCATTTTTTTTTAAAAAGGGGGCAGGGTAAAATTACACACCGGATCTCTTCTCATCCTCCTCACTCTCATTTGTTTGTGTCAGAGCATCAATTAGAATAATTGTGCGGCCTCGCCTTACCTAATATTCATCACTTTATTCTTTTTTTTTTATTTTCTCCGGCCAACTACTTGCTCCTAATTATTTTCCACAGCGGTTCACGCCTGTTAAAAGATATTAAGCTTGGAATGCCCTGCAAAGCCAATTATGTTTAGCCGGCTGATGCTCGCGGTCGCGGTCTGTGTTAAAGGTGTCTACTGCTCCCTGGTGGTCATAACTGTAGTAACAGGCTGCCCGAGGTGCGGGGGAAAGCGTCAAAAAACACAACGCAGTGTGTGTAAAGACTGCTCTTTCCAAATGCAATATTTGTTTTTGTTTATCTTAGTTTGAGTTGAATTTGTTGAGATGGGTTTTCTTGGAAGAACTGCTACGTTTAATCCTCAATAGCTCGTCGTCCATAATTAATCAAAAACTAATTTTGCGTGAACAAAATCACCTTTCCACAAGTCGCCTCTTAGAAACAAACAGGCCGAAGCCCCTTTATTCGAGCCGTTATAGCAATGGATCCATAACAACAGACTGCCTGCCTGGAGGCTTCAGTCATTTCGAGCCGTTACGAGACGAGAATGCCAAATCTGCAAAGCCAACGTGACAGGACTGAGGAGCGGCTCCCAGGTTAGAAAACGTGAGCCCTCAAATTCCTGCTGCATTCATATCGAGCTGTTTAGTTACTTCGGTCACGAAGACCCCTCATTGTAAAACGCACCGTATGGCCCCCGAAGATGTAACCTGTTACAACAAACGCATTAGCTGCAGCCATTGATTGAGGGGGGGGGGGGGGAGAGAGACCGCCTAAGGTGAGTACCCCGCACACCTCACAGTCACTCATCCACAAATTTAGCTCTAAATACCCCACCGGCATACAGGCCAATTACGTCGGCTGCTGGAGTTACAGGGGGGGGTGATGGCGAAACAATGGCCCAGTACGAGTCAAATGACCTGCTGCAGCTCAATCGCGTTGCACTGTGCGAGCCAAGGAGACAGCTTGGCTCATTTGGCTTTCGTCGAACAATAGGCAGCGGACGTTAGCCGTAAGCTCTGTACATAACTGATAAAGGCGGCTAAAGGAGGGGGGTGGGACAATCGGACGAAGACAGACAGGCAGGCAGGCAGACAGGCGGTGTTTTACCTCTGTGAGCCAGTTTCTGCAGGAGGATCCTGAGGCGCTGCACAGCGGAGGAGGAAATATCGTACGTGTAGAGGTCCGCAGCGGCCAACTCCTGGCACTTTCCAAACACTCCGTCTGCAAAGCAACAAAAAAAAAAATGAAAACGGTTCGTGCAAAGGATGATTCAGCTGAAAGACGGAAGACACTTTTAGAGAGTTGTAGCCCATCTGCCTTTTTGAAATGTAGTTTATTGCATTGCTCCGGGATGCAGGGGGTGGTGGGGGTGGGGTGGGGGGGGGCAGGGGGGTTATAGCTCACTTTCTTTCTCTGGCAGCAACGCGATAACGCTCTTGCCAGGAAGGACTTCATCAGAGGCCCTCGCTGCTCTCTCCCCATCAGCGGGCCTCCCCGCCTCGCTCGTTGCTAGGCAACCCGCGCAACAGATCCCCTATCCCCCCTCCCACGGTTATTGGACGGCCGGTCTGGACCACAGGAGGACGCTGAGGATCAGGGAGGGGGGGGGGGGGGGGGTCAGGAAACAGAGACGCAGACGTGACGTCTGCAATATAAATGAACCCTGTTTTCGTCTCCTCTCAGTCGGAGGGATGAATCCACGCTGAACACAGGTGATCTCCGGAGAGGACTCCTCCGGATTCCAGTTGAGGCCGTCTCAGTGACCCCCCCCCCCCCCCCCGCCCCCCAATGCCATATATACGCTGTATATTTATGTATGCATGTATGCATGTATGTGATTTATGTCGAGCTTTGCTTTAGCGTGAAGACCTAAGAAGGAAAATATTCCTTAATAACTTCCCTTCCGCTCAGAATAATGTGATTAGTGCCATGTTTGGCGTGAAAGTCAGTGACTGATGATTAGAAATGTAATAACGTAATGTCAGGGTGCAAATGTAATTCTTATTCTAAACGGGGAGCGGCTGTTTCGCTGGCTCCTCCGCGCCATCCTCCCCCCCCGTCCCTCATCATCCCCCCCGCCCCCCGTTTGCCTGTGACCCGTTAAATGACAGCTCTGTGCAGGAGGAAGCTCGTGGGAGGTGTTGAATTAGCATAGACAACACAGTAGAACACCCAGGAGTTATTTTAGGATCTCAAACGGCGCACAGACGCGTCGCAGACATCCGCAGAGCCTCTTCTCATTTAATACCATCGCGGGTCAATACAACACGTTTGGTCCTTTTATCACGCACGTTTTTTTTTCTTTCAAACCCCCTCTGGTCGGATACATTTCTTCTAGTGGAACAATAATGACACATATTATGTAAGAAGTGAGGAAAGGATGGTGACATAACAAGTACTGTGAAATGTTTTACGCTCTCCATTCTCAATTGGTTTCCACGGCAACCACGTTGCAGGGTACACTCCCCAGACAAACAAACAAACAAACAAACACACACACACATGTGTGCATTAAAACCGGGGGTCAGAGAGGTATTTTAAAACAAAGCAACCGTTTTTATAGTCGATGGATTTATCGAAGCGATGTTGAACCATTTGGAGCCACATGCACGATGCCTCACAAAGCACCGGCCTGTCACTGCTTGCTATCAGGCACCAAGGGTTCATTCTAGTTCACAGTTTGCAGGAACAGAACAGATTTTTTTTTTTTTACAGCTAAAGACAAACGTTTTAATTTCAGGGTTGCAGGGAGCGCGGCACGCATGAAGGGTTGTTCAAATCTGAAAATAATAGAAATGCAGGGCAATTAAATATCAGGCAGCTCCCACAAACACGTCGGCATGGAACAGGCAGTGTTGGTTACACGTCCAAAGGGCCAAGGACTCCAAGGTCATGGACAACAGAACAAAGTGATTTTTTAATGATCATTGGGCAAGTTTATGCTATTATTAATGGGTCTAGTTGTGCCTTGTTTCAATGTGACAAACACAACAACAACCGAAGTGCAATTTGACTTGGATTAATCGAATCTATAATGCATGAAACAATCAACAAAGGAAACCGATCAACGTACAATCCTACAAATCAGTGACATCCTCACTAAAGACGAGCTGCGTCTGGTTAAGCGCCGCGTCGACGGGAATGAAGACATTAAAAGATTTTCAGCCAAAACGGAAGGTAAAGATCTTTAAATCCAGACGCCGTCCCTCCTCCCGCTGTGACAGACAGCTGGCTGCCGCTAAAGCTATTTAAGCTGCGGAGGCTAATTCTCCGAGATAACGGGAGCGAACAGGAAAGCTGACAGTCGGCAAAAGCATTTCTGAAAGACTGCGAGTCGGAAGGAGGAGAAAACAGACCCGAGGGACAAATTAAGAGGTATTGGAACAGGTGTATTAGCCGTCACGGAAATGAAAAGGCCAGAGTCAATGCACCGCCCAGATGAAGACAATAAGGCTGAAGGAACAGAAGCTCAAGCGCTCACTGGTTTTTCAGGTATTTTCTAATATGAACATTGTGCTTTTGAGATGATAATTACACTTATTCACGAGACGCGTCTACATGCAAATGCATAAATTCAGAAATACCAGACTGGACAGACTACCTATTCAATTTGTTGTGTAGCCTAATATAAATGAATTTCTTCACTTGGCAGTTTGGGATTCTTTTTTTGTCTTCTGTGCCTGTGACGATTGTTCGGGATTATAGATTATTTCACATGGTTGCCAGCCTCACCCATTTTACTGTTTAAATCCACACCGCGCTGACGTTACGGACAACATCGACCCAGGTGGACGAGAGACGAATCGATGGGACGCCGCTGGTTAAGTGTTTAATAGAAGACAGCGGCGGCCCACGGGGGAATCTTCCAGCACTTATCTGCTGTACTTCAGCTTAGCTGATCCCACCAGAAAGCCACAGAGAGTCTGCAGGGAGGCCTCAAATTAAAAGGAATTTCCGGTCTCTCTGGGTGATCACGTCCTTTTAAAGGAACCCCTGAGAAGGTATTTCCCTGAAGATGGAAATAAAGAGTTGACAGGATTGAATTCGCCTTAGCTGGACAACTGCAATCTTTTGACACAGAAGAGAACGGCTCCCGCCGGAGACATTTTGCGTGGCAACAGCCCAGAATAAACCAGGTTACTCCTTCAGGCACGCGGGTGGGGGTGTGGGGGGGTTGAGGTGGCAGACCTAGTTACTCCTGCTCGTCCTCCGACGGAGAGGGACAGGGGGCGTAGATCTGATGCACGCATGAGGGTGATGAAGCAACTCAATATGCTCCCATTACCTGCACGTCGTGTACAGCATTCGTCTTTTCTTGCACCGTGTACGTTTTTTTTTTTCCTTTTTCTCGAGCGCAGCGGCTGTAATTGCATTTCAGTGAGCGTGGCTTAAAAAAAAAAAGATGAAATAGGGCGGTGAGAAGATAAGAAATGACCATCCGGGTCTGAACTGTGTGGCGTAATTTAAGCTAATATGAATCTGTCACACCCACCGAGACCCTCCTCCGTGCCTCTGGGGGATTTTCGTTGAAGTATCAGCAATTTCCCTGCGTTAGGCTGCACACATCTCCCCCTTGTGCCGATGCAGTCTGTGTAATTAGAGTCTGTCTTTTTTTATATTTCCCC
The DNA here is from genome assembly GCA_021346845.1 of Apeltes quadracus. Lineage (NCBI taxonomy): Eukaryota > Metazoa > Chordata > Actinopteri > Perciformes > Gasterosteidae > Apeltes > Apeltes quadracus. Next base: position 11,019,597 of record CM037914.1, read on the forward strand.
TTCTTCCCGGTTTGCCTCCTAAACTGGGTTAATATGGAAATAAGGGGCGGAGACCTCCAAATGTGCTTCCCTAAAAAACACGCTGCGGATCCGAAACCCCCCCCCCCCCCTACTAACTAGCCCTCGCTGTTGTGATGGCGTCACAGCCAACGTGCATCTTTTGGACACCTCTTTAGACAGCAGCTGGATGAGAAGATTGAAGGTAAAGACTTGAAAGCAGCCTCCTCCAACCACCACTTATACGATACCAGGCTGCGCCGTGTCTCGTTTTAGACTTTGGGACACAGTTTCAGTCGGTTTCAAGCTGCAGTGGTTTCCATCCATCCCCTCACAGGAAAGCAGAACCTTTTTCTTTAGCTCGCTAATATTCATCATAAAGTTGTGGGTTCGTTAACATCTAATGGATACAATTATTGACTGATTACTAGCGTAAATAATTCGCAAATGTGGGATGAATTTAATTTACTTGATTACTATGTGATATTTAAAACAGGTACCAATTACCAAAGCGTCTCAGGTCCTTTTCATCCGCCTCTCTTTATTGATTCATATTCAAACCGCTTCTGGTGCTGTTCTTCAATGCTTGTCTTGTGTGTTCTCTTGTAGGTCACGTCATGTTGTGCATGTAATTCCACTGCCTATACCTATACCTATACCCATGCCTATGCCTAACCCTAACCCTAACCCTAACCCTAACCCTGGTGCTCGAGCCCCAGCTCCGTTTGCCGCCTCCGTCTCGTCTGTGAAATTGTTTGTACGACGAATCTGTGGAAAGCAAATGAAGCGAGCAAACAAAAAGAAGAAAAAGAACCTCAAAGCGCGGAACGTTCGATCATTAAAACCCATCTCCAGTGAGCACCCGGAAACAATACGGTGTCAAATCCTTTTCACTGCGGTGGAATATGTTAACCTTTCACGACAGCTCTCTCGTGAGGATGGTTCTCGATATTTTCACTCTATAAAAATCCCATTCAAAATGTAAGCCCCCCCACCTCCCCCCCGCTGTGTGCGATTCTGCTGATTGCCACACTGTGAAAAGCCCAGACATTTCCTCTCCATTCATCAGGTGACTCGTTGTCACGGCAACCACCAACACAGACACATCCGCCCTGCACGGCGAGACGAGTGTTTAGACGAGTCGGTGACATCTCGTCCTTTAAAGAGGGTCGACGTGGTTGGTTATTCATATTTGGGGGGAATTAAAACGATTAACAAGCTGTGTGGTCTTCGGACCGCTGCAGCCGCGGCTCTCGCGTGTTTTGAACGCTTTTTTTTTTTTGCTTTCTCAAAACGTGACTCACACGTCTAAACCGAGAGGCGAATGAAAAATGCGTGGGAGAGCGAGCGAGCCTCTCCCTCCCACGACGAGGCCCCGAATGGTTGGAAATAGCTGCGGCGGCTCGGCAGCGTAATGAGGTGCGGTGGGCGGGACGGCGTGACGGCGTCTGACTTACCGTTGACGCAGAACTCGTACGGTGAACACAGCTCATCTTCAAACAGGCAACCTGGAGGTGAGAGAGGGGGAGAAATCAACTTACTGTCACAACCACTTAAAACCTGTGCAAAAAAAACTATTATAATATTTCTCTGTATATGTAATATCTTTCTATCTACAACATCCGATATCGTTATTGTGGATCCTTGTTATTTGTATGTCTGTTTGCACTTTACGCTCTCTGCTGTGGGACTAAGAATCACTGTGAATCATTAAGCTGCAGCCAGATGACAACTGCTAGCTCAGCTAGCTTTCCTCTGCCTAGACCCCCTCCAGCTGCTCTAAAGAGCACTAATTGCTCCGTATTTTGTTTCTTTTAGCAGTGCAAAGAGTTCAGATGAGTGTTGGTGGTTGTGTTCACTTTGCGTGGAGCTGGTTGCCCTGTTTTTTTCGGCCTTTATGCTGAGCTAAACTAAACTGCTGCTGGATGTGGCTTTAAATTCACAAGACAAGTACGATCTTTAAACGCATATAACACAGCAAGAGCCCTACTAATTGAATAAAACTATTCCTTTTTTTTAAATGAGCTGCGGTCTACTTTCTACTTCCTTTAAATCACTCTCAACTCAAGATGGAAGAAGAGAGAAAATGGAGACTACACGCTTGTTTTACACACAATGGACGACTGAATGAGCAGAAAACTTACAAAATTTCAGAACCAAATTAACCCAACGTCACAAATTCCCCAAAAATCCATCGCTCTATGACAGAAGCCCACAGCTTAGTAGTGCATTAGCCGAGGCCGAGGGCCTCGCTGCTAATGGCGGAGCCATCCGTCATCAATTAGCGCGTCTTCTCCCATCCTGTCTCCGACACTAATACCCTGACGTTTCCATTTATGGACGGTGTCTGAATATTAATTCACTTTTAACGCTCGCACCCGGGCTGCGTGTTCCATTCTAATGAGCGAGCAGATGGCGGGAGCATTATGGGGTGGCTGTTCCCGCGTGTTCATGTTTCACACGTGGGAGTTGCAGCGAGCAGAGGGACGACCAATCCGCGCGCAGGTGATGGGCGACGTTTAAACCTCTCCGGAGAAAAAAAAAAAAATGACGGCCCGTTTGTTTGATTGGCTCTCGGTGGGCTCAGACTGCAGAGTTCACGTGGCGCCGCTTTGACAGACAGTCGGCAAACATCTGGGTCGAGCCTCAGCACTCTTTTCGCATATTATCTGATATTTTCCCGTCTCCAGCTCATCAGTAGTATTAAAGTATATAGTCTACGTGATAACATGATTATCCAGAAAACAATAGGGTTAAGGGCACATTCAGTAAAATCACATCCTTTGCAGGTAATGGCTTAAATATATCAGCAAAACAGCAATTAAGCGATGGTGAGTGCGGCGTCATAACTGAGCTGTAAGGCCGCTCTGATCTCCACAAGGCAGAAGGTCTCGGACAGAAGAGATGGAACCTACGATGAACACACAGACTATGACTTTTAGAACAGCTCATACTTGAATGTAATTCTTATTTTCATGGACGGATTCAGCTACTTTACAAGTAAAACCACAAAATTGCTGTTGGTTCAGAACTGGACCAACTTCCCATTGATATTACACACGATACTTTACGGCACTGTGTAAAAAATGCAAACAAGGCACATAACCAAAAACAGAGTCGAAAGAAGAAAACAAACACTTTAAATTATTCTTTTTTTTTTCTTCACAATTTAACATTTTACCAGATGTTTTACCAAGGACTTTGATTTTGCTGGATGAGGACTTGAACACTTCAAGAAAGAGCCGCACACCCCTCTTGACACTGAATCCCACCGCACCGCAATTAGCGTCCTCCCATTCAACTTTACCCCCGCCCGGCTTAAATGGTCAGGTTCCCTGCGAGGCCACGTCAGCTCTCAATATTAAGTACTACCTCCAGTTAATGAAGCATCCTGTTAAGCATAGTGAGTGTGTGTGTGTGCGTGTGTGTGTAATAGGCAGGGATATAGAACTGATAATGCCACACCCCCTTTCTCCGCCACCATGGCAGAGATGATTAAAATGGTGCTTTTTAATTAAAATGCAATCACAGTGAATGCTACTGATTACCTCAGGCGGAGAAAAAAAAAAAAAAAGGATGCTCGACTTGTCGAGAGTGAGGAAGAGACACTGGTAAAAGAAAAAAAAGCTGTCTGTTATTTCCTAATGAAGGATCCTGAAAAATGAATATCCACATTGTCTTGTGAAATTCTGAGGGTACATGATCATTTTCCTAAAGAAAAGAAAATTACCCTTCCAAAGAAGTGCCATTAGGTGGCGACGCTCGTGTTGCCATGGCAACGTCATCACAGTAGCTCGTCCGTTGGGTACCAGCCAATTGGAGTAAGTACAGGCCTAATTTTTTTTTTTCAATCTTGTGTCCCAATTAACAGTAACAGCTTCAATGTATTGGTAGTTAGTGGCCTGTTCGTTTGAAATCAAAGACATTGAAAGAAGTGAAAGTGGAAATACAGAATCTGGATCGATTAAATGTGGCCCCATCGAGAGCTGTGTAGCGTAGCAGAGAGACATTCCCCAACAACGCCCCCTGCCGGACTTATTACTGCCAACTGCTGTTAAGGAGAGTAAGTGAGGATCCGCACACACACGCACACGCACACACACACACACACACACACTTCAGCTGAAATCTCAGCTTCACGTTCAGCAAAATAACAACAAGGGAAAAGCTCGTCGAAGGTCATTTAACGAAAAGCAATTACATTAGGATGACGCAGAGTTTATCCTTAGAAAAGGATAAAAGCACATTGATACTGAAGCACGCCGAAGCACCAGCTGTACATTACCGCGCTTTCCTGGAACATTGAATGTGTCCTAATGAGGCTGAACCCAAGGCTGAGACTTCGTCGTTGACTTTTCCCCTCGCAGGTGGTCGGCCGGTGCCGGGTGACCATCTGTGATGTACGAGGGGCCAAGGGGAACGCTGGGAATCAGGCCCTGCTGCAATTAGGACATGTTCTCTCTCTCTGCGGCCGTTGACGCATCGTTTACTATAATTATACACTTCAACCAAGGACACCTGACTCATTTCTAATCACACAACACACACACACACACACACGTCTGTACTGTCAGCCAAAAAATCCATTTCGCAACAGTGCAGCGGGTGACAACGGCAATAAAAGTGCAAGTGAATTGGAAAGGGAGCAAGGACAGAAGAGGGGAACATCACCTGCAAGCAAATTAGTATCAGTTTGACACCATGTCCGCAGATTTAAACAGCTTGTGTCATTAAGGCGCCCTCCTGCCAAAATTAAACACGGCTCCGAGCTTTTTCTCCACTGCGAAAGGTCTGTTCTTGTCAAGAGCCGCGCTTCCCCGTATTTTAGCGATGAAGCCGCGGCAACATTTCTCGTGCACTTTTCATCTCGACGTGACAAGAAGGCGTAGTTGTAATAATGTCGTGACATTCTTTGCACCGACAATTCGCGAGGAAAACCTTTCGTGGGTGAAACGTGCTGTTAACATTCAATTTCCATGTCTGAAAAAATGACCACTACTGTTGAGGCTTTTTTTTCCTTCCTACTATTCCACATATTGATGCCCATTTTCTGCCCAAGTTTGACCCTTTAGGGAAAACACAGTTACCTCGAGTTACCAAAACCTCAAACTTCTCCTCGAAGGAAGGTTGTTTTGCATCAGTGAAAACGTCTGAGGTTATTTCAAAACCATGTGACGTGAAACCATCTGACATCCAGAAGCGTGAAACTACACACATTTCTCACCGTTTTTCTAGAGAATTTGTCTCACAATTCCCCGACAGGCGGCTGCCTCTCAGTCACTCGGCTGGCAGCGCTAGGCAACAGCCCAGACAGCGGCCATGAATTAAAGATGGCCGCGTCGCTGCGGCAACGGGAGGACCCAGAAATAGGCCCTCCGCGACCTTTCCTTTCCCCCCGGCGACCGCGTTGAACGATTCAGACGTTTGATTCTCCGTCCTCTTCTGGAGGTGTGATTGGATGTTAAAAGGGGGGAACCACCACAACCCGGCACCCGAGGGAAATCTCCACTCCTCCGGATGGAGCGCGAGGTCGTACGGCGGCGTTCCGGCACTGCTCCCCCCCCTCGGATTCAAACTAAACGTGGGAGTTCCCAGGGCGTCCTCGTTCGCTTCCTGTAATTTAATAGCCCTCGGTTAAACTACTCACCTGCGTAGTCAAGTCATTTTTGGTTGTGTCAAATCAGATTCAGAGCCATTTGGGAAATACTTCAGCATGAAGCTGTATCCACGCTCTCCGTCCCACTCAGACAACTGCTCCTCCGCGAGGCAAAGGCCAAACCCGTCCGCTGTGTGTCTGTCGCTGACAGAAAAGGGACGCGGCGGTCGGGTGAACCAACGCTGGGTTTTGCTTATATTGATGGATTATTCTTAACAAAACTGTCAACATGTGAAGTCCTTTCCAACCAGCTGCTTAAATATCGGACCCCACACGAGCTGCCGTCATATTCAATATTGAAACCCATCCTGTCTCACCTGAAACCATGTTATTATCCTCCATTGCTATATTGATTATCTGCATTGGATTATCCCCAAAACAACCAACAATGTATCAAGATGCACTGAAACTGATGTAGGAGGGAATCAAAGTGCTTTTGTTATTTTGAGTTAAAAAAAGATAAATTATAAGCACATCATGTAGGTGCCTAGCAAAAAGAAAACATCTGCACTCCATCCTACAATGTATTGACCATGCCTCTCAAACACAAGACAATACCGCTCTTATTCAACTCTCATAATCTTTCACTCGCTTCCTCCCAAGAAACATCACCCCAAAACGGAGCGGATGAATCCGTGTCCACACAGTTAGAATTTCTAACGATGGACACATAAGAAAATAGTTCATTCATATATTTCAACACATTGTTCCAGCTGAGGTACAAGGCTTCTCCTGTAACGTCATTCCATTTTTAGAGGGTCAAAGTAGGGCAGGCAGGGACGGATTTGCCTCGACGCGTCTATTTGACACAGTTCTGACTTCCCTCCTCCGGAGAAGCTGCTGGCGTTTGCAGCTCCGCCCGGCCGCCGCCCCGCTCCCACGCAGTCGCCGTCGCCTCGCCCGCCCTCGGAGCCGACACCCTCCTCCGAGCATCTGTCATCACGCCGAGCCCCGAGCCGGGAATATGCAGCCTGCTCTGTGTCGGGAATTCTGTGCTCACACTTGAGGCTTTTAGCTAAAAAAAAACTCGATCAAGCTGCATGTCAGTTCGGTGCGGCTGAGAAGAGGCCGCTTGACTGTTTATTAGTAAGAATTTATCGTCCTCCGTCACATCACAGACAGCAGATGATTGCGATCGGTACACGGTCAAGATGGTCCGCTTTCGCATCGAATGCTGCTGCTGTTCATTCACTCGTCGTGAAGAGCAGCCATGAAGCACCAAGAAGGCCCCGTGTTGCACCACAAAACATCACCCAGTAAGTAGTTTGCCTCTTCAATGGATGGAGAGACCAAGCCTTTTAGTTTAGAAATCTAGCCCCACATACAAAGTGTATGTATGTATATAGATACGCCCCCCCGCCTGGGACGGACGGGGAATAACAAGACAACACAAACCGCCAAGCAAGAGGCACGAACTCTTCCCCCTCGTTCAAATCTCTCTTCCATTTATGAATCCCGTAACACAGTAGATATCACCACAGAGTATCCACCGGAAGACAGAGGCCCGCGGCAAAATAGATGGAGCTTAGCAGACTATGAATCAAACCCAACGTGCCTGGATCTAATAGAAGGCGGCTGCTGATAGCCGGGCCATAATGAAAAAGACCCCTCAGCGCAGCCTCACAGGACCGCGTCTCCATCCGGAAGCTACTCCGCAGTGTCTCTCCATCACAGAGCACTCTTTCGTTTCAGTCGGGTTTAGTTCAGCTGAGGCAGAATCCTTTGTGTCTGTCGCAAATTAAGTCGCTTGTCGTGCAGCCTCAGTTTTGTTCCTGGTAGATTTTGTGAAAGCGTGATTAGGATGGAAATAACACACCGGTGGGATGCAGGTGCTTATTTAGAGTTTAATAAATCCCAAACAGCTAAGCTGAACTTTTGGTTTCGTTGATATTTCTCTATTAGTAAGCCGATTCCGTGTCTGGTCAACAAACTCGGCGGGAAGCATTTCTCCTGCTAACAAACCAGGACTCCTGCAGCAGGAGAACGGCCAATCCTTCGATTTTTGCTTTACACAACCAACACGGTGCGGCGTTGTTAAATTTGTCAAACACCTCCCACTGGTAACGACGGCACCCTCTGGCTTCTTTCTCCGGCGAGCTTTTTGAATTATGCCTTCGCTTCGAAAGCACTGGACTCGAGGCTGTTTGTTGAGTCACCCCAGCGTGAAAGCACAGAAAAGTACAACATGTTAACCCGGCCGTGATCCCCGCCGTCTGCTGGCAGGCCGCGGCGTCGTCACGGAAGAGCGAAGTGTGGACGTTTATGAGGAGAGCAAGGCCACCGAACAGCAGGGCTTTGCATCTTTTGGCTGCTTATGTAGACTTGTGATCATCATGGCGTATTTATGTTAGACATTTTGCTGGTGTCTGACGACTATCAGTATGAAATGTTTAACACATAGGATTTAATACTTTCAAATGTGACTATAGATGAATTTCAAAAGTTTCCCAGTTTTTTTTTTACATTTTTACATTTGTTTTACATTTTTTACAGCTCAATAATTTCACAATCAGATTGTGCAGCTGCAGACCCTTTTCTCCTTGTGTCAGACAGGCAGTATATGCACACCCACACCCATGCTTATATACAGTACTTATCAATATACATATATATGCATTGTTATTAAATACATAAATATACATGACAGCAGAACACCTTGATCCTAAGCTTTGCACAGTGGGACTCATTAAAAACACGAAACCACCTCTAACTCCCAGCCACGCGCTAACAATGGAGACCTCGTCAGCACATGCTGAGAATTCAATGAGAGAAATGCACTTTGGGAATAAACACTGACTCATTCACAAATGATTGAAAGCATAAATTACCTTTTTTTTTAAGAGAAAAAACAAGTACTGCCTTTATGTATTATGTTAGCTTACCTTTTAGCCAACAAGATCATGTGCGTGAATATAAAAAATGCACTACCCAACAGTGGAAACGTTCTGCTTCTCAATACAAACACGCTGCAGCTCGGTATGAATCATCGCAGAAGCAGGAGTGTCAACGTGAAGCCGTCATCCGCCTGTCGCTCGCTATAAAGTTCATTCTGTCGTGTGTTCCGACTGCAGATCCTGGAGCAGCAAGTGTGATTACAGGTGGACACAAACGCACCCGAAACACTAAAATCTGGGCCCTCTGATCTCTTTCTGTCCCTCAAAAGGTCACAATTATAACAATGGCTTCTCTAAAAGGCCGTACTTTGGACATGGGCCATACTGTTTTAAATGAGAGTGGCGCGTCTGACGCAAGAGCAGATCAAGGGTAATGACAACACGACCGGGCCAAGTCTGAAAATAAAAGCTGCCCTTTTCTTGCAGAGGAATAGGATATCATCAAATATTTAGCTAGATTTAAAATGGCATGCTCTTTGACGCATGTCTAGAGCAATTTGTATCAGTATAAAAGACCTTTAACACATTTCTTTCGTAATTGTGTATCAATGTGGAGGTAAAAGTCATCATTGAGTGCAAAAGTTGCAGTTCGGTTTTTCCTGTTTTTGGTGGAACTAGTGGCTTGGATCATCATATAGGTCGTACTGGAAACGCTCCCTGCATTGGGCCTGGTACATTATGTAACTTTTCAGACGTCATCACCGGCCACAAGTTTAAGAAATAGCAAGAATAGGACTACGTGCACTTACTGAACAATAGAGCACAATATAAAAACAACTTTTGCAATGTTTGTTTGAACGACCAGCTAAACCAGTTATACAGAGATAATTAGCTATTAGCCCATGTAATAATAATAATAATAATAATAATAGTCATGCAACCAAATGCTCACCAAATTTCCTGTCCGCGATGGCAGGTGAGGAGCAAAAGCTCACCGCCAATGCAGCGAGGAGGACGGGACACCACGGCGAATCCATACCGCTGCTAAACACGGAACCGCCCGTCCATGGCACGAGGACGCGGGGCTGAGCGGCGCGAGGAGAAGAAGAGAAGAACCGAGGAGAGAAGCGGCCGCTGGAAGGGCGACGCGACGCAACGCAACGCAACGCAGGCGACGTTTCAGCACCACGAACAGCGACCAGCCGCGCAGGAGGAGCCGCTCCTAAGCGTTGTGACGTCAAACACGCACGGCGAGGAGGGACAGCGGAGAGAGAGGGCGGGGGTGTGGGTGGGGGGTGTTGGGGTGTAGATCGCTTCCAGGAAACCGTGGGAACGACACATGAAAACACAGCAAAGAAAAAGGACAAACAGTGGGAGGAAGGGACACGTTTTATTAGCCCGACAGGGAAGAATACATGTCGGGTTACAGATCTGAGTTTGTAGAATCATTTTCAGCAAAATTGTCCTTGAATGGAATGCTGTAGGAATTCTATGAGTATTATATAATACATAAATAATACATTTTATATATATGTGTAGTAGAAGTACAGAATTTGCCTCTAAATCCAGTACACAACATTTTTTATTTAACACCGCACTTAAGTGACTTTAGATTACATGATTAACCGTCCAAATATAGTAAACTTTGTATAAGACGGGCCACGAAACACATTTCTTAGAAAGAGGAGTAAATAACTGCAGAGGCGTCAGATGTACTGGCACTACTCTCCTTGTAGCCAGAAACCAAAGAAGGCCATTACAGCTGTGTCGCTGGGATGCACAATGACAAATATTGACTTGAGTAACAGCATGTGTTTTGAAAATAGGAGCCACTCCCTTTTTAGGGATGAAGAGACGAGGGAGCATGATTGCTTGTTTGTACAGTTATTATTTAGCAAACCATTGTGCAGTCCAGTGAAGTTGGTGGATTAATGAATTGCTTTATTCTTATTAGAAATGAGCTATAGCTGACAGATTCAACAGATACATAGATAGTAAGACATGAAAAAATATACATTTCATAAGCAGTTGTTTTTATTTAAAAATATTTTATATTTAAAGAAGAATGTCACTCAATAGAAGAAACCATTTCCCTGCGTTGTGGATTCTCCGTCATGCAATGCAGAAAAGAAGAATCAGCGCCATAAAACACAAAGGATATTAGATATTACAAATAGGTCAACTCATGAATCCAGAATTTCCTTCACGGTCTTCACTGAAGATTCATAAATAAGCCTGTGGCAGGAGGGGAGGAAAGGTTAGACGTGACTGCTCATGCAACAAAGACCAATCATAACTGCCTCACGTCGTTCCCACTTACCTCTGGACGTCTCTGGCGTCTCCAGATGGGACGGCGTGTTTGTGAATCTGCTGCTGAACAGATGTGGCGGCGCTCTTCAAACTTGCTTTAGACTGCCCCGCTAAAAGTGTCAAATATAAAGTGAAAGTGGTACATCTCAAAAACAGCAAAGGGAGCTCTCTATCTTTAAAAAAAAAAAAATCTAGAATCATATGACGTGAACTCACTGCGTCCGATGACCGCCAACACGTGCAGGACGGCAGCCAGCTCGTGCAGGTTGCTGATGGCCTCGGAGTCAAAAGACGAGCAGACTTCTGTCAAAAAGGCCCTTAAGGACACATTAAAAGAAAACCACGCTGTATTTATATTAATTATTTATGATCCGTGGTAGCGTTTAAAGGGAGCAAGGGGACGTTTACCTGGTAAGGGAGGAGGATTTGAGGATGACAGACAGTAGGAGGCTGGACAGAGGAGGCAAGTCCTCGACTGACTCTGGGGTGATCACCTCTTCAGGATGGGTCATCTTTAAAAACAAGAGCGCAGCGTCATTCATCGGGGGGCTTCCGGTCAGGACGCGAACGGCGGCATCGGTGGGTCGGTCGCACCTTCTGAAGCAAATGTCTCTTCTCCACCACGACAACGGCAAAGAGGGTGGAGAAGACGCCGTTGAGAGGTGCTTTGTCCCACGTCTGCGCCACCTTAAGGAAGTCCGCCAGGCCGGGAACGGCCGACTGACACAGCTAAGGGAGGGCACAAGGACGGAGGAGATAAGTGCTTAACACGGGAAATAAAAGAAGGAAGGAACACACTCAAGATTCCAAATGTGGATGCACCTGTTTTCCCTCCTGCGGGTCCTTCCTGAGACGGCGAGCCAGAAGCTCGATGATCTTCTGGAAGATGTTGGCCACCACAGCCAGAGCAACCGTGGTCGCATCTTCCACATGTTCCTGAGCCGGGGCGCTCTTGTTGTGCTTGGGCAGGTAGCTGTCTGCCACGTCCTTCAAAACCTGCAGCACGGCAGGAATGCACAGGTAGCCCGCCTCTGAAAACACCACGCAAAATAAGAAGATTCAAGTAAAGAAAACACCATATTTTGCGTGATCTTTGGGATACCTGGTACCTGTGTTGTTTTTTCCGCCCCACTATGAAAGGTATTTTAAAAAAGACCTCACCTGAGAGGAGGGCGAGCGAGCACAAGTGGAGGATTTGATCCGTGAACGCCTCGTCGGCCAAACCCACGAGCAAAACGTCCCGGCACACCGCGAGGAAACTCTGGGGGGAAAAACGCGCCATCGTCATCATCGTTTAATACTTCAGTAAAAGGACGCTTGTTAAAATCTCAATTATTTCTAGTTAGTGAACCTTTCCCGCTCTTCCCCTTTGAAATCGCGTACAGGGTTGTTGTTTTTTCAGAGCTTGACGCTTACAATACTAGTAGATCACCTCAGTTATTCGAGCAGCGAGCGGCTGCGACTTCTCTGACTCCTTTTCATCATCGTCGGCGGTGGAACGTTTAGCCAGGAAGGGCAACACTCTCTCGGCCACCCACGCTGCCACGTGCTCCAGGGAGAGCAGGTGGTCTCGACCTTCTGAGGACTAGGACACGAACAAAGGCCTTCATCCTTTCACTCTCACAGAGACAGAAACTTGTGCGACTCAAAAAACGGGAGTCAGAATTGTGGCAGCACATTGTGTTGTTAGAGAAGCTGGACCGAAGTACTGAATATCAACATGTTCAAACCTGCAGGGATAAAAGTGTAATAAAGCGGAGACTCACGCTATGCTGCAGATGTGCACTGAGTTGACCGTGATGCACAAAGGCCTTCAGTGCCGTCTCCGCACTGGGATATTTAGCATCTTCGGCGGCGGAGCTGAGGTGAGTGTACAGCACCGACTGTCGAGACAAATATCACACCGGTCCCCCCCCGCAGGACGGATTATACTCCACGCACAAAACGCTGAATAAAAGAAAGGCAAACGCACTCCGGTCGGTTTGAAATAAATAGGCGATAAATAACTCTGACATACCCGCCAGCTACCTAGAACCTCGTGCAGCTGCGTCAGGGGTCCCGGACCAAGGGCCAGCACTTGGTGCCGCAGTGACGGGCGAATGAACAGGTACTCCAGGTACTCCAGGGCCAGGTCCGGTTTGGCCTCCGCCGCCTCCTGGATACGCACCTTTCGTCTGCCGTTGTCCTGAAAGTCAGAGGAGGAGTTTTACGACGAGCGGAGAGGAACCACCGAGGTGCAATGACTTGGGTCCTTTGGAAGGGGGAGGGGCGGGAGGGGGTATGACTGACCCGTTGCTTGGGCAGAGCCTCGGTGAGCCAGTCGGTGACGAGCTCCAGGACGTCAGCAGCCTGGCCCCAGCTGCAGAGGCAGTCCAACAGCTGGCTGTACTGCTTCGGCCCCGCACACGGGTCCATCCGCCTCAGGCGGGACAGCACGCCGCAGCTGGTGGGCGCAGTTGGGGGAGGGAGGGAGAGAGAGAGACGGCTTAGACGGCAAAAGGAAACGAGCAGGGCAGGAGCAGCAGATGAGTGAGAGCATACCTGAAGGTTGGAGCTGCAGCCGGGGGCATAAAGGAGGCCAGCTGGATGAGAGGAGCGGTGCAGCGCTCATCCTGGGAAAAGCAGACAATTAACTTTTCACAGTAACACTCGTCGATTCGTAGGAAGACAACAACGCGGAGGGGGACGGGGGGGGGAAACAAGTACCTGGAAGGCCTGGAAATACTTGTTCATGACACTTCCGAACTTGGCTAAAGTGTACTTGGAGGCCTCTTCGTTTTGTTTGAGGGCCTTTGTGACACTTCTCCAAAGGATGACCACGACCTCCAGCAGACCGGACAGGACGGCCGTGTCTTTTCCCAGCGAAGGTTGAACCTGTCGACATCAGAACGGGAAACTCAGACACAACGTCTCATTGTCTTCACCTTATTCGATTGAGGTGTAGGGACGCTAGAAGCCCCAATCAAACGGAGATGTATCACTAAAAAGAGGGTGTGGCAAGAAGGGAAAACAAATCAAATATGAAAAGAAAATTAAGAGGCTAAATGTTACCTTTAATGTGTATTTTATTGTAATTAAATATCGTTAATATCAACCTTTTGTCTTTAATAGTCTCTGTCGCACTACGTTATTCCTCTACGCATGAAAGTATAGATGAAACTATAAATTCATTACATATACAACACTTGATGCAGCTTGAATGGTCATAATCTGTCGGTTGTTTTTGTATATATGGATATAAAAAAAAAAAAAAAAGAATTATTTCCTGGTTCCCGGTTTCTATATGTGAGAATCTTATCTGCATTATTGTAAATTGAATATTCTTTCATATTTTACTTTTGCGTGGACAGAACAAAATACTGCATTTTCCCCCACTATTTCTGACAACTTATAGACTCGTCAAGGTTTAATTTGTAGCTCTAAAGTAAAGACGACGTGAACTCATTTAAATGTCTACAACGTCCTACTTCGCTGTTCTCCTTGTTGCTGTCGTTGAACTCGGACTGGTCGCAGTCGGCCTGGATGAAGCTGTTCACAACACGGCGAATGGCCAACATCATTTTTACTGGAAGAGAAGACAAAACCAAGCGGGTGACAACAACCACAGACGCAACATGACGTTTACTTTTTTTTTTTTTTTTTTGTGCCTCACGTGCACAGCACCTACTTATGTTAGTGGGGGCTGTGTGTTTGTGGGCGAGCTGGTAGAACCTCCGGGCGGCCATGGGGTTCATCTGCAGGAGGGTGATGCAGCGGCAGCACCACTCGCGCTCCGACTCGTTGACGGGGAAGAAGGACTTGAAGAGCAGGTTGACGATGCGCTTGGAGACCGGATTGGAGTCGATGGCCAGGCGGGCCAGCAGGTGGTCCATGTTGCACACGTCCCAAAACTGCAGAACGAAACATTAGCGGTCTGCACTGCCTGACTGCACGTTCCAGGTTCGGATTGCATCACGCAAACCCAAAGACATCCGGTACCTTGGCAGCGCGCACGGCCTTGATCTTGATGAGCATGTCTAGAAAAGCAACGCGCACTTTCTCCGACTTGTCGTGAAGGCTGTACTTGAGGGTGGGCAGGAGTTTTTCCAACACCGGATGGCTTAGATTGTTGTCCAGGACAATGGTCAGACACTGCGAGGGACGACAACACACAAACCAAAAGTCATTAAATATCCTGTCGGTTGACAATTAAACAAGTGCCAATCAAATCTGCTGAGCTAATGCCGTCTGCAGATAAATAAGAATGGACGCATCATTGTGATTCCTAAAATAACTTGACTTAATACTGCTCGTTGAACATCCCGGGTGAAGACGCTATGATGGTAATTAAACTTTTAAATCAGGACAGCAAGAAACAGCGTTTCACACCTTGAAGACCGCACACCGGACATCGGCGGAGCTTCTGTCGGCCGCCAGCTCCGTCACCAGCTTCTTCAGGAAGTCTTTGATGATTGTGGGAGGGAGGAGCTCCCAGCACCGGGCCAGGATCTTACACACTCCCAGCGTAGCATTGGATCGCACTGTGGGATGAGGGTCATCGAGGAGGCCCTGCAGATCACAGATCGCTGGTTGGAATAGTGGCATTTTTTGATCCTTTTGAAAGATCTGTGTTAAGAGTGTCTTGGATTTCATTTTTTTTTTTCAAGTTTCCTCTTAAAAAAAAGACAGAATGAATGTTTTCAATGGCTCCCACCATTGCCGTGTCCAGCTGCTTTTGAATGGTCTCATCTATATTCTGGTTGTTCTTCTCAGGGTCATGGACCGGGAAGGCCTCAGTGAAAAGCAGAGTGGCATTTGCACGCACCTCAAAGTTTGGAACCTGAAGAAATCAGAATCAGAAACACATGAGACATAGAATAAAATACAGAAGAAAAAAATAGTAAAGCGTGCAGTTAAACATGTTTAACCGTACACTTAAAGCTTTCCAGAGAATGGGCTTGTAGAGATTACAGAGCATCTTGTCCACCTTGTTACAGCCTTGCCGTGAGTGGAAATAGCTCATGATCTGCATGTGACAGATCACAAAAAGGTGAGTACACAGCGAAAAACACAACCTCAAACGCTGGTAAAAAAAAAAAAATGAATGAAGCATCCAATACGTTCACCTGGCGGACTTTGCCGTGGACAGGAGATGCTCTATGAAGGAAGATCGCATTCTGCATAAAATCCTGAATGCACGAGCTCTCAATCTTCTCCAGGAAGTCGCCGTTTGCCTTCTTCCATGCTCTGAAGTAGATCTCCATAATATGAGTAGTCATGGTCCTGCAGTGAACATTTCAGTAGTAAACGACACGGCGATAACATCGACTACACTAAACCGAATAATGCAAGCGTCTTACTTGCTATAAAACGGCAGCTGGTTTTTAATGGTGCTGTGAATAACACCGATGAAGTTGACGTTCCAGCTGAAAACAAACACCAGGAATCGCTTTCCCTGTGACAATATATACACATCATCAGGACCGGCGGCTCAAAGATACAATAAAATACAAAACAGAGACTCAAACTCTCTACTCACGTCATCGTTTCTAAGGTAATTAGGACGATGAAAGCACTGCAGCAACAAGTCGATTATCTGCTTGTTTTCTTCTGATGTGTAGTCTAAACTCAAAAGCACTTCGTGGAGACTCCAGACTCTCTGGATCTCAACAGCCTGTGAAAAGAGAGAAAGCGTCAAAGTTATGAAAGAGAATAAAACAAAACTACCAGCTTTGAAGATGGATTGAAAAGGGGCCTCATGATGATCGATTCGATGCATCACTATGGAATATCTACTGACCAGTTTCTTCAGGGTGAAGCTCTTCTGCAGAGAGATGAGGAAAGCCGTGCGGCCAAACTGTTCTTTCTCCTTCAGCCCCTTCTTCCACCAGGCCTCGCAGAGCATGTGGATGTGCTGCTGCAGGGGAGCCTCCGAGAACGGCAGCGACACCAGAACCACTGAGGGAGAGACACGTAAATATTGATTTACCCCGAAGATACATCAAATTTAGCAGGGAGGAAAAAATCAGGAAAGACACCAACTGTGAAGCCTGTGGGCAATTTCCAGAAGGGCGCTGTAGGTGTCGCCGTCTTGCAGGACCTTAATTGACGCACAAGCCACCAGCGTCACGCCATCCACAACAGCCATGGCATGTGTCTGGAGGAAAGATTCACGGTGAAGGACACCAGAAATGTCAATTATTGATTTTGGTTTCTGATTGATAAGTTCAACGTCAGAATACAAGAGCGTGGTGTCGTCAAAGTTAACGTCACGACTGTACACAAACTCACGGGGTCGGCAGATGACTCCACTTCCATGCCGTCTTCCCTGTCCTCCGCCCAGCGGTCCGGAGGCCACTCCTGCAGGACGTCCTGAAGGAGAGAACCCAGTTTCCTCCAGAGAGTCGATCTCTGGCCCACGGGCATCTCCTCCACCACCTCCTCCACGTCGAAAGGCTCCGCTTTGTCCCTCTGCTCGGCAAAACAGAGAGGGGAGAGAAACGACTCGAGACGTACAAGATAAGACACGGCGGCGGCTGTATGAAACGCTTAAACTTGCTGACCACCATACGACAGCTTATTTCCAGTAGTAGATGACGCGTGGTTTCCCATTGAATTGCTCAAAAGTCATGATAAGTCAACATAAATAGGTATAGAGACCATATTTAACTCTATGGTCTACTTGGAAGCTCCAGTTTGTGGGGCACAAGAATGTGATAATCGCTAGAAGTATTAACTGAACCATTAGCTTTCTGATGCGTTCCTGGTTTATGTTTAGTTTACTCACATGGAGCTCGACGAAGCGGAGGAATTCCTCCACATTTTCCTTAGAGGCGGCCTCTAGAAACGTTTCTCGCTTGGACATGTTTCCCTTTGTTTCCCAGTAAACCTGCAAAGAAAAGAAAACAGCAACGTAGACGCTTAAGGCGAGTTAGTTTTAGTTTAGCTAACCGGGGCTGAACGACGCTACTGTAACACATTCAAAACAAATATGGCAGCCCCGGATAAAAGTGTTAATTACCGAAGTTAATTGGATTTTACCCGTTGGTTCTTGCAGTCTTAGATCTTATAATCATGAGAGTATTAAATATCAACCGTAAGCTTCGTCAGTTATCTTCTTATTTATAATTTTGTTGGATGACAGCCTCCCATAACAACAGCAAACCCGCGCAAATTTGGATTCAGTGCGTCGTGACGTGATGTGTCATGACGTCGTGCGTCATGACGCATTTTCACACGTTGTTTTGTCATTTGGATCCACAGCCACTAGATGGCGACAAGTCACTGGATATATTACAGATTGTATTAGCGTGATCCACAGGTCTTTACAACGGCGTTATGCTGTGAATGCGCACTCGATGTTATTTGTTCTGTAGGATATTTGCCCTTTAGATTACACTCCATTTCTCGAGGGAAATTATGCTGCAGTTCAAAATTTTGCTCAAGAAGTGCTTCAGTACCAACCTCGTCATACTATGCAGTGGTGGGAAAGTTACACATACACTAGTGTACTGAGCTTTGAGGTGTTTTACTTATACACTTATAATATTTTAAAAGGATACATTTATTGTATACATTCAGTGACTAGTCACAGATTTAACTTGTTGATATAAATTGAATTAAATACGGCTTATAGTTCATTCTACACAGCAGTATCTGAGAACGAAATTGCTATCTGAGTACTTCTTTCAGCGCTAATAACATATTACATTTTAATAATTGTGTTAGCATATAGCTCCCAGCGCTTGGCCGGTTTCTTACAGACTCTCAGGGGAGCATTGGAACGTGCGGTAGGATGAGGGTAATTTCAAATGTATTGTCTTCATTGCTCAACGGAAGGACCAACGTATGGAAAAAGGAGAAAAAAACAAGACGATTTTCACAAGAGAAAACATTTATTCATCAAGAACCAATGAGGCATCATATCATTCAAAATAATACCATTAAGAAAGCCAAAATTACATAGCGTTTCTTTTTAAGGCACAGGATAGATAGCAAGAAAAGTAAAACCTTCAACAGTGATGACAAAACATGTGCATGCCACATTGCAGCAGTGTCATCACATCTAGCAGCCCTGCTCATAAACTGCTGTCTCACTCATATTATTCATTTTGTTCGACTCACGAGTTGTTTGAACGTCAATCAAACCCGTATTCAAGTTTCCTTCCTAGTATACAGCACATATTCATAGCCCTAAAATGCCCCCAGGTCTTCACTAACATCCAAATATTGCACAAAATCATCTTAAAAATTACAGTTATCATTTGCATTTTTGCATACGTGCATTCCGTGTTTGTAATCAAGCATGTATAACAATAAGAGGTAAAAAATAAAATAACACTGCATGACAAAAAGTATATCAAAGTGGAGACTGCTGCTTGAGCCTGCAAAAATGATTGTAGCTGTTCCTTTGGTAAGTTTTCTCAAATGACAAAACAGAATTTGGCACATCTGAACAAAAGGAACAGGAAAAACGTTTTCCTTTACACAGCCGATGTGAGGCCACAAAAACCCCTGCAAATGTAAAAATATTAGCAACTAGATTTTTTACATAAAACACATAAAAATGAAGACAAAGCATGTAACAATATGTTGCATTAAAAAAAAAACAGACAGGAAGACGGGAAATGTTTGAAAAATGTCTGGCATGCTGAAATCAGTCAGAAAAATGTACACGAATACATCAAAATGATGTGTCCTTATATTAAAAAGAAAACTATGTTACAGCAGAGACGCGGCTTCACTGCGCGAGGAGCGAGTCTGGAATACTTCTGATGCTCTGAGACGACGGGCCGCCGTCACTCAGGTCGTACCTGCAACAGGACACAACACAGGTGTTTATTTAGGCACTAAAAATAGAACATTAATGAAGAAGTCACATGAAAAACCTTTACCATTGTGTACATCCTTGTGATATATCGTCCCCACTTAAATCCACCAGCACCTGTGAGTTTGAGCAGGAAAGAAAAGGTTTTTTGGAGCACGGGACGCACATAGAAGCAGAATCCACATCGAGACACCCAGAAGTCACCTTTCCCAGAAGCCCCTTGTGTTTGGACAGGATGCTCCCCCCGTTCTTCACGGCCACGTCCAGAGTCCTCCTGTGCAGCTCCACCATCGACACGCTGAACTCAAACCTGCGGACGCACGTCTGACATTCACACATGTGTTTCTGACTCCTTTTAAATCGGGAGCCGGCGGTAAAACATCAACCCACGTCTGATCATAAACCGGGTTGAGGGTCCTCTTCATCGTGCTGGTCTTCCTCCTCCCAGTCCGGCTCTTGTCGGGCAGCAAGTAGAGGCGGATGAAAGGATCCGAGCCGTCTTTAGTGAAGGCTATCAGGTTACTGAGGACACACAGGACAAAATGCTTTCACCCGCTTGCGGCCGGTCACATGTTGCTTAGGTTAACACCGCCCGTTTATTTTTAATGTTAACAGGCACACGGGAAGCGAGAGGGGGGAAGGGGGGGGGAAAGGGTAGGAAAAAGAGGCCTTGAGAACGAGGCAGCCTCAAAGAAAATGTGAACACAGGCGGCCGCCGTGACGGTCGCGGAGCTCACCGGCAGGCGTGCGCCACCACGATCAGTCTGTTCCTCTGGGAGCTGTGGCGCACGGTCAGCTGGACCTCGCCCAGCGGGAACTGGCCGGGCGCCGAGCCGCTGCAAACACACCGGAGTCAAGAGTCACCTCCACAGAGTGCAGCGAGACGAAAAACAACGGGGACGGATTGATGGCTCGAGCCGTTAAGACGTTTCAAATATTCATAGTAGACACAGCTGCAGAATGTGGATGACAGAACTTCTGGAATGAGATTGCGTTGGGGGCTTTACTTCTGCAGCTGACGTAGCCGCTGGCGGAGCTCCACGCTGGCGAAGGGCAGCGAGATGTCCGAGGCCAGGCTGGGCGTGGACTCCCGGTGGGGCAGGTGCTTCTGGGAGCCCGACATGCCGGCGCTCAGGTCGGAGACGCTGCGGCGGGGGCTGCAGGCCGAGTACGGCTCGCCGTCCCTGTGCTGGAGGGAGAGGGTGGAGGCGGCGGCGGCGGGGGCGGCGGGCGGCGGGGTGGGCGGAGGCCGCGGGGAATCCGAGGCCGACCCCCGCTTGGCCGCAGCCGCGGGGGCCTGCTGCTGCTGCGGCACGCTGGACTTCCTCACCGTGACGGAGGAGGGCTGGTCTGAGGACACCTGCTTCTCCATGGAGAGGACCTGCAGAGGGACGCGGGGAAGAAGACATCCTTCTGAATGAGATTTAAAATTCCACTCATGTCCTGTCAAAGTACTGCAGCTCAAGTGGCGCGACTCGAAACAGCGCTATGACTTCACGGCGAGATTGACTAATCCTTTCTTGCAAAGTGGTGTTTTCGAGCGGCGCAATTCATCATTTCTGTGTTCTGGATCCAGAGCTCCCTCTTTGGATGTGCGTTATGAATCTTGACATGAAGCCATTTCAGTACCAGCCAAATTTTCATTAGAGCTGCCTTCATATTCTTATTGGATCGTTTGTGATGAATCAATACGGGAGGGAGCACTTTCGCTCCGGTTTACTCGACCCGGGTTCCGGTGGTTTGAGGCAGCGACCGAAATCATTAAGGGGCCCGAAACAGAAAGTCAATATCGGCAGGACGGTTTCATTAGCGTCACGTGACGGCGAGGCGCCTTTGGGAAATGACTGAGGATTTAAGATTCGAATTGAGGCGGCATTTTTTCCAGTGTGGTTCGAACCGATTATTCAACAGAAAGAAGCTTCGATTTAAACTAACTGTGGCCGACCCACAATGCATCTGCAGTTGTCTGAAATCCAATCTAAATATTTAAATATAAACACCACTGGGAGAAGTGAGAACGTCGCCTCCTTTTAGCGTCTCGTTTGAGTTATCTGTTAGTCGTTTGGGTGAAAGCGGCCCTCTGCCTTCGCCACTCTAGATATGAAAAACAATAAGTCAGACGGTGACGGCGTTTTTTTTCAACCGACTGATCAGACCTGTTGTCACTGCAGACTGCAGCGTGAGCCCTGTGAGGACACCCTGAAAGCTCGGCGTATAGCAACAGTTGCCAAGGGGCAGCGGGCCAAACGAGATCACAAGCCGTCAATGTTGTTCACTAAATCCTTTTCAGGTTGTTGTTGACACATTTTTTTCTTTCTTCCTTCCCGGGAACATTAGTTCAAACGTACTAAACCTGCTGTTTGAGCAGCGGGTTGCGTCGGAACGTCGGTTCCAGGTTTCCCCTCGGCCCCCCGAAGCGAGTAGCTACACCTCCTCTTACACCACCTATCCCGTACGGTACAGCGCCCCCCGTCTTTACCCTCAGGGCCATCTTCAGCTTGATGGTGGAGCTCGGCCCGGAGTTCTTCAGAGGGAAGCACCGGGTCAGCGTCATCCCCTCCTCGGCCAACAGCCCGCGCAAGGGCACCGACAGACTACCCAGGGTGCACTTGTGCTTGTCGTCTTTTACCTGTGCGTCAAGGAGGAGTCGAGGGGGGGGGGGGAAGAGGTCAGCTTTCACGCGAGGCGGCTACTTGTCACATGAGGTAAAATGGGAAATGAGTAGTCGGCTTCACCTCCAGCTCCAGCTCCTGCCTCCGGGGATTGTGGATGAAGAAGGAGAAGCAGTCTTCCCACAGAGGCTCCTTGGTCTTGTACCGGATCTTTGGTGGGTGGAGAAGTGGAGCGTTTGTTAGTCATTAATCAAAGAGACAGTGGAGAGCAGCTGATGAACGCTAACGGTCCCCTGAGCCATTAGAAGTCATTGTCAGCTCAAGCATTGTTGTTATCGTATATATTTCATTATCTTCATTTCTATAGCTCTATTTAATAATGCTGTTTTTAAGCCTCTAATTAGCAACATTACTATCAGCTAGTTTCCCCACAAGCTGTTTTCCATTGATAACGAGGACATTGACGGGCTATTCAAAAATCCGACATTGAAAATTGGATTATAATTGGACCATGTCTTTTAAGTGTCTTTATAGCTTCACTTTATTATATTGAGTGAAATTTTATTAACATTCTAAACTTTGTGTGCTGCAGGCAAGTGACCGAGGAGCTTTTTATTTTATATATATATAAACAATATGACATAGCTCGAATAGTAAATATGATGTAACGACACTAAGTGATAAACGTTCTTAAAGCCACAGTGTAGTAAAACCTCGGCCTCCTTACAGACAGTGTGTTGCTTCCTCCCAAATAAATGCTCCTTCATCGAGCGGTTCCTGGGAGAAATAGCTGGTGCATGCGCTAAAAATCGATGCAGGAGCGCTGCCACCGACACTATTTTCTGAACAAACATCATCTATTTTAAATACCCAGTTGGCTGGTGGATTTGTCTGTGAAACCGCTGTACTCATTTGCTGTTAAATAACGCCCACGGTCTCACCTTGCTCTCTACTGATTTGTGCCCGACGGTCAGCTGGACGTACGGAGAGGGCTCGCTGCTGCTCTTCTTTGCACACTGTGAGAGGAAGACAAAGGCGGAGGTGAGGAGGGCGGGGGGGGGGGGGGTTAACTGATTCCCCTCACTGTGACAGAAAAATGACAGCACAACTGCAGCCGAAGTCAAACAGCAGCGCGTTGAGACGCTGCAGGACGGTGCAGGAGGGGAGCAGCCTTCCACACAGCGTGACGAGCGGGGCTGCAGGCACCCACGCTTCCACACACACAACGCACAGCTCGGCCTCCCCTGCGTTCTCATTCCAGCATGCCGGGCTCTGCAAGTCTCTTCCACTACTCCTTATACACTATATCTGCAAGCCAGGAAGGGCGAGGGTGGTGGGGGGGGGGAGGTCTAAATCTACTCGTTAACCCGTTAAAGAAAATGAAATAAAGCGACAAAATTCCTTAAAAACAGCCAATAGGGTTTCGATCGATTGATGAACAAAGGCAACGAGGAGATGCCGAGGTTCCGTGTGTCGCCTCATTAACGAACAGGTGGGGGCGGCGCTCCAGGCAGGGGGACAAAGAGTCCAACTACTGGAAGCAAGCAGGAAGGATTTGTACTCCCAGTGAGGGAGTCTCTTCCTTGGTTAGCCAACGCAGGCCGGGTCACTCTACAGGTTTGCTGTATTTCCCAGAAGAAGGAGCATGGTGACATTTTCCCTCCTGATATAAATGCGGCAGAAGGAGCCTCGGCCTCGTATCGACTGGCCACACGTTGAGGGCATTGTTAGACTTTTTCATGCAGGAGACCACGAGTTGGGAGAAAACAACAAACACAAAAAAAGACGACCTTAACATGCATATATATTTAAATAAGACCATTCACGCCGCATGATCACAGTCACATGACGTCGTATGGTGCACTCGAAGACACAGGTGAGACACGGGGCGTGAGTTTTGCATGCAAACCATCTTTCCCACGTTACCTTCAGGGCCTTAAAGACCGAGACTTGCTTCAACCCTTCATAGGTGAAATCTGACAGGTTGCTCTTTAAGTCACAGGGGGATTTGGGGGCAGAAAATCACACCCCCCCCCACCCCACAGTTAGTAGGACAGGAGTTGGCCACGATTAAAGAGGCATGAGGAGAAACACGGAAAAACATGTTGAAATACGAGTCAGACACGATTTACGTGGGAGATTAAAAAAAAGCAGCATGAGGTTGCATACTGGCGACACTGCAGGGAGCCAACAAAGGAAATCACATGTCAGAATAACGAAGGTCTTTCCTTCAGTCTTTGAGACACGGTGCGGCTTTTTTAACAAGCTTCAGGCGTCCTGTGCCTCTGCAGCTACACATGAATTGATGACCGTGAGCCCTGCTGAAGATATTCCACATTTTAGCTTTCAACTAAGCCCTGATTTAAAACGGCAGTCATCCGACTAACAAGCCGATACAACCGACTCCTCTTTTTTCGAAGCGTCTGCTTCATATTAAGGGTTATTGGGCCACTCATTTTAATCAGACACTTCAATGGAAAACCGTGCAGCCACCACATGCTGACGCAGCTTTTTCAAGACCGCCGCTGTTGTTATCAACCCACGGCATTGCACACCGCTACTGCTAACGCTAACACTATCGGGATGCAGAACAGTGCCGAGGGGACTCACAAAGAGAGTTCTATACTCCGAAGTATTGCTCTCACAAAACACTAGACCCGATGCTTTCCTCTGACTTAAGCTCCCGCAGCCTAAGCTGCCCGTGAAGACGCTCTTGGGTGAAGAGGAAGCAGAGCAAAGAGAAGAAAGTGACGTTACGAGGGGTTGGAATGGGCTGAATAACAGAAGGTGTTTGGTAATGGACGGTTCTTTACAGGGTTAGTATCCCAGACGGCGCTATACAAGATTGCCCAATTGTGTTAGAGACACAAGACATTTTTTTCTTTTCAGGTTCAAGGTTCTCGTCTGATGAGCCGGAGAAAAAGCTGATTCATAGATGTGGGTTAAAAACACATTGACCCGCTTGGAGCTAAAGGCTGTGTCCATAACCATTCGTCACTGCTTTAACGGCTGGGTGTGCAGCAGCTACATTAATGAGGAAAAAGTAAACAAGCTGCCCTGGTTCACCCGCAGGTCAGAGGTCATAGGAAGTTCTAGGACTTCTAGGAATGGAGATAGTGGGGCGGTTGCTCAACGTTTACCAGTAATCCTTGTTCGTAGAAAGTGTGCAGCGCTGTTATTTCTCACCGAACCGGTTCCGACCAATGAACGTGTGTGTTTTTTTTGCATAAGCCTCGAGCTGTATCATTTACCGGGATCTACGGGGGGGGCGGGGGGGGGGGGGGGGGAGCGAACACGGCGGCGTCTTACGGGCAGGTTCTTTGCCGAGTCCAGATAGACCACGAGCAGAGCTGACGACAGCCCGTCGTTGGCCAGGCTCCTGTCTGCCCGCACGCTCCGCAGCACCTGATTAGACAGTCAGAGAGGTCAGTCGCCCCGGAGACGGACGGCTCTGTCGAGGCGGCGGAGCTTCCTTTTTGTTTACCTGGTCCAACTTGTCGGCGGTGGAGAGCAGAGAGAGCCACTCCAGTTTTAAGTGAAGTTTCCCCGTGGGAGTTTCCTCCAGGTCGAACCACTGCAACGAGTTGTTGTTTTTGTGTTACACTAAGGTGGGTAATGTTTAGTAGAAACCTTTGTAGAAGAAATGCTTTGTTGTATTACATTTTTTTGATGTGGGCTTTACTAAGTCCGTCCAACGTCACCAATCACAGATTTAGAAGCTCAGAGTCAAAACTACCACCTATTAACTCGCTTTTTCTAATTTCTAATTAAATGGGAGTCATCATTTTACCTCATCAACCTTCTGTTCTTTGTGCAGCTCACCCATGTCGATCATCAGGCTGTGAATGATGTAAAAGACGATTATTGATCAACAGTTAGCAGAGAAATCAGAGCAACTAATCAGAGGAAAGGGGAGGTCCAGTTATTGATCGGCTGCATTGTGTGGATTTAAAGGCCCGTGGCTCGCACTCAATTTAATTGGCCCTCGGGCTCGGAAGTGTGGGGGTAACACCTCATCTGCCCCGTTAACTGATGTCTACTGCCACACCACACCTTGTTTAGAACGCGACATATCAAACCGCAGCATGACCAATCCACAGCATGCGCGTGTCCATGCCTGTGTATCAAGGACAACAAAGTCTGTTCTCAAATACCAGACACGTCACCGAGGTGCAAAAAAGGTGTCGTAAGATCAAATTTACCTTCCCAGGAAATCATCTTTGTCGGGATCTTCGTCAAAGAGCTCGATCTCGAGGTGCTGACCCGAGTGCTCGTACACAAGAGCCTGGTGAAGACAAGGAGATGCTGATGGGATCCAGATGAAAACGGCACCACGATCAACGTCGCGTACGCCCGAGGGGGGGGGCGCCCCCCGAGCTTGTCACCTCGTAGACTTCGTTCCACTTGGGATGGAGGCTCTCCTTCACCGCCTTGCTCTGGAAGACCTGGTTGCCGATCTGCAGGACGCCGTACGGGTCGGACTTGCCCTTGATCAGCCCGCCCAGAAACGTGTCCTTGCCCTCCAGGTCCTGGGCCTCCAGGAAGTGGATCCTCAGGACCCCCTGTGGAGACACGCGCAGCACGGCGCTCGGCTCTGAATCGTTGTGGTGTTGCCGTGGACACGGGAGAACCAGCAACAATGCCTTAAAATGCCGCTGGTAGTTAATTAAACGCTGGTAAAGACGTGAAACACGACGCGGCTCATGTGAGATTGGACTACGAAGAACCTTCAGCTACCAACCGTTCACTCTTTCACTACATTACTCAGGATAGCGATCTCACCCGAACAGCTAGAGCAGGCACATTGAGCCACTTTCAAAGTGTATTAGTACCTTGGGCATGGGGAAGCGCAGCTGGGCCAGTTCCACATCCCCGACCAGTGGGATGGTGATGCGATTGGGTAAAACCAGATAGTTGTGTATGATGTCTTGAATCAGATTGTCAGAGAAGCCACTGTGAGGAAAGGAGGGAAGGTTGAGAGAAGGGAGGAAAGGGAGATAAACGCAATGATGCAATGACGTAAGGGTGCCCTTGAGGTTATAAATATGCTCCTTTAATCTCCGTTTAGTGGAGTGCACGTCTCATTTAGATAGTAGGAAAATTGGAGCCACGTCAAGCATGTTGGTGCCGCTGGCCAACAACCCCCTCCTGAATGTCTATCTATCTATCTATCTGACCGGCGCCTGATTCAACACTTTGTGACAACAACAGACACAGTGAGGGCAGGGAATGCACTCATTTAGCTGCTGCCGCACAAATGGAAATTCGGCAAATCGAGGCTGAAAAAAAAAAATTACATTGAAGGTTCATCATCCGGTGTTATTGCTCGGGTTTAGAGTCGGGTCTTACCTGGAAGGAATGTGTCTGAGGATCTCAGGGTGCTGGAGGCACCGCAAGGCAATAAGATAACAAGGGAGCGAGGCTGCTCGTGGCTCTGAACCTAAACCCTCATATCGACTAGGAATCAGTTCTAGAGGCAGCATGCAGCCGGCGTGAGGAGGTCAGCTTCTGGTAGTGTTTCCTAATCCGAGTCGACGAGATGAGCTGGGAGAGTGGTTTTTTTAATGATTGAGTGAAAAGAGTAACAGCAAGCGAATCGTTTAGGAGGAATCGTTTTGACGAAAGAAATGGTGCAACCCTTTAAATGTGTCTCGGATCATGAAAGCAGGGTTGAACCTTTTAGCCTGTTTGCCGAAGCGTTCCTACATTTCTTATAGAATGTAACAGAGAACCGCTGAACAGAGAAGTATTATCCTGTCATGAAGACAGACCCCCTTGTGTTTGCGTCCCTTGTGTCGGGAGAAAACATTTATTTGATCAATCTTCAGCTTATGTTTCAAACCAGCCAGATTAGAGGCATTACGGTCCTCTGGCGGGAGATCTGATGGGAGACGGAGCTCTTCTCCAGCTTATTGCCGCCTTTGGCGTAAACAACACCGCGTGCACCTTAACGCGTGTGCGCACGCAGACTAACGGAAGTGGGGCTGATTGCTGTTAGGTTTAGAAGTGTGCAGACTGCAGACATCCGCTTTAACAGACGGTATGTGCGTTCGGCGTGATTTACTCTCTCCAATGGTTTATGACTGCAAAACGAATGACATTTCCCATCATCCTCGGCTGTTACTAATAGTTTCTAATTGTTCACGCTAACCAAATACGGCGAACCTGCTGAACGTTTCGACATCCCCATTGTTGGCATTAATTGTCATTCCAGCATCCTCGTTTTAACACAAAGCACATGTGACCAGCGTAACGGAGCCGGTAGCATGCCGGTGGCTGTTGGCTCCGAGTCCGGTTCCGAGTCTGGTTCTATAACCAACTCAACGGCAATGACGCATCCACAACGTGCCAACAAGCGAGGCATGTGTTGCGTCAGAGAGCCACTGGGAGAGGCTTCATGGTGACAGCTGATGCTGTCTGCTGCATCCAAAGAGCTCTCTCTCTCTCTCTCTCTCTCTCTCTCTGCGGCTACGATTTCACCATGCGGGGCGCAGCTAACCACTCTTCATCTGCACATGTGCACACACACTCAGATGCACACACACACACACACACACTGCATTGCACAAGAAGACTCTACGAAGGAGCTAACATAGAGCGCCTACTGGGCTCCGACGTGTCCGTCCACCTCAGCAGGGAACGTGACAAGTAAGACAACGTCATGCAGCGTTCACGCACACGTGTCCCTTTATTTGCAGTGTAAACAAAGCATGAAGCGCTCAGGACAGCTGTGTGGGTCATTGTCTCGGTCCTTTAGCGTCTCTTAATCAACTTAGTCTCTGCTCAGCGCAACAAGGCTCTTAATGTAAGCAAGACAAACAAAGCGAGTATGAGGAAACAGGGCGCATGCAGCTCCTCTCCTTGTCTGACAAGTTCTTTTCTGGGTCGAGCTGACTTACTTGAGCCCAGGAATGTCAAGTATATTGGAGAGGCCAGTCCAGCTTATGTCCAGGAGCTAACAGAAGAGGGAATGGAGAGCATATTAGTGGTAGAAAGCTTGAATCATTTGCTGTAAAAAGGTGCTATCAGGGTCCATTTGGAAAAGAGACCACTGCTTTAACTACTCTGTATATTGTTGACATAATAATTGTGTAAGAAAAATGGGTTAGTCTGGCCGCACACCAGTTTGACAAAGAAATGTGTATTTAACGTCTTTAGAACCCAGGCCTATTGCTTTGAGCTGTGTGCAAAATTATCTCCAGTTCATGAGTCACAACCAGAGGCCAAAACACAGATCATTTCATGGAAATACCTGCTCACTAAAATATTGATAAAAGCAGCAGCGAGGCTCTGTGCGTCTCATTAGTTTTCAAAGCACCATGAGATCAGAGACTCGCACTTCAACACGGCTGAAGGTGCAACTTCTGAAGTGTTCCAGAGTCAGAAACCAACCAATTTACAGCAGCGGTCTGTCAAAGGGGGAAGAGAGACAGCGGAGGGAAGCAAATCACAGCGTGGATCAGCTGAGATCGCAGCAGAAGACGTGTGGTCGCCCCTCTTAGACGTCGGCCATGTGACTTTTTATCTTTCTACAGAACTGCCTACTTGTTTCTTCTTTTAAACTGCAGCCGATGTAAAGGGCGCTATGAATAAAATGTATTATTATTATTACTATTAGAGCGGCAGTCGGCGAGCTTCGGTCCGCTTCTGCCTTCGAGGAAGCAGCTTCCTTAGCAAGTCTTTACCGCCCTACTTTTCTGGCCAAGCTGCTTGCACAGTGCTGCAGCCGATGCGCTGATGCTGCAGGAGGGGGGGGGGGGGGGGGGGGGGGCACTGCAGGGCTGCGATCCGATCTGGTGGGGAGGGACACACCCACGCGCCTGCAAACCTCTTCTACGCTGCCGTTAAAAGGGCTTTCTTTTTTTTAACATTCGCGTTATAAATCGAGGACGGGTGCAATGACGGTGATCGTCATAATCATCATTATTTAAAAAAATAACCAGCAGCAACAGATGTTATCTGCTGCTTCGTAAGTCCTCCGTTTGAAGGGGAAGACCGCGGCCTCTCCACTGAGCTCTCGGGGTGTTTTGCACCCTTTTATTCACACTGCGCCGCATTGCAAATTCACAGCCGAGAGCAGAGACCTCTTATGGTCTGGAAATGGTTCTATCCCACTCGGCGCTCGGGGCCGGGCCTTCTACGGCACGCTGGGAGCAGGCCGAGGAGATGTTTGGATTCCGCTGCACACATTGTCGAGATTCTTCGGCCCCCACGAGACAATTTATGTTGCCGCTTGATGTCTCCGTCCTCCAGCGCACACACAGTAAGTCTCGCGCGTCGAAGCAGGAGGACTATTGAGATGCATGTGTGTGTGACTGCCACACGCGTTCCCCTGAGAGCTGCTTGCCTTCTTCCCCTTTCCGCTGCGTTCAGTGATTTTCTCCACCCGGCGCTTGAGCTGAGCGCTTCGGCTTGGAGAAATCTACCAAGGTGGGACCAGCTTGTTCCGCTGCTATTTAAAGCTTGCGCTGTTGGTCCGCTGGGTCCCTCCGTCCGCTACGAATCGGCCCAACATCTTAAAGCCGTGCAGCGGCAGCGTGTGCAGGGAGATACGCGCTAGAAAATATTTAGAAACGCACAAACCGGTAACGTGCAATGAGGACGGTGGAGAGCGATGGAGCGCGTTGGTGATGCCGAGAAGGTTAAACGCCACCCGGGAGCCAGTAGTGTGTGGGGGTCCTGATATATTTATCATTAAGTGTCTCTTAGCAGTAAGGCTAAGTGTCGGGGGGGTAGTGGAGTCTTGAATCCCATTAACATGCTTTATTTCTCCCTGAAAGCCAAGGAGGGATCTGCTTTATAACGTGCAATTGTTTAAAATTTAGTGAGAGTATAAAACGCAGAAGGAGCCAAAGTGGAGTATTAAAGATATTTAGGACATTTGGTGACATCCGAAGAAAAGAGGCCAAAGTTGGCAAAGGCTGCCAGCGCATGCGAGCGAAACAGAGAAATAAAAGGAATCGGAAATCTGCTCCTCGTTTTAACCCTCAGCAGCCTTTTCTGTCCGACGGCTTTTATCGATCGAACCACAGTCGCGATTCCGGCGTCTGAACTCACCGGCTTCTTGAGAAAGAACGCGGACACGGCTCCGACGAGAGGCATGTCACCCAGCAGCGGCTCCATCACCACCCTCAGCACGCCGTGGATCTGTGGAAACACAAGAGGAGCACGTTGACGCAACGGACACAAAGGGGGGAGCACCACACACCCGGCCCGGCTTCACACGCCCGCACCCGAGTCAGCGTCCACCTTCGGGGTCACGGAACGTTTGGTTTCCACAGAGCGGACGGAAACAAGGAACAAACGTAGGAGGCTACGTTAGTGTTGAAGCCAACGTACCAATTAGGCTCTTAAGAGTCTGCCAGCGATATTTCTGTCACCAGGGAAAGTCACATTTCAGAAATTTTCCTGAAACTAAACAACTGGTGGAACTGATTCTTCTAATTGTCTCAAAAACCCTCCAATCAGCAAAAAGTGGCTGCGATTCTCGTGGCGGCGATGACGAGTTGACCTCCATCGCGGCGGTCGGACCGCTCCGCAGGTCGATACTGAACAAACAGCAAGTCGAAAATCTGCCGGCGTTTGACCCCTCTCCTCACAAAGCCATCAGGAACCCTACGGCGCTATGATGGAAGGGGGGGCGGGACCTGCTCGGTGCTCACAGAGTGATGGGGGGGGGGCTTGTTGGCGGCTGAGGAGCAGATGTGTAAGTCTACCCGAGTTACATAAAGGGAGCAGTGAGGAACAAATGTTAATACCTTTCATGTAGAAAATATCAACATTGAAGTAAAACAAAACGTGTTACAACTGTATAGTAGTGCGCTGATGAAGAATTTCTTCTTTGGATGAACTGGTCACAATATTTAGCCATGTGATGCCTGTGACACGGGGCGTTACTTTATTCCGTAACGGGTTGTAACAACAACAAAAAGGTTGGGAACCGGCGCTTTAAAATGCGGACGTGATTATTTAATTGTCGTCGTTATCGACACTCCTGATGATCCGCTGCCGGAAAATCCCCCCGAAACGCAGCCGACGGGTGAGACCTTTATCCGACGACCCGAGACGAGGCGGAGAGACTGGTGCCAGCGGAGGGAACCCCTGCGAGGATGTGAAAGCAACAAGACAAAGGGGGGGGGTTTTCTCACCTGAATGCTCTTGATGCCGGCTTTGCAGTAGTAGCGTTTGACGTCTATGTCGATCTCGGTGTTGCCTACAAAGCTGAGTGACAAAAAAAAACACAAATAATGTACAATAAAATGGTGGTTTATCTGATGTAGTAATATGTAATATGCTCATTTAGTGTTTTATATTTCTCAAATCTTCTTTTCTCTCTACGGCCGCTGGCATGAACTACAGAGCATAAGGGAATCCGCTGGGCTCACCTGATCTGTAGGTCCATGATGATCTGCCGCTTATCCACGTTTTCTGTGTAAACCTTGACCCCGTTGACCCTCAGGGGCTTCAGAGAGAGAGAGAGAGAGAGAAACACCCACGTGTTGAGCACAAGGCCGACGCGTCTCCTGACCCCCACATGGAAACTATTTATCCAGCATGGACGCGGGCCAGTCAAGTGCATGAGTGTTTAAAGCCCCCCCCAGCCCCCCCCCCCCCCCCTCGGCAGCTGCGCCCGGCGGCCTGTCGGAAGCGCAGCGGCGACACTCACTTTGTCGCCCATGTCGATCTTGCTGAAGCAGAAGGTGCTGAGGTGGGCGTTGGACTGCTTCACCGTCGGCTCGACGGTGTCGCGGAACAGCTTCTCCGCAAACTGGCAGATGTACGGCCACATCTGTTTCACCGTCTGAGGGGACGTGGGCAGAAGGGGGGGGGGGGGGGGGGGGGGCGACTGGACGTTAAAGAGAAATCCTAGTAGAGGCCAAGAAATGATGCCCTTTGTAAAGGGGATGTGCTGAAAGACCTCGTGTGATATTAATGATCCTTGTTGCTTCATCGCTGACGAACCCAGAGTTACTTTTAAATATTTTAAATACTTAAGTGGAACCGTGTCAAACTAGAACTCGTCACGCAGGCACTTTTTTTAATACGTTTTGAGCTCAGCGTCCGGACGGTTTAAATTGGAAACCCGGTGAGTGATTTACAGATTTACATCCAGGTCGTTGCCATGGCGATCCACGGTGTGCTGCAGCGTATAAAGTGTGGCCGGCATACACCGGGCCCGAGGGAGGGAGGGAGCGGAGCGGCGACAGACACCCCGAGTGGTTTCCGTTCACACGTAGGATGGAAAACGCATTCATGTGACGAACGCACAATTCTTTACCTTGTTCAGCCACTCCACCCGCTCGACGTCCGGGAAGTGAACCTGAAAGCGGAGGGAAGAGAGCAGAGGGTCTCTGGTGAACGTTGGCTTCGACTGGGTCGTTAATACCTTAATACTGTGCTTTTCTAATATGAAGACATTTCATAGAAAGAAATGCCTGCAGCACCGACCACCCTCACGTATGCACAGACCTGGACTAATCGCACTTGACGACCAAAGTGAATTGGCCATTGATTCAACATGAGGTCAATGAAATGTCGAAGACAAAGTCAATACGTTGTGCGGCGATGAAGAACAGACAAACCACCCTGGCTCTTAATCCCACTGAACTTAAGGCGCATTTTCCCCCCTTATCTCAACAGCGAGACGACGTGCTCGTGGCTGCAGGGCTGGTGACATGTGACGTGCAGCCCGACAGCCACGAGGGACGGCGCGACTCCTCGCGGAGGCGGCGGGAGTGCTTATCCAGCTCTTATGTCAGGCAGCAGACAGGCGCCGGAGGACGCAGGGCAGAAACTTTTGAGTTACTGTAACCGATTTCAGGCCTGTGGTTTTGTGATGTGGTGCAATCTTATGTAGTCTCATTGAAAATACGCTGGCGTGCTTTATTATGAGATCAGACACGGTGGCCTTGAGAGAGGAAGTAATGGATGTTTCCCCACCATTGGACAAATGTGAAGTGCCGGCTGATTAAAAACCGAAGTGAAGCAGCTCGGTTTATTCAGCGTCGGTGGAAAGCTTGAGATTCACCGGGCGGTATGTTCATGAAAGTGTGATTGACAGAGTCCTTGAAACAGAGAGAGTGGTTCGAACTGCTTAACCAGAGCAAAACACAGTCGGAAAAGGGATCAGGCCATCTGGGAACAAACCCCAAAAATAGAAACTCGCTGTCAACTTCCCGGCTTGGTCTAGTTAATAACGCGTCGTTTGGTTTTCCTGTGTTTACTTTGTCATTTATCAAAATTTTGTATGACAGCATGCATTATGCATGCTGCTGGTTTACACGCTCAATACTGCGGCAGTTACAAAGGCAGTTCCTTTCTTCCCACTGCGATGCTAAAATCTTTACTTTCGGAGTAAAGTAGCTACAGCAGCCAGCCTATGAGTCACCCAGATGAACACAGCGGCGGGTTCTATCTGGGCTCTTCAGCAGCAGAAGCCTCACAACATTGGCGCCACGCTGGAAAAAGCATTTGCGAGAGCGGTGCCGCGGCTGAATAGAAAAATAGAAAGGAATGAAAAAAAAAGACACCCCCCCTGAGCGCTGTCTAAATGCAGCAATATGAGCTCAGCTTGGGCCAGCGGATCAATCTGTGTGAAGCCCCCCGAGAGGTGCAAAGTGTTTTTCCCTCGACGGCGCACGACCACAGGCGCTCGTGGTGCTTGACTTGCAGTTTCTTCCATAAACCACCAACTTTAGGGAGATTCATTAACGCCCCTTTTCCTCTAAATGGGATGCTGTTGGTCTCTACCCCATCGAGTCCCTCCGCCCCCGCGTAACAGCTTCGCCGCCTCCTCCTGTGTCAGCAGAATCAGCGTTTCACAGTAGAACCTGAGGCGAGTCTGATACGGAAAGAGGTTTATAGTTTCTGGAGTAATTCATTTGATTTAATGCAATCTAAACGTGCACACCTATATGTATATATACATATCTACAGAATATTAAAAGGGCCTTTGCGAATGTGAAGTGGCCTCTACTGCCACTTCATCTTCTGCACTTTCAGGGAGTTTGAGATTCAATCAATGAAAATGGAATTGAAATGACTGGTGGGGTAAACATCAGGGGAAAGCCATTTACTGAGATGAACCCCCTTGATGCCGTAATCCAGCTCCCTGCAGACAGCAGTTAACAACATGGATTACATGCTGTCTCACAGACCTCCATTAGAGGAACAGAGTCTCGGAGCGTATAGGGCCGTACGGCGGACACGGAACCTGCGCTCTGCTGGGAACCGGCCTGCGTTAAAGCTCAGAACCTCGGCCGACACCGTACGTTTGAAAATAAAGTGTTGAGGTAATGAAGTGAGTTACTGCGAGCGAGCAGCATGTATCCCAAAATAACAGGGACCCTGTGGGCATGTTTCCCTTCCAGCGTGGTGTCTGGTTCACCATTGTACCCGGCTGGATTTAGACCCAGTCCAATGCCACTGCTGTTTGGAGGGGGGGGGGGGGATCAGCTGCTTCATCACAGCTTTACAGCTCAACTCCATGCTCTCTGTCAGCTGATGCTTCTTCCTGGAAACTCAAAAATATTCTGCACAACAACAACAACAACAATAACAAAACCACCAGATGCCTTTGCAGAGGAACAGCTGGAGCGGGGATCGCACGAGGCGTCCTTATTATTATTACCCATTGGGGGAGGTCAGAGGTCGCGAGGCTCTCCTGGACGCTTCTCTCCTCTCGCTCCAGGAAAGCGAAAGCTCGACTCAGCCGGCCGCGCTTCCCCGCGCTGTTTCTCCTCCACCAGAAGAAGATCACGAGTCCGATCAGCAGCCAGCTGAAGCTGAACTCGAAATAGCCCAGCGCGTATATGGGGAAGATGAGAACGAACGTCTTGGCCACGTCCAGCCAGGTGCGGGTCAGCGCGCCGACGGAGGACACCGGGGCGGCGGCGGCGGCGGCGGTGATGTCGCCCGGCGAGGCTGGATGGCTGGACGCGACGTGTCCGTTTTCTTTGGGCGAACGGGCTCCACGTGGCTCTGTCATGCTGGCGCGTCCTCAAAACGGGGTTCAAATGGCGGGTACGGTCGGTGGGCACGGTTCCCGCTGCGCGAAGCCCCCCGCAGCTGTTCTCACGCTGGCTCACCCGCACGCCGGCCCCATCGCCCGCTCGGCATTGACCTCTTCGTCCGCTAAAAACGCGGGGACGTGTTGGTCGCCATGGTGGGAATCCGGTCCGTTCCGCTGCGCGGCTCCGCTTGCTGTGACTCCACACAGGTTAAAAGGCTCGATTCCCAAAACGCACCGCACCGCGCGTAACCCAGTGGTGCCCGTTGCCTGGCGGGAAAATGAAGAAACACCGCCACCTGGTGTTCAGTAGCGACCAGCGCCGCCGTTAATCTTCAACTGGGCGGTCGGCAACGTAACGTTTGTTGTCACAAAGAAGTTCTTAGAACAAAAACAAGGAGTTGGTCATCTTTAAAATAATTACTTGTCTCACTGAGTAGCTGGCTTGTGTTAGGGACTAGGGACGGCTGTATTATGACGAACACAGAGCAATAGATCAAGTTTTTGTAATCGCACGCATCGAAATGAAGCGAAACACCAGCAGAAGTGCCACGTGAATGATTGATAATAATCATAATCAATAACAGGGACGGCGGTTCGATAAGTTAATAAACACGTTCAAGTCATCGACCGCTGCCATGGCAACTGCTGTTTGTCCCAGTGCACTTCTCGGCCGCTGATTAAAAGGTCTGTTGTCAAGCTGAAGTGACGCGATCTCCTTGGTTTCGGCTGACTGCGCGTGCGCACAAGTGATTTTCCATAATGGCGGCGTCGTTACTGAAATACGAGTTTCCTTTCGGCGTTTGAAAGACTCCAGAAAAACAAACCCCGATGAGAAGATGCACAGCGAAAAGGTGAAGGTCTCTTCGTTGATATTATCGTGTGCTGTCTGTAGCGAGTTCATGTGAATCATGTGAATAGCAGAACATCATGTCCGCTGTTGTTAACACACGTTGTCATAGGAAATAAACTTCGCATGGATTTGGTTTGTATCGCGACAATACGGTTGGATGAACGTTGACGTTGGCATCTATTGAACATCCAAACATTTTTATTTAGAAACTAACGAAGGAAGACACATGGAGACCAGCTGATCTGACAAGACATATTAGGGTAAGTTTTTTGCGAGTTTAGGACAAAATCCCAGCTGGATTTAAATAACATGGTATTTATAGATGTATTTATATTCATTCATATTTTCTCTCTTTTTTCCAGGAGGAGGGTGATGACAATGAGAGAAGGCCTCGTGGTGGGGAATCCGTAGAAAGACGCCGCAAGGACCCAGAGAAGGTGTCCAGACATGAGAGGGACAAGCCCAGGGAGATGTCAAGGGAGAAAAGACATGAAGACGAAAAATACAGACATTCAGATCGGCGAAAGGAGGGCTCACGGGACAGGAGAGGCGACAAGGACCAGGAAAGAAAGGACGACAGGGAGAAGAGAAGCGAAAGAGACAAGTTGGTGGCTGGGAAGAGGCACGATGATGATTACAAGAGGCGTGATAGAGAGGACAAGGAGGCAAAAGAGAAGGACAAGGAAAGACACAGAGACAAGGAGAGAGACAGGGAAAGGGATAAAGAGAGACACAATGAGGGACACAGGGACAAGAGAGCGAAAGAGGGTGAAAAGGAGAGACGGACTGAAGAGCGGGACAAAGAGCACAGGAGAGGAGAGCGGGATCGGACGGAAAAGCCCGAAAGAGAAAAGAGAGATCGGCATCGAGAGAGAGAGCGACTCAAAGACGAATATAGAGACAAGAGCAGAGACACAGAAAGACGGGAGAGACACAGAGACAAAAAGGATTTGCACGTGAAGGGCGAAAGTGGTGAGGCCAGAGCTGTGTGCTTTAAAGCATCCCATATTCACCGGATCATCATTTCCATAAAAGAAAAGCAATCTTATGTTTCTGATTTCAGAGCGCGAAAAGAGAAGACACAAAGAGGAGCGAGAAAGAAGACACAGAGAGAGAGAATATAAAGTGAGCTGATCGAATCCACTATTTATCATTTCAATCCCCACATATCTCTGTGACTTGGGTCAAAACTTTTTTACTATGCGTGGATAGTAAAAAAGACTCTTTCTCTTGAGAAGACTCTGACTCTTGTCCTGCTTCTGACAAGAGTCAGAAGCAGGACACAAAAACGGAGGTGCGTGCGCCTGTGCACTGAGACCCGTACATCCCTTTATTTTCCATTCTTTTCTATTCTTTTCTATCCCTGATGGGTGTTTGTGACGCAGGATGTTGCGATGTTTCACTGTAGTGCTGCTTCATCCCAAAGATTTTCTGCCTACTTGAGACATTTTTTTAAACTTCATGTCCTATTTGTAGGTTGCCAAGGAGGAAGTTACGGCTGACCAGGAATATGAAGATGACTTTGAGGTAATAATACAGCATTTTTTTAATCGGGGAAAAAGGCTACATTCCACGGAAGCATATTTGGTTGTTTTTTTTCATTATTCATCACGCTAACATAAGCATTAATCTGCTCATTTTTTGGTTATTTCTGCATGCGTTAATCCTTTCAAAGAAAGCGGTGAGTACTTTTTCAATCTCATCCATTTTCATTCTTCCAAGATGCAACGTTTTGTACTAACAGCCTCTTTTTTTTTCTATTTCTGTCTTCAACATATTCCACGCAATAAACAATGTGATTTCTCCGCTGAAAGGATTATGAGGAGGACTTTGAGGAGATGGATGAGAGCGACGGCGACGGCGAGGACGAGGACGAGCCACAACAGGTGGGGGAAAAGAGGGAGGAACTTTCAGCACAAAGGAGAAAGGAAATCGAGGCGATTCAACGAGCCATGGACGAAGAGAACGAGAGAGTTGGAGCAGCTCGGTCCGGACAAACTGTGAGCACAGAGGAGGGTCAGACGCCTCGGTGGTCCAGAGGTACGGCTTCGCTCTTTCGTTTCATTTTAGTTAGCACTTGGTGTCATTGTATGTTACAGTGTGTGTTATACAGGGTCAGATAAGATCCCGAAGCCGGAGGGAGCCTCCCAACGTGGAAAGTTTATTGACTTTGTAACCGCAAAGCAGCGCCAAGTCAGCAAGAAAGTTTCCACCAAACAGATGTAAGTCAACTTTAAGCATTTTTTTTATTTGGGACACTTTTTAGTGTGATTTTTTTTAAATACCTCTACGTCCAATTTCTTTAGGAAACGCAGCACAGAGCTCCTCCGCTTAATCGATCTGGACTTCTCGATGACGGTCTCTCTTCTGGACCTTCCCCCGGTGAATGAATACGACATGTACATCAGAACCTTTGGAACGGCAAACACCAAGCAGGTTAGCCTTTTGGGGGTTTCTTTCTCACGTAAACACAGATACACCTGTAACCACGTGGTTTAAATGACCTCGTCCATGTCAGGCTTATGTCCAGTGTAACGAGGACAACGCCGACAGAGACGTCCAAACGGAGGGGATAGAGACGTGCGAGAAGTGGACGCAGCATCCTCCAGAGCACAGGGGAGCCTGTGGAGGTGAGGGGAAATCCAAACACTCTCTCCGATGAGCTTTATGTCTGAATATAGAGTTCATTACCTGTGTGTTTTGTTGTTGTTGACAGATCCAAACCTCTCCCATGAAGCGGGAAACAAAGGTGAAACGAGCTTTGATTCGCGGCGTCTGACAGCGTTTCTGCGTTCAGCCTCTCAGGTTGTCTTTTCACCCGTAAAAAGAAAATACTCTTTGGACTTTGGAAGTTTTTTTTTTTTTAAAGTCTGTGTTTGTTTTTTTTTTGTCCCTGAATCAAGGTCATGGTCATCCTGCTGGAAGAGGATCGAGCTGTGAGAAAATCCCCGAGGAAGCTGAGCTCTCAGACGGACACGCCGTCTTTCAGCGACGGAAGTCTACAGCTCAACGCTAATTTGTCCTTCCTTTACGGTGCACGCATCCGCCCCGAAATGTCTTTTGGAATTGTACCGTCAAACCACTCAATTCTCATTTGTGTTGTTCGTATCATGCTGTTGACAGGTCGGCGCGTTAGCCTGGTGCACTTCTCTCAGGTGCAGAGGCACACCATGATGTCGGTCCACAGCCCGACCGCCGAGCCCAGCGCCGTGCGCCTCGACCGCTGCGCCGTCATCTGCATCTGGAACATCTGGGAGCCGTCCAGACCTCAGAAAGTCCTCGTCTACGAATCCGAGGCGAGATTTTCGAGTTAATTCTTTTATTTATATGTCTTAAATATGCAACGCGGAGCAACAGGGATATGCAGTGTTCTGGAATCAAACGTTTTGATATCCACTGCTGCAGGTGCTGTGCTGTTGCTTCAGCCCCGGAAAGGCCACCTTGGTGTTTGCAGGCACATCGGTTGGCTCCGTGGTGCTGTGGGACCTCAGGGAGCAGGCGGGGGGCCATTACCGCCTGACGATAGGGGAAGAGGAATGGGCTTTCCGGCAGCCCACCTTCTCCACTGGTACGTTGCAGATTTTTTTTTTCTTTCTGAAAACGATGAACGCGGCTGGTTAAAGAGTTTGAAACATGTACAAATGTTGTGTCAACTTTATATAAAGTGAAGAAAAACTACTTGAAATCACCGTCTTTAAAGTCTTTAGATGCAGCATGTCATCTGTCGTGCCAATTTCCGAAACCCTACACCAAGCATGTGTTTACCTTTTATTTTAAGAATATTAAGCCCCTTAATCCTTTAGTCAGTCATCGAGTATTTCTCTCTTTTGAAAGGAGATGACTGTCAGCAGGTAACCTTCTTCATTTGCTTCATCCGGTGATCCAGTACTTCCTCTCCCCTTTTTGTCACTCTAAGTTGAGAGGCTCCTTTTCATGACGCTTCATTCCTCAGACGTTGTTTGTTCTCATCGCCTCTTTCATCCCCCCTCGTCAACACAGACGCAGTGATGGCCGACTCGGGCCATTTCTCGTCCGTGACATCTGTGGAAGTCGTCCCCTCCACTGCAGCGGGGGGGCTGGGGTCACAGGTCTCCCTTTTGGCATCTGAAGAAGGTATGGAACGGTATAGGGATGCTTAACACGATCGATTCAACGTCCAAATGCGGCGTGTGTGTTTCCGCCGTTCACAGCTGGCTACCCGTTTGATTGTTATTCTGTTCCCCCATGCAGAGTCGTCAGGGTTGTCATTCCAGCTGGCCTCTCTGGATGAAATGGGGGTTCTGAATTTTTGGGTAAGTTGGGGTGACAAAGTGGATCCTTTTTTTTTTTTTTTTTCTTGGCCCACAGTGGCTTTGATTAGCAGCTAACGGAAGCAATTAAGGAAGCCTTTCGATCCTGATTGGCCCGGGAAGAATTAGGACTCGTTCTAGGCACGTATCTGTGCCGTGATGGCCTCCTGTGATTTCCTTCTCTCTCCTTTTTAGGTGGTCGTGGAACTCACAAAAGCCAACGAGGCAGGCTCCGCAACCGATCTAGGTAAGTAAGTCGGGCCCGTTTTAGAGCAACCCCTCTTTTTCTCCATAAACATAATCCTCTTTCTTGCAAACGCTGGTACAAGCTTCAGTTTCTTCTCTCTTTGTTTTTCCTGTGAAGGGCTCAGGCCTGGCGGGAAAGTAAAGTTACTT
This sequence comes from Apeltes quadracus, assembly GCA_021346845.1. Taxonomy (NCBI): domain Eukaryota; kingdom Metazoa; phylum Chordata; class Actinopteri; order Perciformes; family Gasterosteidae; genus Apeltes; species Apeltes quadracus. The sequence goes on from CM037914.1 coordinate 11,061,358, forward strand.
CACAGCTCCCGCCTCCTCACCGCTGACAGGTGAGATTGATGAATAGCTCGTGATAGTCATCCGGCACTGCGGACTCCCGGGCTCAAAATACCCCACGGTGTCTTTCTGCAGGGGGAACACAGCTGCTCCGTCGTGGTCATGCAGCCTTAGTCAGATGTGTTCTGTCGACTCATCATCATTTGATCATTCGATATGCGCGGTGTGAATGCGATGAAGTGTTGTGTTCCGTTGTTGCGCGGGTTGTTTTGACACCTGCTTTTGGATTTTTTTTTCTCAGGGTTTCGCCACGAGATGCAGCAAAAAACGGGCGGTTGCAGACGCTTCTTTTAAGATTCCTCCCAACGGACTCTAATCATTTCTTTATCGGCACCAATATGGTGAGCATCCTCTTGTCTGCTGTAGTGCGTTTTTTGGTGGATTTTGTGATAATGCATTGATATCTTTTCTTTTCTTTTTCTCTCTAGGGTCTGGTCAATCATGAAACAAGTCACGGTTTAAAAGCCCCACCTAAGTTTTACAGGTTCCTGGAAACTGGAGCCCGACCTATTGATGTCACCTCCATCCATTTTTCTCCATTCAGGCAACACTTGTTCTTGGTGAGAAAGCTTTTTTTTCTTCTTTTTTCTAAATTGTAATCGGAGTCAACGTCATTGCCAACATAACGTCGTCCCCACCCCGCCGTCCTTCTTGCAGGTGGGCTGTGGAGACGGCAGCATCAGGCTGCATCAGGTCAGCCGCGAGCGTCCCGTGGCGGAGTGGAGAAACGCTACAGCTGGTGAGGCGGTGGTCTCGCTGCAGTGGACACAGACCAGACCCGCGGTCTTCTGCGTGCTGGACGCAGCCTCGACCCTCCACATGTGGGACCTGCTGAAAAACGACGCGCAGCCCGTGGTCACCGAAAGGATGGACCAGGACAGGTGACGGCAGACACGAATGAGGGAGGCTTTTTCTGGTGGATTTTTTCGATTTGTCACGTCGACGCGTGGTGCTCATTCATCTGCTCTTTTCCTCAGGGTGACGGCCATGACTGTGTTTGGAGACGCAGGACAACAGAACGTGTACTCAGGGATAGCACTTGCACACGAGTCAGGAAAGATAGAAATGCAGTATTTTGCTAAACATTTTACTGTACCCAATAAAGCAGAAGAGGAGAAGTTGGAGGATATGATGGCTGAAGCCCTCTGAAACACTGCACACTGAGTGTGGCTTCATTTGAGTGTTTGTGCTGGTTAAAAATATTTTAAAACTCTCAAAGAGCAGAAGGATCAATTTATGAATTGTTAAAAAGCAACATGGAAAAAACACACAATGTACAGGATCATGAAGAGAATGTGACTGAAAACCAAAGATCCTCTAAAGGGGGCAAGAGAGCACTAATATCCTGAATGAATTCATCATAAGAAATATGATGTCAATTTTTGATATAATTATTTCTACTGTCAGATGTAAAATATTTATTATTGTCAACTTTGGATTTTTACATAATAAACTGCTTATGTCTTTGATTGTGATATATTTTCTCTGTACATTTTAATTTTTCAGATTGTTTTCTTTTAATTAGTGCACAATATGTTTGACCATATATTTTAGTTAGTTACTACCTTTGAAACATGAACACTTTTGTTGTGTTGTCTTAAATTTAAACGCAGTTGCACCCTCTTTAAATCGTCAATTTGAATTATTTATTTCTACATGACCTCAGGCCTGACCTTGCATTTTCTGAGGAACCGTTTGAAGTTCAGGCTTTGTGACCTGCTGTCATGGATGTATCCGAGCGACTCGTTGCCTGGCAACAAAGCTCCAGAGCAACAACGCTGGGAGAATAAGCTTTTTGCACAGTTATGATTTTTTTTTTAATGGTTTAGGCTCAACTAACGTCCCACTGCGGCTTCCTGACTCCATAGTTACTAGCTGGTGGAAGGTAAAAACAAAGTTTACCAACCTTTAAACAAAATGATTTCAGCTAGTCTTCAGCTTATGGTGGAGCTAACATTAATTAACACCAACTAAAAGTTAATTAATACTCTGTGGTAATGATTGTTAAACATGAAATATATATCGTATCTATCACCTAATGTTGTCGGGGAGATATCTATCCAATGTAGTGGAGCAAGAGTAATGTTACAATTAAGTGAAGTACTCAAAGAACACTACTTATTGTGTTTAAATGTTAACAACCACGTAGCATACTAAGTTTTCCCCAACTTTTTTTGTTTATTATTTAATAATCTAACAAAAGTGTGACTGTTTGGGCATTCAAGTAGCATCCATCACAGAAACTTCAGCACTTCTCCCTCTGTTTGCCTTGTTCTACACGGCTGTGTGGCCAAGTGTCCCGTGCAGAGAAGGTCAGGGGTCGCAGCCGCAGCCCGAGCAGAAAGTTGTGGAAATGGTGTCCCCGGGAGAAGAGACGCGAGCCGGAACCGTCCTCCTTCCCGGTCCTTCCCCCCGGCTTTTGTCTCAAGAGAACGGCACATCGGCGTTCACTCACGGTCTCCACCGCCTGCGGCATTTCTCCTGCGACAGCCCCGTGCGCACCATGGCGTACTCTGACGGCGCCGCCGCGTTCGTCGGCCTCCACTCGGACGACACGGCTCGCTTCTACGGGGCCGACGGCTACGAACGGACTTCCCCCGCGCGCCTGACCTTCGCGGGCCTGACGGCCACGAAGGTCGCCAGCCGCCTGGTGGGCTGGGGCCCGGGGCCCGTCTTCACGCTCCTGGACGGCGACCTGAGCCCGCTGGACGCCGCCCCCGACGCCCTTGACGTGCGCCTGTGTCGGGCGGCGGAGCACTCCACGGAGCTGGTGACCGCGGGCGCCGGGAACGTGTGCGTGTGGTCCGTGACGCTCACGAAGTGCAGGTGTCAGGTGAAGGTACAGGGGGAGCAGCTGCGGCGCGGCGCTTTCACCGAGTTGGCGCTGGCTCCCCCCCGGTCGGGCAGGCCTCACAGGGCCTTCGTCGTGCGCGGGGCCGACGTGATGGTGGTCGACCTCCACGCCGGGGAGGTTTCGGAGCACAAGAGGGACCTCTGTGCGCGGTGTGTATCGGTGCTAATATTGCGGTGTGAATCGGAGTGTGAGTGGCGGGGGCCTGAAGAAGTTGTGTTTTACAGCGACATCACTGCCATGGTGTACTGCTCTCCACTGGACTGTCTGATCACTGCAACTCAGGAGCCCTTCATCAGAGTGTGGGATCCAGATTGGGAACTTCGCGTTGCTTTTGTTGGACATGATGGTAAAGTCACAACCAGTACCGGCCCCAAGCAGCCGCTTAGTTCGCTTATGCCTTGGGCCGGCCCTGGTCACAACCTCTATCCCTTTTTCCTTTTTCTCCATCTTTATTGTGAGACAAAAACGTGGACATGGTCTGTTTCATGTGTGTGCAGGTGTGGTGAGCTCTCTGTTCTACTGCTCTGCATTGAGCATGCTGATGTCGGCCTCAGAGGACTGCACGATACGCTGCTGGGACGTGTCCGAGGGCCGCGCGGTCCAGTGCGTCCACACGGAGCAGACGAGCCCCGCGTTGTTCACAGGCGGCACCGAAACGGGGGATACTTTCGCCTCGTTCTCCCGCGACGGGGTGGAGCTCTGGGCCGTCACGGCCTTGTACACCCTCCGCTGCGTTCTCCGACGCGACGAAAGGTCCCCACTGAGACAAGTCCTAGCGTCCCCTTTCCCCGCTCCTTTCCCCTCACGTGTCCTCTGCGTGAGCGGGGACGGCGACGTCGCGCTGGTGGCCGCGGAGACGGGAGCGGTGTTGACTTCCTGCAGGGCGGAGCAGGGGATCACCTGTGCCGACTACTGCCTGCAAAAAGAGATTCTTCTGGCTTTGACTGACGCAGGTGCGGTGCTCCTGGGCAACACGCTCACCAATCCAGTCACTGTGATGCACCAGTGGACGGGGAGCGGCCAGGGGCCCTGGCAGCCGGCGGACCATGTGACCGTGAATAAAGGACAGGATCCGCCTGCCCCCGGCCCGGCTTGCTGCCTCGCGCTCTACGGTTGCGTGGCTGAAACACAGAAGGCTTTCGAGGAGTGGAGGAGTTTGCGCGACGGAAGGGGACGCGGTTACAGGAAGAAAGCGGCGCTCGATGACGCCAAGGATAAGTGAGCATTTTGTCTGCTTTTAGCCGTCGCTTCTGTGAAGGTACTGTGGCTCAGCCGAGTTTGATTGTACTTTACAGGTTTGTGATCATTCTGGGCCAAAGTGGAGGCTGCGTGAGCGTTCTGGACATCGACAACGGGAAAGTCTTGTGCAGGAAGCAGGCGCACAACGGCCAGAAAGTCACCGCAATGCAGGTGCACCCTGAGAACGACTGCCTTCTCTCCGCAGGTACTTCCTATTGTAACTTTGTTGCCTTGGTACCTTTGTTGGGGGACGACTCCTTTCCTCCTTTTCCCCAAATCCACAGGCGAGGACATGGCAGTGGTGGTGTGGAACGTCAACCTCTGCTTCCAGGACTGTCTCAGCCAGCGGCTGAGCGTGCACTGCGGCCCCCCTCCGGTCTACCTGGCGGCGCTGGGGCCCCGGTTGGCCTTGACCTCTCACGAGCCCAACACGGGCACCTTCAACTTGATGCACTTCGACCTCCTCAAGCAGAGCCACACCGGGGGCGCGCTCACCGAAGGACATTCAGACTACTTCACAGGTCACTCTTCCGGTTGTGTGCCTACTGGATGGATTGTCTAATGGGCCTGGTGTTGTGTGTCTTGCGCGTGCGCTTGTGTGTTTGAGTGACTGAATGTTTTTTTACTCTTGCAGGATTGTGTGCTTGTCCTGATCTGGATGTGTTAGTCTCCAGCAGTCTGGATGGGACAGTGTGTATCTGGAACGATAGGAATCAGCTCATCACGTGGGAGATTTGCCTGCCTCTGAATTTCTTGAACAGCAGGTATGAAAAGCCTGCATTGATAATCGGTAATGTGTGTTTGTGTGTCTGCGACACCTCCAGGACGCTGCAGCTGAATGCGGTGCCCGAGTGCCTGTGCTACTCTGGGTTTGGAGGGGAACTGTATCTCGGCATTAAAGGCGACCTGTACCGGATGGGTTGTGCAGAGTTCCTGCCACACTACTATCAACAAATGGTGACTCATTACATTTACAGTGCGGCTGGTGGTCGGAGGGGACATTTTTAACCAAAGCCCTAATATATAAACCCAATTTATCCCTCTTTATTTCCACAGCTACTTTACACTTATTACGTCAGGCCTCCTCCAGACGTGACCGTCATCGAGACTAAAGAAAATCCCAGCAAAGAAAAGTAAGAATTTATCATTTTATAAATCAAAAATCATTCAAAGTATGAGCAATATTTTTGAAAGCAGGGACAAAGATGAGGAAGAGCAACTGCCGGCAATCGGCAGCAATGTGTTACCGACTGATGACGTGACAAGACAGAAGGTGTGTGTGTGGGGGTTGAGATGAAGAAAAATTGAAATACCCAGAATATATTTTCCACCTGTCTCGTTTCAGGAGTATTTAAGCCCAGTGGCCCGAGCGATGGACCTTGCGGCACTCCTACGAAGCTCAGTAAAATGCCAAAAAGGGAAGCCCCCCAGCACCAAGGAAACCAAGAAAGAGGCTTTTGATTGCTATATGAAGATACTTTATGGGTTACCCCACAATATTAAGGTTCTTCTCTCCCCAAACCCCCCCATTTTTCATCTTATTTACACTTTTCTTGGGTCTTGAGGCACATTCTCTGCATAACCAGCTTCCCTTTCAGTTTTCCTTAAATACCAGTGACGCTAATACAAGTTAAATCTCAAGGCTCCTCTTCCTAAAAATCCCCATATTTATTCAGCTTAGCGTCTGCATGATGACAATGTGGTATTTGGCTATTTGAATGTTTTCCTCATTTTCATTTTGGTCCCGCTGTGTCATCAACAGATTGATTTGGAGGACACGTCTGACCCAGATGAATTTGAGATAGACTCATTTCATCCTGAACCGTATGACACTAAGCGTCCCATCTTGGACGTCCCCCCCAAATCAAAACTAGAGCGGGGGAAGAAAAAGAAGGTGAAACATAGTATTGGCTCAAGAAAACAAAACCTTGCTCTCAGTCATTCTTGACGTTTCTTTGCAGAAATGTACAGTAGAATTCCCAGCTTCATTCCAGTTTCCGTATGTTGATATCAGTCAGTTGTATTAATCCGCAGGGGAAAAAGGCTCCGGTGACAATCTCTGAACCAAAGACTGAGATTAAGCCGCTGCTCGTTTCAGCCAGGAAATCCGCCAAAGCCAGGAAACCTGTCATGGAGGAGGTGAGAGCGTCGCTTCGCACGTAAAGAAAAACAAAAGAAACGCCCTAAGCGGCAGCGCCTCCATGTGTCCACGTGCAGCCTCGGGTGAGAACGCCTCCGACAGAACGACCCAAACCCCAATTTCCTCCTGCAACTCCTCCTCCTCCTCGTCGTGAGACCCCTGCACCACTGCGGGAGCCGGCCCCGCAGATGCCCACGTTCCTCAAGCAGTTTGCGGACGAGGCCTGGTTTAAAGAGCTGTATCCTGATAAAAGGGTAATCTGTGCCGAGCGGATACCGCGACACCGTCCGCCGCGGTAAAAGACGAGCTCTTGACGCCCCGCGTGTCTTTTCCGTGCAGTGCATCCCGAGCGGCCTTTCTCCAGAGGACTTCGCCCTGCAGCTGCTGGCTTGTCTGAAGACCCGCAGGGCGGCGATCGAGTCGCTCGGCGCCCTGCAGGCTCTGCACAGACAGGGGATCTTACACAACACGGACGCAATCTACAGACGCCTCCTGGACATGGTGCCCAAATTCGCGGGGTCGCACGTGGTATCGTATATATCCGCTCTCTAGATCAGCTGTCGTTGCAATTTAACAAGCGCGTGTGACTTACTGTCTCATTGCGTGTTTCAGTCCGCTGTGGAGCGGGCCGTGCTGGTTGAGATCTTGAAGCTGCTCGTGTGCCTGAAGCCCGTCAGCCACGAGTTTGTGAAGACGCTCCTCACGCTGTTGGCTTTTAAAAAGCTCGGCCTCCGGTGAGTCCGTAGCAATGCAGGCATCTCAATGGCCGTGTTCAAAAACAGCCATAACCACTACATGTAAATGTCAATGTGAAAGACAAACAAAAAAAAAAGATGCAATGACCTTGTCCGTAGAGAAACGGTGGTGAGAATGCTGACTGGGTTCGACGTCAACGAGGTCGAGCGGTGGCTGTTGCCCGAGCTGGAGAGCTGGGACTCGGAGCCGCAGGACCGGCCCGACGCCTGGACGAGCCTCAACGACAGGGCGGGCGCTTGGCTGGAGTTCTGGATGTCCAAATACAACGTAAAGCACTTTGAATGGGCCCTCGCGTGTCCTTCGCCGTGACCTTAACTGGCCGGTGGGGAAGTGGCAGATTATTGGCTGGCTACTGTGAGTGATTAACTGCCCGCTCTCACCCTCTCCCTCCCTCCTCTCGCACGTCACCAGGAACATAAAAGGGATCTCAGCACCAGGAGCACGGAGAAGTGCGAGGGCTCGCCCTGCGGCGTAGTGGAAGTGCTGAACCATTGCTGCTACGTCCAACAGGAGGAGCACAGAAAGGCTCGACGCGACGCGCCTGCTGGTCGCAAAAACACCGTTCTTCTGCCCCAATTCGACTGGCAAGTCAAAGCCACACGGCAGATAGGGGAGCATTTTCCTATGCAAAGAAGTAGTCCGCTACAAGTTTGTTTTGTCTCGTTTTGCGCAGTAGTGCTCTACCAATCCTGCGTCTCGGGGAGACTTACAGCATGGCGAGGGCGCGGAGGCCCCCGGGTAAGATCCCACTCGCCGCCAGCGAAGACGTCCCGTCCCGGAGAACGAACGAACTTTGGTTTATAACATTCATTATAACATGTGCTTTCGTTGCACAGGTGTATCTCTGCCTCCGTGGAGAGACCGTCCCTTCCTCATGCACTTTCCTCATTTCATCTCGTTGCCGTTGACTCGGGTCACTCTTCTTCCCTTTCACATCTGCTCGGAGGAGGACTGGGTGAAGGCGTCGCTTCGCCGCTACTTCATCCAACAGCAGTCGCACGTGGAGTATTACAGATGATTCCTCTCGGAATTAGTTTGAAGTATGTTAAATATGTTTAACAGTTAAATAACTTTTAAACCATTGCTTTATGAATGTAAATTTATTTTGTAAATACGTCCACATCTTACAAAGGTGATTTGACATATGTATTTCCTGATAATTGATGATTTATAACGTCTGAAACGAGGGGGAAAAAAAAGCATAATTCTGGATCTTACAACAATTACAACACAACAAATATGTAAGAAATTAGAAAAGCACAGAGAAAAGACTATTCAAATAAGTAAAATAAGACTAAATGCTTTGCGGTTACATGTATTCCTATTGAGGAACTGAGCACACAAACTGAAGCCACTGTTACAACTTCGTTTTGGATGCTCTACAATATGTAGATGTATTATCTGCATATACACACTAAATATGAATAAACGCCCTGGAAGAAAAAAGTACAGGTGACCGCTGTAATCCTTTCTATTCCGTTAAAGTGATTATAAAGGAATTTTGGGTACAAAATAAGTTATAAGTGAACTTTAATAAAGGAGTTCAGCCCCATTTCAAAGCATATGGCTTATTACAGTACAATTACAAATACAAATGGCCCATTCTTGAAACCCCAAGAGGAGGACACTCAGATAATTGAACCATACTTGAGCATTAATAACCACTGGAAATGTGATTGTCAGGGGTATGTACATTGCTCTGGTGTGCGGTGATACCCGCTCTGCTCTAGTCCACCAAGTCTTTATCGTAGTTGAGCAGGTCGCACGTCAGATAGAGGTCTGAGCGCCCGCTCTCTATCAGCACCCTGTTGAGCTGGCTGCTGGTAACGTTGATGTCTGTGGCCGCATCCAGCGGCCAGTCGAGGAGCTGAGCGCTAGAGGGCAGGTCGGGGAGGCCCGGCTGGTAGTCCTCCAGGGGGTTGGGGTACAGCAACTGACGGAGGGAGGGCATTCGCACGGCCATCCTCACCAGGGCCACGAGGCCGGCCACGGAGAGGGGGTTCAGGGCCAGGGCCAAGCTCTTGAGGGCCCGGCAGCCTCCCAACGAGGGCAACAGGAGGCCCAGCAGGCCGTCAGTGAGGCCACAGCCACTCAGAGAGAGGTGCTGCAGGCCACTGGCAGCCTGGGAGAGGAGGCGGCGGATCGACGCCAGGGTGTTTTCATCCAGACGGTTCTCGCTCAGATCCAACTGCTGCAGCGTGGAAGCGTGGTGGCTGCTGGACAGATAGGCGAGGTCGGCCGGGCTCAGGCTCAAATAGGGCAGCTCCAGTATCTCTAGAGGCTGAGGCAGTGAGCTGCAAAAAAAGGACATTCGATTTGTACTACGACTTATTATTTTTATCAATATTGGCTATAAGCTTCCTAAAACATAATCAGGCCTCACCTAAGCAGCACACGAAGTTGCCCAGGCAGGCGCAGGGCAGTGAGGCTGAGGCGCCGCAGTTCTTGCAGCTGTGTCAGACCCTGAGACAAGTCCCTCAGGGCATCTTCTTGGCCAACATGGTCCCTGCGAAAGTCCAAGTTACAGTAGTGCAGGCGCAGGGAGCTCAGCGCGGGGAAGGTGGAGAGCAAAGGCAGCAGCTCGGCCAGGCCGGCCACCCCGAGGCTGCTGTAGCGAACATCGACGCCCAGAAGACCCTGGCGGGGCAGGAGGCCCAGCAGGGTCTTGATACTGGTTACCGAAACCTCTTCCACCCGGAGGTATCGGCACTGCAGCCTGAGGGGGGCCAGGGCGCCTAAAGCCAAGCGAACACGCTCCAAAGAGCGCGCATTTACAAAAAGATCGGCCCGCACGTGCACTGACACGTCGGCGTTTACGTCCTTCTCCTCAGCGTCCCTTCTGCTGCCTCCCGACCTTGTAACTAACGTCTCTCTTTTCCTCTCCACCTCCATCCTCCTCCTGACACCTGGTATCAGCTCATCTTCCTCCACGGTCCCACTCGAGTCCAATTTCTCTGTGTCACGTCCCTCCAGCTCTCTGGTGTCGGTTTTCTCTCCCCTCTCTCTTTTCACGTCTTTCTCTCTCTGCAGCACCGAGAGCCTTTTCCTCTCACGCTGGGCCCTCTGTGCTCTGGTTCTGGCCTGGACCACCATGGTGCAGAGCGCTACGGTCAGAGACCAGCCGCCCATTGGGTCTCCCATCCCACCTTCGTCTCCTTGCAGCCCGCAGAGATCCAGCACCTGCAGGGCACACCTGGGAAAAGAGGGAGGCGTCTTAAAAATGTCTCTCCAGAGATCAAACCCCAAGTAGCTGGAATAACGAACTACTCCTCTTACCTTTGGTCCGACATTCCCCTGACGACTGCGAGCAACAGGGCCTGCACGCAGAGCCGGTTCGGCCCGGTTTGACCCGGTTTCCGGCGTCTACCGACGCGCAGCGTGCGTTCGGGCCACCGCTGCACCAGTTCGCCCACAGCCAGCGGTCTGCAGCCGGTGAAAGAGGCGTCCAGCAGCGGTCTGTACAGCTCCCTGGGCACCCACCTGAGCCAGCAGGGCGACGAGCTGTGGTCCCTCACCACCTCCCTGGCGCAGAGGCTCACCAAGGAAAGCACCATTTCATCCCAGACGACAACAACAACAACAACAACAACACACGCTGCGTCGCAAAAGTAAGCAGACTTCAAGTCCGAGGGCTAACGTTAGCTAGCTCGAGCTAGCAGAGAGCAACTTTATGCCAGTACGTTGAGGCGGTCTTGTAGAGTCCTTCTTCTAAAAAAAAAGGACGAATGATAGTATAACACCATCTGATATCCACGCGTGCTATAAACAGCAACACACACGGAAACATTTCGCTGGTGGAATATTAAACGCTCGAACGCAGCGTTCGTTTGCGCGACAAACAAACGAGCGCTCAGAAAGCTGCAGCTGTGACGCGGCACGTAAAGGTGACGTCACCGGGGAATTCAAAGCGTCACTGACAAAGATTATTTCTTTATTTGTCAGAGATACTCTCCCATGAACACGTTATACATTTGCATTATTATCGACAGCCGACCTCTGCGATACACAACGGGGCCGGTGCAGTGGTATAGACAGTGCAGTGGCTTTTTAATGGCCATTTTGTATACTGACACATAAATAATCTGAATCCGAATTTTGAAATCTTAAAAACATGTACAGATAAGTAGTGGTTATGTGTTATGTATGCATGTTTATCCTGATGTATCAAGCTGTCAAAGTCAAATCTGCAGAGAGCTGTGAGAAACTACAGAAGAATGTCATTTCACAACAGAAAAAACATTGGCTTTGTGTTGTATTCTGTACGGTATTCTGAAGGAAGCCGGCATGGACCAATCACTAGGTGGCGCTAGAGGTCCGTGAACATGGTGCTCTGATTCACTTACATATTGTTTGACTTTATTACCAAACAATGTGTGAATCGTTATTTAAAGTAAATAAATTGTAGAGGCTGAAGAGGACGAATTTCACAGTGCGGGCTGCAGTTAAATACTGCTATTGATGGGCGACACACAACAACAGACACACAAACACACAACACAAAGAAAGTTGTACTTCTGCCTGTGATATCACATTTATTACCACCTTCTTTATTATATAAGACTAAATGAAATGTCTATCGCTTTAGTTTTACTCATCTTTTGCGTTGTGCAGGCTTGCCTCTTGGTTGACCAAAACTAATCCTCCTTGCAGAATATCCTGCAAACATGCTGTTAATGCAAACTAAACACACTTCCAATAGTGGTGGGTCACTGAAACGTTACCCGCTCGCCCCCAAAATATCCATCGCACATGCACCGATTTGTCTGCAGGTTCAGCGTGCTTGTTGAAGTATTAACCTTAAATCCCACAGCATGACGCAAACCATTCAGATTCAATGATACGTGATGCCTGCTAAACAAACCGATGTTCAGCAGCACGAAAAAACTGCAGCACACCAGCCCTCAACCTCCCTTTAAATCACGTTGGGGTTTTTATCTACGTGCAATTTTTCAGCTGCAGCCTTTGGAAAAATTACATTTTCAGTTTGTCCCCAGAAAACACAAGGCTAATGCATTTGGGGAGCAAGTGACTAACCAAACGTGTCTCACTCTCTGATTAACTGGTTGTTGCATTTTTCCATTACGTTTGAACACCTTTTGAAAAAGTTGAGAAAAATGAAATGAGAGCAACAAAACGAAAAACGAAAATGAGTGCATTGGTGTTACTCTCCTGAGAGTTGGGCTGCCAACCAGGAAATTAGTTATTTAGCTCTTTGTGACGCCTCTTAAAAAAACAACCGCCATGACTAACACAAGCCTAAGAGATCTAACTTTTTTCTCTTAAACCCCTTCTCATGAATTTCAAACTACTAAAATGTCCTGTTGAACACTTTCCCCACTGAAGTTTATTCTGGTGACGGTGAAGTGACCGTGATTTGCTAATAGCCTTTTTACTTTTTACTTTAATTACATTTATGACATGTACATCTAAGAACATTATGAAAATGAATATGTATAGTATCATTGTTCCAAATCTGATCACCGAATCCCATTGGCCTTTTTATATAAATCGCAATCCGCAGCAATCCGTTACAGCAAATCCCATGGCATTCTCACCCCAGAAACACCTACCAATGGGCTTCTGGCTTCGAAGTTGCATTGATTTTCTTCATAATGCAAAAGGGAAGAGTCTAAAGGGGAAACGAGTAGTTCTATGCTTTTCTTTATATTTCATGTAAAAGGGGTCACTGTTGGTGCTGTGCCATGACACTTGAAATGAGTCTGTGACAGAAGAGATACACACTGACTTTGACGTGTTAAAAGCGACTCCTCCTGTCGGCGCACATCCGCGGATGCTGAGGAGAGGAAGCGCCGTCGCCCCCGGTAACCTGTCAGAAAGTCCTTGAACCTGCACTCGTGAACTTCGCACACAAAGAGAACCTCCCGACCTGCAAGTGCATCGCCCGAATCACCCAGAGCATCGGAGCAAAGACACATCTAGTGGTGAGACACTGTGGCATCTCAAGCATGAGCCTCTCTACATACTAAAACAGGATTACACTATGATTGAGCTTTTTCAATGTCACATTCAATGTATTCAATGAACAAAACGGCATATAGGCCCGAAAGTGTAAAGTAAATGCCTCAATTAAAGCAAATGCTCTCACACACACACAATTTATATGCACTATGTGAAATGTGTCAGTTGTCCTTTTTAATTCTTATCTAAATGCATATGTATCATAATAATTCATGACACTGAGAGTGCAGTAAAAGTTGAATGTTTTTTGAAAAAGTTTTAAAAGACAAAATATACAATGGAGGAAATTGTACAAACCAATTCAGGTCAGATTTATTTCTTTTGGGATCAATGGCACTATGAAATTTGTCCTCATCTGACTGTTCAACGGACGTCATCAATCAAGCTGTGCTCATATTAGGATGAGTTGCTTTGAGCGCTAATGATCAGAGGGAGGGAAGGACAGGGCCTTTTGCTTTTAGGACACCTTATCAGTCTCTGACATAATCTGTCAATTAACATTCCTGCCACCAACATTTACATTGCCGCTATATGGTAACACTCTTTAGTACAGCAGGACAGGGAGTCCTGGAGTGGTGATAATAACTGACTACTTATGAGGTACTTTTACTTCAGATACCTCGAGGACTTTTATCAACGGAGGGATATTTTTTAGACTGCGTTATTGCTAGGCGAATACTTCTTCCACATCTAAAGTTTGGAGCCTCGCGAAAGGCCTCAGGATGAATAGCAAAAGCGATGACATAATCACCGCCTGCCTCGGAGTCACCTGGTTGGCCTTTTGTACCCCGGCAGAGGAGCTCTTGCATCCGGAGGCGGGACGAGGATCCGGCTGACAGGAAAGCGTGAGAGTGGGGCTGTTTAATGCCGCCGTGGCCTCCTGCCTCATTCCTCTCAAATAGCTCATTCGTCGACACTTCCCCGGCTGCCTCGCGCACAATCTCACGTCGCAGGTCTCGGCAGCATCTTCTGTGTGGAGTGAAGGGCCTCCTCCTGCAGGTGCGGCGTGAAGATCCGTCAGCGAGCTGCTGGGACGACTTCACTCAGCGGGGATTCACTGGATTGAATGAGGCGTGAAGCGGGAATCAGACGGGCGATTTGGGAACCAAACCTCACTGCTGTTTTCTCTTTCATGGAGCCACGTTTTTTTGTAAGCAAAAAAAAAACACTTTCACAGTATCTTTAACCGCTGCTGCTGAAGGGAAATGTCACTCGCGGTGTGAAGTTGTGACTTGATGTAAAGTCTCATAGATTGCCTTGATTGTTTTTTGTTTGTCGGGCATAAGCTGCTTTGTTTCAGAATTCCTTTTTACATCTTGGCTTTTTTTTCTTCTTTTTTTTGAGATAATGAGTTTTTTGACTCCCATTACTCAGAACCAACAGAAGGGAAAAAAAATCAGAGGTCGAATTTGGTTACAAACGGGTACAGGATTTAATCACTTAATCTTTGTTTTAATGTGTCTGAAACGGTGTGTTAGATAAGTTCACAGCTTGACAAATGGCTGCACCAGTCACACCCGCCCATCGGACTCCAGTTGTAAACATTCGCTTCTTTGCTTTGACTTTGAACCCACGAAGGTTAAATGAATAGTAAGTGTTTTTAGGCATTCATGCACTGTGGTTGAAGGAAATAAATCAATCGCTCAAATCAACAAAGTGAGCTGTGGAGGGAGGGACTCGTTGAACACGTTGTGCTCAACGCGGCGCTCTCTGCTCTCGGTTCACTCCCGAGTGCCGATGCCAACAGAGGTCAACGCAGACACACTGTTTTCCGTGTTCCATTAGTCCGTTGTCCCCCCCCGATGGAGCTCGCCGTGTTTCTCTCAAGGTTAATTCCACTTGAACCACGCCGGCTCTCGCGCCGCCTCGCTGCTCGACTCCGTTGGATGCCGGGAAATGAAATTATGCCTCGCTGTGAAGTGGGGTCGTGCCCCCCGCTGGACGCGCTTAATGATCCTTCCATGGCAGTTCATATTCCCATCCTCGTCTCTTCTTGCCTATAGCCTGTAGTACGAGCTGAGGGACTCGCAGCTCCGCTGCCAAAATGGACATAGTTTCCCTATTAAATGATGTGTTGATTATTCTAGAGGGATCAAGGATAGGAATGTAAATACATGGATTCTGTTTAGGTTACATCTCCAACAAACGCAGAAACCTAATTTATTAACACCCTGACCTTTCTTCTAGCGCTGCCATTATTGAACACGTTGTCCTGACTCGCCGATTTGCGAATCTACGGCTGCTTGACTTGTGTGTTGCGAATGCAAAGAGACGGGACCAGCAGCACGTTGGGCTTTGAGCTGAGAGCTGTGATGTGCAAGAGGACGGCCTCAAAAGAGCTGCCGCCACCAACACGCCCGCCATGCAAAGTGACCCCGGTTGCGTCACGGTCATAAAAAAGGCCCTTTTATGACTCTTTACGACACGCCGACGGCTTCCGAGATCCAAAGCGCGCTTCGCCCCCCCCCCACACATATGTCCTGGCGAAACGGGACGCTCTGCTCTGAAGCGAAGGAGACGGCCTTTGCGGGGGCAAAAGAGGGGGACAGAAAACAAGAAGCGGGCAGATGCCGCCGCTGACGTGGCTGCTGTTGTCGGCCTTCTGTCACGTGGTCGCCGGAGCCGGTCCCGGTCCGCCGGGGGAGTTCGGCTGCTCCCGGGGGTCGTCGGTCCCCGAGGACCGCGTGTGTGACTTCGCCGACGACTGCGGAGACGGCAGCGACGAGGAGGACTGTGAGTACAGAGACTGGGGAGACGCGCAGTTTGTTGAAGAACTTTTAACAAGCACTGACACGACGAGCCGACCGCGTCGTGTTGTTGGCAGTTCACTCAAAACGGCCTACGTCATACTTCCTGCAGAAGTAACAACACACAGAGTAACTTTTCCTGACCTGAACTGCATTACAAAAAACGGTATTGTTCATCTTCACTCTGTGATTCTCTTTGGAATGCACTTGCAACATAACCGCGAGGTAAGCGGGTGTTTGGCACCTGCTGTGTTGAAAAGGGTTCTTCTTGCGATTATGAAAAGTAAGAAGGAATTACTCCTCAGTCAAAGAATGCAGGTTGTGTTTTCTTTAAGAACATTTTCCCTCATCTTAAAGTCAATTGCTTTTTTAAAGAGCTTTTGGCGAGATGGCTGAAATAATACGCAAATGTCTGTGAGGACTTTCCCTTCGTTACATCGATGCACATTTGGCTGTGGAAGCTAATGAGATTACTTTGTGGATAAGTGTGCATGGTGCACGGAACCAACAGCGAGATGCCAAATCACGGGCTCACAGCTTTTTAAAAATGCTTTTTTGACGAAGGCTCCAGGTATAACAGGTGTGACTTTGAGGAAGGATTCTGTGGCCTGGTTCAAAGCTCAGAGACGCTCTTTGGATGGAACAGAACAACGGAGGTCCCCGGACTTAATCAGGACCACACCAACAACTCGGCAGGTAGGAGCACCTGGGAAACGATAGTGTGCGTCTTGAATTCACAATCTCAAGTCGACACTCCTGCATCTGCTTCACTGGTCTTTTGTCCGTCTCCTGCAGCACATTTCCTGTCCCTTTCGGCCGTCGCTGGACACAGAACCGCTGCGGACCTGAGCGGTCCCGTCTTCTCGCCCGGTCACACCTGTCAGGTAAGCCAAAAACCTTCTCTGGTTTTCCTTCATGGGTCGACAACCAGGCGCGAACATCTTCATGGCGTTCTCATTCAACAGCTACGTTTCTACTATCATGTCGGGGCACAACGCGGAGGTCTGCAGGTTCTGGTCCGGACCGGCCCGCCGGTTCAGAGCTCGGAGGCGTGGAGCCGCTCCGCGCCGACGCGGACGGGAGAGTGGCAGCAGGCAGTCATCGCGTTCTCCAGCAATCACAGCTTTCAGGTCGGTGACGTTCAACAGTTTACCACACTGGTGTACAGACGTTAACATTGAACATTGAGTCTATTGGGTCATTTTTTCGTATCACACGATGTGAGATATAAACCATACCTTTCCTATAGACTGATAGAGTTTGACTAAAGTGAACGGATGCTTCTATTGACAATATGACAACATGGCAATAGAAGTGACTCCTTTTACATAATAATATACACACACCCATTGCTTGTATAGCCTCACAGTAGTCATTGGGAAACTGATACCAGCTGACAATTGTGACCAATGAAAATAGTGTATTTCAGGTTTGCCAACCCCCCCATTGATGACACAATCCACCGTGTTTTCAGTCATAAACGGCGGGTTATAAAACTCCAGTAGTTTAGATAAAGCTTGCTGTGTGGACTTTGATCATTCGCAGCTTTGATGTTAGTGGCAGTCAGAATACATTAGATATCCATAACTAAATACTGTAGCATTGTGACATCAACTAGGGGGATTGTCATGGTATTTCATGTTTGGTGATCAGCTGTTTTTCATCATATGGTCAAGAATTAAAATCTCCCCATCACAATAGCTGTATAGACTGCAGTGTGTTTGGTAGTGTCAGTGTTAGCGCACACATGTATTTCACATGCTGCACGGTGAGGCACTAAATCACACACGTCCCTAATGTGCACACAAGGCTGCAGTGTTTTTAAAGGGGATTTCTGTGTTTCCACCAGGTGGCGATTCGAGGGCAACTTCCCGCTGACGGCGAAGCCTCAGGAGTGCTGGCCATCGACGACGTCTCCTTCAGCCCCGGCTGCGTGACCGCGCCTGGTACTGCCGCCATTAACAGCACCTGACTACACACACGGGACAAGTTCAGGCCTCGGCACTTTCTTAAACATCGCCACTTAAATAGAACCCAACAAACGGCGTTTTGAAAAAAACTGATAACGACGCTGGACGGATGGCTTTCATAACCGAAAGACTGGGTCATTAAAATAGTGCTGACTGTGCACATTTCCCTGCACGGGGAGACATTGGGCCGTCAGTGCCACGGTGCACGGGTTTAATTTATGTCTTATCGCATGTCTACGCTGCATGCCGCTCTGCGACGAATGTGATACCGCTCAACACCCTGACTGGGAGAGTTTAATCAAGCACCGCCTTGCCCAAGCCCAAACTGTAGCTGCTATTATGTATCTCACGCAGGATGTACCTGCGCTCTGTCTGAGATACATGAGTTAGCGAGAGGGGCGACAGGTAGTAGAGCTGCACTAGAGATCAATGGAGGCGTCGAACCACCCAAAACCAACCCGGACTTTGCAACATAGCACTTGATAACCCTCAGTTACTACACATGTGACACATCTGTAAAGCCTGACATGTATGGGAAGTAATCCAAGGATGTTGCTTTGAAATTAGACTCCAATATTAAGATCTAATGTCATAATAGTCACTTCTCTGCATTCTTTAGGTACCATTCTTTTCCCTCTAACTGTCGCATGGCCATGCACGCTGCATTTGTTGAGTTACGGTTTAATCAGATAAAGTGGACAATATAATATAATTGTAAGCGTTAATTATTGGCTTCTTTTTTGAATAGATGTGGGGGTGGGAGGGATTAATAAATGAATTAATGTAAATTGTATTTTTCATCCGACACCTCGTTAACGGCCGGTTATCATAAATCACGCTTTGCATGTGTGAGCGTCCGTGCATGTTTTTGGGAATGAGCTCGCCACGATGTCATTATTTAAGGCTCCCCTTTCATGTGCCTGATATATATATTAATATATATATACTCAGTCGTTTGTACCTTTCAAGAAATACGTCTCGCTTAAATTGACCCGATCCTTAATTCTCCCAGATGCCCTTGGCCGTGAACAAAGACGCAGAAAACGGAGGAAATCCGTGATGAATTGAAGCAGAACTGCATCAAAAACCTGTTCACAGCCTCTCGCACTACTCGAAAGAGTCAGTAGATTAGACATGAACGGCGTTGCATGAGTAAATAGTGAGCCTAATCGTTCACCTGTCTACATCTGATTGGTTCCGTAATCAAATTGCCTCTTGTATATTGATTGTATTCACCTTTTTCATTCATTTTTTTGTTCCCGTTGCAGAGAGCAGCACACCTCCTCCTCCGCCGGTCTGCCCGCCCTCGTGGTTCGCCTGCGGGAGTGGGGAGTGCATCGAGGAGAGCAAAGTGTGCGACTTCACCCCCCATTGTCCCCAGGGAGAGGACGAGGCCC
This sequence comes from Apeltes quadracus, assembly GCA_021346845.1. Lineage (NCBI taxonomy): Eukaryota > Metazoa > Chordata > Actinopteri > Perciformes > Gasterosteidae > Apeltes > Apeltes quadracus. The sequence continues at coordinate 11,080,476 of CM037914.1, forward strand.
ACTGCCGTAAGGATCCCATTGATTTCCTCCACATCCAGACAGGACACGCTGTATTTTGTCCACGTCAGAGAGACGTTGCACCTATCGCATATAGAGAGCCGAGACAAACGTGAGAGCACTTGACCTTGGAAATCAATAGAAATCCCACCTCTTTTAAGTCAGTGTCCCACGAAAGAAGGAGCGACTCCGTCTCCACTTGATTTAAATCCATTTTGTTTCCCATCTCTCCGCTCTTTCAGCCTCGCGGTGCGACTTCGAAGGCGGTTCCTGCGGCTGGTACGAGGTCACCCTCGCCGACGGCTTCGACTGGGTCCGGGGCGGTTCTGCGCAGGTGCCCGAGGACTCCCACCCGCCCCCGCTGGATCACTCAACAAACAGCACCGAGGGTACGGAAAACAAACACAAACACAGAGATAACCGGCAAAATATAATATTTCATTTCTACGGATCATTTCAAGGTTTTGTGGAAGGAAAGATGAAATTCTTTGTCTGTGTGTTTTTGGAAGATGCGCTTTCTCAGTCAACTGAATAATAGAAAGCAACATACGCTGCGCGCACTCTGCATATTAACAGCCAGTCATTCGCTGGAATACACAAAACTGTGGTCGTCTTTCACAGTTTCTGGTTCCATAAGTTTTGACTGTTTATTCATTCTCATCACATCTTTCTACTGGCTTTTCTCCACATTTCGAACCCAGAAAACATGTAGCTGTTAGGCAGCCTTCGTGGATCTAACAGGGACTCTCGTTCTAAACTTGTCTTGATAACATGCGTTTTTTTGTGGTGAAAAGACACTCTGTTAGATTCAGATGTTAGTTTCACGCTTTGGGAGACAACACGTGTCTGTAGGCGAGCAGAGCTGTGAAGGTTTTAAAAATATGACTGTGACTATTCACAGATTCAAAACAATCTGCAGGTTTTTGGTGGTGATCAAGCTGTGTTTACTCGGCAGTTGGGCTCATAATCTGAGCCAAGAAAACTTTAACAAACCACGAGCTGAATAGCCAATGAGTATAATCTAAAGCTAGAAATGTACCTCTGTGTTATCTGTGAAGTCATGCAGTGTTAAGTTTAAAATGTATTTACAGATAGCAATCTTTAGATTTGTTTTTTTTTGTATTATATTATATTACTATACCATATAGTGTACAGTACACATACACACACACACACACACACACACATGCATATACACAGCCAGCATTGGTCCACCGCTGCACCAGGCAGCCATTAGTGCGTTTGCTGACTGGCTCTTCACAAATGAGGCGTGCGATCGTCCTTTGACTGCTCCCGTCAACATCACGTCGTTGGCATGGCGACTGCAGTCGACAAGGATGGGGACCGTCTATTGCGTTAATGTACTCACGACGTGATGCACTAAAGCACATCTGAGAGGAGCAAATTGCACATTCTGCCGCCACGGAGAGAGGCTGAACGGTCCGAAACAGTTTTAGCTTTTTCAGAGGTAATTCAAGTTGCAATGTGATGGCCTGTGCAAATAAAGTGGACCCTTGTCTCAATCATTGCAGGACACTTTATGTTTATATTGAAAAACAGCAGCAGTCTTCATCCAACGGCGGTTTTGAGAGGACCCTGGTTCAAACAATCTGCATCCGGGTGTACGCTCACTTTCTGGTGAGGATCCCAGCGTCTTCCCTCTCCGCTCTGTGGAGTTCTCTCTTCATCATAACCACAATATGTGGATCCACCTGGAAGTTGAGGCTTTTTTTTTCTCGGTCTCTTACCTTTTTATTTCTTGAAAAAGAAATGTCATTTCACCTGTCTCTTATTTATAACACAAGGCGAAGACACACATCGGAATCCATCATGTGTTGACGGCCTTGTGGGCCTTAGACGTTATTTTTGGAATGGTACTCCTGGCAGAGAAGGGGCTCGAGGTTTCCACGTTTCATCTTCTTTCTGCATAGTCATCCAAAGCTCCCCTGTATAATATCCTGTAAGCAAGCGCACCATCAAAAGAGGAATCTGCGACTCGCAGTATCTGGGGTGAGCAGATCAAAGGTCCGATGCCAGAGAAGGCACACATATTTGTACTCATTTGTCTCCTTTAGGCATTATAACTCGGGTATGTCCGTGGGGGCTGCGGACATGTACCTTCTAATGGACGGCGTCCAACACAAAACCGTCATATGGAGGACCTTGTACGACCAGGGACCCCGTTGGAACCAGGTCACAGTCCAGCTGGGACGCATCTCCCAGCCCTTCCAGATCGCGCTGGCCAAGATCAGCCTGGGCGTGTTCAACGGGGTCTCCGCCCTGGATGACATCACCTTCGACAACTGTTCGATGCCCCCCGCGGCGGCCGAGTGCCCGACGCACACACACTTCCACTGCGCGCGCACCAAGGCGTGCGTGGAGCGCCTGCAGCTCTGTGACCTCGTGGACGACTGCGGGGATGGATCCGACGAGGAGGGCTGTTGTGAGTGTGTGTCTCTCGCTAACAAATAGCAACTGCAAAGATTTCGCATGTGCTAATGTGATTGTAGCTAACTGTTAGCTACAAAAACAAAAGTGTGCTTTCATTTTACTGTCTGGTTCCCCCCCCACAGCTCCAGAGCTGCAGTGTAACTTCGAACACGGGCTGTGCAGCTGGAGGCAAGAAGTGAGCGGAGGCGACACGTTCGACTGGACCCGCGTCCAGGGCCCGACCCCGACCATCAACACGGGGCCCCTGAAGGACCACACGCTGGGCACCAGCCTGGGCCACTACCTCTACATCGAGTCCTCCGCACCCCAGGAGTTCAAGGACACCGCTGTGCTGCTGAGCAGGGTCTTCCAGCCCACCCACCAGCGCGGCAAGGGCGGCGGCAACGGCCACTGCGTGTTCCGCTTCCACTACCACATGTATGGCTCTCACGTGTTCTGCTTGGCGGTGCACCTCAGGACCGCCGCTCCGAGCCGCGGGCACATGCTGTGGGTGCGATACGGACCGCAAGGGAACCTGTGGCACAGGAAGACGCTGTACCTTTCCAGCGCTCGCCCTTTCCAGGTATCGTGTGCTCCAGAAGCCGATCCCAAATTTTAATGCAACACGCAATCTACAGACACGTAGAGACGAGCGACGGGTAAATTCAGTTTCCTCAGCGGGGGAAGAGTGAAGAAAAGAGCCTGCGAGTGCACCACAGCTTCACTGCTCCACATTGATCCCTCCACGATGGATGATCTGCTGTCATTAATAATGACATAATGAGCACAAGTTGACAGGCAGCTAAAGGCTTTTTCTCCCCTTATGTCATTGAATAAGGGGAGCTCAGTAGGGGAGTTGACTGACGGCTGAGTTGCAGAAGAGAATTTAATTCTGTGTGAGTTGCAACAAAAATGATCTTAAGTGCTACGATTGGATGTCAGGACGGTTCATTGTGGCGACTCACACCATCCGAATGTGCCTTTGAGATTTCACATGAAATCCACGTCCAATGCACAAGGTGCCCGTCAAAAATCCAAGAAGCCCTGCAGCATTACAGTGAAGCTAATCCGACTCGCTCCGTTCAGCATTTTTCCACAAAGTCAACGGAGCTTTCGGCTGTCGATGCAACTGATCCCAAGCAGTCATCTCTAATCATGTGTTGCATTGAGAAGACTTAAAATTGAGTGCATGTAGCAACTCTAACTGGTAGATGATTTGAAACAAAAAGCAACCATACATGGCGGGACCTTTAATACGCACACTAGCTAACTGGCACGGCTGGATAAAGAAACATTCTTACAACAAATATTGTTTTTTTTCACCCTCTCTTCTGTCAGATTTTGATAGAAGGCACAGTGGGAGATGATTTCAACGGGGACATTGCCATCGATGACCTTTCCTTCCTGGACTGCGTCCCATATGATGGTAAAGTCTTTGTGTGTTTTCCTTATTTTTTAAAGTTCCCCTCCCTTGATTTGTGTTCGAAACTGGGCTCTGATGCAGGAGAGCTCCCCGCGGCCAACGCCACGACGCCCGCGGTGACCACGCCGCCCCCCACGCTTCCGCCGCACAGCTGCCCCGACGGAGAGTTTGTGTGCGGGGCGCGCGGGGAGTGCGTCGCCAACGGCAAAGTGTGCGACTTCAGGCCGGACTGTTCCGACGGCTCGGACGAGGAAAGCTGTGGTAGGCTGAATTTTTTTTTTTTGGGGTATGTTTTCATGTTTCTGGCCCCTCCCCCTTTCTGTGCCTGAGTCACCTTCCCCTCGTTTTCTAGTGAAGGAGCGGTGCGATTTTGAAGGCGGCGACACTTGCGGCTGGAACAGCGCCGACTCCTCTCTGGTCCCAATGCACGCGTTTCGCTGGTCACCTGACCAAGGGGAGAGCATTCATGATGGAGAGCAGTACCACCGCCCTGCCTTTGACCACACCCTGTGAGAACTATTAAATCACACTAACATAGATGGAAATATTTTGGACTACTGGGCCTTTTGCTTTAGTATTTTCAGACAGTTTATGTGAGCATAAAGATTCCAGTCGTTCTGATGTTGTTCTCGCAGAGGCGGAGCAGAGGGTTGGTACATGTTTGCCGACAGTTCAAACGGCGGCTACGGTCAAACCACCGACCTCCAGACCCCTGTCATCTCCTCCACTGGGCCCCTGTGCACCCTGGTCTTTTGGTACCACATGAGCGGCTTCACAGTGGGGTCATTGCACGTAAGACGAGTAAAAAAAACTCGCCGGAAGAAGGACAATCGGCGCCGCGCACTCGTTTATTCTCGCCGAATCTGCAGGTGCTGTTGAAGTATGAAAACGTCACTCAGGAGGTTTGGTCTCAGACTGGCAACCAGGGCAACAAATGGAGACGAGGAGAAGTGTTTTTGGGATTATGGAAAAACCTCCAGGTCTGTGAATCGTTCTCGATATTTTTAAATGTGTAAACATGAAGTATTCATTACCAACTCATTATTATATTCTTTTTAAATGTTGCTATGTGCATGAAATAAGAATAGCCTCTACCCAATTCCAGTGTAATTATCACTTTCACAATTGTAGACATGCAGCGTTAATGACATTTCTGTCACGGTCATGCGCCGACCCGACGATCGACGCGTTGATGGAGTCTAATTCGGTCTAACTTGTCTTAACGTGCGAGCGTGACAGTAATCAGAGTTGCGGAACCTTCGTGGTGTCTGCTGAGGTTATTTTTAGGTCCCGTGTCCTGTGTCTTGGGACCGAATGCCATGTCCCCCCGGCACATTTTAACTGATGCACGTTAACCTTTGTCTGCAGCCGAGGGAATGCGGCCCCCTTTCTTCTTCTTCTTCTTCTCACCCCGAGACCCGCTAATCGGCTCCTACGCGTCGTCGCATGATGCTGCGCTTCGACAGCCTGATTATCTGGACACGAAAGGGCTCACCATTTGTTGCTCTCCGTCAGGTGGTGTTCAGGGCGAAGCGAGGGATCAGCTACATGGGCGACGTGGTGATCGACGACGTCGGCTTCGTGCACTGCTCCCCGCCTCCCCCCTCGGACCGGCCGTGCACGCCCGAGCAGTACGCCTGCGCCAATGGCCGCTGCATCCCTCAGGACAACCTGTGCGACTTCATCGACCACTGCGGGGACGCCTCCGACGAGGACGCCAACATCTGCAGTGAGGCCCGCCCCCCCCTTTCTCGCGTCCGACGGGTCTCACATTCCCCTCCCCCCTCCCCGGGTTGATGAACCGTTTCATCGCTGTCTTTCAGTCGGCTTCAGTGGGCGCTGCAGCTTCGAGTTCGACCTCTGCTCCTGGCGTCAGTGCCTCCGCGACGACTTCGACTGGCTGATCAAAGCGGGCAGCACGCCCACGGTGGGCACCGGGCCGACGAGCGACCACACCCTGAGGGACCCCTCGGGGCACTACCTGTACCTGGAGAGCTCCTTCCCGCAGGCGGCCGGAGACGCCGCCCGCATCTCAGGCCCCCCGCTGAGCCGCAGGAGCTCCCAGTGCAAGGTGAGGGTCCGAGAGCAGCCACGGCAGGACCAGGACCTGAGGAGAGATGCTTGTTTTATACAGGGCCGGCCCAAGGCATAAGCGAACTAAGCGGCTGCTTGGGGCCCCCTGCAGCCGCTTAGTTTGCTTATGCTGCAAGCAGCCCTAGTTTTGTATTATAATCTCACTGTATTCGTTTATAATTTTCGCTATAACAGTATAGTGTGACATTTGTGCCAATAATCTTCTAGCACAGGTGACGTGCCTGCTGGGAGGGGGGCCCCCCAAATAAAATTCTGCTTAGGGCCCCCAAGAGGCTCAGGCCGGCACTGGTTTTATACTTCATTCTGTGAACTGGAACAGTAGTTAGCGTGAGTCCAATATTTTGAGCTTAACTAGTGGATGCTCCTTGAAGAACAAAGGTTCTGCTGTCTCACCCCACTTCTCGCCTGTCAATCAGTCACGCGGGCTGCTAAAAAAAAGGGGCCCAATTAAGCCGAAGGGAGGGCTGTGCAGGGGAGGAGTGAGAGGGAGACAAGGACGGGCAATCTCTTCTCTCCAGAGATGAAGGGTGCAGTCGTGCCGATCGCAGCCGGTCTCGCTGTCTCGGTTCCGTGTGATGGACCGAGACGACGACTCACGGATCTCTAATGAACTTAATTAAAGCCTGATTACGTTTCAATGGACAATCTTCTGGTTTCCTAAAAGAAAGCATTGTCCCGAGTGTGTCTATGTAGTAGTCAGTAGCAACGTGTCATGTGCCCCTTTCCAACATTTTGATTGCGTATTGATTGCGTAATCTTCCCACTCTGAAAAGTCTCATTCCGGGTTATTTCTCATTTTCCATCCTTCGGTCCAGATGCGTTTCTACTTCCACATGTCCGGAGACGGCATCGGGACCCTGAGCGTGTTCGGCCGAAGCGAAGGGCATCTCCGTCTCCTGTGGAACCTGACGGGGGATCAGGGCAACTACTGGCGGATGCAGGAGATCCCGCTGAGCCACACGGCGGACTTCCAGGTGGTGTTCGAGGGCAAGGTGGGCCGCAGTCCGAAGGGCGACATCTGTTTGGATGACATCACTTTCTCTGCCGGGTGTCTGCTGGCCTCCTCGGCCGGAGAAGAGGACCACACCCCTTCGCCTCCCGCAGGTCGGCACGCTACTTTGTCCCTGTCGGTTTTATGCACGATACGCTCTTTTCCTTTTTTTTTTCTGGTCCTCTGGTCCAGCTGAACTGTTGAACTTAAAACATTTAACTGCCGGGTTTTTGATATCGTAATCAGGAGTTTCATCCACCGCACTCAGTCCGTCTCAGCGCGGACTAACTGAAGCAAGCCCTTTATCTCTTAGTGCTACTCATCCTTTACACTCTCTAAGAGAGAGAGTAGATGAAGGAGAGCTGATCCGCTGCCATTTTACCGGCCTTGGTGTGTATTCCTGGTGAGCAGCACGACCAGATAAATTGTTTAACCTCCAGCCGTCTCGTCGTCTGTCAACCGCCTCGTCGTCTCTTCAGCATACGCGCCGACAGCGAAAGGGCCGGACCCCCCCGCCGAGTCGGCGTATTAATCAGTCACAACAGAGCTGGGAGGTGGGGCGACCTCGCTGAGATGTGAAGCAGGTCTGCGGGCTAACGATGCTTTCATGTCGTTTGTTAATATTTCTCTCTCGCGCTGCTTGAATACTCCGGAGGATCAAAAGGAAGCTCCGAGGGTGTTTCTGCGTCGAGCAGCGTTTTCATATTGGCTCTCTGCTGAAACGTGTTAAACACTTGTGTAGGGCAACGCTAGTGTTGTTTGTCATGCGTTACAAAATGTATAAACTTCTTAAGACGAATACATATTTGTAGTGTATATTTGCACACAAATGGCAGTGGCTTAAGGAAAAGGAAAAGAGCTGCGAATGTCTGTCGTAGAGATTTGATAGAATAACGATGTTGAGAAATACCACAAAGAAGAAAGACTGCGGGGATGTGGGGGGGTGAAGGGCACACGGCCTGATGAGACCAGAGACGGCAGGAGCTGTAATTAAGAAGTGAAACGCCTCAGGAGGCCTTTTTCTCCCCGCCGCTCCCTCCACTGTCACCTACTGAATGGTGGAGCGGCGAGACACACTGCAGCACGTGTAGGTCTCTCACGGCCGGCCGTTTTTAATCTCGGCTTTGAGGAAATCATGGAATGGCTGAGAACGATGAGCTGTCGACACGTCGGGTCAGCGGAAACCGGAACAACGGCATGAAAAAAATAAAAGAGTAAATCAGAAAAAGAGTCCGGCCGCTCGCTGCCAGCTTTGATAAACCCGACTGCGGCAGAAATCCTCTCCTGCTGAATGATGAAGGTAACGAGGCGACGCGTTCGAGTCCCTCGAATGACAAATGGAAAGATGTCCTTCGCGCTGGCGATGGTCATTCATTAACGCGTCATTGGCGCTCCCTTTTCCTCGCCTGTCCTTTTTTCAAGGGACATTTCAAACTATTAAACGAATGACCAGAGTGGTGCTGTTCCCTCAGACACTGCTAGACCTTTTCTCTCCGTCCCGCTCTCACCGCTCTTAGTGGCCTCTGGTATCATAAATTAGATTTCATCTTCAGCGAGGCAGCTTTTAATTGAGTGGTTTGTCCGATATACTGTACGTGGTCTGTGGATCACGCAGCGGGACAAAGAGAGGCAGGTAACAGGAACGTTACGCAGCAAAAAGCTAACCAGGGGGGGCTAACACCCTTGCACCAGCGGGGGCAGTATGCCAGCGAGGGCGGCAGACCGATGTACTGCGCAGAATATGAGAACAGTGGGTCACATGACACACTGGCCAGGCAGAGCCAAAGAGAAACCCAACGAGCTATTTATGTCACAGTTCAGATCCACATCCGCCTCATGGATTTCTCTCCTCACGACTCTGCACAATAAAAAGTGTTTAACAACACTCAAACTGCCCTTTATGGGGAAGCACATCGGTCTGAGTGGTATTTGACGTCTTGCTTCCAGGCTACTGCCCCTCAGGCTGGCTGCCTTGTGAAAACGGCCGGTGTTTCGCCGCGGCGCAGAGCTGCGACTTCACGGACGACTGCGGCGACGGCACCGACGAGGAGGACTGCGGGACCTCCTGCTCCTTCGAGAGCGGCCGCTGCGGCTGGACCAGCTCCCTGGCCGACAGCTGTGATTGGACGCTGGGCACCGGGTCGGCGAAGAGCATCCGGCCTCCGTACGACCACACGCTGATGGATGAAAGTGGTACGTGATCGCAGTTCCCCCTGTTCTGGTACACCCGAACCGTCAACTCATTTAAAAGTTAAATTAGAATGACTTCACAGGCTGTTCGAGCCTCCTGTTTAGATTTCCATTCTATAATTGAAGTGACCCTTTACTTCTGGGGGGTTTTGTATGATCAGATTAAAACTCTCCGCAGGGGTTAATTCATGACCGAATCAATAGGGGCCTTAAGGGGGTGATTGATGCCGGGTGTCTCGGGCTACAATTCCATTTTACAGTGTAGACGGTGAAGAGCTGCACACACATGAATAAAGAACATTAGCACACACACAAATCCTGGCGGCGCTTCCTCCAAACCATCTCAAAGCCGCCGCTCTTCTGATGCAACTTTGTGAAAGTGAGCAGTGAGGCTGATGTCATCAAAAGGTTTTTATTTTGTGAGACGCGCCCTGCGTCCGGGGGCGACGACGTCGTCGGACACCGCAATTAAAACTGGGGAGATAATTGGAGAGACAATAGAGCGAGAAATTAGGTGCAGATGCGCTCCCTTTGTTTGACCGTCTTCTCCTTTTCTTTATGCGCTTCACTCCTCTGAGAAGCGTTGACGACCCCCCCCCCCCCTCACTTACTCCCCGGCCACGCTGTTAAATTGCCACCAGCTGCAGGTGCTGCTCACGCAGAGATGGTTATAAATTGTTCTCCCTCCCCCCCTTATCTCCCTTTCTCCCCTCCCTCCAGGTCATTTCCTCTTCCTGGAAGCGACACCGGTGGGACTGAAAGGCGATAAGGCTCATATCAGAAGCTCCGTCTGGAGGGAGTCCAGCGCCATCTGCAAGCTCTCGTTCTGGTACTACATTTCCCAGGAGGCCTCGGGAACAATCCGCCTGCTGATCAAGGTAGACGACCTGCGGAAGAGAGTGCTTCGGCTCAGCGCTCGTAAGAAAAGGCCCGAGCCGTCTGTCTGAAAACCGCCTCTTCCCGTCGAGCGTCGTTAGCGAAGCCAGATCGTATTAAATCACATTAACGATGGCAGGAAATGTGTCATATCACTGATCTGATTAAAAAAAAGAGGGCTGTGGCTGTCAATCTCTCTTTGTGGACGACAACCCCGAGCCAAAGCCAGCCCATCTGGGCAAACACACACACACACACACACAGAGCAGCCGTGCCAGGTTTCAAGGCGTCTTGTTTGTTTGGCGTTCAGCCATCCGGTTTGTGTGCGGTCGATTCCCGGGGATTAAGGTTTCTGCAGGAAAATCGGCTGTGATTTACTGCGCCTGCTTGCCCGTCTTCCGCGTCGTCCGAACCTCTGCACTTCGCCAGGTACGAGAGAAGGTCAAGAGTGCAGCGGCAGATTCTTTCTGCAAGCCGGTGCTCGGGTGTAAAAGTGTTCGGTTCGAAAACGAGTCAGCAAAGTTCTCATGCATTTCTTTTGTTGTGTCCCACCCCTGCGGAATCAGCGTAGCATTACTGCAGAAAATGATACCGTCCCATGTGGAGCTGCCAAGGGATCGAGGCAACAGAGCTGATGATGCTCATTGTTTTCTCTGTGAGAGAATCGAACTTCTTATTGTCTTAGCCGGCATTAAGGAGCAAATCGTTGTTTATGCTGAAACCCTCAGTTTCCTCTTTTTTTTACTTTTACATTACTCGTTGTTGCCTCATTTTGTCACTGCAATTTATGCAATTTAAGTTTTTTGGACCACTTTTGGAATTTTTAATGGGACATATAGGTTAAAGGGATTTGATTAAATACTAATATGTCAAGCGTGGTTGTTCTTCCTCATGGAAGAGTTTTGATGTGATTTGCTTAAGGGGGGGGGTTCATTTGAAGAACTGATAAAAAAAATTAAAAACACTGCTACTTTTTGGGTTTAGAACATCAACAGAAAAACAAAAAGTCCGAAAATATTCCCGCCATGTCTTTTGATAAACTGCTGCTGTACTCGATCATGCATGGTATGTTTGTTTTTTAATTGAATTATTATACTTATACAACCACGGTGCGACTGCGTAGCATCGATTGCTCGTGGAAGCCGGGTGCGGAGTGAGGCAATCGTGTTTACCGCGTAGAGTCGGTCCTTTTTCTATTTATAACAGCGAGCCTGTGAGGCGCTCGAGTCGCTGTCCTCCTCCGGCGAGCGGAGTGGACGCGCTGCAGGTGGAAGGAGGAGGGTGGCGTGTCGGGCTGCAGTCTGATAACGAGGTGTTATTTTCATGCGTTCGTGTAATATGCAACGCTTCGTGCGGTGAAAAGGAGATCCGGAGGAGAGCGGAGGGCATTTCAGGCTTTATGCATTTTACTCCACAATAAGGTGCAGAGGGAGGTGGAAGGAACCAGCATCTGAGAGGATTCATTTCGAACACCGGAACCTTTTGGTTAGATGGAATCCTTAATGCATCTCGGGTGCATTTGAGCCCCAGCATGTCTTAATGGAAGAAATGGGGCCTTTTAAAGCTCCATTTAAAAGGCCCCATTTCCTGTCAACCGTCTTAAAGAATGGAATTCAACCTCACAATGTGTGAAAAGCGTGCAAACAATGTATTCTTTTTTTTTTAAGTTTAACGAAATGATTTATTTATTTCATTGGAAATTTATTCTTTTCTATTGCATTCAAGAGATGGCGTACTTTCCTCTCTAGACGTGATGTATAGCTGAGCGTTTCTCCCTTTGGTCGGAACGACTGTCGAACGACGCTCTCGCCGTCTTTGACGCAGTGTTGCTCGAATGTGGCCCGAGCATCTCCTCGTACAGCCAAAGGGAGAGGCTGTTCTCCCTCCGTTGAAATAAAACCAGTTCTTGATTTGAAGCGCCGCTGCAGAGCCGCTTCATCACATGAGCAATGTGCCAATATTCCGGTGTCGTGAGATTATTGAGCACAATAAGTAAATGCACTTTGACTTGAGGATGATCCCACAAACGGCTGTCAGCGGCTCCATTCATTGGAAACGACATGAATACAAATTGGATTTGGGCTTGATTTCAATAAAATAAGCAATATATTCTGATCGCATTGGGGGGGGGGGTGTAATAAAAGAAATCATGCTAATTTACATCCGCTCTTCACTTTTGAGCCCGACAGCAAAGAAAACGCAGGAAACGAACCTCGAAGTGGATCGTACTGATACGGGAGCTCGAAGGCCGCCTTCATTCCGTGACATAAATCTGGATAAGTCCTTCTGTAACGCTGTCTGATAATCTACGCTGCGCTCTCACAGTAACAAGATTATTTTAAGCCGGGCGCTCCACCGGCGTGGAGGAGGCGGCCTGTGCTCGCCTCACCCAAGGGTGCGTTTTAATGGGCTTTCCAGCTGCAGAGCAGGCCGTGACATTGCTTGTCCTCTGGTCTGCAGCACGTTACACCGAGTCCTTTCCCGGCGCCCTCGAGCCTGTGGCCACATGTGGCCACATCTCGCCACCTCAAATGCACTTATTTATCGCCTTCTCGTGTTATTTGTAAAGTAAACTTTTGGTTCAAACTTCAAAAAGTTTGAGACTTCTGAAGCCGCGTTGCTGATGGGCCGGCAGGTTTTTAAGAGGATAAAGAAGAGGGTTTGTGGTTATTTGTTAGTTAGACGCACATCTCTTAGAGAAGTCGGTTGAGTTCAGAGGTGAAGTGAATAAAAGCCGGGCTCATCCACTGCAGCTCCTCTACTGCTTCACCAAACAATCCTACTTGCGTCATAACAGCAGCTTGGATGCGACGTGACATGACTTGGAAAATGTCTCCTTCGTGCTCTCGACACCACATAAAAAAAAAATAAAAAAAAAAACCCGCCGGCGCAATACTGGCTCGCAACAATGTACGTCCTCCAAAGCCCCTTTAAACGTCCCATTCTCCGGTTCAAAGCCGTAATCGTGGTGATTTAGTGTCTGGTCTGTGCCATGGGAAAAGACGGAGAGGTCTTACCGGCCTGTCTCTTAATGTGTTCCACGTGTGGCATGAGAGCGAACCGTCCCCGTGACTCAGCCCCATCAGGGCTTCTTCCACTTATTCCCGCCAAAGTTATGCTAATCACACTTTAATGCCTCCTCTCAGATTATATTTAGTGTTCCTCACCATCTCGGCCTGGGAAATTTAATTTCGATGAAATGAATGCAAGTTTAAAACGATGACCAGAAATACCACCGCTGACTTCGACCCCCTTTTTGTCTTCTCCTCAGACGGAGAGCCGCCTGTGGGAAGCGTGGAACAAGACGGGGCACCAGGGGAACGAGTGGAACCGGGCGGAGGTCCCTCTGAGGAGGCTGAGGAACTTCGAGCTGATATTCGAGGGGATCCGCTCGAACGACGTGAGCGGGGGAGCCGCCCTGGACGACCTGGAGTTCCAAGACTGCGCGCCAAGTACGTGCACGCGAGCGGCACACGCCTGCACGTAAGAGGCGCTGGAACCGTGTACGCTGAGCTACAACCCAGCTGTCACTTTACAACGTGTGCTGAAGGGGAAAGTGCCGATAGCCTTCTGCCTTCTTTCTACTTGTGTGCAAAAGTGGGCAGAGGAGATGGGAAATGTCTACATTTTTTGGCCCAAAATGGAGCAGTGGAAAGTTTGTCTAAAGGCAAACATCTCGCCACCTGGCAGAGTCATCAGTCACCGGCCATTCAACAAACGCCTGCAGACGCAGTGTGTTAAGGGCTCCTACAAAGGGAAAAAGGGTTTCAGTTAATGTAACGTAATGTGAGCGAAATGAGTTCCTCTATTCCTGCTGTGCAAACGAGATGAAGCTGTCCCGCGAAATTATACGCGCGAAACTGATAGTTTGACGTCCGACATCGATTCACGGAACACGAGCAGAGAAAGAGAAGCGGGGAGTTGGTTAAAGTTTGTTGGGAAGCTGCAGGATGAAGCTGGATTTTATTGATCTAAAAGAAAGAAAACGGGTGACGGGTTTCCCCTCCGGAGTCTCGGTCCAGAACAAGATGAAAAAGTAACATCACCTGATTGCGAACATGTCCCTGCGTTTGTGTGTTTTCCAGATGTGGTGGAGCCGCACAGTTGCCCCGCAGTCACAGACTTTGTGTGTCGCAGCGGCCGCTGCCTGGAGTCCCACCTCGTGTGCGACAACAAGGCCGACTGCGCCGACGGATCCGACGAGACGGACTGCGGTGAGGAGGACGGCAGGGAGTGAACCGGCCCGGACCTGTCGCGCTCTCCCCCGTCTCACTCTCTCAACCCCACCCCCCCCCCCCGTCTCACTCTCCTCCCTCGCAGAGCGCGTCTTCGACCTGCCGGGCGCCTGCAATTTCAATTCGGGTGCGAGGCGGTGGGAGGACGCCTGCCAGCTCTCTCAGGACGACGACGACGACTTCGACTGGAGGATCGGCTACAGGACGCAGACGCCAGGCGCCGGGCCTCAGCAGGACCACAGTCCCGGTGATTTCCCCCCCCACCCCCTCCCCTCTCCTCCTGCGTCTGTCACGAGCAGAGCGCCCAGTTTGTCCATCACTCATTTTAATACACAACAAATGCAACGGAATCATGCCAAGTTCTAGATTTCGTCCCTACTTGTCAGAGGTAAAGGAAACACTGTCGTCTGCATAAAAATGACCGTCGGAGGCCTTCCGTCCCCGTGGTAACACCAATAACCTGGTGGTTTCAGGAACAAACGGAAACAAAGCCGCATTCTCTCCCTTGTTTTGTTGACGCCCAACGTCGGCACTGAGGCGTCTCTGCGTGGTTTCGTGTCTCAGTATTAATGCTGACCGCTTTCAGGTCAGTAGTGGTGTGAAGGAAAAGTGCAACTTGTTACTTTGTTGAAACTTAAGTGGCATTTTGTTCCCCGAATCTCGCGTCAGTTCAGCTTCAGGTTTCTTCTAAGAGTGGACAGGAATGATGAAGCAGGGTAAATTATAATAACAGGTCCAACGTCAGCTCAGTCACACTCATCTTAGTCTTAATCTTTAGGGTTTGAACACTGTTGATCACTGTTGTCGTTGCTACGGTGACCTTGATAAGGAGAACAAAGCAGAATCGAAAAATGAAAAAGAGCTTTGTGTTTGAAAGAAACGGTTTGCTTCGGGGGTCATGTCGTATTTCGTAACAGCTGGGTTTTTTCTTTATTAACTGACGACTCCTCGAACAAACGGCTCCTTCAGTCCAGACGCCTCCTCGTGTTGTCTGTGGGTGAGTCGCCGAGTCCGCACCCATTTCTTACAGGCCGTTAGGGATTATTGAGCTGAGAGAGGGAGGGGAATCATGATCTCAGGACAGAACGGATCAATAAAGCCGCCCGTCTGATGGTGCCGAGAGAGCCGAGCACGAACGCGTGGACACAACGTGTCTTTCTTTGGCTTTGGTGAATGTTGTTTTTGTGCATTTTGTGAGTCTCTCTGTGCCGCGATGGTCTTAAATCCCTTTAACTCGTGGGAAACTCCCACCTTGTGCTGGCCTCATCTCCCAGCCCAGCGGAGCTGAAGAAGCACGCCACCACATTTCTCAACAGCACGACTCCCGCCTTCTGTCCAAACCTCACATATATTGGAATCCACTGGAGAGCATTATTGGATTTTTTTTTTTTTTTTTTGCCTGCAGCTAGAATTGAAGATTCTCAACTTTGCCATTCCTCATACTGCAACGTTGCTCGAATCTGCCTTAAATGTGATGCGTTCTGTATTCATCGCCAAAAGGTGGTGGTGGAAAGTTCCTGTACATACACGCAGCCAATCAGAGGGAGGGGGACGTTGCCAAGGTGACAACCAGGAAGGCATTTCCAGCCAGCATCGGCCGGTGTGATCTGCGCTTCTGGTTCTTCATGCACGGCTCAGACAAGATGGGAACGCTGAAGGTGAATTAATCCCAGACACATTTCCATAAATAATTCAAAGTCCTTTTGTGCGTCTGTTTGTGTCGGGCAACAAGCTGTCATTTGTGGTAATGATCCGTCGCAGTCAACCTGAAGCCTTAATCAGGCTTTGACAAGGTCGTCTTTTTCATTTTGCCGCACCGCCAACTACATTAAACTCTGCTTACCGTCAATCACCTGATACCCACAGGAAGGAATGAAAGTGTGTCACCTCACAAATAACATCATTACTTCCATCTTTTCGTGTCTCTTTTAGCTTTCTTTCTTAGCTTTCTTTCTTAGCTTTCTTTCTTAGCCTTGTTGATTTCTGGAAAACAAAGAAAAAGCGCATTTTTCAAAAAACAATAATTGGGTATGAAGTGCCCTAAAAAGCAATGCCAGAAATTACACATATGAAACCCACACGAACTCTATAGCAATATATATCAGAAATATTTATCAAACAATAAAACCCTTTTTTTCTGAAAACTATCAACAGAAGTTGCTTGTTTCGCGTTTGTTCCAAATCTTTTGAGGCATTACAAAAGAACCCAACACAGCCTCAGGGAACAGTTGGAACATACTCAAATACGCAACCTGAGAAGAATTTAAATGATCTTCAACGTGCAGCGGAGAACAAAAGTGGATTTAAACTGCTGGATACAAATCAACTGCGATGCTCCACAGCGGATTTATTTCATTTCTTCAATCATTTACTGTGCATTTTAAACATAAAAGGTGCCATGTAATGTGAATGATTCCCTTGAACTCTTTCAAATCGAGTCTGAGACGTCAGTCAATCGCCACTTTGAATCATTAAAACCAACGTTTATTTTGTTGTGTCTTTTCACGCCCCCCCATGCAGGTCTACACTGTGGGACCGAGTGGCACCAGTCTGCTGATGTGGGCAGCCGCTGGGAACCACGGTAACCAGTGGACGTATGCAAATGTCATCCTGTCCAACCCGGGGCCTTTCAGGGTGACCTTCCAGGCTGAGGCGGGCGGAGACATGTGGACGGACATCGCCTTGGACGACATCTCCTACACCGCAGACTGCACCGCAGAAGGTAAAAGGGTTTAGCTTTTTTTTGTCTCTTTGTCTGTCTTTGCTCGTCCTCATTTCTTCATGCAATTTCCAACAATTTTCGCCCATTTCCTCATTTCCAACGTCCTTTCCCCCTCTGCTCCCATCCCACGTGACCAGTGCGGAGCCTCGTGGTCAGTGGACTTTGTAAATGGAGTCGGTTGCCCTTTTTTGGGTCCGTACAAATTCACCGTGGAGACTCGGCTGGGCTCGGCTCTGGGGGGTCGGGGGGGCGGAGGGCGATGGAGGGGAAAAGCAATTACATTTCTGCAGTGTTGTTTCATCGCCGCCGACCAGGCGCTCTCCCTCCGCCCCCGAACCGCTTGACTCTGACGACCGTTCTGAGCGTACCTCTCTGTGTTTTCGCCGAGTAAAGCCCCCCCCACGTGGGACTGTTAATCACGTGCACGTACGCTCCCTGTGTTGCCCCCCAGGACAAGTGACCCCGCGGCCTCTGACCTGCGGGTTGGACCAGCACCAGTGCGCCTACTCCTACCAGTGCATCCCGGAGAGCTGGAGGTGCGACGGGGAGCTGGACTGCGCCGACCAGTCCGACGAAGAGTCCTGTCCCACCGTGGTGCCCGGGACTGTCCCCCCCCAGGGCCGCTGTCCCGTCGGACATTTCCAGTGTCTGAACGACACCTGCCTCCCCTCGGTGCTGCGCTGCGACGGCGTGCCGGACTGCCCCGGCGGAGAGGACGAGAACCGCTGCCGTGAGTGCAAGAGGATGGAGCATGGACACCTTCCAATCTGCCCTCTATATTTAACAACATTTTATTTACCCCCCCCCCCCAGCTCTGCTGCTGTGTGCGCTGGGGGAACTGGTGTGTGAAAGTTGGCCCGGTTGCCTCCCACTTCAGAAGCGCTGTGACGCCTCTGCAGACTGTCTGCCTTTTCACTCGGATGAATCTAGCTGCCATGGTAACGTGTTTTTTTTTTTTGGGACGCCTTGCGCTGTTAGAAGCAGCACTCGGACTGTAGAGATGGAGCCTGTCCATCTTTTGATCCTCCTTTCACCAAACGGCTCATGTAGTTTCCACTTTTTAAATTGTATTATTTAACGCTCCGATGCGTCGTGTTGCGCCGTTTTTTGTTGCAGTTTTATTGAACGCACACCTCATCCTCTCTCTCCACATCACACTCTCGTGGGTTACCTGTCGGTTTTGTTCGTGTCGGCTCATTTCCAGCCCGAGCAGTGACTCCCGTGGCATTTCGAGTCTGGCTTTTCAGTTTTTCGAAGCACACCTCGAGCTGCTGAAACCCATTAAAACGCTTGTTTTCAGGAAGGTTTTCAGAATGCATTCGCGAAGCTACCTGATGCAGGTGGAACACGACTTAAGGGGCTTGAAACACGGTGATTCACTGAACAGCCCCGATCATCAGATACACAAGATGCAAGAAAAACACGTGTATTTAAGTGGTCTAATGTGCACGCTGGAGCTGTGTGAGGAGGTTAATGGATGATGCTCAGAACCCCGCGTCCCCCTGGCAACACAACTCGCTGATTTCAATGTTCTGATATCAGAGCTGCCACACGCCTGAGTGCACGTCTGCTTCTTCTCAGAGAGGAAAGAATCGGACGACGGCTCTCGTGGCAAAGAAAGAAACTCGGAGGGGGGGGAAGCTTTTTCTGTGTGTATTTCTAGTAAGCTATTCGGCAGTGACAAGTTATTTACGTGTGACTTGCAGCTTGTCCTCCACTCTATTGCCTGGAGCGCGGCTCCTGCCTCGTGGGGAGACACGGGCCCGTTTGCATGTGAGTAGAACTTCAACAACCACGCATGAGCAACACATTGTGGCAACACATTCGCGCTGTGAGTGACGATGAACCCGCCCGGCTGCACTGGGAGCTCAGTGTTGCGCAGGAAACCAAGCTGATACCGACCAGATGTTGACCTGAAGCCGAGCCTCCGCTCCATAATAGAAGAACGTTGTTTCTTTTCCAGAGATGCAGCTCACCAGACGGGACAAAGTATTTTCAATTAGTCAGTCTTTCGGTGCAGCATTTGTCAAGTTGTTTTAAATGGTTTGAGAGTACAATTGCATCCTGGTTAGAAAGTGAAAAGGCTTTGAAGGAGATTGGCTTATCTGATATTGAGAGTTAGTTCAAGAAATATTATCACATTAATGTTTTTTTTCTAATTAACTTCTCAAGTGGCTTTTGTCCCTGCAGCATATTTCCACAGCATGAACGCCGTGTCTTTGCTCTATTTCCTGTTATGGGATGGCAGGTGTAATCCCGGATGGACCGGCAACCGTTGCCACGTGAAGGAGAAACCGTCCCTCTCCACCTCGAAGCCCGAACCAGAAGACACACAGCTGGGTAGTAAAGGAACCCCCCCTTCTCCCTCCACCCATTAAACTGTCCAACCTGTATTTCTTTTCTATTACTTTGCACACGTCGTTAATCGCTCTGCAGCCCATAAAAAGTTCTCCCCTCTCGGTCAGACGCCGTGTACGCCGGCGTCGGCATCGGGCTGCTGCTGCTGGCGGCCGGCGTCGCCGTCTGCACGCCGGCTCTGTGCAGGGGGAAGTGCTCCCGCGGGTGAGTTCTGGCCGGAGTCATGACTCCCCCGTCGATGATGATGATAGTGATGATGGCGATGACCGTGCCGATTGTGCTGCTGGCTCCGCAGGAAGCCCGGCCCGATGCGCTACGGAGTGATGGACGACCCGGCGCGCGGCTGCTGGGGGGCAAAGGTCAGCGAAAACACGAACGTCCAATCGATCGTCAGCGAGTTCTGTCAGCGCAACGTTTGTTTTCTCAGCTCACAGATGTCGTTTTCTCCACCGTTCTCCTCACTTTAATTCGATGAGGTCGGAAGGTGGATCGCCGAGCCTTTCTGCCAAATGGCAGTTTAGAATTGGGATTTTTGATTTCGTGGTTCATGTGGATGTTTATGACACTGTGGTGCATATATAGCAGATACACAGTAGCAAGCCAAACAGCAGCTGTGAAATCAACAGCTTTTTGAAACTAAAAGCCTCTTATCACGGCTTGTTGGACTGGATTACATTATACAGGTGATGTGGTTGAAGAAGCTCACTTTATTTCAGAAAAAGTTTGATCTCCACTGGCACTCGCATCAGGGCCCGCGTCTAATTCTAAGCCGGCGTGCGTGTTTGTCTTTCCCCTCAGTTCCCCCGTCTGCACCGAAGGACGGGCGCTGACCCCAGCGGGGGCGACGGTCGAGGCCTTTCTATCAGCGTCTACCCCTGGAGGAGGGAGGTGCAGGTAAAAAGGTGTATTTTTCACGCGCCGATTGTCTGCGTGGGATTCAGGGGGACTTGATCTTTGTCTCTTTGTGTCCCACGGCAGGTTTCGGCCTGTAAAGACGCCAAGCTGTCCTTCACCAACCCGCTGTACAAAACCTCCCCGGATCCCAACAGCACCGAAGCCTGAACGCCACGGACACACTGACAATCGCTGCGTGCACATACTCCATGAGTTTGAACGATGCAAAGGGTGAAGACAGTTCAGCTTATTGTAGATCGCAATGGAGTACCCGAGTATCCGTTCCGACACACGATCGATTGTGATTGACAACGGAATTATTCATTATGAAAATGAATGATATGATTGATGGCACTAAACAGAAGTTAAAAGTTCTGTATAATAACTGATTGTTGAGTTTAGACCGTGAAATACCAATACGTTTTGTTTAAAATGAATATTAAAGCGCTCCCTCTCTGTCTTTTTATATCCGGATATTGTGCAAAGGCAACAATGTTGTGCGTCGTGTTTAGTGAGTAACTCCACTGGACACAGATTGCAGATGGAGTCCCGACTTTACCAGGGATGAGTGCAAATAAATCAGTTTGCCCCTGTTTTATTTGCAAAATAAAACCCATTGCAAGTCAGCTGCTTTGTGCGCGCTGTGAACTCTCTGGTTCTCTCTGTGTCAATCAGCGCTGAGCAGATTGCTCATAAACAATTAAACCGGTCTGATAGAAAAAAAATGTTTACGTCCTAATTTTCACTGCTCATATAGTTACTGTTCTCCGCCTATATAAAGATAAAGGTCATTCTTCTACTTCACACATCTGCAAAGCCAACATCCAGCACCCTCCAAACTAGATTTGTCTCGCTCAACCCTGCGGCCTTTAAAAGCGCTACAACCGACGACCAACAAAAAGCTTTTATTTCCCCGCCAATCAAACAATGGCAGCACCTCGCTGAGAATGTGCAGCCGCCACATGTTTTTTCTCTCTCTGGTAGCTTCGTTTACCGGTGCTGTTGAACAGCGCGCAGGAGGGTCGGCTGTTGTTGCTGAAAGGCAGCGTTAGTCAGCCTTTTTTTCTCGCCGTCGCCGCTGTTGTTGTTGTTGCCGCAGGTTTTTTTTTTTTTTTTTGTTAATCACAGAGTCCATCGAAAGGTCACCGTTTTGTTTTTTGCGTGCCGTAATGGAAAAACGCTCAGCGGTGACGACCTTTTTGTGGGGGGGGGAGGGGGGCCTCTTCTGTCAAAGTGACTTTGATTCTTTTTTTGCACGTAACGGTTCCCCTGAGACCTTTTCCCGTTGTGGACTGTCGACCCGCTGCGCCGACATTCACACTGATATCCGCCCCTTTGCAGGAGAGGAGAGACGTTATCGAAGTCACGGTGAAATTGGACCAAATTGTCTCTCTCTGCGTCTCTGGTCGAGTGCAGAGGAAAACAGAGGAGGCCCGTCGAGCTGCCTCTCGGAAGCCCTTTGTCTACATTTTAACTAACTCCTTCTTAATACAGCAAAGCTTGATTAAGATGCAATTTGTGCAGCAAAATCATCAATCAAAAACGTTCCGTCATCATTACAGGCGGAAAAGTGAGTTCGTCATGAAGCGTTTTAATGAGATTCCTTAAGTTGTGTCTTTTAATGTTTGCCTCGTGAGACGCACAAATTAGGCTCCAGGGAGCAACTGCCTGGAGATAAATGACCTCTGCGGACTAATTTATTCTGCCGTGGACTGGAATTACAATGAATCCCTCTTTTTTTGGATATATATACAAACTCTAAAGGGCATTAGGAGCAGCGTGCGACAACCACAAGCAGAACTAAATGAAACGGTGGAAGGATCTATGATCGAGAGCAAAAAGGGGAAGGGAGCTGACCTTTTCCCGAGCTTCTACTCAAAGCTAAATCGTTGTGTACTCTCAGGTCAAACGTTAAAGCTCGTAATCTGCAGTTGTATAATGGAAAGACAAAACAGAGCTGAGCTTCTTACTTAATGCCTTCACTTGGTGCCAAGCCTCATAAATGCTGCAGCTCTGCAACTCAACAAGTGGGGAGAGAATATACACTTAAGTCCCTTTTGATGTCGCTGGCGTCTCTTCTTCTCATTCACTTCAATGGCTCTGATGCTCGTGGAGGTCACGTCCCACCCCCCCCCCCGCCCCCTCCTCCTCCTCCCTTTCGGGGAGGCCTGAGTGCGACGGCTCCTCCAGCAAAGCAAAAGGTTCTCTGCATCTGGGACTGATCCTGCTTCATCCGGAGTCCGAGAGGAAAAAAAAGGCTGCGAGAGAGAAAGAGGAGAGCTTGAGGAGAAACTGGAAAATGAGAAAAATGAGTGAGATATCAGGAGGAGCGGCTCGGCTTGTTTTTTGCTGCAGTTGTGGAACGAGGTGATTAGAGCAGCAGACTGAATAAAGCAGTGGGGGAGTAAAGAGGAGGGAGGCTACTTTAGGATCTAAATCCCCGTCTGATGCTTGACTGCGTGATCTTCACTCAAACCAGGAGTTTAGTCCCTAAACGCATGGTCCTCAAGATTTAAGTCCATGACAAATAAAAGTCATCGAGATCCTTACGTTCATATACAATGCAATTAATGGACAAATGTGTGTTCCTGCAACATTTGGAAGAGATTCAACATTTTTGGAGTGCAAAAAAAAAAAGATATGTCCACTATGCAGCCAAGTGAACGATAAGAGCGGCCCTTTACGCCGGAGTTTCCTTCACTTTTCCATGACCTTCCGCAGAGTGGAGCTCCTGAATTCCTACAGCGAGTTTCTTAATTAGAACAAGGATGTGATCCGAGTTGTCCTTATTGAACAAGTAAGTGAGGGGGGGAAAAACGAAAGTTTCCTCTCCCCCCTTCAATATCTGGCTGCTCCCCAGAGAAGTGATAGGTTACTACCTCAATGCCAACACATACATCAGGGTCAACAGAACAGAAGCGTTTATAGCCTATATTATGATCCGACTGGCACCTGTAGAGGGCGCCCTCACTGTTCAATCACCTGTTTGTGAAGCTGAGGGAGGACAGAACACGCAAACAAAGATCAGGGTAGCAGAGTGTGTAAAGTAGGAGTAAAGTAGCCCAACAATGATCTCATCACATCTGACCTCTACACAACCTAGACGTCCAATGAAGCCTACAAACTTAATAAAAACACACGCTCTCTGATGACTTAGTCCAGCATGTTCAACATCGTCTGTCTGCCGGCAAACAGGAGGCGTACAGAAGCCGCTCCTGAACGCATCTTCCCACATCACTCAAACGCTCCTTGTGAGACACGGTGCGTATATCGGATCCTCAGGCAGAGTCTCCACTGGCTCCCCTGCAGCTGGAAACGCTTTGTCTCCTCAGCCTCTTCTGCACACACACACACACACACACACACACACACACACACACACACGCACACGCGCGCATAGACGCACACGCCCAGGGCATCAGACAGAAGAAGAAGAAGAAGAAGAAGCAATTGGCTGATGACGGAGGGAGCGCACCGTCTTCTCCAGGAACGCGTCAGACCGCCACTGGGATGAGACCAGCGCGTTTGACTGGCACGGACGTTTAACTGGGGCACTTTGTTGCTCCTACTGCGGGGTTTTGACTTTATTCTTTTAAATATTCTCGGTTTCATTGGGAGGTGGAGACCTTTTATCGGACGAGCGCGTTTATTGGCACACTCTCTCCAGGAGCGCGCAGTGTGGCACACGCTGGAACAACAACAAAAAAAAAACCCAACTAAAACAAAACCGCTCAGTGCAGCGCAGGCAGGTTTCCGATTGTAAAAGCTGCGGGGGAGGCAGAGGAGTCGCGGAGTCGTGCGGGGTGTTGCGGGTGGTGGGGGTTGAAGAAAGCGGTGTCGGTGCACGAGGAGGACCCAGAGGAATCTGGAACTTTGGATATGGCCGGTGCCAAGACGTTCGACCTTCTCCTTGGAGTTGTTTTCGTCCTGCAGTGTTTTGGAGAAGCCCGAGCCGAGATCCCAGCGAGCGACGGTAAGAGACCGCGTGTCGAACATGAACGGGACCCGAGGGGGTCCGGGGTCCGATCACACACACACACACAGATGGAGCGTGCTTTGCTTCAGGGTGCAAACTGCCCTTTTCATGCTCAATTTCAACCCCTGCAAGTTGCGGTAAACCTGCATTTCTCATATTTTAATGTGTGCATGCAAAATAAGAGAAGACCCCGAACGCGGAGGCTCTTTTATGATCCTGTTTTTAGGAGTAACTAGGACGTCATGACCTACTATCTTTCTTTTTTTTGGTCTAGATCAAAGACTTTATTTTCTAATTATCATATTTTCACAACCCGAGTTAATTGCCTCTCTTCTTGGATTCATTGGGCCACTGGGGGACATCATTATTCTCGTTGTTGTAAAATAAACAGTGCCTCTGCAAATGCAAAGGTCTCCCAGTGCATTCCTGCTTATTTATGTGTGAGCTTTGCTGTCTGTCTTTGGCACATGACTTGGCTCAACCGTCTGAGATCAGTAGCCACCTCAGGGTGCAGGTGCTTCCTTCTGTGGAAGTCCTGCAGAGGAAACGCTCCATATACCTGCACGCTCTGCTGAGCATCTTGAAAATCAACACTCCGTCACCGCTGGAGCAGGAGGACTCTCTCGTGAACAATCTCCCCCACTGTAAAGCTCCACTGTCTCAAACCCGTCCATCGTCAAAAACACACACACGCAGCAGACGATGCAATAAGTTCATGCCACCCAGCGTTGCCCTGTTCGCACAGGCGAGCTCTGGTTTCCCACAGATTTCATTGCTGGCAGCAGATTTTCCTCACGTGAAATGTGAAATGTTCGGCTGCCGACAGTGGCTGTAAATGAAACCGCTGTGTGTGTGCGTGTGTGTGTGTGTGTGTGTGCAGACCACAGAGTAACTGGAATGCACGGCCCCGTTTGATAGAGATGCTATCGGGCGTGTGCGTGTGTGGCCGATTGGACACACTCTTTCAGTTGTCATACTCATTCTTATTCATGAATTCAATCAATCTGATGGGCTGCGTCTGCTTTCGCAGCTGCTGCACTCTTCAGCGCTTTGGTATTTTTCTCTCTCTCTCTCCCTCCAGGAATGAGGTTTGTTTTAGTGGCTGCAGATTGAGAAAAAAAAACATCAACATCCATTAACAGAAATTCTATTTGCCTCTCCGTGCTCCGATGCTTCATCTGCTGCTCGGCCTGGACACATTTAGCATGTAGGACAGTATTTTTAGACATCTGGGCGAGGTGGTTGCCGTGTCACGGGGCTGACCTCGGCTCTGCAGACTCCTCCGCTCCCTGCAGGTAAAATAAGAGGCTACCGGCGAGGCTTTCCTACTCTCGTCTCTGCGGTTTTTCAGCAGAGCCGGAGATGTGAACACTTTGGTTGGACTCATTAATGCCGTGCGCTCCGTGTGTATATATATATATTTCAGTAAGTGGCTCACTCGCGAAGTTGGAGCTGCTTTGGCGGGTTTATTTGCACTCTGGTGCTTCTCTCAGAGTGGAAAATAAAAAGAGATGTTGTGTGTGTCCGCATGGGCAACAGGAGGATGAAAAGAGGGAGAGAGTGTGAGGGAGAACGCCTCGAATGGCGTGACGCTGCGGCCTCCTTTGAAATCCTGCGCTGAGTGTCTCCAGTGTCCTAAGACTGTGGTTGCGTGTGGAATGTTGTTGCCTCTGTTGCGGACGCTCGGAGTTGTGTTCCTTTGGTCGGCGGAGGATTCGTGAGCTCACAGGCGGCGATATGGATGTTTCCCGCTCCCTCATCCATCATGCTATCGTGCAGACGCAGTCTCACGTGAGAGTGCGGGCTGCACAGGAGCATGCAGGCCGGCTCAGATTGCTCACCGCCTTTTCAATCCACTGTCAAATCTGGGGAAGTCGAAGTGGTTTTTAATGCTTGCCAGAGGTAGAAAGGTACGTGGATCAATAAAACACAAGGTGCAGTGGGATGAAGTGTGTGATATGAGAACATTTTGGGACTAAATGCTCATCCGATCCGTGGACAAACACCAAAGACCATCGCGGTTCAAATCATTACATTCCACTCGTGTCCCAGTTATGCCTCGTCGTAGTGTCTGCTCCTATGGGAGTCATTAAAACTAATGATGGATTGGATCATTTGTATGGGAGTGGACGCAGCACGAGTCCGGTTGAGTGGAACGTGTGGCGCAGCGATCGAGCAGCTGCCGTCAACAAAGCGCCGCAGGGACACCAGGAAATGAGTCCTTCTTCCTGTTCCTTCATGCTTTTGGGGTTTTTGGATGCCTTGACACATGACATCAGTGAAAACCCATATTCTGAATTAAAAAGTTGCTAAATGACACTACAAAACAGCGGTGGAGGCATGCAGTTCGTTTACAGGCTCACGTTAGCTTTTAATTTCTGCCGATTGCCTTTAAGCGGCGTAAAAGCCTCGTTCATTTGTGTGAAGATCATTGTTTGCCCAACAAATCCTCAAAGCATCATCATTATTTTCACGCAGTGAAAAAACGAAATGGAGAAAAAGTACTGCTGCCAAAAGCGAGTTCAGCTGAGCCGACCTGTGCAGAGAAAAAGAGTCGATGTGAAATCTCACACATTTCAATGTTCTCTTCTGCTCGTCATGAATAAGGAACGACTCCAGTCACAAACTGTCACGGAGGACAAAAAGGGAGGTCTGGCCCGGCGAAGAGATTGTTAGCCTTCTTGGAATCTGCCCCCCCCCTACTAACCCTCCCCCCCCCCTCCCCACGCCGTCTTTCTGACATCGCACATTTCAGCTTGGACGGAATGATCTCGCCTCTTTATTGGCCCTCTGAATGACCCGCTGAAAGGATCGGACATGAATGGACGGCGGGGGGTTGGGTTGGTATGGCGGGGGGGGCGGACAAAGAGGGGCGGCGGCGGCCCGGGGTTTATGTGCCGTCCCGTATGCAGACACACACACCCCCCCCCCCCCCCCCCTCCGCTGGGTACCAGCATGGAACTGCTCCACCAGGCTCCTGCATTAGTCACGCCCCGGCCCTCTTATGGCCCCCCCACCCTCCCACCCCCGGGCCCCTGTTCTGCTGCTGGAAGAGGCTCCGTTGGGCAGCTTGAGAGGGACGGAGCGGCACTCAAGAGTTCAATAGGCTCAGAGACAAAGAGCCAAGAGGCCACTAGTTAATGAAACCCCGGCGCAGTTAAGCTGCTCTTCAGCTTCTTCTCATCGTTGTCTTCCACGTTGGTTCCAAAGCCGCTCCACCTCCTCCCCCTCATCCTCCCCCCCCCATTCCACCTCCCCCCCCGGGTTGCTTCACAGCTCTGCCAGAGTAATTTGCACTCATTCTACATTCTGTGCAATTCATTTTGCTTATTCGGAGCAACGAAATGATGGATGTTGTATATCAGTCAAGTTTGGGTGAGTTTTGGGTGATAACATTAAGAAGGAGGAGGAGGAGGAGGCGGATCCCCCCCCCCCCCGCCCTCAGCTCTTTTATAAGAATTTACAGCTGAATTTAATGAACATGAAACTGCAGTCAACTGCAAGTTATTTGATGTGAAGAGCCAATACCTTTCGCACCTCCTCCTTTTTGGCGTATTTTTCCTTTGACGTCCACTCATCTGGTCCATGACGATAACAGGATCTTGTGAGAGTTTGACCCCTGGACAAACCGGGCTTCTAGCGTGTAGAGCCTTCGTGCGTACCATTATGTGCCTGGCATTGGTCGACCGAAACCCGGAGTTCATTCACAGTGCTGGATTTTATTGGAGGACATAATGTGTGAAACGTCTGGCTGGGTGTCAGTCAGCTGTGTGGCCCGTAAAGTTTTGTGTTTCTGGTTTCGCTGGGTAACTTCACTTCCTGCCTTGTCCTGTCTCCCCTTCTGATTGTCCAAGTGATTCTAACCCTAACCCTTGTTCCTCGTCTCTTGTTTCTTGTTCCTCGTTCACAGCCCGTTTTTGCCCCTCGTGGCGTTTTTGAGTTTCTGTGGTTTTTGACTATTAAAGTTCCTTTTTTATTTTTGAATACTCTGCGTCTGAGTCCCCCTTCCTGCTCTCCACTCCAACCCATCGTGACCGAATAAACCCACCAAGAAAGGACTCAGCAGAGTACCTCCACCAGCCATGCAGCGTCAAAGCGGCTTCTGACCGCTACCGGGAGCGGCTGAAGGACGTTTTTGCCCTCCTGGAGCGGTTCCAGCCCCTCTCCTTCTCCCTGATCCTGGGGGCAGAGGGTGGGCCGGTGCTTCCGAGCCCGGTCCTTTCGTACCTGCAGCCGGAGCCACAGAGCCCGGCAACCCATGCCACGCAGCCGGAACCACCAAGCCCAGCGACCCATGCCACGCAGCCGGAACCACCAAGCCCAAAGCGACCCCCTGCCCCCGCTAACCCGCAGCGCAACAGCTCCCGCGATGGGCAGCAGCGACCTCCGGACCCCGCTGAGCCGCAGCGCAATGTTCCCCGCGCTGAGCATCAGCAGCAGCCAGTCCCCGCTCCACGCCGCCTGGTTGTTCCCTCGCCCTCCCGTCCCTTGGTCCTCTCCCCCCCCCAGTCCTTGACTGCTTTTGGGGCCGTCTGGCATCCAGCCCTTGAGGGGGTGGGGTCAAGGGTTGGGCCGGTGCTCTTGAGCCCGGGCCTTCCTGTCCCGACGGCACCGCCAGCCACGCCGAAAGCTGGTTTCTGGTTTCCCTGGGTAACTTCCCCTGCCTTGTCCTGTCTCCCCTTGTGATTGTCTAAGTGATTCCACCTGCACCTCCCTTGTGTATTTAAGTCATGTGTGTCTCTTGTCTTGTGTGGGTTCATTGTTTGTTGGTCGAAAGTCAGTGTTGGTGAGTGTCCTGTTCCTCGTCGCTTGTTCCTCGTTTCTTGTTCCTCGTTCACAGCCCGTTTTTGCCCCTCGTGGCGTTTTTGAGTTTCTGTGGTTTTTGACTATTAAAGTCCCTTTTTTAATTTTGAATACTCTGCGTCTGAGTCCCCCTTCCTGCTCGCCACTCCGACCCGTCATGACAGATTCCATTGAAAAATGAACCATTGAACCATCATCCAGCCCTACGTAGTCATTATTTCGTCCCACTATTTGTAAAAAGATTAGACATATTCTCAGCATAAACACTTGATCATAATTTATTGTAGTATAATCATACCAGTGTAATTGGTTGCAAACATTACCCTGTCCTGCAAGAAAAAAAAAAACAACGTCTGCATGTGTGCCGGCTTCCGATGCGCGAGGCGCCTGCACGGAAACGATGAAAGCAGCCGAAGATTTGACGCGCCAGCCGGAGGAAGTTAAAAGAGGCGGCTCTCCAAAAGGGCAACAAAGTGTGACATGCGCGGCCACCGCGAAGGAGAGGAGAGAGGCGCCCAGTCATGCTGAAAGAAGATAAGGTGCTGGAAGAGCTTGCCGCCTCCCCCCCCTCACCCCCTCCTCATATCCTGAGCCCAGCAGGAGCTACAATCCCACAATAGCAAGTGCCAGTCACCGGGTTCACAGCATGCGGCTACATGCCTTCCCCCTATGTGTGCCACTCTCTGTGAAAGTTTTCTCTCTCACACTCTGTCCATGTCCTTTGGTAATGCAGATGGTTTTAAGCCTTTCCAAAAACCCCTAAATCAAAAGTGTTCGGTTTGGATGTTAGCTTGACCGGCTGCCTTTCCAAGGCACATGGAGTATCTCATGGTATCTCGACGTGACCCCAGCAATCAGTTTACTGCTCTTTGGTACCACATCAATCAGGTTTTTACAACACGGCGCCTTGATGCAGACCTGCAGGGTTCTGGTCCTGGGTGCAGGGCACCAGGGGCCTCGCTTTTGATGACCTATGAGAGCACCGATTTAATAATCCTCCCTGTCCATTCGATCGACGTCCGCTGTGACGCGGTCCGACGGGCCAGAGGGGCCCCCAGGTAACATCGACGGTTGCGCGATTAGCTCGCTAATGCTGCGCACATTTCGAGCGCGTTCAAACGGTGTTTTTGAGCGGTGCCGAGCAACCCCCTCCCCCCCCCCCCCCTCCCCCTCCAATCGGAGACACTGATGCGTTTTCCCTCGCCGCGGGTCCAACAGTGCTGCCTTTGTTACTCTGCCCGGAAAAAATGTCTCCACGTTCCCGGTCCAGACGTTTTCTTTCTCCCCGACCAAACTCATCCCGACAAAAGAAAGAAGCGCGCGGGAAAGAAAAGATTTACAGCCACAAGTGTGTGTTTCAGCGTGAGACTTTGATGACTCCATCAAAGAGGTTTTTTCTCTACACTCTACAATTCATGCGTCCTTCTCTATATACTTTGAGGCATTTTCTTTCGTGCTCGATTGTTGATGTCTCGTATCGCCACAGACACTGAAGTCCCTGCAGGGGGATTCAAGCTGGTCATCCGTCACTCAGTGCTGGAAGGGTCAACATCGCCCCGTGACTTTTTTGGCGAGTTCACCTCCAATGAGTCACGAAGACTCAACGCGTTTTTTTTTTTCGCAATCCATCTGCGAGGCTTCCTGCCTCGGCTTCGCTGTTCATCCCTCGGCCCCTTTCGGGAATCGGAGCTGCCAAGAATGGGGAGGATAAAGAGCTCTTCCAAGAAGCGAGCGAATGTTTTCAGAGGGTCACAGTGTTCTCTGTTTGGAGCAGGCCGCCTTTTGGACAACTGTCCTCCTCCCATCGACGCGCTGAAACTAAACAGGGAGGCCACCGGGGAAGCTCATTCCTGACGCGAGTCGCCATCGCAGCTCATATCGGTCCGGTTCTTTTTCTGACGTGAAATCTTCTGAACAAAACAAAAACAAAAAAAAGCAAAAGTCAGCAAGTGAGCTTCAGTTTCCCCCCACAGCTCGGGAAAGAGGCAGGGACAAAGGCGCGCTTTGAGATGAATCGCAAGGTGCAACAGGAGACGGCAGCCGCAGGTAACCAGAGAACAAGTCCCGACCCAGTGCGATGGTCCTGCAGCGAGCGGCTGCTGGAGTTAGTCAGGAGGCGTTCCAGTGGCGATCCAGAAGTCCAAAACGCAGCAATTTAACGGGAAGCACTAGATCGAAGTCCGTGGGGCGGCTTTGTGAGCTGTCTGCTGGCTGAGGCCGGACGGCATCCTTTGGTTAAAGTGCGTTGCTCGCGTAGGTCGGGTTTGTGTTTGGAATATTCTGCATTTCTCTTTTCCTGTTCACAAACACACGGCGAGGAGGATGAATCCACTTGAAATGGAAGATTCAGTCCATTTTCAGCAGCAATTTCCTTTCAAAAGAATGTGATGGACTAAGGGAATTCTTAGTGTCTGTATCCATGAAAAGGTGTTTATACGAGAACTATTTAGTCTGATGATTAAAGGAGCGCTGACTCCCACAAAGGCCGTTCTTTTCCCTTGTGCCATTATTTAGATGGAAAGTGAATTAATGGGAGCAGTTTGATGACGAATCTGTTACTCATAGCACAAGGTAATTTTTTTTTTTTATTCTATTTTCAACTCAGAGGCGTTTGTTGAGGGTTTGTGATTGCACCGGTGTCGCACGGCAACCAAAAGGTCATTGATTTCATGTCCGGCCCAACAAAAACAATGATTAATGAATTACTAAGCAACGAGCCCAAAGTGGCGTCTCTCTAAACTGAAGTGTGCAGCTTTTCCGTTGCAGAGCCACACGGGGGGAGTTAGCGTGTTCTTCTTGTTCAGATGTTCGGGATCACTTGAAATTTCAGGAGGAGGCTGTTTACTGTTTGCACATTGTTTCTGCAAACAATTACATGAATTACAGGCTGTTGAATCATCGGCGGTCCGCTGGCGATGGCGTGTTAGCTCGCGTAAACAGATGGAAGTTGCTTCTTCTCGTCTCGTCTGGAGAGACTTTAGAGTTTAACTGCATTTAAATCTTTTTAAATCTCCCTTCTGGGGGAGGAGGAGAAAAAAAAAGGAAGCCTGACAAGGACAAGGAGGGATCTTCTATTTAGCTTTTTTAGCCGCAGCTTTCTGACAGTTAAGTGACGTTTTACAGGCCGACCAAATTGAACTAATCCTGCAGCTCTGAAGTACGGCGATGCAGCAGCTGACTGGGTGCAATGAGGAGCGGCGTTAGGAGCCTCTCACGGTGTCATCCATCACCTGGAGCCGGGTGGTGTAACCTGTCCTTCACCCGCCCGGAAATCAATCCTTCCAGACCCGGAGAAAGACGTGAATCGATATCGCTCTGAAACAACACCGGCGTGCATGTGTCCGAAAGTACGCGGACACGTCGGCGTGAAACCCACGTCTGCGTGTGATTGGTGGACATTTCATTATAGAGACATAAATATCAATGCGCTGCTTTCACAGCCGGCTCTTTTTTTTTCTTCTGGGAATGCTTTCCGGAACGTTTTGGAACCTCATTGCAGGTTTTTACTCCCCTGTTTGTCCATATTGACTCATCCTAATTCCTCCTGAAAAACTGATTAGAGGCAATATTTAGAGCTTTTTTTTTTTAAAGTGGCGTTTAGAAAGATGCCACATTTGATTAAGGAAGGATTAAGGAACTCCTGTCGAAAAAACAGTTTTTAATATTCCGTCGATTCCTTTTTCTCCGGTGCTGGTTTGGTTTGGTGAGCTTAAGACTCAAGTTTAATTAAGTTCGTTCCCGCCAAAGATTTGGGGTTACGGTTCTGTGCTCGGCAGAAATATAAATAAATAAATAAATAAATAAAAAAGAATAAAAATCTCCTTGAACTCAAAACGACTCAAAAAGAGATTAAATTAAGAGCGAGCAGCACAAATGTCAATTACTGAGCAAATGCACGTTTGAATGGAGACGTTGACCTTTAACCTCACAGTTTAACCTAACACAAGTTGACATTTACTTTCAGCAAAAGGACTCGCTGATCAAACCAATTGCTTTAAAAGGAAAAGGCTTTTTAGAATGGGACATTTACTAGATGTGATAAATGTTTATATGTGACTACTTTGACTCGCAGGTTAACCGGACGGATTCTTGCGCAGCGGAGAGCAAATAAATAAAAAAAATCAATGCGCAAAACATTCAGATCATTCCGAGTCAGAGCGATATCTCGCTGGTCGGAGGTTATCTGCATGCACTTCGTCCGTCAGAGAGTTTGTGTTCACCGCGCTTCATGCATGAGGTTGACGTGGGAGCTTCAGCAGCTCAGAGATTAGATTGTCTGGAACGTTCTGCCACAAGAACCCGGTTTTTCGGGGGGTTGGTGGGCTTCATTGGGGGGGGAGGAGCGATGGGATTAACCACGCGGGACTGCACATCTGTCGTAAGAGGGAAGAACAAACAGGTCCGACCCTCTTCCGCTCCTGGCGTTATGGAGGCTTTTGTAGGCTCGGGACATCCTCCGCTCAGGATTGCTTCAGATGTGGTGGCCAAGAACGCATTTCATTTATTCCTCATCGAAGAGCGCAGGCGTTTCATTACGATTTTCCAAAGAGTGGCATCGCGCCTTGCGTTTGTTACTGGGAGAAAGGAAACGATCTGCTTCCGAGCCCCCCGGGGGACCACTAGCATCTGTCCGGCTGCACAGAAAGACACCCGTCCAGCTGCTGGCCTGACCTCCGACCCTCCAGCTGGGGGAGGAAAGGGAAATATTTCTTCCATTATAAAAGTCCTCTCAGCATCTCCATTTTTGTTGCTTTGTTGCTCGAGATGACTTTTTATCCACCATTTGGTGCCCAGATGATGAATCTGAAAAACTTCTGTAACCTCCCAACCTTTTTCTCAAGCATCAAGGTGGACATTTTAATGTTACGAATGAGTGGAATCGTCAATGCAGTTTTGCAACACGTTCAGAAATCTTTGTGTTTTTGTTAGTCGGTGCAAAATAACAGATTTTCTTTGGATACTCTCCGTTAATTTTAGGACTTCTTACGCAAGGTTATTTTCCCCCGCCTGCACTGACAACATCCAGAGAAGCGGTGAGCAGAGATCTGACACATTCCCGCATGTTTGCGTCTGAGCGGCGGCGACCCGGGCGCCCTGCTGACAGGCTGATAAACACGCCGCCGCCGCTGTCACGTGCTGCCGCGGGGACACGTCCCTGCAAATCCTACCTGTCAACACTTCTAGTTACAGACAACAAATCACCAAAGCTGGGTTTGGCTACAGATGATCTTTGCCTCGGCATTTAATCAAACTCTCTTCTTTTACTGAATCAATGCTTTTGATTTTTTTAGATTCCATTTGGAGTCTTGTGGATTGATTGTCTCCCTGCCAGCCAGTAATGTTACGATAATGCTGCATTTATTTTCCCTGTCAGCAAACTTGTTTTCAAGGACAGATTTACACTTGACTCAGAAAGAGATGACGCATTGCAAAAATCACTGCCCCCAAAACTGCCAGCATTACATTACAATGCTGATCTGCTCTTAAAACATGCGGGCTGTTCTCTTCTAGGACTTAAAGTCAAAATGAACGATTCCTCCTCGTACTTGCTGTAGTGTGACTGCGTGTCGCGGTGATACAGAGCCGGTGTTTATGGCCTGGAGTCTCAGCTGGTCGGATCCTGGGAGACTAGGTTTTCTCCATCCGATCTGAAAGGTTTGTTTTCACACCCAGTCGAGCCGTGTGCATTTCATCTGAAGCGTCAGACTGTTTTTAAGGATATGTCTGCAGGGACATTTATGTTTTATTCATGCGTTTGTGAGCATTTTCCTTCGTTCGCCCTCTGAGCACAGAAAGTGTGAGAAGAGCACCGGTGGGAAGTGCGTTCATCAAATACTTAGTTTCTACATGTCTTTACTGTGCTGTGAATTAATCTCAACAATTTTCATTTAAATTGATGGTTTTTCTGCTCAGTAGGAAATGCAGTAGTTTTAGATTCCGGGCAGAACACGGGGGCCCAGAGGCCCGGCATGAAGAGAGGAGCGAGGCCGCCGTCACACTCTGTGAAAGTTATGAAATAACTCTGTGAAATGTTATATGTATTTCATGCCATTACTAATGCTTAATAGTTACAGTTGACATGATGGAGGAAGGAACTGGTCTCCGATGTCACAGTAATAACGCAGTATGCATGTGCAACATAAGGCACCCGTCAAACAAAGTGGTCTTTCCCTCCGTGGCGTCAAATATCTCAACCTGCCCTCATAAACGAACCAAGTAACGGGTGTGAATACAAATCTCTGAGCCAAAGCCGAGGCAGCGTTCGATGTCCGTCCCCAGAAGACAGTCACGAAGGTCCAATCAAAGTCCTGCAAGGGGACGAACCCGAAGAGAAAAGATGGAGGATATTTGGTCTCCTTCATTTGCATTCGATCCCAGTGATTCCCACCGCCACGCTCGCCTCTTCAGACTGACGCTGCCCCCCCCCCTGTCCACGCCGTGTCCTCTGCAGGGTGTTTGGGTTTAATCAATTCTGTATCTGGGATGCAAATCACAGACTGACAGAAACACTCATTTCATGTTGCAAGTTGACGCTGAGGGGCTTGTTAATGCAAAGAGGCACGTCGGCACACGTGCGGCGGAGGCGTCTCGAGCCGCCCGGAGACGGGGGCGCGCGGGGGGGGGGGGGGGGGGGGGGGAGGGGGGATGCAGGAGGCAAGCGGCCGCACGCACGCAGCCTCGCCTGGGAACTTTATGACACGGTCGCACCAGGAAAACCAAGTTTCTTGGAGACGATGAAATAAAGGAGCCGCATCAGTTCCTGTGAAGCAGCACCTGCAGACGTCGAGTGTCCTTCATCAGCCCGCGTAGCATTGTGCTCTGCTTACGTCAGCTCCCCTGTTTACGGTTTAAATAAAGACAGAGTCGACCGTTTGCAGCCGCACGTGGGCGTCGACCTGGTCGTCGACCTGGTCGTATTGGTTGTTGTGGTCGCGTCGTCCGTCGGCTCTATTTTTTCCGGATGCACTGACCCTTAAACTGTTAACGAGCGGCACTACAACAACCCGAGTCGCTGCAGCTGCACCGCAGAGTTGTTGGGAGCGATAAACCCCAAAACAACCTGCTCTCTTTGCTCACTATTTCACGCCCTCCGTCCCCCCGATGACCTCACCCATGAACCCGCGTCGCCTCTCTTTACGTCTGCATTTCTGCAGACTTCCTGATTTTGCAGTCAGACGTCATCGCTTATCTCCCAGCGATCATCAGGCACCACTACGACTTGTGAAGAACGTCTGAAGAGTAAAATGTATTTAACGGCTGTAATTAAGTTTTGCTTTGTGCTTTTCCCTCGTCCTGTCAGAAAAGAGACAAAGCACAGATTTATTCAATCATTCCTTCCCATGATTAGATTTTTTCACAGAAAGGCAAAGGGGAATATCTTGGTATTCAATTGGCGATGCAAATATTCGTCCGTGTTCCTATTATTGAATGGAGGTTGAAGGCTCTCAACTGAACACACGTTTCTCTGTGCAGTAACACGACCCCCTTTAAAAGGGAAAGGAAGGCAGCTATCGCTTCAGCGACGTGCGGCTCTTTACGTCTCTCTCCTATTCATTATTGATTTCCTGTGAGTGGCTGAAGCCGTCCACCGATGAACTGGAAGAGGTTGAAGCCATTAGAGACTTGCGTGAGTCCCACAGTTTGTCAACATATTGGACGGCGTGTGTTTGGCGTCCACAGGCCTGGGAAAGGATCCTCTGCTTCTTCTCTGCTCGTGCAGCACGTGCTTGTGGGGTGAGTTTTTGTTCTTTCAGTGTGTGCCTGCAGGCTGTAGGTGGGAGGCAAGTTGTTTCTATTTTCTTGACATAAAAAAAATATATATATATATCTATATATTGCGCATAAGATAAAAAATCTGCTCACTGGGAAAACATCCAGGTCTTGGAGGGAAAACATGTCATGCATGTTTTTTTAATAGCTCACAAGTGAAGCAAATTAACTTGATCATGAGGAATTTCATAAGTGGACACGAGGGCTGCTCTTAGTGCTGGAAAACCGCACCACGTGTTTTTGGGGGGGGGGATTTGGCACGATGGATTAGTGCGCCGCGTACAGAGAAAGAAGGAGTCACCATCGAACATTAGGAGATCCACGTCAGCTTATTTCTGAGGCACAAAAAGCCTGATGGATGCTGATCTACTCAGCATGTGCGTGTTTACGGCGAGGTTTGGCGGGGCGGATTGGGCGGAAGGGCTGATGGATCACTGGAACTAATACACTCACACCAGCACTCAGTCAGCCCATCAATCAATCTCCACCTGCAGGAAAAGTCACACGTTCACATCGATGGCTTTTCGGGTCACAGGGGGTCAATTAGCTGGAATGTGATCAATGGATTTGAATTGGCACAGACATTTATACACCGACATTGTTTTGATAACTCTGTCTAGAAGAAAAGAGTTAGCGTTCGTTTACATTCTTAACCCCGGTCGACCCGACTCAACCCAACCCACTTACAAATATAAATCATCAAGCAGATGTGTAGTTTGCCAAATAGATGTTGCATATAGAGAAAAAACAAGTGAGTGCATTCGTGACTTTAACTCATGAAGAGATTAAACAATGGAGGGAATCAGATGTTTCTATGCGCAGAAGCTGAGGAGTGTGTGAGCCAGGGGGATGAAGGCTGCTGTTTCAGAATAAAAGCGCAGGCTTTTCTCCTGCTGATCCCTCCCTAATCTTCCGTGTGAATGTGATCACTTCCCATTTTAAGGTCTGTTAAGCATGCGCTAAGAGGGGGGCACGATGAAAGGGGGTAGATCTTGGCTTTTCAGTGGAGGAGGGGATTTGGTGCTTTTTGTCCGCGCCGAAGACAGTTTTGCGCCGGGGAGGAAGGAGAAATAACCCGTTGCAGGAGGCGCAGTGATTCACCGGCTGCCTCCGTGCTCCTGCACTCAGTCACTCAATCATGAGACAGACACGGCGCCTGACGGGAATCCTGGATTCTGAGCAGTGCCGGCCCGAGCCTCGTGAGGGACCCTAAGCAGAATTTTATTTGGGGGCCCCCCTCCCACCACGCACAGTCACCTGTGCTAGAAGATTCTTGGCACAAATGTCACGCTATACTGTTATAGCAAAAATTATAAACGAATACAGTGAGGTTATAATACAAAACTAGGGCTGCTTGCAGCATAAGCGAACTAAGCGGCTGCTTGGGGCCCCCTTGTTTACAGCAGATGCTTGAAAAAGGGGGAAAATTAGCAATCTTCTCCAAAACGCCGCGCTTGAATTCTTGATTAAAAATCACTGACCCTGAAAGACTCTGCTTCCTAATTCCTTCCTGTCTCCTCACTTCCTCTGACAGTCCTGACAGCGGTTCCTCTTTTTTCCACGAGCTCGCCCGTCTCCTTCTAATAAATGTCCCTCCACCTTCCAGCTTGTAATCAACACGTTTGAGACTTCAAAAATTGCTTTCTATTTATAGAGTTTATTGGAACCCGGCTCTTTTTCTCGTCTGTTGCAACATGCAGCGCCGACTTGTCACGCGGTTAAATGTTATTCGGTTGCTGTTGTGTTTCCGTGTCAAAGTTGCCATGGAACCTTTCTGGTATGTTTAGAAATATTGTCGTGCCGTTTGTGATTTGTTTCCAGACGCGTAACGACGGGCTGCCTTTTTAACAGCGGACGCAGTGCATGCGGGAAGCGCAGTCTGCTGTGCGTGCTGTAGTGGGTTCAGAACGTCGCACGTGTGGAATTTGAGTGGAGTGACGTTTAATGCGTTTCTCCGGCCCGAGCAGACAAGAGATTTAAAGGGCCTGCGGTCGGATCACTTTGCATCACACGTGCTGTGCATTTCAATAATTCCACTGACGTGACACCGAAGCGTGGCGGCTGCACTTATTCGACTGTGTGCGGGTTTGTGATCTACAGACACACAGAATGAGTTTGAGTTTGAGTTTGTTTGAAAGGCAGAAGATCATTCAGCCTCCAACCTCATATATCTACTTGAGACAGTTTTTGGTTTCATACAAAGCTACTTTCATCAGATGCTGAGACCAGGCCTGCTTCCATTAGAATAGGCCTTATTATATTTTTGCGACGTGGCTCCCTGTTTGGGACGTGTGCTTCCACTGAGAGAAGCCGCAAACTGTTCACAAGCCGCTGTGCGTGCGGCAGGTTGCGGAGGCTTTCGCGCTGACATTTGAGGCGCGCGAGATGCATCCGTGTCAGTGTGGTAACTGCCGAAATGATGCTGATGATGACGGAATGTGAGATCTTTGGATTCTGCTTTGTCAGACCAACCAGGCAATCTGAAGACATCGGACGGATCCGTTAAACCACGACGGGGTGAGTGAGAAATTGGATAAATTGGTCAACACTTTTTAGTTTGTCATGCTGAGGTTTTTCACCATTGTTTGCTGGCGTTACAAAGTTCCTTCAAATTTTTTGTGTGTGGAGGAAAGCGAGCGAGCGATACAGTGCTTCTCCTGCCAAAACGTTTCACAATGAATCATTGCTAATGAGCGAAAAACGGACGCGCTTGAATGGAGGAAGAAGTCTGTTTGTCACGTTTTGGGTTCTTTCAACAAGACGTTTTGCTGTGGAAAGAAGAAAAACACAAAGCACGGCCCGTCAGCAATGCTTACGTCAACTTAATCCCCGTAAACCCTGCTGATGTGATCTGCACGGAGCCTGAGAGACGCTCCTGCAGCGTTTACTCCGATAAAGCAGCGTTAAGTGGCCACTAAATTAAGCGTGTGTGTAGGCAAAGAAAACATTGAGGGATGTGAGTTCTTTTCTGCTCAAATGATGCACACACACACACACACACACACACACTAGCGTGCAGAAATGCAACGAAAGCCTTCTGGCCCCTGAAACACCGACGCCATAGGCGCTGTTCACAGGAGAAATGCCTTCAAAAAGGGCGACTCGCCGTGGGCGGGACGGAGCCGCCGTTCATTAAAAGTCCCCGTGTTGTGGTCACGGTGCGTTTGAGCATCCGCATTGTGCCAGCTTTTTCCGTCGTGTGTTAAGAACTGACGAAGACTCTTTGCAGGACGAATATAAATGTTCACGTGCCCCCCCCCCTGGATGCTGCTGTTGCAGCGGGCTCCTTCCTCGTCTCAGGATAAGGTACCGAGAGAGAGAGGAGGAGGATGACATGAAAGAGAGAGAGAAACCCAGTGACCTCCGTCTCATGAGAGGAAGCAACAATGCAGCCGGAGTCGACCTGAGGAATGTTTTGTTCTGAAGAACAATTTGCAACCCCCTGCGACCGCATGCAGAGCCCTTTTCTAAGCTCTGCATTTGGATGAAGTGCTGTAAAAATGAAGTGTATTGCTAATAGTCTCAAAGCGCTTAATCCCATTAGTCACAAGGAGCTTATCTAAGCAGAGCGAGCATCGGCCCGCAGGCAGAGAAACGGACTGACAGATAAACAGGGCAGGTTTTAACGTTTTATTACATTTATTTACAGCAGTGGTTGGCGGGGACGAGTGGCCTTTTTGCTCGACGGCCTTGAAGTGTGCCGCCTTACTTCCTGGTTAAGTGCAGCAATGAAGATGAAGGACTCAGGAAGTTACTCAGTAGTAAAGTAAAAAGACCAAACGTTCTCTTTTCTAGTAAAAGTGAGACGTACTAACAGCAACAGTACGTACATAGTGGGCTGAAACATTGTTTTCCCTGCTGGTGGAGCACTGTTGTGTTTACTGTCGGATGACAGTATCGTTTTATACAAGATTACACGTTTTGCTTGTAAATTCTTAATTCTGACCTCGAGCTGTCAGATAAATTTGGTGGAGTAAAATGTATTTGCAGCACTGAAAGACGCCGCGTGCACCACACGCAGATAGATTGACCCGCCATCGCTCTGAAATCATCTCGCGTTCCCTCGCACAATACACACACAGTACGTTGCACTCGACCCTCAGCACGCTGATGTCGTAGACAAGCGTTTGCGTTTGTGTTTCCTCCCCCGTTTCAGAAGTGTCAGGACAAAAAAAGGGCTGTCAGAAGGACAACCGCTGGAGGCCTGTCATTTTTAAGCGATGACTCGGCAGACGTGGCCACAGCGCGTCGTTAATCCAGCCGGCGTCTCGTGTGATGGAGATGATGTGTGTGGCGATGAGGAAGGATGTGCGCGACTGGTCTGTGTGACGGCTGCTCAGTCTGTTTCAGACAGCGAGTTATGAGGGAGACGCACAAGATTAACGGCTTGAACAGCCCCCACCTCTGTAATTTCCACCGTCGCCTTTGTGAAAACTCAAACATCAGCGTTACGTGTAATTATCTTGGACCAAGAAATTATTGCGCGCGCTCGATTTCAAACACAATTGCACCTGCTGTGCGTTTTTGTTTCGTCACGCAATTACAACTTTAACGTGATCTGGCTTTCCGGGGTCGTGCGAATCACGCCTCTCGCCTTCCCCCGTCTCTCCCCCCAGGGGTCTCCTACTCGTACGCGCACCACGGGCAGGCGGCGGGAGGCGAGGACGCCGGCGTGGACGTGGAGCCGTACAGCCGCCGGTGGAGGAGGTGGCTTCCCCCGAGGCCGCGTGACATGGACAGCAACAGGGCCAGTCAGGAGCAGGAGGAGCAGGACCAGCAGGAGGAGCAGGAGGAGCGGGAGGAGCCCGAGGGCTTCCCGGGCCTCCTGTCTGCAGAGGAGACGGACAACAGCTCCCAGATAGAGGTGGGTGCCCGGTTGTGTTGATGTTTGTGCCACTGAAAGTTTCCTGTGAATATTAATGAAAGACTGACCCAGTTGCATTTTGGGAAGTGCAGGTGTTTGACCTGCACTTCCCAAATGAACCCGAGGTGCAACGCTGCAGTAAACCACCGCGGCACCTGTTGAAATGTGTCATTAGGCCGAAGGCCCAACACTCCCGTCACACGCCCACGCAGGTGTGTTAGAAGAACACACCTGCGTGGGCGGGCGCGTGGGCGGGCGCGTGGGAACGCGCTTGATTCGCGTCTCTCTGGTCTCGTCGGTCGGCTTCAAATGATCGGGTCAGTAATTATTCTCACGTTCAGTTAATGGAGACTCTATTGTGATTCAGCGCAACTCACAGCCAACCTTCCCGTCTGTAAAGAAGCCAACTTATACAGAAATAATGAATCTATAAAGTCCACTGTCGAGCTTAACCAATAAAAACTCTTGAGTTGCTCCCGTGCAGCGATTCTAAATCGAGAGCATCTCTAGTAGCGGAAAAATATATTCACATATTGATATTAAATGAAGCTCGGCCCTCTTCTACGTTAATCCTCGACCTCGGAGAAACCGCAACAGGAAATGAACCTCGCCCTCACAAATAGCGGAGCTGCGTGAGATTAGCGGCCGTGTTTGAGTTGTGTTCGTCTCCACGTAAACGCGCCCCCGTGTCGGGGGGGGGGCATCGAGCCACCTGGGCTCAGACTGCTCGTTAGGTCTTCCCCTGGCTTGTAATCATCCCAGGGTGTGGGGGGGAGGGGGGCAGCTTTTACCCTCGGCGGTAATCATCTGCAGGGGGACACAATCGCACACTGGTTGTTTTCCGTTCTCACGTGTTGTTGCCGCCCCGGCATCCATCCTGTCCTTACGTCCCCTCCCCCCATCCCAAACGCATCCATGACCAGAGGGGCTGTGGATGCTGAGCCGGAATCTCCTTAGAGGCCGTTTCCTCTGCTGTGAAGGGGTTTTAACTGAGGGAGGCAAAGGGAGAAATGCGCCGTCTGCTGGAGCTGCTTCGTGTGTTGGAGCGTATTTTCTACGAGACGCCGTTGTTTGCTTCTCGGCCGCATCAAACACGTCTTGTGTTCCCTCGCTTGCTCAGATGAGGAGATTGAAGCCGGCCTTTTCAATATGAAGCTCAGCTTGGCATGAAGATTGCATCTTAGCCTGGAGTCCCTGCAAAGAAACAGTCCAGCTTTTAACCGCGACATGTTTTTTTCAAACAAACATGGTATGTGTTCATAAGAAAGCCTTCGTGGTGGGTGTTTTTTTTTTTTTTAAACCATTTGGGCCGAGCCAAGCCAAGCAACGCTAACTGACTGCTGGCTCCAGCTTCATATGTGCAGACATTGAGAATAGGATTCATCTTTCATCCAACACTAAAAAAAAATAGACATAAAGTTTCTAAATGGCAAAATAATCCCCCCTAATTGCAAACGTAAGTCTAAAACTCCCACGTCCTGCCAGTTATCTACTGAAATAACAACGAAAAAGGAATCGTTTCACTTTCCTCAAATGAGGTTTCCAACGGTGAACAGTTTCAGCTCACCTGGACACGCCGGTCCGTAACAGCAGCAGCAGCAGACAGTCTGACGCCCTGCGGGGGAGCGTGAGTCACCCTGCCGGCTATCAGATGAAGCGTCCGTCAGCTCGCAGCCGGCCGGGTTGAAAAAAAGGGGCAACGTTGGAACAAGAAGAAGACGTCGGTCGTCCCCGGGATTTAAGTCGAATCGCGTCCCCTTCTTTTAATGAGGAAAGGCCGGCCGGGCAGGAAGGACGTGCTATCTGACAGTTTGTGTGGCGTGTTTGCAGGTGCGGTTTTGGTTTTTTTTTACGCTTAGTGTCGTCTCCCTCTGCGTGTGTCTTCTCATCCCAACCTCGCCTTGTTTGTTGCAGCTCCGGGCGCGTTCGTACTCGTGAGCGCGCCCCCACCGGTTAGCTGGT
Source organism: Apeltes quadracus (assembly GCA_021346845.1). NCBI lineage: Eukaryota > Metazoa > Chordata > Actinopteri > Perciformes > Gasterosteidae > Apeltes > Apeltes quadracus. Next base: position 11,124,061 of record CM037914.1, read on the forward strand.
CCTGACCTCCCGGAGAAAATACTACTTAAAATCCTCTATCATATTGCAACTTCACGGGGGAAGCGAAGAGAGACGCGCAACTGCTCCTTTCCACACGTGGCTGATCGTACCGGTGCAGCCCGATTTAACCAATATCAGCTTGCCAATAAAAGCAGAGTGTGGCGACGTTTGGTGTTTCTATTGCTTTGGTGCGTTTCCTGGTTGTTATTCGATGTCTGGTACTTCACAGTTTAACAGGCCCTTTGAGGGGGTTTGGGGGGGTGGGGGGGGCGGTTACATGCCTCACTGCGTTCGCTGTGTGTTTGTTTGTTCGTTAAAGGGGAGAATTCCGCCGTGCAGCGAATGCAGATGAACCTCTGTTTGTTAAAAGGTTCCCAGTGGACGATGCGTTTGGGAAGAGATGTTTACTCGTCTTTATAATTTAACTCTGCAAAGCGCGTAATGCTTGAGCAGATGGACCTGTAGGTGTTTTTAATTTTACTGTGTGTGTGTGTGTGTGTGTGTGTGTGTGTGTGTGTCCAGCCTCTAGCTGTTTGACTAAGCATCATCTCCTTGTGGGAAAGGTTCTGGGTTTTTTTTGTTTTCTGTGAACTGCGAGTGGACCTCAATGTCCTTAAACACCACTTTGAAATGAAACAACCTCGTTTGACTCGTGAGACTGACGACCGACAAAGAGGAAGCAACGACAGCACATGTGAGCTGCTTTCATTGCAGATACGTGAGTTAAATTGGATTCATGCACGCTGGGTTTTGGTGTATTTTCTGGTGTTTGTTTCAGACCTGTGACCTCTACATCCCCCCCTGTTAGTACCAGTGTGTAGCTGAGCACACACACACATCACATGACATCACCGGTACCATCAAACTACTTTCACTGGCAGAGCCATGAATAATTGATCACAGGTTTCATCAGATGATGGAGCGCTGTACACATGGCATGCTTTCAAGATTTTCTGTGTGAGTGTGCGTGTGTGTGTGTGTGCGCGCGTGTGTGTGTGTGTGTGTGTGTACTGGGTCGTACGATCTATAGATAACGGAGGGCTAGTCAGCAACGTAATCCCAACCCATTGAGACATGTAATCAAAGCTCTATTGCACTTGTTTCCTCTTCATTCCTCTGACCCGTTTCACAAAGCTGCGACGGCGTCTCCCAGTATCAGTTCTTTTTGGACGTAGAAGTAACAAGAAGATATTCGGGTCCGATGCAATATTGATGTGTTGGGCAGCTCGGGACAGAGGGCGGGAGTGGACGGGAATATTTTGCGCATGGATGCTCGTGCCGCTTGTTTTTTTGCGCTCGAGAGACAGAAAATGGTCCGTTTACAGGCAGCGAGTTTCTCTCTCTCTGGTTCTATTTTACCCCCCGAAGCTGAGCGACGAGATCACGCCGCCCCCCTTCGTCATGTGACCACCTGTCTTCCATTAGCCTCCCTTGAGCTTCCCACGTACACCACCTTTTTAGACGGCCTCAACTATGCAGAGCGGCGTAGTTATTTTACATTTCTTTACTGTCACCAGTTAGTTTTACAGCTCAGTTTTTTTGTTCATGCAGGTGAAAAGTTCAGTACAATTACTGTAATAGCTGTTTTTATTTTGCGTTTGACGACGTGAGGCAGCATGTGAACAACCTTCGCATGGTGACATTACAACTCTAAAGGCTGAGGTCACGCAGGGCGGCTCCCCGGTGAAGGTTCGAGGGCGCCGATCACCTCACCTGGCTGGCACACCTGGGCTTCTAGCTCGCAGTGATCCGATTGCAGTGTCTCCATGTAACTGTGCATTTCTGCGTGTGAGAGACCGTTCGTGTTCGGCCCGCCGGCCCCCCCTTCGGTGTCCGTCCTCATTCCACGAGGAGCCTCTGTGAAACATCTTGAGCTGATTAGGGGAAACTTTACAGCTGTGCATTAGCTGTCTACTCCCTGTTTTCTATTCCGAGAGCAATGTGCTGACTAAGGGGCCCGTTCGCCTCACACGGTTTGTCTGCACTTCAGGACGCGATGAAAGCCTTCTGGCAGCGTTCGCCTAAACCTACAAATTGCATCAAAAAAAAACGCTAAACCACCTACATGCCTGAGCTCGGATTTCTGACTCCGATCGATCCCACGAGGCTTCGCTCAGCCTCAAACATTATCTCGCTGCTTTGTGTTCCAGGCGGTTAAGTAGCGGTATGAAATTATAACTCTCCGAGGAAATATGAGTCCTCAAAGCAAAACAAGCTGAGCGGGGTGGGGGGGGGATTGTGCTTTAATTAACTTTTTTTGTCTCGTGGCCTTTTTCCAGAAGCTCAGGATGATACCAAACCGTGTTTCAAACTACTCACAGAGCCGTGTTCCTATTAGCGAGATCACAGTCGGAGGCGCCGCACGCGCACCATCCAGCAGGACGTTTGCCTTTAACGGTGCTTTAGATCAAATAAGCGTTCCTCCTGATCTCACACAGGAAACCATGGACGCAGACGGGGATGTTTACCAGGCGGCTCATAAAGCTCTGCAAATGGAGATTCTGACTTTTTTCTATCATCATTATGTGATTAAGTGGAAACTATTTGTTTTCGCTGATGGAAAACCACGGAGTGAAAGGAGTGTAAGAGAACGTACACAAGCCAAAAATCCTATACCCTCCACAGGAGGACACGGATCACAACTACTACACATCGAAGAGGTACGCCGCGTCGGACGCGATGAGCAGGGACCTGTGGGTGGACGTGGACCAGATGGACAAGGACAAAGTGAAGATCCACGGGATTCTGTCCAACACGCACAGACAGGCGGCGGTGAGTGAGAAGAGGAGGTTCATCGGGTTGGTTACAGTTTAATATGGAAGAGACGAGGTTTATAAAATAATATTATAAATAAGTTAATATAATATAAAATATTAAAGATGCGGTTTTTGTTCGACCAACGGTCCAAAAAGCAAAGTTCAGTTTATAATGATGGAAACCGGAACATATTTTTTTTTTTTATTAGATAAATGATACAATAAATCAATTGTTCGCGTTAAGACGGTTAAAAGCTTCCCTTCCCAAGCAGGTGACCCATGTGAGGTGCATACTGATGAGCGGCATTCACTGACAGGAGAAACAGAGCGGCAGGACACACACACACACACACACACACACGCACGCACACACACACACACACAGAGGGAGGGAAGGCATCCGCGGTGAACAATGGCTGGCGAGGACGTAGAATAAAGAGCCACATCGTGTATTCTGCTCTCGCACCTGCAGTCACGTGATGATGGACCGACCCCGAGCGGTCCGATGCGAGCGATTCTTCATTCTTTGTGCGGCCGCCGAGCAGCAGGCGTGGCTTTTTTTTCTCGTTTCCAGGCAGCATGGAAGGAAAAAAAAATAATTTACTGATTGAATAGGGGTTAGCCAAGCGAGGCAGAATCCAAAATGAGATCTTGCTGGCACGATGTTTTCATTGAGTGATTGCAGCACGAACGCGAGCAGCGTCGATGGCGGCGACGGCGTACGTGAGGTGCAACGTCGTTTGCTGTGGTCTTTCCTCGTAACATTGGAAACCGTCTTGCCTATTCCCATCAGGGGAGTAAATCATCGCTGGTGTTATATTATCTTGAAGCCCCTTTTCATTTGGGTTTATTTCCCTCAACAGGTTTGTAAATGACACCAGAGCCCATTTCTGTCAGAATAAGAAAAAATAACAGATTAAAAGTTCGGAATAATGCAAATGTTAAGTTGAAATAGATATGTGATGTAATGGACTTGTGTGTGAATATTTCTCACACAATCTGTGTCATTAGTTAACATATATATATAAATATACTGAAATGTAATAAATGTGGATAGAAATTTATAGAAATAAAATATACCGAAAACATGCAAATATTTCTATTTTCTCACATTTACATTCTTCTTTAAACGTCTATTTTATTTAATTCCTCCTCAGAAAGGAGCAGAGATTGCCCAACGACAGCTGTATTTTCTTTACACGTTTTTCCTCTGATTTAAATCTTCTGGTTGTTTACAAGATGTAGACAGTTTCCTCCTCTTGGCTGTTTTTATTTCTTTTTTCTGACCAGGGTCATCTGTCTCCTTTTTCTCCCCACAGAGGGTCAATCTGTCCTTCGATTTCCCTTTTTACGGACACCTCCTGCAGGAAATCACCGTGGCGACTGGTGGTGAGTGAGCACGGCTCTCCCAATAGTTGCTATTATTGTTTTTACTGAACACGCTGCACGTGCTTCGCGCATTAGACTCTGCGTGACTGCAGCCGGGTAGAAAAGCATTGTGTCTGCACATCTTTCGTGAGAGTGAGAGAGACCCCTGAAGTACAGGAAAAAAACGATGAATGAATTATTTTTCTTCAGATGTTCCGGGAATTTGAAAAGGCCTATCGGGCAGAAACCACAGTAAAAAAAATAAATAAATAAAAAAAAACGCCCTCTGACACCTGACACCATCAGCGTCGCACCAGACTTCTGCTGCAAGAGAAACCAGACCGACGGGTTCTGGAAACAGGAGCTCCTGTGCCAACTGGCCTCGCACACACTGGTGGACGTGCATAAGCAGTTAGGGGTATCAGGAGGTGTGTGTGTGTGTGTGTGTGTGTGTTAGACATGTGACGCAGCAGATATGTTTTGCCCAGAGTGTGCGAAGCAATTTTCCACTTGAGTCTTGACGGCTAAAACCACAAAAAACGCCCCGACCGGTTATTATGACATGAAAGGCCGAAGCTCTTAGCCAAACTATTCCAGAGGTGTCGTGCCGCGTTCAACCGCGCCTCCGAAACAACAAAGAAATAATCCGGCGTGATCCTCCGTCGGTGGCCAAAGTTGGGGTTTGGTCTGAGAGGCTGAGCGATGGGGGGGCGGAGGAGGAGGAGGAGGAGGAGGAGGAGGAGGAGTGGGCGGGCAGCAGTGAGGCGATAGCGTGGATTTGCATCCCCTCTCCCTCCTCCCTCCTCCTCCCAGGCGGAGGCCGAGGAAGAGGAGGCTATCTGCCTCTCGCAGGCCTCCGGAGGCCTTCGTCCCCCGGCACGCCGATCAATTAGCCTCCTCCTCCGCCCGCCGGGGCCGCCATTCCTCCCCTTCTTCCGTCGCCGTCAGCAAAACTCACTCGCCGAAAACGCATTAATCTGGATGATTTTTTTCGACGCAGCAGCAGCAGCAGGGTCGTGGATGCTCTGAGGTTTGCACATTCGGAGCCAATCCTCAAATCATCAGGGATGAAGGTTGGCCTTCAGCCTCGTCAGCCACAAGACGTCTGCGTCTACTTTCATGGCTTTTGCGCGCAGTAAAATTGAGGGTTTCAGTCTCACAAGTCTACGCCGCAAAAAGTCATTTTGAGTTCAAAAGGTTTTTACTTGTTTATATTAGGAAAAAAAAAATGTTTAATCGGTTTGAAATAGAGACAACAATAAGTGTACATACCTCGAAACAAATGACACACATTTATCACCAGGCGCGTAGAAGTAAACCATTATAACGTCGTCAGTTGGGTATTTACATTTAATGCTTTTTACATTTAATGCTACTACATGATTTATTTTTTAATTCTACTTGGCAACCTGGCACTCTATAGATTTTTATAAAATGAGGCATTTTGCATAATTAATTATTTTAATGCTGCGTTTACATAAGACTTTAAATGCAAAGCTCTTGAATACTTGTGCTGTGTAGTAGATCTATTTTTACCGAAGTCAAATAGCTTCTTCCACAGCTATTCTGAGTGATTATGTTTACCTTCACGAGCACAACGTCTAGGACACGAGGGCCGCTGCGAGGATGTGCGATTTTAGTTCATCTCGGCCTCCGTCGAGTCACGCGGACCACGAAACCCGAAACGCAGCACGTCGTTGAGCCAGATGTTGGTCACTCAAAGGCTTCACGAGCCAACGCAAAAACAACACGACGGAGATTTACTTTTCTTTCTTTTTTTTAAACCTAGCAGTTTTACAATAGAAACAAAAAGAATAGATAGAATGCGTGTGCGTGTGTGTGTGTGTGTGTGTGAGTGATCCGGTGTGCTTTTCCGGGCCCTGAACAGCTGCGATAAACAGAAGATGTCCGGTAAATGAGTCCTCGTCTCAACACAGTCTCCAATAAAGGGAAGCTTTAGTTGGGTGGGCTTGCTCAATCCCACTCGTGTTGTTCTTGGACACACACACACACACACACACACAGACAAGCAGCACATGTAAACAGAAAGGGTTGGAGAAGATGATCCCGCTCCCTCTCTGCTTTTATACGAGCCGCTCGCCTCCTAACAGGATGAAGTGGATTCACCCCTTTGGTGAATTGAGAGGCCGTCGGAATTTCTTTAGACTGTCAAGTAAGTCGCGTTGTGCTTTTAGGAGATTGCCTGTGTGTGTGTTTTTTTGTGGGTGCGTGCAAATTTGTAAGCTTTCTGAAGGGCGAACGTGAAAGGAGAAATGGTACAAAGCCTTCCGTCCTACTGTTGAAACACGCGTACACACTTTTTGATCCTTGTACGTTTCTGATGTTCCTCCCATCTTCTCTCCTGCGCTTCGCCTCCTCCTCCTCCTCCTCCTCCTCTTCCTCCTCCTCCTCTCCTCTTCGTTTAGGGAAAAGATAGATTCATCTAATGAAACGCTCCCCTCCGGGTTTCCAAAGAGATGTATGTGTATTTCACGAGCAGACCTTTTTTACAAGGAGACATACGAGGAAGTGGGGGTTTTACGAGCTTTGCCTCGATGACACTTTTTCCCACAATCCTCCATTCTGTTTGGGTTTTTCCGCCTCAGGCAGCGACTGGCTATGTTTCTTTTCCCTTCTGAAAGGTAGTGATTTCTCACTCTGGGTTGTTTGACGATTTATTATGTTTTTTTCGTAGGTAGTTCCCCATTTCCAGCATCGATTTAAGAGGCACAGTTTGATATTTTGTTTGAAGATATAATGTTTTATTGTATGCATGTGCTGTTTTTCCTTCGTTCTGCATCAAACCCGAATGAACGACTACATTTTTACGCTTCAGGCAAAGCCAGGGGGAGAAACTAGAAATAAATACACCCTTAAACAGCTGCTGACTTTGCTAAACTTTCTTGTCAGAAGGGAAATTAAGACGCCGCCCTAATTTTGTTGTTGTGAGTGCAAATACATTCCCCCATGATGGATGCTGGGCTTTTCTTCCCGTTTCCAGTTGCATTAATAACCACGTGTACCACGTCCACGCCTTTTATCTTTGGACTGCAGGGCAGACTCTCAGTCCTCCTGGAACCTTCTGTACCTGACAGCAGCGGCAGGAAATGATCCCATGATTGACGTTTGCTAAAGGTTAAACCCACCTTAACGCCCTTCATCAAAGTGCCGCCTCTGACAGATTTTTGTTTGGTCTGTTTCTTCCCCCCCCCCCCCCCCCCCCCGCAGGGTTCATCTACACAGGCGACGTGGTCCACCGGATGCTGACGGCGACTCAGTACATCGCTCCTCTGATGGCGAACTTTGACCCCAGCGTCTCCAGAAACTCCACAGTCATCTACTTTGACAACGGTGACGGCGGTTTAAGAGTTCATGTGACCTGCGCCTGAATGCTTAGTAGTTGTGTTCTCGCCAAACTAATACCAATAAGGACGGAATGAGGTTTGCTCTCCAACAGCCATGTGATTTTAGCATCATTTTATCGTGATAAACGGTCTGTTTTTTCGTTAATTCAACCCCTTCGCACTTTCACTCAATCGGTTCTGCAGAACATTTGAAATTATATTTGAAATTAAGCTCTCTAACTAAAGATAAAAGCCACCCTCACTCATTCACAAAACAGTCGCTCTTTATCTTTAACTGATTTATTTGTAACCCCGTTTGACCCCAGTGACCCGCCTTTAAACCCCTCTCGCTCACTTCCGAACTGAATTAATGCACTCCCTCCCTCTCCGCGCCGTTCTTCATCCGTCTGTTGTGTTCCGATCCATCGCGTCCGACCGGCCGGCCGACGGCGGGACCCTCTGCAAGCCTCTGTGTTTGGCTTGTTTGTCCGTTAGAATCTACTTAAGAATACATGGGATTACTTTCCGAGGGGGGTCGGGGGGGTCTCCGGTCTCTCGGTCTCCACTCTGGAGGGGCAGAGCTCCGGCCGGGCCCGGAGGAACAAAATTGATTCGTCGTGTTAACAGACCTTTACTGCCCTGGCGCGCGGCCGAGCAGCTCGCCGGGAGGAGGGAACGTCCACGGTAAATCAAGCCGGTGTCGAGAGTATGATGTCTGGAGGGCAGAGCTGGAAGGTCCAGTAAGTCTGCTTGCTACATTAGCAGGTACGCAGGAGAACTAACGATGACTCCTCGTGGTCCTGCGTGACTTTAGGCATCAGTCACTGGGCTCACGCTTTGTTGTGTTCTTTCATTCTGCACGCTGCGTTTTCCTTCTAATTTGGAGGGGGGGATTTCCTGTAGTCCTGCGTCCTGCTGGTGAGCTGAACGTGTGGTTCCTCCTTTAGGGACGGCTCTGGTGGTGCAATGGGACCACGTCCATCTGCAGGACAACTACCAGCTGGGAAGCTTCACCTTCCAGGCGACGCTGCACAACACCGGCAGGATTGTTTTTGCGTACAAAGAGGTCGGGGCCCCTTTTCCATTTTGACTACTTAAACAGTGCATTTCTTTCTTTGTGGTGGGTTCATCTGTCTGTTTCTGGCACAACTACCGGTCCTAATGCATGAATGAGGTGTTTGTCATTGTGCCAATCTAAGAGCGCTTAAATAGGCACAGTGCGCACGGAGAAACGAAGGTAACTGCAGCTCACACTGAGTTCAGTTTATTCTGTCCAATCCATCACTTGTACAGAGTGATGAACATGAGTAAATGAGGTGTTTAATGTCATCATGCTGTTTCCATTAGGCTTGTAACATTATCATGTGTGTGTTTGTAATCAGAAAAGGGGAAGCAGAGCCATATCATTGAGATAAACAACAGCAGAAAATAAAGAGGTGGCGATGAAAGATCCCACAGAGACCAGTGTAGGGACGCAAAACCTCAGTAATATCACCATAATTCCAAGAATAACAGCCTGACTGCCTGTTCTTCTAACAAATTAGAGTTGTTGGAGGTGTTTTCGTGATTGGTGTTTCATTACGCTGCTTTTATTAGTCCGAAAAAAAAGCCCCCCCGAGCATCACGTGTGATCTATTTTTCAATCCATCCTCCGAACGTTCCTTCGTTCTCTCGTCAAGTCGTCCCGCACTTCTGTTCATCGATCCAACTGATTCTCGCTCTTCGCCCCGTTTCAGATCCCCACCGACGTGTCGCAGATCAGCTCCGTCAATCACCCGGTGAAGGTGGGCCTGTCGGATGCCTTTGTGGTGGTCCACAAGATCCAGCAGATACCCAGTGAGTCGCAAGATCACACGTGCTTAAATCTGACCTTTTGTTTGAAAATGTGTGTGTTTTTTTTTTTGTATCAGGCATCCAGCCAGTTATTAGGGATCAAATAACAATGTTTATGGCTGACTGGCTCTCCCCTTGAATTCAAGAACCCCCCCTCTGCTGCCCACGGATCATTAACTCTTAAGCAAAGGGTGATTTAGCTGACTGATTATATTGTCTCGGCAGCTTTTCATTTACCTTTTTTAACCTTTGCCTCAGAGTTCAGCCTCGTCCTGTTTTGCTTCAGCCCAAACTGTCACCACCTCTTCTCCAACACGCTGTACTTTTGAGTCACTGCAATTTAGGCCCATTAGATTTCAAGCAAATGCCAGCGCGCAAGAGTGGACGCCCAAAAAAGAAAATGCTCCAGTCTGTCGCTCTCTTGTCTCGGCCGTTAACCCTAGGTTAAAACGTTCCCTTCATCCTTCACTTGGCATCTTTATTTTGAGTTGGATAGAAAGGATTTGCCGCGCTGGCAAAAGAAAGCTGCTCTTTTATAGCGCTCACCTCGGAGAACACATTCCTCCTTTAAGCACAGGGGTTCTGCAGAAATCGCCATCGGTTCGAGGGTCTGCAACGGACAGTCAACCAAGCTACGATTAGCCGGCGGCCGAGCAGATGCTGTTTGCAAAGTGCACAAGCAAAAGGGCGGCATTTGCATCTCGCACCTGTCAATCCAAAGGGGCTCGAACGGGCACGTGAGCGGAGAGACGGCAAAGGATGCACCACGTAAGGTCAAAGACCAAGGCCCAATGCCACACTGCGTTATGCACTGTCATCCGTTACAGTGAGTTACCCTTAAAATGACGCCAGTGCCACATACGTCCTTTCGTATCATCCCGCCTGGGTCTGGATTAATAATACCCAGCAGGAAGGAGCAAAGATATTCATCTCACACGGATGTTTTTTTGTTTTCAGCTTTTTCACAGTAGATCTCCGATAAAGACGAAAAACGCTGTGATTAAATATTTTTGGGAGGAAATCGACCCGCCGAGAGTTAAATCACGAGGTTAAAGAGGTTGATTGAACACGTTGCAATATTTTGTGTTGCATTACGAATGGCCCGGCGTGCCGCCTGATGAGAAAACACCATCCCTCCGTCATTTGTATTGATTTCCATGCACTTCTCCTTCATGGATGAACGAGCGGCAAGATGCCGGCCTGGTTTTGTGATTTGCTCAGAGCGAGAATGCGAACACATCTTTCCTTTTATATTTCATAGCTCAGCGTCCCTTATCTGGATGTGATTTTAATTTGAATGTGGGCTTACTGAGCATGAATAGATGACTCGCTCCTGCAAATCTACCTTTTGTGTAGCAGCATCGGTGCAGACCAGGCTGCAGATTGACGGACGTGCGAGCAGAGGCCAGCGAGAGTGTAAAGTGCGCCCCCAAAAAGTACACATTTCCCATCCGGAACTGTTCATACTATTCTTTTCCCCCCGCGGCGTCGCACAGTCCGCCTGCGCACCAGCAGCCTCGGGGGGGAGAACCGACCTCCCTTTGGCCCCCACCGTGTCATTAAGGCCCCTCGATAATCCCTCCGCTGGAGGCCAGAGGAAGTCAGGCACCAGGGAGGGAAGGGGGGAGGAGATGGGCAGGGTAACGAGAGGGGAGGGGAGGGCGTCCTCGTTCTCAGGTTAGAGAGAGCCGGCTCGCGCTCGCGGCTTTGATCAGCCGTCTCGTTCGTAAATCAGACCGAGCGTGTCCGCAGGGGAACAACATGGCGCCCCGCGAGGAAGAGAGAACAAAACTAACCTCAAACCTCTAGGCTTTGTTTTTTTATTGTAGTTTGATACATTTTTATTACTAAACAAAACAATTCACTGAGACTTAGAGGAGACGGATGTAGCGCTCTGTTTACAGCTAGCTTAGCCTAGCATCCAAAACGACTCGTAAAATATTCTGTAAAATCACAAAATAGAATATTTAACACGTCTATGTTGATTAAACAAACGTAACTTTAACCTTTGGACTGAGGTGGCTGCCCCCCCCTAAATCCCCCCCCAGTCCATACAGTGTTATGCTAAGCTAACCATGTCCCGCCTGTAGCTTCACATTTACCGGGGATAAGCTTCCCAATACTCCATCAGCAAGTCGCTCGCTGTACATGTTACACAGCCAGTCTGTTCGGAGTGAATTTTAAGTTTGCAGCTCATATAACAGAAAATGTCGTTTGAGTACCGGTACTAATGCCCCGATGTTCCCTGCAGTGCAGCTCAGCGATTTATTCTACAGATTCACAGTCGTATTCCCGGAAACGGCTGCGTTATTATCTGATTTGTTTAAATCCAACGGGATTAAAAAACCTTTTTGGATTGTAACGAAGGCTGTTTTATAAAGGCCAGAAAGGGTTGCGAGTCCATGATGTTTTCTAATCGATTGCTCCCATCTCTTCCCCGGCGGAGGATGTGCCGTTACAGACGACCAGGAAGCCAGTCTTTCATCAGTGTCTGATTCAGATCGGCTCTCTGGGGGAAATTGCTGCTGTCCGTTGCCAGATCGTGAGCCGATGTTTTGGCCACAAAGAGAGCCGAGGAATAAAAGTTGCAATGTGGTCCAGCGTCACCATGTGACCCCCCATTCCCCCGCCTCTCGCCGACTCTCCTCTTTCTTCGCATCCCATAACCCGATCTCTTATTGACAGACGTCAGGCGGAGGACGATCTACGAGTACCACCGCGTGGAGCTGACGAAGACCAAGATCACCAATTCCACCGCCGTGGAAATGATGCCGCTACCCAGTAAGAGGAAGTCCCCCGTGGCAGCCGCTGTTAATCCACGCAGTCCCGATCACTACGTGGCGTGTCGACCTTCTCTCCAATTAGGCTATTGATTGTGTAGATAGTTTGACCTGTTTTGACCCCCTCCCTCCCCCCCTCCTCGTCCCTCTGCAGCCTGTCTCCAGTTCACCAGCTGCAGCTCCTGCATCTCCTCGCAGATCAACTTCAACTGCAGCTGGTGCCATCGCCTCAACAGGTGGGACACTTTTAGATGCGTCCACTCTCAGCACCACGTTTTACCGCATCTCATCCTTCCCCCCCCCCCCCCGCCCCTCCCGCGTGTGTACAACATTAATATTTAAATCCGTAGAAGTGGGAATGAAATGCAATCCGTCCATCCTGCCGTGGAACGTTGGAACCCCGAAGACAAATAGTCTCCCGCGTGAGTTCATTTATATTCAAATGCGGCACCTCGGTTCCGTTTCTAATTAAAAGCACCGTGGCCCACTGAGCTTGATGGAACAAAGCGCCGGCTCCCCGTAGGGGACAAGTTGGACCTGCTCCCTAGTATTGTGTCTCCTTTTGCTCCCCTGTCCTGCTTCCTGTTGAGGGGCGGGGGGGGGCATTCGGGGAAAGGTGTGGGATTAAACGAGGAATCTCTCCTGCCTGATTAAACAGATGGGCCGGGGGGGTAGAACATTACCCTCCCAGCACCATCGCTGCCTTTAAACTGGCTTTCCCGGTGCATTTCCCACGTGCGGTGACAAAAATCATTCGCAGCTCCAGTTTACTCGTCGGAGCCCAGTGCGAGTGGGTTTAGCGCTTTGCATACGTGACGGATCCCACGTCTTCTTCTTCGCAGTGAAAATCTCAAATCCGCTTCGATTCGAGACGCCAGGAGGGTCGGAGGGGCAGATATTTTGTTTCTCAGCCGCATTCAGAGCAGAAGTGTTATTGCAGGAAAATGATCCATTATTTGACTCTCTCTCTCGCTCTCTCTCTCCTCAGATGCTCCAGCGGTTTTGACCGCCATCGGCAGGACTGGGTGGACAACAGCTGCCCCGATGAGGTAAGCGGAGCAGCTGAAAGCATGAACACGTGTTCCCCCACGTGCACACACACACACACACACACGCACACGCACACAGATGATCGATACCCTTTTTTAGCGACGTTGTTTCTTTCCCTTTCAGACCAAGGACAAGACGTGTGACGTCCCGGACACCACGTACCTCTATCCGCTGACCACCGCCGGGACGCCGCCCGGGGGCAAAGAGGCCGCCGCCTCCACCTCGCACCCGCCCACCAGCGTCCCCACAGAAGGTGACGTATGACGCTCCGTATGGGCTCCGCCTGCTGCGGCTGCGTCTCGAATGAAGTGCTCTTCGTTTAGTAACGATTTTTGTTTTCTTAATTAACACGAGCATAACTAGGCGGCGCTGCTCTCGAACAACAACAACAACAACAACAATCCTCCCAGATGGCAGGAAGTTGTTTTTAAACCGTGCAGATCTCACCGGTCCGGAGCAGACGGCTCATCAGATGATGGATCTGTTCCGGCATCAGTTTTCAGTGGCTGTTATTGCTCTTCTTGCTCATTTTTTTTTTTTTAAGGCGAACAAATGGCAACTTTTATTTCTGAAGGCTGAATGTCTCTTGTCTCTGTGAGTGAAGAGTGACTTCACAGTCGGTTTGTCGTTTAGTGATGCGGATATTGAGGTGAGCTGACTGATTGTTATCACCTTGTGTTCTCTCTCTGTTCAAAGGTGCCATTTTTACATTTTGACGATTTCATACGTCTCGATTTCTTTGGAAGTGAAAAGAGAGAAAGTCTGTGTGTAATTGTTCAATAAGGACGTCTGGTTGCTGGATGAAAGCCATTAGGGATTTCCCATAATTAATCGTTATTATGAATGGTCCCTGAACTTTATTTGAAAATCAATCCCATTGACAACCTTCTCTTGCTCTAAATACTCACTGGAGCACCAAACGTGAACTCATCCGCCCCTGCAAACACTACTAACACTCATTTGGTTGTTGTCTTAATAACATTTAGGAAAACTACAATCCCCCCTGCTGTTTGATTGCACTGTACTTTGTTGTACTTAAAATCTCCACGTGAAATTGTGAAGTCAAGTAAGTGCAGAAAGGAAAGGCATCGCTCGCTTTCAGCGGAAGTCGGAGGGTGTGATGCTCCTTTTTGATATTGCGGTGTAAAATATTGAGCCCTCGGTTGCCGTGCACCCCAGCGGGAGGCCGACCCGAACCGCGCTGCCGCATAATCGCAGTTATCAAATGCAAATCCTCTCTGCGAGCGGCCGGCTGGGTTCCACTGCTGATGATGGGAACACACCCAAGGTGTCTTTTAAAGTTTGTTTTCCTCCATTTCTTCTTTTTTTTTGTTGCTTTTTACTAGAAGGAGACCTGTAAATGATTTATCGTGCCAGTGTTTTAGCTCGTTCCCCTCTTTATGACTTTCGAGCAATTTATTTAAGTTAAATTGCCGTTTTCAATCAGCTCCAGATGTTGCACGCACTCACTTCACTGTGGAGTGATCAACACCAAAAAGCACGCGCAGATGCGGAATGCGCTCGCAACTAATCATTTCAGACGTCCACTCGTGTCCTTGTGAGGAATTTACTGCATCGTTTTTTTAGCACGTCGTTTTTTAATGAATGCACGTTCTGTCTGATCGGTGAGGACGTCCGGCGGCAGGAAGGTGCCCGTTGGATGAACTGTTCTTTATAACGAGGGGAAAATGTCCCCCAAGTGAAACAGTGTGGCTCAATCATGTTTTTTTTAATAAACTACAATACAGCAGTAAGACATTTACCAGGCTGCGGCCACACACACACACACACACACACACACACACAGCGGTGGGATCATTTTAGTGTGGGTTCTGGTCTTCCTTTGGGATTTGCTGACAGGAAAATAAAACATCTGCTGGACTGTTGGAATGAAGGATTATCTCACCTCCTCAGATGGAGCGTTTTGGCTCAGTTTTTCTCCCCCTCCGCACCGACATTAATCATCTCTGCTGTGATGAGCATGGATGCCGTGTGAAAGCCGTCCGGGCTGTGAGTTAAAACACGGCCGTTGATCCGTCAGATCGAACCACGGGGACTAAAACGCGTCGGGTCGGCGTGCGTGGGGCCCGAACGGGCGGCGCTGGAGGTCAAGAGGTCGCTCCGCGGTGTTTGTTTGCTGCTCGTTATTTTGAGAATTTATGTGCAAAATAACTATAACAGTGAAACAGTATTACATGGGCGTGAAACACACGTATTTCAGCTTTTGGCTTCTTTTCCCAGAGCAGCGATGGTGATCAACATCCATCACCTTCACACCGGTCCGGGATTGAATTGAACCACGTTTGGAGCGCCCTCCCACACACACTACCTCATTGAATGATTCATTTCAGACACCAAAATGTTTCTGCATTAGTTCTTAAGAAAATTCAAATGGAAAAACCCCCTTTGAATTTAACCGTTCAGTAAAATATGTGTGTGTGTGTGTGTGTGTGTGTGTGTGTGTGTGTGTGTGTGTGTGTGTGTGTGTGTGTGTGTGTGTGTGTGTGCTGAATTTGCATAATGCGCGTAACTGCCTGCTAGCCGGCGAGGAGAAGTGGGCCACGCCATATTTCCATATTTCACATGTATAGTTAACCCCAGACAGCTTTTATGTGCTGAATTATGCATGCTGGGCCGTTCCACGCCGGGCGTCCATTTTTAATCAGATTTTAAGTGGATTGAATTTCGTGTTGAAATTTCTTGCTAATGAAAGACGCTTAATCTCATTTTAGGCCTCCGGGGGAGTTCTTTACATTATCAGAGCTTGGAAAAAACAAACTACAAAGAGAAATAAATAATGACGATGTCTTTTTTTTTTGTCTTTTGTGTCTCACAGATGATACCAAGATCGCCCTGCATCTCCGGGACAACCAGGGTAGGTCTCTGTCTTCCACCGCTGTGGACTCCGATACCTGCTGTTGATGCGATGTGTGGCTTTGCTCCACCTTTTTTATTTTTTATTCCCGCTGGGTTTTTTTTTTTTTTTTTTCATCTGGCTCGTGTTTCTGTCCTCTCGCCGATGAGGTACCGGCCCCTCGTTGCTCAATCGGCTGACACAATGCTTAAACTGTGGGCTGCAGAGATCAATTAAACTGTCTGGGGGGGGTTGCGAGAGGAAGGGCAGGGAGTTCTGGCCGAAACAAGAGAAAGTTGTATTGAGTAACTTATTTCAAATGAAGTCTGAGAGGCAAAGGAGGAACCATGTGTGTGATGTATTTGTTATGCTGCGGCTGTATTGATGTAGGCCGGAGGTAGAAAAGATGGCTGTGCAAATATCCTCTGCTCCTTTTTGTATATTCTTCAATAAAAAAAAAAAACATGTATCCTGTAGGAAAGCATCTTGTTTTTGCACGTTGCATGAATAACTCGCACGAAGACAAAGGCTTTGGGATCAAGTGGCATCTTTTTAGAATTCAGCATGTTGTTCAAGGTCAAAAACACTAGAGAGGAAGACGTGAAAGGATGAATTTCTACTTTCCAGGTTAAATACAGTTGAGTAGGTATTTTAACAGGTTCGTTAAACCCGAGTGGGGTGTCAAAACGTGTCTTTTCATGCCGGCGAGCTACACAAAGTGTCTCCCACCGCGACCGTGGTTGCAAACGTTGAGGTAGAACCCGCGAGGTGCTGAGATGTGGAACGACAGGAGCCTTTCTCTCTTTCTGCCCCATTGAAACAACAACATTGGTCCCCGGCGAGGGGACGTTGTTTGTGCTCCGCTGATGTAGAGCTGGAAAAAAAGAAAAAGCTTTGGCTGCCTTTCCTTTTGGGCTCCTTCATTGTTCTCAAAGACCCGATGTGTTCGATTGGCGTCTAAACGCTCTGGAGGATGAATTCAGGGCGGTTTGCTAAAGACTCCATTGTGCTAAACGATAAATATGACCAATCATCTCCGTAATTCTAATCTAGCGTCACCGAGACGTCCAGGTTTAAATTAGTTTCAGTTTAACGACCGAAATCCTGCAAAAACGACAAGCGTTCCCACCGGCCTCGACTGTTTGCATCTGTAATTAATTAGCGCGCGGTAGAAAACGGTGACCACGGCAAACCGTCGTCCCTACGGGGCGTGTTAGCATTTAGCTCAAAGTGCCAAAGACTCCCAGAGCAGCTGAATCACGACGGTAGACTCTTAATTGCACCCCCCCCAAAAAGTTCCTTATTAAGGTTAAGCAAAGTAGCAAGAAAGTCCTTTCTCCACCGAGTTGTTTTTCTCTGAAAAGTCGCTCCTGCGTTTTGAAGGACATAAGACTCTGATTCGACAAAACGCCAAAATGGCGATACGAATGGCTGTGTGAAAAGAACTGAGATCCGAATCAGTGTGAAATGAGCTACGAGGGCATCCGTGCTGTTTGTTTCGTAATCGCTTCTACTCCTTTGCCTTCTTCTGGTTGAGAAAAAGCTCTAGTTTCATTTGTTGGGCAAATTGTTCCACCGCAGAATAAAAAACAGATTTACAATCGGTTACAGGGCTCATCGTCTTCTAAAGGACTCTCAAAACACTCTGCTTTCATTCCAATTTCATTCTGACATAAGCAACTTGGCTTCAAAGGCATCGCACCCTCCTGCTGAAGGACGGACGTATTATGTAGTCGCCACATACAGCCCCCTTTAGCTCGCACTGCCACGACTCTTATGAGCATCCATAGGCCTGTTTCCTCGTGCTGTCAGGACGTATGCCGCTGACCTCGGTCCGGGGGCGGGGGGGAGAGACGATGGCGGACACCTCAACAGATCGCAGAGCGATCACGTGACCCGAGTGCTAAAGACTCACTTTTAAACATGTGCCTTGAATTTAATGGCCAAGTGAAGCAAATCTCTTAAACTCCCGGTGGAATCCGGTGGAATGACACGTGACCGTTATCAGTCAGACGCAGCTGAAGTAGATTCACAGTTTTCAATGTGATGACATCACGTACATTTTTGGGTGCAAGCAGGTCACTTTTAAGGCACATTGTCACATGTTACAAAACAGGGTATTGATGAATGATGAGTGACCCCTGCTGGTTCGAAACGGCACTGCAGCAAAAGGATAAAAACGTAATTTTGGTGTTCACTTTTATCGAGGGTACGTCTGCGATTTTGAAGCCAACTTTTTATTATGTTTCAATTATTTCTCTTAGCACAAGGCTTGAACAGGCTTTTTTTTCTGTTACATTCTCAGTGCTTCCTGCCAACCGTGCTGCTGACAGGAAGTCAGGCACGCCCCTTTGCACACCGGCCTCATCCTCGGCATCCTCCTGGTGATTCTCGTCATGGTCGCCGGCGTGCTGGTCACCGTGTACATCTACCATCACCCGACCTCCGCGGCCAGCCTCTTCCTCATTGAGGTGAGGATTTTTTCTAGCAGTTCTGGATAATAGTTAGTTGGCTCATAAAAAAGATCATTTTTCTGCATCTGAGGCATTTGAGAAGTTCCTTTTTCTTTTTTTTTTCCTAATTTCTTATGAACAAACACATTGTTTTCTCTAACTAACAGACTATCAGTAGTATTTTTATGATGTAGTATAGTGAGGATAGTGAGCAAGAGTTATTACGTGAGGCATGTATACAAATTGCTTTATTTTGAGTCGTTTTCCACATTCAACAGCAAAAAAGACTACAAACAACATTCAGCTTCTCATCACCGTGACACTGTCCTCCTTAAACGCTGTCGTCCCCCCCCCTCCACCCCTCCCCCCGCAGAGACGCCCGAGCAGGTGGCCCGCCATGAAGTTCCGCCGCGGGTCGGGCCACCCGGCCTACGCGGAGGTGGAGCCAGTGGGCCACGAGAAGGACGGCTTCATCGAGTCCGAGCAGTGCTGAGGGAGAGGAGGGGGCGTCCCCATCACCCTCTCTCACCCCACTTAACCCCCCCCCCACACACACACACACACACACACACACACACACACACACACACACACACACCACCAACCCCCACACACCCCCGAGCCGGACCTCCTACCTGCTGCTCCACGCGGACTCCAGGATCAGCGCGCACACTGACTGACGCTCACCGTCAGGACCCGAGGGAGGGAAACGGCTGCACTCCCGTTGCCATGGACACCGCAGTGGTCAAGGGGAGGGGGGGGCGCACGATGAATTATACAATATATATTTTCAGAAACAGAGTACGCAAACAGAGATTTCCTCTTTATTGTTGAGGGGAGGAGGTGATACTGTGCAGGCCTTTGTATATCCATCAGGTTTTTACTACTTTGCCATGTTTCTTTCTTTCGGTGTGTTGTTTTTTATCCGTGCAGCCGTGGGTATATTGCTTTTCCACACCACAGCGGGCCTAATCGACTTTTCCACCGGCCGCCCGGCACAGAGACGATGCAGCCGAGTGACGTGACGCCGGCCGATCGATGGCAGCGGCTGCGCTCAATTAGTTTGTGGGGGTTCGGCTTGTTCTCATTTTTCTGGAAATGAAGTGTGAGAGGTTTTTTTTTTTCGTTCACTAAGGTAAGTGTGGGTTGTTTGTTTTTTTTTTCTGAATCGGTGACGGGCACACACTATTGTTCTTATCCCTTAATCGGTTCATTGGTTGATTCTTCACATAATGGACGCCCCTTAATCTGTGTTTTTGCATTTTATATTTTGCATCGCTGCCGTGCCATTTTGTTGCTGACTTGAGTTTGCACTTTTCATTCGACACGTGGTACTAATGCAAATTTACAAGACAGGCGCTTGTGAGTGTGTATGCTGAATATATTTCCTAGAGTGCAAGTGATTCACTGTGTGTGTGTGTGTGTGTGTGTGAATGCAGTTTACATAAGTGATTGGATATCCATCTGCTTTATGTGTGCATATATTTGAGCTGGCTCTGCACAGGTGATACTTATTGATTTGAATCTAAAGGTATCCGGATATTGTTTTGTGTGCGACTGGTATGCTTGGAGTTTTCCTTGATTTTTACTGTGTGGTTTCCTTTTCTAGTGAGCTGCCAGCGTAACCACGGCTAGTTTGTTAAGTGATGGAAGACTCATCCGCGTCAAACTATTCGTGTACATACCCCGGACAAAACATTTGCAATTCAGGTAACTCAAACATTTGTAGGGTAGTCGACAGGAAGAAGAAAAAACTACTTTTTATTTTTTATGAGTGGCCTTTATTTCTCTACTTTTTTACTTAAATGTGAATAGCGTTCCAATCATCACTGTCACCAATCATTAAAAATCCAAATATTCACTTCATATATTATCTCAAGACAAAATCATGCTTTCACGCCAATGATTATAAACTCAATTAATATCGGCATACTGGAATTCTACTGAAAAATGAAACGTGCAATATTATACACACCCATTCAGTTTGACACTGTAAATACAAAAACGATTAACAATCATGTATCTAATTTAAATTCATCACATTGAGACCAAAGACAGAACAGAATCATGCGTGTTTACCTCAACGCCCCGACCGCCTCAGCCACCACACAACCGCCCAAAGTTATTAATATGAACTTCATATGTTTGAGGAAAGAGTTAAACTGGAGTAGCGACATTAATTAGGGGGCGAGTGTTTCATCTTTCGACACACTCACCCGGAGATGCGCACAGGGTTCATGCACAAATACCAAATCCAGGAGCGACTGGTTGTTGAAAACCCCTCATGTAGACCTTCGTTCACAACCACGGAGATGCAAAGTGCTTTTATCACCGGGGTTTAAAAAGCGTTTGACAGGCTTTTTTTTTTATGCATTCACACACTTCTTCTAGTGTTGGTCAAATTAACCCTCCAGCGGAAAAAAAGTCCCTTACAGGCGCTCGGCACATCGGCTCCAAACCCGAGATATCATTGTGAAACCGTGGATGTGAAACCGTGGATGAGAAACTGTGGATTAAGAGCCGTGGATTAGGAGCCGTAACTCGGCCCAGAGAGCTTCAGATTTTGTTTCCATCGCTGCGGCTGCAAGTGCGATAAATACTCAAATCACACGAGCAAACGTGTGGGGGGATCGATGGCCGTCGTGTGGTCACAGTCACACCTGTTTTATATGCACTGTCGAAATGCATTCTGGGAAAGCTTGTTTGTATTGGACGCGTCTACGCGAATGAATCTCTGACAGATCCAGAAAGGACAAGTACGATGTGACCTTGTTTCCTCTCATCATGACTCCAAAATCACACGCTGTCGTCGCTCCCCGTCTGTCATTTCTGTAACTACTGTTGTTTTGATTACATTTGAAATAATAAACAATGTTGTTGAAAACCGAGACATCCTCCGAATATTGCTGCTGGAGCCTGGATCCAGATCCTGTGTGTAGTTTATGATTTTTTTTGTTTCGTTTTATGTGTACATTCACATGTTGGACTCGAAACCGATTTTTCTCCATGTAACTTTGACACCTACTTCCGTTTTGCCCGTGACTCCTTGGCCCATATTATTCAGATCATGGACCACGGAAATAGTTTGACCACCAAGCAGTAGCACTTCTATGATGTTAATAACATGGCTCAAGGACAGTCGGGAAGTAATGAAGTGTGCAACGTTAAGAACAGCGCTGCACATTTGTACCTCTAACTAATAAGTGTGTGTTAATGGTTGAGGCACCCAGCCATTACCTTTGCCCTAGGCCAGGTGGATTAATACATTTTAGATAAGGTCATAACCGCTGTGAATCCCTCTACTGCTGCTGTCAACACGTGTTAAGCCTCTGAGACGTGAGGTTCTACCGCCACCTGGTGGTCAAAGCACAGAACGAATCTGATTTACTGCTTTGATCTGTAATGTATGATACAAAATTAAATTTGCTGTTGGACTGACTCATTAAACTCAGAAATACACTAACATTGCCTCTGGGATATTAAGATATATACACCTGTAATGAAGAAAATGTTCATGGCCTGCAATTACAGCAAAGGTAACACTCAAATCAATATTAGGAAATGAAAGAGGCACATTTTAGTGTTCGCTTCGCCTGTACATTTTTCAAGGAACAAACCCTGAATTAGATCAAAATATAGATTTATTTGAGCTTAAAAGAACAACAGATAATTTCTAAGAAAGCAAATCTACCGCTGATAGGGTGGGCCTATAACACATACGGTAACAATAAGATACGTTTCAGGGCCACAGAAGACGATACAGAAGACATTGACTCTATTACCTTCATTAATTCCTAAAGAGTAACTCCAGTAACAGACTGGACTTTGACAGTAACTCGATCACAAACACTGCTACAAAGGTGGGTTATATTGTAGGTTGGATGCCCAATAACATCGACACATCTGATCTTATTGTGTTTTGATTGTTGTATATTGTACTATAAAATCGTACTGTTTTCTGACTGGTGGATTAAACGGCTCCATGTCACTTTGATAACATGTTAATTATCAAACCTGTTATCAAATACATAATGCCCCACATGTGTAGCAGGGACACTGAGTTCAGGCACTGGCGTAAAACAGGTCAGCAGCGAGCCGCTTCCCCGTATCACATTTCAGTACCACACTAAATGTCAACCCACGCGTCGCTATTTGTCCACACGGTGGGAGACCGTCCTATCTGAGGACGCACGAGTCAAAACACATGACAGTTCGGTGGTGGAACACTGCCTGATTCCTCCGGTGGGCCAACGGGCACCTATCTGCAACCGTCACCGGCAGCTGACCCCAAGCTCCCATTACAGTACACAGTGACAGATTGGTGCGTTCTGCTCGTGTAGCCTCGCTGACATCCAAAGGCTACACCGGTTCTCCGCCGAGCCTGTTGTTTTTTCTACCAACACATCGCACGTAGCCGGAAGGAGAAATGTAACACCAGCTGTGTTTGAGGTCGTCCTTTTCCAGCCTGTTTTCACCTCTAAGGAGGACCGGTGGGCTTCAACAGTAACTTTCCCTGTCGATTAAATAGATTAGTTACCTGATGCAATAGCCTGTCTAGCCCTGTCTAGCAACACTATGAAACTTAAAGATATCTACTGTTTAACAACTGAATAAACCCTTTTTTTTTTTTAAACAGTCAATGATCTAATTAGTTTCAGATTTTTTCAGTTAATCAACTCATATTGGCAGGTTCTCATTGTAACCCATCCTTTGCTTAAATATAGCCCTCTGCCACAGTGGCATAAACATAACATATTGTTTTAAGGCAACACACAAAATCATAACCCAGAGTTCATAACTGTAACAGAGTAACAAACATCGCAGTGCGACAAAAGCAATTTACAGTTTGGTCACAACAAAAGGGAATCGCTGAAAAAAGCAATTCCCCTCAACAGCCATTAACGGAATATTATTAACAGCTTAGTAGTGCAGATCTGCCGCTAATCCCGTCGGGTTTTAGAGTCAATCAAACCCCTCCCATTACACCACCCATGAGACGTTACAACAAAAACGTCTTCAAAACCGAAGAAACTAATTTAACAGGTCAGAATACACTTTTGTCAGTGAGGAGGAAACGTGTGTTTGTGTGTTTAAGGCCTGTGGTATCGTCACAGTGAGGAACGCGCACAACTAAAATACACAGTAACATGTCTGATTAAAAAAATAAATAGGTCACACTGGCTTATACATTCACAGACGTGTCAGTCGCCACTTTCTTTCTTGTGGTTGCGATGGTCCATCAGCCAAGAGGGTTCTTCTAATCTACAATAAAAACAGCATTATTAGCAAGGCTCTGTTGCATGAATTCAAACGTTTTAGAGGTCAACGGTCTTTAACTGTTGAGATAAAAATAGATAAACACATGACATTTTTAGGCTCTGGTTGGACTAAAATATGTGTGCATCACTCACTGGAAAGCGGCTCCACCTCCATGGTTTTGGACAAACTCAGCACAGACTTCTGTTTGGGCCGAGCCCCCAGCTCCCGCCCCTCTCTAGCTGGATTTGCATTGTCATCCAGGGTGTCCTTCTCCTTCTCCACCTCCTCTGGGTTGTAGTAGCCCCCCTCCTCTGCCACCATCTTCTCCACTCTCTCCAGCAAACGCCCCACTTGGGGATCTTCCCCAAATATGCTGTTATTAATGACAAAGTACCTTCGCTTGCACTTTTCCAGCACCCACTGCAGCTCTTTGCCCTCCCTGCGAATGTACCGCTCGATGGAAATGGTCTTCAACACCTCAGCCCAGGTGAAGACCACAATGGTGTGCTTCCACACACGCTGGCCAAAGAGGCTCACGTGCTCCTCGATGCGAGCGCGATCCACCTCCGTGAACATGCCGACGGGGATGACGAGCAGGAAGCTGTGCGGACCCGGGGGGCAAAGAGAGGCTCCCCTCACCAACTCCTCTTTGTAGGAGGGGGGTGTATCCTGGGCCGAGAACCAGCCCGGAGTGTCCACCACGGTCACCTGGCGCTCCAGCACCTCCGTCTGCCTCTTCACGCAGAACTCGGCGGCCCGCTCCAGGTGAAACTCCTCTCGGCCCATGATGGTGTTTCCAGTCAGGCTCTTCCCGGGCCACCTCCAGCCCAGCACCACCAGGCGGACTTCAGGCAGGCGGGGAGCCGCCTTGGCTGCTGCTGCTGCTGCCGCCCTCTTGGCCTTCACTTCTGGTCCACGAGCATCCCTGTCTGTGGCACATTACATTTAACAATGTGTTATATATTGTTATATATATATTAATAAAATTTACGATTGTCTATTTTTTTTTGTTATCAAAAAAAAATCACCGAAAGCCGGAACGTTCCAATCACGTGACGTCAACAATGACGTCTTACTAAATGATAATAAAGGCAATTGACTTAACGTTAATAACAGCGTAATAAGACACGGAA
Organism: Apeltes quadracus; assembly: GCA_021346845.1. Taxonomy (NCBI): domain Eukaryota; kingdom Metazoa; phylum Chordata; class Actinopteri; order Perciformes; family Gasterosteidae; genus Apeltes; species Apeltes quadracus. The sequence goes on from CM037914.1 coordinate 11,148,891, forward strand.
GGAGGTTCAATATGTCTTTCTTCGTCGTGAGATGAAACGTCTTACGTTTCAAAATTCGGTTTATGAGGAGATGTTCAGGTTACTAACAGTTTGCTAACTTGGCGCTAGTTTTAATAGCCACGGAAACTTAAACCACATTTGAAAACGGACGCTAACATTTAGTTATTAACAAAGCAACTGGCTCACCTTCCGTCTGGAGTGCTTTACTCGGTTCCATACTTTGCCTTAATCCTGGTTCAGGCTTTATTCAGGTTTTATTGGTCTTTGGGAGGCTAGTTCGCCGGACTGAGCACTTCCTTATACGTGCTGAGAAGCCTGACGCTAACAAGAGAGCAAAGGCGTTTCCGTCCGTTACATCTTTCAAAGTAAAAGCCTAACGGATGTAAAGTAACCCTGCGAATGTGGAATTTTACAATTTCACTGTGCGTGAAAGTAAACTAAAACACCATGTATTTAAACTACTATACCCATCGTAAATTACGAATTACATATTACTTAAATGGATGTATTCTACATTACAATAAATATTTAAACACACATCAACCCATATATGTGTTATTTGTGGAACTCATCTAATGTAAATAAGTATTAGAAATAAAAGAGAATATATAGAACACTGATTTATTATTTAATCTTTAATGATGTGATTAAGAAAGCAATATATTTACAGGATTAATATTAATCAGACTTTATTTACAACCAGCATTTCTCTTCTATTTTAGCTCAAATCAGTCACATCCCATGTATTACTTCATTAGGGCTATGAAAGAAGTGCAATATGTGCATGCAAAGAATGATCAATGTAAAGACAGAAACATATATTTTGTTGATTTACGCACTTCTTGATAAATATAACTTGTGAAGTGACATGACAAATCAATAGGCAGAAAGCTTATTTTAAAAATAACATGATTCTCTTCATTTTCCCGAATAAAAAAAACAAAAACCTATTAACTTGAGATGAATCCTGCAGAGTACATTATGGCTGATTCAATGTACTTAAACTGCCCACGATTCCAGCATGCGCATGTCGTCCTCATCCTCACCCCTTTTCTTGGTTGCTGCAAAAAGACCGAGAAACAGTTAATAAGTGGTGCAATTTAATTATTATGAGCATCCATTTCCCTCGGCGATTTGTTTTTACAGTAAACAGCTCAATGTCATCAGCTGAACGCCTGTAGTTTTGGCAGTACATGTGAAATGTACTACCGATGTACTATCTTGACTGCAGTAATTTGACGTCCAATATAGTGTTGCATTTACTTGCGCGGTGAGCGGGTTTCGCTGAAGGCAGTTTGGAGGTGGGCGCGCTGGGGAGGCCACCCATACTCTTCATATTGTCCTCCAAGTCCTCCTGTTCCAGCTCTTCCAGCTCTGCGAGCAGCTCATCCTAACAAAACACACACAGGAGTGTTGTCGTTTTTTGACAAAACAAGAAATAGTTCAGCAGGCGTCACACTGAAATGCATATTTAGAAAATATATATTGTGTCAAAACAAAGAGAAGGATAGATACAAAGTTGATATCGGGAAGAATTAAAAATATCTCAACCTCGTCGAATGTCTCGCCGAAGGGCCCGGAGATCGCCTCGCTGATCTCTCGGGCCACGTCCTGTTGCTCTGTGATGTCCTGCATCAGATCATCTATCTTACCGATGTCCCTGAAAATAAATAGAAGATGAAGATAAAAGGGTTTGGATTGCACACGATTATCTACACTTTGTATGCATTAGAAATTCACATAATTTGTCAATATTTTTGTGCTGATGCGACTTTTTTTTTTTTAGGATAATCGAATAGCCAGACAAATGGATGGTCTCACATGTTGTCATGGACCTTCTTCATGGCGTTGGCAGCAAAGCCCATGTTCTTCAGGACCTCTGTGTTGGTGTGCGAGTTCTCCAGAGCTTCTCTCTGAAACTCGATGGTGGAGAGCGTGCCGTCGATCTGCGTGAGCTGCTGCTCCAGGCGCTTCTTTCTCTTCAGGGCCTGCAGGGCAGCTAATAAAGACAAGCGCCACATTCTTTGTCATGATTTTACACTTTTGCTCTCTTGTCATTCCTGGGCGGTCTCAAAAAATGGACAACAATGTTCTACTCCGTTTGTCCATTTTTTTTTTTTACCCTCAACCGAGAAAAAAACCCCAGTAAAAACTGTAGATTGTGTGCACCGGGAGATGAATTTATATAGTAATAAAATATATTCCCTTTGAGGTAATCTGCCACGCCACTTGATACAGACCTGTTATACTTGCTTAACAAAACAATTTCCTGTGAGCTAATTATCGTAGGCCTACTGGGCAGTGTGTGGCCTTGAGCTTTGGGGACTTTTTTGTTCTTGACTCTTTGTTACAGTGACATTCCTTAAACCTTGGTAAAAGGTTCGCAAGAGTCTGCTCAATAGCCGGAGCTCATAAAAGGCAAATAAAAACAGGCGCAGGGATATTCTCAGGGTATATACGGGTGAATCATACCTCGCTTGTTTTTTGTGCCATGCTTCTTGGCTGTCATTAGTTCCTGCTCGATCTTCTTCTCCAGGTAGTCCTGTTTCTTCGTCAGCATTTCCTCTGTTTCCCGGAGTTTGTGAATGGCCTCCTGGGCCGAAGGGCCTCCCCGCGACCGGTGGTGTTTGGAGCCGGAGCTCCCCTTGAATAACTTCGCGATTTTGCTCATTTTTTTTCTTGGCAGCGTTTACTCTGAACCGCGGAGGTACTTGCGGTGTTCACTCTCTGCCTCCTGCTTCGCAATGTTTTCACGGGCGGGTGTGTTGCGAGCCTATTTTCCAGCTCGCCGGCTTTTCGTTTTCAATTCAAACCAGCCAGTGAACGCACCTTTCACCGCACCTTAGTGACGTGACGTAAGTGACACCCGACGCCATTAAAATTAAAATGAAAAATGAAAAATTCACCCTAATTTGATCAAAAGTTTACTACACGTATCAAATCATTTATTTCAATGAGGAAACTAACTTAAACTTTCTTTTACAACAATGAGGAAAAAAACTGAGTCACGTGGTTTCACTGCCGGGTTCATAGTTCGTGTTGACATCCGCAGACACCCGGCGATGTAATGGCTGAAATAGACATTGGGAAGCATTGTCAGATCGATTCTTGCTGTCAAAAAGGTCCGTGCCATCGCCTACTGAATACCCAAAAGCCAAGATGTTGACCTGTGATATTCTTATGCCATATGTGTTATTTCGAAACACACCGAGCGACTCTTTAGCTAGCTACATTAGCGAGCACCAAGCTAGCCTGTTAGCTCGGTGCTAGCTTGTGCAGCTAGCACCGAGCCAAATCGTTATCAGTCCCCAGTTATTATACAAAATAAAAAGGCGTGTATATAAAACGATTTGTTGTAAAGCAATTGTGTTTGGATCCACCAATATATTCTGCTTAAAATAATTGCTCAATAGGTAAAATAGATTTTAAAATAGATCTAACTTTGTTTCCCACCTCGTTCTTCATTTAGATTTCCTGCCATTTGTCTGTGAGCTGTGCAGTGGGGTTTTCTGGTAAGATTTGACCTATTCCCAGTGGAAAGCGAGGTGCCAATTTAGAGGAAGAACCAAGATACTCTAGTAGCGATGAATTATGTATTTCAGATTGTAAAAAAAAGTATGACTTTTTTAAAAGAATACTTTTATATGTTGGTCACAAATCTTTAACAGCACAATGCAAGCCACGCTTATCAAAATCTTTGTTTATTTAATCTGTAAAATGAGTTCTGTTTGTTTTTTACAGTCTTGAGCACAGAAGCAGAGACGCCCATTCATGTTCAGAGGTGCACTGCTTTTGATTGATTACATAATCCAAATATTATTCTTTGATAGATTACTAAAGGAACATTTCTTTTAGGTACTTTGATACTGGATGGGTTCTCTTTATATTTCCCGTTGCTTTTTCCAGGAGCCAGTTAAAAGGGTATCCCAGAATACTGCTGGTGGCAGCACAAGTTTTCCCTGCTCATTTCAAGACTGCAAGGGAAAAGAACTGTTACCGGTGATATGTTCGCACTGCGGAAAACATTTCTGTTTGGCGTAAGTTTACAGTTTATTCCCCTTTTCCTTATCCTCTTTTTATGTAAAACAAAACAACTGATGATGATCTGTGTGGGGCAGTCGCAGGAAAAGGTTTAATACAATATGTCACTATTTTAATGAATGGTTTTATTATGAAGGTCCATATTTCTCTTGTTCTGCTTGTAGCCATCGTCATCAAGATGATCACGAGTGTGAGAAGTTGGAAGTCCAAAAGCCTCGAATGGCCGCCACCAAAGAGCTGGTGCAAAAGATTGTTGGTTAGTTACAATGCAGTACGTCACCGGTAGTTTCCATGACAACAACATTTCTTATGTGGGTCTTTATTTGTCCACATGGGATCAGTATTAAACACACTGCTCTTGTCTTTGTAACAACTAATGCACATTGGCTTGTATTCTTCAACCTACTGACGTTTGAATTGTTTTTGTATCACTCTCATGTGGATACTCAGAGTCCAAGGACATATCTAAGAGTAAAGGACGCAAGGGAGCAAAGAACAGTGCAACTGCAGCTAAGGTAGCATTAATGAAACTGAAGCTGCATGCTGCAGGAGACAAGGGGCTGCCACAGGTACAATCATATTCTATGAATTCATTGTAGTGTGATAATAACTTTTCATATCAATATTATCAGCAATTAAACCCGTATGTGTTATTCGTCAGTGATTACTTTATCCAACTGACTTTTTTTGGCTTTCCAGACGGAGAGAACCTATTTCCAGGTTTATCTTCCTAAAGAGTCCAAAGACTCCAGCCAACCCATGTTCTTCTGTTCCAAATGGAGTGTGGGAAAAGTGGTGGATTATGCTGCCTCGTTAGCTGGCCTCAAGAACAACAATAATGTTCTGACAGCTAAGGTAACACATTGCAAAAGTAGAGTCAGTTATCTTGTTTGATTCCCACGTTTCCTAAGTTGCAATTTCATGTCTTCATCATAGCTCCCACTTAAAATATGATAAGAAAGATAATTTTCAACACCAAAACACAAAAAGAGTTCTGTCCTTGACTAAACAAAGATAATGTTAGGTCATACTACATGCACTGCTGGTGTGGGCAGCAAGAAAAAAATAAGAAGCAGGTTTAACTAGTGACAGTCAAACAGCCCTCAGCATAAGCGCTAATTAATGTTACAGAACAACTGTGTATTTTATTCATCCTGTCTATATATTCTTTCAGCAGTTCACACATTCAAATTTACAGCTGTTCCATTCAGTTCAATTTATAATACAAACAAACTACACATTTTGCATAACTTAGAAGTCATGTTTTCTTCCATGTGTTATTCATTTAAAAGCAATGCGGATAATATTCCTGATAAAGAAGCATATATATGTAATAAATATCTTGCAGAAGCTGCGGTTATGTCACCCTCAGACAGGTGAAGCTTTCCGGATGGACAACGTGCTGCTCTCGCTGCTGGAACAGCAGGTCTCTCCTCTGTACAACGGGGGTAATGTGATCTTGGAATACCTGGACAACGATGGGCTGGAGGATGTTACTGACTATATCAGAACATGACGATGCAGTTGGTTTTATCTGTCAATAAACGCGGTTTCATCTTTGGATGACCTTCTTCGTGACGTTTTAAATGTACCTACATTTAAGGACGGTAATTATAATTTAAAACCTCCTTAAGCGGAATTTAAATCATGTTTTTCGACCCAGGTGGGACTTGAACCCACAATCCCCAGCTTCGGAGGCTGATGCCTTATCCATTAGGCCACTGGGCCGTTGATGAGGTCGTAGTACACTGCGTACATAGCGTACTGCTTGAAAAAAGAAGAACATGTACACAAAAACACACAAAACATAATTAAAATCCACCAACACATTTCGTGCAATTTAGTCCATTGAAATGTGTTTTTTTGCAATCCAATAATCAAAGTAGGACATCACATTTGTCAAAACGATTGGATCTCAAAACCCACACGATGAATATTTGATATGTGTGTATTTGTGTAAGACGATGGTGGACAATTTGATAATAAAGAAAAAATGTGCATACATACATATATGCGACGTGTTTTATGCAGAAATATGCTGAATTTGCTATTCCTGCTTAAGCTGCTGCGTCGCGATAACCAGTCAAGACATTTGACACAGTTCCAGTCTGAGAATTTACCGAGCAAGATTTAACCAATCACACTAGTTGGCATTAAAACGAGCAGCCAATCACTACGGGGCATTTGTCAAAGTAGGCGTTGATGTCATCCAGGCGTATATATACGAAAGGGGGCTCGGTTGCCTTACAGTGGATTCCGTTGTTTTCATGAGAGTAGTTGGGTTGTTGACATAATCGACGATTTGCAAATCCCTCGACGCGTTTCGGTGAATTATTCGGATAGGTAGCTCGTCAGTTGCTTCTACTCTGATCGAGTCGCTTGAAAAAAGGCGACTTGATTAAGCCAGTACGAGCCTCTTTGTGAAATCAGGGCGAAAGGGATGCCGCTGCAGACGGACTCCGACGGACGCCAACAGCCTTTGGATTTAATCGCATCGCACTTAATCGGGAAGAGCAGTTTTTCTATAAATTTAAAAGGCCTCAGAATAACGCATCCTCGACCGAGTGCTTGTGTAGAATGTTTAAACGCGACTGCGAATTAATAGCGCTGCTGTGAAGTGAAGTGACAGGAGCGGTAGCACAATTAGCGCGCTAACGGCCAGCTAGCGTTAGCTGTTCGTCAACAAAGCGGGGCTCGCTAATCTTTTGCGTCACCGCGGAACCAGTTGGGTTAAGAAGAAGAAGAAGAAGAGTTTCCACGGCTTCGACTTGTTCAACACCCGTTGTTTTCTGCCCGTGTGCTGATTTATTATCGGTGAGTTTCATTTTTTGTCGTAACATCGAAGTACTGAACCAGGAAGGACGAATTGTCAACTTGGATTGAGGAGGGTGGGGGAGGGGCAGCGGCGTTATGACCTGCGCGTGTGACCTCTAGGGGGCGCAAGGATATGCATCATTATATTGACATTGTTTTTTTGTTGATTTATTATTTGTTTAAAAGCTTAGACAACTGCGTCGTTAGCAATCAGCTGTACCATTACCATGGTACCGTTATAGGATGTTCGCCAAATGCGTAACTTGATGTTATCTTAATGCGACCGTTGACAAAGTTTTTTTTTTTTTATTTTTTTTTTACAGATCACAATGAAACTGTTGGAAAGCTCCAGCTTTGAAGCCCTCGGCTCTCGGCTGTGTGTTGAAAACGGAGAGTCTCGCATTCTTGGCCGGTAAGTACCGTCATCTATAATGTATATAAACAGAAAATTGGTTTTCTCTGTGTTTCCTGTTACAACAATGCTGCATTCATTTGCATATATATAGGTCATTTCAGTAGTATAGTTAAATTCATTATTTTGAACCACACTCACTTTTTTTTTTTTTTTTTTGCATCACCCAAAAACAAGAGGCTCTGCAGACTGACGTTTTCCACACACATGAAAACGATGCACATACACATGAAAACGATGTCTGCAGTAATGTCATGCACCATGGCTGAAGTGTGTGGGAGGTTATCAGTGCTGCCACACATTTACAGCCTGCACGGTAAGTTAATAGATAAGCCACCAGTGCAGCTTTATGACATGCGGGTTATCTAAGGCCGTGGGTGGTTGGAGCTCTGCGGCGCAGGCTTTTTCTGTGTGGGCGATGAAACCGAGCTTCTTTGGCGGCTGCGACCCCGGGGCTGACGCACAGACACGGTGTCCTCCCGCACCGCTCTGTGGCTATTTTGGAGACCGTTGTGAAGGGTGTCTTTGGAGCGCGTGTATGCACCTGAACCTGTGCAATGACAGCCCCATCATAGCTGACGGAGCTGCTGGTGCTTGGTGGATTACGAGGCAGCAGGAGTTGCAAGCTGCAGGTTTTGTCAACAAAAAATGTTTTAATGATTTTTAAAATAAGACAGAATCCACGTTCTCTAATTCAAAGTTGCATGATTGTTGCAAAATATCTGAACTTTAAACAACCCAGCTAGTGTTATATGTAACGGCCACATGTTTGGTGCAGAAGTATAACCTAATAACCGTATATAGAGTCCACTAATGACCAAATGCAGATGTTAACGGACCGCCGCGGTCTGAAATGACCTCTTCAGTCACTCCGCTCTGGCAGCAGGTCAGCTGGGACGTGGGTGGAAAACCGCGACCGTTGTTGCCAGTGTGGCATTTGCTGCCACCCCAAATGTACCTATAATTAAGCTGGCACGGCCAGTGAGGGTCTTTCGTTGCATAACCCCTCTGTTCTTGCGTAACCGGTAGGTTTACACACCAGTCGGCTCCACTTTCATATCTGTTTACGTTGGAGTCTGACACGTGAACAAGCGTAAATCTTTTTGCCCGGACTTGTAGAGCTCTAAAGGGTAAAGGGTTTTTATTTGCTCTCTCTGGGTGAATATTATCATTTCAGTACCACATTTGAACTGGGTTTTTTTTATTTCCCCCAAATAATAAACTTGACAGCACACACATGGGGATCAGTATGGTAACTTTAAAATCGAACAGGAATGTAGGCTGCGTTACTGTTGGTTCTCTGATACTTCAGTATTTATTTTTGAAGCATTACGTTTAGCTAGGCCATGACTATGGTGCACTAGGTATTATTCATATTGTGTTTTTTAATATATACATTTTTTTTCCCCCTCCAGGATGGAGAGCTACTCCTGTAAGATGGCAGGAGATGATAAGCATATGTTCAAGCAGTTCTGCCAGGAGGGGGAGCCACATGTCCTGGAGGCCCTCTCTCCCCCTCAGTCCACCAGCGCCACCAGCCCTTCCAAGTGAGTCCCGCAGTCCTCAATGAACACCTCAGCAGTTATAAGTTCATCCATTTTCATTTCATTTTTCTTTTCTGAGCAGGCTGGGTAAGAGCAGCGAGGACGGGGAGAACCCCTTAAGTGACAAGTGTTGCAGGAAGACTCTGTTCTACCTCATCACCACGCTCAACGAGTCCTTCAGACCGGACTACGACTTCAGCGCGGCACGAGCCCACGAGTTCAGCCGCGAGCCGAGCCTCAACTGGGTCAGTGCGCCCCTCTGTGGCAGAGTCGGCCGTCTGTGCGAGGGGGTGTGATATATATTTTTATTAAAAAATAATTCCCGGACTATGGCCCGTCTCCAGGTGGCTAATGCAGTGAACAGCAGCCTGTTCTCGGCCGTGGGAGAGGAGTTCAACGCTCTGGGGCCGGAGCTGTGGAACGCCATCGACCAAGAGATCAACCTGCAGGGCTGCGACATCTACAGGTGGGCGTGTGCCTGAGCACAAACGGGCACGCGGGGCTGTAGATTTGTCCCATTTTGTAATTGTACTGTTTTTGGTTCTTAGCTACAACCCCGATCTGGACTCGGACCCTTTCGGGGAAGAGGGGAGCCTGTGGTCCTTCAACTACTTTTTTTACAATAAGAAGTTGAAGAGGATCGTGTTCTTCACGTGCCGCTCCGTCAGGTCAGCAGCACACTGATCGCAGAGGACTAATGGATGAGAATATACTAATGAGTAGTTTTATAGAAGCATGTAAAAGTGTGCGAAGTACTCGCTTGCAACACAGAGTTACACACCCGGTTCCACAAGATTACGCCAGTCTAATCCAACGAAAGTAGTGTACATGCGTGTAGGTGTTAAAATGTTTCCTACCCGCAGCGTGTTGAGCGGCTATGGCCGCGACTGCCTGGAGAATGAGCTGGACATGGAGCTGGATGATGAGGAGGAAATGGACGGCTTCACCGAGGACAGGTTAGGATTATTATTTATTTATTTATTTATTATGATTCACATGGAGGAAGCAATTCACTAGTTACAGATTTCTTGCACTAATTCAGTTCTTCTGTGATTTGAGGATGCGATTTATTTAATTTATTTATTTTCTCTTCCCTCAGGGCCCCCAGAGCTCTGTGCGTGTGAATTTTCCAAGAAAGGACTCGTCGTCCAAAGAATATCTGGGCTTTTCCTCCTCGTATTTGTGTGTTTTTCACCCAACATACTTTTTTTTTTTTTTTTTTTTTTTTTTTTTTTGCTGCCTCATCCAAAGCCATTTCCACGCTTTAGACCAATGCATGTTTGAAGCCTGTGCTGGCAGTGATTTTGTATTTTGTGAGCTGGTGGAGTTTTATTTTTTCCTTCTCATGTACAGTTTTAAACCCCTTGTTCTGCACTCTCTCTCACACACACACACACACGCGCGTATAAGCTCCTCTACACCCGCCACATTTCCAAAGAGACTCTTTGCGGACGCTTTTGAGGAAGCTCTTCCAGAGAATGAGCGGCCAATAAAGACTGCAGGCGAGCAGAGTTTCCTTCAAATGAGTCCAGAAACCACCAGCAAGGTAAACGGACAGTTTAATAGTGTTCCTACCTGGGAAGGGGCTGGGCTGTTTCCATGGAAACCTAGTTAAGCCGGACTGACTGACTGACTGACAGGCCAACGGAAAAATCATCTTCTTTCACCGTTTGCTATTTGTGTGTGTTGCTTTTTGTTTTCATGCGTGACAGCGCTGTTACTGTGAACCTTTTTTTTGAGCACTGAGTTTTAATCTGAAAAAAGCTGCATTTTTAACTGAAACTTATTGCATCATATTAATACGACAGCTCATCTGTACTTTTGACAGTAGGGCAAGGAGAGTAGCCACCTTGGTTGACCAGTTTTGATAAACGTCACATTGTTGTTTCATTTGTTATATAGTTGATTCATTTTATATGTTGTCTAAATTGAGTATTTTTTAACCCCCCAACTCTTTAATCTATGACTGTTTAATCCCACTATAAACCTGTCTTGTCAAGAGTTTTTATTTATTACCTCAGTGCAAAGGCTTCTTTGAAAAACGAATGTATAATACAATTTAGATGAGAAAATATTACAGAAAATTGGTTTACTGTACTTATTTTTGTAGATATTAAGCTTTTACGTTCCTTACAAGTGGTTAGGAGTTGTCTTTACTACTCTGTGCTTCATTTAATTGGCAAATACATACAGATGAGAATAAACAGTTTGACTCCTACTTTGCTCGGAACTCTTAACTATATCACTTTAAAATATAAATTGTTTTAACATACTCATGTTAAAAAGCAGTCGTTAATTCATTAAAGTGCAACTATCAAAGAATGAGAAGACAGACTCTGCCGTTTTAAATAAAGCGGGTGTTTAAATCACACGCTTGGTTCTTGCATTTGAAAGCTAAGGACTTACCCTCCATGAATCGGTTCTCGTATGTTAAAAGATACAAAATCTCAAGTTCAAAGAACTGTTTATTGAAAACGAAACCGTTAACTGTACATGACCTCGAATGAACACTGACACTTGGGCCCTGCTTTGTGAGACCAAGGTCACAGCTGTGTAGAGGCCCCTCCCTGACCAAGATGGACACCATCTTCTTCACCCCCGTTCTGATTCAGACTCCGTGGAACTCAACGTGTGGTCTCGCTTCGATGGTGGCTCATTCCAAGCCTTTCGTTTTTACAGTACAAAATGTTCACAGGGGAATACGAGTCAAAATGGAGAGTTAATGAAACGTTTGTGTGAGGAGGCAGAAGATCCGTCTGCAGAGCACCAACGATCACATGTTAATACGCGGGAATAAAATAAGCACAAAAAAATTGAAATCATGTATCTTCGAAAGAAAAAAAAAACCTGTAAATGTTTATAACCCCGTTATCAAACGAGTTGTACTTAAAACTGCGATGTCAGCCATTGTTGGCTTTTAAAGTTAATTGCTAAAAGGTCAGCTTTATTTAAAAGTTTGCATGACAACCCTTTGGCTCAATTACATGCAAGTACAGGCTCAAAGTTAATAAACTAGGGAAATATATATTTGACCACATTTTAATACGGCACCAATAAATTCTAGTGTGACAATTAACTGCCAACACTGAAGCTTATGAAACTGAAATGTGTAACATATCAAATGACAATGAGAAAAATGAGAACATCCCGAAAAAAAAGTCCCTTGTGCCACCATTCCCATTAAAAATAGGTTTCGAAATACTGTTTGCGATCCCTTTGCGCGCCTCGTTGATGTTTGACCTGAACATGAACAAACTCATATAGAGGCAATGAGTACAAAAATCACATCGCTGCACCAACGTGACGTTTATGGCGTTCTCTTGATAAGAGGTGACGCTACATGATGCGTGTGTAGTGTAAATTCCGACCAGCACAGCCCTGATTTGCACTTAGACATACTGCTAGCTCACTGAAATGATCCCCTCCTCCTCCTCCTCCCCCTCCTCCTCCGGTAGCAGGTTCCGCTCCATTCGGGAGAAGCACCAGCTCCCCTCTGCGCGGCACCTCAAAGCTGCTCAGTCTAGGGCCACCTCCACAGGCCAAAGTCCAAGTTTATCATTAAAAAAAAAGAAAGAAAATAATAATACAAAAGTACAAATGAGCCAGTAAGGACAAGCTGTTGTTGCCACCGGGTGGGTGGTGCAGGTAGTCAGGCCATTGGCGGCTGGGGGGGCGGGGCTATCTGAGGCCGGCCCTCGAGGTCATCCACTCAAGGCCCTGGCATAAACTAGACATAACAATGAAGACGGCGTCAGCAGATGAAGAATGGACACACATTGTACAGAAAACATCGTTCAAGGATGTTTGAGTGGATTTAATTCAACGCAGGTTTTTTTTCCATCAGGCTGCACAGAATGTTTATACTCGCGATGCACAGATGAAGCTCAATGAGGCGTTCTGCCGGTTTGTGCTTAGAACAAATGTGCAGCTCTGGTGGGACATCTGGTGGTTGGCTGAAGTTTAAGCAGTACTAAAGACTCCCAAAAGACTTTTTTTTTCTCCACATAAATTATTAATGGGAGTTAGCAATGTGTCTTAGCGTCATGGTGACATCTTACATGAGCCAAAAACAGAAGGCATGTGATGCGATGGGTCTTCGAATAGACCATTCTTGACTCCATTAATGGGTAACAAATAGAGACAAAAGCACACAGATGTCTCCCCAGGGCCCGTTTATTTATCCTTAAATTATTCTCTTCTTATTCTAATTTTGAACAAAAAACAACTTATAGAAAGACATTGAGTGAAACTCTGTCAGGTATCCTGATAGACGTCTAAATCACTGAGCTAATTAAACTCCTGCTCCTTATGTGGCTGTACACAAATAGATGGTTCTCACCCCTCTCCGGTGAGCGCGCAGCAGGACTGTATGTGCCAGGGGTGGTCTTTGATGGAGCTCAGAGTGAGGTATTTGGAGATCTCCGCCGCGGACATACAGTCCTTCATATCCTGCTTGTTGGCAAATATCAACACAGCTGCTTTCCGCAGGTCCTGAGGGGGAACAATGAAATCATAACTTTGCACTCTTCCACTTTTTGAAGCTATAAAAACGTGGCACGCTGGGAGCCGCCCGCCTTGATGGAAAACCGCGGTTCTTTATAAAAACAGAGTCAGTGTAGTCTGCTTCCTTTTGCTTATACAAAGAGATGAGTTGAGATGTTGCGAGGGGGGTACCTCATGAGCCAGCATCCTGTAGAGCTCCTCTTTAGAGATGACCAGCCTCTCTCTGTCCGTGCTGTCCACCACCAGAATAATGAACTGCAGTGGGAGGAAAAACAAATCACAAACACTGCACTCTCTCCAAAAAAAAAAAAAAACAGGCATTTACAGAAATGCAACCCAACGGGTTAGCATTTCCGGGCCAAGGCCCTCACAACGGGTGCTGGTGACTGCTATGCTGAAAGCCCCGGTTTGAATGGGAAACAGTGACCCCGTTTAACAAAAGATCAGAGGCCCTTTGGAGATGGTGGGATGCGACAGGACGCCATTTGTAACCAAACAACTCTGGAAACGGTTTCAACAACGCGCGCTACGCAACATCACAGGAACCCACATCACGGCCGGAGATCTGCAGGAGTCCGTCACGGTGGAACGAAAGAGTGACCTTGCCGTAGGAACAAATACATGGTTTCTATGGTAACCGCAGGGCTTGCAGTAACTCTGTTGTAACAAATACTTATCTGCCATGCACCTCAAAACCAGGGTTCAAACTGGAAAACAAACATCCGTTTATGAATTAATCTTTGACTAAATGTTTGTCATAAATACGACGTAGAAAAAGCTAATTTTCCCACCTCAAAAGCCAACAAAAGACGTGTCAGAGAACACAAGAGCCGAGGAGTCAGGTCATAGGGCATGTGTGTGTTAAATCCACACCGTTGTCTCGTGTGATGGCAGATGTTCTACCAGAAACATTTAATCTGCATGGGGAGCTTCTTTTAAAAAGACGCGTCTGCCTCGGCCCGCGACGCTCCTCCACCTCCACCTCCTCCCTCCTAAAACTCTGTGGAGGTTGACCGTCGCTTTGCTTTTTAGACGGGCCCCTTTGTGAACGTCTGACCTCTGACCCCGCTGCCGCCTGCGCTCTGAACAAACACACCAGCTGCCACGCTCGTGGGAAGAAGGAAAAAAACGCTGCTGGACAATACGGTTTCCCTCATCTGCTGGCACGTAGTACGCCGTGTGCAGAATGTGTTTCATTTCTCACCTCTGTATTGGAGTAGTAGGTGTTCCAGGAGGACCGGAGAGACTCCTGTCCTCCTATATCCCACATCAGGAAGTGAGTGTTCTTCACCACTATTTCCTCCACGTTGCTTCCGATAGTGGGCGACGTGTGGACGACCTCGTTCATCAGACTTGATAAAAACAGAATCACAGAGTGAGTTTTCGCTGGAGATGGACGGCTGAGTTAGTGGGAGATTCCGACTGTAAACGTGACGCATAAAATTACTTACAATTGGTAGAGGATGGTGGTTTTCCCGGCATTATCGAGTCCGACAATTATCACCTTGTGCTCTGTAGAACACACACACACAGCACAACGTAAACTCCAGGAGGACATTGTAGAATTCTTCTTTAAAAACCTGCTAGTACAGTTTGCAACAGCGAAGGTTTGGGGGGCCGTGAAGCAGACAAACTTAACGGACTCAATGCAGAATCAGAGCGGACACTACTTTAGTGTTTTGACTTTTACGGCCCCCTGAGGCTTTTGGCAGCGGAGAAGGAAGGAAGTGTGGTCAGAGGGCCTGAAGTTGGGACGGCCTCTGGGTGAAATGTATTTGGAGTAGGACGCCTTTCGCTTCCTTAATGAGGACCTACCCAGTGACGATCCAGACACCACAACTAAAAACCAATTGTGGGCATTACATCATCAAAACTAGAGTTAATAATAAATCTCCTTTGACATGCACACAGGTCCACCGAATATACGCGACGACAATCATGTGTGGACCAAGGACACGTAGCACAGTTTGCGTCACTTTCCTTTTAAAACGTATTAGGTCGCCGAAAATAACCTGATGATGATAGTTCATCTGAAAGGATTCGTGAGAATTGCAATCTAAGCACTTCAAGAATACCTTTTTCCAAAGCAGCAATGTGCTTCTCTGCAAAAATGTGCAAGTCTTGGTCTTGTGCCACAACACGGAGTCCTTTAAAGTGGAGACGCTGCACCTCAGGCATAAGAGGCTGCGGCAAAAACGTTTTGGACTAAAATGAAGCAATAAAAACACTATTTAGGCTGTGCTATACACATGTAATTAACTACTGCTCACTTAGTCCTCACCTATAATCTCTTTTCAAAGTGAATGCCACTTGACACTGGGGACATTTTAATCTGGAATACGGGCCAGGCAATAACACCTCCCAAGCCCAAAGGCTACTCATCAGAGGAATATACACACACACGCGCGCGCGCGCACGCACGCACACAATAAGGACAATGGGAGGAGCGCAGAATAGGAAAACACTCAGCCTGCCACGGACACACAATCAGTTGTTACATACTCCTTTGTGCCAACCGGTCAAATGCATCTCAATGATTCCTCCCTTCAGATTCAATCAAACAAACGATATTACAGACAAAACTTTTACACCTCTGAAGCGTTGCATTTATCACAAAGAGGTATGGTGATGAAAGTTTCAGTAAAGTTGTGGTGACTCCTGAACAATGGCGGTAACGTTAAAGCTGATCGACAGCTGGGAGACAAACTGGGGCCGTTGAGTAAATAATGTTTGTTGACGAGCCGGGGGAAAAAAACACGGACGAACAAGCTGCTATTGACGTGCGAGCTGAACAAAGACAGCTCAGACGGGAGCGTCCTGGAGTCCAAATGAGATGTGGCGAGATAATCCCCCCCTATCTGTTATTATGGCTAACTGACTGCTGCTCACTTTATGCTAACGGGCTAGCAGGTATTATCCTCGGATCAGCGGCGCGCGGGTTAGTGAGTCGTTAACGGTTTCACCGACACCCACCTTGGTTACAGAAGAAGCTCCACAGTTTGGCAAATATGAGGCCCATTGTTCGGGTTAACGTCCTTCAGTCAGTCCGTCCGTCCGTCCGTCCGTCCGTCGATGGAGCGAGCGCCGAGCCTCCGCGCTCCCGGGATCCACACTGCACAGCCCGCCGCGGTTCGCTAACGTTAGCCGGACGATCCCTTGTACTCGGAGCAGCTCACGCACCCCTTGAACGCCGACTCCATGCGGTCAGGTTACACACACAAAAAAACGGAGCTAGGAGGCTTTAACGACGTACGGTAACTTGTCGAGCAGGTGCGGTTGACGTCAAAGCCTCCTCCGCCAAACCGTGAGAGCCACCGGGTGATGAGGACTGCGGCACCGAGTTGACTCAGCTTCGCACGGCTCCTTCTGGCCGTCGGCTGCTAGTAGTGATTCGGCGTGGAAAAAAAACAACCCCCAGATCTTCGGTTCTCGCCCGGTAACGTGATGACGTCAGAGCACGTTCACGTAGGCTTTCTTCCCTTTCTTTTTAAAAGGACTCGTAAAGTTACTTATGGTTTGCACGAAACACAGGGCCCAATGAGGGATGGACTAGAAACAAAGGTGTGTGTGTGTGTGTGTGTGAGGTTGTTACCTGTGAACAACGTATTGGGGTCTGTAATAGATCATGTGCGAAATAACCCTTTTGAACATGCAACAGGTAAGGAAGTGTGCAATTACACTTGAAGTAAGATGCTGAAATGTGTTGTTAAAATTATTCAAGTTACTTATAGTTTGAATGGAACGCGGGGCCCCGTGAAGGATGGACTAGAAACAAGTGTGTGTGAATGAGGTTAACTTTAAATTACTTAAAGTGAGACGGGCGGAAACGTCATTGATCTTGTACTGCGGATACTGTAACTCACTCTCATATTTCTTGAGATGCGACACTGTTAAAGTTCAGCAAAAAAAACAACTCGTATTACTATTATAATTCATTTTATTCGTAGTAGTCGGGGTGAAAATGGGTGCGGCGGTATTTTATTTTAATGCAATAATTGTACTATTTTGATTTACGCCAAAGCCAATCTGTCCCTATATGCTTCCAATTGTATGAAGTAATCTATTAGCAAACACTAAAACAGGCTGCATTACTTTTATTATGAATTTAAACTACTGACACGTGACATAGTTTGTGACGTATGCGGAAGTGTCAAAACAAACGAGTTCTGGCTGCATAGAACGTGAGTAGTTACATAACGATTATTAACAATGGCTTTACGTCGCCCTCACAATAATATTTAGACCATTCTTTTAACTGACCACTGATTAACTATGCATGTGCGCATGCGTTGTAGCGTTCAGATTTAAAATGTAACCCGTGTGTGGCACGTAAAGTAGTTTATAATAGGGTTGGGTTGAGGGTTTTCTTAAATAGTTTTAAAGGGATCCCAGTTACAATCATCTTGACTTCTGTAGGTAAATTATTATAATAACAATTGTTTTTAAATAGTATTAGCAGTTTTGTATTTGTAGTTTTACTATTCTTAGTAGTGATAGTGTATAATACTTTAATGTGTATTTCGTCTTCACTATTTATGCATTTTTAGCGTCATCCAATCAACATCAGAGGTTTCTACGTTTTGTCTGCACCCTCTTACTTCATTTCATGAATCTTTATTCATTTCTTTTTCATTTTTGAATTGAGCTGATGTTTCTCTTTGTGCAGATTGAAGAAATGTCTATTTTTCCAAGGATTTCACTGAAGCCTGAAGTTGCTGATTATCTCAGGACTGTCTTCTTAAACAAGGAGGTATGAACTTAAATGTGATTTTTTCCTTTCTGGAGAATCATGAACACACCTTTCATAAAAAACAGATTTCTCTCAATGGAAAAGATAACAGAGGAATGATGCGGGAACCTCAGATTTCAGATAAACTGATGATATCACTACAAATCCTCCCTAAGAAACTTTTGGTAATTTAAACCAGCCTGGAAACTGGAACTGGAAGGTTTATTGCAACAAGTGCAGTTCCATGTTGTTTTTCTAGTTGTTTTAGTTCTCATTATTGGAACGTGCTTGCGTTCAGGTGTTGGCTGCAGTCGGCCATCAGGAGGCGGAATGCCGTTTCCAGAAGCTGCTCGCGTGTCTGTCTCACCCTCCTTCGCACACTTGTATTCGGGCAAGCACTCATCTCGCTCCCCTGGAGGAGATCCAACACAAGTTGGCAGAAGAGCTGGAAAAGGTGAGGAAGAAAGAGGGAGGAAAGTAGCCACGGCCGCGGTCACACGAGTCCTGATCCTTCGGGGTGTGTTGTTGTCTTTGTTCGAGCAGCAGACGTGCAGCTCGTCAGCAGGGCGGCTCTCCGTTCAGATCGTTCCTCACCCGCGAGTTCCAGACGTGCTGCTCCTTCCCGTCGACGGCCCGAGGTATGTGAGGAATGCTGGAGCCACGTCAGAGACGACCACAGGGCGAGCGTTTCCTGGGGCCAAAACCCACGTGGGCTCATGGAGTGAAGACGCACCAAGAGAGAGAATAGAAAGAATAACATACAGTAGCAGCAGAATAATAATTTAATCATCCATCCATGGCACCGCGTGTAAAACCGTGTGTCCTCCTTCCGTCTCATGTGCCTCAGAGCTGTGAAGCAGCTCGGCTCGGAGGTGGTGGTCGGCGCCCTGTGCGGCAGCGCCGTGCTCAGAGGCGCTCACGTCTTCGTCCCGGGGATCCTCGCCAGCCCCAAGTGTGAGCCTCCCGACAAATGTGTTGTCAGAGTCAATGCAAACGCACACTTATGTCTGTGTTGGTTGTGCTCGTCCAGCGTGAAAGCCACCCACGTTTGCTTGTCCCTCAGACATGAAGGACGGGGACGCGGTGTCCGTTTTCTCCGACTCGGAGGGGCGGTGCACCCGAGGAGCCACGAGCTTCCAGGGGAACCGAGTGTTTGTGGGAAACGGAGTCGCTGAAATTGACCGCGCGGCCATCTTCTGCGCGGATGAGCCTGTCAAGTAAAATCGGATTTTATTGCCTTATTGTGTTTTTTGAACCCCGCACAGTAGAATATCTCACATGGCGTATGCATAAAGTACTTGCATTTACTGCCACCATCCAACAAGTAATCCCTGTTATTATACTACATGTACATAATATCTAACATCTAACACATGTCTACAGTTAAGATGTCATTTAGGACTCTGATGGAGAAATGAGGCTCCAAAAGTAGTGACTGTATGATTAAAAACGTTCATTAACAACACTCGAGTCACCTGATGCTTTTAAATTTAAAAAATAATAATAACTGTCATCTATTATTTTAGAGGGATAGGCGTTCGGATGGTGGAGCCACTTTACCGGAGTCCTTCCTTCGATGGCGTTCTACCCGACATGGCATTTCTACAGGTATCAGTCTTATTAGAACATGCAATAGCGCTACAATGTTCCCTGCAGATGATTAGCAATGTCGTTGAAGTGTTACTTGAAGTGTCCTCGCATTGATAATACAGCAGAACAGAGGGATGTGCTGCTTTTCACGCTGTGCAGAACCTCCCCTCTGTAGTTGTGGGACACGTCCTCGGGCCCCGTCCCGGAGAACGCATCCTGGACATGTGCGCCGCCCCCGGAGGGAAGACCTGCCACATCGCTGCGCTCATGAGGGATCAGGTACAAGTTGCAGATGCAAGCTTAAAATCGTAACGCAATCCAACATTTTTTAAACTTCCAATAAATATTCCCGTGTTTTTATTTTGTAGCCATTTTTTCAGGAGTTGATGTAATGAGGAACACTGTGTGTGTATCTATATAGGTGGATAAATGGATATCCTTAAGCCTTATTTTGTCTCTCTCACACAGGGCGAGGTTGTTGCTCTGGACAGGATCCGAAATAAGATCGATCGAATCCGTCAAAATGCCCAAATGTTGCACTTACGTTCAATCAAGGTTTACTGCTTCGACGGCACGCGTGCTGTGAGCGGCGACCCGACCCCGGGAGCCGAAGGTACGGAGCGCCGTGGCGTACGCAGATGAGCCAATAACGATATGCATAAGCACCACTTGTGTTGTTTTAACGTATTCCAGGACCTCCCTTCCCACCCGAAAGCTTTGACCGGGTTCTCCTGGACGCCCCGTGCAGCGGCCTGGGACAGAGACCCAACATGTCCTGCACCTGGAGCCTCAAGGAGATCTGCTCCTACCAGCCGCTGCAGCGCAAGTTATTCCAGGCGGTAGGTGCGAGTAGCTCTCTTTGACCAGTAGATGGCGCCGTTGGACACATATTACACCGCCGTCTTCTTTAACCGATTTCAATGGGCATTTTAGCTTCGCAGTGATTCAGCGGAAGGTTCGGTAAATGGTAGTAGAAGAACGTTTTTTAGCTCAAGTCGGGTGTTACAAAATTACAGAGCTCTTAGCTCGTAAAGCGGCATATTTACAACCAATTTTCAAGGCAAAGAAAAAAAACTTTTAAAAGAAAGTATTTTCTTGGTGGTTTTGTGGCACGTCAAGCAGACGGGTGAATAGAGGGAGATTAGAGTGCAGAGGACCTCATTAATCTCAATGGCGTGGAGCGCTTCCTCTCCTTGACGTTGACACCTGAACCTGCAGAGTCAAAGTCGTCCTGTTTTGCAGGCGGTGCGGTTGCTGAAGAAAGGCGGGGTTCTCGTGTACAGCACCTGCACTGTGACTCTGTCGGAGAACGAGGAGCAGATCGCCTGGGCCCTGGAGACCTTCCCCTCCCTCGCGCTTCAGCCTCAGGTGAAAAACAAACCTAACAAACACCGGACGCGGCGGAGAGGGACGTCAGGTGACCTCACCAAAAAACAACAACAACAACAACAACCACGCTCTCGTTTTGCAGGAGCCTCACATCGGGGCACAGGGCATGCTGGGAGCCGGCCTGTCGCCCGAGCAGCTGCGCCTCCTCCAGAGGTTCAGCCCCGAGCTCACCTGGGACCAGACGGGGGCGGCGGCCCCCCTCCCCTGCGGAGCCGACGGGGACACCATCGGCTTCTTCATCGCCAAGTTCCTGAAAAACTGACCTGCAGGGCGTGTTTCCTCCTGCGGCACCCTCAGCCTCTCCCTCCTCCTCCCCAGCACCCGCACCCCCACCAACCCCCCTCCCCCCCCACCCCCCCCCCCCCCCACGCACACCACCCCCCCCACGCACACAACGACGGCAGTGTTTATGTTACACTGTGCTGTTTACAGCAGCTGCTCTGTGGAACTGCGGGCCATGTAGGGGTGAGCTTCATAAACACACCACGGGCAGAGGGGAGGGCAGGGGGGCGGGCGATGACGACACAGCTGCCATGGTGACGGCGGATTGGCCGGGTGTGACGGAGCCGGAGGCGGTGTGGAGGTGTGTTTTTGTAGGGGTGGAGTGCGTGTGTAGTTCATCCACCTGCAGGAAATTCTTTTAAATTCTATTAAAATGTACTTAAATTGTTAAATACGTTTTTTGTCTTTTTTTTTGTTGTACGCTATGAATTCAACTGCAAACGATATGATCACACCGATGGAACGTTGGTATAAGTACAAATGAAGTCGCTCGTCACCAGCTTATCCATTGCAAATCGAATTGTGTCCTTTGAGATTTATAGATTTGTCCCGACATCGCAGAAACATCGCGCCTGATCTCCCAGCATGCAGCATTTTGAGGACACTTTGCTATGTCCTCTGCTCGATCCCCCTCTTCCCGGGAATACCAGCACCCTCGTTTACGTCCGTCAACACACATCTGTGTGGGAACGCCGGCAGCTGCTGGTTAAAATGGCCGCCGTGTTTCTCAGCTGCACCAAAGGTAAACAACCCCGAGATCCAACCAGCTGCCCCTCTGTGAGCGCTGGTCTATTTCGGAGGCTTCTGGTGTGCGGAAGAAGCTATTTTGGATGCATCCCCATCAGTCTTGTCGTTCGTGTGTCGATGTTGTCATGACGACCCGGGAGGAAGGGCCAGCAGTCCACCTCAATTTCAGTTTCAGATGACTATTTATGGGCGGCGCCCGCTTCCTCTGTCTGGGGTTTAAAAAAGAAAATCACAAATCAAATCGTTCTCCATTTATTCTTTATATTTATGCATTATGTACACACACACACATGTACACCGTTAGAAAGTCTGCACTGCTACCAATAGTAGCATAGAAATGGAGTCTTTTACAGTTTACAAGGGACAGGGCGGGTTTGTAAACAGAGGGACATTCATGACGGAGGAATTATTTTAAGTATCATGAATTTGAAAAGTTGATCCAACGTCAGGGACTCTTGAGATAGAATGTGATAGTAAGGGAAGTGAACAAAAAGTAAAAGACAAAACCAGTTTTGTCCGGTAAACAGTTTGGAATTGTTTGAGTTGCATCTTTTTTAATTATATTATTATTATTATTGAGGAAACGTACTAAAGATGACATCCTAAGAAGAACAAGCTTCAAAGTTTAAGTGGGAATTAAAAGCATTCATCAGAAAAATGGGGTCAGACGTAATTAAAGGAACCTTTACGTAGTTTAAGTTGGAGATCTACCGTAAAGTAGCGATGTCATGTCAAATGTCACCAGAAACCAACGTGAATCAGTGGAAGTGCAGATTTAAGTGTGTGTCAATGTTACGAATCGTCTCTGGACCCTCACAAAGAGAACAGTGCTGCATGTAGGAGAGGAAGTTACGGTCTTGGGACAGCAAGACTAAGGTGCACCTCGAGCGAGCCTTAAATATGTCGGAACCAAAATGTCCAAAACCATGGGCGCAGAATAAAACATTAAATTAAATGAGGGAGTAGTCTGACTCACTGGGGAATACGCTTCTTCTCTTTACGGCCAAGATTTAGACGAGAAGATTGATACCACTGCGAGCCTTCTTTCAATTTGATCCTGCAGCTAACGTTAGCAGCAAGTTAGCTTAAAACCCAAAGCTCTTTTAGCTAGATTTAGTTTTGTGTGTGAGATATAAAGTGTAAATTGGTGTGTCTTCATATCTTCTCATTTAGACTCAGTCATTTATTCCGGTACTGAAAACTGCTGCCGTTTAAAACAGACCACATCACTCATGAACGCGGTGGACAGAATGATAGAAAGGCCTTGCAGTATAACGAGTACAGCAGAGTAGAATTCAACAGCACCACAAACCGCAGCCTCCAAAATGATGATGACATTCAGGTTGAACAAAAGTCGAACATTATAACCGGTTTATTGCAGGACTCTTTACTTTAAACTTGAACTTACTTAAAATCTTGATGTTTGTAGCTAATAAACTCTCAGCAGGACGTAAGCCTATTTCCCAAATTGACGAAACTACTCTTTTAAACAAAAAATACAGCATCAAACTCACTCGGCGAGTCGACCTTTTTACAAATTATTCAAGTGGTAGCAAGCGAAATGAGTAAAAACAATAAAAAAAAATGTAAATGCTAATCACAGAAAGCACAGAAAAAGAATTCTGCTTTTGTGTCATGCTTTGTCAAACACAATAAAATATGCATATTTGAGAATATCCGTGCATATCCACACATAAACGACGTCTATGCATAGATACACACGCGCACACAGATTTGTATGTTTATATTTTGTATCTATGTAAAATCCTGCCATTGAAAAAGACGCAACAGCATTTTAGAAAGGAAGTGTACATAAATAGGAGGCTCCGCGCCGTCACTGGTGGATGTAGGAGTCTCTGGCCCATTCCCCCGCCTCGCCCCTCTTCTTGGGCGCCACCTCCCCCTCCCGGTCCCGGTCCCTGTCCCGGTCGTAGTAGTGGTGGTGGTGGTGGTGGTCGCGGGCCGGCCGGTGGTTGTGCGAGCGCTGCTTGTTCCGCTCGTTATGGTCCTGCTCGCGCTCCTTCGAGCGGTGGAGTCCGGCGCCGCCGCGCCCCGCCTCTTCCGCCCCGCCGCCGCGGTGATGGTGGTGGTGGTGGTGGTGGTGGTTGTGGTCCCGGTGGGGCAGCGGCTCGTAGCGCTGTTGCTGCTGGGGGTGCCCCTCCCCTATATCCTCATACTCCTCCTCCTCCTCCTCCTCCTCCTCCTCCTCCTGGTGGTGGAGCTGAGTGCGCGGCTCATTGTAAGCGGAGTCCTTGCTCTCTCGGCTCTCTCGGCTCTCGGGGGTCTCCGAGTCCAAAGTCTCCTGCCGCGAGAGGCCCCGCCCCCGACTGTTGTGATGGTGATGGTGGTTCTGGTGCTCGGTCCTGGTGGAAGACGAACGGTGGTGGATGTGTGGGGCTCTCCTGGAGGCCTCGGTCCTCGGGGGCCGCTCCTCCTCCTCATCCTCCTCCTCCTCCTCCTCGCCCTCCCCCTCGGCCTCTGCGTCGGCGTCAGCCTGGTCCTGGTCCTGGTGCTGCTGCTGCTGCTGCTGCTGCTGGTGGTGGTGGTGGTGGTGCTGGTGATCCTCTCTGGAGCCCCTTCGCTCCACTAACGCTTTCTCTCCCTTCTGCTCCGCGGCGCCGGCCTGAGGTCAGTAACACACGTCAGTCAGCCGGGCGACGGGAGGCAAAGAGATGCACCGCAAACGCACACAAACACAACTCATGCTGCAGATTCATGTTCGCTTCACCGGCCATCAGTCGGGTGCATATTGTAGAGCACACACACACACACACACACACACACACACACACACACACACACACACACACACACACTCCTTAAATATTCATCAACCACCAAAGACTTCAAGGTTTTTTGTCATTTCTTTGCAGGACTTATGGATTTGTGGCACCCGGTAAAAAAAACATTTTCCTCTCCACACTCACCACACTAGTAATCACATGACAAGCTCACTGCTCCTCATCACTATCGGGATTTTCCTCATTGTCAGCCTTACATGTCCCATTGTGACGGCAGGGGGAGGGAGAGAGGGGTAGAGGGTTAAGGGCCGCCGCTTACTCGCATATGTGGGTTCCACCGCACAAAATCATACCAAATCAACCCTGCACCAGCAGCTTTAGAAAAAAAGACACGCATTCACGAGTAAAGGATGAACAATGAGACAATAGCAGGAGGCGCACGGCCGAGCTGCAGGTACACCGGCGCCCTCTGTGGCCCGTCGCTGTCGTTACCTGCACGCCGGAGAGCAGCGCCGGCCCGGGGGACAGGGGGCCCGCGGGCAGCTTGGCCAGCTGAGGGTTGGGGGGGTTGCAGCTGGTGGGGTGGGTGCTTTTCCAGTAGGCCTCCAGGTAATCGGCCATGTGCTCACACGCGTCCTCCAGCTGGTTCTCGTCCAGGATGATGTCGAACATCTCCTGGGGAGGAGAGAGAGAGAGAGAGAGAGAGAGAGAGAGAGAGAGAGAGAGAGAGAGAGACGGGTTCAGCCGGCGCTGTGGTGGAATTTCACAATAAAAGACTGATGGGTAGGGCTGTTTTTAAAGACGTCTCTACCCGTCCAGTGAATTCGAAATAGCAAAGCGGCGGAGAAAATCTGAAACAGTGATTCCCCCAAAGATATGGATGCTATTTGGATTAAATTAAGCCTGTATTCTCAGAAGCCCGGGGTGCTTCCTTCATTCTCTAAAATAATATAACCAAGCAGATTACGGAAGAGTAGAAATAGAACTGGCACGAATTATAAAGCTTAAAAAAAAAGGACTTTGAATGCGTGTGAAACTTAAGAGCAGCTCGGCGGCGTCGCAGAGACTCACAGGAGGACACTGAGCCAGCTTGTCAGCGGCCACCATCTGCACGTTGAGGTGTTTGGCCTGCGACTTGCCCCTGGACTTGATGAGCCGCTGCAGCACCTGAGGGGCGAACAGCAAGCGTTGGTATCGTTTGCTGAAACTTGGAACATTTCTGCATTAGTACTTTTACTTTTTAAGTTTATAAAGTTTTCATCATAACTTTTGAGGTCAGCTGCAAGTGATGCAGCACCAGATTGTAATTCAGAGGACAGGTGGCGGGAGAGCGGTTTATTTTATCCCACTGCGAGTGTGAGTCACGCTGATTGGAAGCTTCAGCTTTCTCACTCTCCTCCTCACGACCTTTTTTTTCTCTCATTCCGTCAAACGGGTTGAATCGGCGCCGCGCTCACCTTGGGCGAGGTGATCTTGACGTAGACGACGATGGGGGCCAGGGACGTCTTCCCCAGCTGCGACGGGTGGTTGATGGTGTCGGCGTCCAGCACCACCAGCTGTAACTGTGCGCGCCAGTTCGAAAATCCTCTCGATCTCACTCTGGACTTCGGCTGGAGAAGAGAGAGAGAGAGAGGCGAAGACACGTGAAGACATTCCACCTCCTGTCTGTCCTCACAAGGACCTGCTTCTTCTTATTGGGAAGTCATTCAGATGTCAGATTTAGTCGGTTTATTTCTTTATTTGTTAGGCGCCGGTTGGATATTTCACGTATTTAAAAGTGATTTGTGACAATTGTTTTGCCGTATCGATCGATAACCTCTCGACTAATTTCTCTCGGTTCCATAGAAACGAAGCTAACTGAGGCTCGGAGACACGTTCCGGGAGCGACGGCGAGCGATCGCCGACGACCGCGGGAGCTCGCCTACAAACGAGCGAGAGGAGGAGTCACGGCCAAAGTCACGACGACGCCCCGGAGCAAAAACAAACGATAACGCCGACAGCATTCCAAACCCGACAGCGCAGGAACCCACAAATCCCTCATTTTTCTTCCGTGAAACGCTGCGTGCAAAAAGCTTTCACTCGTTTCCGATTGCAGCAATCAAAGGAAGGCTTCACTCGCATCGAGCTGATTGGATTCAAAAAAACGTTGGATGGAAAATGATTCATGTTCAAATCTCTGCATCTTTTGGCGGGTTTCTTTTGTGTTGAAAGTGGAGATTTCATGGCTCAATAGTGCGCGACGTTGCACAGTTACAGTAGTACGGTGACTGTGTGTAGTTAATACACTTTTTTGCCTCCGGCACACAAACTCCCCCCTTTGGATTTGGGACCGGGCCGCTGATGCTTGTGTTGATGAACGGCACAGATTAAAAAACAAAGCAATGCTTTTCACTCTGATTACATCCGAAACCACATCAGCCGCGGTGGAAATCAGTGAGCTTCCTGAGCGTGTTTTCCTGCGTTTATCTTTCATCCCTGACAAAAGAAAAGTGAGCGAGGCCTTTTTTTCTTTTTACCGGAGTTGATTTCCCCCTTAAAATCGTTTCCTTCCCCTTTTCCCCGCCGAAAAAACCCCATCACGAATCAAAACGCCGCCAGACGTACCCAGGTTGGAGCGAGTGTTGGAGCGCTCGATGATGGCGTGCTTGCTGGGGTTGTTCAGGACCGAGCGCTTGGCCAGAGAGATGTCCGCCGTGACGCGAGTGATCGATATTCTGTAAACGAGGCACAAGAAAAAAGCAGCTGGGTCACTCGATGTCGCCGACGTGGAGATGGGAGATGCAAGGCCGGACGCGTGAATGAAACAGAGGAAGCAAACGGTAAAATGACGAAAATGATCAGAGCGGAAGGGAGGATTCCTCCTTCTGGATGATGAAGTTATTAATGGGAAGATTTCAGAATCTCCTGTATTTATTTATCTTCTTTTAATGGTCGAGGGTTTATGAACGGCACCATTGACTAACATCAGAGACATCAGAGACATTAGAGACAATGCATTGATCCTCCCTAACTTGTAAAAACTATTTGCACGGGAACTGTGACGGAAGACGTCGTTAGAAAAGGGTGTTTTAAAAGTGTGTTGTGCTGTAGTTCAGATTTGTGTGTCCTCTAAAGAAGAACAGGACTCGAGTGGATCCGAGTCTCCTGCTCCTTCCCGGCCTCCCTGCCTCAGCATCCAGTGGGGAGAGCGAGTCTCGCTGCGCTCTGGGGCCACTATGGCCTATTAAGGACATGGACGGGGCCTACTTTAAAGAGGCGCCACACATCTCCAGGCCCAGCAGACTTGTTGCACACTCCCCTCGGGCGGGTAAATACCGCCGCAGGGAGAGGAGGAATGAGGAAGGAAGCGGGATGAGAAACTCGGGGAGCCTCACCTTCCCTCGAATCGGTGTTTCAAAAAGTCGAACAGAGCTTTTTGCATCATGTCTGTCACCTGCGGAAAAAAACACATTGAGAGAAGAGAGTTTTAAAAAAAAGGGACGTTTCCCCCCCCCCCCCCCCCCCCCGGGGGGCAAAACCTGCGATTTCCTGACGCACCTCGTAGCCCTTCAGCGACGGTCCGACCAGAACCACGGGCCGCATGGAAGGCACCACGTCGTACGGGGGGACGTGTTCCGCCTGACGGGGAGGACGAGAAGGAGAGCAGAAGACACAAAGTGAACCGTCACAAATCACTCGAGGAGGGGGGAAGGCGGGGGGGGCGAGGGGGCGAGGCTGCGACGCGAAAACATCGTGGACCGTGAAACGGGAGAAACGGGAGCGTCGCTTCGTGAAGCGGATTTGTGCCGGTTTACGAAACAAACATTTGTTTTATCGTCGTCATCCCGTTATCAATAAGCAGCTTACAGCTAAACGGCAAAGTTTTGACGAGGGATTACGATCTTTGGATGAGTCCTCTCATTCCACGGTTCTGATGTCATCGCACACACACACGCAAAGTAAAGCTACGTAACAACAGAGGTGAGTCGGTCAGTGAGAAGGACAAAGCTGTAGAACTACTGGAAATGTGGAGCCAAAGCGATGCAAAAAGATTCATGACCACGTAAAGGAGCATTTTTAAATCGGGTGACTTGCTCGTGAGGATTGAAAAGAGGTGAAAAAATTATAAAAAGGTAGAAATAAATATGTTAATTTTGTGATGACTGTTTTCTATTGCAAATATCTCATATCTCTGATACAAACAGGAATGTACAGTTGTATAAATATGTTTGTATGTTTAGTACATTAAACGCAACCATTGCTACTAGTAGTGATTATTATGATGAATATCTGTTACAATGCAGAAGAATTAACAACATGGGACTTATTGCTGTCAAAATGTTGTACTGTTCCTTTAAAAAATCAAATCCGGTCCCGCTACACAACACAACAAAAACACAACACACAGGACTGCGGGGGTGGGGTGGAGGGGGGGCAGTGAGTGAGGTCAGAGGTCGGCGCACGCCGCCACTTACCGACTTTTGCTTCTGCTTGGCTGCGGCGAGGCGGAGCAGGAGAAAGAGAGAGAGAGAGAGAGGTTAACGGCAGGCGCGGCATGCTGGGAGGACCGAGACGGGACGAGTGAGGCCAAGCGGAGCGTTGAGCCGGAGGAGACGTGCGGAACGGACGGACGGAAGCAGAGAGGCCCGGGGGGGATTAAAGGGGGGCGGGGTCCGTAGTTTACCTTCTTAAAAAAGGCCATTCGTTTCTCTTTTGCTAGAGGCGACAGGACAGTGTTTGGGCTGACTCTAGGCGAGCGCAGGTGGACCGGGAGCTCACTGTCCTCGGGGTCTAAGTCTGTGGCGTCTATGTCAATAGCTACGCACACAGACAGATGAGACCACCGTCAGGGAGGGAGGATGGGGGGGGGGGGGGGGGGGGGGGGGGGGGGGGGTCAAACAGGTAACGAATGCAAATGAAACATGTAAAAGTACAATTACGCTCATGTAGGTCAAAAATCCAGTGTGAAGTTGGGGTTTTACTCACCGGAGGAAGGAGGTGTGGACTTTCGTGAGTTGGGAACCACTTCTCCTAAACTAGAGGACGAGTTTGCTCCCAATTTACTAGGAAATAGTAGATAGTAGAAAATCAACCCGTAAAGGAAGCAAACCAACATTTCATGCGACCCTACTGGCGTTTTTTTTTTTACCTGGAGTGGAACTTGCCCTGCTTGGCTCTCTGCTCCTGGAGGATCCGCGTGTTCTCCAGCTTCACCGGACTCGGGATGAAGCCGATCTCGCAGCCTTCCTTCACCAGGCGTCCTATCCACCAGTCGTTGTTGAATTTCTGCAGCCGAGAAGGACACACCGTTATCTCGAGAAGTCCCCCCCCTCCCCCCCCCATTATCGCCTGTGGTCGGGGGAAAGTCCACCTCTTTGACGTGGAGGAAGTCCTTGGCCTCGAAGGAGACGGCCAGGCCTTGCACGGGGACGTCGTCGTCATGACACGGGCTGTAGTTGACATTTGTGCGGACGGCAAATGCAACGGGTTTGATCTGTTGGGAAGGAAAAAACAAAAACAGAGGAAATCGATTCAAATGAAAAGGAATGAATGGTAATTGCATCCTAATGCCGGGGAGCTGTCGTTCTCCTCCTGGTGCGATGGTTTTAAAAATAAACCCAGGCGAGGGACACAAGCTCGGTCTGACTCACGCAGACTGAGCCGCTTCGACGCGGCTTACTTATGGGCAGCGAGGCTTTACTTTACTTTACTACTTTACTTGTAATATATTACAGGTGTTAAATCACATAATTTGAGTGGTGGTGACAGGAAGTTGAATAGTGGGTGATTCCTCAATGAAGTCGTGGTTGCAAGCTGAAGTGTGTTTATGTGTGCGTGTGCTTGGGACACCTCCATTAATGAGATCATACAATCCAACGTGAAGCTGCAGGAACGGGCAGAGGACAAAGCGCCCTTGGTGTCTTTGCGTGCGTTTTGAGGTCACGTGGCGTCGGGGACGGTCCGTTAGTGCACCCGTGAGTCACGGGCCGCCGCCTCTCACCTCCCTCCCTAGCCGCTCCCCTCCAACACAATTGCGGCGATGAGAGCGCGAGGATGCGACGCAGGAAAAGAGACAGACGACCTGGAACGAGTGGAATTCCTGAGGCGGACCGCAGCCAATTAACACCAGCCGCCGCTCGCCACCACGCCACACCGCACCACGAGTGTTTCAGCGGATTATACCGTCCCCCCTGCGCTTACGCTGACTGACACTTTAGCAGTCCATCAGCAGCACACACACAAACACACACACACACACACACAATGACACGCTGTAAATCCTCCCGCATTGTTTCACCTTGAATGCTGCGGATGGATTTGGAATGAACGCTCTTCAGATGCGTGCAGCAGACCGGGGATCTGTGGCGCGGTCGGGAGAGGCTGCACTTCCTCTGACCCCTATTTTTTTATTTTTTTTTACGAGTCATCTGCCATGTTAAAATCCCAACGTGTCTTTTTTTAATGAGAGAACAAAAGATCTGCAGGAACGGTCCGTCTTCGGCGGCCCTGAGCTTCCCCCGGTCTGCTGGCGAACGGATGGAACGAGCCGCTAAAGACGCGATAAAAGCCCGCTAGATAAACACCTGCTTGAATTAAACGCCGCAAAAAAAAGAAGACAGAAGCTGCACAGAATGAGCCGCGCAGCAGGAAGGGAGGGAACAAACGGAGGACAGCGGAATGACCCCCAAAGACTAGAAAGACGCACGTTTGAACAGCGCTGATTGGAGTTCCTGTCGCACAAAGGCGAGCCTGCGCCGCCCGTGTGTGTGTGTGTGTGTGTGCGTGTTTGTTTATATGCTGCTAATCGCGGCCCGCAGCGGAGCAGGCGAGGCTCGGCTCTATAAAAAAAAAAAAAACAGCGACGCCGAGCCCTCTGGGGCCCCAGAAGCGGCGGCCGGATCGGCTCCCGCTGCTGTCCAAGTCGCCTCGTCAAACTTCCGGAGCGTTCTAATTTCAGCCCACGATAAGCAACGCAACACATGATTGACATTGTTGTTTTGGACGTCGGCAGGGCAAGTCCAAAATAATCACCAGAGCGGCAGCGTTTACTCCTCTGGAAGCAGACCGGCCGGGGTGAAGTTTACGTTACCCCTTTGAGTGATGCTAGACATCATTCATTCAAGGAAAAATAAACCACTATTAGTCCGTGCGAACACAACTCTATACGTTTGGCGTTGACACAACGGCCCCTGTGCAAATAAAAAGCCTGTTTACCTTCAGTGGTTCCCACCAAAAGCCCTCGAGGTCCAGCAAACGTGTTTACGTTCACTATATTCCTCATTCCGCAACACTTTGCAACACCGGACTGCGGGTGGAGCAGAGCAGCCGGATCGAGGTACCAACCTTGGCCTTGTCGAGCTGCGCCTGAGCCTGTCGCTCCGCCTCCCGGCGCGCTGCCTCCTTGTCCTCCTCGAGGGACACATCGGAGTCGGATGGACGGCTGGTGTAGGAGTCGGCCGAACCCTGCGGGGATACAAACACTTGTTTTTTTAGCAACACGCTTAAACACACACACACACACGCGCAAGCGTACGCTCAACTGCGTCCATTTGGTGTTCACACTTTCACGATGACAGGCGTTAGGGAAGTGGTGGGGAAGCATTAGGGAAGTGGTGGGGAAGCGTTAGGGGAAGCGTTGGGGAAGCGTTAGGGAAGTGGTGGGGAAGCGTTAGGGGAAGCGTTAGGGGAAGCGTTAGGGGAAGCGTTATGGGAAGCGTTGGGGAAGCGTTAGGGGAAGCGTTAGGGGAAGCGTTGGGGAAGCGGTGGGGAAGCGGTGGGGAAGCGTTAGGGGAAGCGGTGGGGAAGCGTTAGAGGAAGCGGTGGGGAAGCGTTAGGGAAGTGGTGGGGAAGCGTTAGGGGAAGCGTTGGGGAAGCGTTAGGGAAGTGGTGGGGAAGCGTTAGGGGAAGCGTTAGGGGAAGCGTTGGGGAAGCGTTATGGGAAGCGTTGGGGAAGCGTTAGGGGAAGCGTTAGGGGAAGCGTTGGGGAAGCGGTGGGGAAGCGGTGGGGAAGCGTTAGGGGAAGCGGTGGGGAAGCGTTAGGGGAAGCGGTGGGGAAGCGTTGGTGAAGCGTTGGTGAAGCGTTGGGGAAAGCGGTGGGGAAGCGGTGGGGAAGCGGTGGGGGAAGCGTTATGGGAAGCGTTGGGGAAGCGTTAGGGGAAGCGTTAGGGGAAGCGTTGGGGAAGCGTTAGGGGAAGCGTTATGGGAAGCGTTGGGGAAGCGTTAGGGGAAGCGTTGGGGAAGCGGTGGGGAAGCGGTGGGGAAGCGTTAGGGGAAGCGGTGGGGAAGCATTAGGGAAGCGGTGGGGAAGCGTTGGGGAAGCGTTAGGGAAGCGGTAGGGAAGCGGTGGGGAAGCGTTGGGGAAGCGTTATGGGAAGCGTTGGGGAAGCGTTGGGAAGCGTTAGGGGAAGCGGTGGGGAAGCGTTGGGGAAGCGTTAGGGAAAGCGTTGGGGAAGCGGTGGGGAAGCGTTGGGGAAGCGGTGGGCTCGGCGGCGTCTCGATGATCATCGATTTCATGGAAAAACAAAAAAAAGTCCTGTACTTTGAAATCACGATCACTACAACAACTTGAGGAATTTGAATCCACCAAAGGACACAAACACAGTATCTAGAAAAGTCCCATCGCCTGCGGCTCTTCTTCGACCCCCCCCCGTGATGATGACGGACAGCAGGCTGCAGTACGTCTCCATGTGATATAGCGCACACAATGACTACCTGACACACACACACACACAAATTGGGTTACATACCGGATGAACACAGGTCATAAATAATAGCTGAGCTGGTTTAAGTACTACTTGCACGCTATGGTCTGCTCACAGTGAAAGAAAGAGCAGAAGAAGCGTTTACATGTTCTAGGTGATAAACTAAACAGTGTGATAGGATCTAAAAAGTCGATTTAAAGAGACACCGTAGATACCAAATGACACATTTGTTGAGCAGCTTGCAGCTGTTTTTTTTATCTTCTACGACCGGATTAAGCTTCTACAAGATGTTAGTTCACCAGAAATAAAACATAACTTCAATAACCGAATAAATATATGTAAGTACACAAATAAAACCCCAAAAAGTCTGACTCTGGATTAGTAGAAACAAGTTGTTCCTGTTCCTGAAATGAAGCACTGATGAAAAAGGGAGGAAAAGTTTTAGGGATTTAATATGTGGACGTTGGAACGAAAACACGGCGATTCCACCTAAATTGCAGAGTAACAGATTAAAAAGGGGGGGAATTTTTAACCAGGCGAAAGGCTTTGTGAGCGTTACCTGCTCGCACGCTACTACGCCGCCCACACCAGGTCCTCCATTCATCTCACTGCACCAACACGCTGCCGTCTGCGTTAAAAATAGCCTCCCCTCACTGACGAGAACGCCCCAGCCATACAAAGGAGGACGTCCTCTCCGCTTACACCACCTGACTGGTGTAAAGAGACGACGCGAGCATTGTTCCCGTACACAACACAAGCTCATTCATGTGCACGGCCTCACAAAGGAGCCCTTGCAGCTCGTCTCCCTCATCCTCCCGACTTTGTACCTGGTGTATAAATAGCTCATTTTGAGAGCGCGCTCATTAAAAATCCACCGCGCTGCTTTTTGCTGCCGACACATCAGAGGCCGTGTTAATCTCCCCCGGAGGCTTTCAAAGCGCCAACAGGCCGCCCGAAAACTAACGTGTCAGACCGCCGCTCAGGCCCGAGTGCGACTGTGCGACACTTCCCCGTTCCCTCGTTGCACCTCCTCACGGCTGCGAGGCCCCTTCCCAAGCGTACCGGCCGGGATAACCGGGGGTGAGAGAAACACGACTGATGACAACGTGCGGCTGGTCACCGCGCCGACCCCTGTAACCCCGGCATGCACGCACACGCACTCTCACACACACACACACACACACACACACACACAAGCAGCGACGGCGGGATCACAATTCAAAAGTCTGCTTACACCGTCGTCGTCGGAGCTCTTCACGCGACCTCCCTTGGCTCGTTTCAGCAAGCGGACCCAGGTGGCCTTCATCGGCCACGCGGGTCATTCAGTGTCCTGACCCACCCCCCCCCTTGCTGACGACCACGACCTGCACCTGCGCCTACCACCTTCCCGCCGTGGTCACTTCTGCGGCGGCGCCTCGGGGCTACAGGTGCACGCGGGCGGCCATCACCTGCGGGTGAACAAGACGCCGTGGAGTCGGGGCTCCTCGCCGCTATCTGCGGAGCCACAGCTCCTGCTCCTGCTCCTCCTCCTCCTCCTCCCCCCCGCTGCTGCCGATGACGGGGAATGCACAGGAGCTCTCTGCCCCGCGCATAATCTCAGCAGCCCTCCCCCCCCATCCTCCTCTCTCCTCGACGCCCCCCTATCGAGCGCTCGGACTGCGGGTGCTGAGGCTGACTCCCGGAACGACGCTTCCTCGGCCTCTTTGCTGAAGATTTTGGCTCCCGCTTTGATCTCCTCCTCCACCTCCTCCTCCTCCTTCCTCTCGCTGTTGCACGAGCGATGGATAAGAGCAGTCGTTTCCCGCCGTGGCTGCCTGCGAACCGACTCGCCTCCTAACGCTGGTGGAGCTGCCGCCTCCCAGACGCTGCGAGCTCCATCTCTCTCTCTCTCTCTCTCTCTCTTCACCCCTCCCTCCTTTCCTCCCCTCCTTCTCTGTCACTCCCCTTATATTTTTCTATTTTTTTTTTACCCCTCACTGTCGGTCCATCTGCTCGCTCCGCATCTCCGCGGCGACAGGATGTGCACGTGCCGTACGGTTGCTGTTTATGTGTCACTTGTGCACGCCGTTTTGTTTTGTCTTTTTTTTTTTTTTTTATGCACCACATTCACCCTACGAGCCGTTTATTATGAACAATTAAGAGTCACGTCGCCGCGTTGTCAGGAGATCTGCTCCCTCTTATCGTGAATCACATCAGAGCTGCGACGGATGATCATTCTCATCATTGATTCATGCTCTGGCTCTCAGACTTTTCTATTTGTGACCTCCTTTAGCGAAAGAAAACACAATCTGCGCACATCACCTCTGACACAATTGAGGACGGTATAGCAACCAGAAAAAAAGTATTTAAAAACATTATCCAGGACCCGGACTGGATGTTTCCTCGATTCCTTAGTGATTATTTCATTTTTGTATTGTTGGACAACGACAGAATTAAATATAACACATACCTCCCTTCTCACGAGGGATTCGGGGGGGTGATTGGTTACATGTGAGCGGAGCCTCAAGCAGCCACGCGGGACATCTGGGAATAAATGATGCCGTTAATTAAAAAAAAAAAAAAAAAAAAACTCCCATCCTCGCGACGGCAACGGCCTAATGTTAAACTCCGCAGAGGGGTCATTCCACGGGCGAGGTCAGCGCTGGTCCCCCCCCCCCCAAGGGAGCACTAACCGTAGATCAGCAGGATGACACGCTAATCAGCGGCGCTAATCATAGCCAATCAATGACACGCCTCCATCTGCCCTTCAACCACACGGCCGAGGGAGCGCGACGTGACGTTTAGCCCGTTGAAACCAATTAGCCTAACGAGCGAGGCAACTACCTGAGGCAGGTTGTCTCTAACAGAAATATGGGAATATATCGATCAACATCAAAGTTCTCGAGGCCAACAACAACAACAACCCCACAGCGGCACCCAGGAGACTGACGGGCGCAGCTCCATTAACAAATAGAAAGAAGAAGAAGAAGAAAAATATGGCGAGAGGCTCTTCCTGTTAATTGGCTGCATCTCTGCGCTCGCCAGAGACGAAGAGAGAGGCGAGGGCAGCTAATTGAAAAGGTCACCGGACCTGCGAGCTCTCTGCCGCTGCCATCGATTTTCCGGTCAACCGACGGCTTCTGCGCGCCGCAGCGCCACGGCGGCCGTTACGTCAAATCACTGCGGTCAGACGAGGAGGCCAGTCAGTCAATCGCTGCGAGATATTTCTTCCAGTCGCATTTCCTTTTACCTTTTTTCTTGTTTCCGTCCCGCACTGACCCCCCCTGCTCTCGCCTCTTATTCCTTTCTCGCTCTAGATTACAAAACCATATTCTAATGATTTGCAAGGTCCAAGATCCAATATTGAGTATCTGCTAATACGGACGCCTGGATGATGCTGCACATGTATGTTGAAGTCAAAGTCAATTCCATGTATTTGATTGACAGCTGTATTCTGTTAATTGTCGTTGTGAGCATTAAGCTTAAAGCAACGCTTTGCTTTATATGCATTAAAATAGTACGGGGGCCGTGTTCCTGTGATCAGAGAGGAACTAAAAACCAAAAATACACCAGGGATTAAAAACCAATGGGCCGTCGTGGTCAGATTGCACAATATTTCTCACATTACGCGTCACGGTTGAAGAATGAAGACGGCCTCTGGTGCCAAGTCGTGTTTCGTTTTCTGGCTGACGGACTGCAGAGGGCTGACAACGGGCCGAGTGCGCTCGCACTTTCTGGCTCGGCGTGACTCATTCTTCGCTAGAAAAAAAAAGCCTTTTACCAGCCATCTGCCCGTCAGTGCGCCTTCCCTCGGTGCAACGCGAGGTCAATTAAACCTTTTGTCACACGGGGACGGCCAGAGGGAAAGACGTGCGACGGCTACGAGGCTACGCTGACTAGCATTCAACACGCAGCGACTCAAACCGAGCGAGCAGGAGGGAGGGGAAGGGAAACAGACTGTCGCTACGTCTGTGAGAGGAACAGTGTGAGAGAGCAATGCGGTGAGGAGGAGGAAGAGGAGGAGGAGAAGAGGAGGATCGGCCGCATTGACGTCAAGGTGACACCGACGGGGCCTGTGAGGAAAAGTGTTTACCCAGCATCCCCATGTGCATTAGATAAGTGCATCATCCCATCGCGGGGACGGACGGACGCACACCGGCTGTCAATCGCGTGATGGAAGGGCGCAGCGCCGCAGGCCCGAAGCCAATCACACGCTGAGCTTCATTCACACACCGGGGTTATTATGGGAGGAGTAACAGTGGCTGCAATTAACGATTCCACCAGAGTCCACCAAAGTCGGCAGGATTCCTCCTCTCAGAATCCTTCCGGTCGCTGACAAATTCCAACGTGAACGCGTCTGATGTTTGCGGACACTTTTCCTGCAGCGGAGTGCTGCCATCAGCAGCCTCGGTGACATCGGTCCGCCTCATGGATTTTTCCGATTGTGGCACGAAACGATCGATGGCTCCGGCCCCAAAAGCCTCCGTACCGATGAGCTGATGCCGGACAACCTCTACGGATCGGACCTCTTCTTTGGGTCTTCTTTTGTGCCTAAAAAGGCGAGGTGCAGTTTGGTGTCGGGAATGACTGATGAGAAACCGGCTGAGAGAGAGAGAGCGAGCCGCCAAAGCGTCTTCAGCGGAGCAAAGCAAACGGCACACGGGACCCAGGTTCATTTGTTTTTTCGTACGGAGATAAATAAATATTTATAAAGATAAAAAAATATTTAGATGCACTATTGGGTCTTGATGGCAGGGAGGCTTGGGGACTACCCAGAATGCAGTGGTAGGTATAACAGATATTGCTATGTAAAGGCCGAAAAAGGTAAATTCTAAAAAGGATAGAATAGCAGATTCTTTTTTTTCACAATTGATTTCACAAACAACAAAACAAAGGACTCTTATTGGCCTTTTTAACACCACGGAGCGAAAAGCATTCGCCTCACAAAGCTCTCGTCTGTCGGTGTGGGATTTGATTCACGTTCACACCGCTTGTGTCGTTCTTTACCTCAAGCTGACGTCTCCCTTTCTCCTGAAGAGATCCCGAGTGGGATGGAAAGGGAGCCTCCGAGGGGGTAATTGGTTTTCTCAGGGCTCAAAGAAACAACTAGCGGCTATCGATCGAGCAGTCAAGAGAGCAGCGGGCGAGTTTCTCATTCACTAGAAATAAACGTGACGGATACACAACCTGTTGCCCACACACTCTGCCACAGACACACACGCACACGCACACTGTGGCCCTTAACACATGCATCTATTGCAGAAGATTTAATGGCATTAATTGGTGGACGAACAGCCGTGCAAGATCAACAGCGGTGGGACTGAAATGCATGATGGGACAAAAATTAAAAGTTTAAAAAAAAACACTCGTCTGTGTTTACTGCTGTTTGTCATCAATACAAGTTTGGGGCAGATGACCATTACTGATCACTATCACAGGAATGTATTTCACACACACACACACACACACACACACACAGATACAAGAACAAACAGAGGAAAAACTACAGAGAACCTTCGTTTGTCTCATGTAGTCGAGACCAAACGTTTTGATCTCCTTCACTGGAAACCAGCTGTTTACCTTCCTTCCCTCTAAGCTAGCAAAGTTCCCCCCGGCGCTGCTCCCCAAAACTCAGACGAGATGTTTGACCGAGCCTCCCGGGTCCCAGCGAGCGCCACTCGCTCACGGCGAGAAGAAGAAGAAAAAAGCGTGTGATTAACTCCGGCGCCCATAACCGTCCATTCTCCTGCAGCGGCGAGCGCGTCCTCTTTGTTTCCAAAGGAGAGAGAGAGGGGGGAGGGGTGAGGGGGGGGAAAGGGAGGCACACGGCCCCCGTTTGGACCGAAAGGGAAGCTTGTTTACTTCCAAACTTACCAGATCTGACTCCTCACTGCCTGAGTGGTACATTGCGGCCCTACCCGACCCTCCGCGGCGAAAACCTCAGCGGCTGCCCATCTCCTCTCGGAGCGCAGGAACAGATTCCCCAGTCCGCGCTCCGGCGAGGGGAGCGTGGGGGGGGGGGGGGGGAGGCTGGAGGGTGGGGGAGGTGGGGGGGAGGGAAAGTCTGGAGGAAAGAACTCAGCTCCTCTCAGACCTCCTCTGGCCTGCTTCGGTCCCCGGGAGGCAAGGAGGAAGAGATCAGCGTCTTTTCCCACGGCTGGGAGAACACTCCTTCAGAGGAGCCGCAACCGTCCTCCCGAAAAAAAAACAGCCCCCTCTGCCCTGCCCTCCCCCCCCCCCCCCCCTCCCACACACACACACAGGGCCAACGGGGCCGGCCTGAAAATTCCAGAAAGCACCAAAAGCAGCTTTTTATGTCTGATCGGGGGGGTTTACGTGCGTTCCCTCCCTCAGAGAGGTTACACGCCGGCGAGAGGGAGGCGGGTCCGAAGGATTTCAACTCTGTTCCGTTTTTTGTTTTTTTAGTTTTTTTTTCCCCCCTCGTCTCGCCACATGTTGTCGCGCCAGGAAGCGATTATCTCCACTGCGTTGACGAAACGCCGTATCCGCTTTCATCATGCGGGGGCGGATGGGGAGGGGAGGGGGGGGCAGAAACACGCGACCAGCTAGAACACTAAAAGCTGCTGTTTGAATCAGCGGTGGTTCCTGTGTAGGACAACAACAACAACAACAACAACACACAAAAGCATCCGATCTGAAGCCTTAAATGTACTTTAAAGCTGTGAAACACGACTGTGAAACACGAAGAACGACGAGCGGTGATCTTTATTCAGCATCGCTGCAAAGCCCAGATTTGTATTTTTTCAGCGGGGGAGGGGGGGGAAATGTTTTCTGGGCGGCCCTTCCTAAATCCTGGATTATATTGTGCTTGATCGGAGTTAACCCCTCTCTGAAGATTATAATCCTGTGTGTGTGTGTGCGTGTGTGACACACACTGTGGGGTCGTTATCCTCACTGCACCAGAACAATGCTCATGAATATTTGTAGTATTTGTAAAAAGTTTTGGAATTACCAAAATACAATATTTTCACTAAACGCAGTTATTATGCGGTCAACGTCTGTTCAAATGAGATTAAGCATTCTCATCTCGTTTTAGTTCTGCGAAATGGTAATAATTCACACTCATTTCGTTTGTGATCGCAGTAGTATGTATGCCTTATTATGCAAAAACATACGGCCTTTATGGTCCAGTGTTTCGCGTCAGCTGAGCAAAAAGCAATTAGCCCCTCTGCTCTTTAAACACACGTATCTCCGTTTGGAGTCCCGTCCCGAGGTCAATGGTAAATGAAGGGGAAAAGCAGACTATAATTAAGTCGAACCCTGGAAGCAGAAGCCTCCGCCTGCTGAGCGCGATGACAGTTCAGTCAGGAAGTGTCATCTGGTGCCTCCGAATGCTCACTAAAAAAAAAATAAAAAAAAAACGACCCTGCAGGGGAACCGAAGCAAAGAGTTAATGGGTTGAAATGTGAGAGAAAAAAAATAAAAAAATAAATAAATCGATGCACGTTTATTGATGTTGTGTTAGCCCGGCTCTCCCTGCCGGAGTCCTTCACACGGTGACGTCAGAAGGCATTCACGCCGATCGATGCGACACGCTGATGCGCTTCACTTTTTATTTTTTTAAATGACACTGTGGCTAAAGACTCGCCTTGTGGGGGGGAGGGGAGGTGAACAGACTGATGGTGAAGCGCCGCGCCGGTCCAACACTTTGGAAGCGGCGGTTGCCACCACTCACGACGACAGTAAACAGTCCAAAACAGTCCACCCCCCCCCGGTGGCAGACACTCCTCGCAGGCTAAAAGCACTCGGGGATCACGACTTGGGTCTGTGTTACATCAATGAGAGATCATAACACTAAAGACATCCTAAACACGAGACAAAAACAACGCACCGAAGCTCCAGAAACAAGACTCAGGTTTGATATGATCCGTCAGAAAGGCCCCGTCCCAGGAATGCTTTTATCCTGAGCAGCCTGGACCGGTCCAGAGGTTCTTTATTCTCTAAAGGCCTGTTTGTTTTGGCTGCGTGGTGTAAACTTGTAGCTGCAGCTCGTTAGCTTCGCGTGCAGACTAGAAACATGGGGGGAAGAAC
The DNA here is from genome assembly GCA_021346845.1 of Apeltes quadracus. Taxonomy (NCBI): domain Eukaryota; kingdom Metazoa; phylum Chordata; class Actinopteri; order Perciformes; family Gasterosteidae; genus Apeltes; species Apeltes quadracus. The sequence continues at coordinate 11,190,395 of CM037914.1, forward strand.
GAGCCTGAAAAAAGTTTAAAAATAACAATTTACCAAACTACTCAGCGGGGAACAGTAACTTCTTGCAGTTATTGCCGGTTGCCTAGCAACCTGGGGTTTTGTATTAAGTAGGACATTTAACACATAGAAGACAGCGTTTCATTCGGGACAACAATGTCAATGTTAAAGGCCGATGTATTGGAAAGGTTTTGATTATTATGTCAGAAAATGCAGGAAAATGACTAAAAGTGAAGCTTCAATTCAGCAGCGGACTCTTCCGATGCCGACGCACTAAATCCAGATCCGACCGGAGAACCCTGCACTGCGGGCCGCTTAATGAAACTCCCCCACTCCCCCCTCTCTCTCCCTCTCCCTGCCTCCGGACCGGGGTTACCTAGCTACCACGCACGCCGGGCCCTCTCTAATTACTCACCAGGAGAGGAAGGAAAGGAGGGAAGAGGAGGGAGCGACGTGGCGACGGAGAAGGACCGAAGCTCTCAGAGCGACTCGGCGGAGGGGAGGAGGGGGGGTTCTCACACACACACACACACACACATTAGAACGATGCTGCTGCAGCACACAGCAGGGTTGAGGGAAGCTTACCTTTCCCAAATAGCGTTTAACCAGTGGAGACAAAGACAACTTGTCGAGCATCCCCAGCGGAATGAAGATCATGAGTTCGGACGCGCCGGACGGCGAAGGCTTTGGCGACGTGTGAAAGTGCAGCGGCGTTTGGCGGCAACGCAGTGCGAGCTCGCCGGTGTGTCTGTGTGTGTGTTCGTGTGTGTGTGCGCCGTCGGGTCACTTCACGCTGGCTGAGCACATCGACACATCGCCTGCACCGCACGGAGTCATAGGAAAAACTCTTCAGCCGGCACATTGGGAGCGCTGCGCCCGATAATAGTCGCGGCCCGGCTCTGACAGAGGTCAGTCGCACGCCGGGTGCAAAACACATGCACGTTGTCGTTCGCGCTACGCGCGGGGAGGGGGGAGGCACGCAACTCAGGAGCATTTGATTGACTTGATTCCGCTCTGGTGTCTGTTCATCAGCCATCTCGCTGCAGCTGGTTAGTGTCAAAACAAAAATAGTAAAAAACAATGAACCCATGCTTCTGAACACGTGATGCATGAGCCTTTCTACCACGCGGTACACGCCGCTCCCTTTTTCAGTGCTCCTCCCCAGTGCCGGCCCGAGCCTCTTGGGGGCCCTAAGCAGAATTTTATTTGGGGGCCCCCCTCCCACCACGCACAGTCACCTGTGCTAGAAGATAATTCGCACAAATCTCACGCTATACTGTTATAGCGAAAATTATAAACGAATACAGTGAGGTTATAATACAAAACTAGGGCTGCTTGCGGCATAAGCGAACTAAGCGGCTGCTTGGGGCCCCCTGGCCCGCTTATGCCTTGCGCCGGCCCTGCTCCTCCCAACTCGAGCCCCGTCGCACGGTTCGAGCGGTTGGGAGACAGGCGATGATCTCCCGTGTCGTCCCATAATCCTTCGGTGTACCGCACATCGATCACGGGAGGGCGATGGCTTGTGTCACTTGACCCCCCCCCCCCCCCCGTCCCCGACTCACTTTGTGATGATTGCTTCGGTCGGTAAGGAGATTTAAAATCTGCTTTTGTTTTTCAACCAATCCAGGATTTAGAGGGAGAACAACGGGCCGACGTGAAGGATGGGGCGGGAGCGGCTGGAAGCCATTCGCTAAAGATTTCACATCACTCGGGTCACATGGGACGTGGGGGGGGGGGGGGGGCCGTGGTCGCGAACCATCTCTACCTTGTCAAGAATACTTAAAACTTAAAATAGTTGTGTACTCTTGACACACAGTGTGTTTTTAGTAAGCGACACTGAAAGTGTAAAACAGAAATGTCACAAGGACATAACAACTTTAAACGGCTCACAAGTTTAAAAGCTGGGAAATACACATTTGCCCTACATTTGGTAAAATAACAAAAGATCAAATCGTGCCGCCCCCGAACCTTCTAAACGAGATTTCGCACCAAGCGACTCTTTCGGCAGACCTGTTGGGAGTTTACCTATGCTCGGGACGGGGAAAGACGAGCCAGCAGATCGTCTTTCACCTGCAAGCGTCCGGCCTTTCTGCAGAACTGAAGGGCAGACAAAGTCCCCCCGCGGGTCCATGATTAAAAAACTAAGCTCTGCTTATGCGAGGTCCACTACTGCGCACCGGCCTCGGGGACGGGACAGAGGCAGAGACAGCGACTCCAGCAATCAGAAAAAGAATTTGCCAACAGAGAAAAAAACGAAAAAAAAAACGCTTTCTAAGCCACAAGAGCGACGCCAAAGCTTTGGGAAAACGAGCGAGCGGTGAAATCAAACCGTCCGAGCTCCAACAGAGAGAAGCCGGCTGCAGATTTGACGCAGAAATAAAAACAGATTAAAAAAAAAGAAAAAAGTTATTTCTTTTTTTTTTTTTACCTTTGTCTTCTTAGACATGCTAGCTCTCCCGAAACGCCTGCGTCACCTCTCCGTTCCACAGCGACTGCGATGAATTATGCAAATCCCCTGGTTTTTTTGTTCACGGCGCCGTGACCCAGGGGTGCGAGCAGCTGACGCCCGGCATTAAAAAAAAAACAAAAAACTCTCTACCTCAGTCAAAAGAGGGATGAAACGACGCGCCGTCATCCCCAAGAGTGTCATGGCTGATGTTGGAGAGTCTCTCAGACGGATCGCACACATGACACGGTCACAGACCCACACACACAGACACACACACACACACACACACACACACACAATCAAGTGTTTAAGCTCTGCGGTGTCGCGGTCGACTCGGTAGTGTTTTTTCCTTCGGCCTTAAGCTTTAATTTGATAGCGTGACATCTGCTGCGGGGGGGTCAACGCAACGACACAACGCTATAAAGGGCGGAGGGGGGGTGAAAGGGGGGGAACGCACAAACGCACTTTGAAACACAGCGAAGCCCCCCCCCCGCCCCCCCTCCCTCCCCGGGCTGTGATCGGACACTTTATCGGGGCCGAGCGGCGTAGTAACACACGTGACCTCTTGCAGCTGTGCAGGGCGGCAGTAACAGCACCATCTGGAGTCCTAATCCGCCCGGCAACGCCTACCAACGTCATCGTGAGCGTCATCAGGCCCATCGGGGCGGACGGGGCGGTGTACCTGGGATCGGCAGCGTCCCACACGTCGGCAAAGATGTCGGTTGTGTTAAGCAAAGACTTAAAGAAGAGAGGTCTGTGTCGTGCAAAGAAAAAGCATCAACGCGCCGGCGGGATCGGGGGACGTCGACTGTACGGACGCTCTGCACAGGAAAAAAGGTTCTCTGGAGCGATGCCGTAGAAGAAGCCGGTTCTGGCTCCAGAAGGAACCTTTCAGACCGAGGTCTGGAAATAGTGCTCCTAATAATTTGTCCACCTTCACCAGATGTTTTCTGAGAAGTCTCCACATCGTCTCCTCTGCAGCTGCAGGCAGACGACCGTCTGCAACGACCAATATTGTAAATGATTCAATCGCCTGTGTTTAAAAAAATAAAGGGGGCTGGATTTGAAAGGCAGAACATTGATACAAACCGCAGCCGTGGTTGGACGTACAGTAAGAACTGAAGAGGCAGACGCTTTAAACAAAAAAAAAAGAAAAAAGGTACCCTAACTCTCCCGGAGTAGTAGCCTGACACACGCGGCATATGGGAGGGTCGAGCTAAAGTGGAGCAGCGTTTCCCTCCGGAGGAAAAACGCTCATGTACGCCTCCCACGCCGCGCACATGTGCACGCAAAAAATGATCGTGGAACGCGAGGAGGAGAGCTGAGCCTCGGGTTCATCACGCACACCTGACATAAAAGTGACTCCGCCAAGAGGGATGACGTAACCGAAGAGTGAAACAACTGCAGGATCGAGTGAGAGGAAATATTTATTCAAAAGGGGGCCGTCCACGGACGGGAGGTAAACTCTCCCATCACATCCTCTCCTCCTCCCGGCCCTCCTCCCCCTCCCCAAGTAGCTGATTTCATCCTCGCAAAGCCACTCTCACTCTAATCTCCCCTGATCCTTCTGCACTGGCAAAGAATCACATGGCAAACTTGCACACGTAAAAAGGAAACCTGATGGGAGGAAATGACAGAAAAAAACTGCTGCACCCGTTGTCATCGAGCACGAACTGTGATTTTTTATCAGAGATTCAGCCCTCGGGTCGTCTCACAACAAGCAACCCCGGCATCGGACGCAGACCTTGTAAGAGTTGGCAGTCCGATTCCGTAAAGTGGGCATGTAGTAGCGTGTCGTTACGTAACGGCTAAATCTCTGAGTAAGCCTCTCTTTGGAATAGCCAACCGGGCGCAGGGAGCATCAAAAACCTGCCGGCTACACGCTCAACTGGTCCCCACGTGATCCGCTAAACCACAACGTCGTACCACTAGTGATGCACAGCACAGACACACACACACACACAGAAGGAAGCGAGTGGTTCAACGCACCTCACTTACCCAGGAGACATTCTTATTCTTGGCTTGTTTGATCATGGCAACGGGGAGAGAGGAGCCCCCCCCGCGGGCCGCCGGGTGGGCGGGTCCGAGCGGGATCAGGGGCGACGGCCCGTCATCTGCCCCCCCGCGAACCTGCCGGCGGCACAGAACCGGAGGCCCGGCATCTGTCGGCAGGCTCCGATCTCGCTTTGTCGCCGCGCCGACAAAGGTTCCCTCCGCGCGGCGTGAAAAAGATGAGATTTAAAAAATGTTTTGAAAAAAAATACAACAAAAAGATGAAGAAGTCACGCAAGAATCACCCGGCAAAAGCCAGAGGCTCTTCCTCACCCGACGGCACGCGGCGACCTGGTGTGTGCCGATTACGTATTCACGCCGGGTATGAATATGAAACATCCCAGCAGGGTTTAACCCCGCCCTGCTGAGCCTCGGCGCGCACCCAATCGCCGAGCGGATCTTTGTGGTTGGCTCCCGGAGTGTGGGGGCGGGGGGGGGGGGGGGGGGCAGCTTATAGAAGCATTAGGGTGAACATAGTCAGGAGAGGACGGGGCTCTCCGCTGACTAGCAGGTCACAGACACCTCCGGGACGCCCCCCTCCTCCCCCAAAAGAAAGCAGAGGGGAAACTTGAAGTTGACCCTTGACTTCCTTCCTTCTGCAGGCGCCTCCTCATCCCTTCCTCTCCTGCCCCCCCCCCCCCCCCCCCCTCTCTCAAGGGGGAACGCGTCCTCGCGCTGCTGGCACCTGTAGCCATGACACCTCTTTGCTAAGAGACGAGTGCCGCGGCAGATGCAAGATGCTCACCCCCCCCCCCTCCCCTCCCTCCCCCTTTACTCACTTTCGTCTCATCTTCCCTCTCTGTGACTGCAGCAGCTTCTCCCAGTCAGTCGTGCGCTCGCCTCCGTCTGTTTACACACGTCCATCTGGGTTACTCGTCACGGGGGGGGGTGTCAGGAGGGGGGCCGGGAGGGGGCCGGGGGGGGTCGCGCCGATGCGAGTGGCAGCGCTTCAGAGGAATTGAATCTCCAGAAATCTGCTTGAAAAGAGGACTAAAACCATCCCGCTGTTGCATCTGTAACCACAGTGAACGGCGACCCGTCCGTCGGTAATTGGGCGCGCGAGCGTAACGCCATTTAAACCCGTCGCCCTGGTTAACGGTCTCGCGTGTCCACGCGGGCTGCCAGCACTCCTTCCGGTGCACAAAGTTGTCCGCGGCGCTTCGCTGTTAATTGGCCTCATAAAACATCTGCTCCAGTTTCGAGGGACGCTCGGTTTGGCCTCGCTGCCTCTGCTTGGTTCATTACTGCACGCGGTTGTAACGCTCGATGGCGGAGTCACGGCGTCCGATCAAAAACCAAAAGTGAGGCTTTAGCTGAAAAACCGACTGCAGACGTGTTTCTTTTTAAAAAGCCGTGCGTCGTACGGCGCCGAGCAAACGGAATTAACGGATCGCTTGTGCCAGAAAAACTGCGAGCCCGACAGAAACGGCTGACGGGCCCTGCAGGCCTCGGAGCAGCTGCTTTCCACTGATAGCGAAGCAGCCAACGTGGCGTGTCGGAATGACACTGACATTCACTGGAGGGACGTATGGATCTCATAAAACCGCATACTGCAAGATTTTTATACTCCATTTTTATACAATGTTGGACAGCTGCTGACATGAAACGAGGGAACAGAGGGAGCGTATCTCGTGCGGCAAAGGTCTCCGACTGGAATCAAACTGGGCGTGTGTCAGATACGTGACGTTACGGCATATACGTTCCCCCCCCCCCACCCACCTCCATGACTTCACCGCTTCACCCGACAGCAGACCGCGTCACTGACATCACCGTTTCCAGGCCGAGGTCGAAGCCGTACTCTCCATCGGATATACATCACACTTTCCAGTCGGACAGCGAGCTGATGGATTATGCAAAGGCAGTCCGGCATTCCGCAGGGCCTCCGTGGCCGATGATTATCTGCTCAGGTTTTTTTTTCCGGGGGCATTTCCACATCGTCCCGAAAAAAGGGAAAGAACGCACCGCGACTGCCAAGGAAAACCGCGCCGGAGTCGCCCCCCCCCCCCGAAAAAAACCTGGAGTTCCAGGTTGCACTTTAGCAACACACAGAGCTCAGATGGAATAACCACAGTCTGCCAGGATTCATTCTAAACAGCATGAGGTAGCATGAGGTGAAAGGATACACGTACATGGTTTACATACACATAATGTCCACGGGCAGTTGTTCTCTTATAGGAGTCTTCACAAAAGATCTGCACCGGCGTATCATGTGGCTGATGAACATTTTGTCCAATGAGCGTCGTGGATTTGGGGGACCCTTTCTAAAAAAAACAAGTTCCACCTCATGCAAACTTTATGTCTGAGCCCGGAGAGGTGAAACTGCATCGAAGTGATACATCTATGTGTTCTTAAGTGCGTGTGTGTGTGTGTGAGAGTGTAACGTGGCCATCTAGTGGTGAACTCCGTCAGGAAGGAACGTCTGTAACTGCATCACTGGAAAATCGTCTAAATGTTCTTCGCATTGTTCTATTGGTAACGGAGAACCCCTGTTCTTTTTTCCACGGTGCCCCACGGGAGTTCACAGAAACCGATGATGCAAACGCACAGTATTTGACTTCCCGTCTCGAGGGATACCTGCTGCCACATTTCCCCCCGCGGCTGCATCTCGGTGCAACTAAGAGCCCCCCAATGTCAGAGGCTTATAAACACCAGGCACGCCGTGAAATAAACCAGCGGCCCCGACGAAGTGCAGCTCCCTGGCCGAGCGCGTGTATCACTCTGTATCCCATAACATCACAAGCTACGCTGCGTCCCGGAATAAATAGGAAATGAAAGATTGATGGTGTCTGGCGGGAAAAAAAAAAAAAAACCTGTGCGACCGGCGGCGGCTGAAATACCTCAGCCAAACTGCTGCGGCATTCAGGACCGGTTCAGGACTGAGATCTAGCAGAGAGCCCTCATCCACACATGGGGGGGGGGGAGTGTGATATGAGGTTGGGGGGGGGGAGGGGGGGGAGGAGAGCTGGCAGGCGTCCACCGATTCCATTCAGTCCTCCCGTACTTCAAGTTATGCATGAAGTGAAACGAAATAAAATCAATTATTCCCACAGCGCGATCAGGCACATTCAATCACACGAGCCGTCAGTCGGCGTCATCGGCTTCTCTCTCTTGCCCCCCCCCCCCCCCACCCCCACCGGGCCCCCCATCCCCACCCGTAACCCTCGTGATAAAGATGGGCATCGGAGCCCCCCGGACTCACATATGGAAGCTGTGCTCTCCGGCGATGGCCCAGCCCACAGCACGGCATGAAGGGGACCAGGGCGGGGAGGAGCGGCTCACAGACTCCCGGTCGGGCAGCGGCATCCGCTCAGCCTCGCTCGGCCCCCGCCGGGGGGGTTGCGGAGGGGGGGGTGGGGGTGGGGGGGTCCGAGGGAGGGGAGGGTACTGAAAAATTAAAAATTAAAAAAAAAAAAAAACCGGGAGGCAGAGGAGCTCCTCTACGGAGGAGTGAGAAGAGGACTGACGCGTCCCCCCCAATCCCCCCCCCGCCGCTACCCTCTCCTCCCCGACTAACTCTCAGGATTCATACAGTGGTAATCCAACGCCCCCCCCCCCCCCCCCCCCCCCCCCCCCACCCTCCTTATCCTCCTTCTTATTCATCCTCGACCCATCTCCAGACCGCTGTCCACGAGCCCGCGGCGAGGAGCCGAGTGTTCGCCCCCCCCACCTGCCCCCCCCCCGGGGATCGTCTGCGGTGCCGCTGTGCTGTGGCAGAGAGGCACAGTTGCAGGGCTGGCACGCTGGCTCAACTGCTGGTGGATTTAGACACGCTCATCGTCGCACATGCACGTGCACGCGCACATGCACGCTCACAAGTTCCCTCTCAGCATGTGGGGGGTGGGGGGAGAGGGGGCGGAGCTCCGAGTGCCCTCCGCCGACTGCGGTCCTAATGGAAGACGCCGCCTCCAAGCGCTCTGCCTCCTTGCATCCGGGGTTCAGGCTGCTTTAAGAGCTTGACACACACACACACACACACACACACACACACACACACACACACACACACAGACACACACATTCACTCTTGACATATTGTCCCCGTTCTCCTTCTCAGATGTTATTGCCTCAGTGAGGCCGAGGCGTCACGTGACAGAGAGCGCGTGTGCGTGCAGAGCAGCAGAGCGGATCCGCCCGTAAGTCAGGCCGAGTGCGACCCTCCCTTACCCCCTCCGCCCCCCCTCCGGCACACGCCTCCGCTCCTCCCTTCCCCGCCGCTCTCAGGCGGTCGAGTCCGGGCCGACCGGCGTCCTCGCCGCTGGGTCGTTAACTGCCGTGGTCAGCAGGAGGTGCACTGGATTTGGGAGGGTTTATTTTCAGGGTGTTTTTTTTTATCGAAATCTGGCGGCAGCAACACACGGCGTGACGGGCTGAATGACTTAAGAAGGTTCCCCTTGGTGCTGAAATGTCTCGGGATTGCGGAATGTGTTGTGGACGTGCGTGAGTAATAACATTTTGCGATGGACGGCGTTACAGTGAACTCATCACGGCTTTCAATGAAAGGGTTTCGGGTAAAGATCCACACAATCTGATAAATCGCCTCAAGTTTATTTTCAGTTTAGGAAAACAGACGTGTTCATGTGGTTAGTTATGAAGTTCACTTTTGGAACGAGAAGGAACATTTTGTCTTTTTGAGAAATACATGTCACATGTCACAGCGCACGACGTATCAACGTAATCGATAACTGATCGAGGACAGAATAAAACCGATAACAATATACCGATTTCAGGAACCAAATAACAGCCTCAATAAAATATCTTTCAAATCAGCGTGAGAACGATCAGCAACACTGTTAACATTCTGCCTCCATCTTTACGACCTAATAAATGTCCATTTTCAACGGAAAATGATTTAAACGGAAGACATGGGAGACTCTTAACAGCAGGCGGGAAGCATTGAACTTCACTCGAGTATTTCTCCACTAGATGGCAGCCGGCTGCTTCCATGAAGTGCGACTGAGCAGCAGACTGAACCTCCATCCGTCACTAATGCAGCTCGATGCCAGAGAACACAAGCGTCTCTCCAGAGGGACAAAAGCTTGTCCATGAAGTTGGAACTACTGCGTAAAAAAAGATCCTTATTGTCACCGTTTAGTTTTTCTAATGGAATTTTTTGGGACCTTTTCCCTTTTCGCTTTCTCCTAAACGTACGCTTTTGTCGTCAGGCTTTTCCGCCGCTTAAAGCATTCGTATTGAGAGGTCCGACGTCGTGGAACAGACGGAATAAACGACGCTTGCAAAGACTGTGTCTTTTTTTTTAAACAAGCTTTGTCGACTTCTTTCCTGCTCTTCCCTCGTGTTTCACTCTGTCGTCCCGCTTTTTGTTTCTCGCTCTCCACCAAAGCACTTTGTAAACTGCGTTTTGGAGGAGCGCTATTTAAAGAAACTTTATTATTATTCAGGGTCGTGGGGAGCTGGACGGTTTCCCAGGATGCATTGGGCTCAAGGCAGACTCTCCAGTCTCACACTCGTTTACAACTATTAAACTATTTGTAAAGTGTTTGTGTTTCAAAGGAAAAGGTTGTGCGCATGAAGAAAATGACAGCGTGGTCTTTTAGAAAGCACGCTAACCGCAGTTCAACCACTCACATCAAGATAAATGGAGAGCGGGTTAGCTTAGCTTAGCATCAAGGAAGAGCTAACCTCAAGTACTCCACTCACATATTACTTCTCATTAATTAGATCAATAAACCCCCCCCCCCCCCCTCCCCCCGGGGCATCAGGGCAATCAGGCCACGACCACAGGGAATGTCCCTCGTCCACCTACTCTCCGCCGACCGGCAAACCGGCTTCCTCCTTCCTTTCAGCTTGATGATCTAAATAACACGCCGTCGTCCTCCCGTGAGAAGGGAAGGATGACCTCGTCGCGGTGTGAACGGTGTGTGAGGGGCGAACGGGGTCAGGTTTAAGGCAGTATTTATGCGGTTATCCAAACAGAGAGGAAGTGTTTTTGCCATTTCGGGGGCAAAAAACCTCTGATACCGGGGTGTTTGTGTGCTCGGCGTGACCGTGAAACACTTTGCTCCTCCGCTCTCACCACATCTCCCTCCCCCACCAGCCCCCCCCCCCCCTTAAAGGCCTCTCATTTGCGCTGGATGTGGTGTCACGTTGCAGACCCGCTCACGCTCGGGTCCTGATTGAGTTTATCCGCCCGCGACTCAAACTGCAAAAGGGGAACTCCTCGTTTTTTGGGGGGGGACGGGGCTGTGAGCTCCCACGGGCGACGGGCGGTGGTGGCGGTGAAAAAAAAAAAGAATCAGACAACTTCTCACCGAGCAGCTCCTGCTGAGCCGAGGAGGAGCGGCTCACTCGGAAGTTCTCCGACCCGCCCTGAGACGAGGCAGACGGCCGCCCTTGATCTCCTCCGGGTTCCTCCTCCCAAAAAAGGCAGAAACATTTAAGCTGGGGGACATAGGGAGGGGGGGGGGGGGGGGAGGTTGGGGGCGCGTCTTTAACCCAACCCCACCCCACCCTCGCAGGTCCGCTCAACAAATACCAGACGGGTCGAGTGTGCACCTCAGCGGCGGCCTGGTATAAAGCAGACGCGGGCCGAGGGGGCCTCCACTTAACATGCCGTACCCGACGGTGTTTACAGGAGGCTGTGAGCTTCATCTCACGGCTGATGGATGATGATGATGATGATGATGACCGAGCTCTCGGGCCAGTTTGCATCAAGACACGAACATTCCTGGATGTGGGGGTGGGGAGGGGGGTGGGTGAAACGCCACCGCTGTTCGTCACGCTGTTCCCGCATGCTGATGACGAGGTTCCCCCTCGGGGGTAAATCTCACAACCGGGAAAGCGAGAGAGATGACGGAGAGAGAGAAGGATGGGAAACGCACTAGTGGCAAAGGTTCCCCAGCGGGATTCTGCCGGGGGGAGCTGGTGGGTAACCCGGGGCAACGGCGGCGGCGTCCTTACCTGGCGAACGAGGCTGTTGGTGGTGGTGTCCGAGGAGGTGCTGCCATCGGAGCCTTTAAACCGGCCTTTTCGTCGCGCTCCTCTGCCGCGGGACTAAAGGGAGCCGAGAGGGAAAGGAATAGTTGAGGAGGAGATCCACCTTATTTATGGCCTCCTAAATGCAGATACCCGAATGCATCTTTATGGGTATCTTTAATATCTTTTTGGGGTCCAAACAGTTGGATTATCCATCAGTAACTAATAATTATTCTGTCAAAACAAATCAAAATCTTATCTCACAATGGGCTTGAGGATGATGTGAGGCCGTCGTCTCACAGATGCTCACTGATAGTTGGTTCAGTTAAGTGGGGCTCTCTGTGTTTTATTTGAAGTGTAACATTACGGCGGGTATCATGGAGAAATGGTTGTGATGTGGGTGGTCTCTAATGTGCAACCTGATGTGATGAGGGTCTGGAAAAACGAAACAACTGGGCTCAAGCACGTGTTGCTAGTGGCAACTGAAAAAAATAAATTAATTTATAAAATCTGCTTTTTATTCCGGCCCGCTACTCGCGCGTATAAAAGAGATGTTCTGAATGTTTCCGAGGAGGCCGAACAACAGTTTGAGCCTCAAAGAAAAACTGTAGAAACAGGAGGACAATAAAAATAATCTTATACATGTACATGTAGGCATAGTTACAAGTACATTTACTCGTGTCCTGTTTAAGAACTTCTACTTTTACATTTCATGCAGAGGGGAAATAGTGCACTTTTTACTCCACTGTTTTTATCTGATGGCTAAAGTCACTTTGAGTTTTTCAAACATGATAATATATATGATATAAAATTGAAAAGCACTATATTCGTTGAAATTAGATTTTCCTGAAAGCTGTATTTTGTACATAACGTTTTTGTAAATTTATAAATGCAAAAAGATAAAATATATATATAAATATACATAAAATGTTTGAACGTTCCCGTGGTTTGAAACGTTATAATTTGTAATGTCATTAAATAAAACTAGCTCTCCCGCTGCGATGTCCTCTGACATTACGTCATAAAAACCTAAAAAACCCAGCAGCCCCCCCAACCAGCCCCCCCCCCCCCCGAAAAGGAACGAGGAAGTGGTCAGGTGAGCCGAGGTTGACTTTGAACTACTCCAACACGCTTCGTGACGAACTGTCACCTCGCTCTTCCCTCTTAATTCGCTTAAATAGCTTTGACTCACTTGTAACATCGGAAGCTCCGGCGGCTCCATCGTCCGCCCGTCCGCCGTCCGTCCGTCCGTCCGTCCGCCCGCCGCTCTGGTTCTCGGACCGTTATTGACGACCATTATCACGCCGCCTGGATAAATATTCAGCAGGGCTCTTCGGTTCGGACGGATGCAAACGAATAAAAGTCAACGGCATTTTGAAGTTTAACAACAACAAAAAAAACAAAAAAAGAGGCCGTTGAAGTGAGTTTGAAACTGGAGACGGAAACGAGGCGCCGCCGGAGCCGAACTGTGCGCCGCCAAGCTTCAAAGTTTCTACCGGGAGGGTTTAAAGGAGGGGCCTGTGCGCGCGAGACGATCCACAGAAGCAGGGTTTTTTTTTTTTTTTAATTCCTCCTCCGGTTGAGATGATGATGCTGGGTGATGATGACGATTTGAATGCACCGAGCCTCTTCAACAGCATCCTCCTACTGCGCTGAGCCGCCTCTCTGCCTTCCCTCGGCACCGAAGCAGGAAGAACGTCGAAAAGATGCACGCCTTTTTCTTTTCTTTTTTTACATTAGCGGCACACAAAACAAAAAGTGGAGGGTACTTTTTCCTCTAACACATTTTGCACACAGCTAAGAACAAGGAGTAGTATCCAAGTAGATGGAATATGGATACAAGTATCAATAAACAACGAGGTGCATCTATAGGTTTTGCTGATTTCTTATACATGAAGTACATAGTGACAGTTTATATATATATGGGGATTTTCAGCGTATACATCTTTTATTTGTATGTTAAAAAAAAGGTCAAATAGGTCATTTATTTAAAAACATTGCCAGTCAAAGGGAGGTTTTGAGGCTCAGAGCCGGTGTGTTGTTATTATTAGATGCAACTGGCTTTGAATTTCAATGACTCTGAAATCAAGGCCAGTTTTACTGGAAACGGTTGACGTTTACAACAAGAAGGCGGATCCCTTAACAAAAGGAAAGCAGGATATTATAAACTCTGGAACACTATTACACAGGCCTGACATTACGCAACTGGCTAGAATATCTCCTTTGAAGAGGGTCTGCTGAGGAACAGGCTGATCTTCAGCATCATCATCATCATCACCAGCATCACCATTGACCAACTGTTTCAGCTGGAGATTCAAGTGGTACGTTAAGTGCTACAACTTCCTCTGACAACTGCTCTGACGTCTAGTTCTTTATTATCGCCCTCTAGTGGTTTTCATGTGCTTTGCATGTTTAAAGGGCCACTGGTTTTACATCGTTACGGTCACATTGCTGGGCGTTGTTGTTAGTCGGCCTGTGGAAACGGTTGAATGACGTCTTCTGTGGATTTGAAAAAAAATGAACCCTGATGACGTCATACCGTAGTGACGTCAGTGTTTAACCAAAAGCTCGCTGCGTTTGAAAGATGTGGGTTTTCAGATGAAAGGATACTGTTTTGTTGCATTGTGGGAAATGTAGGATCAAGTGTTTCAGCACCAGCACTACACTGCGGCAATGTAGTTTATATATAAAAAAAACACATCTCTCACAGCCCCCTACTGAATTGACGCAGTGCAAAATAATTAAGAAACTCACATTAAAAAAAAAAAAAATCCCACATTATACGTTGAACCCAGGTGTTTTTGTGTGAGAACAATAACAGCCGCAAAATATGACTTGGGATTTGTTTTTTTGGTCTCCTCTCTTCTGGGCACATCCCATCGTTTCTGTGTGTTCTGTTGCCCCCGACGACCTGCTGAACTCTTCTTCTGACGGGTCTCTGACGAGCACGTGAGGCTACTCAGCGTTCACACCAACGGCGTCCAGATAAAGGGCTCTTCCTTCCTCCATTCCGGCAATTGAAAAGATGCACACATGCCAAAACAATGCCTCTTTGGTGAAAAAAGAAAAGAAAATGTACACACGCTTTCCTGGAAGTGCCAATTGGGGGGGCGAGGGGGTTGGCGTTTGCAAAATAACAGAAATTGCTGGAATAAGAGAAAAGGCAGCGGACTTCCTGCTATTGTTTAAACGGCTCTCGGGAAGCCACAATAAGTGGTGTCAGCTTTTTTCTGCGATTGGCCAAATTATCCGTCAACACGACTGACTTGACACTTTGATCGTAAGCGCGGAATGGCGAATCAACACCATCGCTACGCAATTGGTGCAGTGAAACCAATCCCCAGCACGAATAAGGAAAAAAAAGGCTCGACAGCCTGTTTGTTGGAATTATACCGAAATATGTTTGTTGCTGAGAGCACTGGAATTTAATCACAGCGAGCTGATCAAAAACAGAAACATGAAACCCACTCACTCCTTCAACATAAAGAACAAATCCAAACCGATTTGATTAGTTGATTTGCCGCATTCCATCTCCCTCATTGTGCCGATGCCTCCGTCACACTCTCTTGTTCCTCCACCTCCTCCTGCGGGCCGCTGAAGGAGCGTGTGCGCTGTGTGGGCCGCGTCGCTGCGGAGTATCTGCCTCGGAGCGGCGGAGCGTTAGTCATGCGGGTTGGTGGATGGAGAGAACGAGGAGCTCGGGTGGGCGGACGGGGCCCCAATATTGGATCACAGAGAAGAGGCCTCGGATAAAAACAAAGAGCAATGCCTCCGAGATGAGAAGCTCAAAGAGGAGCAGCGTTTCTCCAAACGGCAACTCAAGAATAAATAAATGTAGTTTAGACCAGCATTTCAGAATGCATTCATTTGAACCAAATTACCCCCTTTCCCCATTTGTCTTATTTTTAGTCAAAGTTTTACAGTTCTTTCAATAAACGTCTTGGCAGATACACTCGGGAATGATGCAGAAATGATGAGCCTGCAAAATAAAGCAATACATCACCTGAGAAACGGCACAAAATCCTGGTCATGGACTTTTTGACTACACTTTTCCCAATTAATATATAGACAGATATCAAATACACGCAAAACAAAAGTGCATTTACAATTCTTTATATTTTGCTTGTGAGGAATGCTTGATTTGATTGTCTAATGCATTGCACATATTCAATAGAACAAAATTGTACCGCGATTGGCCAAATGAAGTCATTTAGAGTGTTAAACGATTAACTGCCTAACCCTACCATACAAAAATAAATCATTGAGTATAAAAACAGAGGATTCATATAGCTAAAATATAATTAACATCCAGTGCCGAGACTACAACATCATGAACAACGACCCGCCGGGAGGAGATTTACGCCGTCGCTCTTATAATTTGAGTTTGTGTTCAAAGTGTGCGAGGAGCAGCAGACAGGTCCAACCCATCAACAGGCCCAGGTTCTGCAGGAGGAACGTGAGGCCCGGCCTGTCGCCCTGCACTCGCGTCATCTCAGGAAGCTGAAAGACAATTACAACCAATTGGACAGTCGTTTCACATAATTATAATATTGAAACGAAAGAGGGGTCAAAGAAAGAACTGTCACTGTTCTGTTTTTTTTGTATTGTTAAGAAATGCCGTGCAAATAGCAAAATAAATGACGTGTTGATTCATCACGGGAGAAGTGTTTTCGTCGAGGACTGATGTCGGCTGCACATTATGGGATGCCTGGCGGCAGTAAGTGGACTTTTCCAGCCCTTGACTTTGGTATTTCAGGTCCGTCCTTGGTGGGAAGCGAGTGGGTCTACGTGTGGGTCTCAGGCCGACAGGTCAAAGGTCAGCGGCTTTACCAGCTAATTAACATTACAGATTACGTCACGCTTTGGTGACGTCTCGTTCCACATTGGTTAGTTGGGATTGGAGGTATAAATTACCATTTCCACCAGTGACAAGTAGAGAAAAATCCCAGCGGTGACGGCGAAGATCCACCGCTGCACCTCCTCGTCCGCGGAGACAAGGAGCCCGACGTAGAGGCCCAGGAAGGCCGTCAGCGCGCTGAGGAGGTTCATCAGCACGGCGGCCTTCACCGAGAGCCCGGAGCTCAGCAGCACCGCAAAGTCCCCTGGGAGACGGAAAGCACAACGTCACGCTTCCAAAAGAACGCCCCTACCAATGACAAAATTCCTCCCCCTCTCCCCCCCCCCGTTCCCTCCCCCCTCACCCATCTCGTGCGGGATCTCGTGGCAGAGGACGGCCACGGTGGTCGCCACGCCGGTCTCGGCCGAAGAGGAGAACGCCGCCCCGACGACCAGGCCGTCGGCGAAGTTGTGGAGGCCGTCTCCCACGGTTACCATCACAGCCAGCAGAGGAAGCCCCCGTCCTGGGAACACAAAAAAAAAAGGGGGAGTCTGTGCGATCGCATTGTGCGTCGATCGCATTCGTCTGTGTTGTGCGGCTCGTGTGTTTGCGGGACATTTACTCTGACGCGAAGGGCTCCTTCTGTCGGCGTGGTCAGGTGACGCCGCTCTGCTCTCCGAGTCGTCCACTGGTCCCTGCAGGGTGAAGGTGGTCATGTACCAGCAACAGTCTTTATTATGGCCTTTGATTCCAAATTTGAGAAATTTGGACGGGTTTGCAAAGTTGCACGAAGGGAACCGGATCAGACAAATTCTATTTTGTACGTAACGAAAGAGGGTTCTAAAAAGTGGTCTATTTCCACGCGAGTGACCCCGTCTTTGTGTCCGAAATGTTCCGCGTAGTCGGCACGGGGATGCAGAGCGTTCTGAATGATTCAACACTTCTCATTCTCCTGCATCCTACATGCCGTGTTCCTTCACTCCCTCCCACACCGCTCTTCAGTGCCTGTTACATAAAAGCAGCACAGGAAAATTGATTTAAGTGAATTCCCAGTCGGGGGAGGGGGGGGGGGAGGTGTTTGAATTACGAACACGGATTCCATGGATTCTTTTGTGTGTGTTTTACGATAGATCGCGCCGTTGATTTATCCCGTTTGGTGTGCGCAGGCTAAAAATGGTGCTGTTCTCCGATATCGACAGTGTCCTTCAGCTAATCTCCACTGTTTATGACAAGAGAATTAGTGCTTCCTTCATGCTCGGCTGCAGGAGCAGTGTGGGAGTGAATGAAAAACACTGACTCTAATAACTCCACAGTGGGGCCGTGGAGTAAAAAAAATATATTTAACATTTGTATTAGCGTAGCTGCTGCCACAGCTGCCTAGTTGAAAAACAGTGGCCTCCCCTTATGATTTTTCCAAATTTCCTATTATATATACATACATACCACATGCAGCAAGCACCAGAGCTAAAAATGTTTGATAATTTCACAAAAGAAAGTCAGAGAGGAGGCAGAGGATTTGAAATATCAGAGCTTAATCATCTACAAGTGCAAGTTAGAAAGGACCGTAACACCTTACGAGCACCTGGTATGTGTTTTTTGGACGGTTTTAATATTCCAGTCGCCGGCGTTGTCATGTTCTCCTGTGTCTCCTCTAACAAGTACACAACAGGAATCAGGCTTTTCTGCCAAGAACAATAATGTTTCTGCAGGAGACTCACCAGCCGCGTGGTGGAGATGGACTTGCCCCTCTGTGACCGGCCGTTGCAGTGGAGCTCCAAGGGAAGGTCGCCGTGACCCTGCAGACAAAAGAAAGTCACGAGGCAATCAGCTCTGCACACACACACACACACCTTCAATCTAAAACCAGAAATTGTTCCAGGAGCTGCAAAAAGAACGAAAAACGCTCACGTGGCCATGAGACAACGAGAAAAGGGAAAAGGTTCTCTCGATGAGGAAGAAGCCGTAGATCCCTACGATCACGGCCAGGATCCTCCACAGATGCTCGCTCTCCTCCGTCAAGTGCTCCTTGCCGTGACCGTGAGTGTGACGGTGGAGGCCGAGGACCTCCAGGGGAAACAGAGAGGAAGCCTATTACACATTTCCTCCACAGTCGACCCCCGAGTCCCTCTGCGCGTGCGGTCACGGCGGGTTCTGTACCTGTGGAAGGAGGTGCAGGAGCGCGTCCCCCGAGAGGGTTCCCACCGCCAGGCCCACAAACAGCTGCAGGATGAGCGCGTAGGTTTCCTTGCAGGAGTTGAAGAAGATCAGGCAGATGCCGAACATGGAGCCCACCGTGATGAGCAGGACGGCCGCCGTGCTGTAGCCGTACCCTGCGGGTGGGAGGGGGGGGGGGGGGAAGAGACACGGGTTTTTAGGTCCGATGCCGGCTTTCTGTGCTGCCGGTGGCGGATTCCTCGATCACTACACCCTTAACCTGTCTCCGACACCCCCGGTGTGCGGCCAAAAGGTCTTACTCTCAAGAGCGGTGGGCGGAGGTCCTCTTCCGTTCTCCTCCGCGGACTCGGACTCGCAGGCGTTGCCTAGCAACTGCTGAATGACGGCAGGGCACATTTGCCCGAAGTGCTCCTTGGAAATTGGCACTCGAGGATTCAGAGCGAAAATATCCAACATCTGATTGGCCGAATAACACACCTGGTTGGATTGAAAGGAGGAGAGAAAAACGGGATCGTTCCATCACGTCTCTGGCAGTAACCGCGCGCAGGTTGCGACGTGGCTGTCAAGCTCCTTGTGATCCACTGTGCAGAATAGCCATCGTTGGCCTCACCTGTTCCCAGGGCCTGGTGGTTCCACCGGTTTCATGGTGGCAGCCGGCCGGCGGGGCGCCGCCCCGTCCCTGGGAGCTCCGCCTCTTCCTGTTGTGAGAGTGTGAATGAGCCGCTTCCTGTCCCACTCCCAGCCGATGAAGCAACTCCTCCAAATCTGATCAAAGGCATCACAGCACTGTGAGACTGCGCAGAAAGGCGAGACTCATTCTGATTATTCACAATGCTATTATCTATGCTGTTATAATGACAATGGACCCACGGGAATTGATCACCTGACTTTGTCCTTATACCTGTCTCTACACCACCTGCTCAGCAGACAGACACAGTGGACCACTTGCTGGTGAACATAGCGGAGCTTTTAGTAGCTAAAAAATGTTAGAGAACAAAAAAAAAGTCAGCCTAAATGTGCCGTTGAACTTGCCTTTTACTTGCAGGTCCGTTGTGCAATTCAGGGACTGGAAGATGTAGTCGGCAAAGAAGGCAGGAGACGGGAGGTTGCTCCGGCTGAAGCAGCGTCCCTGCAGGACGTGGCTGACGATGGCAGCGGCCAGTTGGGGCACAGAGGAAACACCAGCACCTGGACCTTCCTCCTGCAGGTCAACGTCCTCAAGGAGGTGAGCGGCGTCGACACACTGCGGAATCAAATGTCATGGATTATCACATCCGGAGGGTGACGGAGGAAGGTTTCTGCGATAACAAATTCCCTTACTTGCAAATCGGCCGAGGCCTCTTGATCGGAGGGGTCGTAGTGCTCGTTAATGAGCCGCAGAATACTCTCTGTTTCTCCGCAGGATAAGAAGAGGTTGTCCTCACCCGGGTGCAGATTGGTGAGGGCCAAAAGGTAGAACTGATAGTTCTTAAATGAGGAGGCGGAAGAGGATTCGGCAGCGTTTGCCACGCAAAGGTCCTGCAAGTTAATTATGTAGTACAGCAGAACGGTGGCGATCCTGTGGTAGTCCTCCTCAGTGATGTAAGCTTTCCCATCATCCTCTAGGACAGAGAGAGCTACCTCTGGGGTCAGGCACTGTAGCAAGCACACGAAGAAAGAATAAATTACACTAGTTTCAAGGACTGGAAGTTGCAGAAGCTCATGCGAGTGTGGATTTTAAGACCTGATTGAGCTCAGAAGAATTTTCATCTTCACACAATAAATGCTGGCATTGTGCTGCCGTTTGTGAAAAAAAACATAGTAGGCCGAGAGCAAAGCACTATTATTACTGTTTCACGAGAAAGACAAAACAAGTACAATGTCTCTTTCTTAAATCATGAAATCCCACTTTCAAGGCCGAAGTGCCTCTAGCTGCGGTTTATTACGTCAAACTGAAGGATGTCTAAAGCCACTCAGCGTGAAGGCCCCGCAGAGGTCAAGGACTTAAGCCTCCACATTCACTCACATTCCAGCCACAACAAGCACGTTTCTCCAAAACCAGCAGGCATACGAGGGACGGACACGTGATAACGTGTGGGGAAAAAAGTGGTTGCACGGCAACAACGAGGCGGACTCACCTCCCCGCAGGCGTCCCGAGCGCTGCCGGTCCGCTGCGCGCAGCGCACCTCCCGCAGGAGCTTGCCGATCAGGGCGCCGGTGTGGTTCTTCTGGAGCCGTGGCTTTTCGTCGGCACCCGGGGGGAGACCCAAAGCCCCGAGGGCCTGCCGCAGGTACTCTGGCTCCCGGCCCCCCCTCACCTCCGGCTGACGAAGAAGCAGCAGCAGCAGCGGCAGCAGCAGCAGCAGCGTGGGAGCGCTGCCCGTGAAGTGCATGTTTCCTACCGGGGCCGGCCGACTCCCTCGAGCTCCCGGGGGAGTTGCTCTGAGGCCCCTCGAGGCGACGAGGAGACGCGACGGGCACAAACAAGAAGCTGGGAGGGAGAAATTTGAATGGAGGCGGACGAGAGGAGGGAGACTGACTTACGGGCCCGTGCGATGTGGCGGAGGACAGGAGGGCTCGATGGACTCCTTTCAGCCGGAACCAGCCTGTCACAGTGCCAAACGCTCGGCAGAAGCCCGGGCCCCTCAGTCCACAACAAAGGGATTAGAGCGAGGGAGAGTGCTCAGGGGGCAGGGAGTAAGAGGGCATGGAGGGCGGGAGGGGGGGCGGGTGGGCGAGGGAAAACAATTTCTATTGAGGAAAACTCGGGAGGAGGGTTATTGGTTAAAAAGCTCTTACACTACCCCACACACACACACACACACACACACACACACTCACTCCGCCATCAACACACAAAACTGATCTCCAATTTATTTAATTTAATTCACATTCTGAATGCGGTTCTGTTGGCATGCGAGTCATTTGCAGAGCATGCAAACATTTCACCACACACGCAACAGTAAGATGAACATTAACACAAACTTGTTTTTTTTTCTTCTTTTATTATTCTCTATGATCTCTGAGTCATCATGAGATCAAGCACGCGGAGCAAAACATGCGGCGCTTTCTCGCAAAAAACACCATCCAACAGCCTCCCACGCCGCGCGCCCCGGCAGGTCACACCGACCGAGCAGCGATGCGCCTGAAGCTGCAGTTGCACCCGAGGTAGACGAGCAAAATGCTCACCGGATGAACCGTTTTCCAAGTTACCTATTGACCTTGTGTGTGTAAATCTAAAGAGTGTATTGCCTTTGCCATTGTGGGTGTTTTAGCATGCCTGCGTTAGCATTTTGCTTGCGTCAGTTAATTGTGCACTGTTCCAGTCACTCATTTATGCCTCAATGCATCTTATCGCAGCTCTCTGCAAAGTGTGGTTGAAATCTGTTGGCTGGTTTAAAGTCTATCAAAAGAGAAAAGTGGCTAAAAAAGACAAAGCTTCTGTTTTGTTTTTGCATTTTATTCAGAATTGTATTTACATTTAGTTATATGGCATAAATAGACTGAGACAATCTGATAATTGTACTAATAAAACATCTTCACTCGTCACAATTGCTAATCTGTGTTTGGTCTTTAAATGCCCTTCATTATCTTGATTGGTAAAAGTAAAAAATAAACTGACAGATTTAACACATCACATAATCCTAAAGTATTTGTATTGGATTGTTCACATATTATCTTCACTAAGTGCAATGTGAGTGCTTGAATGATATGATATATTATGTACTGATTAGGGGTCATTACCACGACCCAACGCGCTTTAAACGGATTACAGTGTTTGCTTGAGATTCAGTTCCCAGTGAAGGAAACCATTCGTCCTCGCGTCCTCCTACGCCTGTTCATTCTGCTCCATGTTGGACACCAAACCCTTGGTGTCCACGAGAGCTCGGATGGGATTGTTGAAGTAAAGCCTGTTGTCGAAGGTGCTTTCTCCCAGAGCGGGGTTGGCCGCCCGTCTGCGGAGGAGCAGGAAGGCGCCGAGTCCGACCACGGCGATGACCGCCAGCACCACGGCGACGGTGATGCCGGCCGACCCGTGAGAATCTTCTTTAACGACCAGGGCTGGGGAGGGAAAAACATAAAGAAGTTCCAACAGTGACGTAACGAGAGTGTGTACCGTTACGTTTAAAAATCTGATGGTCTAATAACTTACCAACAGATGGTGGTTTTTCTGTAGGTGTAATAACTGAAAAAAAGACAATAAAAGGCTCAATGTCAGTGACTGATGGGTCAAGTTCGACCTGTCGTACAACAGTTCGTTTACCTTTAGCTGTTTTGCAGATGTAGGACTTGTATCTGTCGCAGTTTTGCTTGAGCCACTTTCCATCGTGGGAGCTGATGTACACACATGGACCATAGCTTGGAATTCCCGACTTCCAGTTGACGTAGTCCACAGCGTTGTTATCGATCCACATCCACGCGCCTGAAACAGGGAAGTCTGTTACTTTAATCGGACCGAGAAAACGCTCGTGTGCGTCTTCACACCTGTAGTCACAGAGCTCAGTGTCCAATTTTACAACAACATTAATTTTGCTTCACAACAGAAAGATTCCCACTTGGAGTAAAATACGCGGTAAATATTACAAACTTCCAAACAGCAAACTTGTAGTCGATGTCAAAGTGGCTTTGTCCCCTTCTTACATGAAGTCTATGAGTGTAACTTACTATGTTGTAGGGAATTAGGACGGTGCGTAACTTCTTTACACTTTAGGAAGAACAATTGCAAGACCAGCTCACCTTCGTGAGTCTTGTAGAGGCCGGTCCAGAAGTCCTTGACTTCGTCGTGCAGGAGCTCCAGGTTCTGTTGTATGAACAGACTCTCCTGAGGGTCCTCAATACTCAACAGAGATGCACCTGATGAACAACTGGATGCTGTCAAAATTGCATACACATACAAACTGTAATTTGTTTGCGAAAATTCTTCTCAACGCACCCATTTTCAGACATTCGACGGAAGCATGTGCCCATTTGTCCGTCACTGAGCTCCTGAAGGAATAACAATGGCCTCTGAAGGGTATCCAGGATATTTCTCTCTTTGGTTCTGGACAGTTACCGGGCATTTGCGGGTGCTCAGTGGGCGCTACGACTGAAAAAGAGACCGGACAACCCTTTGTTAGCCATTGTTAGCATTTGGCAGTGTGCGGTATGTTGTTCAGGATAACTAACAGGATCGGGAGGGATGTCTGACCTGGGGACCTCTTGCAAAGGGAATAGTAGTCGTTGCTACATGGCGCAGTCTTCCATGTTTTGTCCACATCCATATACACACAGGCATAGTTGTTTTTAGGCTCATTTGTGCCCCATTTTGTGTAAATTAGGAGCCAGTTGTCTACCCACTTGAAGCGCCCGGCAGTCTGCGAAAAAACAAGTTGTGTAATGGCAAAATTACATGTAACTCTTCATTGTACAACCAGTTTATTAATTGCAAGTACTGGGTCGGCGTGGCCATGGGATAAGAACTGACGTGTCACATACTGATAGTATGTTCCCAGTGTCCTGGCGATAGGGACTTTGTTTTGATGTGTTGGACGTTAGCATGATAGTATGTTCTCCTGTTGACGTCACCTGTAACTGAACTAAAGGATAAGAACGTCTTGGCTTGATGAGGGGGGGTGCATGACAATCTGCTGAGCACGTAGCTGTTGTGACCTCTTTCCCTTGCAAGGAAATAAACGGAGGAAGACATGTTTGATTCCGAGCCTCTTTATCTCTCATTTCTTATTCTACGATCGACCGCGCAAAAACGTTCCGTCACGGTTGTGTTATGATGTTTGAACCGGCGGTGACCGTTAAGAGGTAGGAGCTTTTTACCTCATTGCTGTTGAGGCCGATCCACACGGGCTCGTTGTGCTTGGAAATCTGCAAGGTGACGTACGCCTGGTCGACAGGGTTCAGGATACTGGCCAGATCCGCATCGTCCGCCAGGCACTGCCTCCTCGCCTCGTCCCATTTCGTCTTCCGGGTCACCAGCTTGTAGGAGTCATTGCCAAGTTTCTGGAAGCTCTTTGGCAACACAGTTGTGGCTGGGACTGCAATCTGAGAGTCTTTGTGAAAGGGGGCACAACGAAAAAACACCCAAAGCTTTTAAGTTTACGCTTTCCAAAATGACGGTAACCTGTGTTGATGTGGTTTTGCTCACCAGTATTTCTTTTGCAGATGAAGCCCCGTTTGGATTCACAGTCCTCCACCTTCCACGATCCCGTCAGTCTGTAGTTGCCTCCCACAATAGTCACACAGTCAAACGTCTGTCAGGCAGAAAGTTAAACGAAAGTTAAACCCGTCAGACATTTCAAATGTCCGTTCAAAGATCTTTTGCTACGGCAGAGAAGGTTTTCACATAAAGAAGCTTAAGTTGAATTAACCGCCGCATCGAAGTTATAACCCCCGTCAGGGATTGACTTCGGTTCCCCTTTTGCCCAGTTGGTGTATGAAACCCCTTTGCCTTCCGTCCACTTGAAGTGCTTCTCCCAGTTGATGTCGTTCAGGCCGGTCCAAAAGTTGTCATTGTATCTCAGCAGCTGCGTTGTCAGGAATGCTGGAGAAGGAAGACACAACTAATCTTTAAACCCTTCGAATGTTTGTTTTTTTTAAACGTCCCCGCACAATGAAATTGTTACAGACAAACACAGAAAAAAAACTGCTCGCCTTGCTCTCTCTCCTGGGTGATGGAAACCAGATTTCCTCCCTGGTTTATGCAGTGCGTCCTGGCATCCTGCCAGTTCTTATTGTCATCCCCCGTGACTATTTTGTAGCACTGTGTAAACAAGATTTGTGTGTTAGTATGAAGAAAAAAAAAAAGGCAGGATGAAACACATTTTACCAGAACAGATTCAGGCAAATCTCATAAAAGTAAGAGTAAGAGTAGGAGTTCCAATTTAGTTTTTGGAGTAATTTTATATACCTTTCCTTGGAAAGCGAGCCAATCCGGTGCACATCCTCCTTTGGGAATAACGGTTGGAGCCATTGTTGCATTGATAAAGTTGCTGCTTCTTTGGCAAATGGAAGGTAGCTCCGCGCCACAGTTAACGTCGTTCCAGCGTCCTATATGTGCAGAGTTTATGAAGGAAAATGAAGAATTTATAAAAGAAATTAGACCCGCTTTGATTTCTGAATGGACTGATGGACCCACCCGAGCTTTTATACATATCCACGCAGTTTTCGTCATTATTAGCAAAGTTGGGCTCGTTATTTTCCCATGCAGTGTACGATACGGGTGTTCCATCCATCCAGCTGAAAAACGGAGAGAAAACAATGAACAATGCGTCAGTAACAAGGACTTTGACGGACGGTTGAAGGGGAGGCACCCGGCACACCGGCAGTGACAGTCTGCCTGGACGTTGTGGCTTGTTCACCTGAACGATTTATCCAAATTCACGTTCATGCCGATGTAGTACTGCTCTTCATCGCCCTTCGCTATCTGTTGGAAGGTCGTGGTGGGATAAACGTAACATTGAAGTGAAATCAAAACGTTAAAAACATTTAGGGTGTTGTGAATTTTCTTGCCAGTTTCCAGAGGAACTTCCTCTCGCTCTCCCCCGTGATGACAGCGAGATCACCAAAGTTCTTCCTACAGACGGCTCGGGCAGATTCCATGTCCAGGTTGTCCTTGTTGATGAAATACTGTGTGTCATTGTATATGAGCCAGCCGTCCTCGGTGGTGTTGTACACTGTCAAGACAAATAAATTGTAATCAGATGTGCTAATTCACGATAAACACCAAGTTTGGGGCTGATATTTGTATGTATTCCGTCAAAAAGCAGTGTATGAGACAATTTAGTTTAATTTTCGGACACAGCTAAAGGCCCAAACGTGTCAGTAGATCGTCACAAAGCTTAATACTTTTAAAGCGATCATTGCTTGAACAAAGTTTCACTGAATTTGCTTCATAATTGAAATACTTTCATTTGAACCAAACGGGTGGGCCGACTACCGTTATCACACGTAAGGCTGCCGGAATGATTAAAAAAGAGGATTGTTGAACCAGGAAGAAATAAAGTGGGGGAGAAGCCATAGCTGCAGTGTACCTGTTTCAACTGGGACGGGCTCAGGTTTGGGAGTCACACCTGAAAGTACAAGAACCACGAGGGCTCAACGACGGGCAAAGCACTGCTCAAACGTAACAAATCTTCCTTTTTCAAAATGTGTGTTTCCGTATGCCGCTCCGTGGTCAGACCGGTTGCCGTTACCTTTGCCTATTTGGCAAATCCAGTCCTGGTAGTTCTCACAGAACGCGTCATTCCAGTGCCGTCCGTAGTAAGACTGGATCTCTGCGCAGTGCTCGTTGTCATTGTGGTTGTTTGGCTCCCCATACCCCCAGTTCGAAAAGCCAAACTGGGTCACCGTTTTGGGGAAATACACATAATTAGAGCAGGGCAGAGGACAAGAGTGAGCCAAGACTTGGTGACCATTGGGTGCTACATACAGGCGACCCATCGGCCCATCCAAATGCTTCATCGGTACCGAGGCTGAGGCCGATCCAGGCTGGCTGACCGGACTGAAACCTTTATGACGGCAGGAAAAAAAACGCACAGATTTTGTAAATGAGTTGAGTAGCGTGATAAAAATACTGATTAAAATAAAGGTGACATACCGAGCGTTTTTCAGGTCCTCCTCACTGTGTACGCTCATGAGGTGCCCTCCGATGTCCTGGCAGAAGTCCCGGGCCTCCTGCCAATTTTTCTTCTCGGCGGTCGATCTTTTGTAAACCTTTTTTTAATGAGCGGATGAAGAAAAGACAGACGCGTTGAGATTCGGGCACTTAGAATCACGCCGTCTCCCCCGGACGGGTTCCGTTTGTCCTCCTCACTTTGTAGCAGACGCTCCTCTTGCCAGCGGGGGTCCACCCGGACGCACAACTCAGGGCGAGGGTGGTGGGCGGGACGGTGGTCACGGGTACGCCCTCCGCCGGCTTCTTGCAGATGTACTTCTCCTTGTTGCCGCAGCTGACGACGTTCCAGAGGCCAGCACCCACCCCGGTTGTCATGGCAACGCATCCCTGGTTTCGGTCTTTGGGAGCGGACGTGCCCCGAGAGAATGCAAATCGTTACACCCAGGCGAGGTGTCGGCGAGCAAGTAATGAGACGAGCCTGTGAGGCTGCATCCGGGGTACGGAGGGGCCTTGAGTTAACGCCCTTACACATTTGCACGGAAGTAAGCGGCAGTGAAGGCGGATGCTCAACAGGATCAGTTTTGCGGTTTTTAAAAAAGTGACTGAAAGGCCGTTGAGTCCAGTTAAAAGTTAAAACCAGTAAAAGATCACTTCAACCATTCATTCTAGTCAAAATGTAATGTGTACAATGAACAGAATGTACAAAGTGCAGGGCAGCTAAAGTGCTGTACCTGGCATGCCCTTGTTGAAATGCGTGAACGTGACTTTTCTTCTGGTGTTCCACTTGAAAGTGTTGATGTTGTCAGTGTTGGATAAACCTGTCCAGAAATACTTCTCTGGCCTCAAACCCACCAAACTGATTAAGAAGGCATTCTCGTATCTGCGTGGAGACGTATCAAAGCAGAAATTGCAGCAATGTTATTCTTTCAAAATATGAATTTTTCTTCAAAATAAGATTTTTTTTTCAAAATAACACTTTTTTTCAAAATAAGAATTTTTTTTCATGGCCTTAAAATACATTGATCAATACAATATGGATAAGAAGAAATAAATAAGAAGATATACCTGTCAGCCACATCCACCAGGTAACCACCAGCCGCTGAGCACGCATGCTTTGCCTCATCAGAGGTTTTCTTCTCAGATCCAATGTTGTAACAATAAGAACCAAATCGGATGGAGCCCTTGTAAAGATAAAAAAAAACAACAGAGTGAGACTAAATCTGCTAAAAGCTTTGTTGCACGATCGTTGCATTGAATGAAATCACTCACAAGCTTGCAGCCCGGGTTGGCTTCCTCTTGGGCGCCTTCAGCCGGTCTCGTGGAGGCCTTCTTCTTGCAGATGTATCCGTACGTCTTCTCACACATGTGGTCGGCCCACCTTGCGTCCTGTTCCGGGGCCACATTCAGCAGCTTAGAACAGCACCGCTCACCGCTCGTCATCCATCCGTTCAGCTTTTCGCGTTTGTTACCTTTCCCCTGATGACGACGCAGTCTTCCTGCAGGCCGGTGTGGTGAGACGGCTCATCGCTCTGCCACTGGGTGAAGGTCACGTGGGACTGATCCGACCACTCAAACAGCAGCTGGTTCTTCAGGTCATTCAAGCCAATCCAGAGCACGTCTGTCGGCACTGTAACGTGTCACACAGGGGTTCTTGTAAAAACCCAACAGATTCTTGGAGAAAAACTGACTTTTTGCACACTTACAGTATCCCGACTGAGACACGATGAAGCTCTGCTCTTCTATATTGTGTATGCTGGCCAAATCTCCTCCGTCCTTGTGGCACGCAGCCACAGCGTCCTTCCACATCTCTTTTTTCCTCTGCAGGTAGTAACAGCTTCCCCCGTATGGAACCCAGTGACTGGGGCAGAAGCTGGGCTGGTCTTTGTCTGAGGAGAGAAAGCGAAGGCGCTGGGAACACATTCCGACACGCGCTAGCGAAGCCAGAAGATTTGGAAGCTATACAGTGTGTTACTTGGTGGCGCCGGCAAAGCGGTCGAGTTTCCTCTGCGACAAATGTAACCGAGTTTCTTGGTGCACACGCTGCTCTCCCATTTTGAGGCTTTTGCAGCATTGAGTGTTGCACAGGTGAGTCCAGGCTGCGACGACGGATGACCTGTTTAGAAACATTCATTCGTGTTTTTTCACGACAAAATTCAGAAGAACACCTGCCACGTTGACAGTCAGTGAAGCTCCGTGAAAGGTCTTCACATACCTGGAGCCCAGTTTAAATATCTGAAGGGGTTTCCGTTGCTCCACTGCCATCCACGCTCAAAATCCAAGCCGTTCAGACCAATCCAAAGAGACGTCCCCAAAGTGTCCACCAACCCTGCGTCGAGCCAAACATCGCAACGCAAGTCCGAGGATTACAACACCGCAGTGTGCGTGACTCGCGTGTGGACTTTGTACCTGAAATGTACGACTGCTCGTGTAGCTCCACGATGCTGAGGAGGTCGGCTCCTTGCTGCTGGCAGCTCTTCCTGGCCTGGTGCCAGGTCAGCACCGACCCTGCGTTCCTCTGATACTGAACCCCCGTGACCGGGTCGTTGTCCCAACCCGAGGACGCTGCATTGTGGTCGAGACACAGCGGTTTAAAGGTGAAGGTAAACCGAAGAACGGGAGGGGGGTGGATGGATTTTAAGGACAATGGGGGAAACGATAGAAATACTAAAAGGGAGAAAAGCCAAAGAAGATCAGCTCCGCGAGGGCTGTTGATTGTAAATAATGCTTCTCACCTGCGTTGGGGCAAAAGCCCCATTTCTTGACTTTGTCGTAATCCCTCTCTGTTGCACACCACAGCTGTCCATCGGTGCGTCCGTCCTTTGTGCATTCGGAGTACCACTTCTCATTAAACTTAAATGGGAACTGACAGGGTCCTCCGAAGGCATTGCCCCCTATCGTGAAAACCTCTGAGGAGACACGGACGGGGAAGTTAAAGACGACCGAAGCACGAGCAGAGCCTGCAGAGCAGCCAGCCGAATGTGTGTGGACACTCGATCAGGACACTGAAGTGTGATCGTTGCCCTCTCCTGAAAGGTTATTTTAAAGGCTCAGGCTCATTTACACTGTAGGAGTCTTTATTAGAACTGATCGTGTCCCCACAATTCCTACCTTGAAAACCCCTTGAACAAAGGTCTCCCCGTGTGCCAAATATCCTCCAGCGACTCCACAGCCCTGAGCCCTTGTAGATCATTATGTTCCTCTCATTTTGGTTGCCCCAGTTCAAGTGCAGGTCCTGGTCCTTAAGGCCAAAGAGGGTCTCATTCTTGCACTGCCAGTGTTGGAGTTTGCTGTTCTCGTCACATTCAAAGAGGAGCACCTTCACCCAGTCTTTAATCTGCGTGGCCCCGAGGCAGAGCTTCAGGGACAGACTGAGGACCCGCGATTCGGAGGCCCATCGAAACTGCTGGTTTTTGGCATGAGGATCGCAGGGGGCCACCGTCATTGACGTGGCGCTCTCCACCTTTATGCACTTGTTGTGGTTCTCGTTGAAGATCAGGAAGGAGCCGGTGTCTGGAGCAGAACAAGACAAGCTTCAACAGACGCGTTTGGTTTTTTTTTACAACCCAATCTCCCTCGTGAACTCTGCTCACAGCGGACAAAACGCGTCGGGCGTACGTACCTATGTCCGCGGTGATGCAGAGGACCTGCAGGAGACAGAGGACCACAGCCACGCGAGAGCAGGGGGACATTATCCTGGAGGCGCAGATGCGATCGTGGAAGAGGTGGTCTGCTGTGCGCTGAGGTGCGACAATGACACGGAGACACGGTGCTTTCCTCCCTTAATCCCACTGATGGGTATCCTGTCACATGGGTTGCGACGGTTGGTCGTAGTCAGCAATTTGCTGATGTAAGGGTTTTTTAGTGGGACAGTTTCCCCCCGAGGGTCCGCTGGGGCTTCGGGTGAGGAGTGCAGGGATGATACAAGTTAGTGGAGAGGGAGGAAATCCTGCTTCCTATTGGGGGAAGCAAATGGAGATCTGACCACGTTGGCATTATAGCGTCTGCAGGGATGCCTACGGTGCAAAGAAATGGGACAAATACCTGTGAAATGCTTTGAATGGACTCAAAACTGTGTTTAACGATACAAGTTGTGCACTAATGAACTGAAATCCGACACCAAAATTACATGATGTAAAAATTATCTACGGATTATTGTAAAAAAAACAACAGATTAAGAAGCATTTGTAGAGTTCGCCATTTTGTGTGAACCTTGTCCCTCGATCATGTAACATTAAGCATCTGTTTTAAAAGGGAGAATCAACATTTAGAGTTTCATTTAAGTAAACAAATGTTGTCTTTATAATCCAGCGGCTGTGGATTCATTTGTAATCATGTTTCTGGCCACATCAACAATATAAATCCAATAATCTCTTTTCGCCCTTCTGTGGATTCTACCAATAAAGACAATAACTGGCTCTGCAAAACGCTGAACAATATTCACCGGCTGGTGGCAAAGTGTCTTTTCGTTGTTGTGTGCTAGGAGGGTTGTGTACAGTCAGTTTATTTTAGAACCAATGTTGTCACCAATGTTGTTCAGTCCTTGTGCTTTGGACCATGGATCAGGTGAATGTTTTTCAGACAAATGACAGCAGTGATGGTAAAGAAATTGGATCAATTCCAGCATAAAGGTTTGAATGATGGTTAAAAACAGTCTGCACTCATGATGACTCCCGCAACTGAAACTCATTTACTTTAATTATTTTTTATTAATCTTAATAAAATATATATATCAATAGCACAAACTCACACTTTGTATTTCAGAAATATAACGTAGTAAATAAAAACCCAATATAAACAACATGGATTTATGCTTTTACGTATTCACTGCACTTCATGATGGTAGAAAAAAAAAAGAAATCTGATATAAAATCTCAAATGACTTTGCAGGTATACTCCCAAAGAGCCATTCCGGGTGAGGGGTAAAAACGTTCAACATAAAGGCCAAATAATAAATAACACAAATGATGCCCTCTGAGGGGAAACATCCCTTTTGACCTGTGAAAAGTACCAGCATGCATTTGGTCACGATGTCTGCTGTGTCACAAATCCATACTTTGCTTTGGTCGCAGCAGCTCAGTTCTTTATCGGAAGCCGTGCAGCCGCCCCCTGAACCCCCCCTGAACCCCCCCTGAACCCCCCCGGCCTGCGTCCTCCCGACGGGACCAACCTATCGCAACGTTGAACTGTCTTTGCTCCCGGGTGGCGCGTCTCAAAAGAACACCCTCTGCGTGTTGAAGACCCTCAGCCTGGTCATGAAGTTGAAATAGACGAAGGCCAGGCAGACCAGCAGGTTCTTCATCAGGTAGAGGACGGGCGTGACGAAGCCGAAGAGCGCCACCAGGCCCACGCGCACGAAGAAGAACGGGACGTCCTGCAGCGCCACGCCGAGCGCGGACAGCAGGGGGCTCTGCGGCGCGGCCACCACGCGCAGGCACGACAGGAAGCTGAAGATGTAAACGGGGAACGCCCAGCCCGAGTAGTAGACGACGGGGAGCCCCGCCACCCTCACCATCTCCACCGTATCCATCCAGAACACGAAGCTGTCCGCGAACACGTCGGCCCGGGCGTCGCAGGCGCACGGGAACCCCAGCGGGGGCGGGGCCGTGCGGGCGCGCGGGCACAGGTGGCCCGCCGTGGTGCTCGCCGAGCGCGAGCTCTCGCCGGAGACGCTGAGCGGCGCCGCGGGATCGCCAGGTGTCCCCGGCAGGGCCGTCCCGTGCCGCCCCGCCCCGCCGGGGTTCCCGTCGCTGTGCTGGGACGCCGGCCCCGGCTGCCCGGGCCCGGCTGGAGTGACGGGTGTTACCTGCTCCACGTGGGTGAGGACGGAGGACGGGATGTCGGCGTCTCTCTCCGTCTCGTTATCTGGTCAGAGAAAAGTAAAAGAGTCCACATGGTTCTTTTTAAAAAAAAATATTGGCCAACGAGAAACCAGTAAAGATGCAATACAGCCGCTGTAGAAGAAACGTCAGGAGACAGCTGGCGTTACAAACGTCCTGCATTGGTCTCCTCGCTCACCCTGGCCGGTCAGTCTGCAGTGGCGGATCCTCTCCACGATGTCAATGCAGATGAGCGAGAAGAGGACCACTGAGACGGGGAGCTCTGTGAATGTATCATGTTTCATGTTGTTATTTAGCTGAACCTGGGCAAACAGACAGAGAACCAATAGTCAAAAAACACACACAACCTCAAGTACTTAACGGCAACATGGGAAGTCAATAAAAAAGGGCCGCTGCACCGAGGGTTAGCGGTCGCGCGTCAGTTCTGGGTTTGTGGGCCGAAGTCTGTTGCAGCGCCGGTTTTAGGCCGAGTCAGGACTTTGTACCGAGAGGACACTTTGAGCAGAAAAGCTGGTCTTCTCGGCAGAATGTATGGCTCTCATGTAAAAGACACCAGATAAGCAAAGTTCAGAAGGTCAGCTCGGGCTATACATGAAACGGCAAATAGGACCTGGGCTTCAGCCAGCCAGGAAGTGAAAATGTGCCTCATGCACAGATGATTTGACAAGGGCAGCTGGGAAAGGAAGAGGGAGCAAGCTGCTTATCAGTAGCTCCTTATCTATATGCATCCACGGAGAATCACCCGCAGCATTTTCTGAAATGAGTCTTTTCAAGAAGCGTTTTTCGGTACGATTAATACAATCGCCTGTAAAAATAACTACAACAGGATACACAATAACAGTCTGACTCTTGGTGTAAATGGTATCACAGGGGGTCAAAGTTCATGATCAGAGCACAGATAAACTGACGTGATGCTGTACCTTGGAGCTGGCAATGAGAAAGGCGAAGCAGGGCAGCGTTGAAAGGATCACGTATACGAGGGCCACGGGCCTCCTGGTACAAAGGAAGGTCAAGAACGTAAAGGAAGAACAGCAAGGCAGCTGCCGGTCGGTTCCTCTTTATCCCCGACGAGGGCCGGAGAAACTCACCACTTCCTCCTCCCGACGAGGAACTTCTTCTTCATGAAGACCATGTACTTCATGGGCACCCAGACCAGCAGGGCGGTGGAGGTGACGTAGGCAACAGAGGAGGCCACGATCAACCAGTAGGCCGTGGCGGCGTCTCCGGGGGGGCGCGCCGACGCCTTG
Source organism: Apeltes quadracus (assembly GCA_021346845.1). Taxonomy (NCBI): domain Eukaryota; kingdom Metazoa; phylum Chordata; class Actinopteri; order Perciformes; family Gasterosteidae; genus Apeltes; species Apeltes quadracus. The sequence goes on from CM037914.1 coordinate 11,224,509, forward strand.
ACCTCGGCGGCGACGACGGCGAACCGCTGCACGACGATGAAGAGCGGCGCGCACAGGCAGGCGAACTGCAGCACCTCGCACAGGGCGAACTTCAGCGTCCTCCCCGAGCCCATGCCGCGGAGCCCAGGAATAAAAGAAGGGCCGTTGTCCCAGTGACGCGCCCCCCCGTGGGGCCTCGGGCCGCCGCATTGTCTGCCTCCACTCGCATTTTCCACGCGCCGCGGCTCGCCGCCGGCTCTCTGCTGGCCCAACTGCTTACACTGCAGTAGGCATTGTGTGCCTCGCTGGGACGGGGACGCGTCCCGGGCCTTTACCCTTCCCTTTGTACAAAAGGATCGTCCAGCTCTGCACCCCCGAGGGACATAAAAGGTCCAAGGGGGGACACCTGGGAGGATTCGGTCCGGGACGCCGTGGGTTCAGAGATGCTGAGGATGAGGTGCACTGCGCTACTGCGAGGGTCTCCAACATTTCACTTTGCATGGAGTTACAGTGATTTCTATAAAAACCAGCAAAACACAAGTGCAGGACTCACTCAGCGCCGACAGCGACACCGTGTTTAAACACCGCCACCTAGTGGCAAAATATGGTAGGAAGAACGTGTGTCACCCTGCTGCTGCTCCTCTCTGTACCCACCCCGGCCAGCTGTCATCCCCCCCCGCCCCCCCGCTACCACCCTGCCCCCGGTACCATGGCGTCCAGCGAGGAGGACGGCGCGGTTGAGGAGAAGGAAAACAACAACAAGAAGAGAACGAAAAGCGCGCTCGCCACCGCATGGCTGACCTTCTACAACATCGCCATGACCGCCGGGTACGTGCCCACAAACCTCCCCCCTCCCGCCCCCCCACGCGTGTGAAAAAGCCCCAGAAGTTCCAGCGTTCCGCTCCCCGGGACTCTGTAAGCGCATGTTGCTGTTTTTAGGACGCCGCGCGTCTCTGCGGTGAAACCGAACGGTCCCTTCAGCTCGCCCGATCGATAAAACAATTTAATATTTTGATAAAATATGAGAAGGAGCGCGGGCTGTTAGCGTGCGTGCGGGTGTGTGTGTGTGTGTGTGTGTGTGTTTGCGTGTCTGTCGGTGAAATGAATGAATCGGGTTTCGGTTAAAGCGACACGCTCGGGCTGCGGCCGTGTCCAAATAGGGCTGCGCGCGCGTCGAGCGGCGAAGCGCGCGCGTCCGCCTTCCCGGTGTGGCCGCGATAAGTTTAGCCGGAGCGCGGTGACACTGGAGCTCCGGTCTGGGACACGGAAATGCTAAATGGGCAGTCATTTTTTTGATTAGATGAGTAAAAGGCAAAAAAAAGCAATTCAGAATAATTACAGTAGAATCGCGTTGACGGTTCTGACACGTGACTCCTCATACACAGCACATTTTATTGTACAACGTATTATATTCCACATACATACATTGATAATGATACTGATGTTGCACATGAATGAATGAATGCGTCATCTGGCAGGTTTTGATTTGGTGTTTGTGGTCTTTTGTATTGGTTGAGCAATCTGATGAGTACGTTAGTATTAAAGGTTAAAGCCCTCGATGCGGGAATGTGAGCCAGTGACGTATACGTTGTTAAATATTCTTAGATTAATGACAACTTGTGCACTTGTGTAAAAGCTGGATTTCACTGTTGGTACTGTCTGCTTAGCAAAGGACTGCATCTTATTTCTACAGCGGTGAGGATTGAAAACATCAGCTGATAAATATAAATAAATGGTTGTTATGCAACTATTGTGTTTTACAGAAGACACTGCAAAAAAAAAAAGTCCGATTTTGATTTATTTATTGACAGTGAGGCAGAAAACAGAGACGGACGTGCATGTAACAAAACACGGAGAAGACGCAATAGCTTCAGGTTTTATTTCCAAATAATTGAGTTGAACAACGGGATGTTCATGTTTTTACGCGTTCTCATTAATCAATACTGATCATACAGGAAACTGTGGACTCATCCAACTTTCATCTTTGGCTCATTCCCTCGTTGTTGGTTTCGTTCCTGCAGGTGGCTGGTTTTGGCCATGGCGATGATGCGCTTCTACATCCACAAAGGCACGCACAAGGGTCTGTACAGGAGCATAGCGAGAACCCTCAAGCTCTTCCAGACCTTTGCCTTGGTTGAGGTAAGAATTTGAGCCGGAACCACACTGGGATTTAAAAAAAAAAGTGGACGAGAAAAGTAACTGACCGTTTGATGTGTCTGGTCTTCCAGGTGGGACATTGTGCCATAGGTACGTGAGGACTTTGCTCATGACGTTAACACGTCTGGCTGCGGCTGTGACCTCTGGCTTTTCTCTCCCGCTGCGTCTGCAGGGATCGTGAGGACCTCTGTGATTGCCACCGGGGTGCAGGTGTGTTCGCGGATCTTCATGGTTTGGTTCATCACCAACAGCGTCAGACAGGTGAGGAGGTTTGACAAAATCTGACAAAATGAGCCTTCTTTTCTGTCTCTATTTCATGCGTGTGTTGTAAAAAAAGAAACATTCAACACAATCGCTTCCACACGTCTGCATTTGTCCGCCTTGTTTCGAGTCACTCCCCCTTTCCTCTGCCTACTTGCCCGTGTCTTTAAAAAAAAATGCAGATCCAGAATGAAGAAAGCGTAATCCTATTCCTGGTTGTGTGGACGATGACGGAGATCACCAGATATTCCTACTACACGTTCAACCTGCTGCACCACCTGCCGTACTTCATCAAATGGGCCAGGTGGAGACGCTGAAATGCCCCCGACGTGTCGGACATTGTTGTCTCTGCATCAAGAAGTAGTTCAGCCCTGTGTGTGTGTGTGTGTTTGTGTGTGTGTGTTAAGCATCGCCTGGCTCACACGGAGAAACAAAGCGCGTGCGTGTTTATCGCCCCTCGTTAGCCGTTGTGTGAACTAACTGCTAACATTGTGCTCAGACAGCATCGGACGTTATAGGAGAAGAAGAGATTTCAACCTCTAGAAACAATCCTCACAAAGACACCCCCCCCCCAAAAAAAGGTTTCAAATCCACAGGGAGGCCAACAGCCGCGTTCCTCTCGAGGCCTCGGCGGCCGGAGGTCGCTGGCAGAGGGGGGCGACCCGAGCGCGCCGACATCTGTCGCCCGTCACACCCGTCGAAAACAGACGCCGCGACGTCTCACAACAACACAATGCAGGGAGAGAGGTTCACCGGCAGAACGCAAACTCCCTGACCCCCCCCCCCTGAACCCTCCCCGACCCCCCTTCACGGCTTTCTTTAAAAGCACACCGGAGACGCCAGCCCGCCCCCCCCCCCCCCCCTTTCTGCCCCCCCCTCCCCGGCCGAGCGGCTCATGTTCAGCTGCTCGTGTTTTAGAGTCCATCTGTTTTGGTCACGGAATGTTCTCCCGACGTTTCTCTCGCACCCGCCGAGACGCCCCCCCCCCCCCCCCCCCCCTCCAACTCCCCCTTCCGCTGGGGCCTCCGCCGCGCGCGCGAGTGGCGGCGAGGGTCGTTCTGCAGGGAGGGGAGGGGGGGCTGCAGGCCGCGGAGTGGATGACAGCTTGTGAATGAGGCGCGGCTGCATTCTTAACAGAGGCGAGGCTGGTGTAAACCCGGTTAGATACGCACACATCTAAGCACGTGACCGCCTCTGCATCCGGCGACTGTCTGTTCCAGGTGTGTGACCTCTTGCGTTTCCCCCCCCCCCCCCCCTCAGATACAACCTCTTCATCGTCTTGTACCCTTTGGGAGTCGCCGGAGAACTGCTGACCATCTACGGCGCTCTGCCGTTCGTCCGCAGGTCTGGAATGTACTCCATGAGGCTGCCCAACAAGTACAACGTGTCCTTCGACTACTACTACTGCCTCATCGGCGTCATGCTGTCCTACATCCCACGTAAGGACGGACGGACGGGGGAAGATGCATCTTCTCTGCATCGTCACGTGATGGCGCCAGGTTTACCATCTGGCGGTTTGTCGCCACATGAGGGTGGTTTTTGTGACGTAAAGCAGCAGATATTTCAACGTTTGAAAAACACACTTGGGACAAATTTAACTGATTGTTAAATTGCTACTTTTATTAGTGGGAATGCTTCAACAGCATTCCAACTTATGTTATTCGATTTTATTTATTATTATTATTATTATTATTCCGTACGTTTTTTGGCTCTGCGTAACTTCTGCATACTTTCAGCTATTAAAACCATTCAACCCTTCAAATGTTCAGCTCTTTCAGCTAATGATGGGACTTTTTCAACTTTTTTTCTACTATTTATACTTTTTTAAATATTAAGCTTTTTAACACTTTTTTTTAACACTAAAGTCAATGAGAGCAAGCTTCAAATGCTTCAAAACCTCTTCTGCTGCAAAATGTATCTCCTCCTACATTTTTTAACCTACAGACATGGTTTAAACTTTAAACTGTTCACAACATATTCAGCTATTTGGGGTCTACTTTTAATTTTGATATCTATTATACTTTTTTCATAATCAATGATTATGTTTCACTAGTTTTTCAGTCCTTTTCTGAGTTTAACATGGGTGTGTGTGTGGAGCCTCTAGAGTGAGAATATGCAAATTTAGAGTGTACGGCTGCGTGAGAATCGGGTAAAAAAAATATGGATCTTTTGCGCTCACGACCACAATGTTACATTTAAAAGCTTCATTTTTGCACAGAATGATGCCGTGCTTGTGCTGGTCGTAATGATGTGGGAATGGAATCCCAGCGTTCTTTACTTTTTGCCTGAGGGGCTCGAGAGTGAGACAAAGTCTGTCTCAAGCCCCATTGACTGCAATACAAAACTGGTGAAGAACTTAACAGAAAAAGCCAGAGAGTACACGTTTTTGAAACTGCTTTAAAAGCCATATTATGAACCCTTGAGACATAAAAGTATATATGTATGCGTTCGGTAGAGTCTTGGGACTGTCACCGTGCAGTTATTTTTTTAATTCCCATAATAGTTTTGCTCTAGCGGCAATTTGTTTGAGGCGTGGATTCTGTGTAAATCTCTGTTACCTCAGATCAGCTCGCGCAGCTGCGCCGTTGCCACGGCTACTCAGACACCTGCACTCTTACACTCACAGTCACATGACAGCCCCTCCCCTCTCTACTCCTTCAATCACTCACTGTCTGTCTCTCTGCCTCGCTCTGTCTTTTTCTTTCTCCCATCCACATATTAATAACTTAGAATTTCTGCTGATTGTAATATGACAACTACTGCTTAGGTTACTACAAATACTACTATGACTAATAGTATTAGTAGTAGTACTAGTATTATCAGCTCTGGTACTAAAACGTACTTCTAGTTTTTCTACTGCTATTGATACTATAACTACTTTTACTTCTGTATTTTTAGCCGTTTTTTGAAATTCGTATTTAGCTTCTGCTATGTATATTTTCAGCCGTGTATGTATTTTCAGCAGCTCTTTGTACTTCATTTAAGCTTTTTCATCCATATATTGTCATCAAATCTATTGAAATGTATTTTATTTCATTTCTTTTCACATCTCATCTTAGCTAAATTGATGCTTTTTCGTTCTATGCAGTGTATATAACTTTTTAATTAAATTCAAACTTATTTAATCGATTTCCACTTTTTCAACTACTCTTACTACTTCAACTTCTCATGGCTTTAAGCTATTCAACCAATTCAGCTTTAGCAATTCAGCATTCCCACGCATTTTCCACAGGAAATGCATTTTCTAGTTCCGTACGTTTTTTGGCTCTGCGTAACTTCTGCATACTTTCAGCTATTAAAACCATTCAACCCTTCAAATGTTCAGCTCTTTCAGCTAATGATGGGACTTTTTCAACTTTTTTTCTACTATTTATACTTTTTTAAATATTAAGCTTTTTAACACTTTTTTTTAACACTAAAGTCAATGAGAGCAAGCTTCAAATACTTCAAATCCTCTTCTGCTGCAAAATGTATCTCCTCCTACATTTTTAACCTACAGACATGGTTTAAACTTTAAACTGTTCACAACATATTCAGCTATTTGGGGTCTACTTTTAATTTTGATATCTATTTTACTTTTTTCATAATCACTGATTATGTTTCACTAGTTTTTCAGTCCTTTTCTGAGTTTAACATGGGTGTGTGTGTGGAGCCTCTAGAGTGAGAATATGCAAATTTAGAGTGTACGGCTGCGTGAGAATCGGGTAAAAAAAATATGGATCTTTTGCACTCACGACCACAATGTTACATTTTAAAGCTTCATTTTTGAGCAGAATGATGCCGTGCTTGTGCTGGTCGGAATGATGTGGGAATGGAATCCCAGCGTTCTTTACTTTTTGCCTGAGGGGCTCGAGAGTGAGACAAAGTCTGTCTCAAGCCCCATTGACTGCAATACAAAACTGGTGAAGAACTTAAGAGAAAAAGCCAGAGAGTACACGTTTTTGAAACTGCTTTAAAAGCCATATTATGAACTCTTGAGACATAAAAGTATATATGTATGCGTTCGGTAGAGTCTTGGGACGGTCACCGTGCAGTTATTTTTTTAATTCCCATAATAGTTTTGCTCTAGCGGCAATTTGTTTGAGGCGTGGATTCTGTGTAAATCTCTGTGTCCTTCTGATCAGATCGCGCAGCTGCGGCCGTTGCCACGGCTACTCGGACACCTTCACTCTTGCTCTCACAGTCACATGACAGCTCCTCCCCTCTCTACTCCTTCAATCACTCACTGTCTGTCTGTCTGTCTCTCTGCCTCGCTCTGTCTTTTTCTTTCTCCCATCCACATATTAATAACTTAGAATTTCTGCTGATTGTAATATGACAACTACTGCTTAGGGTACTACAAATACTACTATGACTAATAGTATTAGTAGTAGTACTAGTATTATCAGCTCTAGTACTAAAACTTGTAGTTTTTCTACTGCTATTGATACTATAACTACTTTTACTTCTGTATTTTTAGCCGTCTTTTGAAATTCGTATTTAGCTTCTGCTATGTATATTTTCAGCCGTGTATGTATTTTCAGCAATTCTTTGTACTTCATTTAAGCCTTTTCATCCATATATTGTCATCAAATCTATTGAAATGTATTTATTTAATTACTTTTCACATCTCATCTCAGCTAAATTGATGCTTTTTCGTTCTATGCAGTGTATATAACTTTTTAATTAAATTCAAACTTATTAAACCGATTTTCACTTTTTCAACTACTCTCACTACTTCAAATTCTTCTTATGGCTTTAAGCTATTCAACCAGTTTAGCTTTAGCAATTCAGCATTCCCACGCATTTTCCACAGGAAATGCATTTTCTAGTTGAGAATTCATTCCGGCCTGATTGACCGATTTTTGGTTTATTCCCCCCCCCCCCAGTGTTTCCTCAGCTCTTCCTCCACATGCTCCGGCAGAGGAGGAGGGTGCTTCACGGCGAGGTCATAGTGGAGAAGGACGACTAGACGGCCGCCCCCCCCCCCCCCCCCTCCCACCCCCTCCTCTCCCCGACGCCTCCACCCTCACCTGCCCTCGCTCCATCTCCACCTCCACCTCAAGCACCACCTGCCCGCTGCGGCCTCCATCGCACGGGGGACAGGCGCGACCTACGGAGACCCGGATCCATCGGGAGGAAAAGCGTTCAGCAGTGCTGATCATAAGGCTTCACGGGATTTTTCTGAATGGTGATATTAGAAACATGTTTACAGTCCCAGAGGCGCCTGACGTCGTGTCATCGGGGTCGACCCAATTGGCGCTTGTATTCGGGTTTTTTTTAAGTGTATTGCACCAGAGAGGTTTTATACAGAAGTAGCGTGGCTGTAAAAAAACAACAAGAAAAAAACAAGGTTGAAAAAGAGAAGATATTCAATCATACCTCAACAATAAATCTACATTTAGACAACGTGCTGCTTCTTTTGTGTACGTTTTTAAATGATACAATGTGAAATGAGCAGTTAATATCAAGCCTATTTCTTAAAGGTAATTTATTCACGTAATGTGTTCTTAGCTTTACGCTTAACTGCATTCTTCTGCATTCTTTACTGTGTCAAATGAATTTTACAAAGTTGCATCTTAAACAAAGTCGAGTCTTCTAAAAAGCTTGTAGGTGAGGCTTCAATTCAGTTTTCTGTGAGCACGCTTCACTCTTCAGTCGCTGTTTGTTTGTTTGTTTGTTTGTTAACAGGAGGAATCTCGTGTGCGTGTCGATAGAAAGGTAGTGGGGTTCCCTCCAATTAAAAAAAGGTGCTGTTCTGAGATCATCTCATTCTTCTGTGCAGCCAAAGGAGACCGTTTGTCGGCCTAAAGGAGCCAACAGGACGTGAAATGATTGAGAGGGAATGTTGCAAAGAACGTCAAGACGTGTCTATCATCTGGGTCAGTGAGGAGAGAAACCGTAAAAAATCTCGAAAGCAAACGAATAAAAATGTGAAAATGACTTGTGCAAAAATCAATAAACTCAATTCTAAAATCCTGTGGAGAGTTTTGTGAGGACCTTCACGCTCATGCAGACAGATGAGCCTTCTGACGCCAGGATTTGTTTGTCTGGATCGGCATTAAAATGTCGAAATAACAACAAATGCAAACATTTTCTGGGGTTTTCACGTATTTATTTGTGAGTGTTTCCTTCATTCGTAGTGTTGTTTAAACTCAAGTGTTTTTCTTCACAGGAAACAGTACCTGAGTGCAGAAAATGGAACATTTTATATTCGTAGAAAACAATCCACAGATTGATATTCATAAACTCATGTAGGTCTGTAATAGTGAAAAATAAATCTCATAATAACAACATACTGTATCATATGTAGAGTATTAAACTGTAAACGTGCTGCCAGGAAATAAAACTCAAGCTGATTGTGACTTTTTAAATGTGTAAGTATTTCATTTGTTTCTACTCGTATAAAAAAAAAAAAATAGAAAATGATAGATAAACATTCATGAGGTTAGATAACAGCATCATTTTGCACCATTTCATTTTAAGACAATTAGTTATGCAAAGCTCAACGGTAAATCCACCCGGCTCCATAGAACTTGCATGATGAAATATACATTCGGATATTCAGTTGCACATGGAATACAATTGTATAAAATGTATTTCAAATTACCAGGAACTTATGAATATATATATATATATACACATATATAAATGAATTGGTGATTTGGTAGTTAGAAAAATAAAAGCCCTCCCTCTGTGATTGCCCTGCTGTATTGCACTTGCTGGTAATGTTGGACTGGTTTCACTTGGGAGGAGGAAGGCGTCTCCTCATCGTTGGTCCCTTTGAGTGCCACACGGGGGTGTGTCTGTTCACCGCGAGCTCCATTTCTCCAGGTATCGCTACGATCCCAGCAGCCTCGCTGCAACGAAGAAGAAGCAAAGAAGGAAAAAAGAATGACATGACGATGCGACGCTAAACGGACAGTTTAAGGGATGAAGGAGAAGACCGAGGCGGAGGACGTACTGGTCTCCATCTCCTTCTCGCAGATGTAGCTTATTTGATATTCACAGAATAAATCGCTCCACAGCCCGTGGATGAGTCCCGCGCAGTCTCCCCCCAGTTGGTGGCCGTGGCCCGGGTCGTCCGGCTGGCCGGGATTCCACCTCCTGCAGGGAGACGAGAGGGGGCGATCACGCGTTGCTTTTCACAGCACCTTACTCTCGTTCGGGGTGAGACACATTGCGTACGGACAACTAATACTGACGTGAAAGCAGGTTCGCTGCCGTCCAGCCAACGCCAGACGTCCTTCTGCTCCCTGTCGGTCAGGCCCATCCAGAAGTACCCCCTTCCGAGGAGCCGCTTCTTCAGCCACGCCTGAGATCACATTGGGTGGGGTGGGGGGACAAAAGAAAGTGACCTCACTTACGGCCGAGCGACGGCGGCATCGTCCCTATCAGGCACACGTGGCTTTTAGTGCTCCACTTAGTGATTAGTCACCAGCTCCTCCAGGTCGCTGACGATCAGCAGCGAGGCGGACGTCGATTCACAGCTGGTCTTTGCGTCGTCGAAGCTCCGCATGTCTTTGGAGAAGAAGTAGCAACTGTCCCTGTAGTTGACCCAATCCACGGGGCATCCTGTGAAAACAGTCAAATCCACCAAGTCACACTCGATAAGACGCAGAGATGTCAAACGTGGGTATCTGATTAAAACACACAACGTACAACAAACGTGTTCTACGTGGAAGACGTGACGTCTATGGCTGTGAATATTTATTAAAAGCTTTGGAAATATGAAAAATGTATCACAGAATTATATAATGACACATATACATGTATATATATATATATATATATATATATATATATATATATAGATGTATATACATCTGCTACTACAGTTGCCATCCAGCAGTGGATAATATTCTATTTTATATTTTATATTGTAACTTACGTTACTCAGAGTTTTGGCCACAGGAGAAGCAAAGGGGATCCATGAACTAAGTTTTGAATGTTAATATAATAATGACCATAATTTAGAACTTTGGATGGTTTCCTCCGTGCGGAGCAGCGATAGTTAAGACTACAAGATCACGGAAGAAGAATTCTCCATGTCAACGCGATACCTTCTCCTGACTGCAGAGTCGGTCGTCTGTTTTTCCAGGTGTAAAAAATGTAAAAAAAACTGCGTCAGAAACTGGTGAGAAGACTTAAAGGCCTACCCGGGGCCCAAAGCGAGGGAGCTGCCGCTTCGTCCTGCAGAGACTCGGGAAGCAGAGAAAGTGCCGGGGCCTGGACGGGGAGCCCCGGTGGTCCCGGTGGTCCGGCTGGCCCCGGCGCCCCCATCGGCCCCGGCAGGCCCCTCGGCCCCTGCTCGCCGGCCGACCCCATCGCTCCCCTGATACCCGGCGGGCCCTGCGCCCCCTGAGGACCGGGCTGCCCGTCTCTTCCGGGCAGACCGGCGGTCCCGGGCTCTCCTTTGGCCCCGGAGGGTCCGGCCCTTCCCCCCGATCCTCGGGAGCCCTTCGATCCGGGGCCACCAGGCAGGCCGGGAATTCCTTTCAACCCTGGCAGACCTTGTGCTCCGGGGAAACCCTGCTCTCCTCTGGGGCCCCTTATTCCCGGACTCCCCTTTTCCCCTTTCTCTCCCTTCTGGCCAGGCCCACCAGATGGTCCCTGGGGTCCCTTGTCCCCTCTTGGTCCTCTTGGACCGGGGGGACCTGAAAAATAAGATTTAAGTGAAACAAACTTAAGAATAGTCACACGTCGTTGCTTTGTTTTTGTGAATGGATTGATATCATAGCTGGTTAGCTTACATTAATATCTTACATTAATACAGAATATCTGTTTCTTTACCCTTAAAACAAACACCCCATAAGTGCATACATCCCTCACCCTGTAAAATGGTAAAGTTGGTTATTAGCTGCGAGTGCTTGGTGTCCACCAGCTTCATCTCCTCCATGACGATAGAGAGGCTGGTGACCTCCTTGTCCACGCGGGCCGCCAGCTCCTCCTGCTGGGACCTCAGCCTCCCCGCGTCCGTCCTCATGTCGGCCACGCTGCCGTTCAGGCCCGCCAGGAAGTCGGAGTGGCGCCCGACGGTCTCGGAGCAGGTGCGCAGGTCGTTCAGGTTGAGGTTGATGGCGCCCAGGAGCTGCGTGGTGAAGCTGACGTTGCCGGTCACCCGGTCCACGCTCTGCTCGAGGCCGTCCAGCCGCACCTCCAGCCGCTCGAACCGGACGGACGTGAGGTTGTCGAAGTTCCTCTGCTCCTCCAGGATCTCCCTCAGCCTCTGGTCGTGAGCGTCCGCCAGGCCGCTGGCGTTCTGCAGCTGGCCGGCCACCGAGGCCAGCTGCGACCCCACCTCCTCCAGGCCGTCGTTGTTGGCTTTCGCCAGAGTCGAGGCGTTGCTGGCCATGGCCTGCAGGTTCTCCACCTTGCTCCGGAGCCACTCCGCGTCGGACCGCGTCTGCCGGGCCGCCTGTTCCAGGCCCTGGAAGTCGTGGCGCATCTTCTGGACGGCCTGGCTGGCGTCGTCCACCGAGCGCTGCAGCGCGGCGATGAGGCCCCTCTGCTGCGCCTGCGTGAGGTTGAGGCTGCTGATGCCGAGCAGCGCCCGGTCCTGGAGCTTCACCTGCTGCTGGAGCTCTTTCTGCAGCCGCGCCGCGTCCTGCTGCAGGCCGCCGATGGCGCCGCCGTGAGACTGCAGGGTGCCGTTCACCGCGCGCAGGTTGGCCGTGTTGCCTTCCAGGAGCCCCCGAACGGAGCCCTGGCTGCTCTGAATGTCTGAGTCGACGTTCTGCAGCTGAGTCAGCTTAACTTGATCTCTGTGGACGCGTTCCTCCACCGCAGACAGCTGCCTCTGGAGAGCCCAGATGTTGTTCTTGAAAGCCTGGATCTCTGTGGTGGTGTTCTCCGACTCCTCCCCCGCTCGATCGTCTGAAAAGGCACAATAAATCACAAAAAAAGAAATGTTTCAACCCCATCGCTTCAGCGTTCTGCTTCCATTTGAAGTAGACAGGGACTCGGACACTTACCGAGCTTTTTCAAATCTGTCTCAACGGCATTTATCTTTCCTCCATAGTTTGCGATGCCTTGTTGCACGTTGTCAACTCTTTGCACGACTGGAAAACAGGACGGGTGGGACAAAGGTTAGTGTCGAAGCCTCGTCGCAGGCCGCGTGCTTTATTGAGAGAACCAGAACTGCCTGCAAGCACAGACATCATATATGAAAGGGATCAGAGAGGAAACCACTGACTGAAAAAGAGATGCGTCGTCTGCGCGTCTCGTAGGCATGTAATAACGCCGGGCTCGATCGACGTAATCTCTTGGGTTAGGCCCGATTTAGAGACGAGTAGGCAGCGCGAAAGAGACAGAGGGAGGCGGGAATAAACATTGACTCAGCAGGGACGGAGTGGGTGGTCAATGATAGACACTGAGGACGGAGGTGCATGGGGAGACATTGGCGAGGGCAGGAAGTGACCCAGCGGGGGGTTTAGGGGGGGGTTCTTCAGTTAAAAAAAAAGGCGGATCAAAGACAGCCCGGAGGAGACAGACGCTGTGGCAGGGAGGCTCTTCACGCCCCCACAGGCGACACCGGCGTTCATTTCCTCTGGAATGTGTCTGGGATTCCAGGGAGTCAACCACCGGGCCCCGCCAGGGGGACGCAGCCTCCGACTGGGACCCGCAAGGACTCCTCTGCTGGGAAGCTGCACCACCCCCAACATGTTCGGTCCCGAGGGTTGCAATAGCAGAGCTGATCCGGTTCAAATCCCTCCATCGCTCCTGATCGGGCCCCGTTTTTCGTGTCCCCGATCAGCACTAATAACGGCTTCTAAATATGTGATGTTACAGTTCGCCATTAGTTCATCTCCGCTGGGCATTTGGGAAACTGCAAATAGGAAGATAAATGTTTGACCAAAATTGTCAAAGCATTGTTTTATTCTCCCCTTTTTCATATTGTGAGGTCCAGGAAAGCATTATTTCTTTGTGTTGTAGCAATTAGCTTTTTTCCAGCACTTGCATGAGTGGTTCCCAAAACCTTCCTCATGTATAAAAAGTACATATGTGGTATGCGTGGACTGAAGCGTACTGAGAGACGTGGAGTTGTGGATACGTTGCCTCGGTCTACAAACACTAGTGACTCATGTCCCTCGTTGTCAGCGGGAGACGGCCCCTGAATGCCAGACGCTGGCGGAGCGGCAGCGAGCCGCGAGGTGATGTCAGGACCCCACCAGACGGACCGGCCGAGCGGCGCAACGGGACCGCGTGCAGCAGGGAACAACATATGTGTCTCCCAGGGAGGTACGGCGCGTTCACATCTGGTTTCACTTTGGCGATCAAAACCATCCAAGTGTTAAACTGTGAGATGCAAAAAGCATGGCGTTGCAGAGGCCCAATTAGTCACAAAGTAACAAATGGACTAAAACGAAATTAGTTACTTGTAAACGCTACAACGAGAATCCTCCAGAGTCCACAGGACGACCTGATAATGCTTTTTGGGCAGCGGGAAAGAAGAAGGTCACTGAGCATTGAAGAACAAAGCGAGGGAGTGAGCGAGGACGCATGTCGGGTGCGTGGAGAAGCTGCAGCGTGAGCCGCGGTTCCCTTGACGCAGCGGCGCTTCGGTGCCAGTAGAAAAAAAAAGCTCATCTGGGATCAATTAGGCCCGCATGAAAAAACACGCAGCGCGAAACAAGTGGGAACCGGCTGAGCTCACGGGGCAGCGAGGGGACGTCGTTGTTTAATACTCAAACGGCGCAAACTTTAACAACAAAGGAAATAAGGAGGGGGGGTCACGTGCAGTCTCATGTTGGAAGTGTTTAGCTCCAATTCTAGCAGAAATATTCAGAAGACGGCGGGAATGTTTCCCAATGAGGGAAAGAATGTCCACACGGCAACGAGGACGTGGGGCCGTTCCCCGGGGGAGTGTGGGCTTTGGGGGTGTTGGTAAAATAAACCAATTCAAGGTTTTTCGGGGTGGAGACACAGAACAGATTACTACGAAAGATGCATTCCACAGATCTTTTTTTTGAGGCCCTTAAAAAAAAAAAAAATCTGCTTCAACTCATTTTCAAGGACTAGTGAATGGTTGTTTCCCTCCAGACAGCGGAGGCTAGCTGATTCCCTCAGCTTCCAGTCTTTGTGCTAAGCTAAGCTAAACAGCTGCTGTCTGCAGCTTCACACTCAAGAGACGTGCCGTTCACAAAAACTTTCCGACTGCCATCCAGCCTCTTTGAATTCATGTTTGTGTGAACTGGCCCTTTATTTGCTGACACTGACGCCTTTTCCCTCGTAGGTGCCGTGGAGCCCCCTGCTCACATTTTCCATTACCGATCCATTGCCTTTTTCCATAACGACAAAAAAGCAAACACTTAACAAATAACATTCATGTCATGCTTGGTCACGCAGGGCGAGGACGATGACGATGGCCTCTCTCTCTCAGACGCATAAAAACACCCCTTCTAAAACGGCAACGCTGTTATTTCTCGGCAGGACAAAGAAAAACCAAATGATACGTTTGAACGTCCGTCATCCAGTAATTACCCCCCCCCCCCCCCCCCCCAACGTCAGCGGACGGAGGAAGAGGGAGCGGCTACCTTTGTATCCCAGCACAGCAACGGCGATGGTGAGGAGGGAGCACAGCACGTAGAGCAGAGCTATGGAGGTCTTCAGCGCCCATTCCTTCTTGCACTTGGTGCACTGGGAGCCCTCCTGGATCCCTGCGAGGAGAAGAGACACCACAGGAGTCAGAACCAGAATCTCTTTGTGTCCGTTCAGAAAGTCTGTGTGGGTGAAATTTAGTGTTACCGGAGAGGAGGGTGGGGGGGGCAGGACGCCCACATCTGGACAAACAACCGTGGGCTACACTAAAGAATCAAAGCAGTGTCCCGGAGGGCCTGCGTGGTGAAGGGGCACAAAAACAACCCCCCCCCCCCCCCCCACCTGAAACCCCACACTGATTTGTTTACACTCAGCGCCGTGCTTGTTTTCCTGAACTCAGCCTCCTCTCGGGAGGAAAGACGACGTCCTGAGCGCAAAGACTCGGGACCCGGTTTAAATTTTTGGGCAGGAGAAGCGGCGACGGTGAGTCACGTGACACGCGACGTCTGTCTCCGCGGAGCCTTTCGTTTTTTTCACGCCTCGATTTAAAACTCGAGCTGAAAGGCCTCAGCCGCTGGGGACACTTGTGGCATAAGGGGTTCCGGTGCCGGCCCGAGCCTCTTGGGGGCCCTAAGCAGAATTTTATCTGGGGGCCCCCCCTCCCACCACGCACAGTCACCTGTGCTAGAAGATAATTGGCACAACTGTCACGCTATACTGTTATAGCGAAAATTATAAACGAATACAGTGAGGTTATAATACAAAACTAGGGCTGCTTGCAGCATAAGCGAACTAAGCGGCTGCTTGGGGCCCCCTGGCCACCAGGGGGCCCCAAGCAGCCGCTTAGTTCGCTTATGCCTTGGGCCGGCCCTGAGGGGTTCACTTTCACGACAGATCCGCAGCGCTGACGGGAGCACAGCTGTGTTTCATTTTCTCTTCAGGAAGTGTGTGTCCGTGTGTGTGTATTTGCTCTCAATTCAACTCGGCAGCAGAAAGGTCGCACTACACGACCGTCCCCGACCGAGAGGCCCGGGCCGTTCACGTGATCAACCAGGACTCTTTTGGCGCCGACGATGTCACCGCACACCTTAGCTTAATGTGCGAGGTGACACTCCGGTGAATTAAAAAAATCGCGGAGCGGATCGGCTCCTCGGGGGCCTCGACGGGAGTCGAGAGGCCCAAAGTGAACCACTTACGACTCGTTCCTGCGGCTGTGAAGGGATTGTTTTTAACGATCGCCGAGTCGCGTCTGCGTCCAGCTGGCGTGGAAGGTCGTCTTAGCACTCGGCCAACGAGAGAGAACATTAGAAAAAAAAAAAAACTCTGCGGTTTCGATTCTTCGCCTCAAAATGGGACCACCGTGCAGAATACCAACCCAAACTTCTTCTGCCAAAAGGTGCTGCCATGTGTTTCCAAAAAAGCTTAAGAAATCACCATTGACGACAGGTACTGCAGATAAGAAATGAAAACGATGTCACCATTAACCGCCAACTCCAGAGGAAAACATCTGTCTCTCTAGCTGCTAAATGCTCCCCTGCATTCACCAGATAGCTGCTTGCTTCAGGTGGCGCACAATGTGGTTTTAGACCTTTTTCCCCAAGCAATTGGTGCAGGGGCAGAGTGTTTTAGCAAAGGGCTTCCATGAAATGCTTTCACGGTTTTGACTCTTTGCCAAAACGGATTCTCGAGCCAGAAAACTGTCCTTGTTCGCCCGACGCTGCCTTGAAAAATGTGATGACATACGTGACAAATGTGACGTGTGTCCATGACCTCTTAATAACAATAACGACTTTTTGTATTTTATGTCCGAGGCAAGAAACATGCAAGAACAAAAGAAAGGTTTAAAAGAACAAACAAAGGCAAAAAAAACAAACATGGCTGATTATCTGAAATGTATAAAAGGCGTTAATAGAATGCATGCATGTGCAATTTACAAGTACTGAGCTCCAGATGCTAACACAGCTGCGCACGAGGGCTTAGCAAAAGTCTTCCCTCGCCACCTGTTTAACTGTAAGCAGAGAGGTGCACCCTGGGAAATACGGCCCTCCGTAAGTGACGACGCCTTTCGGGATCATTCATAACCGCTGACATTGTTTTGAAAAGCTCGCGCGTGTTTCCACAATAAAAACAGGCGCGTCGGTTCGTCAGTTCGTCAGCCGTCGAAGCTCCGTTGCCCCGACTCGACGGTTTCCGATCCAAACAGGCTGACAGTGTTTACCGATCTGCAGCGCTGAGATGATACCAGAACACTTCGCATAGGGTATAAACTGTTACACAGGCCCCGAAGGCTTCTCCATTCCGGTGCACGTTGACGCCAACAAGGGGAGGTCTCTGCTTCAGAGCCCCTTGCGTGAGGACATAGCGCATCGCGAGCAGCTGGAACCTCTTCAGGCTCGGGGGGGGTGGGGGGGGGGGGGGGGGGGGTGTTTGGTATGTCAAGTGTT
Organism: Apeltes quadracus; assembly: GCA_021346845.1. NCBI lineage: Eukaryota > Metazoa > Chordata > Actinopteri > Perciformes > Gasterosteidae > Apeltes > Apeltes quadracus. Next base: position 11,241,869 of record CM037914.1, read on the forward strand.
GATCCCTTCTCTTTGTATCTATTAAGCTATTGCACAACTGTTTGTGGTCCGACGTCTTGGGACGCGTTCTCGGTTACCTGCCACACTAACGGGGCCCAGATGCACAAATCCCATCACATGCACGAAATGTCCTGAAGGTCTGCCGTGGAGTCATGTGACGAAAAGGAAGCTTCATTGGTATTAAATATTCCACATTCGGAAGAAGAGAACTCGAAGCGGGCTGTGGGAGACGCGAGTGAACAGTGAACCTCCTTGTTCGCAGTTTGACTCCGGAGAGACTGTGGCCTCCTTCGCTTCGGCTGCTCGTCATTAAACTCGGACTCCGGCCGACCGCAAACCGCGGAAACACCCTCCGTCCTCGGACCGCCGGCCGACGACGACACTTTTACTGCTCACGGTGAAACGAAAACGGATCCTCCAAAAGGCAAAGCGCCTTCCCAAAAGAACCGCACGCCATCGGCGATGCCATTGTGTGTTGCAGAAGGACAAAGTCTCCATTGTTCCTGCAAAAACGTTAAAAACAACATTTGGATCGTGTCCACCTGGATAACTGACGTCTGCGAGTCTGAGTGTCTTTCAACATTCTTTTTTTTCATCCATCGGTTTGCCCGAAACACGGCAAAAGGATTGCGGTGCCACGCTCATTCAAAGACAGCGTTTATTTACTGTAAACATCAAAAGGGGACGCTATAGTAACGCGTGAGGAAACAAGGCCATGAGCCGAGGTCACTCACGCTGTGATTTGGATCGCTGCCTCGACGAGCACAAACACTCAAACCCTTTCCAGGAACGAGGGAGCAGATCACTCTGAGGAGGAAGGAGTCCTCCGAGCCTTGACTTGAAGCGAGCGAGTTCAGAAGTCCTGCATTTTAAGATCGCTGTGTTACAGTGCTACACTTCAAACATCAGAGACAAGGAGAGGGGACCTCGTCTCCGGGTTTTTAATATTTCCGGGGAGTGAAGTTAGAATGAAATGAAAAAAGCAAAACAAACAAAACAGTGAAAAGTTAACATTCCCATCTTCCCACGGATTCACCCTGATGACCCTGATAAACGGGCTGTAAGCGGCACATCAGACTGTTTTCACCATAATGTCTCATTTATGTGCCTTCAGAATAATCTAAAATATGCAACAATCATACAAACAACGTGCACACAGTGCGTTAAATTGCACACAGGTACGGTATGTGTTTACCGCCTTCCTTGCATCTCAAAGACGGTGAAATGAATTGGTTCCATTCTGTTTTCTTTATAATCGGTTCATCTGTCCTTCATTACTCAAACAGAGAGACGTTTTCCTTTTACAAGATCTGTGAACCACTGTGATCTACAAGCCAAGAGGTTTCACAGCGAGGGGCTCTGGTTAGTAATGACTCATGGCATCATGAAGTGTGTGTGTGTGTGTGTGTGTGTGTGTGTGTGTGTGTGTGTGTGTGTGTGTGTGTGTGTGTGTGTGTGTGAGCGGGTGTACTACTGCATTGAGCACACTGGACATAAATCAGTGCCTTTAAAAAAACAAATAAAATCATAAAATTGAATCGTTGACATTCAACTCTTAAAGTTCAACACTTTCGTGTTGTGTCCAAAAATTGATTTTGATTTGCAACACACACACACAACTGTGGAAGCACTGGAACAAAATGGTAGATGACATCACAAACATCACAAACACTCCGGGAGTGAGAGGCCGGGGGCGAACGCCAGCCAGCGCCGACGCACTGGGGGGGGTCTCTCGTAGCGGAGGTCCCCGATGCCCACTGAGCTCACTTCCAGGCCGATCCGGTGCAGTGACGCCGTCGGAGCAAGTGCGGAATCGGGGCCAAAAAAGGGGTTCTGAGTTCACGCGGTGGCTTCGGGCCCCCCCCCCCCCGCAGGAAAGCCGACACCGTCTCCATGTGTGGCCCCCCCGATTCAGGCTCCATCTCTTTTATTACGCGTGATGGAAACCATACGCCTGCATCACACGAGACACGCAGGCGTATGGTAGAGAAGGAGAGAAAAACCAACTCGAATGTGTGAAAGGAGGGAAAAGATGTTGCGAGGTTGAGAAAAGGCAGCGATGGAATCTTCCTTGAAAGACAGTAACCCCCTTTCGCAGCGTCCCAGAACCTCTCAGGGATTTTGACGCTGGCCAGATCCCCCCCCTCACCCACCCTCCCAAAATAAAATACAAAGCAGAGGAAAAAATGAGCTTTGTGAGACGTCCAAAAAAAAGACATGGTCAAATGATGAGGTAAAAACCAGATAGCAGCATCCAGCAGCTCTCCCGGCTCCAACTGTCTGCCGCCTCGCCGCGGGAGGGGGGGGCGAGTGAGGCGAGGGGGGGGGGGAATCATTCCTTTCACACATAAAGACTCAATCGATCGGTCTGATCTGCTTTAATCCGGCGACAGGTGTACGAGGTCCCATTAGACACGTGTTACAAAGGGAAAACACACGTTTTCTTTGCTGTTGACACCAGAGTTGCATTCTGGCTTCCTGAGGCCATAAACGCCTCCATCAGCCCCCTCCCCCCCCTTCCACCCCTCTCCAACAGGATGGGCCGATGCTCGGCCCAAACAGGTCGTCTTCTCCAGAAGACAACGTCGACGGCGGAGTGGAGAAAGGGAACCGGCGCACTAAGCTCAAGGATTTGGGGGCCCAATGGAAGCGGCTCAGGTTTTAGTTACAAAGCAAAACATCGCAGCCTAAGCGCCTCAAATCGTTCTCTAGGAAGAGCATGTGTGTTTCTTTTCAATCTGTGTGTGTGTGTGAGTGAGTGTGTGTGTGTGTGGACCACTGGTTGACGGCCGTCACATCAGCATCCAGAACCCGATAGTCCGCCTACGCTCGGCTTTGAAGGAAACGCGACACCGTCGGCGCAAGGAAGAAGAAGTGAGTTCAAAGCGACGACCCCGGAGAAAAAAACAAAAGGAGCAATTCATCCGATTCAAAGGCTGTTTGTCTTCCGTCGGCTGCATTTGAATCGTATTCCCTTTCAAAACAACAACACAAGAAAGTCGGACAATCGGCAAAATCTCTTTCGATGTCAAAGTGGAGTCTCGGCTGCTGGGCCGAAACCCCCCCCCCCCCCCCGCCCCCAACACCACCACTACAGAGACCCCCAGTGCCGACCGACAGACCACTGGCAAGCACTTCAAAGAAAGGAAAACAACAAATATCACAAGTCGCAGAAATAAAGCAAATAGCAGGACTTTTTCCCACCGATGAGCAGCTGGAACAACAAACCTCTAAAAGGGATCTGAACCTTTCCTTCTTTTGCTTTGGTAAACAGCATCACGGTTGTTGTATTTTTGAGGTGATTCTCCTTTGAAAGGAGATGTAGCTGTAAAAAGGGCCTCAGCATGCAGTACCAATAATGGCCACCAGGGAAAATCCCTCACTGCAGAGAAAAGGCCGAGGAAAGACGCCACTTTCAGCTCAAGAACAGGATGTGGATTTCTTATTGGACAAACGAACAATAAGGAAGAAAGCATGATCCCGATGTTTGTGTTTCGTCCACTTTGCAATGTTCTCCAAGACATCTTAGGCTGAAAAACATCCAGTGGGCGATTCTTGTTCATTCCGACGTCAGACTTCTTGTCCTGCGTAAACACAGCTTAAGCAGTTCCTGTTCTGGAGGGCTTTAAAGACCTCTGCAGGTTTTTGGCATATTCAACAGAAGAGGAAAAAAAAAATGCTCTGGGAAAAAGGTGAATGGAACACACGGCCCACATCGGCCAAACTCATCACTGCGTCGGCCACATCCGGCACGGACCGGGCCACATGGACGAAGCTCCGGCTCCACGCCTTTGAAACATGTTTCTTTCAGGCCGGTTGTAAAAAACTACTGTGGTGTGCGTTCGGCTATTGAACATTTTATTAATGTAGTCGTTGAATAATGACCCGTTTCTGTTTTGTTTACCTCCTGTGTTTTTTATTAGACTGGATGAAGTGACCACACGTTACTGTCCGGCCTCCCAGAGAACCGCTCCCAAACTCACCAAGCTTTTTTGGGATTTATTTCCTGGGTGGTTCCTAAATTGTATTATTTCGGGCCGTGTCTGCAAAAGGTATTTAATGGGAATTGAAAGCAGAGCAGGGCTGTTTGGAAGAAAATACACATTGGTAATGAGGTGGAAACTTGTGGCGATCTCTTGTGTGAACTGCTCAACACAATATTTCAAATTCAAGGCCGCTAGCAAACCGCACGCCGGCTGCCCAATTACAAAATTATAAACGTTTCCCTCCAAAGTCAGCAAGACAAAATATAAAAAAGCCCGACGGGACGCTCTCTGGCGTGGGTCACAGTGGAACGCCATCCTGTGTGACGCCGGGGCTTCCTCCTGGGTGGGCCCCCCCCCCGCCCCCCATTGCAACATCTGCGGGGGGGGCGTGGCCTGTCAGCCTGAATGACAACCGGCCATCTCCTTCCTGCTCGGACTCACACGCTGCAGACGTGAGGGCGGCACGCTCCTCGGCCTTCGGAGGCGGAGCCGCTCGGCGACATCTGGGTCCGTGATCCACACACCCGCTCGCCGAGGGCGGTAAATCGACACCAGACGAGGGGCTTTAAATTACTCTGCACGCGACTGTTTGTTTAGAAAAACCCACGAGAAGAGCCGGGAAGGGACGCGCCTCTCTGAACCTGAGCTGCAACAACGTCATCCGGGAGCAAAGAGATTACATTAAAAAACTGCAAAGCACAAGCATTTTTAAGGTTGCCTTGCAAACTGCGTGCACGGGAAAGTATAACCGGGTAACATTTTGATTGGGCCGGTTTACAGTGGCTACCTCGAGCCGGCCCAAAGTGTCTTCACTTACTATCTTGACTGATCACGGCCTCCTCAGATCCCTAAAAAAAAACGCTTTCTCCACTTTTTCTGAACACGCCGCTTGCATGCAAGATGAAAACACAGAACATTTGCAGTCATTAAATACAATCAACGTGAACTTTACAGAACCTCTGCTTCCTCAGAGTTACTTTAACTCAAAGCAGAGAAATCCGCCGTATCGAATTCCTTTTTTTAGTTTGCTAATCAAACGTGCGTGCAGGACAATAACTGCGGGGCTCTGCGAGGTACCGGAGAACGAGTTCAGCGGATCTCAAGCGCACACATGGAAAATGTGGCCGTCTTCGTGAGCGCGACAGAGTTTTTTGGAGCAGCTCCTCGCTGCTCCCCTCCACCTCGACTCCTCCTCGTGAACCAGGAAGCTGACGGTTGATCTTGGCAACGTTCACCTTCACTTTATGCCCAACTTTCATTAAGGTTTTTTTGGACTGCGAACACCAGATTCAGGCGGGTTTTTATCGCTCGTGCTTAAAGCGGTGGAGTAAAGAATCCCCGAGTTAGTTGTTAAAGTGTGCGTGTGTGTTCCACCGCTCGGAGGTGTTGGAGAACTTTCCGTGTTCGTGGACACGCAAGACCCACAAAAGGTTACCGGTTTGTATTACAAAGACACACACACACACACACTGGAGGGAACATCTGATGTAGAACCATGATTCCTGCAGGACAAAGAACTGCAGCTGACCAAATCAAACACACTCTGCTGCTTTTCCTCACTCACTAAAAAAAGATGAGATGACGAGTGAAAAGAACAGAAACACAAAAGTTGCTGTAGTTTTTAAAAATGAAAGTCCACCTATTTCACACATCGAGCAAACGAAGCAACTCTTCTAAAGTTTTGTGACATTTAATTTGCATTGTGGGATGTGGGAGCTTCATTGGGGGACCATGATGACACTAATGCCATAGTGCATTTAGTGTATGTTCACATATACTCACATGCAGGTAATGTTAAGAATGTTCATCACTTTCGGACCTTTCTGTGGGATTCCACGTTGAAAGGCATGAAATAAATCAGCGATACGAGGCCGTCTAAACGTCTGCCAGTGTGAGCGACGACCTCTGAAACGCTGCATTTATGCTCTCATGTCATAAAGGTGTGTAGCTCGTGCTTCAGATAAGCAGCTCCAGCTGGCTCGGCTCCCTCTGCGACTCCCCTCCTCTTTTCTTTATCTTCCATCATCTCCCGCGCAGTCGCCCCCCCCCCCCCCCCCCCCTCCCCTTATCTCGTCTCATGCGCCTCCAAACCCATCCATCCACCCCCCCTGCGCCGCTTCCCTTTTCACTCCCCTTCCCATCTCCAGGGATGGAACGCCCGCCCCCCGCTGGGCCTTCCCTTCCAGCTCATTCAGCATTTTCGGTCTTATCTCTCGTGGCGTCCTGTCCGGGGCGGCGTGAGGTTCTACCCAAACACCAGGTACGAGGAAATCCCGGGCCTGCACATCATCTTTTTGTTTACATCCGGAGGCTTCGCTTTTAACAGCCTGCTCCCAAAAAAAAGTTTCCTGTCCCCCTCCCAGAGAGAGGAAGACTCAGGACGGACGTGTGAAACGGAGACGTGGCAGCTGCACTCGGTAGAGTATTTTGTTGTTTCTGGAGGTCTGCTTGGGGAATACACCATGTATAAAGAGTATAATTTGTGCTTGAAAAAATATTTAAAATGACTTTACGGCCCTGAACTGACTTTAAATCGTTAAAGAAATACAAAAAATATTGTGTGTTTTATTGATGCCCTGCCCCATTTAAGCAGGTTACTTTTTCTCACCTACGTCTATTCTCTACAACAGGTGTTCAAACACGCTGCAGGTCGAGCGCGCCTACGTCAGCAACACAAAAAGCCACAATGAAGCTCACAAACAAAACTGATATACAACAAGTATCAACAGCTCGTTTCCTTCCACTAGGGGGAAACGTCGAGTTACAAAGCGGAAGCAAGAAATGTGACTAAACAGAAGAGAAGATGTCCAACGTTAGCAGCAAAGAGATTCAGCATCCATCCGACATCTGTAACATATTCCTGTACGAGTTACAAAAAGACGAAGGGATCAGAACCTACAACGCAACTCTATAAAAGAGAAAAAGCCACAAGAGACCACAGCGAAGTGCATAAAGTCCTCAAACCCACTGCCAGCCTATCGTATGGCTGTGTGTGTATTACATGTGTCAGGGCTCTGACCCGAGCTGGCTCGCGGTGTTATAGTGCATGTTCACCAGGACGGATGAGGTGGCGGCGCCGCTCTCCTGGCTCAGAGAAACGCACCGGGCCGGAGCCGAGGAGCCGGCGCCGCCGTGCTGACACAGCTGGTTCCAGGCAGAGACACCCCCCCCCCGATGCCACGCCAGGGCCCCAGGAATGTGCCCCTCGCTGCAGAAACCATAACAAGTGCAGGAAATAGATTTGTACACTGCGGGTTCCACGCCGTGGGAACGGGAGACGTGGGCGCGGATCCCAGGAGGGCGATTCTGCACGGAGCAACCGAGCCTCCGTGGTTGAATGGCGGACTCGTCTCTGCGCACCGACGTCCCCTCCAGCAGGCTTTGCGTCGGAGGCTGTGATCATCCTGCATTTATCTTCTTCAACTCCCTTCTCAACGTTGTTCGGCATTCAAAAGGTCATCGGGGGAGTCGAGAGCGCTTGGTGACGGCTACAAAAAAGAAGACGTGATGAAGGCCTCGCTCCCTTGGCGGTGTTCGAAATACAACTCTGATTTTATTTGTACTTTGTTTAACAGAGAAAGACGCCTGGTTCAGAGAGCCGAGTGCCAACGACCAGACGTCACAGCTCAGAGGGAGCGGGAAGAGTCCAGCCAACGCTGACGGCCTTCCTATGTCAACTCCCTGCTGAAGAATAAAGCCCTGTGGAAGCCATTCCGGCCCGGCTTCAACTTGGCAGGAGGGCGATGGTATTACCAGATGATGTGTGTGTCTGTGTGTGTGCGCGTGTGTGTGCGTTGTGCAACTCCACTTGAAAATATACGAGTGGAAAAATGTGTCTCTAGTGTGTATACGAGTAAATATAGATGACGATGCATGCAAGCCTTCTGGCTGACCTTGTGTAGGATAAAGAAACAGAAACAGAAACAGTTCCCTTTGCATGTGTGTGTGTGTGTGTGTGTGTGTGTGAGTTCAAAGCTGACACGTTACCTTGCCTACACTAAGTGTTACCTGTGTGTCTCTTAGAGGCTTGAAAACTTAATTGATATTTTTGGTGGAGTGTTTTCCGTGGGGACTTTGACACGTCACATGACAATAAGTCAAACACCATCGGCCTCCTGGGAGAATGCGATGAATTAAAGCGCAGCGGCTGGTTCCCCTCGGGTCCTGCGATGGCGGCGCGGACAGTGGAAGAGCGAGGGCCTGCGATGGTTCGCATGAATGCGGCTCGGTTGCACAACAGAACTCCAGACCTCGGAGTCAAAGGGAGTTCAGCGGCTCTCCCCCTTCCTACTCCCCCAGGAGGCGAGAGTTCATTTGACTAAAGTTAAAAGCGAGGAGCAGTGAGATTTGGATCCCGGCCCACGCGGCCTCTCTGATCGCCGACAGGAACACAAACAGGACGCTCCTGCCCGGGTTCCTCTCAGCTGGTGCTGCAGTCCGAAGCCTCACATCCTCGCTCGGCACCACCCTGGGCTCCTGATCCCAGACCAACGCGGGACCCGCAGAGGAGCGGCGTCCCTCGGGGGGGAAGACTGACGATGTGTTTGAGTGTGTGCGTGACCTTTCGCTGCCAGTTCTCTCTCTCTCTCTTTATCCGAAAGCACGAATGCAGGCACTTGATGGCAAACACATGCCTCACGAGACGGTGATGCACCATGGGAATAACGCACATGCACAAAGGAGAGAAAGGGAGGAACCCAATGGACCATTAAGGTCGCCGCATGGGGGGGCCAGAAGCCACAGATGCATTTTCCGAAGGCTCTTTTTTTTTTTTAAACCAAAATTAAACAAAAAGACATTCTTTTGGGGTTTACAGGAAGCATTGGTTGGACCTGTTTGTTGTGGGCAGAACATAAAACCTGCTTACAGTAACGATGGTGGGGGCTTTGTATGGGAAGCAAAAAACGTAATTCGCCCAAACGCTACACAGAACGATACATGTTGACCGCAATGATCGCGTGAGCAGAAGTGTTTGAGTGAATCCATTTAAGTGAATGAAAGGGGGAAAGAGGGTTTCGTTGGTTCCGTGGTGGGGTAAAACCTCACAGACCCTCAGCCACATGTTACACGTTCAACCCCCCAAAAAAAACAGGACTGTTGAGGCTCTGTCAGCTGGCTGTCCGTCATGTCACGAAAGATCGGCGCTTTTTGTGTTAGTAGACAGGAGAAGAAACCCAAACACTATTAAAGGCTTTAATTCATAAAGTTGTATTCTTAAAACCATAAAACATTTCATGATAAAAGCTCCGAATGTGTCGGCTTTTGTCTCTTCCACCACCAAGAAAAATGACTTCTTTTTTTTTTTTCACTCACCGAACCTCTTGTATCCAAAAGACTGCACTTCCTCCTCATCTGCAAAGTCGTCTGTGTGACAGAATCAGAGAGAGGACACAGGGGGGTCACATGGTTTCTAAAAGCAGTCGGTACGGGACTCTATGCGATCAAAACAAAACAGAAAGAAACGCTTCGAGGCAGCGGCAGGGAGCCAAGGATTCACTGTGTCACCCTGTTTGGCAGCCGCGATAGTGGAGCATCGTGTGTGTGTGTGTGTGTGTGTGTGTGTGTGTGTGTGTGTGTGTGTGTGTGTGTGTGTGTGTGTGTGTGTGTGTGTGGAGATAGGAGGTCCAGAGAGCTGTAAAAGCCACAGGCTGTGGTTTCTCTGAGTTGTTGACAGTAAACCTCTAATTACATTCTGCTGCACCACACTGAAGACTGCAGCGGGGAGAACATCACTGGTAATGGTAAACAGATGGAGCCGGGGGGGGGGCAGTGTGTGTGTTTGTTGGTGGTGGGGGGGAGTCAGAGGGGGTCAGAGTGGTATTTCACCTCAGTTTCTCCCGCTGAAATGTGTATTGTAGTTACCGAAGCGAAATACCTTTCATTAAAGCGTTTTTTAATGTCAGAATTAATCAAGTTAATCAAGTCTGTTCATCATCACCAGTTAGTTTTCTTTCTCAATAAAGTTTTCTTGTCTTTCTTGTATTGCAAATCCAACAAGTAAAAGAAAACAAGACTTGGTCTTTCAATTGGACGGGACTATGTGGTGTATCGGCAAATCAATCAGAGTATCTTTAAAAGTTCTGTCCCGCAGGACCGTAATGTCATCCAGATGTGAATCACGCGCGTCACAAAGGAACACGCGCCGGAAGTCTGCAAAAAGCGTATATTCTGCGCACATCTGGACAATTCGCACACTTATAACAGTTCCACTGCGCGCGAGCGGAACATACCTTTCATGGCGCTTTCTAAGTCGTCGAGGGTTGTAGAAGAGATGAGGACCCCTGTCACTTTCTGCGCATCCCAGCATCCAGAGCAACGGGTGCAAACGTGTTCCACCACACACAAACACACAGACACACACACACACTGGCGAGAGAGAACTACAAGCACGTATGCATGTCTCCGGTTTAAAATCCCATCGTTCCTGTGTTCTCCGGCTCGCTTAGTTTCAGTAAGAGTGATGTGATGTTACCAGAAACCCGCAGGACGAAGACGTGCGTTACTTTTTTACTACGAGTGTGAAGTTACAAAGGAAAACCAAGATGCACTTCCGGTGCGGCTTTCAAAATATTTGTTTTTGTTGGTTAAAACTGTATTAAAAGGAACTTTTACTTTTAAGACATTTATTTAAACCTGGGTGTTTTGCTTGTACCTGGATGCTTTTAAGCACACAAACTTTGAAGTAAAGGAGTAGGAATAAGATATCTTGGGAAATATGCTGTGAGAGTTAGAGGTTATCTCTTCATGATCAGCAGCCTTTTAGAAAAAGATTAGCCCTTATTCACTAATGTTAACTCCACTAAGCTGCTGTCCCCAAAGCTCCCTCTTGTAAACTTTACGTTTAAAAATCACAACTTCAATTCCTACAGAAAACACAGGAAGCATAGATATTGACGTTAGCATTAGCTAACGTTAGCTAGGTTAACTCTACTGCTGCCCTCTCCTGGGGACTGCTGGTTGCCTAGCAACTGCTCCCAGCCAATTGTCTTTATAGAAAAGATAATCCTAATAATAACACATCGTATTTTAAATTGATGAATAATGGCTACGTCTGTGTACTGATAGGACCTGACACCCCAGCTGTGACACACGCTACATATGTAGCCTAAATAAAAACAAATATCCACACAATTAACTTATCAACGTTCGATAAATGTGTTTCTCAGAGTCGGAAACATATTGACGCTTTAGCTGGTTAACCAAACACCAAAGACGTGGCTGAACCCCTCAAAACAAACACCGTCCCACATAACTCTTATTTTGAAAGCTGTGCCTGATTTCCGGTGCGTTCGTGCCTGCATCATCAGCATCACTCTCCTTCGCGCTCTGTCTTTTTTATCTTCTTCTTTTTTTCTGAAGTCCCGGCAGTGTCTGTCCCCGTCCTCTCCCGCTGGGCGTCCCGCTGTCGGGACGCAGGAGGTGCGGACAAAGCTCGTGCGGCGTCGCGGGGATCCAGCCGGAGATGAGATTAAGTTACTGGGGGTTTGATGGTAATCGCGTCCGCGGGTAAAAATCTGGTGCCCATTAAAGATCATTTCAAAGGGTCCGAGGAGGTCGAGCGACACTGAATTGGCGACTGTGCAGTCGCTGTTTTTTTTCACGTCTCGTTTCCTTTTAGGGTGAAAAAATGACTTTGATATTCGCAGGATATCCCTCCCGGTCATGTTACACATGTGGTTTGGGGTATTTTATTTTGATTTATCGCAACAAACACATCGCAAGTAATAGGGCTATATCATGTTTTCAAGACATATTCCATTACAGTTATATTATTCTAAGCCGGTCTAGTGGAGGCACATTTTCTTTATGGAAATCGGTATAAATTAAAGTTTGTGTTGTCAAACAAAGACAGATATTATTATCAAGAATTTGAGTAAGTTTTAATAATTGAAGTAGCCTAATTTAAGTGCCATATTATTAGTTTCAGGCTTAATCTTGTTATTTTACTTTTAATATCTGTTTCAAGGAAAATCAATTCAATTAATTGTGACACATAAACTGTTCACCCTGAGGTTCACCAGCGGCCCTTTTCCTTCAACTCCTGCAGGTGCATTGATCATTCCAACCATCTCCATAATCTCTGCAGCCTGCAGATGCGGATCACTGATCAAAGAGGGAAAAAAACAGCTTCATCAGACATCAAAGACTTTGGCGGACGCACCCTGGTGTCTGCAGGTTAGTGGCACCGGGTCACACTGACCCGGTGTCAACCCTCTTCACGCTCGCGCAGTTCAAGGGATTTACAGGAAAAAGAGAAACAGAAAGCCCCCACCGCCCCAGCTGTAAAGCCATCAGAGCTTTAAAAAACATAACAGATCTGTTTAGCGTTTTTTGGGGAGGTGGGGGGATAAAACGCCCGTCAAACAGGCTCAGTAATCGACTCGCTCCACCGCAGCTCGGACTCCAGACTCGCCGCTAATTACTTGTTTTCCTAAAGGCTTCAAAAGAGTTGTTTTACTGTAATTGCAGCCCTGTGTGATTGGGCCCAGATAGGGATCGTGCACATTCCGATAAGAAGCAGCTGAGGGTCGGCTATCGTGCACTGGCGCTCCTGCTGGTCCTCGTTTCAGATGTCAGGACCTCGTTCGCTGCAGGTCGAGGGGCCTCTTTGGCGGTGGGCTCCGATTATGAGAGAGACCCGAGACAAGAACGTCTCGCATTTGCAGCAGCAGAAGCTTGCTGGTGCTGGAGGCCTCAAAAAGAGGGGCAAAATCTCCCCATGCAGTGCTGACACAGTGTGATGGATGCTCTGCGGTTTAAACACACAGCATATGGTACTTGACATGAAGTTAAAGCACCACACACTGCTTTCTTCTTCTTCTTCTTCTTTTTTTGCATTGGCATTGAGCAAGCCAGTGTGTGCCAGGTCTCTGCAGGAAGCGCACAACCTTTTTACCCGAGGAGACACAATGCACCTGCAAACAATTGAGCCTGTTGTGTTTCAAGTGCTTCACTCTGCATGGGGCTTAATCATGCCAGCAATAAGAGCTAGAAGAGTCTGCCTTACTAAAAGAAATAGAAAAGTTATTTGAGCCTGTAATCTTGTGAATTTATACTGTACATAGAATTCCAGTGTGGTGTGGTTGTTATCCTTGTTTCTGTGATTCGATCAGAAGTTGCTCTTTGTGTTGTTTGACCATTTAAATGCCCTCTGTATCAAGATGCCTGAGAATCAACACCACCTTGTGGCACGTTAGGTGAGCGGCACTTCAAATCAAAGCCCGCTGTGAGCCGGCAGAGCAAAAAGACATCTCTGGAAAAGTTAACTTTTTTTTACTCAGTTGATCTGATCTCGTCCTCTGTGCACGGAGCGTCCAGGCAGCTTCACTCCCGACATGCAGGAGACGCACCTGCTGTTCAACGCCCCCCGCCAGCAGTAACGACGCAGCGGCTGCAGCTGGTCCGGAGGCACACGCAGCACACGCATGCACGGCGGAGCAGCACGGACGGCAAGCACGGCTGCAAGGTCGGCCATCTGCGCGCCGGCGCCGGGAGCCCACGCCGCATCTTCAGTGTGATCACAGTATGTCTGCAGCAATGTTCGCCAGGCGCTTCAATACCGCCATTGACTTTATTTGCTGTTATTTCTAATCTGCAACATGTGGTTTTTATTCCAGCATAGATCCGTGCAAACGAGCCGACTTTCATCCAATCGATCCAGGCCGCGTTGTGGCTTCAGTTTGTGCCACCTGCTGGAGCTGCAGCTTTTAGCGTTGAGACCAATTAAACGCAATAATTGGAAACCGCCGACTTGACACCATGCATGACAAATCCCTGTGCATTTGTTCAAACGTTTCTTCTTCTAAGACCCACATTGCAAATGGTATGGGGTGTTATAATCCAAAATGAGGAGGTAAGTAACAAACAATCATGAATTGAATCCTTCATTGATCTTGTGCAATGCAGCATTAATACTTGTAGCCATAAAAATATTTAAGCTCTTGACTTTTTACGTTTTATGGTATTTCTGCCCTTGAATTGAAAGTGGGATCAAGAGTCCAGCTTTTTTTAAAACTGGAACAGAGGCACAGCTTGCATTCTTTTTAGTCATAAATGTTCAGCCTTAAGGGGAAAAAAAAACAATTATTATGTAACTTCTCATTTCTCAAAGACTACAGTGTCCCTCATTTTACTCGTTGTATACAATGCAGTTAAATCAAAAATAAATTGCAATACTTTCGTGCATATTTTATTGATCTGTAAGTATAGCTTCATTATTCTTTCCTGATTTAGACAAACATGCTGCGAGAAAGTCATGTTAACAATCCTTTATGGTTCCCGTTTATGGAAGCCCATCAAAGCCACTCCTTTAAGTCATTGCAATGATGAACTATCTCATTATTATGACAGTTTATCGTTTAACAACTTAAAGGATATATATAGGCCTATATATGTTTTTTTCTATATATAAAGCTGCACTTATGACCTTCCATTCCCGTTCGAGCGGTTCTATCGCGAGACTACCACTACGGAAGTCTTCCCCCTTTTTACCCGCGAAAAAAACAAACCCAAAGCGACACACGGCGCGTCTCTATCGGCTATAAAGTAACTTAAAGTTACCACAATGCCCGCAACGTCGGAAATACACACAGCTGAGGCTCCAGAAGTGAAGAACGACGAGGAGGAGAAGTCTGCAAAGGAGGTGGCGATGAAGGAGGAGAAAAAGGAGCAGAAGAACTTCGGTGTTTTCTGCGATGAGCGCGGGTACCTGGACCAGGTCGAGCTCATCATGCGGCAGGGCCGCCGGAGGGGAGACCGAACCGGGACCGGAGTCCTCTCCGTGTTCGGCGCGCAGGCCCGATACAGTCTGAGAGGTTCGTCCATGTGCACAACGAGTCAAAGAGTCACCAAAAAAAATAAGAAGCAGACCTCCTGTAATGAACTCTCTGTACCCGAGAATGTTAAATAACCTGCTCCGGTTTTATTTTGTAGGCCAGTTCCCTTTGCTGACGACCAAGAGGGTGTTTTGGAAAGGCATCCTAGAAGAACTGCTGTGGTTTATTAAGGTGAGAAGGATTTGGAACTTCTTTACAATTCACCCAAATAATTTAAATTAAACGTTCACAGCCAAAGCGGGCAGTTCGGGGTTTGATTGCTTCGGTCTCCATCACCTGCAGCCGAGAGTTCAGACTCCTCGTTCACATCGTTGTCTTAAGTCCACATGCGGCGTTTCTTTCTTTTGCCGTTGTACTTCAGGGATCCACGAATGCCAAGGAGCTCTCGGAGAAAGGGGTGAAGATCTGGGAGGCCAACGGGTCGCGAGGCTTCCTGGACAACCTGGGCTTCTCCCAGAGAGAGGAGGGCGACCTGGGGCCCGTGTACGGCTTCCAGTGGAGGCACTTTGGCGCCGAGTACACGGACATGCACCGAGGTGCGGTTTGCAGCTGCACGCAGTTGGATTCTTTTTTTTTTAAATGGATCAAATTGCTCAGATGCAGCTTTTACATACCTTGAATGACCCTTTCATAAAACCCCCTCATCAGATTACACGGGACAAGGCGTTGACCAGCTGCAGGGCGTCATTGACACCATCAAAAAGAACCCGGAGGACCGGCGAATCATCATGTGTGCCTGGAACCCCAAAGGTCCACATCTGAAATACTCCTAAAAAAAAAAACTGCCCCACGCATCATTTTTTTTTTATTTGAAAAATGTCCCCCGGCGTGGCTGCAGACCTCCCGCTCATGGCTCTGCCGCCGTGCCACGCCCTGTGCCAGTTCTACGTGTGCGACGGCGAGCTGTCGTGTCAGCTGTACCAGCGCTCGGGCGACATGGGCCTCGGGGTGCCCTTCAACATCGCCAGCTACGCGCTGCTCACCTACATGATCGCACACGTCACGGGACTGCAGGTGAGTACGCGAGGAGGTGCGTTTTTTTTCTTTCTTTTTTTCGCTCGGCGCTCACTTACTTTCAAACTCCTGCAGCCGGGCGACTTCGTTCACACGCTGGGCGACGCTCACGTCTACGTCAACCACACGGAAGCTCTCAAAGTACAGGTGGGTCTAAGGCAGCGTCCCTCCCCCCCCCCCCTCCTCCTCAGTCTACTCTGTTTCTGACTCGCTCTTCTGTCTGTATTTGCAGCTGCAGAGGGAGATCCGTCCCTTCCCCAAGCTGAAGATCCTGAGGAAAGTGGAGAGCATCGATGATTTCCGGGCAGAAGACTTTGAGATCTGCGACTACAACCCTCATCCGGCCATCAAGATGCAGATGGCCGTGTAGAGAGGGGTCACACTTTAATCGCACATGTGTGTACAGTACGACACAGTAGCAGCGAAGAGAGAACGCTTGACGAGTTCACGAAATCAGAATTTTATTTAATGCCCTTCTGATTTTGGTGAACGGACACGTAAAACCACAACTTTTACAGAAAAGTACTTCCCGCGATAATTTTACCAGTTGTGAAATGGTTATTTCTTTCAGTTATTAACATCCGATTTGTAAATAAAGAATTAACGTTGATTTTGAAAGTGAATTATTGACCCAAAGGCGCCGTTTCACTCCCATTGAAACAATGTTTATTTGTTCCCGTTCAGCTTCCATACTTCTCCTTCGGGGTACTGGTGCCTCTGCACTGACGACTCCAGCATCTCGCAGGAGAAGCCCGGATCCTGACGACAAAAGAGCGCATCCACTCAACGTCCTATATCGCACCATTAGCTCAATGACATTTATCTGCTACTCTGCAGGTAATACCTTGGGAGGCATGTAGTGGGCGTCTTTGATCACCACGGGACTGGTGAAGTGTTCGTGCAGGTGATCCACGTATTCACACATTCTGGCAAGAACGGGAAAGAAAAAAAAAAGTCTCAGTCGAGCGCTCTAGCAACACGAAACCCCCCCGAAACAAAAACTGATCCTCACCGGTTGCTGAGACTTCCGGACACGGAGATGTAGTCGAACAGAATCAGGTGCTGGACGAGCTCGCAGAGGCCGACTCCTCCGGCGTGCGGACAGACAGGCACTGCGATGGGACACGGCAGCACGCGCGTCATTTAGGACTACTTTCGTTTTAAATAGTGAAAATGGAAAATCTCGTAAAAAGCCTTTTGTGGTTCGATAAAAGAAAAGAACATCACTGGGCTTTACCGCGGAACTTGTGGGCCATCAGCAGCACGGCGAGGTTCTCGTTGACGCTGCCGACCCGACAGCCGTCGATCTGCAGGAACTGCAGCGCCGAGGCCTGCAGGAACTGCTTGAACATCACCCTGTTGTGACACTGGAGAGGAAACGGGGGTCAGGCGACTCAAAAGACGCGTCGGCCCACCGGTTCGGCGCCGCGTCAAACGCGGGGGCGCTGACCTGCTCTCCCGTTGCCACGCCGATCCCGAGCGGAGCCAGAGCCTGCAAAAAAAAAAAAAAAACTGCAAAGTCAGACGCCTTTTTACCTCCAGCGGCCGACCGCAGAGGGCGAAGAAGCGGGAGCAAACGGTGGCGCTCGTCACCTTGGAGATGGCGGCGTGACCCAGGATGTCGTCCGGACACGTCGGCTCCTCGATCCACAGAGGCTTGAACTCCGCCAGGCGGGACACCCAGCTGATGGCCTCGGCCACGCCCCACCGCTGGTTAGCATCGATCATCTGAAAACACCACGCTTGACTGCACGTTTGTTTCATTATATGACAGCCATGGTGGGGGGGCGGGGCAAGGACAACCATACCAAAGTGTTCTCGGGTCCGATCATTTGCCTTATGAGGCGGCACCTGCGCACGTCGTCCTCCAGATCGGCGCCGACCTTCACCTTGAATCGGGTCCAACCGCTTTTAAGTGCATCTGTGCAGAGCTTCAGAAAAACACGCAACGGTCACGGCGGTTTGAAGGAGGGTACCGGCGGGGGGAGGGGGGGGGCACGGGTCGGCGCAGAGACCTGTCGGAGCAGCTCGTCCGGGTATCCGAGCCACGCACACGAGGTGGTGTAGGCGGGGTAGCCCTCTCGAAGCATGTGGTCCTCTAGGAGACAGAAGCAGGCCCAGTGAGGACAGAAAACACACACGGCAGTAACGGAGTTTCGAAAGGAGGCCATTTTCCCAGAATCCCATTGAGCCGCGTGATGGATGTAACGCCCCTGGTGCGCTCACCTCTCTGCTGCTTGCCCTCCTGAGCCTTCGCCAGGATGCCTGCATCAGGAAAGGGGACGCGTTTACAGGGAGTCTGCACTGTGCGAACGTGCACATGTCAAACGTCCCCGAACCAGCCTCACCCACCCACGGCCTCCTCCTCCGTCAGCGCATCGGTGATGTATCGGAAGTCGATGCAGGAGACGAGCTGCCGCGGATCCTGCATTCACACACACACACACACACACACACAGGACAGCGTGTCTCACCAGGCGGCTCGCGTCAGCCGGGACGGACGCCTGTGCCTTCCCCCCTCGGACCCCCCGTGACTCACCATGTCGACGAGCAGCTTCCACAGCGGCTGCAGGGAGAAAGGACGACGACAGGTCATGAAGTGTGAAGCCCCTCCACCCCCCCCCCATTGTTCTAATAATGCCCTGAGCCAACAGTCCCCACCTTGCCCTCCGCCCGCGCCCACAGGTCCCACACAGCGTTCAGCACGGCAGCCACGGCCAGCTGGATGATTCCTTTCTCCGGGCCCAACTGGTTCGGTCCAAGGAAAGGAGGCGGGATGTGAAAAGTGAACACACCGAAATTAAGAGCTGGTGGAAATTAAGATATGCTTCTTACTTTTAGACTTATGCTTGTTTTCACTTTAACTTTTATTTGTCAATAATAATCAGCATTATAAATGGATTTTCTTCATGCATTTCATTTCGTGTTTATTAGTCGTCTCGGCCCATCAGTCTCCATCGAGACTTCAAGGCCTTCAGAAACGGGATTAGTCCGGATCCTTCAATCACATTATCATCATCAGCAGCAGGCGATGATGACAGACGTGGAGGGTTTTAAATCCAAACAGGATTCGTCTGGCTCTTGTTGTCGGATCTCGGTAATGAATCCGACGGACGTGTGGTTTAATAAAAGTTAACCAGGAGGATAAGAAGATTATTTTTCTACAGTGGGCTGCTTTTGAAGGAGACGAGTCTCACCCATCTCATCTGGCCGTCGCTGGTCAGGAGGCGGTAGAATCCCCGGAAGTCGCTCACAATCTCCTGCAGGGTTTTTCCCACGACGAGGGCGGCCACGGCCTCCACGGCGCAGACCACTGCGGGTCACAAACGCAAACGAGTGAGCCTCTGGGAGAACGTTGCTCCGCACCCGGGAGGAGGACGTGTTGACCAGCAGGTGGCGGTGGACGGTTCAAATTGAAGCCTTGGAATTTTTATGGTTTAGGGACGAAGAACGTGAGAAAAACTGGCTGACTTCAAGAAGGAAAAAAGGAAATGATTTATGTGCAGAAAGTTATTTTCTATATATATATATATATATATATATATATATATATATATATATATATATATATATATATATATATATATATTCTTAGTTGAGGTTGAGTGAAGCAAACACTCAAAGTGACTAATCTAATAGAATTAGCTGATGTAAGCACTACATTATCTCCTCATACCGCCCAAGTTCCTGATATTTCCTGAAGGGGGAATTCTGAGCTCGTCAGTAGCACGTGAACGCAGCACAGACTTTTTAGTGCTTTATTTTCATTACTATTATTACGCAACACGTTGAGACCTCACCGATCTGCGTGCCTTTCCCCAGAGTGAACGTGAAGCCGAAGCCCTTCAGCCCGCAGTCCGTGTGGATCACCACGTACGCGGCGGAGTAGTCGGGGTCGGTGTGCTGCGAGGGTGGAGGAGAAAAACAAACACAAACAATCACGTGAGCGGAGCGTAACGCACGCGGGTGGCGCGCGCGCGCGCCCGCAAACAAACTTCCGCTCACCATGGCGTCGGAGCCGTGCTGCTCCGAGGACGTCGGGAACCTCACGTCCCGCACCGTCAGCCCGGTGATTTTGTGCGACATTGTGGAGAACTTGTGGTGGTGTTGTGGTTCGTTTGCGGGAGGACTTCCTGCTGCGAGAGATCCCGCCCACCTCGCCGTCCCATTGGTTGAAACATCGTCCACTTAAAAACGAAGGTGAATTCAAACGTTTCGCTCGTGAAAAATAAATCAACTCGAATTTGTATAATCACGTCTTTATTGTACAAATTGCAACCATTACCTCCCTCCCAAATATATTTTGCAATCTTTTCCATTTTTGGGGGGATAATCTTACAAAACATACAAAAGCCCTTCTATACAAGCTCAATCATCAAATAGTGTTCCTTCCGTCATAATACTGCCCCAATAAGTAAAAGGGAAATATCCCTGTAAAAAAAAAACACCTGTCACTATGAGATACAAATAGTTTCTGCAGAGCCACTTTAAATACATGAACATGAAAGAGTCCCGAGTGCTTCAGTCAGCCACACTGTAGACAATCAAATGATTCTTTCCCATTTATATTTCGGGGATTTGTTCATGTTTTCCACTTCTAGAAAGAGCTCGTGAAATCATCTCGTGCTCTCAAAGTGTCATTCTGGCTTAGCGAGGAGCCGCGAGTCCTCGAGCTTCATCGCCGTCTCCCTCACTGATCGAACCGAGGTCACAGAACAGAGGGACAGAAAGGATGACGTCATTTCAAAGCCTTCTAAGCTATAAAACCACCGGCTGCGGATAAAATGTGACGCAGATTCAAGATCGTCAAAGGAACAGAATAAATTTATATGAAAACAATAAAAATTGAAATGCATTTTGATATATTGTAAAGGCATCAAAGACCAACAGTCTTGTCATAGTCGCTGATTTGTAACAAATAAAAAAAATTGCCCTGCAGCAGATGAAGTGTAGCTTAAGTTAAACTGTGTGGGATTTACGTTATAAATAATTACTGCCAAATAGACTGTGATAATGACTCTCCTGAGAGCTTCTCCCTGTTAGTATAATATATTATATCTGTTAATAATTAATTGAATTGATGTATAATTCACAATTTACCACAAAAGAATACAATTTGGAGGCTATTGGAGCTCGAAATGTCCACATTAAACCGCATGTTTTTCTATTACGAAGCATTATCACAGCTTATTTATACAGCAATAGATTGTGTTCACGAGGGAGAACCAAACATGTGTTGTACGTAACATAAGTGAAGCACAGTGCTCAATGTACACAGTGAAAAGATTCCACATTTCACACAGGTAAGACTTGGCTCGTACCCTCAATAAGAAAACAGAAATATACATAAATGTAAAATGAAATGATGGCGGATGCCTAAAAAAAAAAAAAACTAGTGGTTCGTGTGACTGGTTTGGTCTGGTTTCCAGTCGGCTTTTAGTCCAACCTTTAAGAGCTTGTGTCTGCCCAGGTCCCAGCAGGCTATAGGTTCTCTCCCGGCTGGTACAGCGGCTCCGTGGCGGTGAAATAGTCCTCCAGGAAGGACTGCAGGTACTCGAAGGTGGGCCTCTCATCCGGGTCCTTCTTCCAGCAGAGCTTCATCATCTCGTGCAGGGACTCGGGGCAGCCCTGTGGGCACGGCATGCGGTAGCCGCGCTCCACCTGCTCCAGCACCTCCCGGTTCACCATGCCTGAGGGGGGGGGGCACGTTAAGTTGGGGGTTTTCATGGGGATTCCTTTAAAGCGTCCCAAAACACCCTTTAAGATTTATTGGATCGGATAAGATACACAAAAAGGAAACGATTTGCTTAGCATAGCATAAAGACTGAAATGACGGGGAAAGCAGCATCACTTAAGAAGCCTGTTTGGTTGCTTGGCAACAACAAAACGCCAGAAAGTCACTCTAAAACCGCAGCTAACGTGCCGTTAGTTGTGGCTTCATTCTTGGCTTGCAGACATGAGAGTTTATTGATCTTCTCATCTAACATTCACAAACATTTTTTTTTAAACTTTTCCTAAATTTCCTGAGCAGAATTGTCTTTTAAAATGATTGTAATGCTTTTATCTGTTCCAGCGCTGCATACAAAGGGGAGCCGTGTGAAGGCGGGGCAGGACGCTGCTCCGCCAGGGCGGCGCCGCTACGCCAGATGGTCATAAACAAGAGTGGTGTTCAATCTCCTGATCGCCCGCCACCAGATGGTCTCATTTAATCTCAAGCGTGTGTGTCCTGTGTGTGTGTGTGTGTGTGTGTGTGTGTGTGTGTAATGGTATCTGTGTGTGTTACAACCGGCGCAGACAATTTCAGGCGGCTTCACTTCATCCTCAGACGCAGCGTGACGACAAACTGACGGACTGAAAGCTGATAACTCCGGCTGACAACCACCGAGCTTTTTAATCCACAGCACGGTGTGTGTCTGTGTGTGTGTGTGTGTCCGTGTGTGTGTCTGCGTGTGTGTGTGTGTGTCACTGTCACACTTACCTGGGTAGGGCACTCTGCCTTTGGTGACGAGCTCAGTGAGTAAGATCCCAAAGGACCAGACGTCCGATTTGATGGTGAAGCGGCCGTACAGGGCGGCCTCCGGGGCCGTCCATTTAATTGGGAATTTGGCCCCTGTAATGACAACGGGGGGGGGGTGAGGAGATCCCACCACAGGGCGTAAAGCCTCCATCTCAGGCTTCACCTCCAGTGAATCACGTTCCACTAATGAATTCAGGGCTCAGTCATATTTCAGTTACGCCCTCAACGGAAGCAAGAATGCAGCCGAGTGGAATCATTCATCATTCATTCCATTCTTCACACGCTTTTCACACTGCCACAAGTCAAAATGCCCCACTGCATCATTAAGACCAATAATCAATAATAATCAATTATTCAATTGATCATATTATTATAATCAATAAGAATAGACAATAATAATGGTTAAAGGACCTGGTATTATTCGTTCACCATTGTTATCATGTATAATGAACATGCCATTTAGGGGCATTGTCTAATCTCATTAGTCTACTTGTTTTAATCTAATTACTTACTCATTTATCTTATCTTCTTGACTCAATTTTCATTAATAAAGTTAAACTGGCGTGGAGCAGAATATATCTTTGATTTAGTCTAATGGGGCTCATCGCTCAACGTGAACAATGGAAAATGAATTGTATTGTTCATGCGCGGACCCACTATTAAGGATATTGTTGTACAACTTTTTGTGTTTTAAAATCCTGTCATTATGCACATTTGTGGTCAGATATGGGAAACACCACATGTCAATGTGCTCTCCTCAGCCACTACGTTTTGGTAAACTCTCAGCACAAATCTCTCTTTGTTGGACGCAGCCTGCACTCACACTCACACAGCCTGAGTGCTCACATTCATTACAGGTGCATTACAGGTGCATTTAACGTAATGTAATCTCACTGCAACGCCTGCTCCTTTAAGGGCTGGTTCCCGTAGGTGAAAGCGCAACTAATCACAGGAAACGGGAGCATCTGGTTTTCCACCCCCCCCCCCCCCTCGCCGCCCCCCTCCACGAGAGGCGACGGGCTGTCAGTCGTCCTTGTCGCGAGGTCACAGCTGCGTCCCGACGCCTCACCCCCCCCCCCCCCCCCCCCCCCCCTCCCGCCGTTCGCCTCTAGGAAAGAAGCCCCGCCCACCTTGTCTGGCGGTGTACTCGTTGTCCTCTATCAACCTGGCCAGGCCGAAGTCGGCGATCTTGCACACCAGGTTGTCGGCCACCAGGATGTTGGCGGCGCGCAGGTCCCTGTGGATGTAGTTCATCCTCTCGATGAAGGCCATGCCGTCGGCGATCTGGAGGGGAACAAAACGTAAGGATCAGAACTCGACGGCGTCTCGCGATAAATTGTTTTTTTTTTTTTAATCTCAAAACTACTGTACTGAATATAAAAAAAAAAAAACGCATGCAGGTGTGCATGGTTGGGTCTCTCACCTGCGCAGCCATGTCCACCAACAAAGGCAGCTTCAGGAATTTGCCGTCGCCCTCTTTGAGGAAGTCGAGTAAGCTTCCTGTAAAAGCAGCGACGGGTTGTAAGTGAAGAGGATGTGTTGTAGGAACAACAAAAACGTCCTGTTGGACACGGTAAATACTAGTAGCTTTCGGTCTTTACTGTAGCGGGTTAGGAAATTAAACTGAGCGTCAAAGCTGCGGTGAATTCACCATGAGTTTGTGTATGAGACCTGAGACACAGATGCAAACACACACAGATCTAATGAATTAATACCACATCGCAATGTTCCTTGTTTTAAGACTCGTTTGCATCACGTTAATTAAAAGCTCCATAAAATCAACATTCTTCCTTTGAGGGAAATCCCCAAATATAACAAGCATCAGTGCAATGCCTGGAAAACCACCTCAACAACATCACCATCAAGACAAACGGCTTTCGTCCTCTTTAAAAAACAGACCCCATCAGTTTGTGTGTCACAAGACGAGTCTCATCTCTCGGAGCGATCTCAAGGAGTCAGAGTGAAGCACCTTTGGCCATGTACTCCGTGACGATGTAGATGGGCTCCTCGGACACCACGGCGTACAGAGGCACCAGCTTGTCGTGCCGGAGCTTCTTCATGATCTGCGCCTCCTGCAGGAAGGCCTCGGGCGACATGGTGCCCGGCTTCAGCGTCTTTATGGCCACCTTGGTGGTGCCGTTCCACGTGCCTGCAGGGAGAGACAAAGATGGACATCGCTCAGACGTGTGCGGTCACGCACGCGCGCTCCTCGCAGAGGAATGCTGCCCCGCCCCGATGAGCGGACACGAGCCTTTTCGAGAAAAAAAAAAGGAAAAGGTGCAAATAAATCGTCATGAGCCGAGTGGGGACTCTCTCCGGAGATAAAGAGGACACAACAAACAGAGGAAGCGACTGCAGGAAGTGGATAAATCCCTCAGCTTGGACTAAAATAGAAACAATAAATACAGCCGCCCAGAGTGTTTGTGTGTTTGTGCGTGTGTGTGTGTGTGTGCGTCCGACTGCGTAGATCCGGGCTGATTTAAAAAAAAAAATCAGTGCTCATTAAGACTGTGGATTATTAGATTATTATTAAAGAAATGAGAAAAAGATAATAACACTGTCATTTTGAAACTGTACTGTCAATAGAATAACACCAACGCACAGCTGGGTTTGTATTTAATGTCATCAACCGAAATCCATGCACGTAATACTGACATTGACCGAGAGACATTGAAAATCCGAATGACATTGAATGCACCGGGGTCCTGATGGCCAGGGGGGGCGTGGACTCTGCTTTTCACACCTTTACTGATCTGCATGAATCCCTGCAGGCAGCCATT